>CM062805.1:747031168-748381915 GCA_031772625.1 Pinus tabuliformis | reverse complement strand
TTTTCGCTATAACTTTTTTTCTGAGATGTTTCAGAAGTCGCAAAAAAAAAACCATTTGAGAAGAAATCGCGCTGAACCTTGGGTCCGAATTTTAGAGCTTTTTGCGTGATATTTGCAGAGATATGATCTGAGAAAGTTGGTCTTTTGCAAACTCCTGAATTACATTCAAAACAGGTGACCTGGGGAAAATCGTCATAACTTTCTCTCTGGGGATTGGATTGAAATTTCGTAAGAAGGTAAGAAAGAGGACGGACTGTAGTTTCTTGTATATGTGTCTCAGATACAAAGGTTGAAACAGTGACTCGTGGCACGTTGTACAAGTTCGCTCTACTGAACTAGCCTAAAAGCAAGTCACTGTGGGAGATTTCACATAACTCTTCCTTGGAGAATCCAATTTGGGTTAGACTTGTGGCATTGGAAAGAGGACGCAGAAGGCTACTACAGGTCGCAATTTCAGAACTGGATGATCCGAAATTACAGAGATACATCAGATTCAATATCAGGCTTCTATAAAGTGAAAAAAGGTGTGTAGTTTTTTTTAAAATTTTTGTGTAAGCTTGGTTTAACGGAATTCAAAGGGCATAGTAAAGCATTATTATCGGTAATTGATGCCCCAAGGAAAGAAAATGCAAACACCTAGTAAGGAACCTGAAAGCTCTAGCATGACTCATGAAGAAGAGGAAGAAATGCTACATGATATATCAAAATTACAAGAACAAGTGCAACAAATGTCACGCTCACAAAAGCTAACCGAAGCTAAGATAAATGGTGTGTAATCTAAGATAAATGGCGTGGAATCTAAGATATAAGGGCATGGAAGCATGGAAGCTAAGATGGATGATTCGAAGACAGATTTGAAGAGAGACATGGCAGATTTGAAGATAGACATGGCAGATTTGAAGACAGATTTGACAAATTTTCTACAAGAAATACTTACTAATGGTGTGAAAGGTTGTAATTAGGAAACTCATGATGTGAACAAAAGTAATGTTAATCATGATTCCATAGACTTTAATTTTGGATCGAAGACCCACCATATTCCCAAAATCGATATGAGGAAGTTTGATGGCAAGGATCCCGCCACATGGATATTACAGATGGAGCAGTTCTTCGATCTCAATAATGTGCAAAACACACAAAAGGTACGTATGGAAACTGTATATTTGGAACCAAATCAGTTTGTATGGTATCAATGGCTTTGCTCTCGTAAAAAATTTATCACTTGGGCAATTTTTACGGAAGAATTGATAGCACATTATGAAGATACAAAAAGCAACACTTTTTTTAGCCAATTGATAAGTCTCAAACAAAAGGGTTCAGTAATGGAGCACATTAAGGAGTTCCAAAAATTGAACATAAGGGTAAAAGATATTCCAGAGGAGCATAGGATTTATGTGTTCATAGGGTCTTTAAAGGATAATATCCAACATGATGTTCGCCTTTGGGAACCTGATTCATTAGAGAAGGCATTCAGGTTAGCAAGAAAAATGGAAAGCAAAATTATGGCAACCAGGAAGCATACCACTCAAAAGTATAAAGACGGAAGTGTTGTTGCCCCTAGTCTTCCACAACCTATAAGGTTGACACCACAACAATTGGAAGAAAAAAGAGCAAAAGGGCTTTGTTACAGTTGTGATAGCAAATACACTAAAGGTCATAAGTGTGTTGAGAAGAAATTATTCTACATAGATTGTGAAGAGGAAGAAGAAAAGGAGCAAGAAAGGTCAAAAGAAGAAGATATACTCCAGGAACAAAGCCTAGATTAAGAACAAATAAATCTGACCATATCTTGTAATGCATTGGTGGAAATTACCACTCCTCAAACCATCAAGATAGAAGGACAGATCAAGAAGAAAAAGGTAATGTGTTGATTGATTCAGGAAGCACCCACAATTTTATTCATTGTAGGGTAGCAAAAGAATTGAATTGCTTCCTATATCCAGCACCAGAGTTTCAAGTGATGATTGCAAATGGAGGAACAATAAATTTCTCTGGAAGGTGCCATAATATCAAGCTATCCATGGGAGAATATGTATTGACTAGCCCAATGCTTTCCATTCCAATGGGAGGTGCTGATGTTGTACTAGGAGTCCAATGGCTACAATCCTTGGGTACAATAGCTTTTAATTTTAAGAACTTTTCATCAAATTTTCTACGAAAGGAAAGGAAGTTGAATTAAGGGGTATTGCAGGGAAACCAGGAAAGATAATCAGCTCTAATGGTATGACAAAGCTTCTAAAAAGGAGCAAAGAGGTGTAATTGCACAATTATGTTCGCTAGATGTTTCCACATCGGAATCATCTATTTCTCCAGATATCCAAAAAGTCCTGGACAATCATTCCAAGGTATTTGAGACTCCCAAAGGTCTCCCACCTATGCATGATCATGATCATGCTATTCATCTGATTCCAGGAAGTGTTCCTCCAAACATCAGGCCGTACAGATATCCCTATGTCCAAAAAAGTGAAATTGAACGTATGGTTGCAGAAATGCTAGAGGCTGGTATAATTCAACCAAGTCAAAGTTCTTTCTCTACTCCAGTAGTATTGGTGCACAAGAAGGATGGATCATGGCGCATGTGTCCGGATTATAGGGAGCTCAACAAGCTCACTATTAAAGATAAGTTCCCCATTCCTGTCATTGATGAATTACTGGATGAATTGCATGGATCAATTTACTTCACCAAGTTGGATCTTCGTTCGGGATATCATCAAATCAGAATGAAGATTGAAGACATTCCGAAAACGGCATTTAGAACTCATGAGGGTCATTATGAATTTTTGGTCATGCCTTTTGGCCTTACTAATGCACCTTCAACATTTCAAGGTTTGATGAATTCAATTTTCAAACCATTCCTTAGAAAATTTGTGTTAGTATTTTTTGATGATATACTAATCTACAGCAAGTCTTGGAAGGATCATGTTGAACATGTTGACAGGGTGCTACAACTATTGGAGGAGAAGCAATTATATGCAAAAAGATCCAAATGTTTCTTTGGAGTCCAGGAGGTGGAATATTTGGGTCATATTGTATCTCATGAAGGAGTTAAGGTAGACCCTAGCAAAATTAAAGCCATTAATGAATGGAAAATCCCCACATCCATAAAGCATCTGCGAGGATTTCTTGGGTTGACAGGGTATTATCGCAAGTTTGTTAAGAATTATGGGAGAATAGCAGCACCTCTAACAACATTATTGAATAAAGATGCATTTTCATGGACTTTAGAAGCAACAAAGGCCTTTGAACACTTAAGGAGGCAATGTGCCAAGCACCGGTCTTAGCTACACCGGACTTCACAAAAACCTTTATTGTGGAATGTGATGCTTCAGGAAATGGAATTGGTGCTATTCTAATGCAAGATGAAGGACCCATTGCTTTTGAAAGTCGTCCAATCAAGGGAAAGTTTTTAAGCAAAGCTATTTATGAGAAGGAAATGTTGGCAATACTCCATGCACTTAAGAAATGGCGACCCTACCTAATGGGAAGACACTTCAAGGTAAAAATGGATCATGATAGCCTTAAATACTTTTTAGAACAAAGATTATCCTCTGAAGAGCAACAAAAGTGGGTCACAAAGATGTTGGGTTATGACTTTGAAATCATCTACAAAAAAGGGAAGCAAAATGTGGTGGCAGATGCACTCTCAAGAAAGGATGAGGATGTGGAAGCATTGTTGTGCGCCATTTCTATTATCCAACCAGAATGGATAAGCGAAGCAAGGGAGGAATGGAAGAATGATGAAGAAGGTGTGGGCACTTATTTGAAAGCTACAACAAGATTCCAGTACATCTGATACATTTAGCTGGAAAAATGATTCATTATGGTACAAAGATCGCTTATACCTCTGTAAGAATTCCCAGCTAAAACAAAAGATTCTTATGGAATTGCACACTTCTCCCTTAGGAGGGCACTCAGGATTTTTAAAAACTTACCACAGGGTTAAGAAGGAATTTTTTTGGGATGGCCTTAAATCAGATATTCAAAAGTTTGTGGCGGAATGCTTGGTTTGCCAACAAAATAAAGTTGAAACAATTAAGACACCGGGTCTATTACAACCTTTATCCATTCCAAGCCAACGTTGGGAGGAGGTTTCAATGGATTTTATCACAGGTTTACCCAAGTCTGAGGGAAAGAGTGTCATCATGGTGGTAGTTGACAGACTTACCAAGTATGCACACTTTTGTGCATTATCACATCCATTTAAAGCCAGTACAGTTTCTACTGCATTTATGGAAACAATTCAAAAGCTACATGGAAACCCAAAGATTATTGTAAGTGACAGAGATCCCATTTTCACTGGAAATTTTTGGACATAATTATTTTCTTGTCTTGGTACTCAGTTAGCTCATAGCTCATCTTATCATCCTCAATCTGATGGGCAAACTGAGATAGTAAACAAATGTTTGGAAGGATATCTTCGTTGCTTTGTATCTAATAAACAGACACAATGGGTCAAATGGTTGCCTCTGGCTGAATGGTGGTATAACACTTCCTTCCATACAGCAACAAAAATGACCCCATTTATGGCACTTTATGGGTATCAACCACCATCCATCACATCATATTTAAGAGAAAATTCTAAGGTTCAGGCAATGGAACATCACATCGAACATCAACAACAAGTCCTCCAACTCTTAAAGGATAACCTCGTGTTGGCACAAAATAGAATGAAACAACAGGCAGATCAACATCGCAGTGAAAGAAGTTTTGATGTAGGTGATTGGGTATTCCTACGGCTACAACCATATAAGCAAATGTCCCTAAAGCAAGTTAATAAGGATAATAAATTATCACCAAAGTATTATGGTCCGTACAAGGTGTTGCAAAAGTTTGGTACTATGGCATACAAATTGGAGCTTCCTGCAGCTTCTCGATTGCACCCAATTTTCCATGTTTCATGTTTAAAGAAGGTTATAGGCGACAAGCTCCCAGTTCAAACAATATTGCCAGAACTTGACGAGGAAGGAAAAATTATATTGGAACCGGAAGCAGTCACAGAAACAAGAACTCGACAGCTACGAAATCGATCAATTTCAGAGTATCTTATCAAGTGGAAGAACTTATCCGCTGAATATTCCACATGGGAGGATGAGAATTTTATGCAAAAGTATCCAAAACTACTCAAGCGTTGAGGACAACACTTTTTTGAAGGAGAGGGGCATGTTGGGTCCCTATAATACTAGTGATTACCCCATTACTATTGTAGTTATACCCTTATTTATATTGTTGTGCCCCTATTACCCCCATGTTATTATTTATGTGCCCCATAGAATCCATCTATTGTTATTTTTGTGGCTTTATATTATTATTGTTAGGTCGGCTGGATTGTATTGTGACTCCTTAGACTCCTATATATAGAAAGGAGGTTTTGTCATTTGTATCATCCAAGAATTGTTCATTTATGTAATGTAAAGGAGGTTGCCCCCTTGAAGAGGCTAAATTCTAAGGCGTTGATCTATCTTTTCTATCTTTTCCTGAGTTGGTTTCATAACAGAACGGAGTAGAAGAACCCATCCAAAAGAGAAGCAACTTTTACGACATCCAAGAAGGAAGGGAAAAAAACAAGAAATAGTCTAAGTCATGCCCCAGTTGTAGTGACAGTGAAATTTCAGATGAAGAGATAACCAACTTTGTGGGGAAGCTAAAAAAAGAACGTGAAAGTACATAGGTAAGATCCCTTTAAAATGTTTCAGTTGTGGTCAAATTGGTCATTTTTCCTCAAAGTGTCCTTATGCAAAGAACTCAGATAATGGTGATGAAGAGGAAGCTCCGAGGAAAGCAAAGAAGAATGAAATAAGATATAAGAAATGAGGTAAAACGAAATGCTTCAAGAAAAGTTTATACCCAAAGGAAGATAGTTATTCATCTGACAAAAAAATGACACAGGAAGGGTGTTGTTCATGGCAAGAGGTAATAGGAAGGAATCCCTTAAAGAACAAGAAGATGATGATGAAGAAGAAGGCGAGGTGTATTTTATGAGAGTACTTACTAGTGCTTTAAAAAATCTAAAAGTAGAAATAAGGAATGTCGAAATATGGGAAGCCGAATTGAGTGAATTAAAGAAGCACACTAAGGGTCTCAACAAAAAGATGGAAGAGTCATTAAATATTATCATCAATCTCAAATTGCAATTGGAAGAGGCAAATAAAATCAAAGAATCACTCAAGAAGGAGTTGGAAGATACCATCAAGTGAAAGGAGGGTTTGGAGGCATAAATGCTCTCTACGGAAGGAAGCACATAAGAAGAAAATACAACAAAATTTTGCAAATAGAACAAAAGTTTTAGATGAAATTATAGTCAAATATCATGCAATGACAAGACTGGATTAGAATACAAGCCTACATTCATCGAAGGCTCTAGCTCCACGATGACAGAAAAATACGCTCAACATAAAACATATGTTGATATAGTCAAAGATTCCAAGGAGGAAAGTATCCCTGTCAAAGAAAAGACTCAAGGTCAACTGATGCGAAATAAAAGACCTAAAGTGGAGATATCATAGGAGGAAGGCCTTTGGAGAACTGTACCACCAAGATGATCTCCTCCTAGCTATCAAACTATCTTTCTTGGTGTATGTTATTCTTGTAACAATTTTCGACATAAGGTCATAAACTTCAAAGCTTATTCTAGGTATAGAAGCTACTACAGGAATGACTATTTTAGAAGATATCAAGAAGATTGCAAACAAAATTATAACATATTTGGAAATTTGAGCAATGAAGTAGAATGGTACAAATTCAACAATTTTAGACATCTCGCTAAAGACTACATGTTAACCACTCCTCCAAGGGAATCACAAAAATCTTTAGAGGCTCCTCCAAAGGTTTGGAAAATGAAAAATGAAAGTTGTGCCATTGCATTAAAGGCTCAAAGCTATAAAAGTGTATGGTATGTTGATAGTGGCTACTCAACACATATGACATGGGATAATAAAAAAAAAACTCTCTCTACAGGAAGATTGCAATGGAACAGTCTCATTCGGAAATGATGGTTTTGCAAAGGTGATAGGAAAGGGTATAGTTAAGCTCAGAAGTAAGAAAGCTACAACAAAAGAGGTGTTACTCATTGAAAACTTGAACCACATTCTACTATGTGTGATTCAAATGTGCGATCAACGATAGACATTGTTGTTCGACTCAAGGAAATGTGAAATAAGGGAGAAACAAGGTAGGTTAGTGGAAACAAAAACAATAAATCGAAATGATATATACACCTTGGATGAGATTGGAAAGGAAGGTTGTTTCTTGGATAAAGAGGATGAAAGCTGGCTCTGGAACAAAAGGATGGGACACATGAACTTCAACAACCTAGTCATAACCAATAAAAAGGAAGTTGTGAGAGAAATGTATGAGATTTCAAAACCAACTAGCACTTCATGTAAGCAATGCAAGCATGGAAAATAAACAAGATTTGAGTTCAAGGCCAAGGAGAATTCCACTTCAAAACCATTAGAGTTAGTACACACTGATCTATGTGGACAGATGAGAACCAAAGGATTGGATGATGAATAATACTTCATGTTAATGATCGACAATTATACCAAGATAACAATAATTAGTTTTATGAAGAAGTCTAGAGCCTTTGAATGCTTTAGAATCTACAAGGATATGGTTGAGAATGAAATTAATTTGAAAATTAAATGTTTGATATATGATAATGGAGGGGAGTTCACATCTAAGGAATTCCAACACTTTTGTGAGGAATATGGAATAAAGAGACAATTCTCAGCAACCAAGACACCACAACAAAATGAAGTCATTCAACGAAACAATAGAACACTCGAATAAATGGCTAGTACCATGTTGAATGATTCCAAATTAGGTGATGTATTTTGGGTGCAGGCAGTGGATACAACAATGCACATTCTAAATAGAGGAATTCTTATAAGATAGTGACAAGATCTCATACGAATTATGGAAGGGAAGACCATAAAATGCCAAGCACTTCAGAGTTTTCAGGAGAAAATTCTACATTAGAAGGGAAGATAAGAAGAACGAGAAATTTGATTATCAAGTAGATGAAGGCATATTTGTTTGGTACTTACAAAAGAGAAAAGAATATATATGATATAATCTAAGACTCAACAATATCGTGGAGAGCACTCATGTAACCTTTAATGAAACAAATACAAAGCAGGGATCATCATATTCAAGGAATGAAGAAACACAAGAACCAAATCAAGAAGAAAAAGTTAAGGAAGAAGAAGTAAAAGAGCAAGAGGAGTCAACTACCAATCAAGAAAACAATCAACAAGCACCATCTAAAGCTCCCAAACGTTGGTACCAGAAGGATTATCCATCAATTCAGATTATTAGTGATGTAAATGTAGGAATAGGAACTAGAAGAATCAAGCTAGAACAAAGTCATCTCGCTTTATTATCCATGCTTGAGCCTAGAAATTTTAAAGAAGCTAGCCATGATGAACACTGGATCAAGGCCATGGAAGAAGAACTGGATCAAATTGAAAAGAATGACACATGGGAATTGGTTCCAAGGCTAAAGGACAAAAATGTCATTGGCACAAAATGGGTCTTCAGGAACAAGCTGAATGAAGATGGATAGGTAACCAAGAACAAAGCAAGATTGGTTTGTAAAGGATATGCACAGGTTGAAGGAATAGACTTCGAAGAGACATTTGCACCGATGGCTAGGATGGAAGCCATCAAGATGTTCTTGGCCTATGCTTGTTCGAGAAGGATTAAGGTGTATCAGATGGACATCAAGTCAACCTTCTTGAATGAAGAATTGGAGGAATTGGAGGAAGAAGTCTACATAGAACAACCTGGAAGATTTTTTCTTGATGATAAGAATAATTATGTTTGCAGGTTAAATAAGGCTTTATATGGTCTCAAGAAAGATCCTAGAGCTTGGTATGCCCATCTGGACAAGTATTTGTAGAAACAAGGGTTTAAAAGAGGCATGGTAGGACCAAATCCTCAGCCTTGGCAGAGCATGCCGAGAAGACGATGCATCATGTATGTATCGAAGAGGCTCAAGTCATTGATAGAGTTGCTCAGTTTCACCATCGCAAGTTTAGGGAGGCCCTGGAAATCGAAAAAAGGCCGAATAATCTTAATAGGGATGATGGCTGGAAGATCAGCAGCTGCTGGGTCCCAGCCCTATCTTCCTAGCCTCCACGGTCCTTGCTTGGTATGGTCTCTGTGTTTCTTGTTTCCTTTCCTTAAGATTTGTTTCCTCTGTGTTTGTGGTTTATTTGCTTGCTTTTCTCTTGATTTGATTTGTTCTCCTTTTAATTATCGCCCTTATGATCTTGATTTAGTCCCCTCTTTTTCCCTTTATATTCGAAGATTATTAAATTTGGCAACCTGGGAATATTTAACATAATATATGATTGAACTATCCTTAGATTGTACGGTAATTATTTACCTTTTATTAACCTTATATTTTTAACATCCTTATGCTATAAATACATGTATAATTAAAATATGCATTTTTCTTAACTAATCAATATTACTTTTCATTTATTCATTTGATTAATTTTGATTTTTTGTTAGTTCTAGTTAATTGAACTAACCTTAAGAGATAGTGTAGGATAAAAAAAAAAAAGTTTTTTAATTATATAAATAGAAATTGATATAATATTTTAATATCTATACTTTAAATAAAAATTTTATTAGAATGATTAGTTATTAAAGAATTTTAAATTGATATTTTATATATATATATATTAAAAAAAAAAAAAAAAAAAAAAAAAAAAACACACACATATATATATATATATATTTAAACATTAAATATAATATTATTAGAATGTTAGGTATGGTAATATATTAATTTATATATATATATATATATATATAATATTTTAAATAAATAAATGATTTAGTTTGATAACTAACCATTGATCTAATTCAATTTTTAGTAAAAATTATAGTTTTCTAATAATTTAAAAACTAAATATTAAATATAGTATTATATTAGATATTGAAAAATATTATATATAATTATATATTAAATATATAAATAGATTAATAATCTCTGATCTAGTTAATTTTTACCCAGTTTACTTAGCTCTAGTAGTATAATAATAATTATAAAGAATATTAATATTAATTTAGTTAAAGGGTTTGACTGGGTCCTTAAGTTGAAAAATAGCCGTTAGTCTTTTTAGCCGTTGGAGTCTCTGCTTGGACTATTTAACTCGCTATACTGGATCTGTATCTTCAACTTGTCCTGACGATGAACCACACTAGTTGGTTCGAAACGCGTCGACAAATGATCAATTATGTGATTTCGCCAAAGATTTTTCTAAACAAAAGAGGAAATGTCAGTAGCAACCTATATATAAAGGTTGAAGAAGATATCTTGACTATCAATGAAGTGTATGTGGATGAAATCACCTTTGAAAGTGACGATGATAGGCTGAGTAAGAAGTTTTCAAAAGATATGCAGAGTGAGTTTGAGATGTCATTACTTGGTGAGTTGAATTTCTTCTCGGGACTCCAGATATCTCAGAAAGACGATGGCATATTCATCTGTCAAACCAAGTACATAAGGAAATGTTGAAGAAGTTTCAGATGGAAGATAGTAAACTAGTTAGCACTCTGATGGTGATTGGTTGCAATTTAAGGAAGGACAATATATCCAAGGATGCAAACCAAATAATGTATAAATTGATGATTGGCAGCTTACTATATGTAACAACTTTGAGACCAGATGTGATGTAGGTAGTTGGGCAGGTATCACATTTCCAAGAAACACCAAAATAATCCCATGTTTTTGCAGTAAAAAGAATCCTTCTATACTTTAAAGGAACAACATATTTTGGTTGATGGTATCCAAAAGGAAATTATCTAACTATCACAACCTATACATATGCATATTGGGTAGGTAGTGTAGAAAATCATAAAAGCACTAGTGGAGAAGCCTTATACCTAGGTAATTGTCTCATATCATGGTTGAGAAAGAAGCAATATTGATTGTCTTTATCCACAACAGAAGAAAAAAAATTCACAGCAACTACATGTTGTACTTAGGTCCTTTTGATGAAGCAAACTTTGCAGGACCTTCAAGTGAAATTTGATGAGTCCATTTTGATGTTATTTGACAACACCAAAACCATAAGTATCTCCAAGAATCTTATCATGCACTTAAAAACAAAACACATTCTTATTAATATCACTTTCTGTGGGAACTGGTTGCAGAGAAGAATATCAAAGTTGAGTACATTGGGATAAAGGAGTAGATAACTTATTTTCACAAAACTTATACCTCGAGAGACCTTTGAGTATATTCGGTAGAAACTTGGGATTTTATTAGGTTCACATTGAGATTCTTTCCATCTAGCTAAGCAATTAGGGGGAGACAGGAGTCTTGTAGGATGAAAGAATATGTTATCATGTTAGGGGGAGTTACCCTTTCCCATTGATGTGAAAGGGGGATAAAAATCAAGGGAAGAAGATAAAAGGCATGGAGTCAAGGGGATAAATTATCACAAGGGGATTATGTGTGTTGTCATCAATGAAAAAGAGGGATATTGTTGAAATATGGTTGTCATTAATGTCAACCCAACAGTGTTAGAAGAAGCCCCACCTTTGATGACAAAAAGGGTAAGGAAAATCAAGTCTTTTGGGGTCAAGATCACCATCATTTGATGGTCCTCATAATGAAGATTCCAACAGTATGTGGCGCACCACAAGGCTCCATACAGTTTGAAATTTATGCCTCTCAGAAGATCAATGCCCCCTTGATGTGGTCACTATGTCCCCAAAAGGAGACGATGCAGTGGGCCTTCATTGAAAAGTTTTTATAATGGTCACGATAAAGATCTTGGGGGGAGGCCCCCAAGATCTAAAAAATTGAAATGCTAGAAGAAAAGAGGAGAACACACAGTAAAAAAAACCACAAAGAAACTTTTTATTAAAATAGAGAATAACTGTAAAAGCTACATTCTGGTGGACAATTTGTCCTTTTACAAAATGTAACTTGTTCCTTATATCCCTTTTTAGTTACAATACCATGGGTGGGTAAATACCATGGGTTAATGAATACCATGGGTAGATGTCACTTACAATACCATGGGTGGATGCCACTTACAATATCATGGGTAAATTGCATGTGTGGATGAATACCATGGGTGGATAAATACCATGGGTGAATGAATACCATGGATAGATGCCACTTACAATACCATGGGTAAATGAATACCATGGGTGGATGCCACTTTCCATTTAGATCATTCCTCCCCCTTAAGAAGCAATGGTCCCCATTGTGTGAAGTTCCCTCTTGAGAAGCCTTTGTTGAATATGAAGAGCCACTGAAGAGAAGGGTTTTGTGTGGTTAACCCATAACTGTGATGAACGAAGATCCGAGGATAGAGATACCCTGTAATGCTTGTGACCAACTATGATAATGACAGTGTGTGACCTAGAAAATGGAATTCAATAAATTTTGGGTTTGTGGATGACCCATAACCATGACAAACAAAGATATGAGGATAGAGATACCTTGTAATGCTTGTGACCAACTGTGATACTAATAATGTGCGACCTAGAAAATGGACTTCGATGACAAGGGTTTTGTGCGGTTGACCCATAACCTTGGGTTTGTGGATGACCCATAACTATGATGCTTGTCAGTCTGCTTGGTAAAAGCATGGTGGATTGTCTGGTAGATTATCATATCTAGTGAGATGTTGTAAAGGATTCTTTGAAATTATAGACCTCTTGTTGCAACTTTGTTGATAACTTCTGCTACAGGTGAAATCAAATCCAATCAAAGAACCATTTGAGGTATTGAAGATATCTTTCCATTGAAATGAGATAATTGAACTTTGATGACATGTGGAGTGAAATTATTCTAGAAACTCGTGGTGCGCGCAGTTGCACAACGTTCCAGACATGTGTAACTTCAATTGCTCATATATCTCAAACTTGGAGATGAAATCATATTCTGTAAAAAACCTATTTGTGCTAATAGAAAATAATTTCAAATGAGCTATTTTGCACCTTCTAAAATGCTCTATGGAGGTCGTAGTAATTACATGAAGTTTTATGAAGATTGCTGCAAATATTTAAAACTGAAATAACTTCAAACCATCATTCCCATGGAGATGTAACCTAAATTTGATACCACTGATCCAGATCTTGGGGGGCGGCCCCCAAGAAATAAAAAAATGAAATGATAGAAGAAAAGATGAGAACACACAGTGAAAAAAACCACAAAGAATTTTTTTATTAAAATAGAGAATAACTGTAAAAGCTAAATTGTGGTGGACAATCTGTCCTTTTACAAAATGTGACTTGTTACTTATAGCCTTTTTAGTAACAATACAATGGGTAAATTCCATGGTTGGGTAAATACCATTGGTGAATGAATATCCTGAGTAGGTGTGACTTACAATACCATGGGTAGATAAATACCATGGGTGGATGAATACCATGGGTGGATGCCACTTACAATACTAGGGGTAAATTTCATGTGAGGATGAATACCATGGGTGGATAAATAGCATGGGTGAATAAATACCATGGATAGATGCCACTTACAATACCATGGGAAAATAAATACCATGGGTGGATGCCACTTTCCATTTGGATCATTCCTCCCCCTTTAAGAAGCAATGGTCCCCATTGTGTGAAGTTTCCTCTTGAGAAGCCTTTGTTGAATATGAAGAGCCACTTAAGAGAAGGGTTTTGTGTGGTTGAACCATAACTGTGATGAACGAAGATCCGAGGATAGCGATACCCTGTAATGCTTGTGACCAACTATGATAATGACAGTGTACGACCTAGAAAATGGAATTTGATAAAGTTTGGGTTTGTCAATGACCCATAACCATGACAAACAAAGATATGAGGATAGAGATACCTTGTAATGTTTGTGACCAACTGTGATACTAATAGTGTGTGACCTAGAAAATGGACTTTGATGACAAGGGTTTTGTGCAGTTGACCCATAACCTTGGGTTTGTGGGTGACCCATAACCGTGATGCTTGTCAATCTACTTGGTAAAAGCATGGTGGATTGTCTGGTAGATTCTCATATTTAGTGAGATGTTGTAAAGGCTTCTTTCAAATTATAGACCTCTTGTTGCAACTTTACTGATAACTTCTACTACAGGTGATGAAATCAAATCCAGTCAAAGAACCATTTGAGGTATTGAAGATATCTTTCCATTGATATGAGATAATTGAACTTTGATGACATGTGGAGTGAAATTATTCTAGAAACTCATGGTACACGCGGTTGCACAACGTTCCAGACATGTGTAACTTCAATTGCTCATATATCTCAAACTGGGAGATGAAATCATATTCCGTAAAAAACCCATTTGTGCTAATAGAAAATAATTTCAAATGAGCTATTTTTCACCTTCTAAAATGCTCTATGGAGATCATAGTAATTGCATGAATTTTTATGAAGATTGCTACAAATATTTGAAACTATAATAGCTCCAAACCATCATTCCCATGGTGATGTAACATAAATTTGATACCACTGATCCGGATCTTGGGGGGAGGCGCCCAAGATATAAAAAAATGAAATGAAGAAAAGATGAGAACACACAATAACAAAAACCACAAAGATTTTTTTTATTAAAATAGAGAATAATTGTAAAAGCTACATTGTGGTGGACAATCTGTCCTTTTACAAAATGTGACTTGTTACTTATAGCCTTTTTTAGTTACAATACCATGGGTAAATTCCATGGTTGGGTAAATACCATGGGTGAATGAATACCCTGGGTAGGTGTGACTTACACTACCATGGGTAGATAAATACCATGGGTGGATGAATACCATGGGTGGGTGCCACTTACAATACTATGGGTAAATTTCATGTGTGGATGAATAACATGGGTGGATAAATACCATGGGTGAATGAATACCATGAATAGATGCCACCTACAATACCGTGGAAAAATAAATATCATGGGTGGATGAATACCATGGGTGGATGCCACTTTCCATTTAGATCAAGTCAAGATATTATCATTGGTTGTGGGTTTTTGCCTCCATTCAAAAACAACGTGAAAAGGGATTTTTTTCTAAATTTAAAAGGTTACCTCAACATTGTAAGTTCACCTTAATCAAATTTGGGGTTTTTGGCTCCAATTAATTTAAAAAATTGAATTAAAGGTTGGTTGGTATCCTCTCCCAGAAGCCTCCATGATTGTATAAATAAAGACTATTTTAGCCCTCCAATGGAAGCATCAAATGCATTGATCTTGAACAAGAAAAATCTCTAATTCTTTGCGGCCCTATGAAGTCCTCAAGGTCAATGAAGGAGGTCAATTTGAATGTATTTTTTCTTGTCTTTGTCTTGTTATTCTTGGATTTGGGATCTTGTTGGAAGTGGTTGTGGGTAATTTTTATCTATCTGAAGCCTACTTCCTGGAAGAATACTAGATAAAAGTTTTTTGTGGTCTGTGGAGACATCCATCCTTCAAGAAATCTCTTTTATGACAAGCATATGAAGCTTGATCTGAACTCACACTCTTGTAATATGAAGAAAATTTAAGTTTTGTGTTTGTTGGGTTAAATTTTTCATTTCTTGGGTTGTGGTTTCGCTATACTCTTGGCATTCTTGTGGCTATTCGACACCCTTGAAGTTGATCCTGAAGATCACTCTCTCCTCAAAATATGTATCTTATCTTATTGCACATGGACATGATCTAAATTTTGTGGTTTGGTGTGGATTGCTGGCTTATCTAACACTTTTGACAGTGGGTATATTGGGCTTATAAGAACATGTCAACAAACATTCTTTGAGGTCTCTCATGTGAAAGGTTTGGCAATTCATTATGTATGCCATACGATCTTCTGAAGTCGAGGATGACCCATAACCATGACAAACAAAGATTTGAGGATATAGATACCCTGTAATGCTTGTGACCAACTATGATACTAATAGTGTGCGACCTGGAAAATGGACTTCGATGACAAGGGTTTTGTGTGGTTGACCCATAACCTTGGGTTGTCGGTGACCCATAACCGTGATGCTTGTCAATCTGCTTGGTAAAAGCACGGTGGCTTGTCTGGTAGATTCTCCTATCCAATTAGATGTTGTAAAGGATTCTTTCAAATTGTAGACCTCTTGTTACAACTTCGCTGATAACTTCTGCTACTGGTGATGAAATCAAATTTCGTCAAAGACCCATTTGAGGTATTGAAGAGATATTTCAATTGATATAAGACAATTAAACTTTAATGGTATGTGGAGTGGGAAATGATTCCAGAAACTCATGGTACGTGCAGTCGCACAACGTTCTAGACATGTGTAACTTCAATAGCTCATATCTCTCAAATTGGGAGACGAAATCAAATTCCATAAAAACCCCATTTGTGCTAATAGAAAATAATTTCAAATGAGCTATTTTTCACCTTCTAAATTTTTCTATGAAGGTTGTAGTAATTGCATGAAGTTTTCTAAATATTGATGCAAAAATTTGAAACTAAAATAGCTTCAAATCCTCATTCCCATGGAGATGTAACCTAAATTTGATACCACTGATACAGATATTGGGGGGAAGCCCCCAAGATATTAAAAATTGAAATTTTAGAAGAAAATATGAGAACACATAGTAAACAAAACTATAAAGAAACTTTTTATTAAAATAGAGAATAACTGTAAAAGCTACATTGTGGTGGACAATTTGTCCTTTTATAAAATGCGACTTGTTACTTATAGCCTTTTTTAGTTACAATACCACAGGTAAATTCCATGGGTGGGTGAATACCATGGGTGAATGAATATGTAGAAATTCCCACTATAGATCAACAGATTATGCAATATACTAAAACAAAATACAAGATCTACTTCTACAACACTTTGTGGAAGCTTAATTGAATTGAGCAAGATCAAGAGAACACATATAACTGACAATGAGAAATCAATCACACATAACACAAAAGAAATAACCCGGGGAAAGCCTCAGCCTAAAACCCCAACAACTGTATTATCATACAAGTGGAAATCTTGTTCAAGTTACAAAAAGAATCAGCTCTCAAGCTATCCTGCTCTCTCTGCAATCAAACAATACAACTCACGGACTGAATAGACATAGTATGTGTCCTCCTCAAGCCCTCCAAGCCTCCTATTTCCTTGCGCAGTTTTTTGGGGTCCAGTGAAGCCACATGTGTGAATTGGCCTCATCACACTCACAAAACCTGAAGAAGTAACTGCGCAATCCTCAAGGAAAGAATTCCTTCTGCATGCAAGGGATATTCACAATGGAATATTCTAGAAAGTGATAGTACATTTCCCCTCCATCTGATCTCAACTGGGTCTCTGTCTGAACTGACATGCATGAGTTATTTATCAGAGAATATTCATTTATCTGAAGTGCGGCAGTTACATGCATGCATGCATTAACTAACTGAACTTACATTAATTCAACAAATTGTTTGAATTAATCTAACTGGACTTGACTCAGTTAACTGAGCCAACTAATTACAACTCATCCTTATCTCTTTAACTGATGGATAAATTCCTCAATTAATGGAGAAACTGTTGCATGTCCCCACATAGACTTTGTGTTTGATTTTCCTTAACTAATTAACTCATGGTGAATTAATTAATTATTTTACAAATAGCTGCTGAGATCAAATTTGAATTTTACTTCACTATTTTAGTTCAGGGACTAACTAAAATAGGAAGTTATCCCGAAATTCTATTTATAGTAGTACTAAATTTAGCACTTCTATTTTTAGCATTTCTTGTTGCTATTTTCAACGCTCCCTCTCAACAAGAAAGGGATTATCAGTAACCCCAATCCTGTCTCTATGGAACTTGAACTTGCATTTTGACAATGCCTTAGTCAAAATATCTGCATCCTGTTCCTCGGTCGAAACATATAGCAACAACATGATCCTCTTGACCACACAGTCTCGAAGATGGTGATACTGGATATCAATTTGCTTGGACCTGTCATGAAAAACTGGATTCTCAGAGAGTTTGATACAAATCTGGTTATCGCAGTAGATCATTGTAGGATCCATCCTCTGACCAAACAATCCCACTAGAATCTTCCGCATCCAAATGGCCTCACATGCAGCCTAACTAGTAGCCATGTATTCAGCCTCTGCTGAGCTAAGTGCAATTGATCTCTGTTTCCTGCTGTACCAGGAAACTGCAGCTGAACTAAGGTTGAAGATTCCTCCAGAAGTGCTCTTCCGATATAATGGACTCCCTGCCCAATCTGCATCTGTGAAGCCCTGAAGCTTCACTCCCTCTATCCATTTGTACCACAATCCGAACTGAGATGTGCCTCTGAGGTATCTCAGCACATGCTTCGCTGCCTTCCAAAATAGCTTGGTAGGTTAAACCATAGCTTGACTCGGTTGGTTCACCACAAAGCATAAGTCGGGTCGTGTGTTCACCAGATACATAAGTGAACCCACCAGCTGTCGATAAACAGTAGTAGCTACTACCTAACCTGAAGTAGCATCCTCCTTCCTCCAGTTCCCAGCTAGAGGACTTTGCATGGGCTTGCACTTCTCCATGTGAAAGCGCTTGAGTATCTCATTGGCATACTTGCCTTGAGACACAAATACTTCACCATCCTTCTGCCACACCTCCATGCCTAGAAAGTAGTGCATAAGGTCCATGTCCTTCATCTTGAACTCTCTTGCAAGGTCCTCCTTGCAAGACTGTATCAACTGATCAACACTTGTCAAAATCAGATCATTAACATAAAGAAAAATGATTAATGGTTTGCCTTCTACCATGATGTGGTAAAGGTTTGCATCTGCTTCACTCTTGGTGAAGCCCAAACTAGTGAAATAGCTGTCAATCATGGTGTACCAAGCATGGGGTGCTTGCTTTAGCCCATACAAAGCCCTCTTGAGTCTGCACACATGCGACTCACGATCGAAGGTCTTGAAACCTTCTGGCTGCTCAATGTACACCTCCTCCTCAAGCTTCCCATTGAGGAATGTTGTCTTCACGTCCATCTGGTGGATCTTCCACCCCATCTGAGCTGATAGTGCCAACATCGATCTAATCGATGAGTACCTTGCTACAGGAGCAAAAGTCTCATCGGAGTCGATCCCCTCGACCTGTGAAAAACCCCGATCAACAAACCTTGCCTTATGTTTCTCAAAACTGCCATCAGCTACCTGCTTTACCTTGTAAAGCCATCTGGAACTCACCACTGACTTGCCCTGAGGCCTTAGGACAACATCCCACACACTGTTCCAAATGATAGAGTCGTACTCCTCTACCATTGCATTAACCCAAACTGGTTGTTGCACTGCCTCCTTTAATGAAGAAGGTTTGGTATCTACACACTCCCCAACCAGGGCCATGTACCCAATGTACCACTCAGGCGACCTCCTTTGTCTGCGCTAAGAAGATGGATGTCCCACATTCTCCTGCGCATCCAGCATCAACCTGTCAGCTTCCCTTGAGCGTTTCCACCCATCTCTAGAAGTATCAGCATGAGTGGATGTCTCCACTCCCGGATCCTCTGCATGCGGCTGCTCCGCATCAATCTGAGGCTCCTCCTCCTTAGGAACTGAAAGTTCCTCCTCTGCATGCAACTTGAGCTCCCTCTCAAGTGACACTTGCATGGCTTTCTGCTCGTCGAACTTCAGATCCCTGCGTACCACAGTCCTCTGAGTGGAAGGCAGGTACACCTAATAGTTGTGGGGTGTATCTGTGTACCCCACAAGTATTCCCAACTCAGTTGTTGGGTCTAGCTTCTTCCTGGCATCTTTGGTCACATGACAGTAAACTGATGATCCAAAGATTCGGAAGTGACTTACATCAGGTCGCTTCCCGAAATAGGCCTCCATAGGTGTCTTCATTCCCAGTATACAGTGCGGGCTTCTGTTCTGCAAGTATACTACTATATTGCATGCCTCGTCCCACAAATGCAATGGCGGGCTTTGGTCATGCAACATCGCTCGAGCTAATCCCACAATCGATATGTTCTTCCTTTTGGCCACCCCATTCTGCTGTGGGTTATGGGGTGCCGTCAATTCACGTTTAATTCCTTCTGCAGCGCAGAAGTCTTTAAACTATTGGGAGACATACTCTCCACCATTGTCGCTACGCAAGGCTTTTATTTTCTTTCCAGGTTATTTCTCTGCCAAGGCTTTAAACTCACAAAACCTCAAGAAGGTCTGATCCTTCTTTTGCATAAAGTAGATCCAGCATCTACAATAAAAATAATCAATAAAAATAACATAGTACCTTTGTTTAGCGATGGAGACTGTAGATAATGGTCCACAAACATCTGAGTGAACTCGCTCTAGGATTGCTCCAGCTCTATTGTCTTAATCCAGAAAGGAAGATTTTGCATACTTACCCAAGGTACAACCTTTGCATGTATTCGTCTGCTCAAGTTTTCCCTTGGGTAATCCGGTAGAAATCTGTTGCATGATCTTCAGGGCTCCATGGTGCAAGTGGCCCAGTCTTCTATGCCATAGCTCACCAACATCTTGGCTCTGCACCATCTCAGCTTTGGAACTCAAAGCAGCACAGTCATCTACCTCTAGCTTGTAGAGATTCTTAACTCGAATCCCTATTCGCTTTGTCTGTCCAATACCGATATGCCTCAGGAATACCTTTCCTTTACTAAAGACTACATCATAGCCTTTATCTTCTAGCATAGCGACAGACACAAGATTCTTCTTCAGACCTGGTACATACTTTACATCAGTCAGGGTGAGGGGAGCTCCATGCTCCCTCTAAAACACAACCATACCTTCACCTGAAACATGGTACTTTCCATCATCGCCCATCTCGATCCGCATTTGGAGATCCTTCTCCTCCAAGTTATTGAAAAGATTCTTCTCACCTAACATGTGGAATGAAGCTCCACTGTCCAGGTACCACACACATCCCACCATGGATGAAACCATGCATGCGATAAGCGAGAAATCCAGCTCAAACTATGAGGCCAGTACCTCACCATCAGATCCCTTCGAGGAACCCTTTTTGGATTTCTTCGGTGGACAATTCGTAGCATAATGGCCCACTTCATGACAATGAAAGCATCGCACTTTCGATTTGTCAATCTTCTTCCCACCATGGGAAGAACCGGATTTGGGATGGGACGCCTTCCCTTTCCCTTTCCTCACCCTACTCGCTAAGGCTATATTTTCCTCATCATCTTGCTTCGATGAGGATCCATCTCTAGTGCTTCTTCTTATTTCCTCCTGCATCAGATCCGACCAAAGTCGTTCCCAATCTAGCAGTTTTTCTTTTCCATTAACTGAGTCTTAGTAGCTATGCCAGCTCTTAGGAAGACCGAGGAGTGCAAGACTCACCATGTCATCATCAGTGGTCGTGATCCCTACACTTCCAAGCTCATCCTTGCAGGTGTTGAGCTTGTTCAGATATGTAGAGATTGTGTCGCCCTTTTCACACTTGATCTTACGAAGCTTGTCTTTCAGCGCCAGCTTCCTCTGATCGTTACTATTCTGATATAGATCTTTCAATGTTTTCCACATCGAATATAGTGTCTCCTTCCCATGGAGGCTCGAGACAATGTGGTCTCGAACTTCCTCCAGGAGGATTCTCCTTGCTCTAGCCACACATTTCTTCCATTCTGCCAGTTGAGTAGCATCAATAGGCTTGGGGACTTCTTGATCAGTGAAGTCCTTTAAACCGTTATCCTCTAATACTGCTTCCATGCGATCCTTCCAAGCTATATAATTTGAGCTGCCATCAAGGGCATACTCAAGTCTTAAACCACTGAATGCCATTAGTGAAATTGAGATGTGATAAGAACTCAATTTCTATATTCAAGAACCACAAACTTCGAACTTCTCCTTCTTGTATATTGTTCTTCACCTTGATCACCTTTGCTCCAATACCATGTATAAATTCCCACTGTAGATCAACAGATTATGCATATACTAAAAAAAAATACAAGATCTACTTCTACAACACTTTGCGGAAGCTTAATTGAATTGAGAAAGATCAAGAGAACACATATAACTGAGAATGAGAAATCAATCACACATAACACAGAAGAAATAACCCGAGGAAAGCCTTAGCCTAAAATCCTAATATCTGTATTATCATACAAGTGGAAATCTTGTTCAAGTTACAAAAAGAATCAACTCTCAAGCTATCCCGCTCTCTCTGTAATCAAACAATACAGCTCACAGACTAAATAGACATAGTATATGTCGTCCTCAAGCCCTCCAAGCCTCCTATTTCATTGCGCAATTTTTCTTGGGGTCCAGTGAAGCCACATGTGTGAATTGGCCTCATCACACTCACAAAACCTGAAGAAGTAACTACACAATCCTCAAGGAAAGAATTCCTTTTGCATGCAAGGGATATTCACAATGGAATATTCTAGCAACTAATAGTACACTTCCCCTCCATCTGATCTCAACTAGGTCTCTATCTGAACTGACATGCATGAGTTATTTATGAGAGAATATTCAGTTATCTGAAGTGCAATAGTTACATGCATGCATGCATTAAATAACTGAACTTACATTAATTCAACAAACTATTTGAATTAATCTAACTGGACTTGACTTAGTTAACTGAGCCAACTAATTACAACTCATCCTTATCTCTTTAACTGATGGATAAATTCCTCAATTAATGGAGAAACTGTTGCATGTCCCCACATAGACTTCATGTTTGATCTTCCTTAACTAATTAACTCATGGTGAATTAATTAATTATTTTACAAACAGCTACTAAGATCGAATTTGAATTTTACTTCACTATTTTAGTTCAGGGACTAACTAAAATAGGAAGGTATCCCAAAATGCTATTTATAGCAGTACTAAATTTAGCACTTCTATATTTAGCATTTCTTGTTGCTATTTTCAACAAAATACCCTCGGTAGGTGTCACTTATAATACCATGGGTAGATAAATACCATGGGTGGATGCCACTTACAATACCATGGGTAAATTTCATGTGTGGATGAATATCATGGGTGGATAAATACCATGGGTGAATGAATACCATGGATAGATGCCACTTACAATACCATGGAAAAATAAATATCATGGGTGGTTGCCACTTTCCATTCAGATCAAGTCAAGATATTATCATGGTTGTGGGTTTTTGGCTCCATTCAAATGACTTAAAAATGGATTTTTTTTTTCTAGATTTAAAAGCTTCCCTCAACATTGTAAGTCGACCTTAATCAAATATGGGATTTTTAACTCTAATTAATTTAAAATTTTGAATTAAATTTTAGTTGGTATCCTCTCCTAGAAGCCTCCATGCTTGTATAAATAAAGATTATTTTAGCCCTCCAAGGGAAGCATCAAATGCATTGATCTTGAGCAAGAAAAATATTTGATTCTTCGCGGCCCTATAAAGTCCTAAAGATCAATGAAGGAGGTCAATTTGAAGGTATTTTTTCTTGTATTTGTCTTTTCATGCTTGGATTTGGGATCTCATTGGAACTGCTTGTGGCTAATTTGTATCTATCTGAAGCCTACTTCCTGGAAGAATACTAGAGCAAAGTTGTTTGTGGTTTGTGGAGACATCAGTCCTTCAAGAAATCTCTTTTATGGCAAGCATATGAAGCCTGATCTGAACTCACACTCTTATAATCTAAAGAAAAGTGTAGCTTTGTGTTTGTTGGGTTAAATGTTTCATTTCTTGGGTGGTGGTTTTACTATACCCATGGCATTCCTGTGGCCATTCAACACCCTTGAAGTTGATCTTGAAGCTCACTCTCTCCTCAAAATATGTATCTTATCCTATTGCACATGGACATGATCTAAATTTTGTGGTTTGGTGTGGATTTCTAACTATCTAATGCTTTTGACAGTGGGTATATTGGGCCTATAAGCACACGTCAACAAACATTCTCTGAGGTCTCTCTTGTGCAAGGTTTGGCAAGTCATTATGTATGCCATGCTATCTTCTGAAGTTGAATTTTCTAAGAAAGTGTTTGTGACCCTCATGTGACATTATTGTTAGTGTTTAAGGTCAAGTTGAGACATTATTAGCCCTCCATTTTTGGGATCCTTTGATGTTGTTTGAAGCAATTTTCATGGCTCAAATCAGAGTTCTCTATGAAAAATATACGACCCTATAGTAGGGCAAGTTCTAAGATGATATTCAAGGGTTTAAGGAAACTTGATGCACAGATCTATGGCTTATGCATTGTAACCATCCCTAATTGTAGATAGGCCTAAAAAAATACTCTCTCAGTTCCAACAACTGACATATATGACGCCTCTACTAATTAATTTTTGAAAATATCTGACCTAATCTGTGGAGTCTTATGAGGTTTCAAGGTACAAACATGTGTACATTTGATATAGAAACTTTGAAGTATGTGCAAATCAATAAAAGAATGATATATGGCTATCTTTCCATTGATGACAGAAAAACTGTAGCATTGCTTGCACACTATACATGGTAGAGTAGTTAATGTTTAGAAGTTAATTTGTTCTTGGATCCTCTTTGTTGGCAAGTGAAGTACAACAAAATTGTATTGCACTATATGTTGAACATTTTATCACTATGACAGGTAGTTTCACAAACCTCAAATCCTATTCTAAGCTACAACAAATATTCTCAGTTTATTTTGAGGGGTTTCATCTTCAACAACCAAGGCAAGCATCAATACATTGAGGGCAGACAAGGTAGAAAAGGCAAAGGTCAGTTTTTCATCTAAGGTACATTGTTTATGGGTTTCATTGTCGCATATTTTAGTGGTAGTATTGAATCCTTGAAGAAATCAGACACTTACTATATATCTAAAGGATACATCAATAATTTGGGTTTTGGATAGTCATGATTGGATTTTCGAAGTAGAGTTGTCATTAAATATTTCGTAAGTGGGTAATTTTCCCTGATATAGGAGCCCACAGTTCATTCTGTCATTTTATATTTTCAACATGGTTGGGTGGTGTAAGGTAGGAGAGTGAAGTCTCCTTCAGGTTGTAATCTGAAAATACTTTAGGGTGGTAGGGTGGTGCTAGGGCAAGTTGAAGCTTGCAGGGTGTTGGAGCATCCTATCAGTTGTAGCTAATAAAACTAGGGCATTGGAGCATCCTTCAGGTTGGAGTTGGTAAATCATGGTGTAGAAACATCCTTTGAGGAGTTGGAGCTTCTTGATAAATTTAACGCTTTTCTAGAGTACTAGGGAGTTGGGGCTTCCCTTTTAGTTGGAGTTGCCGCATTATTGTATTTAGAAAATAGTAGAAAAGCATTCAATGGTTTTTCTCCCGTAACGGTTTTCACCTAAAAATTTGTTGTGTATTTATCTTGTGATGTGTTGTTGATTATTGCGATTTTGTTCATGATCTAAAAATTTAAAATAAACTAATTGTAAGTGAAATACTGGTTCACCCCCCTCTTACTATTTCCAACAATAATTTTCGTGTTTTTATTTAGTAAGAATTGCACAAGAATTTATACTTATGAGATAAACTTTTAATTTTTGAAAACAAGATTTATTAATTCCATTAACAGAAATATGTACGTGCATATATTAATGTCTATAGGCTTGTGTGACAAGTCTACCCGCTTGAAAATTCTTAGTAACTCTAAAAATGGTGGAAGTAAGGCATGTGCAAAGTTAAATATTGTGCAGAAGGAAGGCATGTGTGGAGCTAATTTTTTTATGGAAGTAAAGTATGTGCGGAGGTAAAGCATGTGTGGAGGTAAAAGGAAAAGTATCATTTGACTCCTATAATATTCCATAAGCATGAAAAAGTTGGAATATTTTATGTTTTATTTTACTTGATTTGGTCTCACACCTAATATATTGGGAGAAGTTAAGGCAAATTACGGGTATGTTAAGGAATTAATAAATATTATGGTTATATGATTTATCAATTCAATTTTGGGTCACGTGGATAGAAATGAGCACGACTAGCTTGATTGTTGATATGCATTCTTTTAAATGTATGAATGTTGTATTCAAATGGAAGCCTCTACTTATGTTATTTGTGATTATGGTGTGCAGCATGCTCATGAAATGAGGCTTTAGCCCTGGGCCATAATGGCTATACCTTTATAACATTTCATGGATGTTGTCATGCTGAATTTCTATGCATTATATATAAGAGGCAAAATTTGTATCTTGGGAGGAGCTTAGGACTTTATATGATTTGGAGGTAAGCCAACTTATAGGCCTTTCCATCATGAGGAGGTCAAAATTTAGTTGAAGTCGCCTCGTTAAAGGCAACATGTTGTTTTGTTGAAGGCAGTTGAAGACCACTATGCTAATGAATATGAAATTGGGTAGAGGCCTCGACATCCCAAAAAAATTGGAGTCGTGGAGGCCTCATTCCTATCCCTTGGTTAGATGGCTAACATAACGGTTTTGACCAATAGCCAATGTGGAAGGAGCCTATTGATATATCAACCCTAGAAGAATAAAAGAACTACTTTGTATGGGAAAATATCAATATGGGAATCCCCGGGTGATGAGTTGTTAGTTAACAGTGGTATTCTTATCAACTAGCCAAGTCATGTGACAACATTCATACTTCAAAACCTTAAAACATCAGAGAAATTGGAATATTAGGCACTCGAAAGGTTTGAGGGATGAAATCACAATAAAGTCATCATTGATGACATGATGATGCCACGTGGGTGACACATGTCACCTAGAATTAGCCATTGTGACATGCCAACCTTGTGAATATGAGTGACACATGGTACACATCAGTAGTATCATATGGAAGTAGACATGTTAGCACATGCCACATGTCATGTGGTAATTGGTTGTCCATGATTACCGTGGCATGTTGAGTTATCATATCAACATATCGAGAGTTTGGGAGGCATTTATCCTGGAAATCGTTGATATCCTAATATCTCGATATACACATCATCTTTGCGACATGTTAGACATGTTAGCCTTTGCCATGTAGTGGGATAAGATTGGGCATCACGGAGATGAGGTGGTGTGCCAAGCTATTCGTGGGCCTATTGGCTTGTCAATGTTTTGTAGAGGTTTTCAGTTGTAACATTTTTTCCAAGCCTCTAGTATTCTGTGTTGAAATAATTCTATACCAGTTCATTGGAGGTCAAGACCACAAATTTATATCTGCATATCAACATACTAGGGGACTTGTGCCATATCAAGTATATCGGGATATCAAAACCCTGGGGGAATGGACCAATGTAGGCTCTTGGAAATAATCAAGATGGCGAGGCACTGATATGATATTTGGGCTAGAGACATGGATCAACAAGGGGGGTGACACATGGCCAAGAGTTACCATGTGTTAGTGACGTGGACATGTACGAATGATGATGTCACCCCAAAGGGAAAAAATTCAAATGGGCATAATTTTGTGCCTAGAGTTCAAAATGAGATGGAATTTATATCGTTGGAAATTTCTCGATGAGTAGAAGGCAATGGTAGTATTGAAAGTGTGATTTGAGGTGATGGAAGAAATGAGATTTTTTTGGATAACCCCATCTTCATAATATACCTTGAAGGTCTTGTCTAATTACGCCCCATTACCCTAATATGACATTAAGAGGTTGGGTGTGTTACACCTCCCTCACCCAAAAACTTGTGTATCTATAAGTGATTGATCTTGTAATGGTTTCTCTTGAACTCGAGGTGGAAATCTTGTACTTTATTGCACCTTTGACTTGGCTATGGAAGATATGTGGGAGTTCTTATCCATATGAAGAAACAATATTGGAGACTTAGGTGGGCCTATTTGGGTAGAATAACTAGTTTTAATTATTTATTTGAGTTTTTATTATGTTTTATCGAGTTGTATTTTTGTTATTCTAGCTTGAAAGGTAATGCACCTATTAGAACTACTTGTTATAAACAAAGAGTAGGATTAGATAGGAAATGTTGGATGCACAATGGTGTTTCCTTATGAGTGGCTATGACCTTGCAATATGTTTGTGTTTCCTTATGAGTGGCTATGACCTTGCAATATGTTTTTTTTTTTGTTTTTTTTTTTTTTGTTTTTGTTTTTTTGTTTTTGTTTTTGTTTTTGTTTTTGTTTTTGAGTGGCTATGACCTTGCAATATGTTTTTTTTTTGTTTTTGTTTTTTTGTTTTTGTTTTTTGTTTTTGTTTTTGTTTTTGTTTTTGTTTTTGTTTTTGTTTTTGTTTTTGTTTTTGTTTGTTTTTGTTTTGTTTTTTTTTGTTTTTGTTTTTGTTTTTGTTTTTTTTTTTTTTTTTTTTTTTTTTCTTTTCCTTTTTTTTTTCTGTGTTAGGCCCCTTTATTGTTCAACCATAAGCTTCTCAGCTACAAATTTTGACCATTATTGTGATTAAAAACAAAAAAAAATTATAGCAATGCATTTTTAGAGTTTGATTGCAAATTACATGATTTTTTATAGGTCATGCCTTGGGAAAGGTAAATAGACATTGTTTATTTCCATAATATTCTAGTGTCATAAATGTCTTTAGAGCCAATAAGTATAATCCAAAAATGACTCGCCAATTTCTATTTTTTCCAAAAATGATTCACCCAAATTCTACAAGGTAAAATTATTGTGCTTGAAAAAATGCCCCAAAAAATCTATAATTATATAAAATCCTTGGAATTTTGAAGTTTTTACAAAATATCGCCAAACATTTTATAGTTTGCATTTTAAGAGTTAATAAGATTTTCCAAGGTATTTACACTTTTTACCAGGGAGCAAGATAGAGGAGAAAGTTAAAATTAGTAAATGTCGTGGCATTAATGTTACGACCTTATGTACATCTCATTTGAGACCTACAAATATCACGAGAATGTTGAAAATTTGTAATACCTATAATCTAGAAAAGGGACTAAAGCCTAGTCAATAAAAAGATAAATCAATAGAAAATCAATACATAAATCCTTGGAAGAGCTAGTAAAAAATAGCTTAAATACAAATTCTACTTATTATGAAGATTATGAAAGAGATCAGGAGGGTGTGCATAAACACTCCTAAATTGAATTTCTCCACTAGAAACTAGCAAGTTGAGTAGGAACAACATTTTTAGGCAATTCATTAGCCTTAGTATCACAATCCTTATAAACACACCAGAAGGAAATTCCATTAAATATACTAGCAACTTCCTTCATTTGTTCTAATAGTTGGCATAAAAGTAGATTTTGTAGCCTCAAAACACCTCTAACACATTTAATCACAAGCTTTGAGTCCTTGTAAGCTTGAAGTTCTTCTAATTTTGTTTGAATTTCTAACTTCAATATGAGTTTAAGGTGTGCAATTATGACAAATTATTGCCACTAGAACTCAATTCCTTGAAAGGTAACATAGCTTAAAGAGTTTAGGACAATATGCCACTTGCACCACAAAGACTAAGATTCCCATATCTTTCCTCATTTGAACCCTGTGAATAGAATTGGTCTATCTCCAGGGTCCAAGTTTTTCTTGGAATCTGTGTACTAGTAGTGTGCTTAAGTCCATCATATGTAAATTTGATCTTATAAAAAAACATATAGGGGGCTATAATTCATGTTCTCGAAGAGGATGACATTTGAGTTTTCTACAAAGCTAAGAAATAATGATTGGAAGTGCTATGTGGTTTTCTATATTGGGCTCCTCCATCCACTTCTAGAATATTGAATCTATGTGGGTGGGACTATTCCAAGAGGCTAAGGTACCTACAAAGGAGGATACCTCCATCTATATTTCCTTAGAAAAAATACAACCAAAGATTATGTGCTGAAGATATTCATCCCGTGATTATGAAGAATGCAATATCCAAGGCCCAATTAATCTCTCCTTTGCACCATTTCCCAAGTGTGGGTTTTGTTGCTAAGAGCTAGTCAAAATATTGAATCGACCTTGGTGAGTCGAGATAGATCATAATGATTTCCACCATCAAACTTCTTAGTGCTCAATGAAAAGCATAACCTCGCAACCTATATGGGCCATATATACCCTTGTAGGGTTTTGAGACCACATGAATTCATCCTCTTGCTTTCTTAATTTCATAGAACAAATAGATGATTTGTTCACTACTGAGTCCCATTGTTAGACCATTTACCCTTCTAAATATAAATCTTCCACCTGCTTTTAACCCAAATTCCAAAAGTACCCACTACCTTCATTTAAAACATCTACTAGTGTCACAATGCCCTTGAATCTAATAATAGCAATTAGTTCATTAGTTGATGTTCTGCATTGCTATCAATTCCATGGACCTTCCGCTTATCAATTTGTTTTCTCACCAGTAATTTTCTAAGAAAGCCACTGACTTGGTACAGGAAAACCAAGAGTTAGAGCTCTCGATATTATAAATTCTATTGCTATTAATTTTAATTGGGATCTTATCCAATCCTCGAAGGATAAAAAATAATTATATGTTCTTAGTAACATCTATCCATAGCCCTATAAATTGTATGACCTTCCATAGGATCTTAGCAACTAGGGCTCTCCTAAAAATGATGAATATTCTTGAGTCCCAACCCCCCATAGCTTTTGTTAGGCAAGCCTTTTCCATTTAACGAAGGTGAGGCCACCTATAGCTTTACTTCCTTTCCAAAGAAAGTGAAAGAAGTTTTTCCTAAAATTCTCTATAATGATAATGATGGTTTTAGCTAATGAGTTCCAATAAACAACAATTGCCTCTAAAAGTGATTTCACCAGAGTCAATCCACAACCTAAAAGCAACCATGACATATATGAGTTGGATATCCATTTTTATACTTTACGACATAATCAAAGTAATCATTTACTCTCAAAACAAATACTAGATACTTCAAATCTTTGTAGAAAGTTTGACCTTGGATGGGAGAACTCAAGTGATAGCTCTTTCCACCATTTCATCTAGTCCATTAAAATATATGATGGAATTTTGGAGGTTTATTTCCATTCTAAAAACAACTCCAAGTAGGTTCAAACCCTTGTTGATATACTCTTCATTTCTAACAAAACATACACCAAATAAAATGAAATCATCCACAAATACAAGGTGAGTTATTGAAAGTGAAACATGAATGTTAATGCCCTAGATTCAACCTCTTCTTTTAAATCCAAATAATATTTTGTTTAGACCTTCGATAGTAATCAAAAAATAGAAGAAGGGATAAGGGGCAACCTTGCCTTAGTCTTCTTGATGCTTTAAAATATTAAAGGTTCAGCCACTGATAAGAAAAAAAAAGGCAAATGAGTCCATACACCAAATCCAATTGATAGATAATAAATTGAACCCATAATGCAATAGGATAAGCCTCATATACATCCAATACCCCCTATCAAAACCTTCAAAAAGGTCTAGATTTTTAACCATAACAAGGTTATGTTGGGTTTTTATAAACTACAATCCTTATTCCACAATTATAGATTTATGGATTTGGCAATTGCATAGAAACTGAAATTGTTTCAGAGAGATCCCTATACTTAAGTCTTACGGAGATGATTTTTGCTATGATATTATAAACATCATTAAATGAAGATACAAACTTGAATTCATCAAAGGATGAAGGGTTTTACTTTTTAGGGATGATTGATAGAAAAGTTGAGTTAAGAGATCTTGGTACTTTCCCAAAGGTCTTGAATTACTCTATCATTAACAGAATATCGTTCTCAAGAATTTCATAAAAACCCGAGTGGAATTCTATGGTACACCCATATAGACCAAGGCTTTTATCTTTTTGAAAGGAATAAATCACTTCCTTAGGTTTGTCCTTAGAAACTTCCTTGTGAACTCCTCATTTGTGTCTTCATCAAAAAGCCTAGGTGATCTGAATTGGATCCATAGAAAGACTGTCGAGAACCATGACTGAATTAGGTCGAACAAATCTCTAAAGAAATCCAAAACAGTATCAAAAACACCCTGAACCAGTGGCCATGGCAATCGACGTGAAACGCTACGCAGGAGGCCAAAGTAGCCCCTGGGAGCCCCGGAATGGGAAAAGGAAGAGGTTTTTGATGTGCGATTAGCGCTAATCACGCATTGTTAGGCGAACAAGGCCAAAATGGAGGAAGTCCGAGCACTCAGTCACGTTGGGAACTGGAGGACCGCAGGCGGAAAAGGTAAAAGCGCTAAAGTACAAAGGCGGGACCCGCGCTCTAGAAACCAGTGGTATTGATCGGGGCACCCTTGAACGGTAAGAGGTTTTGGATGAGAGCGGAGCGATTCCATACATCGATCGACGCGTGGCAAGCAGAGGTGAGAGAAAACCACCGTTGATCGCGCGCTATCGGTCGAGCAAGTCAACCGCGCGAAACGTGCATATGGTGTCGGATCTGGAGGGCTCAGATCGGACGGCTGAGATCACGCCCGACGGAGGAAGCGGAATCGACAGGGAATTAAGCCGCGTTCTAGAAGGGATTTGGAATCCATTTGACCACCACGGTGGAGGAAAGATTCATCCACGGTGTAACTGAAGAAACGAACTGACGAAGCATGCTGGCGCCATTTAGAGGAGGACAAGTGGCCACTCCCTGAGCGTCCATGATGATGTCGAATGCAGGGAACTCCAAGTGTAGCTGTAGAAGGCGAATTGACACAGGCAGAAGAGGAACCGAACAGGCATAGGGATCAAATGGTTAAAGCCATGAACAGAGACAGTTGAATCAGTTAAAGTTGATTTGGAGTCAGAATTGAGAGGAGTCCAAGCGACCAAGAGAGAAAGTGAACAGTGAACCTTGAGAGGAGGACTGAACATAGAGAACAGTAAAGCCAAGCAGAAGAGACAGAGGGCCGAGCTGACCACAGGCAGCGTCGAGCACCAAAGAGCTTGAAGATTCAAGCCTTCCCATAGAGGAATCTGTCTGGACTGAGCATCACATTTGGCTCTTTCCACTGTAGACCAAGGGTCACAGAGCTAATAGGAAGAAGAAGAGTTTGTGTACTCCAAGTGGCTTGGGGAATCCAAGAACCACCCTGTCAAGCAAAATCTACTTCAAGAGAACTCATATTGAGGCCCTCTATTGTAATTTCTCTACTAAAAGACACAATAAAACAAGGCCACCACTGAAGCTGGACCGGAGACGTAGCCCTGGAGAATAGGGTGAACTCCTTATTAAAATTGCTTGTGTCTTTGTGTTTCTTACTGTATTTCTCTGCTATCTTTCCATTTTATTTGTCTGTGTATTGGCAATCTGATCGATCCGTTGTTTCAATAACACATAACACACATCAACACATGAGTCTATAATACCTTTACTTTAATAAACCTTTGACTGATGGCACTCATAGGGTGAATATCATATCAAGTGGTATCAGAGCTTAAAGTTGTAAGGTTAGACAAGCTTGTGTTGGTATAGCTGTGAATGCTCACAAGATCAAAGCTCAAATTAGGAGAAGGAGAGTTGGTGGAAACTAATCCTGAAATTGGAAGAGTCTATCCTCAAAAGACCATGTCAGAAGAAGGTTCTATGGGGCCAGACCCTTAATTCATAGAGAGTTTCCTAGCTATAAAGTTTATGGTTGAAGAAATGTACAGAGACTTTAGAAAGCAAAAGGTGGAAGATGCATTAGGCTCTAAGCAAGAGAAAGAAGAAGATGAGTCTCACTTCCATGACAACTCCAAAGGAAAGGGGAAAGAGGAAAACTTTCTCACACCTCCTAATAGCCTTGTACATAATAAGAAAGCATCTTTGATTAAGTTAGACGTTAAATTTGATTCACCTATATATGATGGAGAGCTAAATGTTGAAAAATTGGATAATTGGATTAGACAAATTGATGTGTATTGCATGGTACAGAACATAAACTCAGACAAGAGTAAGATTCAGCTGGCAAGCCTACGCCTAGGAGGCACTGCCTTGGTTTGGTGGGAAGGTAGAACCCAATCTGATATAAAAAGCCATGGTAAGACCATCTCTGTCTGGAGTGACTTCGTTTCTGCAATCAAAAAACAGTTCTATCCATTGGCCTACATGCAGCAGGCCATGATGAGTTAGCAAACTCTTCGACAGTTGAAGGGGCAAAGTGTACAAGGGTATACTCAAGAGTTCAGAAAGAGAGCATTGACGTTGGGTATCTCACTAGACTCACCAGAGACTCTTTTGAAGTACATTGGTGGTCTACACAGCTACATGAGGCATACCATCCTCGTGTTTAATCCCACTAGTATAGATGAGGTATCTGTACAAGCTACTCATCTAGAGGCTAGAGGAAAGAATGGCAATCCAGAAGTTCGGGGACCATCCCAACCCACAGTAAGCAAGAGCAAGGAGAAAAGAAAACAGAAATGGAAAGCAAGGAAGGCTAACACTGCACAAAAAGCCAAAGCTTCATGCACTCACTGTAAAAAGTAGGGACATGATGATGAGCATTGTTGGATTCTGCATCCAGAGCTGAGACCTAAGAAGTCTGACGGCAAGAAGAAGAAGACAGTTGCAGCTATTCAGAGAGATTTGGGGTCAGACTTGGGAGATGAAACAACTATAGCAGCCACAGGTATAAGAGGTAAGAATTCTAAAGCATCTACTAGTAATTCTGCTCAATCCGTTATTGATGAAAAAAATGAGAGAAAAAGACATGAGCTTTTCCATATTCGAGTTATTTCCAAAAGTCAAAAGATTGATACTTTGTTTGATAGTGGCTCTTAAGTAAATTTGATTTCTGAAGAAATTGTAAAGAAATTGGGATTAGCAACTACACCTCACAAGAAACCATACCCATTAGGATGGTTGAATGATAAAGCACAACTACAGGTGACTAGACAGTGCAAACTCAAGTTTTCTTTTGGGTCAGCATTTGTAGATGAGGTTGAGTTAGACATAATTCCTTTGGATATATGTGGAATTGTTTTAGGAAGTCCTTACTTGTATGATAGAAAGGCTATTTTCTATAGAGCTGAGAACAAGTATCTACTGGTTAAAGATGGAATCGAATACTTTGTAAGAGCTCATAAACTCAAGAATAATTATACTCTCATAAACTCAGGACAGATGAAAAGAATGATTAATTCATGCAAACAATTCTTACTAATGGTTGTAAAGGAAAAGAAACCTGATAAAACCAATGTATTTGAGGGTTGTAATACTTAACAACATGTTGATATAGAAAAGGTTGTTTCAGAGTATGATGTCTTGCTTCAAGAACCTAAAGGTCTACCACCCAAAAAGGGAATAGTACATGATATTATTTTTGCAGCAAGATGTTCCATTGCCTAACATTGGGATGTATAGGTTGTCTGCTTTAGAGAATGTTGAAATCAAGAAGCAGGTGCAAGAGTTGCTTGAGAAAGGCTTCATCAGGCCTAGCACATCACCATGTGGGTCACCAATCATTTTAGTGAGAAAGAAAGATGGCCCGTGGAGAATGTGCATTGATTACCGAGCACTGAATAAGATAACAATCAAAAATTGTTATCCCCTTCCTCGCATAGATGATCTTTTAGATCAATTAAAAGAAGTTGTTTATTTCACCAAGCTGGATTTGCACAGTGGATAACATCAGGTCAGAGTTGCAGAGAAAGATGCATGGAAGATTGCTTTCAAAACAAAGCAGGGATTGTATGAATGGTTGGTTATGCCTTTTGGCTTAACTAATGCTCCTGCTACTTCCATGAGATTAATGAATGATGTGTTGAGACCTTTTGTTGATGATTTTGTTATTGTGTATCTGGATGACATTCTGATTTTTAGTAAAACGTGAGAAGAACATTTAAAGCATGTTAAGCAGACATTAGATGTTTTGAAAAGAGAAAAACTTTATGTTAAACTCTCAAAATGTGAATTTGGCAAAACATCTCTAAACTACTTGGGTCATATAGTAGGGGAAGGTGAATTGAAAAAAGATCCCTCTAAAGTGGCAGTCATTGTGAACTGGCCTAAACCTAGGTCTACTATAGAAGTGAGAAGCTTCCTAGGAGTAGCACAATATTGGAGGAAGTTCATTTCTAACTTCTCCTCGATTGCAACTCCCTTACATGCTTTAACAGGATTGAATAAGGTGTTTCAGTGAGGAGGCAAACATCAGAAAGCCTTTGACACCTTGAAAGAGAAAATAAGTACAGCACCTGTACTATCACTTCTAGATTTACAAAGACCATTTGAGATCCAAACTGATGCTAGTGACTATGCCATGGGAGCAGTGTTGACACAGCACGGTAAACCCATATGTTATCATTCTGAGACTTTTAATCCTGCAGTAGTTAACTATCCTACATATGATAAATAATTGTATGCATTAGTTCAGAGTGTGAAAAAGTGGAAACATTATTTAATGGGCAAAGAGACAGTAATACATACTGATCATTAGCCACTTCAATATCTACACTCCCAAACTAAGTTGCAACAATCAAGACATTACCGATGGATGGGTTTTCTACAACAGTTTCACTTAGTCATCAGATATAAAAAGGGCATACATAACAAGGTTGCAGAGATGTTATCTAGACCCATTATAAATGCATCTACCATACTTAAGCATAATTCTGTGCTACATGAAAGCTACATAGAACAATATGCTCAAGATATGGATTTTAAAGATGTATATGCAACTTTGAGTCAAGGCAAAAGAGTAGAAGAATTGAACTATCATATAAGGGACTGACTCTTATACCATTGTGGGAAACTCTGCATTCCACAAACTGAGAGGATAAAGATAATTAGGGAGGCACATACTTCTTTGATATCAGGTCACCTTGGGGTAAGTAAAACAGTTGCACAGCTGCAAAGATTCTGCTATTGGCCGAAAATGAATGAGACAGTTTCTAGATATGTAAGAGGGTGTGCCATGTGTGCCAAAAGCAAGCCTAGCAATAGAAAACTAGGCTTGTACACTCCATTGCCAGTTCCTTCTCACCCTTGGGAAAGCGTTTCCATGGATTTTGTTGGTGGACTGCCTAAATCTAGGAAAGGTCATGACTATCTATATGTTGTTGTGGATAGGTTCAACAAAATGTGTATTTTGATACCTTGTAGTAAACAGATCACAGCTGAACAGACTGCAAAATTGTTCTTTGAACATGTATGGGTTCATTTTGGATTACCCACTTCCATTGTATCTGATCGAGACACTCAATTTGTGGGGAAGTTTTGGTCTAGTCTGTGGGAACTAATGGACACCAAATTAAAGAAAAGCACAGCTTTTCATCCACAAACAGATGGCCAGACAGAAGTAGTAAACAGGACTGTGATCCAGTTATTGAGAGGATATTGCAGTAAACATCCTAAGCTCTGGGATGAACACTTGTGTTATGTGCAGCGTGCTTACAATAGAGCCAAACACTCTTCTACACAGAGATCTCCTTTTGAGACCTGCTTTGGTTTCACACCAAGGTCTCCTTTGGATTTTGTCTTTGGTAAAGACACCATGGTTGGTGGACACAGTGATGTGGACAAGGCAACCAGGTTCATTGAACAGATCCAGGAGATCCATCAGGCAATACAGGAATAGCTGGAAAAGAGCCAGGCCAAGTACAAGGCTAGGCATGATAAGCATCGGATGGAGCATAGTTTTCAAGTTGGAGACCAAGTCTGGTTGTATATCAGCAAGGACAGGATGCAAGGTGAAGGTAAAAAGCTAAAGCCTATCAGGTATGGACCTTTTAGGATACTTGATAAAATTGGTGAAAATGCTTTTTGCCTTGATCTACCAGCTTACATGCACATCTACTCAGTAGTAAATGTAGATTATTTGAGATTGTTTGAACCTTCAATGATTGAGGACCCTGAAGAGAAAAGTCAATTGCCTTCTATTGATGACCTACTACCTGAATACCTCAATGAGTTGCAGGAAGACACTGTGTTGGACAGGAAGGTTAGGACAACGTGCAGGGGAGAATTTGAGTACCTCAGGATTGGGCTCAAAGCTTCAAAGCCGAGCAGCGCAAAGTGGATTGATATTGGACAAGTGAAGAAACAGTATCCTCACTTAGTCGATGCTTGAAAACCAACTTTTGGTGGTCCAAAAGATTTTTCAGTAGGGAGGCCATGATCCAAATTGGACCCATAGAAAGATTGTCGAGAACCATGACTGAATCAGGTCAAACAAATCTCTAAATAAATCCAAAACGGTATCAAAAACACCATAAACCAGTGGCCATGGCAGCCGACGTCGAACGACGAGGACCTCAGTCAAAGCGCGTTGACCGAGGCCCATGGAGACCGCGCAGGAGGCCAATGTAGCCCCTGGGAGCCTCGAAATGGGAAAAGGAAGAGGTTTTTGATGCACGATTAGCACTAATCGCGCATCGCTGGGCGAACAGGGCCAAAATGGAGGAAGCCCGAGCACTCGGTCGTGTTGGGAACCGAAGGACCACGGGCAGAAAAGGTAAAAGCGCTAAAGTACAAAGGCGGGACCCACACTTTGGAAACTGGCGGTATTGATTGGGGTGCCCTTGAACGATAAGAGGTTTTGGACGAGAGCGGAGCGATTCCATACATCGATCGATGCATGGCAAGTGGAGGTGAGAGAAAACCGTCGCTGATCACGTGCTATCGGTCGAGCAAGTCAACCACGCGAAATGTGTGTATGGCGTCGGATCTGGAGGGCTCAGATCGAACGGCTGATATTGCGCCCGACGGAGGAAGCGGAATCGACAGGGAATTAAGCCACGTTCTAGAAGGGATTTGGAATCCGTTTGACTGCCACGGTGGAGGAAAGATTCATCCACAGTGTAACTGAAGAAATGAACCAATGAAGCATGTTGGTGCCATTTAGAGGAGGACAAGTGGCCACTCCCTGAGCGTTCATGATGACGTCAAACGCAGGGAACTCCAAGCGCAGCTGCAGAAGGCGAATCGACACAGACAAAAGAGGAACCAAACAGGCATAGGGATCGAATGGCTAAAGCCATGAACAGAGACAGTCGAATCAGTCAGAGTTGATTTGGAGTCAGAATTGAGAGGAGTCCAAGCAACCAAGAGAGACAGTGAACAGTGAACCCTGAGAGGAGGACTAAACACAGAGAACAGTAAAGCCAAGCAGAAGAGACAGAGGGCCGAGCTGACCACAGGCAGCATCGAGCACCAAAGAGCTTGAAGATTCAAGCCTTCCCATAGAGGAATATGTCTGGACTGAGCATCACATTTGGCTCTTTCCACTGTAGACCAAGGGTCACAAAGCTGGTAGGAAGAAGAAGAGTTTGTGTACTCCAAGTGGCTTGGGGAATCCAAGAACCACCCTGCCAAGCAAAATCTGCTTCAGGAGAACTCATATTGAGTCCCTGTATTGTAATTTCTCTACTGAAAGACACAATAAAACAAGGCCACCACTGAAGCTAGACCGGAGACGTAGCCCTGGAGAATAGGGTGAAATCCTTATTAAAATTGCTTGTGTCTTTGTGTTTCTTACTGTATTTCTCTGCTATCTTTCCATTTTATTTGTCTGTGTATTGGCAATCTGATCGATCCGTTGTTTCAATAACACAAAACACACACCAGCACATGAGTCTATAATACCTTTACTTTAATAAATCTTTAATTGATGTCACTCATATGGTGAATATCAGATCACTAGGAAAAAAAAATTCCACCTATAGGATCTCATCTATATTTATTTTCTTTAGGTCCCTATACAAATTCTTAAACCATCTTACCCCTCATTAGCCATGTTTTGAAAAGTGTTGGCCTTTGATCAATTTGGTTTGGGGAGCTCCCAAATAGTGTTGCGTCTTTCCCCACACTTTGCATAGCTGTGAATTTATTTTTGTATTGTCTTCACCATACTTTAGCCAAATTGACTTGCTAATTTTCCTCCATTTAGTAACCTCCTGAGCCAATAGATTGTGTTCCCTTTATTCTAGAATATTTAGGGAAATTTGGTTTTGTTTTGAGCATACATTATTATTTTGTTTCTCAAAAACATCTATTACTTTATGATCTACCTCTAGAATATTCTTTTAGGAATCTTAGAATTTTTGTTTATCCCACTTTATTGTTGTGTGCTCTACTTGCGTATTTAAACTAAAATGCAAAATAGCAAAATCTTGAAGACCACAATAATAAAATTGTTATTTCTTCTTAACAATACTAGAGAACTCCCCAAATATAAGTCAATAAGGACTAAACCTAAACGAACATGGTGGCTTCCTATCATTTTTCAATTCAGTTTAATATTGGGATATGATCAAAGGAACCTCTTGTATTGACCATGTTCTTAGTTTGTATTCACTTTCAATTATACCTTCAAAAATAATGAAACTATCTAAATATTTAGCCAGCCCAATAACCCCTAATCTCATACTCCTCTAGGTTAGGACCATTTGAATTGGATTAGGATCACGTAACTACAAGCCTTCCATTTTCTTCAAGAGCTAGGGGGTAGGACCCCCTAGACCATCCATTATGCTAAACTCCCCCTAAAATTCTTTTGGTTGAAGGATGAAATTATATCTCCTCCCATGATTAAATTATCCTTTCTTGGATGCTGAAGTCCAAAGAAGTTATCCTGGAAATCTTACCTATTGGAATAAGGTTCACATGCGCTTACTAATGAATGGGTTATCCTCGTTTCCATACAAAAAATCAACTATGGTTCAGAGTTAATATATTCAGATTGTTGGAGTTGAAGATGTTGGTTTTGTGCAGTTATCAACACCTTCGACCTACCTATTAGGAAACTCCAACCTCTTAGAATTGAGCTTAGAGAATTTTGAGCCTATTCATTGTCCTAAATAATTTATCGAATAAAAATATGTCTATACCATTAACCCTGACCAACGTATATAGGGAATATTTTTTGTGGGGAGCCATCAATCTCTTGATATTTGGTAAAATTGTATCATGGTCTATTCTTAATAGGGGTTGACATTATTCTAAGAGTGCCATAACTTGTGTTTTTATTTCCCTCTAGGAAATTGTCTTACCACTTTTAGTTAAGCCATGGAGAGGAGAGATTTCTAACCATGTGTGATATTATTTAGAGAATGATGAGAATCAATATCTAAGCCTCCCTCGCAAATTTTCCTACATTTTAAGAAAAGGAAAGAATGTGATGTCACTTTGGATAATCATGAGATTATCACAACCATTACGATTGTGAAACAAAGGGAGCCCTCGTAGGGAAAATTTCAATCTCCATAACTCAAGAGGCAAAGATGGAGGGGGTGGGATTTAGAGTGAATAAGATAAAAGAGGGAACAAAAGAGTTCATGATAAGATCCTGGACCACCACCACCTAGAGGAAAATTTAGAGCAAGGAGAGTACATGAAGACTTCTTTATTGATGGAGATCGAATTCCAAAGCATGGGGAATAAGACATACCCATCATTCCAAAAGAGTATTTTCCATAGGTTTTTGTACTATGGTAAAAATAATGCCACTTTCCATCATTTTTTTCTCAAAAGAAGTGCCCTTCATTAGAGTGTCCATAAAGTTAGGGATTTCACCCCAAATTTCAGTTGAGTTTGGTGAAGCTTCTAACAAGGAAATTTTGAGAGGGTGACTATCCCTCCAATTCTTTTTTGAATATGTTTACTTTCCATAATGAATATTATTGCCTCCCTCGTACATAAGTGAAGAGCCTCTATACAAATTTGTTTTTGAGCTAATTTCATTTGATTTCTTTATTCAACCTCTCACGAAGGAAAATGAACATGCCAAGGTTATTCCTTATAGTTATGAGGGTTGGTCCATTCAAAAGCTCTATAGGACGAACTTGGGGCTTTACCCAAATAGGTCCAGTGGAGAATCATTCCCTTCTTGAATTGAATTGTGGGGATTAGGGCTTTAGAGCTATAATAACAATTTTCCAAATTTAGGTTCCTTGGTGAATTCTAAGGGCATTTACATATTTTTAAAACATGAAGGCAAGCCATCCCCTGGACATGCCATAACGCTTGGTAGATATCCAAGAAAAGGAAACCATACTTCCTTGGTATAATTGAGGATGGTTTTCTCCACAATGTGATGCCCATATAACTTTGTAACTAGCAGTAACTTCCCAAGAAAGTAAGTTGACCCATCAAAATATACTCTCCAACAAAATCCATGTTAGTCTACTTAGAGAAAAGTTTAACATGTTTCTTAGCTCTAGGTCTTCTCATCTTGGGTTTCTCCTTTTAGTTAGTTCTTCTCTTTGTAGCCTCAACAGGTATTTGTCCCATGTACTCATCATTATAAGGTTTCGTGGGGAAATCAAATGTGACAAAGTGCTAGATAACATTATCCTAAATAGGTCTTGGGGTTCTTCAAGCTAAGGTTTCATAGTTGGGATAGAGGGATTAAGCATAATAGAAGCCAAACCATAATGAAGAGCGCTCTGTAATTTAAGGAATTGAGGGGTAATTTGCTAGATCTCCATCTTCCATCTTCCATGGATTTATTTTAAATACTAGCCCAAAATTGTATTTCCTCTCCTTGTCTCCTAGATCCTTCTCAATTGTGTGACACATTAATTACCTAAGATATCTATGACTTACAAGCAATTATGGAGTTAATGAGATAATATATGTTATTTTATAAAAGCAATATAGAAAACAATTCCATGGTTTCTACACTTACAAGATACACATAAATCCTTAAAATTTTCCTTGACACAAAGAGATAAATAAGTATTAGATGCGAAGGGGCATAAAAAAATCATGTAAAAAATAGGGATTTATATTGCAATAAAATTAATTTGCCATGAAATAATAACTTGCTCATTGGAGCAAGATAGCTTATAATTACATATCTCTTTAAATTTTGGGGTTTAGGTCTCCTAACATGTGAACATAGTTGACATCTAAAGATGCCAAGGTTAAGATCAACGCATTCAAGTGAAAAATTTTGAGCTATAAGAGTAGATCAGGGATCTCCATTTTGATTGTCCACTTATTTTCTCTTTTTAGCACAAGCACAATTAATATGGTACAATGAAGAGATCTTAAACAAGAATTATGTGCGCCTTAATCACATTTCCACTAGATTGCAAAAGGGATTTAACTACCCCACTACCAAAAATGTTGAGCCCAACAATTTTAGTGCATCATTGAGGTCTCTAATTTTTTTTTTTCTGAATATAACAACATATGCAATGGTAGGCAAGACATATTTCTTGGTTGACACAAGTGCCTACTCTCAATATTATTTGAATTAATACCGATATTTGATCAACCATATGAACTTTTGCAAAATTGCATTAGATTGTCTGCTCCAATCCATTGATATGTGGAACACTTTTTTGGATAATATTACAAACTCCAAGAACATTTCGGGCAGCACAACACTTGGTTGAAAACTTGGCAAATGTGGACCACTAAGTTGAACATTGGTTAAGTAAGCACAAGCATGTTTGGTATGCCATCAATAAGCATAAACATGTTTGGTAGGCCATCAATAAGTGCAAGAAAGTGCAATATACCATCATCTTATGACATTTGTTAGCTTCACCTTAGCAGTGCCATGTTGTCTACAATTATACCAAAGCTTAACACCAACAACTTTTTAGCCAAAATGAGGTCTCGATGATCAATCTAATACAAAAATTTGGTAACAAACACCTTCTTTTTTTCAAAGTAAATTTTGTTATTCCTTCAAATCAAGAACATACATGCATGTGATCTTAAGTATGTTTTGGTATGCCACTGTGAAAACTAGACTAGATACAAAACTTTAATTGCTTTAGTAACCAAGAGGGAAGTTTTATGATAATAGTTCTAAAAACAAAAATACTAGACAATATTACTAGGCCTCCAGGGCCATTCTTAACTAGAAAGTAAGGAAACACAAAGATAAAATTAGAAAATAAAGTATATGCAAGACAATCATCTAGACCTATCAGAATTAATGGCTTCAACTATAATGATATCCTTGTTGTTGGCTACGAGAGCAACTTGGAACAAGAGGGATTCCCAATTGTTTTCTATGTGTTCAACCCTACATCCATAGAGGTCGTGCATTGCTGCACTTCATCTAGTGTTAGGAGGATTCCCTCCTTAGCTTTATTCCTATCAACCAAGACTCTTCTAAGAATAAATTTTAAGCTCCAGTATATATCTACTATGTACTATTGGTTGTAGTGGCCCTTGGTGTGTCCCACATCTAGGAGAGTGTGCCACCTCATCCAAGACCTTTGAATCAGTAAGACCATGTCTTTCATCCACCAACTCTCATTCTGCTTGGGCTATTTCTTCTTGGGCTAGTTAGGGGTTGTAACAACCCCTGGTTGATTTTCCATGTAAACAAAATAAAACCAAGGTCATGGGACATGTATTCCAAGTTGAATGGTGGGCAAACATTATAATGGGCATCACTTGTGGTTAATGAATGGATATGGAAATTGGTAAAGGCAAAGAGGCAATAATTGGCATTTAATTATGAAAATAAAGGAAAATGTGAGAAAAGGAAGGTGAAGAGACACAAATTTGCATGCAAGGGAAATTAGAGGGAAACTGAAGGAAAATGAAGAAAAAATGAGGTATCAATGATAAAAAGGCATCAAAGAAACAATTCAAAACTTTTGGTCATTATAGATTTTGTCAGTTCAGTTTTGGCTCTCTCCTTTCATTCTCTCATTCTCTCATACCCTTGCACACATAGAGCATTCTTGGAGCTTGCTTGGAGCACTCTAGCATTCACTTGGATTTTGAGAAAGCAAGCAAGGAAAGCAAGGAAGCACAAGGAGATAGTTGGATCAATAACTACAATGAGTTTACTTTGCAGGTAACAAGTTGCATTTGTGATCTCCTTGCTTATTTTTGGATGCATGGAATATGCATGTGGTTCCTTGGCTATATGTTGTCATTGGCATGGAGATTTTCCTAGATTGACAGTGGTTTCAACCTTGCCTTGTCATTTCCTAGATAACCATGGTGTTGTGGGTTTTCACTTGTTTTTCTAATTGGTTCTCAGGTTCCTTGTGGTTGTGGGTTGGAATAAAAGCTCTAGAGCCCTAAAACAACTTTGTTTGAGTTACTAGTTCCTAGAGTCTACAAGTTGGTATAAATGCTCTGGAGCCTTGTGAGTTGAGTTACTAGTCCCTGGAGCTACGAGTAATTCTATGGAGCCCTAAATTAGTTGCAGGTTGAGTTACTAGTTCCTGGAGCCTTAGACAACTTGGGTAGAGACTGATCTGGTTGATGTTAGTGATTTTTGGACCATATAGGTGACATCACTGTGGTTGAGGGTTGAGGTGGCTTGGCCTCTGGAAGCCCTTGTTGTTTTTGTTTTGGTTTATCCCATATGATCCCACATTCGTGCTTGGAATATGACGCATGGGTGATTGGCTAAAAGAGAGATTTGGTTCAACCCAATCTATGGTCGAGTGGTACATGGAAGTCCCTGACTTGGTGGACATTTTCATATGTTAATATGAGTTATTTTCCCATTGTGATATATGAGCACTTGTACTGGTTATGATGTTGACATTATGGTTGATTTTCTATGGTCTCTATTCTAGTTATATACCTGGTTATATGATGTGCTCTAGCTATGACTCTTGTTCATGATTTGTTAAGTTACTGGATAGTTGATGAATGCATGGACTAACAAGTGTTGTTGCAGCTAGTTAGAGAGGGCTTGGAGCCTTCTAGGTGATTCATAGATGAAATTCATAAGTTTATGATCAAATATGCATTCATGACCTATAACTTTCATGTTTACCATATGTTTGACGAAATATCTATTGTGTACTAGGCAAGTCCTGGTCAAGTTTGAATGTTTGCATCGTTGTCATCTTAATCATGATTCTGGAAAGTTACAGGTAGTTCTAGGCAGTGGTTTCCTGAAAAAGTGGCATAGATTTCGCAATCGCGTGCTCTGGAATGGGGATTTTGGGTCATAACCACTGACAACAAGGATTTTGTGTGCATTTATAATCTTCCAAATGCATGAAAAAAGTGTCAAGGGTGTGGTTGGTGGGTAAACTCTATGAAAAAGAGTACAAACTCAGGGATTGATCACCTAGGGTGGCTAGCAAGCTCCTGAGTGGTCTGTAGTCCTTATGGGTTGTCATTTGTTGTTGATTGTTGACCCCAATTCCATAACTGAAGCTTGGAGGTTAGGTCTTGTCATAGTGACACTCATCTCATGTTTACCCTGGTGAGCTTGTAAGAGTGGGTAAATGTGGGAGGAGGCATTTATAGGGGTTGATCTCACAGAACCTAGAGGCCAAGCTCTCAACCCACATCTGAGCCCATGAATGCCCACACTCTTCATAGTAGGTTGCACCACATAGAACCCAAACCCTTTGTTGAGGCATTATGACTCATGGAGCAAGAGATTGGATGTGGACTCCTACTAAAAACCACCCCAAGCTGCAGGTACTAGGCAAAGATCGACCAAGGGGGCAACATAAATATAATGAGCCAAACACTAAAATGTTACCATACCACCATAGAATTGGAGCATAGGGGGAGTTCTAAATGCTGAGGAGACCCAAGGAAAATTGAAAGACTCAAAAGGTGGAGTTACAATGGAAACGACAAGAAAGCTTGAGGTAACAACTTAGCTGAGTTGACCCGAACTTTGTGACCCCTAGAAGGAAACAACAAATTTTGCATACGAGATTACAAAGAAGTAGCCAAAATGGGAAGACCCAAAATCATTCACCATCCAAAAAATGATTGCAAGCTAATGCAAATCCAAGGGATAACTAGTTTCTTCCAACCCAAATTTAAAATGCCATAGCAAATTCTCTTGAAGAGCCTCATCATAATTCATTATGTGCAAGGTGATAACTTCGAAAGGAGTGCCAGCTGCCCACCTCCAATAAAGCCCAATACTTTATGAATTCGGGCTTTTTTGATCCATATTATGAATGTTGAGAGATCTTTCGGTAAAAGTCACATAAAGAAACTTTAAGTTGACGTGTTTCAAACCACTAGTGTGGTTCATCTTTGTAGAAATTTTCTACAAATCTTGATCGGATACCATGTATAAAATCTGATGTAGGTTAACCCGATAATGCAATATAAATCAAAGCATAATACTATAACCTACTTCTACTATCAATTTGCAAAAGCTTAAAGATTGAGCTGAACAATATAACCAGAAGAAGAAGAATCAATCACACAATACACATGAAAATACTTTGGGGAAAGCCTTAGCTAAAAACCCCACACAATTGTATTATCATACATGGTGGAAATACATAGGAATTATACAAAGCCTTAGCTCTCACAGCTAGCCAACTCTCACGACAATCCTCACAGATGCTGACAGGCAATCTTGGCTTCTCTCCAGCCTTCCTCTCTGCCCTCCAAGCTCCTATTTCCTTGCGATGTTCCTTGTGGATGATTCACCTTCAACCAAGTGGATGATCTCCTACCAAGTGGATGATTAAGCCTCCAAAACTGCGCAATCTTCAAGGATGATGCCTTGACTACATGCATGAGTTTTCTTTATAAGAAAACACATGCAACTAATACTACATTGTCCTTGACTTTAATCTCAACTGGGTCTTTCTCAGAATAGACATGCATGAGTTTCTGATGAGGGAATCTTCAGTTAACTGGAGTAGCACTAGTTGAGTGCATGCATGCATCAACTGACTGTTAACTCTTTATTAGTTCCTCAAACAGTTTGGAACTAATTTAACTGGACTTAACTCAGTAAAATGAGTTAACTAATTACAAATCAAATATAACTCAATCTTATCTCCTTAATTTAAGGGATAACTCTTGCATGACTTCAAAAAGAATTCTAACTTGAATTTCTCCAACTAATTAATTTGAAACAAATTAATTAATTATTTCCAAGTAGTTGTTAAGACTAAATTCGATTTTAATTCACAATTTAATTCAAGGACAAATTAAATTGGAATATTCTTATTACCACATTTCAACACTCCCTCTCAACAAGAAAGGGATTATCTGCCACCCTGGTCCTGTCTCTATGGAACTCGAATTTACACTTTGACAATGCCTTTGTCAAAATGTCAGCATCTTGCTCCTCTGTTGAAATATACTGCAGCAACATGATCCTCCTTGCTACACAGTCTCTGAGATGATGATACCAAATGTCGATGTGATTGGACCTATCATGAAATACTGGATTCTCAGAGAGTTTGATACAACTCTTATTATCACAATAGATCACAGTTGGATCCATCCTCTGATCAAACAAACAAACTAGGATTTTCCACATCTAGATGGCCTCACATGCTGCCTGACTTGCAGCCATGTATTCTACCTCTGCCGATCTTAGGGCAACCGACCTTTGTTTCCTGCTATACCAAGAAACTGTCGTTGACCCAAGGTTGAAAATCCCTCCTGATGTGCTCTTCTGATCTAATGGACTCCCTGCCCAATCTGCACCAGTGAAGCCCTGTAGTTTCACTCCCTCTGTTCATCTATACCGTAATCCATATTGAGATGTGCCTCTGAGGTATCTCAATACATGTTTTTCCGCCTTCCAAAACATCTTGGTAGGCTGAACAATCGCTTGACTCAGTTGGTTCACCGCATAGCACAAATATGGTCGTGTGTTCACTAAGTACATCAGTGAACCCACAAGCTGCCTGTACACAGTGGTCTCTACCACTTCTCTTGAAATAACAACCTCCATCCTTTAGTTACCTGCTAGAGGAGTCTGCATGGGCTTGCACTTCTCCATGTGGAATCTCCTATGTATCTCATTGGCATACTTGCCTGAGACACAAACAACTCCCCATCCTTCTACCACATTTCCATGCCAAGTAATACATGAGACCCATGTCTTTCATCTTGAATTCTCTTATAAGGTCCTCCTTGCAAGACACGATCAACTGACCATCACCACTCAATATGAGATCATCAACATAGAGAACAATGATCAACAGCTTACCTTCCACCACGATGTGGTACAGGTTCGCATCTGCTTCACTCTTTTTGAAGCCCAACCCAGTGAATTAGTTGTCTATCCTAGTGTACCAAGCATGAGGTTCTTGCTTCAGCCCGTACAACACTCTCTTGAGTCGGCACACATGTGACTCACGATCGAAGGTCTCAAAACCTTCTGGCTACTCTATGCACACCTCTTCCTTAATCTCGCCATTGAGGAATGCAGTCTTCACATCCATCTGATGGATCATCCAACCCATCTATGCTGATAGTGCCAACATAGATCTGATAGATGAGTACCTTGCGATAGGAGAAAAAGTTTCATCATAGTCAATCCCCTCAACCTGTGAAAAGTGGCGGGCAACAAATATTGCCGTATGCTTCTCCACACTACCATCAGCAGCTTGCTTTACCTTGTAAAGCCAATAGGAACTCACAATTGACTTGTTCTCTAGTCTCGGAACCACGTCCCAAACACTGTTACGAACTATGGAGTCATACTCCTCCACCATAGCATCAACCCAAATCAGCTACTGCACTACTTCCTCAAAAGAAGATGGCTCGGTATCAACACATTCCCCAACAAGGGCCATGTATCCAGTGTACCTCTCAGGTGACCTCCTCTATCTGCGCTGAGAAGATGGTTCTCCTACATTCTCTCTCGCATCCGTCAGCAATCTGTTAGCTTCTCTTGTGCGCTTCCGTCCATCTCTGGAAGACCCTGCTTGAGTGGATGTCTCTACTCCTGGAACCTCTGCATACGGCTGCTCTGCATCAGTCTAAGGCTCTTCCTCCTTAGGAACCAACGGTTCCTCCACAGCCTGTAGTTGGAGCTCCCTCTCAATGGAAAATTGGCATGGCCTTCTGCTCATCAAAATTGAGATCTCTGCAAACCATTGTCCTCCGACTGGTAGGCAAGTACACCCGATAGTTATGAGGTGTATTAGTGTACCCCACAAATATCCCAACTCTGTTGTTAGCTCAAGATTCTTTTGTGCATCCTTTGTCACATGACAATATACCGAAGAGCCAAAGATCCTGAAGTGATCCACATCTGGTCTCTTACCGGAGAAAGCTTCCTCTGGTATCTTCATCCCAAGTATGTGATGTGGGCTTCTATTCTGCAAATAGACTGCTGTGTTGCATGCCTCGGCCCACAAGTGAAGTGGTAGGCCTTGGTCATGCAACATTGCCCGTGCTGCCCCTACAATAGTTCTGTTCTTCCTCTCGGCCACCCTATTTTGCTGTGGGTTATGAGGTGCCATCAACTCTTGTTTAATTCCTTCCGCTGCACAGAAGTCCTTAAACTCTTGAGAGACACATTCTCCATCGTTGTCACTTCTCAAGGCCTTGATCTTCTTCTCTGACTCTTTCTTGACCAAAGCTTTGAACTCACAAAACTTTGTGAAAGTTTGGTCCCTCTTCTGCATGAAATAAATCCAGCATTTACGAGAACAGTCATCAATGAAAATCACATAATACCTTTTCTTCGTTGTGGATGCCTTCGATAATGGTCCACACAAATCAGTGTGAACTCGTTCCAAGATAGCCTCTGCTCGACTGTCTCGATCATGAAAGGAAGACTTGGTGTATTTTCCCAAGGTACAACCTTTGCATGTGTCAACTTGCTCAAGTTTACCTTTGGGAAGTCCCGTAGATATCTGTTGCATTATCTTCAAAGCCCCATGATGAAAATGTCCCATATGCCTATGCCACAACTCGCCAATTTCTTGGCTTTGCACCAATTCTGCTTTCGTACTCAATGCTGCACAATCATCTACCTCTAGTTTATAGAGATTCTTCACCTGAATCCCTATCCTCTTAGTTTGACCCGTGGCTATGTGTCTTAGGAATGCCTTTCCTTTACTGAAGACAACATCGTAGCCTTTATCCTCCAACAACGCGACCGATACCAAGTTCTTCTTCAGTCCAAACACATACTTCACATCTGTCAAGGTGATAGGAGCTCCATGCTCCCTCTGAAAAGCAACCATGCCCACTCCTGAAACACTATACCTTCCGTCATCACCCATATCTATGCACACCTTGAGGTATTTCTCCTCCAAGGCACTGAATAAATTTTTATCACTGGTCATGTGGAATGAGGCTCCACTATCAAGATACCAGACGCAACCCATCATCGATGACACCATGCATGCAATGAGGGTAAAGTCCATTTTGAACTGAGAGGCTAATGCCTCACCTTCCGACCCTTCCGAGGATCCCTTCTTAGACTTCTTTGATGGGAAATTAGTTGCATAATGCCCCATCTTGTGACAATTAAAGCATCTTACCTTCGACATGTCACCCTTCTTCCCTCCATGAGAAGAATTCAATTTGAAATGGGAAGCCTTCCCCTTCCCTTTCCTTGCCTTACTTGCTAAGGCCATATTTTCTTCATCATCATTCTTGGATGAAGAACCATCTCGTGTGCTCCTCCTAATCTCTTCCTACATAAGATCCGACCACAGTCGTTTCCAATCCAACAATTTCTCCCTTCTATTCACAGAGTCCTAGTAGCTATTTCAACTCTTTGGAAGGCCAAGGAGAGCGAGGCTCATCATATCATCATCGGCAGTAGTTATTCCCACACTGCCAAGCTCATCTTTGCAGGTGGTGAGCTTGTTCAGTTATTAGGAAATAGTATCGCCCTTCTCCATCTTGATTCTTCGAAGCTTATCCTTGAGCGCCAATTTCCTTTGGTCGCTACTGTTCTGGTAGAGGTCCTTCAATGTCTTCCACATTGAAAATGTAGTATCCTTCGTATGGAGACTCGAGACAATATGGTCTCGAACTCCATCGAGGATGATTTGTCCCGCCTTCGCCACACACTTCTTCCACTCAGCCAACTCTTGTGCATTAGTTGAAGCTAGCTTTGGGATTTCTTGATCAATGAATTCCTTCAAGCCATTTTCTTCTAATACAACATCCATTCTATCTTTCCATGCTATGTAATTTGAGCTACCTTCCAAGGCATACTCGAGTCTCAAGCCATAGAACTCCATTGGCCAACCTTGAAGTATGATATGAATTCGATTTGCACCTGCAACCCAGAACTTCAAACTTCGAATTCTCTTCTTAGTATGTTGTTCACAGCTCTGATACCATGTAGAAATTTTCTACAAATCTCGCTTTGATACCATGTATAAAATATGATGTAGGTTAACCCGATAATGCAATATAAATCAAAGCATAATACTATAAATTACTTCTACTATCAATTTGCGGAATCTTAAAGATCGATCTGAACAATATAACCAAAAGAAGAAGAATCAATCACACAATACACATGAAAATACTTTGGGGAAAGCCTCAGCTAAAAACCCCACATTATTGTATTATCATACATGGTGGAAATACATAGGAATTATACAAAGCCTTAGCTCTCACAGCTAGCCAGCTCTCAATACATCCTCACAGATGCTGACAGGCAATCTTGGCTTCTCTCCGGCCTTCCTCTCTGCCCTCCAAGCTCCTATTTCCTTGCGTTGTTCCTTGTGGATGATTCACCTTCAACCAAGTGGATGATCAAGCCTCCAAAACTGTGTAATGTTCAAGGATGATGCCTTGACTGCATGCATGAGTTTTCTTTATAAGAAAACACATGCAACTGATAGTACACTGTCCTTGACTTTAATCTCAACTGGGTCTTTCTCAGAATAGACATGCATGAGTTTCTGATGAGGGAATCTTCAGTTAATTAGAGTAACACTAGTTGAGTGCATGCATGCATCAACTGACTGTTAACTCTCTATTAGTTCCTCAAACAATTTGGAACTAATTTAACTGGACTTGACTCAGTAAACTGAGTTAACTAATTACAACTCAAATATAACTCAATCTTATCTCCTTAATTTAAGGGATAACTCTTGCATGACTTCAGAAAGACTTCTAACTTGAATTTCTCCAACTAATTAATTTGAAACAAATTAATTAACTATTTCCAAGTAGCTGTTAAGACTAAATTCGATTTTAATTCACAATTTAATTCAATGACAAATTAAATTGGAATATTCTTGTTTCCATATTTTAACAATCTTCGGGACAAGGTGAACCACACTAGATGGTTCGAAACACGTCGAATTCAAGTTTATTTATGTGATTTTTTACCGAAAGATCTGTCTCAATACTGAGAAAATCAGGATTGACTAGCTCATTCCATAACCAAGAATGATTCGTCATGATTTCTAGAGATTTGTTTTCTTTACCTCCCAAGCTTGAAATCAATTGAATGCTACAAGTATTAACTATTACCAGTGAGAGGTGGTAAATGCCCATGTTGGGTCGTGTAATATACAAGAAAGGTGTGTTAATAACTTGAGGGGGGTGGGTCGCCACGTCCCTCTAATGTGTTAACTTGTAGGATGGTTATAATGCACTTCACATCTATCACTTTGTAATTGGTAATAAACATTTACTCACATATAATTAAGTCGATAGGATTTTTATGGTGAGGTTCTTCCTCATGACACTGTAGCAGATTTGTCGGCCTTAAAAGAATATACCATTTCGACAGTGTGATTGACCTTGGGCCTCCGATCTGCGATTTGCTTTGCCCGAGGTTCTTTGACTCTTAATAACCTCACGTGACATGACGGAGTGTGACATCATGAATGTGGAAAGTATGTTACGTCATGAAGCTAGTGAGCAGTGCCTTACAGGGCTAAGCCCTTTAGCTTGGGATAAGGGGCTGATTCTTTAGAATATTTTGCTACAAATTGTTCCATGTGTAATGCATGGGACCACATCACACGCACCTGGGCCTTTATAATATCACGTAATCACAATCGACAATTCCATAATGTATAATTTGGATGCATTCCCAAAACTTGCGATCTCCGATGAGTGACGTGGCTTGATCTACGTGGAGAGGAAATGATTGAAGCCCCAAATTGAAGCCCTCTTTATCAATGATTTCTAATCGGAGGTGTAACCTTGGTTCATGGCATGTCAATTCGTCAATTGTTGATCACCTTCTACATTTGGGCCTTAGTCATTTGGCTCTTCCTGTGATTGCAATCTAGCCCCCGTATCGAACTCCCTTCAATCGAAGGTTATCAATCAGAGGTTTCACTTCGATGCACAATATGCCTCAACCTGCGATCGCTAATCCCCCATACGTGATGTCATCACTGCCACATCTCTGCCATGTGTAACCTTTTTAATAATGCCACGTGTCGCCCTTGATTCCTTTGAACTCTTTGTGACCATGGTGCTAGCCCTGAAATTGGAGCCCTCTCTATCGGCGATTTCCAATCGAAGGTGTAACCTTGGTGCATGCCATGTCAACTCGCCAATTGTTGATCACCGGTCACCTTCTACATCTAGGCCTTGGTCCTGTGGCTCTTCACGTGACCGCAATCTAGCCCCAATATCGGAGCCCTTCAATCGAAGGTTATCAATCATAGGTTTCACTTCGATTGACAAATAACCTCAACCTCTAATCGTTGATCTCCCATACGTGACACCATCACTTCCACATATCTGCCACGTGTCACCTTTTGAATAGTGCCACATGCCGCCCTTTTTTGGCCTATTGTAAGCCTTGAAACACTCGAATCTGCCTTGCATGTGTCAACCCTGTTGGTACATCGTGGTGATGTCAGCCTCCCCATGTCACTTGTCGCAATAAATTGTTGCCTGCAGCACATCCCTTAACGCATCCAACCATTGTTTGTTGCGTGTGTCTTATCAGATCCAGTCGTTTTACTGCCATGTGTCCCTTTGGGAGGAGAGAGAAAAGGCTCGAGCTTCTTTGGTTTTGTAGACAAATCCTTTGTTAATTTGTTATCGTCCATCTCAACACTTTAACACTAGTGACCCATTGTCGGCGGTTTCCTCGCATATTGCAACTCGCAATATTGGCACTTTTAAGATGTGGTCGATTCTTGGAAATTTTTGCTTGAGAGTGGATGCGATGTTCTATTGAATTATTTTTCATACCTCTAGAGGGTCTGTATATCGAAAGGAATAGCAGTCTCCGAAGTCAGAAGTCGAAACTTGAAAAAACAAGGCATTTGGAGGCCGACAAGGATCAATAGATATCTGAAACAGATAAGGCACTAACACCTCCGAGCCACGGGACATTCTTGTTGGTCTATTGGTCAGAAGAACCTCTTTATAATAGAGTTATATCAGACTAATAACATCGCAAAAATTATTTTTGAAATTTTCGATACATGTAACATTGGTCCTATATAATAATAAACAAATATCTAAATTCTGAATCTTCGAATTGTGCTATGGACCTCCAGCCACTAATATGCAACCCCAATTATTTTATCATACCAAACTTAAATGTGAAATCGCATCCGCCCCTTATTATAGCTTTTGGAATATGACCTCCGATAAGATCCACTCTCTATGCATGTATCTTGCTCTCGTTGTCTATTGTTATTCATTAATTACTGTTGGTTAGCCAACTATGTGCATTTATTGTTGTTTTATTCTCCCTCGTACAAAGATCGCATGTTTTACGCCCTTACATAGAGGCAAATTAATATGATCGATCAGCCCTTTTTTCCATAGATTTCCAAAATATTTCTTCTCGTATCAAGGTTTCAATGCCCAAAAACTATGATATATATTTAATCAATATGCCACACTTTTTTAACAATTGTAACTTAAAACCTAGACACGCATCTTGGTCTCGACGACTACTCTATTCATTAATCTAATTAATGGACTGACCATGTGTGTTTACTTTCGCTTTATTCTCGCTCACACAAAATTGATATGTTTTATGCCCTGGACACTTGATTATATGCATTTATTCAAACAAGCCACATTAATATTCTGGAGTGGACTTTCGACTTGCAAGACTTCGAAAAGGATTCTTCTCATGTCAAAGTTTAAAAATCCTAAAACTCCCATGTATATCTAATCAATATGTCACATTTTCCTTTGATTAAGGTTTGAAACTTATCCACACATCCTGACATCGAGGATTGTTCTATTCAATAATCTAATTAATGGCCTGCCTATGTGCATTTGTTCTCACTTTAATGTCACTCGGACGAGCATCTCTATCATTGTCTCTGTCATTGGTAACCTCACGACCTCTGCCACATGTCTTGACTCTGATTTGTTGGTCCCTTTGCTTAGCTGGTATATGGTCTTGTGCTCTATTTAGTCTCTTCACGTCGCACTATTCTGCTGATTTTTTGAGTTGCATTTTCTATTATTGTTGTTGTGTTATTGCTGGTCTCTTGTTGTTGCTACTGCACATCATGTTGCTGCCTTCAACCAAATAAATACCTCGGAATTTCAATAACAAACAGGTGAGAATCGAGAACCTGCTAACCATATCGTCTTCTGCACTCAAATGGCAAGTATCAATGTTTTCATACTGCATATATAGCTTAGAATACTATGTGCATTGTCACGACGTGCAACACACCCGCATGTAGAGTTTTTGAAATGCCATATATAGACAACCAACTTTCTATGCTTAAACATTTCAATTTTCCTTTCCCCTTACCTTTGACTATTGGCAAGAATATAAATTGTAAATCTTTCTTATTGGCTCCAAGTATGCCAATCCTGTGAACGACCGCGTTCGCTGCTTTATTTTCGCTTCTCTTCTAATGTTTACGGCCTTTCACCTTTCAAGACAACTCCTTTCCTCTTCATCATGGACATTGCCTTGACAACGAATGACACCACTTTGTTGCTCATTGGTTCTATAGTGATCCAACCATTGCTCCAAATCATTGAACTCGACCTTCTTGCTTCCACAAAGACATCGTCCCAATGGTACCGTATTTCCCTCTCCGACGATACCTCTCAGCACATAACTTTGCTTCTGTCTGCTTACAATGGCCATGTCATCTCTGGTGCCCTCCAGTTGGGCTCGATTATCATTCTCAAAGAAGTCAATTGCACTTTTTTGTAAAACTATGTGTATGTTCACTCTTCACAATATTATTCACGTTTTTATGTTCCTTCCCTCTCTCTGCCACTGTCACTCCGACTAATGCCACGTTGCTTTTCTCTTTCTTTCCTTCTTTTTAGGACTCTGCAAATTATTGAACTAGAAGTTCTCGAACGTCATGCAACTTTTATTGGGGACCCGAACCTTCTTCAAATTGTACAAATGTTGACATATCAACCGACCTCTTCAATGTCACACACCCCAGCCTCATCTATTGCTACTTTGACACAGGATTTTGCTTCATCATCAACTCAGTTTCCCTCCGCTCTGCCTGTTGTCAGTCTACTCATGGCACTAAGCCCCTATCGTAAACAATGGTCGATCTAGGGTAGGGTGCTTTGAAAAACATCTATTTTCTCCTACAAAAATGCTCAAGTGTCTGAAAAGGTCTTTGGATTTGACCTTGTTGATTCTACCAATGATACAATCCATCTCTCTACCTTCGGTGATTTGGCAGATTCCTTGCATGACCTTGTCCAAATTGGGAAGATTTACATGGTTTCAAATGGCACTGTGAAACCAACAAACACAAATTACAACCATCTGGATAGCAAATGGGAAGTCTCCCTCTCTGCAACTTCCACTGTTGAACCTTCCTTAGATGATGTTCTGACAATTCCTTTCCACCATTTCCATTTTAAATCTATAGATGAAATCAGATCTGCAAACCTCAGCTCAATTGTCGACATCATTGGCATTGTCAGGTCCACTTCTCCAACTTCCACCATTTGTCAAAGAGATGGCTCTGAAACACCTAGGAAAACTCTCAGCTTGGAAGACATGTCTGGCTATAGTATTGACATCACCTTATGGGGGGAGCATTGCCACACCTTGGGCAAGCAACTCGTTGAACTCGCCTCTTCTGGTGCTTCGACCATGCTTGCAATCAAAGGGGGTCGCATAGCCGAATTTAATGGAAGAACTGTTGGGACTATCTCAACCACCAGCCTCATGCTAGATCCCGCCATTCCAAAGACTGAACAACTCCAATCATGGTTTCATCAAAGAGACCACTTGGCCTCTTCACCATCGTTAAGTAGAAAATTCTCGAGAAATTCCAAGTGGGGCCACCCACAACATACAATTGTCGACCTCATAGACTCGCATCCCGCCAGAAAACCAACATGGTTCTTTGTTCGTGGAACCATCACCTCTATTGACATGCAAGATTTCTACTTCCTTACATGCCCTCTCTCATATGATGGCATTCAATGCATGAAAAAAGTTGTCAACCACTCAAATGGAATGTGGCACTGCACAAAATGTGGTGGGGCCTTCCCGGAATGTGACTATCGGTATGTGATGAAATTTGAAATGCATGACCACATAGGCGTACTGGAAAATGTCATTGCATTTGATAATGCTACAACTGAACCCATGGGTGTCCAAGAAAAAGACTTGTTCATACTCTCCAGTGACCCTGGTTCTATCTACGAGCTTCATGTAAGGATTTCATGCCTCCCTTTCCTCTTCACGTTGTCTGTGAAAACAATTATCTTCAATGGTGTGGACCGTTTGAAGTTTGTACTAATCAATTCAGAGGAAATCACCTATAGCTCTACATGTTCTATTCTCCTCCAGGAAATCGAAAAAAATTCTACTGCTCCAGTTGTTCAGCGTCTTTGAAAGTTGATTTATTTTCCCCATGCCATCGTGAAGTGTAAACAATAACTTCTATATGCTTTTTCGTTCATTGTCGTTTCGTCCCTTGTTGCCCCCCTTCTTTTTGTTCACTTCATCATTGTACTTCTCTTCTTTATGTATATACACCTATGATACATGTTGTAACTTCCACCTTTGCATATTTCTCCATTTTTTTCTTTTACATATAGTATATATGTTTTTTTCTTCTTCCTTCTAAACAAAATAGAATATTTAAATCCTTTTATATTGTTCTTTGTGCACCTAAATACAAACATTGGATTCTTACAAAGGGTTGTCGTTTGGTTGCCTTAAATTTACTTGGTAAATGAATGATATATAGTTATCGATCACCAAAAAAATTATTTTTTGAAATAAGATTGATTCTAATCTCGTTCTACATTGCAAAGATAGCTTTAACAATGTTCCAACAACAAAATTTGAATCGCACGACATTAGTACATAATATCAAAGAAACATAAACTCTATTATAAGAAGGTTTCTTCGACCACTAAACTTTAGCTACTTTGTCAAAAGACACATCTACTTTATAAGCTAGAAGGCATTATTTCAAAAATATACCCACTAATGAAGTTATTTCTTTTGGGGGATATGTACTCTATCTTTTTGCTTGAGACAACTCTTTCTCATCTCCTATATTCACCTGAACTTGTGTCCCCATGTTTGTATCAGGATGGACATGGAAACGTCTTTTGCAAGCCCGTCAAGAAATGCTCGGAAGAGACTCCTTTATGCACATAATAAAGATGCCTCCAACAAATAAAGGTGACTCAAATATAAAGCTGATTTAAACACCCAAAACTTTCCAGCTATACCCTCGTCTAATGTTTCTCTTCCCCAACATCCTGAAGCTTCACTTGCAAACCCATCTCCTTCAACATTCCCCGCTCTGACTATACCTACCCTTCAAATTCCTCCATTCACTGCCACTTCTTGCCCATATACATCGCACACCCCACCATCGACTCATCCTCCTTCACCCTCCCATCCCCATATTTTGGTCAACCCTACCCTTAACCATGCACACCACCGATTTCGTGAAAGGATAGATGACCTCTCTCCCTTTCATATCTGCTCCATATGCAAAGAATCATACCCAAATATGAAAACAAAATTCTTACATGGTAACCTCTGTTGCTCCCAGTGTGCAACTACAAAATCCACCCACCGCTTCTCCCTTGCGAACAACATGGACCCTGGTGACCAACCATTTGTCCTTGCTTCTCTAACACAAATAGAAGAAATTCTCATATCACATGTCAACCCAATCTTGCAAGTCACCCATGCACGAGGTGTACAATACAAATACATTGGTCATACTATTTGTTTCCCACAAGACATCATTTCCATCCCCAACATTTTATCATGCTTGGTTTCTGAATTGGACATCGACATTGTTACTAGGCATGGTTATGACCATAAAACATATGATTTCATTGTTAGCGGGACACGTGTTCTTGCAGTTTTCAAGTAAAAACTAGCTTGTGATCCCTATTAAAAGGATGCCCAACTGGACCAAGCTGCAATATCTGCCTTGTCGACTTACCCTACCAATATGTCTTCTATCATCCGTCACATCTCCCCCTCCTCTCTAGGACCACGACTTGACTTTCCTACTTTCGATAATAACATTCCTACACACCCCACTCCAACAAACCTCCAACCATCCTCTTTTGTATCAGCACTCCCTAATTCCCATACTAGGCTTGAAGAAATATGCAACTACCTGCAACCTCCCCATCCTAATTCCACTACGTCACTTTCCTGGCCTTCTGTTTCCCCCTCCGATATCAATGAATATACCACAGAAGGCCTATTTTCTATGGCGTTCCCCACACTCTTCCCCACAAGGGCTGCCATGATTGGTCAACCACGTCTTTAAAAAGTTGAAATGCAAGAATATGATGTTCACCTCATACGCTACTATGATAATCGTTTTTCCTAACATCTAAGATTCCGGTATTACTTGTACAATCTTATGTTGCGGCATCGTAGTCAAGCAACTTCTGTTGTTTTGTTGAAGAGAAACCTTGAAGAGGACTTTCCAATGCCTGTTGCAGACCTTCATGCACACCTCCATGACATGCCTAATTCCATGCTTCCTGACAAGATTATGCGCTTTGGATCAAGCCTTAGAGGGACATGCTCATTCTGGAACAAACCAGAGGTGAACTCACTAATATGATCATACAAATAAGTAGTCGTACTTTCTTCTTCACCCTAAGTGCAACTGACACCAAATGGCATGACATGCACATGGTCATGCCTGGCAGCACCCCCTAGGATTCATCCGAGCTGTCTCGTTGGAAATTAAAGAATATAACCAACAATCCACATTGTCAGGCCAGAGGTAACTCCTCAAATGAGATTATATTATTCATTTAGGTTGTTCATTATTATATACATGAGGGAGTGACTGTTGAATTTCATCTCTCGATGACTCTCCATTTTCTCTATTATTTATTTACACTATTTACAGTTGTTCACCCAATCCCTATGATTAGGTGTCAACATTCCCCCCTTATTCTGAAGGGATGTTGGTGAGTCCAAGCATCGTTTTGAATCTTTCAAGCTTTTCTCTTCCAAGCGCTTTGGTGAAGATGTCTGCAATCTACTCATTAGTGGAACAATGGCAAAGATGGATTGTTTTGGCCTCAACATGATGTCGAATCAAATGATATTTTTTATTGATGTGCTTCGTTTGATCATGGAACTTTGGGTTCTTGGCCAACTTTATTACCGAGGTATTGTCAATCATGAGTGGAGTCGAATGTGTTTGTTTTACCTGCAAATCTTCTAGAATTTTCCTGAGCCACACAATTTCTTTTGTTTCCTCAGCTGCTGCCACATATTCTGCCTCTGTTGTGGAATTTGCTAGAACTGATTGTTTGCGTGATCTCCAAGAGACAACTCCTGATCCAAGACTCATAACATAACCAGAAGTAGATACCCCAATTTCTTTGTCTCCATCGAAGTTTGAATCAGAGTATCCAATCAAGCTGAAGTCACCCACCTGTGTATACTTGAGTCCAAAGTCTTTGAGTTCCCTTCAAGTACTTTAGAACTCTTTTTGTAGCAGACCAATGTCCCTCACAAGGCTTTTGCATAAACCTGGAGAGGATTCCAACATCAAACGAAATGTTTGGTTTGGTAGTAGTCAAGTAGTTGAGACTTCCTACAACTTGTCTATAATTTGTTGCATCCTCAAATTATTTTCCTTCAATGGATGTGAGCCTTAAGTTTTGTTCCATTGGAGTAGTCAAAGGATTGCAGTCAGCCATGCAAAACCTGTTCAACAGATCTCCAATGTACTTCTTTTGAGAAAGGAATATGGACTTTGGATGTTGAGTTACTTCAATACCAAGATAGTAATGAACACAGCCTAATTCAGTCATTTCAAAACCTTTCCTAAATTCCTTCTTTATGGATGCAATGTAGCTCTCATTGTTCCCTGTCATCAAAAGATCATCTACATATACCACAAGATATACAACTGTTTTGCCAACTTTCTTGACAAACAAAGTTGCATCATCAAGATCATAATGTTTGAAATTGAGTTTCAGAAGATGCTCAGTTAGTTTTTCATACCAGGCTCGTGGTGCCTGTTTGAGGCCATACAAGGATTTCACAAGTTTGCATACTTTATGTTCATGTCCTTTCACAACAAATCCTTTAGGTTGGGACATAAAAACATTCTCTTTTAGATCTCCATTCAAGAAAGTAGTTTTTACGTCCATTTGATGGACTTTCCAACCATTCTGAGCTGCTAGGGAAAAGAGTGTCTGGATGGTAGCCCATTTTGTTGTGGGGGCAAAAGTCTCCTCATAATCGACCCCTTCCTTCTGTGCAAAACCTTTTGCCACAAGCCTAGCTTTGTGCTTGTCAAGTAAGCCATCAACTTTATACATGTTCTTGTAGACCCACTTGCAGCCAATTGGTTTGGTTCCCAATGGAGGATCAGCCAGCTTCCAAGTGCCATTCTTTATCAAGGCATCATAGTCCTTTTGCATTGCTTCTTTCCATTCATCATGAGAAGCAACTTCTTTGAAGGAAGTTGGTTCAAAATCTATAAACAAATTTAATTCACAATCATAAGAAACATCCCTATCAACAAGTGAATCAGAGTCATCTACATCACCGCCATTTTGTCGGGTTGAATTTCTAGTTCCCGTCTTTCCAACCTCATCGGGATGAACAATTTCAAGTGTCTTTGTCAGCACTTTGGGGGACCTTTCTAAGATGTTCTAGGCTACTCAGTTGATTGAGTTGGGACTGAATCAAGATTGAGTCTCCCAATTCTGTCAATCACATCACTCAAAGTATCATCCATTGTTGGAGTTTCATGCGGGGGAGAGAGTGCTTCAGAAGAAGATTCCATAGGTTGATCTAGTATAGGAATCCCCCCTTCAAGATGTGGAATCTGATTATCAAATTCTTGAAATGATTTTGCATTTGCGAATCTATCCAAGCGATCAAGTTGTCGCTCAACAACATTGTCAGTTTTGGATGATTCAAGAAAGATTACATCTCTAGATACAACAAAATTTTTATTGACTTCATCATAGAGACGGTATGCTTTGGAGGTGTTTGACTACCTCAGGAAGATACACTTACGACTTCTTGCACCAATTTTTTTTCTATGTGCCTTTGGTATCAAGTCATAACATGTGGAACCAAAGACCTTGAGATGCTTTACCGAAGGAATGTGTCCATACCATATTTCATAAGGGCTCTTGTTTCTAAGAGCATTAGATGGACATCTATTCTTTACATATACAACACATAGAACTGCATCGGCCCAAAACATCAATTTTACATTTTTGAAAAATATCATGGAGCGCACCATATTTAAGATTGTCCTATTCATTCTTTCTGTTGGTGTGGAGCATGATTGTTCAGAGGTCTTTGTTTCAGCCGGATGTATACCCCAGGAAGTTTGTACACCCCTCCACACGGGGGGGTGCGGGGGGGACTTGTCCCCCCCGCGGGGGTCCGAGGGGGCCGATCCCCCCTGACCTGGGGGTCCGGGGGCCAACGCTCCCCCGACGAGGGCTCGGGGGCAGCACCCCCGAAGCTAAAAACAAATGTAAAATTGCCTTGTAAAAGTATAGTAATTTCTAGTCAATCTGGGCCGTTCATTAGGCGGATGATCTGACGGTAGAACTTATGTTTAGTTTAGGGTTTTTGCCCTAGAAGGCAACCCCTCTCTTTGTATGAGGGCATTGTATTGGAGGCTCAGATATGGATGTGTATTCTGTGAGCGAGAAACAGAGAGGTGAGACTGTGAGAGAAAACAGAGGATATTACAGCGGATTTGCTGTAGGTTGTGTCTCTTCATTTTGCTGGATAATAGAAAGGAAGGACTGGTTGTTCGGGGTGGACGTAGCCTAAACTAGGTGAACCACGTATATCTGTGTCTCTCTTGTTTTGTGCGTTTTCTGTGTTTATATTTCTGCAATATTTTAAGTGTTCCATTGCTCCGTAATATATAATTTTCTAGCACTTTCAGCTACTCCATTCTGTTGGGGATTATAAGGCACAATTGTTTGATGTTTGATCCCATGTTGGCGAAGATAGTTTTCAAATTCATTTGAAGTGTATTCTTTTCCATTATCAGTGCGAATAGAGCCAATATGAGATTGTGCATCATTTTCAATCCATGTATGAAAGTTCTTGAATGTTTCAAAAGCATCAAATTTGTTCTTCAATAAATAAACCCAACACATTCTGGTGTAGTCATCAATAAATGTCATCATATATTTATTTCTATTTGCAGAAGTAACAGGCATTGGACCACATAAATCTGAATGAATGAGTTCATGTTTTCTATGTGCTCTGGAATGTGAATCATGAAAAGATTGTTTGCTATGCTTTCGTAGAATGCAAGCATCACGTTGCTTAAGTTTCCTAGGAATTGTAGGCAAATTAGTAACACCATTTTTCTTCAACAAGCGGAGGTTGTCATAGTTCAAGTGTCCAAATCTAGCATGCCATAATAAACTTGATGGAAATGTACCTTCATTGTAATGAGAATTGTATGAGAAATTTTGTGCACGAACAGAGGTACCCTGCAGCGTGAGAAGCCTTTCTTCTTCTATCCCTATCATGACAAATGAGTGGTATGATGCTTTTCTTACCTCAACCTTGCCATCAAACATGTGAATGGAGTGTCCTTGCTCGCGGATGTGGACCAAGCACAACAAGTTTCTCCTCAGCTGTGGGAGATGTAAAACATCATGCAGAAGAAAGTATGGAAGACCAGGCAATTTAAGCCTGATTGTGCCAAGCCCTGATGGCTTGAGTTTTGATTTGTCTACAAAGTATACTGCTCCATCAACATTGTTAGTAAATTCTTCAAAAAAATATCTTCTAAAAGTCATGTGGCAAGTTGCTCCTGAATCAAGCAACCAATCATTTTTCCAAGAAGTAAGTGAAGCATTAAATAAGTCTTCATTTACTCTAATATTACAGTGTGCCACAACATAGTGAGCGGATTCAGGTGCTTTACCTTTCTCTTTGTCATTATTTTTACCTTTGGGTTGGTTTCTTTCCTGCTCAATTCAGTCCCAAGGCAACTTGCATGTGGATGCATCATGTGATCATCTATTTTGCAACGTATGCAATGTAAATCTGACTTTTCTCCTTGAGAGTATCTGCCCCCCCCCCCCCCCCTGTGAAATTTCTTCTTCCTCATCCTCTTCGACCACCTCTTCCTTTGGAAGAATCTTGAGCAAGATTCTTCTCTCTATGTGCAAGACACACAGCCTCTTCAGAAGACTGAGGAGTTGTATGCTTCCCAAATCTTTCTCTCTTTCAACAAATTTTTTCACAAGGGAGTCAAAGGTAATACTTTTGAAGTTTCCATTTGCTTGCAATGACTCAAGATAATTTGAGTAAGTGGGATAAAGTGCCTTGAGAAAAGCTATCAGAGGAATGTCCAGTTCAACATTAGTGACCTTGATATCATGCATAATATATTTTACTTCTGATGCAAGACCAAGAGGATCATCATTTTGTAATTCAAGGCTGAACAATTTAGTCATGAGTTGAACAACTTCAAGTGCAGAGTGTGAGTCATAGTGTTCCTTCAGTTTTTGTAAGGCTTCGAAAGCATTTGAAAATGGCGAAATATGGTGACTCACCTCTTCATTTACTAATGCTACAATCAATGCATAAGCCTTGCTATTCTTATTTTCCCAAATGGTGAATTCCTTGTCTGAGGTAGCTTGTTCTGGTTCTTTGTCTTAGTCTCTAACACACACTCCTTTCCACAACTCATTAAAAATGAGAGTGTGTTTAATTTTCCTTGACCATTCTGGATAGTTCTCTTTCCCAGAGAGAATTACTCCAACAATAGATATTAGTGAATGCATTCGCAAAAAAAAATCTGCTTTTGATTTCCAAAACAAACACAACCTTTTTAGATATCTTCTATTTAGGTGGAAAAGAATTCACTATATTAATACTTTTAATGTAGCATATATTCCTCCACTCACAAATATATTATATGATGGTTTCAACATATAAACCATATAATATATATCCGAAAAAAATACCATCCAAAATTCTCATTCTATTATCACCATTCAAAAATCTCAACGAATTTTAATACTACCACCATTTTCAAAGGAGTTGAATGGGATTCACACCATATACATTCACCATACCTTGAACTTTTGTCTGTGAAACTGTAGCAGTAAATTTGCGATCAGTTTGAAAAATACCCCAACAGTCTTCGACGCTGTGACAACGGGAGCTATGTGAGTGGAGCTAAGGAACATCGATTTATATGCATACTTTCAAAATATTCATATTGAAATATCAACGTATGAAGTGTTTTGATATCAAACCAGCAACACAATCATTCAATGCATATAAATAATTCATACCAGCAGTATGCAACGTTTTCCAGCAGTCTCCAAATATTGATATAATGGAGGGTCATTTGGTCTTCTACCAAACTCAGAGCGTACTCAGTCCAGCACCACGCTCCAGGGAATAATAGACTCAAATGTAGTTGCAGTCACAGTGTTGGCCATAACACCACGCTTCCAACTGCGCCACCCTTCCAGCACACAGTCACAACACTTCCTGGCATCACATGACCATTCCATGCAGCAGCTGGCTCCAGTCTTCACAGTAGGCAAAGCTATGCCTTAATGCAGCAAATCAACCCTTCAACACTCCCACTGCATTTAGAATAGTGAATTCAATAATGCACAAAAAATTGCAGGGATAAGACAGAGAAATCACCAGCGCAGGTGTACAGGATGCAAAGAAGGTGACAGTTCTACAAAAATAGGCAGAACATGAGGGAGTTACAAAGGGAGGAAAGCTAAAATTAGAACTGGCTTTGATACCATGTCAGGTCAGGAGGTAACTTTGTTGAAAAGTGTGCAACAAGAAATGCTTGTTGAGAATGCAACAAGATGATGGAGCTTAGTGGAAAGGAGTCGCCTTCACTAAGTGGGCCCGCAAGCTATTTTTGGTGCAAGTCTATTTTTAGACACATGGATCATGTCTATGAGTTGCAGGATGCTGTTTATGGATGATTGGTCATGTTGGGAAAAATAGATGGACTTCTATTTTTAGATCACAGCGGAGTGACTGTCAGTCTAAATATAGAACAGTCGAATATTATTAGCCCTTAATAATATTTGGACTATAAACATTATCTTATTCTCTTGGAGCACTTCAGGATGAGCTACGGATGTGGCACATGCAGATCCCAGAAGGAAATACATGGTTACCTATGGGATGACTGATCTTTACATGCAGGACTTCAGTTAGAACTCAAGTGAGTTGAGTTTAGTGGACTGGAGGTGGAGTTAATGGAGTTGTGTTCAGTTTGACTTGGTTAAACTGGTTGTATTTAGTCTAACTGATCAATAGACTAAGTGATGAGTTGGGTGAATTAGTTATTAATTAATTCATAAATTATTAACTCATAATGCAAATGAAGAATACATCAGTTAACTCAGTGCATGGATAGTTCAGTGAAGACAGGTGGTAGAGATAAGTGAAAGGGTGAGTTGTAGCTGTCAGTTGTGCATGAGATTTGCACAAGATTGAGTATGCCCATGAGAATTTCCTAGTAGATAGCCTGTGCTCACGTGATTCCCAGTGTGAGTGACTTTTCCAAGGTAAATAAGAACTTGGAACGAGTTTGAATTCATTCATTCTCAGCAGGTATTGTGCAGTGGAGGCAGGCAAGCAGTGGAGGAGATTTGGAGATTAGATTTGGGCTGTATTGTGTGTAACAGGTGGAGATAGTGCTAGATACTTGTGAGGAGTATTGTATTATGTTTGTTACATGTTCTCAGTCAATATAATATACAGATAGTTGGGGTTTTCAGCGAGATGCTTTCCCCGGGAAAATATTGGGTTGATATGTGTGATTGATGCTTCTATGTGCGCATGTTATTGTTTCTGCTTCTGTAAATTGATGATCAACATAGAGGAGGTTATGTATTATGCATGTTTTCTGCAATAGTGTATAATCGGGATAATCTCTGTGAATATGTGTCATATTATTCAAAATTTCTACATGGTATCGGAGCTCTTTGATTTGTAGAAAAAGTTCTACAGGATATCAAAGCGAGGATTGATCATCAGATCTATTATTCAGAAAGTGATTACATTTTATTTCTTCAGGCAGAGTCTGTAATCGGTCCAGGTAGCCTCTGGATTCATCCTTCTTTTGGAAGGTGAGATATCCTGTGAATGCCCATACAGTCGATCTCTGTACAAGAAATACTTTGTTCTCACGAATTTTAGATCAGAAGCGGTTGAGTTTTTGAGCTAGTGGAATGGCGATCAAGGATAAACTTAGAAACATCAAGTGTGAGAATGGAGACAGTATGCCCAGGTATCTCACGAAGTTCACCTAGTGCCGGGATGAGCTGGGAAGTGTGGGGGTAACTGTTGAGGATGAGGATATGGTGAGTCTAGCACTCCTTAGCCTTCCTAAGAGTTGGCATAGCTACCAGGAATCGGTGAATGGAAGGGAGAAATTGCCAGGATGGGAGAGACTTTGGTCGGATCTTGTGTAAGAGGAGATTAGACGACGCACCAGAGACAGTTCTTCATCTATGCATGAGGAGAACTGTGCCTTAGCGAGTAAGGCGAAGAAGGGGAAGGGGAAGGTTTCTCTTTCCGAATCAATTTCTTCCAATGATGGGAAGAAGGTTGACAAGTCGAAGGTGAGATGCTTTCATTGTCATGAGTTGGGCCATTATGCTACTAATTGCCCAAAGAAGAAGTCCAAGAAGGGATCTGGGGAAGGATCCGAAGGTGAGGCAGCCTCACTTGCTTCACAATTTGAGTTGGATTTCACACTCTTCGCATGCATGGTTTCATCCATGGTGGGAAGTGGTTGGTTTCTTGACAGTGGAGCTTCTTTCCACATGACCGGTGACAAAATTTTGTTCAGTACTTTGGAGGAGAAAGATCTCCAGATACTCATAGGGATGGGTAATGATGAGAAGTACAATGTCTCAGGTGTAGGCACGGTTATTTTTTAGAGGGAGCATGGAGCTCGCCTTACCTTGACCGATGTCAAGTATGTACCAGGACTGAAGAGAAACTTGGTGTCGATCGCGATGCTGGAAGACAAAGGCTATGATGTAGTCTTCAGTAAGGGAAAGGTTTTCCTTAGACACATCATCACTAGACAGGTGAAGCAGATTGGTTCACAGGTCAAGAACCTGTATGCTCTTGAGGTTCAAGATGCATGCAAAGCCTTGATCAGCGAGGCAACCGATGGAGACTTGGTGGTTGAGAGGGAGGGTATATTACCTCTCAACATGCAGAGCCAGAAGAAGTCTCAGACGATTGTGGAGGAGCCACGATTAGTGCAGCAGCTTCAGGAGGTTGTGGAGCAACCACAACAAGGGAAGCTGAGTGGAGATCGAGTAGAGACATCTACTCATGCAGAGACTTCCAGTAGGGGGAAACTTCGAGCCAGGTGGGCTGAGGGATCGCATGCAGCCATACCTCCAGGTAGGAGGTGGGGCGATGTGGAGTGATCGTCCGAAGGAGGAGGGGCAGGATCCTTAAGGTACCCAACCTCTTGGATGAGACCTTGCTACGGGAGCCCCGATGTGTAGTAGCAGGAACTGACTGATTGGGTAGAGACAGATGCGGATGGAGCAGCAGAGAGAGCGACAGTGTAGGGAATCCCAGGACAGTGCATAGCATGCAGGCTGTAGCAATGCGAGAGGCACAAGTGTTTTGCACAGTTCTAGGTGGCACAGAGAGGTGTGCAATGGTGCGAGATGCATGGAGATGTTGCAGTAGCGCAGATGTCAGAGAGGGAGCACTTGTCAGCAGCAGGTAGAGCTTCAGCATTAGAGGGTGTTCCTAGCCCAACAAGGAGGTCAGTTGGGAGGTGCAATGCGGATGCAATGCTGGGAGATAGAACCAGCAACAGCACAGATGCAGTCAGAGATCAAAGTGATAGAGGCTAGAGCAGTCAGATACTGAAGAGCACAGAGATGCAGAGTTTTCAGTCGACAGAGGCAATAGCATTCAGAGACTTTGATGACAGAGCAAGTGGACCGGCCAGATGTGTTGCATGTAGAACATTCCAGAGTTACAGGATCGGGTTTGAGAGGAAGCCTTTCTTGTTGAGAGGGAGTGTTGAAAAGTGTGCAACAAGAAATGCTTGTTGAGAATGCAACAAGATGATGGAGCTTAGTGGAAAGGAGTCGCCTTCACTAAGTGGGCCCGCAAGATATTTTTGGCGCAAGTCTATTTTTAGACATATGGATCATGTCTATGAGTTGTAGGATGCTGTTTATGGATGATTGGTCATGTTGGGAAAAATAGATGGACTTCTATTTTTAGATCATAACGGAGTGACTGTCAGTCTAAATATAGAACATTCGAATATTATTAGCCCTTAATAATATTTGGACTATAAACATTATCTTATTCTCTTGGAGCACTTCAGGATGAGCTACAGATGTGGCACATGCAGATCCCAGAAGGAAATACATGGTTACCTATGGGATGACTGATCTTTACATGCAGGACTTCAGTTAGAACTCAAGTGAGTTGAGTTTAGTGGACTGGAGGTGGAGTTAATGGAGTTGTGTTCAGTTTGACTTGGTTAAACTGGTTGTATTTAGTCTAACTGATCAATAGACTAAGTGATGAGTTGGCTGAATTAGTATTTAATTACTTCATAAATTATTAACTCATAATGCAAATGAAGAATACATCAGTTAACTCAGTGCATGGACAGTTCAGTGAAGACAGGTGGTAGAGATAAGTGAAAGGGTGAGTTGTAGCTGTTAGTTGTGCATGAGATTTGCACAAGATTGAGTATGCCCATGAGAATTGCCCAGTAGATAGCCTGTGCTCACGTGATTCCCAGTGTGAGTGACTTTTCCAAGGTAAATAAGAACTTGGAACGAGTTTGAATTCATTCATTCTCAGCAGGTATTGTGCAGTGGAGGCAGGCAAGCAGCGGAGGAGATTTGGAGATCAGATCTGAGCTGTATTGTGTGTAACAGGTGGAGATAGTGCTAGATACTTGTGAGGAGTATTGTATTATGTTTGTTACATGTTCTCAATCAATATAATATACAGATAGTTGGGGTTTTTAGCGAGATGCTTTCCCCAGGAAAATATTGTGTTGATATGTGTGATTGATGCTTCTATGTGCACATGTTATTATTTCTGCTTCTATAAATTGATGATAAACGTAGAGGAGGTTATGTATTATGCATGTTTTCCGCAATAGTGTGTAATCAGGATAATCTCTGTGAATATGTGTCATATTATTCAAAATTTCTACAAACTCCTCAAATGAGATTACATTATTCATTTAGGTTGTTCATTATTATATACATGAGGGAGTGACTATTGAGTTTCATCTCCCGATGACTCTCCATTTTCTCTATTATTTATTTACACTATTTACAGTTGTTCACCCAATCCCTATGATTAGGTGTCAACACACATCTTGCAGTGCAATACATTCATTATTAATTCACAATCTTCCTTGAGGAGGTCTTGCAAAAAGGTTTACATGCAAAGGACTTATGGTGCAGGTTTTTCCCTGACAATCCTTCTCCTTTTTGTTTCTTTGCCTGGATGTACAGTCGCCTTGCAAAATTTCCTTTTTCATCTTTGCAGGTATGAGTGGAAACATAGGGTCTTCACATGCATGCATGGTTTCCTTTGGCTCAAAAATGCACCTGATATGGACAACCTCGATTGGGATGACCAAGTTGCGATGGATAGAGCCAGGTCCTTTTTCGATGAACACATATATGATTGGAATCCTCGCCCTCCTGAACAACGTGGACCTTATGTACACATATATACATAGAATGACCCATGTGTCCTCCCATCACCATTGATATTTGCATCCTCTCTCTTAATTGCATTCAACGACATACAAAATGCCACCACTCTTCATGTCTTCGCAAAAAAGGTCCTACTCTTGTTTGCTGCTATGGAGTTCCATGGGATTTGAATCCCACCTCCTCTTTCATCATTGATGACAGTGGACGAAAGAAATATGTCCTTGCTCGTAATGATGGAAGGTTAATGTACACAACTCTGACATGCTATACATATGGAGAGCAAACATCGATTGCCAGCCGGTTTTGTCTTGGCATGCTGTTATGCGCTACATCGCGAAATATGCATCGAAACTAGAAAAAAAATTAGAAAGTTATCGGCAAATGTTGTCATGTGTCTCCCAAGCTGTCCACCCCGAATCACTTATTGTTAATGTTGTTCGAAAAATTTTAACAGAAACAATTGCCAATAGGGACATCGACGCACAAGAAACATGCCACATGCCCCTTTCACTTTGTAGCTGCTCATTTGTTTCCCTCAATGTTACTCAAATTGTTTTTCGACGTGTTTCTCATGGTCTAGGTTCCCCCTTCCCAACACCACCCTTCATTGTAGCATACATGAATAGACCTGCTTCGCTTGAAACACTAACTCTTCTTGAAGCTACATGTTCCTGGTCCTTCTCTGCTCGCCGAAAACATAACCAATGGAAAAAAATAAATCCTTGCAAGATTTTTCATGTCCTCCCTTCCTATTCCTCGATCCCTTCTCCTGCTGATGCATTCTACACTTCTTTCTGTAGGAGTGAACTACTTCTACACTTCCCTTTCCACACACTCCAATCAGACATAGGCTCCACTGATGCAGCAATCATTTCGCATTAGTGACAAAAAAGATATGCGTATGTTCCATGGCATGTTCATCAAGCCCCTGAAACCCCCCTTTCCCCTTGCTCTGATGACACCTCCATTAATGATATATCGAACCCCCTAAATCTGTAGATATTGATGAATGGAAATTCCTTTCTCAGCTACACCCTGGAAGCAACATCGAAATTGATGACATTGACATGCTTGGACATTGTGAATTTGGCTCTAACCACAATTGGGCCCATACTACCATCCCTCTCCATTTGCAAGAGACAACCATACATTTCATAGACTTTAGTCTCTCATCCACTCTAATCCATTCTAGCCTGTCTCTAGTTCCCCGCTTACTCACCTCATTATCGCCCACCCAACAAGTTTCTTTCACCATTTTCCTCACCCACGTTAGGATTACTTCCTCCATTCCTCCACTTAAAATGCTCATCCAAGGTATTGCTAGCACAGGGAAGTCTCATTTAATTGATTGCCTAAAAGATACATTTCTTGTTGAATCCCTTCCCAATTCAATTCCATTACTCCTACTCGCTCCAATAGGCGTTGCAACATTTAACATAAAGGCGCTTACAATCCATTATGCCCTTCACATTCTTTAGTGTCAATGCATCCTCTTGAGGGCCAACCACTTCTACATCTCCAAGAAAAACTTCATCACGCCAAATGCATTTTAATCGATGAAATGAACTTTATTGGCCCTAAACTTCTTTCATAGATAGACATCACTTAAGGGAGGTATTTCCTTCGTATCAAAATGTGCCTTTTGACAATCGGTCTAGTATACTTGTTGGCGATCTTGGGAAACTACCTCCTGTGAAGGACATCCCCATGTATGTCGGCATATCACGCGGTAATGCCCTTTGGCACACCTTTGACATGGTCATCACACTATCTACCATATTTCATCAACAAGGGACGAACCCTCTTCAAATTGCATTCTGACAATTGCTCACGAATCTCAGAAATGAAACACCAACAGTCGAACACTGAAACCTTCTCATGTCAAGGAAAAATGCCTTTTTGTCAAAGGATGAGCAACAAGAATTTGACAATGCAATCCACCTATATCCAACCAACCCAGCTGTCGCATTGCATAACAAACAAATGCTAAAAAAATTGAACATGTAAATTGCACATTGTTACGTAGAGAAAAGGAACCACCATCATAATGGTGCACACGAAGAAGATGAAGAGTTGGATGCAAAAGTTCTTATTTGCAACGAGCAACATGTTTTCCTCACATGTAACTTGTGGGTTGAAGTAGATCTTTTAAACGAAGCACTTAAGTAATTCCCATTTTCTATGCAACTGAATCAAAACCCCCTCAATTACCATCCTTTGTTGTTGTTGACTTCTTCCAATACAAAGGTCCGCCATGGGATGCCTTCAACCCATCTTATGTTCCACTTGCCCCAATAACGCGAGGGTCTCACAGACAAATTCCCATTCAAATGGCACGAGGTTTGATAATACATAAATCGCAAGGAATGGCATTGCCAAAGGAGACATTGGACATTGGCAACATAGACCGACAAGGCTTAACATTCACTGTTATCTCCAAAGTTCGAACGTTGGCTAATATTTGCATCTCTCCACCATTTTTCTTCAGATGCTACTCCTGCATGCAAGGCAATGCTTACATCAAGCGTAGGCAGCAAGAGGAATCAATATTAGCATCAAAGTCTTTACAACCACCTGCACTCTGATTGTTGCATCTAGCCGCTTTTGAATCCCTTTCAATAAGCATTCTTTGCATTCAATTTCACAATAGTTGCTTTCTTTTACAAGTAGTTGTTGTGAAACTCAGTTAAAATTCCATAAAATTTCCCCTTTCTAGAAAAAAAAATTATTCTGTGCATTCGTCTTTAGAAAGAAAAAAGACAAACTTTACAAGTTTGCATTTCACTGATTAATATGAGAATACTTTTGCAACTCTACTTCAAATCAAATACTTTCAAAAATGTTTGATAGAGAAATAGAAACTAAAATATATGTTCTCACTTACTGCCAAATCTCTTCTTAGCTCTCCAAGGAGTGACTTACCACAAAAGTTCGCAGCGATTTTTCCAAACAACAAAAGGACTCAAAACCTAGTCTGAACAAACTTTCCAAACTGTTGTGGTAAAAAAGACAACACTCCCAACCTAACTTTATTGTTATCATATTGGTAATGGGGACCCCTATGTATTTGAAACTACCTTTTGGATCATTTGTTATTTCACTTTTCCTTATCTTGTCGTCCTGTTTTATTTTTCAATTTGACTTAACCTTATTTTGAAAGCTTCTTTTTTATTATTCATTAATTAGAATAAATGAAACAAATATCCCCCGAGTCTAACACTTGTATTGTTGTGCGACTTAAACCCTTTTATATTGAACTAGCCCCTTCCGATTTCATTTCAGTAAGCATACTTTTGATTCAATTTTAAAATGGTTACTTTCTTTTACGGATAGTTGTTGTAAAACTCAGTTAAAATTCCAAAATTTTCCCCTTTCTAACAAAAATATAATGTTCATTTATGTTTAGGAAAAAAAATAAAATTTGGACAAACTTTACAAGTTCGCATTTCGGTGATTGATGTGAGCATGGTTTTACAACTCTAATTCAAATGAAATACTTCCAAAACGCTTGACAACAAAATAAAAATAAAAAAATCCTCTCACTTACTCGCAAATCTCTTTTCATCCTTAAAGGCATCTGTTTTGATATGCGATTACCTCCAATATCGGAGAACCTCAGATTAGCATATTGCAATATCAAAGTGAAACCCTTTATCACATATTGGAGAGCAAAGATTTTGAATTGTGTCACATAACAAAAACGCCGATAGGGAATCTCCAATTTGCTAAAGCGGAGTATAATATGCCATGTGGCCTCCTACAATAGTGGTTATTATAATACTCTGAAAACTTTTAAAAACGTTATCACTTAGTGTTTCAGAGTTTAGATGTTTTCTTATTAATATAAAGAACCAATGTTATATGTATTAGAGTTTTAGTATCAGAGATTTCTAAAATAATTCCTCCAATGTCATAACTTTGATATAACTCTATTATCAAAAGGTTCCTCCCACCAATAGACTACAACCACTCTATGGATTTTCTGCCACGTCATTCCGACCAATCACGTGAGGGGAAATCTGGTTCCACCAATCAGAAGCCTCCCTTGACTAGGGTTTTGACCATCCAAAGGATAAGGTTATCCCAAAATTTCCTTTAAGTTCATAGCCTCACTCCTATGCACTGCAACAAGGCCTTCTCTTTGATTCTTGTCATGACTCGGCCAAGGGACCTCGACTCTGCATCGCGTAGTGTCTTAGACGAAGAGCTCTAGAACCTCCTTGGTTATAAGCTCTGTTGTTGCAAAGGCTTCTTCAACCCAGTCTTGTCGACTATGTCTCTATCTCAGGAATCTCGTACACTCCTAGACGTGCTTCACGGTTTGATGATGATACCTTTGGTTACTTAGGATGATCTACGACGTTATCCCTCCTGAGCTTGGGTGATACGTTCTCCAATGGATTCATGGCCAATGAGTCTTCCCTTCCCACTGGGAGGGAATCCTACCCAAGGTGGCATAGGCGCTCTTACGTCGCTTACCTACCACATGTTTGGTGTGGACTCTTGAGAGGTTCCTACCTCACCCGCTACACATCGACGGTGCCAGACCCTATGCTGAGCCTGCAAGCAGCTCCATGGCGCTTGACAAAACCTTCCGGTGCCTCGACAACCATCCTAAGACACCAATAATAGGTATCCAGCCTGCTGAGAAGGCTAGGTTGAAGGTCATTTAGGCAAAGCTGGCAGCTCGTCTGATCCCAAGGGAAAACTCCCCTTGACATTAATCCAATGCTTCCCATGCAACACAACAACTTGTAACTTGGAAAACAAAAGGCATGCAAGCAGATAAAGACCCTACTATCCAGCGGGTCTTCCATGTAATCTTCATATTAATAAAAGGGTCTCAGAACCCACTATCTTTCAAGTTTGATCGAACCTCTCATGGGTCGACCATGACATGTAATGAGTTTTGTCTCTTCCTTAATAAGTTATTAATCTTTGTTGTCATGCGGTTTGTTATAGCATGCGGTTTGTTATGCTGCCTAATCTTTGTTATCACGCAATTTGTTATAACATGCAATTTGTTATGCCTCTTAAGCATCAAACATTCTATGTTTACCTTTAGCAGTCATTACACACATCTTTGTCTTCAACTTTCACACACACACACACACATATAACTCATCCCCACAGGGATGTACCTCATATGCAAACATAATCAACATAATGTAGTCCTTCAATCCACAACCAGTAGTGGAATCAGAGGTTTACTCATTGAAACATCAAAAATGAGACAACACAAAACATTTACGATATGGGTACCTCTGATGTGGAACGAATGCGATAACATAGTTAACTCATTTTTATAATTGTATCGGGTCCATAATATCAGGGTTTTTGATATCGGAGATAATCACAACATGCCACAGTTTGCAAACTTGCGCTATAATAAAACTCTAATATGGTGGACGTCAAATTATAATTAAACTTGTTTTAATATCAATATCACGTCCATATTGTCGTCCATTTTAGGTGACGACACATAACGAAAGTTTCGATAAACGGATGCGATCTTAGATTAAATCCAATCTTATAATTATACCAGGTCCACAAGTGAATCGACGATTGGAGACTTTATATCGGAGGTTTCATTCAAAAGTCCCAATATCAAGACATATGCAAAATTCTTATTAATCAATGTTAATACACCATAGAAGGTTTGGATATCGGAGATTGGAGCAAATATGAGGTCAGAGATTATCGCATATCACAACACACACCTTCAAGAATATCGGCGGGATATAGATATCAAAGGAAGTTCTCTATCGCAAGTTAGAGATCGAAGGGTTTCAAGTGCTAACATATAACAAAAACATTGAATCATCAACTACACATATATGATATCATTGTTTGTCTGTATACTTAACACATTTCGATTTAAACACATCAATGGTGATACTGATCTAATCACATGCAATAATAGATATGACAAACTTGAATTAAAACAAACTTCAATTAAAACAGTACTTTAACCCAAAAACATAGCATCAACGAAATATAATAGTAGCTGATCCATATTTGCTATGCTCATAAGTAAAATCGGTGTGGTTCTTCTTTCTATTAAGACTTGTTAACAACTACAGTAGTAAAAACCAAAATACTTCTCGGAAAATTTCAGAACCCCCTTTCTTCATAACAATGAAGGGAATTTAAAGTTTAAAATCAAAACTCAAATATAGAAAAGTCCATAAAATGTTGGGTTGGTCCAAGCAAACCACACTTAAAATAAAAATACAAACTAATAGTACAATCCTGTTACAACAAATTGATCAAAACTTGGACGAAGACTGCTCTAGCAATCGTTGTTGAAGTTCGCATATATCTGTCATCGCCTTCAATTCAGGTGGATGTTCAGGCCTAATGCGCATCCGTGCAGTGAATAACACATCGCTGAGTGCTGGCAACACCTGATTGGTTGTATTTAGAAGACACCTCAGCATCAACCATTGCCCATGTGGTTTGACTAGGAAATGCCAATGGCATTCCAAGTCAATCTTTGATAGAGCTTTTATCCGCTCAACCTTCTTCTTTGATGATTCTTGCCAAGATTTTGTCAATATTTTAACATCGGGCAACATATATTCTGGGCACTCTTAGATTAAATTTTCTTGCTATAGGCTACCATTGATTGATTCAATCATGTTGCTAGATATGTCCTTGGCACTATAGATTGTCATCTCCACATTTTTAAGCCTTATCTCCCATTCTTGGAAGACAATCTCTTTCTAAGATTCTTCTATTTTGGGCAGATTTGCTAATCGGGCCTTAGAGCTATTCTGCCAGTCAATGAAATCAGAGATTTTTTTGTGTAACTTCCTTGCTATATGTCCTCAGATCAGATAGTTGATTCACAAGTGCATCAACTGATTGGCACATCTCTTCGATAATGCCTAACTTTTGGCAAAATAGAACCTGCTGATGAGCGAGCATGTTATTTAGCTTCCCTACTTCTTTCGCGAATTCTGTTGTCTCGGGATTAACCTTCAGTTGCTCAATCCTGTGCTCTAGCTCCTGTATATGGGAATCCTGACTCTTCATGTCAAATTCATATTGAATTTTCAACCCATTGAAATTGGTTTTCAATTGGCCATTGCTGGACAATTCCTTGCTTTTCATTTTCTAAATTTTGTTCAAGGTGCCTTATTCCATCATATTTCTCCCTTAGGAGTTGTTGCACTTTTGTGGCTTTGTCAATTGTTGCACTAGTGTTAGCTACCTATACCAATAGGTTTCATATTTCATGATTGGCAAAGAAAGTTCCAAATATGCTCTGCTTTGGTGATGCAAAGATCCCATATTTTCAAGGAAAGGCAACATGTGTATATTGCTTGATGTTGTCTCAATTTTGATGGATGGTCCAACAGCCTAATCTGGATCATGCCATGTTTCAAAAAAAAATTGTTGTAGAATAGAGAAAGAAGTCTGTCCAAACTGTTTAATCTTGGCAGACCAGTAGCTAGTTAGAGAAGTAAGGTTCCCAACTGCTTAATCTGGGACTTTGGAAGCAATAAGGGTAGCCTTAGATAGAAAGTCAAAAGAAAAGCCAAAGACAAGAAAAGGCACATAAGGGTCTGCAAGTCTAAGTGCACCCTCCATGAAGAAACAAAAAATGCTAGGCAAGTAGATGGGTAGGTAGATGGGGTTGCAGAAATGTCATTCATTTCAACTGAATTTTGCTGGTCTAGCATAAAGGAACATCAGTGGATAGAGAAGCTCCTCTTCTCCATCATGTTGCAGCAAAGCAAAGGAGCATGACTAACTCCCTTTCCTCCCCTTTCACATTCATTATTAACATCCCTTCATTAGTTGTGTTCATGAAAGAATTTAAGGTTTTATGTTGGTTCTTATTCCTTTAAAAGCCACATTTCTTGTCTAAAATTCTTTTCATTTTGATCTACTCCCTAAGCTAAGTTGTTTTCATATAAACTTAGTGATATCACTCCTAATTCACCGCGTCCATTCATGTTAACCCCTAACTTCTTATTATCTAAATCCCCTATGTTACCCTTTCCCTATTATTATAAACACTATGGTGTATAAACCCCAAGCATTCTATAAATATCCCTTCCCCCTTGGCATTATAGCCATATGTTTACAGTCAGGGATTAAATTGACATCTGGTCAGTTTAAGAACCCAAACCCTACCCCTCTTCCCCCTTCAGAAGTTATCTAAACCATTAACCCCTCATTTGCTAAAGAACCTTGTAATTAAACCCATTTTCACCCCTAACCCGCTCATTTGCAAAAATACATGAAAAAACCCACATTTCAGCTTTATCCAAAGTTTGGCGCAAAAGCGCATTTGCATTAAAAAAATACATTGAAAACCATACAAATCGCCGAAAGTCCTAAAGTCCCCGCCGGGCGCATCCTCCAAAGAAAAATATTATTTTATTCCCGCCCCCTTCCGTATTGACCTGGCACATTAACGATCCGTCGACCGTCGGATCTGGCCCTTTTCATCGGACGGCTCTCATGCATTTCGGACCGGGCCCGACGTCCGAAAGTTACCTTCCGAAATTTCTCAGAGGGTGACGTCAGGCCTCTGCCACGCGTCACCCCCAAATCGTATCGGAGCACCCTCTGACAATTCCGCTTCCGTATAGAGAGCGGTGCGATATTATACCGCTTACCGTTTCCGGTTTTTGTGAACCCGCCTTGCCAACGTCACTACCACGTCATTACCGCGTCACTGCTACATCACCGCCGCGTCAGCGCCCCCGTCCGCCACTGCTCTGACCTGCCCGCCACCTCACCATCCCCGTGGACCACTCTCAAGCCGCCACGTCACTCGATGACGTCATCCGACCTTGACCCCACCTGATGACGTCATGCTGATGTCATCCAGAAAAAGCGCCAAATAACCCAAAAATCCATATTTTGGCCGAAAAGTCGTGTTTTTCATTACTTTTGCAAAAACGACTGTTGCAGCTCTGCATGTATTTTACAACCAAACAAGCGTCAACCTGCTGAATTCGACCCGAGGACCGTTGGTGCGCCAATTCCACCTGCATTTGTGACTATTGTCGACAGTTTACCAGGTATTTATCCCATTCATTTCCTCTGTGCCTGGTTTTATCCTGCATTCTCCAACAATAGCTTAAAGAGTAAGAAAACACTGTGTTTACCGGTAAATCCCATGTGGCTAGCCTCCATTTTCGGTTGTAAAATCAAAATTCCCCAGCAGAGCCTTGTTTACCCAAGTTTTCACAAAACATACAGTTCGTTCGCGCATTCGTGAACTAAGAACCCAAGCTGCATCAATTTACCGTGAAGAGAGTTCTCAAGGCCAAGCATTTGCCCTATCAATGCTCTGTGCAGTGTTTCAATTGCTGCCATTGCCATTTTATCCTCTGTTCCTTAGTAAATCGCCTCTCTTTCCAAGAAATACTCCTTTGTGTTGCTCTGCATAGTAACACCAGTGCATACAAACAAAATCCTAAAGTAACCATGGATGCACCAGTAGCTCCTGTAGCCTTGAATATTGCTCCATTAAATGCCCCTCGGAGAGAATTGGAATGGCAACCATTAGCAGACCTGGATTATCAAATATCAGAAGAAATGCTAATGCACAGCAAGTACCACATCCACTTGTTAAACGAATTGAAGATTAAACATGAGATGGGAACAGATGTATTGGGCATTTGGGATTCTTTCCTCCCTATCTTCAAGCTCCCTCAGGTCAACCAGTTCCCTGACCTAATCCACCTATGTGCTGACTGCTACGACGCCACTCAGAGGGCTGTGATTGACCCTTCAGGCTTAGTTGTTTTCTATGTCACCCCTGAAGCCATCAGAGAGATGTTGCACTTCAAAACTGAGAAGAAATTAGTTCCTTTATCACTGACTGATCTGATAAAGCAAGGAGCTAAATTGACAAATGCTCAGGTCACCAAACTAAATCAATTGTACATTGACTCTGACACTGTGAAGTACCCTCCCATTTCTCATGTTTACCTCAACCAATTGGGCAGGGACATTGTAGACATGATCAGTCCTATTCTGGGCTATAATTCAATTGAGTTTGTTGATGAAACTGTGCTGGTGATGATGCTCATGTTTTCCCCTGGCAAGTCTCCAATCTGCTATGACTATGCCACCTACATATCTGACAAAATACATGAGCAATTGATGAACTTGGCAAGAGAAAGGGTGTTCAGATACACCTCCTACATCTACCACTTAATTTTGTATCATCAACATGAGAAATTTCACTTTGCTGTGAAGAAAGTGGATGCACAAGGAAATCCAAGGTCAGTGGTTTATTGGTCCTCTGCCTTCCACTGCAGATCCTGTTCTCCATACACTTATTCTGAGTTTATAGACCTCTTCATCCACCCAGCCATGTCTTTGCTTATGAGCTCACCTCCTCCAAGACTAACTGATGAGATGTAGAGGATTCTTCAGCTGTCCAAGGTATACAGCATTGGGGATTGGTACTATTACCAAAACCACACAGTCATCAGAATATATGGGTGTGAGTTGCCCCCATACAGATTGCCCAAATATGTGCCCATGAGATTGTTTGCCCTTGAATACTTCAGGCAGTTTGGGAATGCTGATGTGCTACATTTTTCAGGCAAAGGCAAGAAAGCACAGCTCAAAGTAAGAAATCAATTAGGCCATTTCATTTACAACAAAAGGGAGGAAGATTGGCGAGAAGCAGACAGAATGCTAGAATCCCTTGGCCTACAGACCAGTTTCCTTTGGAAACCTTATGACCCCAATCACTTCATAACTTTAAGAAGGGCCAAGTATAGGCTGGCCAGTTATGACCACGTAAGGTTGCCTCATATAGAAAAATATGCAAATCAAATAAAGTGGAGGAGAGGCACCTTAGAGGAAGCTGTCACACAAGAAGAATTAAATGAAAGAGCAGTTAAAAATCTCCAAAAAATGGCTGACTTAGAGCTTTGTGCACAGGTATTTGCTCTTCCAGGCACTCAAGTAGGAGCAGCTGCATCATCCTCCTCAGCACATCAGCAAGCAGCCAAAGCTGCTGATCAAACCTCCAGCAAAGGCAAAGAGAAAGAGATGGAGCCAGAGCAGCCACCTCATGAACAGGGGCAGCAGCAGGAAGTGCAGCAACAGCCACAGGTACAACAACAACAAGGGGGGCAGCAAGAAAAGGAACAGCCAGTGCAACAAGAGCAAACATCACAGGCCCCAAAATCCACCAAGCAGCAAGCTCAGGACACTCTACCTCCTAGGCAGGAGACAACAGTGGAGGCCTCAGTCCTCCAAACCCCACAAAAAGAAGACATAAGTAGAAAGAGGGACAGAGAGACTCCCCTCACAACATCAACAACTCATGGGGAGAAAAGACACAGAATGAATCCCCTCTCAGAGGAAGAAATGCCAATAGGGCAATCTTTGGGCATGGGCCCACCTATCCTGGAGGCATCTGCAAGTTCCTTCCAGCAGGAACTAGAGAGGACAGTGGGAGGAGAAGTCAGCTCCTCAAGCCAGCAAAGAGGAGGTGAACTGGGCATCAAGCAGCAGTTCATTGATATAAAGAAGAGGAATGAGCCCATAAGGATACAACTATACAATCATTTGTTGAAAATGGCTCCTACTAACCAGCAAAGACTAATGTCTGCATATGATGTCCAGGAGGGCAAAATGATCATGAGCCATTTTACGCCAGCAGTGTTGCAGCCGCAGTCAGCTGCAGATTACATAAGGACCAACCTTGAGGTCCTTGCCAAGGACATCCACCCAATGGATAAAATCGAATTACATAAGCAAACGGGTGAGATGGTGTATGCCTCCTTGGTAGATAAGACATTGGAGAACTACAGGCTAGAAAATAGCCTAAATAATACAGCTGCCCAACTTGAGTTGGAGAGGGCATCCTCTCAAGCAAAGGACAACAGAATCAAAGCCTTAGAGGAGATAATCATAGAACTTGGGCATGATCCCAAGGACATTAAGGCTGTACAAGCATTATTGAAGCTAAGAGATGCAGATATGGCAGCACTAAGGAAAATGGTAAAAGTCCCAGCAACCATTCACCCATAAACTGGAGAAGTTGCCCAGCTGAGACATGACCAAGATGCAGCAGCTATGCTGGTGTCATTATACAAACAGCTGATCCAGACACAGGAGAAATTGGGAGAATCAGAGGCTGCACAGGGTGCACTACAGGCAGCATTACAACAAAAAGAAGGAGGACAAACATCTCAGCCTCCTCCAGAGATAATCAACCTTGAGGAGCCTCCTCAAACTACTGCTCCTCCCACTGAACAGACAGAACAGGCAGCGCCTTCCACATCAGCACCAGCGCCAACAACAGAGCAGGCTCCAAGCCTGGACATGCAGAAGCTAAGGAATGAAATCCAAGCCCTAGAAGCCCAAATGGCAAAATTAAATGAGGCCAGGGAAAATTTGGTCAAGTTGAATGAAAGATATGATAAATCAAAACAAAGTGTTGCTGAGAAAGGAAGAGAGATAAAGGCTCTCAAAGAGAAGATAAAGGAGTTGGAGAAGGAGCTCACACTTGATAAAGTAGTGGCTGAACTCAAGACAGTCCTATGGGCCAACATTGGCCAATCCATAACTGATCAATGGCAATACATTGAGACCATTCATGAGCAAATAGAGCTCATAGGAAAAGCACACAGAGAAATCCAGAGATCAAGGGCATCTCTAGGCAATATGCCTGAGGTTGCCAATAGAATGATTAATGTGCTTAATAATAGAACAAGTGCTCAGCTGGCAACAATGGGGATCTCCAGTAGAACTGAAACCATCCAGCTAATAAAAAGAGTCCTAACACTAAGAAGCCTGGTGCAAACACTAGAAAGAAGAAGCCAGGATATGCATATAGAGGTTAATAAATTCATGGACAAATTTGTAGCATTGCAGAACAGAGGTCTTCCTAGCTTACTGAACAGCGCAGGAAAATTGCTTTCCCATGAAAATTATGCCAAAAGGGTCAACACATTTGCTACAAATCAGATTACAGAAAGACCCAGCACTTCAGAAGAATCAGGGCCAGCATCAGGGCAGAGTCTCTACAACAGGGTTGACAACCTATTTTTCATCATGAATGAGATCCAACATTTGTTTGAAGTGCCTCCAAATTTCTATAAATACACAGAGGCAGATGAGATTCTAGAGGCAATCCTGAGACATCAATTGCCCACACAGGAGGTCTGGACCAAAATGATACAGTTAATACTGTAAACCAGAGCCTGTATTCAAGTTTTTTCATTTTAAATATATAAGTTATTATGCACAGGAAAATTTTGATAAAATCAGCATGCATGGAGAAGAATGGGCTGAGCCAACTCAGCAAAACTATTCGGCCACTAAAGCAGCACTGACAGTCACAGGTGACAGGGCCGAAAAGCTATAGGAGGACAGAGCCACAAAGACACGTCATTCAGCATTTATAACAGAACATTCAACCGACTCAGTGGCCTCCAAAGGTCAAAAAGTCTTTTGACATAATTGAAGAGCATTTATGTTGTATTCAAAGCTGTAATAACTTCTTATCTGTTATTCTGTACAAGTTGGTGAACGTATTTATTTCTCAGATGACTCAACGCTTCAGATATTTTGTATCACCGTTTGTATATATTCCCCCCTCGCATAAGCTTGCAGGGGTTGTTGTTGATTGCTCTTTTAGAGTTTCTTATGCTGTAAATTTTCAGAGTATTAATACAAAGGCTGATGGAATTTCCAAAGCTCTGCATTATCTGAGTCATTGTGGTGTTTTGCTGAGTATTACAGGATTCCTGTGTACTTCATGGCACAATAAGTTTTCCTTAAAAACTCTTCGTAATGTGTTTTTGTTATCTTTTCATAGCTCATTCATATTCCTGTGTTTCATAGTTGATGGCAAAGAAAAAGAATAGTTCCAGGATTTATTCACAGAATACCCTGAACTCAATCTATGCTGTTATAAATGTCTTTCTTCAGTTATAGTCATAAGGTGTAATTCTTAACTGCTGCACCTCCAAACTATATCTTTCACAGTGATTGTTGTTTCAGGAATTCAAGTTTGCTCCTGTGCAATATATCTCTTTCTTACACCCCCAGCTTAGTGGAGAATTCTTAATTGCTTTTCACTGGTTAAACACACCTCATAATTACAATTTCAATTTTGTTTCATGATGTATTTGAATGGACCTGTAACTTCAGCAACTCAACTCAATATTCCAGACAACCTGTAGCCACAGACTCCACTGCCCAATGGACTAATACTGCCAGAAGACTTCCACCATAGGTACAGAGAGACATCCCTCAACCAAAATATAAAACCAAAACCCTGAACTCATAACTAGCCTAAAATCTTCACAAAACAGAGACAAACCTTTAAAGAGAGAGCCCTCTCTGATTACAGTTTGGCTAGAAGCTGTAATCCAAAGATTGGTTAGTGGTTACCCCGGCTGTATTCCCTTGGGAGTCAAAGGGAACAACCTGGGTGTTAACATAATTGGCGACTCCGCTGGGGACTTTCTCAGGATTTTCTAATTTCTGTATATTTCTTAAAGCTGCTTCAGTTAAAAACATACTCAAGAACAAGTTCAGAAGCTGGCTCCCAAGAAGAATCCGCGATATACAAGGTCAAATCCTGACCCTAATCCACCAACTGTTTTTGAAAATCCTAATACAATCCCTAAAATCATTAGGAAGCGGCAAGGACAGGAAACTCTTGTTGATTTAAGTCCTGAGACAGCTTATCCAAACCCTGTTCCAACTCCAATCAAGGTTCTATTTCGATCTACCCTTGATTTCCGCAGTTCACCATCCACATCTCAAAGCCCTCCTTTCACACCTCCATCCACTGCACATATTCCCTTGACCAACACTCTAGTTTCTACCGTTCCCACTACCCCTGTTGTACCAGTCATTCATGTTATCCCAGTTATCCCTGTCAACCCTATAAATCTTGCAAATATGGCTAATAGATATGCACTCCTGCAGTTGCCTGCTAACGCCGCAGCTCTACCTCAGGACTACCAATCCAAGATCTCATATTTTGACTCCACTGGCCCTTTCACAGCAATTCAGCATGCCAAGAGGATGCAAGACCATTTTGAGAACTATGAAATAGATGATGATAGTGTGAGAATGAGAATCTTTGTTCAGAGCCTGACAGGGGATGTAAGAACTTGGTTTAGATCACTGGCTGTAAATACCATCACAACTCCTGATGAGCTTTATCAAGCCTTTACTAACAGGTGGGAGAAAAAGAAAGATCCCCTGCACATACTTGGTGAATATGATACTATCAAACGAGGTCCTCAAGAGACCGTTTTGGAGTATTGTGCAAGATTCAACAACGTATATAACGCAATACCACAGAATTTAAGACCTCCTCCTAATTTAGCCTTGTACAAATTTCCTGACGGTTTTGACCCTGACATGGCATATCAGTTGAAGGAAAGAGCTCCTGAAACCCTTGAAGATGCCCAAAAGGTGGCTGTCACAGTAGAGGCTAACCTGATTGCCAAAAGAAACAGGGCAAGATTGGAAAAGAGAACCACCTTCAAGGAAGAACCCTCAGCCTTTGATCAAAAACTGGATGCAATACTCACTGGTATGAAGAGATTGGGTGATAGAGTAGAATCAGTTGAGAGAAAGTCATCATGGGAAGCACCACAAAATAACCCTATCAGGAATCCCAATTTTAGGAGAAATCAAAACCCAAACGCTGGCAAGGCCGGTTCTGATCCAGACATAAGACCTCCTTTCCAGGAAAACTATACTGAGGCATCCACTTCGAATGAGCAAACAGATGACACCCACATTAACCTGATGGGCCTGAATGATGAGCAGCAAGTTTTTCTGAGTCAAGAGGATCATAACGATGATGACATTCAGCAATTCCAAACCAGGTCAGGCGAGTCATTTGACTTTAAACAAGGATATGACACAGCTGTTTATGAAGTTCATAAGCAATATAAGCTAAGAAGCAGAACTATAAATATTACACAGCCTGAAAAAACAAAGGATAGCCAGCAGCCCAAAAGAGCCATAGTCACTGAACCAAATGACACAACTGATTCAGTTACAAATGAAATAACCGTTCAAGAAGTCACTGAACCATTGCCTTCAAAACAACAGCCTATGGCTACATCACCCTTGCAGCCCAATCCAAGTAACACTTCTCAAGAGATGAGTAAGAAGGACAAGCCTCAAGATCAAGATAAGAATCAAGAAGAAAACCTAGTGAACAAGGAAAAGGTTGTCACCCACAACACCAAGATCCCATCTGAAAGACCCTTTGACTTAGAAGCTGAAATTGGCAAATTGAAGGTAGCTATTCCCCTTTCAGAACTAGCCAAGCATGACATTTATAGACAACAAATCAAGAAATCCCTTCAAATTACTCATAACAAAGATAATGTCAATGTATTGGATGACACCCCATAATTGCTTTTCGGTCCAAAGGTTGATGGAAAGACAACAGTTACAGGGGTCTTACCTTTCTATGTCAGCCTGCATGTTCATGATAAGATACTACACAATGCAATGTTTGACTCAGGTGCCTCTCACAACTTAATGCCTAAATCAGTCATGGAAAGACTGAATCTAGATATTACAAGACCATATAAGGACCTATTCTCATTTGACTCCAGCCAAGTTAAGTGTTTAGGCTTAATAAAAGACTTATGTGTGACCCTAGTTCAGTACCCAAATAAAACAATTCTAATGGACGTTGTAGTTGCTGATATCCCACCCAAATATGGGATGTTGTTATCAAGATCATGGGGGGCTAAACTCCAAGGTTCCCTACAATTAGACATGTCATATGCCACCATCTCAGTCTTTGGTCAACCCAAGAGGTTATATAGAGAGTCACTTATGAAATACATGGTCAGCAGTGAAGAAAAACCTCAAAACTTTCCCATATATGCTGTCCATTCTGATATAGATTCATATATTCTCTTCAATGATAATTCGGGTCTTACAAATGATGATGAAACCAAGACACTCAAACAAGATCAGGACATTAATGAACAAGTTGCTGCCCTAGAAATAAAGCTGATCCAATCAAGTGATGAGACTGTCCTCAAAGACAAACTAAATGAAAAACCAGAACTTCAACTCATGATCCCAGATCACAGAGAAGTTATTAAGTCTCCCCTAGAACAAGAGATCCTATGGTTCCTTGAATTTGACGGGTCAGTCAACAAATTAGGGGCAGGAGCTGGAGTTTGGATACATAACAAGCAGAACAATCATGCAGAAGGTCGAGCCTATAGGCTAAATTTCAGATGCACTAATAACATGGCAGAATATGAAGCTCTTTTACTAGGCCTCAAACTAGTAAAATCCTTACAAGCCATAAAAGTTTCAATACTAGGAGACTCAGACCTAGTTGTCCAACAAGTAAAGGGTAATTTTGTTACTAATGACAAAAGGTTGAGATCTTATAGGTCTGCTGTTGCTGAAATACTAAACTCCTTCACTGAATTTCAAATCGCCAAAATTTCTAGGACCCACAATCTTCATGCTCATAGTTTAGCCACATTTGCAAGTACCTGCAAGCTACCCTTTGAACCTAGCCGTTGCTTTACAGCTGAGATAAAACACAGACCTTCTGTCCCAAACAATGTTAAAGATTGGCAAGTATTTGAAGATGATACACAAATAAATAATTTCTTGACCTTGCAACAAGAATTTGCAGGATTAAACATTGACACTGAGGGAGCAAGTCAATCACAAATACAGAGTGAACAGCACAACAAGCCAATATCACCCAAGGCAGCTCACCAAATCCTACATCCAACAATTTTTAACAAAAACAACATACAAGAAATTCAACAAACCAGTTATGAAGAAATAGCTGCTACAGAGGCTGAGATCATAGAGCTGAAAGACAATTTTCTTCCAACAGGCCTAACTCCATTAGAGGACATCTTTGACTCAAATGTTATCCCTAGAAAACCAAAAATGCAGCCCCTTAATGCTGCCATTGAGGAATGCAACATTGGAACTATTGAGAAGCCCAAAATAATAAAATTGTCTGCATCCTTACCTCCTGATCAAAAACCCAAATATATTGACCTCTTCAAAGAGTTTCAGGATGTTTTTGCATGGGGTTATGAGGATTTAAAATCCTATGACACCTCTGTTATCCAGCATACTATCCCTCTCAAGCCTAATCAAAAGCCATTCAAGCAGAAATTGAGAAGGATCAATCCCATGCTTCTCCCTTCAATTGAAAAAGAGCTGCATAAAATTTTTAAAGCTGGCATTATAGCACCCATCAGGTTTTCTGATTGGATTTCTAATTTGGTACCTACAAGAAAGAAAACTGGTGAGATAAGACTTTGTGTTGATCTTAGAAATCTAAACCAAGTGTCCCTCAAAGACAACTATCCCTTACCTAAGATGGATCACATTCTCCAAAGAGTGGTAGGGGCCTCAAGGATCTCATTACTTGATGGATTCTCAGGTTTTAATCAAATCCTAGTGCACCCTGATGATCAGGACAAAACTGCATTCACAACCCCATGGGGAACTTTCAAATATGTAAAAATGCCTTTTGGATTGAAAAATGCAGGGGCAACGTTTCAAAGAGCAATGGATATTGCTTTTGCCAAAGAGATTCATGACTTTCTTGTCATTTATTTGGATGACTTCACACCTTTCTCAAAATCTGACCAAGAACACTTGAAGCATTTAAAGCAGATCTTCTTAACATGTAGGAAATATGGAATTTCCTTGAATCCCAAGAAGTCTCTATTTGGTTTGGAAGAAGGTAAGCTCTTAGGGCATATCATTTCAAAGGATGGCATAAGAATTGACCCAGACAGGATACAAGCTATCTTACAAATGCCCCACCCAAGAAACATCAAAGAATTGCAAGCTTTCTTAGGAAAGATCAATTTCTTAAGAAGGTTTATCCCTAACTTAGCAAACTGATCAGATTATTGAACAACATGCTAAAGAAGGATTCAAAAGTGAAATGGACAGTAGAAGCAAATCAAGCCTTTGAAGGTATAAAATTGGCCCTTACCCAAACCCCAGTCTTAACAAATCCCAATTTAATAGAGAATTTATCATTTTTTCTTTTGCCTCCCAGCATACCATTGTTGTTGTTCTATTACAGAAAGATGACCAAGGAAATGAGAAACCCATTGCTTTCTTTAGTAGAGCTCTTAGAGATCATGGAAAAACAAGCTTATGCTTTGGTCAAGGCCATTAAAGACTTCAGGATTTACATCCTTTATTCCCATGTTATAGCTTATGTGCCAAGTCCCATTGTAAAAGACATACTCACTCAAGAAAACTTAGAGTGCAGAAGAGGAAAATGGATTGCCAACATTTTGGAATTTGATATTGAAATAAAACCTACAAAACTAATAAAAGGGCAAGGTTTGGCCAAACTAATGACAGAAACAAACTTCCAAGCCTTAGACATAAACCAGCTGGACAATGAACCGGAGCTGGCGACTCCAAAGATCAATGTAGCCTTTGAACAATCCCCTTGGTATTCTGATATCTGTTATGTGTTACAAAACCTGTGTGCTCCCCCAGGATTGTCCAGAACTAAATGTAGGTTCCTAAAAATGAAAGCTTCAAGATTTTGTGTTATGGATGGCAATTTGCTTTGGAAAAACCATGAGGGTATATTGTTAAACTGCCTGATTGAGAATGAGACTAACAATGTCACCAAAGAATTTCATGCAGGTGACTGTGGTGGACACTTGTATTGGAAGTCCACTGTGGATAAGATACTGAGGGCTGGTTACTATTGGCCCACTGTTTTCTCTGATGTCAAGAAATTCACCACCTCATGTCATAAGTGTCAAGTGTTTGAGGGAAAGAGAAAGTTACTACCACTTCCTTTGAGGCCTATTGCAACAGAGAGACCTTTTCAACAATGGGGCTTGGATTTCATTGGAGAAATTCATCCCTCATCTTCAGGCCAACATAGATGGATTCTCACAGCTACAGACTACTTTACTAAATGGATTGAAGTTGTTCCATGCAGACAAGCAAATGATTCCACTATCATTCAGTTCCTTGAGACCAATATTCTTTCTAGATTTGGTTGTCCTGATAAGATAATAACAGACAATGCTGCTGCCTTCAGATCTAAGAAGATGGTGGATTTCTGCCACAAATTTCACATTACCCTGGGCTATTCTACCGCATACTATCCCCAAGGAAATGGCCTAGCAGAATCATCAAATAAAAGCCTTGTAAACATCATAAAGAAAGTGTTGGAAGAAAATAAGAAGAATTGGCATAAGAAGCTGATCAATGCCTTATGGGCAGATAGACTAACAACCAAGAGATCAATTGGGATCAGCCCATATGAGTTAGTCTATGGACTAGAAGCCAAATTTCCTTCATCACTAGGGGTTCCTGTCATGAAACTTCTTCAAGAAAGTCAAGCTGAGCCCAATGATATGCAAAGAAGGATCAATCAAATAGTATGTTTGCAGCAAACTAGAGATCAAGTTTATAGCAGAGTTCAAGTTTTACAAGAAAAATTAAAGAAAGCTTTTGATAGAAGGACCAAGGCAGAAGATTTCAACATTGGTGACAAAGTCCTCAAATGGGATTCAAGAAGGGAAGATAAGGGAAAACATGGAAAATTTGATTCCCTTTGGAGAGGACCATTTGCTGTTCAAGCAGTGCAAGGAAATAATACTTACTTCCTTAGGAATCTTGATGAAACTGATTTGGATGAAGGTCCTGTAAATGGCAGGATGTTGAAGCACTATTTTGACTACCAGCCATAACTGCAGCCTAAGTTTCCCTTGTACATATTCAGGTGTATATATTACTTTCTGTTAACATGTAAAAATGCAGTTTCTCAAGTTTTATTAGTTATCAGCAAAAGGCAAATCAATTCAGAGATTTACCAAGATGGGAAGAGCACAATTTTGGGATTTCAAAGAGGAATACTCCAAGTTTTGATACAAGAAGTCAAGGGCCAAGGCATTCTGACCTGCTGTTCTTGGTCTTTCAAATGGAAAAACCATCCCCATGTGGAGCCATTGTTAGCTACCTATACCAATAGGTTTCATATTTCATGATTGGCAAAGAAAGTTCCAAATATGCTCTGCTTTGGTGATGCAAAGATCCCATATTTTCAAGGAAAGGCAACATGTGTATATTGCTTGATGTTGTCTCAATTTTGATGGATGGTCCAACAGCCTAATCTGGATCATGCCATGTTTCAATTTTTTTTTGTTGTAGAATAGAGAAAGAAGTCTGTCCAAACTGTTTAATCTTGGCAGACCAGTAGCTAGGTAGAGAAGTAAGGTTCCCAACTGCTTAATCTGGGACTTTGGAAGCAATAAGGGTAGCCTTAGATAGAAAGTCAAAAGAAAAGCCAAAGACAAGAAAAGGCACATAAGGGTCTGCAAGTCTAAGTGCACCCTCCATGAAGAAACAAAAAATGCTAGGCAAGTAGATGGGTAGGTAGATGGGGTTGCAGAAATGTCATTCATTTCAACTGAATTTTGCTGGTCTAGCATAAAGGAACATCAGTGGATAGAGAAGCTCCTCTTCTCCATCATGTTGCAGCAAAGCAAAGGAGCATGACTAACTCCCTTTCCTCCCCTTTCACATTCATTATTAACATCCCTTCATTAGTTGTGTTCATGAAAGAATTTAAGGTTTTATGTTGGTTCTTATTAATTTAAAAGCCACATTTCTTGTCTAAAATTCTTTTCATTTTGATCTACTCCCTAAGCTAAGTTGTTTTCATATAAACTTAGTGATATCACTCCTAATTCACCGCGTCCATTCATATTAACCCCTAACTTCTTATTATCTAAATCCCCTATGTTACCCTTTCCCTATTATTATAAACACTATGGTGTATAAACCCCAAGCATTCTATAAATATCCCTTCCCCCTTGGCATTATAGCCATATGTTTACAGTCAGGGATTAAATTGACATCTGGTCAGTTTAAGAACCCAAACCCTACCCCTCTTCCCCCTTCAGAAGTTATCTAAACCATTAACCCCTCATTTGCTAAAGAACCTTGTAAATAAACCCATTTTCACCCCTAACCCGCTCATTTGCAAAAATACATGAAAAAACCCACATTTCGGCTTTATCCAAAGTTTGGCGCAAAAGCGCATTTGCATTAAAAAAATACATTGAAAACCATACAAATCGCCGAAAGTCCTAAAGTTCCCGCCGGGCGCATCCTCCAAAGAAAAATATTATTTTATTCCCGCCCCCTTCCGTATTGACCTGGCACATTAACGATCCGTCGACCGTTGGATCTGGCCCTTTTCATCGGACGGCTCTCATGCATTTCGGACCGGGCCCGACGTCCGAAAGTTACCTTCCGAAATTTCCCAAAGGGTGACGTCAGGCCTCTGCCACGCGTCACCCCCAAATCGTATCGGAGCACCCTCTGACAATTCCGCTTCCGTATAGAGAGCGGTGCGATATTATACCGCTTACCGTTTCCGATTGTTGTGAACCCGCCTTGCCAACGTCACTACCACATCATTACCGCGTCACTGCTACATCACCGCCGCGTCAGCGCCCCCGTCTGCCACTGCTCTGACCTGCCCGCCACCTCACCATCCCCGTGGACCATTCTCAAGCCGCCACGTCACTCGATGACGTCATCCGACCTTGACCCCACCTGATGACGTCATGTTGACGTCATCCAGAAAAAGCGTCAAATAACCCAAAAATCCATATTTTGGCCGAAAAGTCGTGTTTTTCATTACTTTTGCAAAAACGACTGTTGCACCTCTGCATGTATTTTACGACCAAACAAGCGTCAACCTGCTGAATTCGACCCGAGGACCATTGGTGCGCCAATTCCACCTGCATTTGTGACTATTATCGACAGTTTACCAGGTATTTATCCCAGTCATTTCCTCTGCGCCTGGTTTTATCCTGCATTCTCCAACAATAGCTTAAAGAGTAAGAAAACACTGTGTTTACTGGTAAATCCCCTGTGGCTAGCCTCCATTTTCGGTTGTAAAATCAAAATTCCCCGGCAGAGCCTTGTTTACCCAAGTTTTCACAAAACATACAGTTGGTTCGCGCATTCGTGAACTAAGAACCCAAGCTGCATCAATTTACTGTGAAGAGAGTTCTCAAGGCCAAGCATTTGCCCTATCAATGCTTTGTGCAGTGTTTCAATTGCTGCCATTGCCATTTTATCCTCTGTTCCTCAGTAAATCGCCTCTCTTTCCAAGAAATACTCCTTTGTGTTGCTCTGCATAGTAACACCAGTGCATACAAACAAAATCCTAAAGTAACCATGGATGCACCAGTAGCTCCTGTAGCCTTGAATATTGCTCCATTAAATGCCCCTCAGAGAGAATTGGAATGGCAACCATTAGCAGACCTAGATTATCAAATATCAGAAGAAATGCTAATGCACAGCAAGTACCACATCCACTTGTTAAACGAATTGAAGATTAAACATGAGATGGGAACAAATGTATTGGGCATTTGGGATTCTTTCCTCCCTATCTTCAAGCTCCCTCAGGTCAACCAGTTCCCTGACCTAATCCACCTATGTGCTGACTGCTACGACGCCACTCAGAGGGCTGTGATTGACCCTTCAGGCTCAGTTGTTTTCTATGTCACCCCTGAAGCCATCAGAGAGATGTTGCACTTCAAAACTGAGAAGAAATTAGTTCCTTTATCACTGACTGATCTGATAAAGCAAGGAGCTAAATTGACAGATGCTCAGGTCACCAAACTAAATCAATTGTACATTGACTCTGACACTGTGAAGTACCCTCCCATTTCTCATGTTTATCTCAACCAATTGGGCAGGGACCTTGTAGACATGATCAGTCCTATTATGGGCTATAATTCAATTGAGTTTGTTGATGAAACTGTGCTGGTGATGATGCTCATGTTTTCCCCTGGCAAGTCTCCAATCTGCTATGACTATGCCACCTACATATCTGACAAAATACATGAGCAATTAATGAACTTGGCAAGAGAAAGGGTGTTCAGATACACCTCCTACATCTACCACTTAATTTTGTATCATCAACATGAGAAATTTCACTTTGCTGTGAAGAAAGTGGATGCACAAGGAAATCCAAGGTCAGTGGTTTATTGGTCCTCTGCCTTCCACTGTAGATCCTGTTCTCCATACACTTATTCTGAGTTTATAGACCTCTTCATCCACCCAGCCATGTCTTTGCTTATGAGCTCACCTCCTCCAAGACTAACTGATGAGATGTAGAGGATTCTTCAGCTGTCCAAGGTATACAGCATTGGGGATTGGTACTATTACCAAAACCACACAGTCATCAGAATATATGGGTGTGAGTTGCCCCCATACAGATTGCCCAAATATGTGCCCATGAGATTGTTTGCCCTTGAATACTTCAGGCAGTTTGGGAATGCTGATGTGCTACATTTTTCAGGCAAAGGCAAGAAAGCACAGCTCAAAGTAAGAAATCAATTAGGCCACTTCATTTACAACAAAAGGGAGGAAGGTTGGCGAGAAGCAGACAGAATGCTAGAATCCCTTGGCCTACAGACCAGTTTCCTTTGGAAACCTTATGACCCCAATCACTTCATAACTTTAAGAAGGGTCAAGTATAGGCTGGCCAGTTATGACCACGTAAGGTTGCCTCATATAGAAAAATATGCAAATCAAATAAAGTGGAGGAGAGGCACCTTAGAGGAAGCTGTCACACAAGAAGAATTAAATGAAAGAGCAGTTAAAAATCTCCAAAAAATGGCTGACTTAGAGCTTTGTGCACAGGTATTTGCTCTTCCAGGCACTCAAGTAGGAGCAGCTGCCTCATCCTCCTCAGCACATCAGCAAGCAGCCAAAGCTGCTGATCAAACCTCCAGCAAAGGCAAAGAGAAAGAGATGGAGCCAGAGCAACCACCTCATGAACAGGTGCAGCAGCAGGAAGTGCAGCAACAGCCACAGGTACAACAGCAACAAGGGGGGCAGCAAGAAAAGGAACAGCCAGTGCAACAAGAGCAAACATCACAGGCCCCAAAATCCACCGAGCAGCAAGCTCAGGATACTCTGCCTCCTAGGCAGGAGACAACAGTGGAGGCCTCAGTCCTCCAAACCCCACAAAAAGAAGACATAAGTAGAAAGAGGGACAGAGAGACTCCCCTCACAACATCAACAACTCATGGGGAGAAAAGACACAGAATGAATCCCCTCTCAGAGGAAGAAATGCCAATAGGGCAATCTTTGGGCATGGGCCCACCTATCCTGGAGGCATCTGCAAGTTCCTTCCAGCAGGAACTAGAGAGGACAGTGGGAGGAGAAGTCAGCTCCTCAAGCCAGCAAAGAGGAGGTGAACTGGGCATCAAGCAGCAGTTCATTGATATAAAGAAGAGGAATGAGCCCATAAGGATACAACTATACAATCATTTGTTGAAAATGGCTCCCACTAACCAGCAAAGACTAATGTCTGCATATGATGTCCAGGAGGGCAAAATGATCATGAGCCATTTTACGCCAGCAGTGTTGCAGCCGCAGTCAGCTGCAAATTACATAAGGACCAACCTTGAGGTCCTTGCCAAGGACATCCACCCAATGGATAAAATCGAATTACATAAGCAAACGGGTGAGATGGTGTATGCCTCCTTGGCAGATAAGACATTGGAGAACTACAGGCTAGAAAATAGCCTAAATAATACAGCTGCCCAACTTGAGTTGGAGAGGGCATCCTCTCAAGCAAAGGACAACAGAATCAAAGCCTTAGAGGAGATAATCATAGAACTTGGGCATGATCCCAAGGACATTAAGGCTGTACAAGCATTATTGAAGCTAAGAGATGCAGATATTGCAGCACTAAGGAAAATGGTAAAAGTCCCAGCAACCATTCACCCACAAACTGGAGAAGTTGCCCAGCTGAGACATGACCAAGATGCAGCAGCTATGCTGGTGTCATTATACAAACAGCTGATCCAGACACAGGAGAAATTGGGAGAATCAGAGGCTGCACAGGCTGCACTACAGGCAACATTACAACAAAAAGAAGGAGGACAAACATCTCAGCCTCCTCCAGAGATAATCAACCTTGAGGAGCCTCCTCAAACTACTGCTGCTCCCACTGAACAGACAGAACAGGCAGCGCCTTCCACATCAGCACCAGCGCCAACAACAGAGCAGGTTCCAAGCCTGGACATGCAGAAGCTAAGGAATGAAATCCAAGCCCTGGAAGCCCAAATGGCAGAATTAAATGAGGCCAGGGAAAATTTGGTCAAGTTGAATGAAAGATATGATAAATAAAAACAAAGTGTTGCTGAGAAAGGAAGAGAGATAAAGGCTCTCAAAGAGAAGATAAAGGAGTTGGAGAAGGAGCTCACACTTGATAAAGTAGTGGCTGAACTCAAGACAGTCCTATGGGCCAACATTGGCCAATCCATAACTGATCAATGGCAATACATTGAGACCATTCATGAGCAAATAGAGCTCATAGGAAAAGCACACAGAGAAATCCAGAGATCAAGGGCATCTCTAGGCAATATGCCTGAGGTTGCCAATAGAATGATTAATGTGCTTCATAATAGAACAAGTGCTCAGCTGGCAACAATGGGGATCTCCAGTAGAACTGAAACCATCCAGCTAATAAAAAGAGTCCTAACACTAAGAAGCCTGGTGCAAACACTAGAAAGAAGAAGCCAGGATATGCAGACAGAGGTTAATAAATTCATGGACAAATTTGTAGCATTGCAGAACAGAGGTCTTCCTAACTTACTGAACAGCGCAGGAAAACTGCTTTCCCATGAAAATTATGCCAAAAGGGTCAACACATTTGCTACAAATCAGATTACAGAAAGACCCAGCACTTCAGAAGAATCAGGGCCAGCATCAGGGCAGAGTCTCTACAACAGGGTTGAGAACCTATTTTTCATCATGAATGAGATCCAACATTTGTTTGAAGTGCCTCCAAATTTCTATAAATACACAGAGGCAGATGAGACTCTAGAGGCAATCCCGAGACATCAATTGCCCACACAGGAGGTCTGGACCAAAATGATACAGTTAATACTGTAAACCAGAGCCTGTATTCAAGTTTTTTCATTTTAAATATATAAGTTATTATGCACAGGAAAATTTTGATAAAATGAGCATGCATGGAGAAGAATGAGCTGAGCCAACTCAGCAAAACTATTCGGCCACTAAAGCAGCACTGACAGTCACAGGTGACAGGGCCGAAAAGCTACAAGAGGACAGAGCCACAAAGACACGTCATCCAGCATTTATAACAGAACATTCAACCGACTCAGTGGCCTCCAAAGGTCAAAAAGTTTTCTGACAGAATTGAAGAGCATTTATGTTGTATTCAAAGCTGTAATAACTTCTTATCTGTTATTCTGTACAAGTTGGTGAACGTATTTATTTCTCAGATGACTCAACGCTTCAGATATTTTGTATCACCGTTTGTATATATTCCCCCCTCGCATAAGCTTGCAGGGGTTGTTGTTGATTGCTCTTCTAGAGTTTCTTATGCTGTAAATTTTCAGAGTATTAATACAAAGGCTGATGGAATTTCCAAAGCTCTGCGTTATCTGAGTCATTGTGGTGTTTTGCTGAGTATTACAGGATTCCTGCGTACTTCATGGCACAATAAGTTTTCCTTAAAAACTCTTCGTAATGTGTTTTTGTTATCTTTTCATAGCTCATTCATATTCCTGTGTTTCATAGTTGATGGCAAAGAAAAAGAATAGTTCCAGGATTTATTCACAGAATACCCTGAACTCAATCTATGCTGTTATAAATGTCTTTCTTCAGTTATAGTCATAAGGTGTAATTCTTAACTGCTGCACCTCCAAACTATATCTTTCATAGTGATTGTTGTTTCAGGAATTCAAGTTTGCTCCTGTGCAATATATCTCTTTCTTACACCCCCAGCTTAGTGGAGAATTCTTAATTGCTTTTCACTGGTTAAACACACCTCATAATTACAATTTCAATTTTGTTTCATGATGTATTTGAATGGCCCTGTAACTTCAGCAACTCAACTCAATATTCCAGACAACCTGTAGCCACAGACTCCACTGCCCAATGGACTAATACTGCTAGAAGACTTCCACCATAGGTACAGAGAGACATCCCTCAACCAAAATATAAAACCAAAACTCTGAACTCATAACTAGCCTAAAATCTTCACAAAACAGAGACAAACCTTTAAAGAGAGAGCCCTCTCTGATTACAGTTTGGCTAGAAGCTGTAATCCAAAGATTGGTTAGTGGTTACCCCCGCAGTATTCCCTTGGGAGTCAAAGGGAACAACCTGGGTGTTAACAACTAGCATAGGCTCTTGCATACTATGATAGTCTCCCAAGATCTTCAATAGGGGTCACTTAGGCATCTTTCCACAATACTTGAAAGGAGGTATTTGCAGGGACCAAAACCTACCTTTGTTCAGTCCTTCTCCTCTTTCTCTACTTGTTGACTACTACTATGTGTTTCAGACTATAAAATACGTCCAGAGGAGGAATCTCCTCAATATTAAGAATGACCTTAGAGGTCGGAAAAACTGGGATGATTTATAGATCATCAATGTTCATAGTTTCTTTAGAAGGCTCAACAGTGAACGAGGTCTTCTCAGTGATTACAGAAGTCTGAGCAATCTGTGTCTGCGATAGAGTTTGTTGTTTTTAGGGTACTATCTCTTTAAGAAATTGATCCAAAAACCCATCCAGACTTTCTTCCTGTCACTACCTTCTCTGCCTTTGATTCGATAACTACCGATGTTTCAGTTACATGAACTGCATCTTGACTCTGAGATGTGCTCGCTCTTGTGTCTTGTTCCATGTTTTGGTGATTTAGATTCAACATTTCACTAGGAAAATGGAAATCCTTTTAACCTTGTATTGATAAAATTGCATTAATTCCTTAGGGCTAAGTTGTGTTGTTGCTTCTTTTTCAACGTCTGCATAATTTGACACCGATTGAAAAAAATCATCAAATTTATCAGGCTCATTTGTAAACTGCCTGATCTTTGCCTGTGTTGTAATATCTTTCGCAGTGTAAATTGATTTATATTGCCGAATTGGAATGGTTGGAAAGTTCATCAATTAGATTTCCTCCATCTCCTTAGTAGCATGTTTAAAATTCTCTAAATAATAGAATCCATAGCAAAACGGAAAAACATGCCACATTGTCTTTTTGCTTTCTTTCATGACCTTAGACAAGCCATTTCCCATAGTCTGGTAGGCTATTTCGCGGGCTAGGAGCTTATCGGGGACATACAGGGGAAACACATGAGGCTGTGCAAGGCTGCCAAAAACTTGAACATAGGTAAATGATTCCTCCCCAAACCATCTTCCAATTGATAACAGGTCAATGTTGCCTTTAGCAGAGATTCTAGGGCACTTCTCATTGAAAACAAACTGGTAAATAGGAAGGATGACACCATGGCTAATATTGTAAAAATGGTGTTGGAATTTTGACTCCCATAGAATATTACGGTAAATGTGAATATGCAAAGGGTATTCAATAGTCCATTTCCATCCCATGGATGGAAAATCTGAAGTGAAACAAATACAATCCATAATGTAGGCACTCATGTAGAATGGGAGAACAACAGTTTCAGAAAAATTATGCTTTTTCCTATATTCTAGGATTTCGTTGGTTAAGTTGTTGGACATAATAGTTCCCCAGTCCATTACATAACTATCAGAGGCAACTTCAAATAGGGATTCTCATTGGTCTGAAAACTTCCGGGTATTGTCATAGCCAAACAATCTACACATCATTGCAGCAACAAAACAATAGGGTGCATTAATAGAGGCTATAACATACATACCCTTGTCCTCCCGCTTATGCTTGCTTGGGTCTCTTCTCCATCCTCGAATGACCTCAGATTGGTGTTCATTTTCCTGCATGAACTTCTCAATGAACTCTTTATCATATTTCTTCTGAGCTAGTGGGAGGTGGTACATTGCAAACAAGTCTTTTGTAGTGAAAGAGCCGATGACCATCTGTCTCTTGGTCATGAAGTTCCTATCTGTGATGTTCATATGATCAATGACCCATCTGATCATATCCATATAAGGCAAGATGCTTGGGTGAGCGCCAATTCTATGGAGAAACGAATTGGCCACATCACTGTATGTAATTTCTGAAACAAGAACCCTATCCTCTGCTGTGACTATTCTTCCTATGACTTTTGGCCCTTCATCTTAAAAAAACTTATACATGGCCTCGAGACCCCAACATTAGGGGCGCATGTTGTGTCGGAAAATAACAGGTATTTCTGTGACCTTAAGAGGAGGAGCAACTGGATGTTGTTGAACGAGAATTTTCCTTATGGGTTTAATCGATTGAGACATTTCTCGTGAATTCTGTTTATCGAGACTAGGTTGCGAGGAAAAAACACAAGAATGACTAGCGCTTACACTTAGAAAAAATGACCAATTATGCATGAATCCAATACTTTTATGAGCAAAATCTTCGGGAATCGTTAGTATTAATGAAAGCATTTAAAATATCAAAAGTCATAAATTCACTACATTTCGCCATTATTGACAAAATGTGCATCCACATGGCCTTCAATAAACGTAAGCTTTAACCTTTGCTTGCATCTGCCGATCTCCAATTGCGATATACCAATAACCCTTGATTCCTTTGAACTCTTTGTGACCGTCGTGATAACCCCCAAATCGGAGCCCTCTCTATTGACCATTTCTAATCAGAGTGTAACCTTGTTGCACGACATGTCAATTCGCTGATTGCCAATTGCTGATCACCTTTCGCGTTTGGCCCTTGGTCATGTAGCTCTTCACTTGAGCAGTCTAGCCCCCGTATCAAAGCCCTTCAATCGGAGGTTATCAACCAGAGCTTTCACTTTGATGCACAATACGCCTCAACCTCCGATCACTGATCTCCCATACATGACGCCATTGCTGCCACGTATCTGCCACCTGTCACCTTGTGAGTAATGCCACATGTTATCCTTTTTTGGCCTATTGTGAGCCTTGAAACTACCGAATCCACCTGCCACGTATTAACTGTGTTGGCATGCCATGATGACATCAGCCTTCGCGTGTCACTTCTCGCAACCAATCACTGGTTGCCACGCGTCCCTTAATGCATCCAGTCGCTGTTTGCCACATGTCTCTTATCGAGTCCAGTCTTTTGCTACCACGCATCCCTTTGGGAGGAGAGAGAAAAGGCTCTAGCTTCGTTCATTTTGCAGACAAATCCTTTGTTAATTTGTTATTGCCCATCTCGACACATTAACTCTAGCGGCCCATTCCCGATGATTTCATCGCATATCACAATTGACATATCGTTGTTTTTGAAACGCGGTCACTTTGCCTCAATTCCAAAGATAAAGTACATAACTTGGAGCCTCGACTGTCGATATCATAGGACCCCTGGCTGTCGATATCGACTTTCATATAGTGCCACCTCCAATAATCGCCGATCACCGATGTCATATGCAAATGCGATTCGTTTTATTATAATGTTCTCATGTGATTTCACCTTCGTTGTGTCGCAACTTTCCAATATCACATATTTGTGACGCCTGTCATGTTAAAACCTTCGATACCTAATAAGCTCTCTTTTTGGCTCAAACATAAATGAACTTAGGATTCGCATGTCCTATCGACACTACTTTACGCATCTTAGTGCAAATGCTTGTTTTATGTTTTAGTATACATCATCATTTTCTTCAATTATTATAATTTTTTTTTGGCTCACCATCTAATAAAGACATGGTCAAAATCACCTCGTTTTAAAATTATGAATAATTAAAATCCATGAGGGCATCACTAAATTTAAAATTATGAATAATTAAAATCCATGAGGGCATCACTAAATTTATGAGGGAAGACATTTTTTTTCTTGGCCCTATGCTGATCCGACAAAATGCATCACTCGAATGACAACCAAGAGACAAAGGGACCACAAGCCCCACACACATAACATAAATAAATGTTTGGTTGCATTAGGGATTAAAAATATTTATCGGAAAGTTAATTTTACCTCCAACCCCCTAAATTACTTTTCTTATTTTATTTTATATAAATCCGCATATTTCTCGAGATTTCATTTCAATACATGGGACGGTTCGAGTAAAAGTCTATAAATAGTCGCCACCATTATTTATCCCCTTACATTGTGTTCGTAGGGAAGAAATACAGCTGAGGTACTCGTATATTCTTAGTCTTTTTCATAAAACCCTAGACAGAAATATTTGCTCCTTTTCAGGCGATTTTAGCTATTGGTTCAAACGATTAGGGTCCGACTGCCGGCATAGCCGTTTTCCTCTAGGGCTATTTTCCACGGGACGGAAAGTGCAGGCAGTTGCATTGCCAACTCTTTGAAGATCGCTGGCAATTTGAGGTAATCTGCTAGCTTAAATTTAGATTATCTTTTTTCTTTTGTATTTTCTGTCTAGAATGGATCTAGGAAAGTGTACGAAATGTTAGAAATGCTGAATGCATTTCACATTCCCTTAATAAAGTTGTTTATTTCGCATATGTTTACCGCTTTTTCTTCAAGCGCGGTGGAATTCTGAAACATTCCTTGGATACGTGGTTTAAATTTTTCGGTGCAGAGTAGAGGGTGCATTTGTTCTGGAAAGGATTTGATCCGTGCGAGGATTTGAAACATGGTATGCATCTTAAAATCCCCTGCTTTTAAGCTCATGCGTCTATTGCACTTTCATTAGTAAATCTTTATGGTCCAGTAACAGAAGGTTACCCAATGTATTGATTTCTGTGTAATTAAATCTGCCCCATTTCCAAAAGGCAGTTTAGGGTTTTATTAAGTTTTGCGATGGCTGCATGCCATATCGTGGTTTCTGTTGGGTTTATTCTTCTATTTATTTAGATTAATCTACGCAGCTGAAATCACCTTCTAATGTATTTTTTTTATAAAGAAAATAGTGATCTAATATACGTCTATTTTCCACTGGTGAAACCTTTGTATAAGAAACTGAAACTTCTTATACAAGAAAACTGAAAGTAGAACAAGATTTGCAAACTGAGGTTTTGTCGGTTTACTGCTGAGATTGATTGAGTGTCGGGGTCATGTCCAGGGGTCTAATCATGCAGTAGTCCGCCCCACCTAAAACGGACGAGTTACACAGGGACAAAACATATTTTATCTTAAGCAGAGTGTCTAACTGTATGCTAATTAGACTACCAATATAAAATGGCACTTTACCATTTCTTTCCCTAAGCTCTTATCAAATGTGCCATTTTTCTATATAAAGGTTCTAAAATTTGTCATTAGCTCTCCTGAAGCCAGGTGATGATATTATATCTTTGCAGAGAAAAGGAGAACTTGTGAGCTTAACTCATTTTGTCCTTGATATAGCCTTTATAGGACACTGTATTATGGAAGTTTCCGTTTCTTCTTAGCGTGGTAGCAAAATAATCCTCTGCAAAAATATTGCAAGTCAAATCTCATCTTAATTTTTTGGGTTTTGCTGGATTAGTGTAACAATACAGCCTGGTTTCGAGAGATGTTTGTGGTTGTGTAATGCTATTATATTAATAAAATAGGTGAGGTCAGACACATAATGTGAAAGTAAAAGATTACAAGTATAGATCTATCTTTACACCAGATCTTTTAACTAGTGGGAGTTTATACCTGTCTTTTTTAGATGAATCCATGCTATTCTGCGGATTTTATAAGTTTCAATCATAATCCGACCTAGAAATCTAGTCTTTCTAAGAGTTTGAAACTCATAGTTTCCTGTTTTGTTTTGCTATGGTTTGATACTTAATAGAAAGCCCAACAGTATAACAGTATTTTATCAAAACTTTGTTTTACAACATGGCTCCAGACTTTTCCTAACTTAATAGAAAGTTAATTAGATTTGTATGCATGTTCACAGTTTTTGCGTTACATTCTCGTTTTAAAATAATAAAATCTATCCAACGCTGTAAAATTGGCTTTATGTATGTTACCATGTGAATGTTTTTAGCAACAAACTTTTGATGGTAGAAACATCTGTCTTTTTATCTGTTATCGAGGGAATAATCTGTTCTAATTGGTCTACTTTTCTTTCTGTTATCGAGAGAATAATCTGTTCTAATTGCTCTCTTTTTCTTGGTTGACAGGCGGACTCGCCCCGGAGGAGGTATTCTATGCTAGTTTTGGCAATTTTTACTTGCATTTTCACTCTCGAGCGTAGAAATGTTCTTACTAGATTATCCTTGATGGTGCACCATAATATAGATTTTGTGTTTGTCCTTGCTGATTATTAATTAAGCTTGTGTGTTTGGCATTTGGCCTTTCAACAAAAATATCTTATTTTCACGCAACGCAACCCCCTCCTTGTTCTCTTCGTCTTCCATTCAATGTTTGTTTTCTATATCCTGCCCATATCTTTAAACGTGGCGTATCAATTATGTAACAAGCATTTCAAGTAGAATTATTCTTAACATAATGAAAAAATATTTAACGCAGAAATAGTTAACCGCATGAAAAGACGTTGTTCTGATTGGTTCTCTCAAAGATGCATTCTAGTATTTTTGGAAGTCTTTATTTCTCAAAACCCAAAGTCCCCCTTTTCTTTTCACAAACACTATATGTTGGTGAAGACTATTCTGTCATTTACCCCCAATTTGAGGATGGTACCCAGGGTAAGCCCTAGTTTCTTCAGGACACAATGCCATGTCAACAACTTATGAATAGATCATGAGTACCTCATCAACAATGGGCTCATTAAGAGCAGACATGTTATAAAGTGGAATTAAATAATGGGTGGGAAGGACAATGACTTTTCCTCACAACCACTCAAGCTACATCCAATTGAGTGATATAAGTTCCTCTTCCCCAAGTTTCACTATTTCTTTTCATCTCAATTTGGGATGGGCTTTATCAGATTCAACATCAACAAAGTTGATAGAGAGGTCCTATCTAATAAAAGAAGCAAGAGTGACTGTTGTGAATTAGCACTTGATATTGGTATTACCTTGCCCCAGTCCTTGCCACTTATGACACTTAGGTAAGCCTAGAAGTTGTTGCTAATAAATACATCGTTACATAGAGAGCTTAATAGTCTGGAATCTGAATTTCTGCAATGGCCTTGCCCACTTTCACCTGCTTGTCCAATTTATTTATTCATCATCTGTAAGTTACACTCTGTAGTGGACTTCTTGTTGTCAGGAGCCGCACCTAAATACCTGATTTAGAGCGGATGGCCCAGGGACTCTACCTCATAGGATGTGGCATCCCGGGGACTCTCTGATATCATAAATGCTATCAGACTCCTAAAAAGCTCAATTACTTTTCTCAATTACTATTCTTGTCAACAGTGGACATTTGAATAAATTTGTCTTTTTATCTATCTACATCCTATTCATCAACTCATGCTTTTGAGTATACCAACATGTTGTAGAATAATTCAATTTTCATTTAAGCCAGTAGAAACCGATATGATATGGTAGGTGCAGTATATATTAGTGTGAGGTATAATTCATTATCTCGATGTCCTTTCTGGTATTTCAGATTCCTTAGATCTACTCATACATCTTTTGTTGTTTTTTTCCCAACAATTGTTTGACAATCATGATTTTATACAAAGGTATTCTCCGTCACCTTCACCTCGTCGGATGCGGTCAAGATCCAGATCCCGTAGTCCTGTCAGGTAATGTCTGAATAAACTAATATGAATTTGGATTTAAAAGACCCTTCTTTTCAGCTCACAACCCTTCTTTTTAGTTCATTACTATGTATTTTATCAGTTTGTGGACATAATAATTGTAATAAATATTTTGACCGAGACTTTCCAGGCAACGGAGGGGAAATGAAGAAGCAGAGAATCCCGGAAATACCCTTTATGTGACTGGTCTCTCTACTCGTGTTACAGAGAAGGATCTTGAAGAACATTTCTCAAGAGAGGGAAAGGTTAGCCTTCCTGAATAGGCCTGTTATGTTGGCTGCTTTTCCATACTGGTTTCATATCATATTTACATTGTTTCAACTTTGTTCTGCAATTTTTGTTGCAGGTTATTGACTGCCGCCTCGTAGTAGAACCTCGAACCAGGATATCACGTGGTTTTGGCTTTGTGACAATGGACAGCCTTGAGGATGCTGACCGTTGTATAAAATATCTGAATCAATCAATTCTTGAAGGACGTTTCATCACAGTGGAGAAGGTAAAGTGTCTCCATACCATCTTTATGCTGACATGCCATTGAAAGTGGCTGTTCATTGGGGTGATATGGCAGGTAGTTTTTTGAATTTCGATTTTCCGTTCTTTAACGTTAAGTTTTTGGTTACTCAGAGTATGTTGCCTCAACTATCTTGGCAGCAAGGCAGCTGTTTAGTCTCAACATGATGAGCCATCCATCAACTTAATCAGCTTGATCAATGCAGCCAGCTTTATTCTATGCAACTAAATATTTCAAACATTGTCCAACTAAACAACCTGAGCATTTCACCAACTAATCAAGTGGGACATTTCACCAACTAATCAGGCATCTAAGCTCTGGTACCTCACACTCAGCATTTGTGCAAATGCCTAGAGGTGCATCGGAATTATTGAAACTTGCATGCTAAATTTGGTGCTCAGAGAGCATTTTTTTACTTGTCTTTGCAATCATAGTTTCTAGCTCTCTGTTAGTGTTTTAGTGTCAAGCATGGTACATAGCTACACCTTTACACTGTGGAGACCCCAAGTTCTTCTATTTTGGGCAGCAATTTTCTTCCCAGCTTAGTCAATTGTTTACTGACCAACTTTAGTATAAAGCAGAATGTCATTCCTCAGTTAGGATGTTGTGCTGTCATTGTAAAGGAAATACAAGTTTGTCCATTTTCTCTCCCGAGAATGTTTCTGAGTTGATTAAGAAAAATTAAGTTCAGATGACTGTAGTGTATAAATTCTTCGTTTTTATGTTTCAGTCGAGGAGGAAGCGTCCAAGGACTCCTACACCAGGCAACTATCTTGGGGTTAAAAGTACCCGTGAATTTGGTAAGTTATTGGGAAGCCTAACTAGTATCTCAAAATGTTCTCTAATTTTTAGATATACCCAGAGTAATGATGTTTACTGTAGTTCTAGCCGAGCCTGTCACAATTTATACTGAATATTTATGACATGAATGAGGATCGCTTATTATAGATTGGTTTCTTGGTCTTTCTTGTCAGGCTCCTCCTATCATGGCCATGAAAGGCGCCGAGGTTATAATGATCGTTATGGTTACAGCTCACGCCGTTCTCCTAGACCTTCACCCTATCGCGACGGACGTATGTATTCTCCTCGGCGCTCTCCTTACCGAGGCGGTGGTTCCAGAAGAGAGCGTTCACGCACACCTCCCTACTCTCCTCCTTACGAGAGCCCCGTGCGTGGCCGTGGTGGCTATCGTTCCTATTCAGACAGATCAAGATAAAGAACTTGCATCATATCTTTGACATAACATTCTATTTCGTGTGAGAATTTCTAAGTCGCTTTTTGATGTATAATTTGTGAATGTGATTCCCGTTGAATATTATACAACGTATGTCTGGTTGAACTCTTCTGTCTGATGCTTTTGAAATTGGTCAGCAACCCGAGATCTACCGGTTTGATGATGTTTAGACCTTTAGCGTCCACTAGTACTCATTTAATAATATTACATGGCATCCTTTCTGCAGCCAAACTTGATCCGGCTATTCACAGTGGTACATTAACTTGTTTAAATGTAGGTAAAATGCAATGCGTCATGATTTTTTTTTGTTGAATTAGTTCATGAAAATATTACATAATTTTACTTGTGTCCGTGAAAGTGTTATTTGATAGTGTTGTACAATTTTTTTTAAAATGTAATGGTGTTTTAATTGCTGAAAGAAACATGTGAAATATATATGGTACATGTAAAACATATATAGTAATAGTTTGAAATGTATATTTACAGATTGTTATTTCAAATGTTCGAGGAATATATATATTATTAATACATGTAAAATTTAATACTCTTTCGAATTTGTCATGTTACCATGTTACCAAATCACGCCAATATAAGGATTCAATGAGAGGATAGAAGTTTGAAATCTACATTTACAGATTTAAGTAATAGTTTGAAATGTGCGTATACTATATGTAAAATTTAATATCCTCTCCAAATTTGTCATTTGTGACCAAATCACACCAAGATTAGGATTCAACGAGTGTTCTTGCTTGGAAGAATAAATTTTGTTATACAAATTCAAACATCCTTAACCCCTATATATCTACAGTGAAAATAGTTACCTTTTAGTTACTCATTTCAATAAAAAAGTATATGGCTGAGCAGATAAGACAGATGAAAATAGTTACCTTTTAGTTATTCATTTCCATAAAAAAGTATTTGGCTGAGCAGATAAGACCGAGATTTCCAGCCTCATCAAAATGCTGCTAGGAAGGGCAGCACCGATTAAAAAACTCATATCTGACAGTAGAAAATATGCTAGGAAGGGCAGCACTGATTAAAAAAAATTTCATATTTGACAGTAGTAAATATGTTGTTAACTGGATGCATACAAACCTGACATAAAGACTGAAATCTGGTTTTTTACAGAAAGAAATCAGATTTCAGTCTTATGTCAGGTTTGTATGTATCCAGTTAGAAAGCGATAGTTCATATGAATTATTTCAAAAAAACTGGAAACTACTAGAAAATATGACAGCAGAGATCAGTAAACTGCTTTGTGGAGAAAATACAGAATCTCTTTTATCTGTCGAGCAGGAAAGGTGAAGCAGTAGTGTGTAACTGTCCTTAAAATCTGGAGAGATCTGAGGAAACATCTAGTCTATTGGGAGCAGGTGCACACTCTGACCGTGTCACCATCAAGCTCTTCAAAATAAATATGAATATGATCCTGTTCATATGGTGGAGTTTCCCTATAAATATGGTGGAACTGGAAGTGATTTTTTTTTGGCTCTTCAAATTCTGTTCTTCCGAGCTGCAACGTTTAGCTCCTGGAAGTGATTTTTTTGTCTCTTCTATTCTGTTTTTCCGGAGTTGCAAGACTTAGCTCCTCCAACTGGGCATTACCTGCCAGCCACACTTGATTACAAATTAGGAATCACCAAGGATTTGTATGCATTTTATACTTGTTTAGTTTAGCAAAACATAAGAGCCCAAGTAGCAATTAGTTTGCCTTTGTATTTGTTGTATTTCCAAACTGATTCTGAAAAGCACAGATTTGTTTCCTGTTAGTTTTATCCTCCCCCTATTTTTGTTTCCTTGTGCTGTGCCATAGGGCTTTGAAATATAAAATTGTCAAATAATAGAAGGTAAACACTTACTGGCATTGGTATATGCATTAGTTTTTTAAGAATATAGACAATAAACAAAAGTCAGTTGATGTCATTTGTTGTGTAATTTTCTTATTAATGATTTTCATGCAAAATATAAATTTCATTGTTCTAAATAAACACTTACTGAATCATATTCTGATGCAATAGAGGAATTTTTATACTTCTGCTATCAATTACTTTTGTATAAAAGACGGGTACTAAGCAACAATACTGTATATTAGACATGTTTAATATATGTAATTTTTTCTTGGAATTTATAATTTATAACGTATGATCAATTAAGTTTTAAAAATAGATGTTTTATTATGTGTTATCAAATCACATTAAAATTATGATGCAAGAATAGATACTTTAAAACAGAATTGGAAAAATTAATTTTACTGTACAAATTCAAAAAATTTCACTATACAAATTCAAATATTTTAAATCTTAATATATATGAAATATACATATAAAATATATAAAATTTAATATTCTTTCTAAAATTTATAATGTGTTATCAAATTTATTTAAAATCTTAACATATATGAAATATACATGTAAAATTTAATATTCTTTCTAAAATTTATAATTTGTTATCAAATTTATTTAAAATCTTAATATATATGAAATATACATGTAAAATTTAATATTCTTTCTAAAATTTTATAATGTGTTATCAGTGAGATTAGGAATATATATGAAATATACATGTAAAATTTAATATTCTTTCTAAAATTTATTGTGTTATCAAATTACAGTGAGATTAAGAATCTATAGTGTGTTATCAAATTACAGTGCGATTAGGAATCTATCACGTGTTGGCAAATTACGGTGAGATTAGAATTTAAGAATAAATGTTGTTTGAAATAGGAATATGTTATTTAGTATATATGTAAAATATTTTCCCTGAATTTATTAGGGGTGGACACAAATTACAATTGATCCATATTTTCCTCTATACAAGGTTCTTACGATTGTTTTACCACTTTCCATGAGGGCTTCTTAGCTTAACGTAAAAGATCTTCTGGGAAAAGGATATTTTCTACTCCCTTTACACGGTTTTTTATATAATTGATTTTTTTATAACTGATTTCTCATATTTTCTTCCCTCTGTACAAGGTTTTTATATAATTGATTTCTCTTTTCATCATGACAACGAGGTAACATTCTTCCAAATATTTAATTTACTGAAGGGAGAATGCTTAATGATTGAAGGATTGAATTTCACATATTTTTGTTTACCGATTCTTATTAGTTAAGATTAGAAGCAATGATGAAAGAAACAAATAATATTTTTTTTAAGAAAATCAAATATATTAATATTTGCTTGTTTGACCTTATTAGAATTTGAACATTAATACTAATATAAAGCAATATTGTGTTTTTTACATTCTACTCTTCTTAATGGGACATGAACAAGAACATGATCATTATTTTTAGGACAAATGAAAAAGACAAGAACATGATCATTATTCGAACATGATCATTATCGGATATGTGTTATCCAGTTAACCAATGGAGCCACACTGTGGTTAGGCCAACCAAATTATTTGGAAGGTATTTAAGCATGTTTTACAGTACTTAAGAGGCGCTACCTAGTTTGGACTATGGTATAGTTTGATAGAGGGAGTGAAGTTGTGTGGCTTCACAAATGTAGATTGGGCAGGGAGTCCATCTGACCGGAACAGTACGTAAGTGGAATTTTTCAGTGTTGGGTTCGCAACGATTTCTTGGTACATCAAGAAGCAAAGATTTGTGGCGCTTAGCTCGGCAAAACCAAAATACATCGCTGCAAGTCAAGCATCATGTGATGTGATTTGGATGAGAAATATACTTGTAGGACTGTTTGGTCAAATGATGAATCCAATTGTGATCTACTGTGATAATCAGAGTTGCATCAAGTTCTCTGAGAATCATGTATTTCACGATCGATCCAAGCATATACATTATGACAAAGGAACAAGATGTTGACATTTTGACAAAGGATTTGTCTAGAGGGAAGTTCGAGTTCCATATGTACATGATAGGGGTGGTTGATAATCCCTTTCTTATTGAGAGGGAGTGTTGAAAAATGTAGCAAGAAAGTCTCAATTTGATTTTGCCTTGGTCAAATTGAGAAAAGTAGAATTTCCACATCAGCAGGCAACTTGGATGCAGTTAACTCATGTGACATGGCTTGTGTCACCCACTTCACTTAGTAAATTCAAGTTAGAGGGCTCTAAGTTCAACTAAGAATGTGTGATTGCTAATTTATAGCAATCAAGGTCAGTTATTTCAAGTTGTTTTTAGTTAAACTAGTTCCAACTGTTGGAGGAACCAGTGGAAGGTTTGTTGTGCAGTGCCACTTCAGTGCATGCAGATAATTCGAGTTCTCTAGCTGTTGTGGAGATTCCAAGGTAGTGTATCATTATTTGTAGACTATTATTGAGTTTACATGTGTTGCATGTAGTTAAATGATCAACCCTAGGAATGGTGCAATCATTTTGGAGGAAATTCCTAAATGATAGGGACCTAATTTCCTCAGCAATTGCGCAAGAAAATAGGGTCTCAAGCAGAGGTAGAAATTGACTAAGTCTGAGTCAAAGCTTCTCAGTGAGCAGAGAGATAGGTTACTCACGTGCAAGTTGTGTTCAGTTGAGTAAAGCAATTGTAATACATCTTTATTCATAAGATTAATGCGAGCAGACATAGGGTTTTTTTAGTAGATTGCTTTCCCCTTGAAAAATATTGTGTGCATGTGTGTTATTTCTCATTACATGTTTATGATTGATGTTCTAAATTGTGAATTGAATTTTGCAGAATAGTAACGTAGGTTTGTGTCTTGTGATTTTGATTAAAACTTCATGAGCAAATGCAAATCTACACCATAATTTCTATAGACATCCCTCTAAGAGGGGTGCATTAAAGAATAGAGGTAGAAATATAAAAGAGTTACTACATAAATACAAGGGAGTGTTCTAGGATCTTAAAGGGATACCACCCAAGAGGGAAGTGGAGCATGAGATCCAAATGTTACCAGACTCTTCATTACAAAACATCGGGTTGTATAAATAGTTTGTTCTATAAGAAAATGAATTGAAGAAGTAGTCGTAACAACCATTGAAGCAAAATATTATTCAATCAAGTACCTCACCATTTGGGTCGTCCATCATAATTGTGTTAATGAAGGATGGGATTTCACAAATGTGCATTTATTACATAGCATTAAACAAAATTACACTCAAGAATAGGTACCCCTTGCCCATGATTGATGCTCTATTAGAGCAATTGTAGCAAGAAAAATACTTCCCCAAATTGGATTTAAAGCTAGGGTATCATGAAGTATGATTCAAAGAAGAAGATATGTGGAAGGCCACCTTCAAAACTAGATGAGGTTTGTATGAGTGGTTAGTCATGCCATTTGGTCTATGCAATGCACTAGATACATTCATAAGATTAATAAATGATGTGTTTCCCCCACATCTAGATTGACATTTGTTATTATTTACTAAGATGGTATACTAATACACATTGCTACCTAAGACGAGCACATCTCACATTTAATGCATGTGCTAAAGGCAGTGAAGAACTTCTAGTTGTTGGAAAATCTCAAGAATTATGAGTTTACATAACACTATTTGGTGTATTTATGCTATGTGATTGGTGAAGGGGAACTTAAGATGAACCCTGCCAAGATGGAGACCATCATGAAGTGGCCAATTCCTACCAATGTTTCTTAGGTTAGAAGTTTCGTTGGGGTGGCATGGTACTTGAAGAAATTAATAGCCTCATGTTCAATAATAGATGCACCACTCCATACATAATGGGTGAAGGGTTCGCGGAAGGGCTTTGAAGAGCTGAAAATGAAAATATGTCAAATACTAGTTCTGTCATTAACAAACTTGCGACAACCCTTCAAAGTGCAGATAAATGCAAGTGGGTATGCCATGGGAGCAGTGTTCATGCAAGGGGGAAGGTTTATATGCTACCATTTTGAGGTGTTTAATCAAGTTGTTCTCAATTACCCTACTTATGACAATGACCTTTATGTCTTGTTATAGGCTGTCAAAAAAGTGGAACGGATATTTGATCAAGGAGGAGATAGTCATCCACATAGATCACTAGCCACTACAGTACCAACAGGGCCAAAGTAAGTTACAATAGACCAGGAAATACAAGCGGATGGGGGTTTTATAACAATTTAATTTAGTGATCAAGTATAGGCAGGGCAACGCAAATAAGTTGGATGACATGCTTTCAAGGCCACCCACATCAAAATCACAACTTTGGTAACTCTAGTGCACATGGATATTTTCACTTATGATGCATACAAAGACACATATACATAGGATGAAGACTTTAGATGTTTCACTAGTTGTAAAGCCAAAGTAAGTAGACAATGTAGATAGCACAGATGGATATCATCCCCAAAATGGGTTACTCTATAGGTTGGACAAACTATGTTTCTTAAAGGTGAGCAACTACAGTGAATCAGAGAGGCTCGCATCTCCAAGGTTGCAAAGCATGTTGGTGTAGGGAAGGCAGTGGAAAACTTAGAGAAGTACGTGTGTTGGCCCATAATGCAAGATGTAGTTAGGTTCATAAGAGAATGTATGTTTTATTGTACCAACAAGCCAATGATACTGCGTACTTCACTCCCTGTGTCCGTCTTCAAATCCCTCAATATATGGCTGCGTCTTTCTTCCACTGAACTGTAAATTCGAACCTCTGAGAAACAACTTCGAAATTTTTTCTCTAATGTAAATCCTGCTCTGATACCATGGAGAAATTATGCTGTAGATTTGTAACTGCTCATGAAGTTTTAATTAAAACCATAAGACATAAACCTTCTATAATGCTTTGCAAAATTCACTTCACAATTTGGAACAAGAATCACAAACATGCAATGAGAAATAACACACATGCACACAATATTTTTCCAGTGGAAATCAATCTATTAAAAAATCCCTATGCATGCTTGCATTAATATGATGAATAAATATGTATTACAATTGCTTTTCTCAATTGAGCACAACCTGCAAGTGAATAACCTATCTCTATGCTCATAAAGAAGATCTGACCCAAACTTAGTAAATTTATGCCTATGTTTGAGCCCCTATTTCCTTGCACAATTCCCGAGGAAATTAAGCCCCTATTATTTAGGATTTTCCTCCAAAATGATTGCACAATTCCCAAGGTTGATAATTTGATCGCATGCAACACTTGTACACTCAAGACTAGTGTACAATTGATGTTACACTGCCTTGGAATCTGCACAACAGTTGGGGAACTCGAATTGTGTGCATGCACTAGCTATTTTGGGTTGATTGATCAATTAACTGGATATTACTGAGTTAGAATGAAGTCTCACTACACAACTGACCTTCCACTAGTTCCTCTAACAATTGGAACTAGTTTAATTGAAAACAACTTGAAATAATTGACCTTGATTGATACAAATTAGCAATCACATATGCTTAACTGAACTCCCCTCTAACTTGAATTTACTGAGTAAACTGGGTGACACAAGCCATGTCACATGAATTAATTGCATCCAAGTTGTCTATTGATGTGGAAATTTAAATTTTCTCAATTTGACCAAGGCAAAATAAATTGATACTTGTTGGAAACAATGTTAATGCTGAGAGGGGGATGAATCAATATTAAAGCTAAATTTCATCTTTTTATGCCAATTTACTTTTCCTATTTAAACTTGGCAATCATCCATATAACTAACAACAACATATCATGTGGAAGTAGTATGAAATCAACATACAAGCACACACCATGAGCATCATACACATGAGACATAAGGTTTTACGTGGAAACCCTTTCGGGAAAAAACCACAAAAGATTGTTGTTGTAATTGATGTAAAATAAGAGCACCTACTCTATTACATCAATTTTTTTTGTGAGCCACCACTCACAGGAAGCTCCAATTCCATTTGATTGTGCTAGCACTCACTCGCAGGAACCACCAACTCCTTCATTTTGTAGACACCTGTTCAACTTACCAAAAGCACCATTTGAAGCTCTAACTTCACGGATTTGTTGCAAGCACCAACTTGCAGCTCCTTGGATTTATGCAAGCACCAACTTGCAGGAGGCATTAACCCCCAAGCCTTCTCAAGCACCCACTAGAGATGGAAGCACCAAATTACTGTATGTAGGCTCCAACCCACACTCAAATAGGAACAAAATTTTCTCTGACTATGGCAACCACTCTTCTTGATCTCAGTGCTGTTCTCTGCTCACTCTTTTCACTCTACAACACACTGATCTGCTCAAACACCGGTCACTCCTCACAGTCCACATAACTCTCTGTTGTTTGCTCTTCATCAGCATGCACTCATCTCTCGACCTTTTTCTCTCAACAACACACACTCAACTCTCAGCCTTCTTTCTCTGCACAGGCACCTCCAACCTTTCTCACACAACAACACAACTTCTCTCGGGGTATCTTACCTTTGCATAGGAAATATCGACCTTTCTCTGCAGAACAAGATCAATTAGCCTCACACAACAACACGCACTGACACACCGAGCTTTTCCACATACCTCACTTACAACCATGCTTCTTTTCCCCACCATTGCTCAAATGGGCTCTGCTGCACACTGCTCAATGTTGCCTCTACTGAACTTCATCTTTGTCATTCACACTACCCCGAGTGTACCTTGGCATGGATCTTCCATTCCTCTGTTGCAATGATTTAATAGTTGTTGTCTTCTTTGGAAAAAATATTTTTCTTCTGGAAGCTTTTCTTTTCCTTAAAAGGACATATCTTATCATAATGACCCATTCTGCCACATTCAAAACACTTGAAGGGTAACTTACGCTTGTGTTTTCTTGTTCCCCTATTTAGGTTATGATGAAAATTTATTTTTCTACATTTGAATCATCATCTGGAGTTCCTTCAACCGTGAGTTATTTGTTTCTTGTCTTCCTTGGGGCTTTAAAAACTGCTTCTCTAGTTGTCAATTTGTCATATGTATATTATCATTCCATATGCTGTAAGAGTACTATGTAGTTCTTCCATTGTCATCTTAGTCAAGTCTGTGGTATATACCTTGGCATTGTATCTTAAGGGAAGCAATCTTAAGACCTTTTGTATGATCAAGGGATATTTAAGTTCTTCTCCTAATCCTCTGATGGAGTTGATGACTTCATCTACTTTGAGCAAATAGGTCGTGATATCTTCCTTTTAATCCATTTTCAGGTTTCCAAATTGAGCTCTATATTTTTGAATTTTGACCTGCTTGACCTTATCATCACCTTCATACAAATTTTTAAGTTTGTCCCAAACTTATTCAGCTGTGGTGCAGGACATCACCTTGGACTTGAAGGTTCTTGAAAATCCACCTACATTGGAATGGAGAGATTTTGAATTGCAGCTGAACAACACCATCTCATCTGTATTAGTAGGAGGATTTTTAGGAACTTTGTAGACATTTATGATGGATAGCCAAACATCCACTCCCAAAGCCTTTAAGTAGGCTTCCATGAAACTGCTCCATAGTGGATAATCATTTTCATCAAACACTGGAATTGTTCTTGAAGAGATGGCTTCTATTTCCATATATGATCACGATCTTCCCTCCAATGATTAAATTGTCAGAGTGCAACTCGCTTTGATACCAATTGTTGGAAATACTAAGGGTGGGGGGTGAATCAATATTTTGTAAATTTTAACAGTTTAAGTATCAAAATAATTAACTAGTAACAACACAATGAACACAAGATATATATGTATAATAATTTTATATTACAAGGGAAGCTACAACTAGAAGGGATATAACCCCAAAAATATTTACCATCCACTCCTAGAAGGAGCTACTGCCCTTGGTTTACCATCATCCACTGGAAGGAGGTGACAACCTCGAAGGAAGCTACAACTTCCTTCCCTGGCACCACCCTTCCACCCTATAAAATAAAATATAAAACAAATATTCTTGGGTTCTTGTACTAGGGACAATGGCCCAATTACAACAACATGCAAATACTACAATAGTAAGCCTTTTCCAATTTTATATCTACCCCTTGTCATGCCAAAGTGTAATATGTAGACAACTCAACAATAAATTGCATAGCTTAGATCATCAAAACACAGGTTCTCTTACCCTAGCCAACTTCAAGACTCCTTCTGCTTCATAATAACACAAGTTTTCTACGAATCACAAGTCAAGTTCCATTATGAAGGTCTACTTCAAATTAAGTATTAGAGTATGCTCCAATATCTTCAATAGAGGGATTCTTTAAGACTTATCATGACATCATTATGAGCTTCCAAGGGTTCCTTTATACTTCAAGGTCAACTCCAAATATATGCTTCAAAAACAAGTGTCAAAGTTTATTCAAAAGAGGTATGCTACACATTTTAAGGCCTACTACAAATCTCACTCCAACTCCAAATATATGCTTCAAAAACAAGTGTCGAAGTCTCTTCAAAAGAGGTATGCTACAAATTTTAAGGTCTACTACAAATCTCACTCCAAGGTATGCTTTAGATGGTTATAGGTCTTCCATAAGACTTTTATGTGCACAAACAAATTTGTTTTTCCTTAGAAATATTCCACATAACACCTTAGAAAAGGGAGTCATGAACAACCTTGCTCTGCCTTAAATATAGCTTATATTTGCCTTGTAAAGTGCCTTAGAAGGAGAGTCAAACTAGGCCTCAGGAAGGGGCCTAAATTCAGCCTCTATGACAACCATAAAGAAGACCTCGCGGGGGGGGGTGTCATAGGTCTAGTACTAATCTGAGCCTTAGAATAGGTTCATGAAGTAGTCTCAACAAACGCAAATATATGCTACAAATTCTTGTCAAGAAGAGGCCCGAGTAGGGCTTAAATATTGTCCTTCAACCTTGTTGTTCAACCATCAAATTTCCCTAATACTTGATTAAAAATTCATCATAGAAAATGGGACAGAAACACCTCCATATAAAGGTATATCAAATTCATTAGAGAAATTCATATATTCATTCTCCTTCAACATATATTCAATGAAGCTCGAGCCTGAGTCTTTTCTTGCTTTGTTTGCTTCATCATATCCCATGAATTTGTTGTGCATTTGTGCTCCACATCTGGGCTATATATATATGTGATTTGGAGGGGAATTTAAATAGGGCCACCTTGAGCACATAATGATATTTTTAAGCATGTATATGACTATTCTTGGAGCCGACCTGAACTCTTTTCAATCTGACCTATACAAGGATATTTTAGGACACTTAAAAAATAAAAAAATTGACTTTCTTATAATCTCCTTTCAAGGAAGATTTGAACCAATGAATTTAGGCTTCTTAATTTATAATTTTTGACCTTCCTTTTAGGGAAAATGTGCTGGTGCGAAACCCATCGATTTGGGCATCAATATTTAAAAATTAACACCTCTCCAACCAGGAGGACCTGCAAAATGTGCTACCTATCAAACAAAATGGATTGGAAAGGGCTAGAAACCTAGGAGGTCCTTGCAACCAAATTCACTTGATTTGTGCATGAAAATCATCAAACAAATGTTGGCCCTTTCACCCTTTGACGTCAATGACAAATTTTCCAACATACTGTAAGTCCCACTCTTGCTTCCCTAAAGAAATCTTCAATTAGGAGCCAAATATTTATACCACTTGCATGCATTCATCACTATTTTGAAGAGTGAGAATGTTATCACTGCCAACTCTCTATGTAAATGGTAAAGGCAGGAGCAGGTCTTTTGTCTTGCCAGATATTTTCCATTTCTAGTTTTTCTCTTGTATTTTTTAGGATTCTCGAGACGATCAACCTACAATATGCCTTGGCGGTATATGAATACCCCAAAAAGATGCACTTCCAATTCCTTGCATCAAGTTGATTTATTTTCTCCTTAGGAATCAAGGCATAATAGGTGGAACCAAAGAACTAGAGATGTCTTACCGAAGAAATTCGACCATAAAACATTTTGTAAGGAATCTTATATGTGAGAGCATGAGATGGATTTTTTTTTTTCACATATATGCACATAAAACTGCATTAGCCCCAAAAATAAACTTTACATTTTTGACAAACATAATGGAACAAACCATATCCAAGATAGTCTTGTTCATTGTTTTCGCTAATGATGATGTTTTTGTTAGGATGAGCTACTAGAAACATAATCACTTAATTTGTCAACCTAGAGGCTGTGAAGACTTGTGAGGCACTCTATGCAATATGCACAAAAATAACACTTAGTCTTGGATTGATTATTGTAATTGCATGCTCCATGCTATTTCTGACAACATAATTGAAAGATAAATTCACACTCTAGTCCAAATCAAACATGTAAACTTGCAGTGAATCAATATAATTCTCACTTCATAAATTAGTCAATGGCGCTTCATATGTTATAGTCCATCAAAATATATTCATAACTCTAACATTTGCTCTGTGTACTAAATATCAGTAAAGAACAAATTGATTGCACTAATAATATAATGCACCAAATCCATAATTAATCATTCTATAGCTAATTTTGTAGCACATAAACTTAGCAAAGGAAACTGCACCATAACTTGGAATGAACATATAAAGAGTTAAAGGAACAAAACTGAAGTTGACTAAGACTAACTACTATTACAGAAAATAAATGTTGCATAATACCTCACCTTGAGAAGGCTCAACCCAATGCTCAATCTGCGCCTAAAATCACGAAGCCACCAAAACAAAGCTACAATAGAATCACATACATAAAATCCAAAGACAATCTTATTATAAATATGGAAACTAGAGCTTACATAATAACAATTTGCAGTGTGATACCTTCCAAAAGAGTAACCTTGTTTTTCAAATGATAGCATACATACATACATATATATATATATATATATATATATATATATATATAAGGAAGGGGATATTCCAGTTCCATAAATGGAGTGACATGTTCTTTAAAATCCATTATGAGTTGTAACAATATAAAAACTAAAGGAAATTTTAACATCCATGTGATTGTAGAAATTTCTACAAATCCAGCTCTGATACCATGTAGAAAATCTGTTGTGTAGGTTAACCCGATAATGCAATATAAATCAAAGCAGAATACTATAACCTACTTCTACTATCAATTTGCAGAAGCTTAAAGACCGAGCTGAACAATATAACCAGAAGAAGAAGAATCAATCGCACAATACACATGAAAATACTTTGGGGAAAGCCTCAGCTAAAAACCCCACTATCTGTATTATCATACAAGGTGGAAATACATAGGAATTATACAAAGCCTTAGCTCTCATAGCTAGCCAGCTCTCAGTACAATCCTCAAAGATGCTCACAGGCAATCCTGACTTCTCTCAAGCCTTCCCTCTGCCCTCCAAGCCTCTATTTCCTTGCGCTGTTCCTCTGGGATGATTCACCTTCAACCAAGTGGAAGACTGATCTCACACATTGTCAGAATTGCGCAATCCTCAAGGAATGATCCTTGAGTGCATGCGTGAGTTTTCTTTATAAGAAAACACATGCAATTGATAGTACATTGTCCTTGTCTTTAATCTCAACCAGGTCTTTCTCAGAATAGACATGCATGAGTTTCTAATGAGGGAATCTTCAGTTAACTGAAGTAGCACTAGTTGAGTGCATGCATGCATCAACTGACTGTTAACTCTCTATTAGTTCCTCAAACAGTTTGGAACTAATTTAACTGGAGTTAACTCAGTAAACTGAGTTAACTAATTACAACTCAAATATAACTCAATCTTATCTCCTTACTTTAAGGGATAACTCTTGCATGACTTCATAAAGACTTCTAACTTGAATTTCTCCAACTAATTAAGTCAAAATAACTTAATTAATTATTTCCAAGTAGCTGTTAAGACTAAATTCGATTTTAATTCACAATTTAATTCAAGGACAAATTAAATTGGAATATTCTTTTTGCCACATTTCAACAGTGATTGGCTCAGAGCTCAATTGACCCTACTCAGACACCATTCAGGTGATTCTTGACAAGCCATGTCACTAGATTCTTCGACACCCTTTGATACGATTGGATGCAACTTGAAACCACAACCTTCTCTCTTTATTATTGCATTTGAACTATAAAAGATCTTGATTCCCTATTCACAAATGCCAAGTTCAGCTCTGGGCGTGCCACTACATCATTGTAACCAAACCCATCGAGATTACCACGACGTTGTCTCCATTAACCATTGAACAACACAAAACTCTTCCCATATGTCATGGAAATCCATTAATCGAATTGGAGGGTAGGGTTTGAAGGTTTATTCTTTTATAGGACTATAAACAATGTGTTGCTTTGAAAGTAGTGGGAAAATTCATGAAGATTCAAGTTGGAAAGAAGACAATGGATTATGACCAATCACATAGAGAGACATAAATATGTATAAAAGTCCAATTAATCCCAAAAAAATATTTAATTTTGACTATAAAAAAATGAGAGAGAGCATAGGCAATTATGTACCTTGGAAAAATTATGATAATTAAAGGGAAACATAGAGAAGAGAGGGTTAAGAGGGTTATAAACTGGGGGAAAAAGGAAGTATTTTCTAAGAAAAATGAAAAAGGAAGTATTTTCTAAGCAAAATGAAGTAAAAAATTAAGGTTCATCATCTCCCCCAAACTGGTTTACTTTCATGTCCCCATGAAACCCCAAATATTCCTTCTCTAAAGCTCCTACATGTAATTCTCCCTAGTCAAAACTTGTTGCCCATAATCTCCTTGGTTGTAGTAACCTATAATAAAATGTGCTCTTTTCTCTCATTCATTCCATGTTGCAGGTGTCCTATATTGCGACAAAATATAATAGGAAAATTAAAATGCAATACAATCCACTTAGGGCCATATCTCAACAATGAGTTTGTGTAAAAGCTTGCCCTATTAAGGGCCATACTGAAATATGAGTAGCCAATATGATTCATATTCCTTAGAAAGTTGGGAAGGGTTTACCATATGTCATGATAGATTAAGAATTCCTATGCTGAATGCGCTTGCGTGGTATTGCGATACTCTATAATGGAATACCTTTGATGACATCAGATGGAAACATAATTCCTTGGGTCTTGTACCAACTTGTGTAGGTCATATTTGATGACACACGGTATACATTACTCATCGTTGACTTGTAAACATGTCCTTGATTCAATCCTTGCATATAATCTAATTTCCTTCTTCCAATTAACCAAACCAAGGATATGTGATGCAAATTCTTGTAGCAGGACATCCCCAACATAGGCATTAAGGTTCCATTATGTCTTGTCTTGAAATAAAAAATAAAAAAATAAAGTTCACACAATTTTTTTTTGTCCTCCATATCATCAAAGGAAAATATGTCTCCGAAGTCTTGTGGTTGTTTCATCTCATGTGGCTACTCGACTACTAGTTGTTTTATCTTGGATGTAGTTGAATGACGTGTAAAAGAATAGGGTAAGCCCTTGGGGGACCCTCTACAAAGGATTTCATCGAAGCCTAGTTCACATGCTTGTTGTGTTAGTTTCAAAGCTTACTCCAACTGGTCTTTGTATTTCTTAACTTTGGATTCATCTTTTTGCTCTTACATTACATACATAGAAAACCATTGTTGCTTCAATTTTTCAAGAACATGGCGATGGGCCTCCCTATCAATGATCCCCAAGTTAAATAATTCATCATTATTCCTCCACTATGGGAGGTATACGTTGAGATGAATAAAATCATATGTACGAGAATTAATGAATTGTTGAGCCTCCTTCTTATGAATTTTAGCATAGTTATTGTTGTCCTTTGTAGACAGTCCTAGGCTAAGGGACTATGCCAAAGCATCTAAAGTAATGTTTTTGATTTTATGTGGATGAACAATGCTTAAAATTTTAAACAAATGCAAAACCTAAGTATTTATGAGAAAACAGAAGGGCTGATTCTTCATTCTTAACAAAATTAAGCTTTAAAATGTTTTGGAAAGCATAATTTAAGATGATATATAATTCCTTAAATATTCAGACTGAAAATCTAATCTGTTATATATATATATATATATATATATATATATATATATAGAGGAATTAACTAAGACATACAATTTTAGTTAATTAATCTCTTTAAAAGATAATAACTTTGCAGGGGCTTTTAGAGAGATTGACACTCAATCTATTCTTACCCAAACTTCTATGTTACCTTGAACATGTGCAGAGAAAATAAAATGAAAACATAATTGAATAACCAGAAGAACTCATAGAGATACACAAGATGCTCAAAATGAATCCAGAATCCTTCTATTAACTTAAAAAATAACTTAAAAAATTACAAGCATGTCCAATGGTTCATCGCAAGGGTTCAACCCTTTCTTCTTTGAATTACAAAATATTTATAGAGTTCGACTTCAAACATATCTTAAATGAAATCAAAATTTATTACAAAATATAATATCATCCAAAATATTTAGGATATTACAAAAATAGAACTGAAAAATAGTAGATCTGGACTAATTTGAACACTCTGCATAGATTTTGAGGGTTGCTGTTGATGATTGTAGCTAGAAATTTGCTTTTCTGTTCACTGCCCCTAAAATTCTGCTGCCTTCTCCTGAAATTCAACATTCTGTTCCTATTCGATGAGTTCACACAATTTATCCCATCTCTTTTCATCAGGGATACAAAATTTTAACAATTTTCTATATGAATCATCAACTTTAGTAAAATTTTCAAAAGTGGGCTTAGTTAGAAATAGATGCTTAATTTCATGCTGAATTAATAAATCATAACTTAAGCCTTCAATGAAATCTTTTCCAGTTATAACTCCTTTGATTTTGGAAAACTTGGGTTTGTCCACTGCAATTTCATGTAACATGTGTTGATAATCTTCAAGTGGAATCAATTTGCCACCTCTATCTTGCACTGCTGGAAGTCCTTTATGATGTAAAGCATTAAATTTCCTATGAAATTTGTAAATATGAACCTCCAAATTGTGGCACTTGTTCTCAAGTTGTAGCATCAAATTCCTCTTAGCCAAAGCATTCCCCACCTCCAAGACAACTTTAGTTCTGTCTTCAATGCCGAATTATTCAAGCTCATCTTTTATCTTGGAGTTTAGGACTTTGATTATCCTTGTGGAATCTCTTGGCTTATGGTCCAGGTTTTCTTTTATTTCTGCTACAACTTCCTTTGATCTCTGTAGTAAATATTTCCTGCTCAAAAATGATTTCAACAGAAGGCCATAACTCAGTCACTGATGCATTAATATCTATCCAAATGTTTTCTTTGGCTTGAGCAGTAGTTTGTGCAATTAAATATTCATTCTCATATACTTCTAATTGCTGAGTTAATTTGTAATTCTTTTGAATCTCAACCAAGTATGCATTGTCAGATTTAATTTTATGTTGAATATTTTGAATATGCATTCTGAGTTTTTCAATTTCTTGATCCTTCAAGGATAAGTCTCCCATGATCTTTGACAATTTTTTTGCTGAGTCAGTAGAATGTGTCTCTATTGCGGTGGTTGTTGTTGTAGATGTCCTTACTGCTGAAGTACCTACTATAGAAGTTGCCGCTATAGGAATGAAAGCTGAAATATTGAGTTGCTGCTCTTTTTCCTTCAAGAGTGTTTCCATGTCAACTTCCATCTTCTAAATTTGAGATTCTATTCAACTATAAATTTAAACATATTTTATTTTTCCTTTCAAGTTGACTTATTTCCTTGTCTTGTGGATGTTCAGTACTAGGAAGTTTAAGCTACTTCCTTAATTCTTGAATGTCAACATTCTTATTCTTTATCATATCTTCTGCTACTTTAATATCACTAGGATCATATCCTAGTTTGATCACCAAATCCTCAAGAGATTTAATTCTGGTATCTTTGGCCAAATATGACATCTTCGCCATTCTCAACAGTGTGTGTTTATTTTTCTAGGAAGCTTTCAATTAAGAGGCTTACATAGTTTAACTTGTCAATGTGGAATATATCATTTCATCAACCTGCTTATGAAGGTCAATTTGATCAATGGCATGAATTTGTTTGGTGCCAAAAGAAAAAATGGATGTTTTGTAGTCTTCTTCACTTTTAGGGACTGGAACTTTAGGTTCCAAGAAATCTAATTGAAACTGTCCCTTTTTAGTATCGAGTGCAAATAAAAGTCTATGTTGTGTTGTGGAAGACTGCTTCCAAAATTTTGAATATGTAGTGGCCTTTAAAGCTTCATTCTTTCTTTTGATTTCTCTGTATCTAGCAAAAATATTTTGCTGTGCTATATCTTGAGAAATAGATGATACCAGAGAATATGTGATCTATTCAATGTGTGGAAAAGAAGAGGTAGGAAAACTTGACAGCACCACTGTAGCCTAATCATGTGAACTCTTGTCTTCTGAGGACTCCTAATTAGTCTTTGTCTTCTTTCTTCTTTTGAAAACTGTTAAACCTGTAGCTTGAGTTTTTGAGTCTCTAGGAGACAAACTTTCTCTTGGTATTTTGGTTTCTTTTTCTTGAGGAATCATAGTTTGTGAAGATGTCTTACTAATAATTTGTTCCTCAGCTTCTAGTAATGTATTTTCCTACCATTCTACTTGATTAGCATTTTGTTCTATCTCTGATTTGGTTGTATGTACATATGGTGTTATTTTCTGCTCCACTCTCAACTTTGAAATTATTCCTAAGGGATCATAGGACCAGGTTAAACTCAATTTGAATTCCATCTACTTTAAAAAATTATCTGCCTCCTTTGATGTGTCTCTGATATTGACAATAAAAGGGCCAATCTGTGCCTTCAACTTGAATTGCGTTGTCTGCTTCCTGGACACAAAGTGAAAATCGTCCATGTTCATCATTTGCCTGAAGGAAAAAATTCTTATTGGCACAAATAATGTTAACCTATATGGAGGGAGTTCACATCCATATATTCTGATCTATGTATAATTATAGTAGAGGTACCAGTTTCCAAATTTGGCTTGTTCAGTAAGGTACAAAATTCTTCTAATTTCAGGTGAAATCCTTGGTATAGCATCACTGCTGAGAAGACATAAGGACATATGCAAGATTTGGTTTACAAATTGCTGAAGGAATATTCTTCTGTGTTCTTCCTTACCAAGGAAGTCCAGTGAATGACTAACTGAGGCTTTCCTTGTGCATCTAACTTTTTCAACGAGAACATAAACCTATCTGCTTGATGAAATAAAAGTAAATACACAAGAACTGATTAGTGTTTAAAAACACCTTCAAAAAAAAACTTTAGAAATTGATTGTGAATATTTTCTACCAAGAGATGAATGTAGTGAAAATCAATGAGGGATTATTACCCACAGAGAACACTGAAAAAAATCGTAATATTACTCCATCTGCCCACTGATTGGTAGGATAACCTAACAGACATGAGACCATGGATATGAATTGCCTTGACATTTATTGGAAAATTGAGGTGGAATAAGGCGGATTAGTCCTAGGCAACTCAGGATTCTCAGGTAGGAATGAATCAAAGATACGGGCTCGTTGAGGAAATGTGAGTTTTGGATAGATCTCCATGAGGGAATCAGTATAAAAAGGGTGCAGAGGAGCTGAGAGATTGATTTAGAGTGCTTGGCATATGGATTCAGGTGTAATGGAAAATAGAACTTTATTGTTTTGGGCAATTACTGCCCTTTGACTGGGAAGATATCTGAGATGGCATCAAGTGACAAATTACGGGAAGGTATGAGTTTTGGGAAAGACAAATTGGGTTAATAAAGACTCCCAAATACTCAATCCATCACTGACATCTAAGAATTTCTAGTTTTCCTAGTTGTGGAGTTCATAAAGATCGAACTCGCACATGGTTTCTGAGATTTATATTGCTTGTCGACTAGAGGGAGCTCATCTAAGTTAATTACAAAGGGAAATGTAGGGCTTTCTATAACTAATTTCAAATTTCCTTTATGAGAATACATCATGAACCAGAAATTATAGGAGAGGGCGGCGAATTACCAAACAAATGATGATCACTGGCGTATGAATGATGGTTGTGCGATTATGGAATTCAAAACTGCACCTATACTACTGAAATACGAAATGACAAAAGCAGAGGATGAAAGGTAGTGCTTGGTTTTTAAAAGAGGGGTTTCAAATGGATAAACATGGTGTAACCATTTTTGGGTGCATCTAATTAATGAATTTAGATGTTGGCACAAATGATTAATTGATAAAATAGTTATATGAACATTTGGCAGGAGTGATTTAATGCTTAAAAAGATATTGGGTGGGAGTTAATTAGAGAGTGACAAGTGGAAAAATGTGAGGGGACGTTGGAGTGGAGACGGGAATGGTAAGCAGTCTTCGGAGGGGTGCGGGGGAGGGGGTGGGTGGGTGGTTTGTGGTATTGGAGAGGGGGTCCTGAACTCACCCTGGAGGCACCACGTAATGAGCGAGCAGTTTCATGAATATGATTTTGGACCTCCCTCCCTCCCTTCGTTAAACTCCAAAAGTGTGGGGGGGGGGATGAATTCATCCTCCACCATTGATTCGGGCGGGGATAATTTCATCCGTTAGCTGTCAATCGTTTGTTATCGCAAAGTGAAAAAAAATCAAATCAAGTTTATTTGTAAATATAACATAACCTTTATAAAAATACAAAGATTAAAATAATAATTTAAAATACAATAGTGTGGAATTTTGACTTGCTTGCATATATTGGGTTTTATTCATTTATTCTATTTTATTTTTTCATATATATATATATTTATATCCCCTTTCTCATTTTTTCCTTTTTCTATTTTTATTTATTTTTTTCATTTTCTTTTCATTTCTTTTTTCTTTCTTATTATATATTTATTTCTATATATATATATATATATATATATATATATATATATATATATATATATATATCTATATTATTTTTTTATTTTTCAACATAAAATAAAAACTAGGGTAAAAATAAGTTACAACATTGACTCCATCCGGGGACTGCTTCTATTGGTATTATGATACAGGTGTTGTCCTTGATGGCAACTCTCTCAGATGACAGTTCACAATGCAGCAGGTTAACAACAAAGGATTACAGATCAGACTCCAAAGAATGAAGAAAGAGAGGTATACGTTGGTTCACTTTGTCCAAGAAGCGTATACACGTGGGTTAACAGAAAAAAAGAAGCGTATAACATATACACACACTTTCACAGGAGGGAAAGTGCGTAAATGTTGAAAAACCAAGTATTTGATCCAAGGTATTTTGATCCAAGGTATTGGTCCAAGGTATTTGGTCCGAGGTATTTGGTCCAAGGTATTGACCCTAGGTATTTGGTCCAAGGTATTGGTCCTAAGTGGTTTTGGTCCAAGGTATTGAGAAAGGCCTAAGAGTATATAAGGAGGAGAACATCATTAGGCTAGATGTGCAAGCAATAAGATTCTAAGGAATACTTCTATCTGAAGTATATTTTATGTTGCAGGGTTATGTTTGGGACTAGATCTGAAATATTCATGTGCACCTTGAGTTCAATATTGGATCAGGAATCATGAGACTTGAAATGAATTATTCTTGAATGATCTGATATTGGGTGAGACTAGATCTGATGTTTTGCGCCTGTTCTATTCGTTATCTATCATGATTTGGGTTTGTCTAAAGTCTGGAATTGCAGCAAAGTTCTGAGTCAATATTTGCAGATCTGTATGCAGGTTCGTCTCAGCCAAAGAGTGTATACACGCAGGTTCGGTTCTTTCAAGTAGTGTATACAAAAGAAAAGCTTCTTTTCATATCTGATTGATCTATCTAATAAAATTATGTTATTTTACTGCTGTCTGTCAATGAAGTCTTCTTAGATCTGAATGTAAAACTGAATGCATAAGGAGGCTGGCATTTGATTGATTGATTTTATAAGTGAGAAGAAGTGATCTCTGTCCCCGCCTGTGTATAATGGCAGAAGTGTCCTCAAACACGTAATTCTATTAATCGGAAAAAATAATTACATAATTTGATTTTGCAAGAGTTTACACCCAAACAACCAAACACTCTTGCAATGAGCTATTTATAAGTTCCATGTCCTAACTACCCCTAATTATGGATCACTTATTAAATAACAAGTGTCCATTTACAATAAATGCTATTCAAACCAACTAGCTAACAAATCTCCTAAAATAGATCCTAAGATACGACACATTTGGAGAGTCATATCTAGTTACAACAATATGCTAATTCTAAAAGTCTCCATTAAATAATTAAACCTTCTAGAATAATAATTATTAATTTAATATCTTAAATTAATAATTATTTTATTCTAATTTTATAACCTATGATAAAATTGTATTTTTGGATCATCTAACATTCCCCCCTATGATCCAAAGATACATTACAACAGATACCAAGTTCATCCCTGAACTTAGTAAATTTTATTCTGCCAAGTGGTTTTGTGAAAATGTCGGAGATCTGATCTTCGGAAGGACAATAAATTGGCATGAGGACATCTTTGGCAATGAGAGATCTGATATGATGATACTTGGTGTCCAAATGCTTTGTCTTTGAATGAAAAATTGGGTTCTTGCCAAGTTTGATGGCTGACTGGCTGTCAATGAATAATGATGTAGCTTCTGCCTGAGAAATGCCCAAGTCCTGCAAAATTCGACGCAACCAAACAATTTCACATGCTGCTTCCCATGCTGAAATGTACTCTGCTTCTGCTGAAGAAGTGGCCACTGTATCTTGTTTCTTACAACTCCAAGATATTGCTATTGACCCCATGTTCATTAAATAACCTGATGTTGATGCTCGATCATCAATACTCCCAGCAAATTCGGCATCAAAATATCTACCAAGTACAAAACTTTTAGTCTTTGTGTAAAGAAGACCAAAATCTTTTGTTCCTTGGATATATCTAAGAACTCTTTTGGTTGCATTCCAGTGGTTGTCTCGTGGTTCCTGCATAAAATGTGAAAGAATACTGACTGCATAAGATAGATCAGGATGAGTATTTGTCAAATAAATCAAGCTGCCAATCAACTGTCTGTAAGTTGTACTGTCCACATTCCCCCCCCCCTCTTCAAAATTTGAAAGTTTCAAGTTTTGCTCCATGGGGGTGACAACGGGCTTGCAATCCTGCATGCCAAATCGCTGAAGAACCTCCGCTGCATACTTACTTTGAGAAATGAAAATATGATGTGGACGTTGGAAGACTTCAACTCCAAGATAATAGTGAAGTAATCCCAAATCTGTCATCTTAAAACCTGCATGCAACTCCTTTTTCACCTGTGCAATATGATCATCATGGTTGACAGTAATGATCAAATCATCTACATACATAACAAGAATTACCAGATATTTTCCCTGTTGTCGCACATACAAAGTATCATCAGATTCACTTCGTTGAAAACCAACTTTCTTAAGATATTCATCCATCTTTGCATACCAAGCTCGGGGAGCTTGTTTTAATCCATATAAAGCCTTGATCAATTTACAAACTTTATGTTCTTGTCCTTCAACTTCAAAACCTGGTGGTTGGGTCATATACACTTCCTCCTATAAATCCCCGTTGAGAAAAACACTTTTCACATCCATTTGATGAACTTTCCATCCTTTCTAAGCGGCCAATTCAAGTGTTAATCGGATGGTGTTCCATTTAGTTGTAGGAGCAAAAGTTTCCTCATAATCAATGCCTTCCTGCTGCGCAAAACCTTTTGCGACAAGTCGTGCTTTATACTTTTCAGGTTCTCCATTTTGATTATACTTAATTCTGTAAACCCATTTGCATCCTATGGGTTTAACATTTTGTGGACAATCAACAAGTTTCCAAGTGTTGTTATCAATTACTGCTTGATATTCTTCAACCATAGCTTGTTGCCATTCTTTATGTTTTACTGCTTCTTTGTATGTGGAAGGTTCAGTAAAATCATTTGCTAACAAGGCAAAATTGCCTTCGCTTCTATGTGCCCTTCTGGTGCCTGTTTTATTCTGCTCGTCAGGCTTTACATGTTTCAAAAGTTGAATTGCCCATTTCGGTAGTTGGTGCTCACTTGTTTGTGCTTCTGTAAAGTCTCCATCATTGTAAAGAGGATTAATATAAATTGATGTTCGTCGTTCAGGTGAAGAGTGTGGAGAATCACTGTCAGAAGAACTGCTACTACTTGGAGATGCGGATGAACTGCTAGAAGACCCAGATGATGTTGTTGATGCAGATGGACTGGATGACTCATCTTCAGAGGAAGGAAAATCAAGTTCATACCAATTTGGTGAAGTTGGTTGACTTTGCATTTTTCCATTTCTTTTACTTCCCTTAGTTTCTAACTTGTGAAGAATATTTTCTATTTCTTCAGCACTCTTACTCTCTGTTTCATAAAAAATGAAATCCCTGCTCACAATGAATTTTCCATTGGTCAAAAGACGATACCCTTTCTTCTCATCAGAATAGCCAATCATTGTGCATTTTAAACTTCTTGAGTCAAGCTTAGTTCGTTTTTCTTTCGGAACTAAGGCGTAACATACTGATCCAAGAACTCTAAGATGTTTAACTCGAGGTTTGAAACCAAACCAAGCTTCATAAGGTGTGATTCCGTCTAAAGAAGCAGTTGGAGATCTGTTTCTTAAGTAGACAACTGTATGAATTGCTTCTGCCCAATATGTTGGACTTAACCTCTTGAAAGTTAACATGGATCTTGCCATTCCTAACAAAGTACGATTCATTCTTTCGACTACTCCATTTTGCTGTGGAGTGTAAACATTAGTAAGATGTCGTCTTATGCCATTTTCACTGCAATAAGTTTTGAATTCATTTGAAGTGAATTCTCCCCCATTATCTGTCTTGAAAGCACCTATCTTTTCTTTGACTTCATTTTCAACAAGTTGGCGAAAAATTTTAAACTTCTCAAATGCTTCTGACTTGTTCTTCAAAAAGTAAACCCAAGTCATTCTACTAAAATCATCAATGAATAGTAAGAAATATTTGCAACCACCAAATGAATTTTGTAGTGGACCAAAAACATCACTATGAACTAGTTGTAGCCGCCTGTTTGCACGCCATGAACTTGTTGGAAAACTTTCTCGACTTTGTTTGCCATAAATGCAAGCTTCACATTTTGCATTTTCCTTTTTGAAAGTGGGAAGTCCTTTAACCATTCCTTGTTTCTGTAATTGAGAAAGACTCTCAAAATTTAAATGTCCATATCTTACATGCCATAATCTTATAGGTGAAATACCTGTACTCACTGCCCCTGCAAAATCAGAATGCCTTGGAATAACTGTCCCTTTCATCCGTAACAGTTTTCCATCTTCATATCCTGTCATGAAAGTTTTCAAACTTTGTTTAACTGAATTAATCTTGACTAAACCATCTTCCATAATCACCTGATGTCCTGCTTGTCGAATCGTGACTAAAGAGAGCAGATTTTTCTTAAAACTTGGTACATACCATACATTGTAAATATTTTTTTCTCCAATGCCAGGGAGAAAAACTTTAACTGCTCCTTTTCCATAAGGAGTATGTTTTGTATCATCAGCAAGAAAAATGGAATTAAGTTGGCAATCTTGAAAGTTCCAAAAAAAATCACGCCGACAAGTCATGTGCTGAGTTTCCCCCGAATCCAAGATCCAGGCATCTTCATAGTCACTTCTAAGATGGGATGAAAGTTGTGATGCTGGCGAGGAGGTAAAAACATATTCTGAGTTATCTTCATCTTGATCATTTGCAAATTGAGCTGAATGCTGCTGAAACTTGGGAATTTTATTAAGTGAAGTTTGACAATCTTCAGCATAATGGCCAACTTTGTTACATCTTCGACACACAATTTGACTTAAGTCTCTTCCTCTTCCTGAAGATTTTCCTCTGCCTCTGCTTTGACTTCTATGTTGAGATTGTCCTCTACCTTGATTATTATTTCCTTGTCCTTGAAAATTACCTCTTCCTTGGTTGTTTCCTCTACCTTGAAAATTACTCCTTCCTGAGCTGTTGCCTCTGTTAAAGTTGTTTCCTCTGCTTTGGCTTCGACCTCGACTTTGTACATTATGTGCTGCTTGATTCTGATTGCCTCTGCCTCTGCCTCAAGAACTATCTGTTGATGATTTACTAGTGCTGGCCTCTGTGAGAAAAACATCTTCACCAACTTTCTTCTTCTTCCCAAAAGTTTTATCACGTTGAGTCAACATTTCGCAGAGTTCATCAAACTTTAGTTTCTGTAATTTCCCAGTTAATTGTAGAGTTTCCAAACAATGCATGTAGGAAGAAGGAAGTCCAGCAATTACAATTGTTACCATAAAGCTATCATCAATTGCTGGATAACCAACATTAATGATTTCCTGCCTAATATTCTTAAGTCTTGAGATATATTCAAGTACATCACCTCCTTCAGTCAAATTTTGTTGTAACAATTTTAATTGTAGATCAACTTTCTTTGATTCAGGCTGAGAATCAAAGAGGTATTTAAAAGTTTTCAAAGCAGACCATGCATCTGTAGCATTTTCTATATGGACATACATTTCATCATTCACAGAAGATTTAATAAGAGCTAAGGCTTTGGCATTCTTAACTTCCCATTTTGCTAGTGCAGTTGCATCTGTGGGTTTATTCAGCTTAACATCTCCATCACATATACCCTACCATAATTCATTGTAAATGAGAGTGCTTTCAATGAGACGGTGCCATCTTTTATAAGATTTTGTGCCTTCAAGTTTGTCGGAATCAGAAAACAAATTAATCAACTTAGACATTGTAGTGTTAAGACTTCACACCAAGAATCAGAACATAAATAACAAGATAGGCAACACAACACACCACACAAAAAACACGATCTATCGGGGCTTGGCCTTGACCCTCGTATAGTCGTTTGAAGTAGGAGAAAAATGACTGAGCTTTGCACTTGGCTCTAGTCAATTTCTCAAAAATTACAAGGTAACTTTCAAAATTTGACTTTTACAATGATGCTCTTGCAAAACTTGGTAAAAAAAAAGTTACCCCCCCTCAAAGCAAAATTACTTTGAGTTACAATGTGATGATCCCAATTGAAAAATAAAAAAGAACTTCTTGAAAACAAATTACCCAAACACACTTTATCTCTCCAATTTACAAAATAAAACTCCTTATTACTCCAAAAAAATTACAAATCACCTTATTGCTCCATAAACAATAAATTCCCAAAGATATAATATTCCTTATCTCTCCACAAAAAATTACAAAAAACCCAAAAACCTTATCACTCCATTAACATTACAAAATTAACAAATATTTTTTATTGCAGGCACACTGACTTGTTGCTGGCAGGCTGGCTCACACTGGCTCAAAGTGCAGAATGCTAGCTCAAATCGCTCAATGCTGGAATGCTGGAATCAATCAAATCTGATGCCACATCTATTCAACGCTGGAAAGCTGGTTCATATCCGTTCAACGCTGAGGCTGTTATCACCACTTCCGTTCAACACATCCATTCAAAATCGATCTTGCAGATTTCAAAACGCTGGTTCATAATCAATTATTCAAAATCGATCTTGCATATTTCAAAATGCTCTTCTTAACACCTTTAAAATGCTGGTTCAGATAAAGACTGAAAACACAATGAATTATGAAAAATACGCAACAATTTATACTTGCATTGGAATTTAGGAATCGATGACTATAACAATCGAACATCACAGCAAACACCCAACATTCATATCAAACATCACGACAATTAATCGATGTTCTAACATTCATATCGATTATCACAGTAAAGAACCCAATCTTCAATCGATTATCACAGGAAAAAAAATCGATGGCCATCACATTCACTGTTGGGTCCCTATAATACTAGTGATTACCCCATTACTATTGTAGTTATACCCCTTATTTATATTGTTGTGCCCCTATTACCCCCATGTTGTTATTTCTGTGCCCCATAGAATCCCTCTATTGTTATTTTTGTGGCTTTATATTATTATTGTTAGGTCGGCTGGATTATATTGTGACTCCTTAGACTCCTATATATAGAAAGGAGGTTATGTCATTTGTATCATCAAAGAATTGTTAATTTATGTAATGTAAAGGAGGTTGCCCCCTCGAAGAGGCTAAATTCTAAGGCGTTGATCTATCTTTTCTATCTTTTCTTGAGCTGGATTCATAACATTTGGTATCAGAGCTTTGGATTCTAGGGTTTCGCTGCTCCAAAACAGGTCATCGTGGCATTTTCACTATAGATTTTTTTCTGTGACGTTTCAGAAGTCACAAAAAAAACCCATTTGAGAAGAAATCATGCTAAACCTTGGGTCTGAATTTCAGAGCTTTTTGTGCGATATTTGCGGAGATATGATCTGAGGAAGTTGGTCTTTTTGCAGACTCCTGAATTACATTCAAAACAGGTGACATGGGGAAAATCATCATAACTTTCTCTCTGGGGATCGGATTGAAATTTAGTAAGAAGGTATAGAAAGAGGACGGACTGTAGTTTCTTGTGTATGTGGTTCAGATTCAAAGGTTGAAACAATGACTCGTCGCATGTCGTACAAGTTTGCTCTATTGAACTAGTCTAAAATCAAGTCACTGTGGGAGATTTCACATAACTCTTCCTTGGAGAATCCAATTGGGGCACCAGAGTGTCAAGTGATGATTGCAAATGGAGGAATAATAAATTGCTCTGGAAGGTGCCATAATATCAAGCTATCCATGGGAGAATATGTATTGACTAGCCCAATGCTTTCCATTCCAATGGGAGGTGCTGATGTTGTACTAGGAGTCCAATGGCTACAATCCTTGGGTACAATAGCTTTTAATTTTCAAGAACTTTTCATCAAATTTTCTATGGAAAGAAAGGAAGTTGAATTAAGGGGTATTGTAGGGAAACCAGGAAAGATAATCAGCTCTAATGGTATGACAAAGCTTCTAAAAAAGGAGCAAAGAGGTGTAATTGCACAATTATGTTCGCTAGATGTTTCCACATTGGAATCATCTATTTCTCCAGATCTCCAAAAAGTCCTGGACAATCATTCCAAGGTATTTGAGACTCCCAAAGGTCTCCCACCTATGCGTGATCATGATCATGCTATTCATCTGATTCCAGGAAGTGTTCCTCCAAACATCAGGCCGTACAGATATCCATATGTCCAAAAAAGTGAAATTGAACGTATGGTTGCAGAAATGCTAGAGGCTGGTATAATTCAACCAAGTCAAAGTTCTTTCTCTGCTCCAGTAGTATTGGTGCATAAGAAGGATGGATCATGGCGCATGCATCCGGATTATAGGGAGCTCAACAAGCTCACTATTAAAGATAAGTTCCCCATTCCTGTCATTGATGAATTACTGGATGAATTGCATGGATCAATTTACTTCACCAAGTTGGATCTTCGTTCGGGATATCATCAAATCAGAATGAAGATTGAAGACATTCCGAAAAGGGAATTTAGAACTCATGAGGGTCATTATGAATTTTTGGTCATGCCTTTTGGCCTTACTAATGCACCTTCAACATTTCAAGGTTTGATGAATTCAATTTTCAAACCATTCCTTAGAAAATTTGTGTTAGTATTTTTTGATGATATACTAATCTACAACAAGTCTTGGAAGGATCATGTTGAACATGTTGACAGGGTGCTACAACTATTGGAGGAGAAACAATTATATGCAAATTGATCCAAATGTTTCTTTGGAGTCCAGGAGGTGGAATATTTGGGTCATATTGTATCTCATGAAGGAGTTAAGGTAGACCCTAGCAAAATTAAAGCCATTAAGGAATGGAAAATCCCCACATCCATAAAGCATCTGCGAGGATTTCTTGGGTTGACAGGGTATTATCGCAAGTTTGTTAAGAATTATGGGAGAATAGCAGCACCTCTAACAACATTATTGAAGAAAGATGCATTTTCATGGACTCCGGAAGCAACAAAGGCCTTTGAACATCTTAAAGAGGCAATGTGCCAAGCACCGGTCTTAGCTACACCGGACTTCACAAAAACCTTTATTGTGGAATGTGATGCTTCAGGAAATGGAATTGGTGCTGTTCTAATGCAAGATTAAAGACCCATTGCTTTTGAAAGTCGTCCAATCAAGGGAAAGTTTTTAAGCAAAGCTATTTATGAGAAGGAAATGTTGGCAATACTCCATGCACTTAAGAAATGGCGACCCTACCTAATGGGAAGACACTTCAAGGTAAAAATGGATCATGATAGCCTTAAATACTTTTTAGAACAAAGATTATCCTCTGAAGAGCAACAAAAGTGGGTCACAAAGATGTTGGGTTATGACTTTGAAATTATCTACAAAAAAGGGTGCAAAAGATGCACTCTCAAGAAAGGATGGGGATGTGGAAGCATTGTTGTGCGCCATTTCTATTATCCAACCAGATTGGATGAACGAAGCAAGGGAGGAATGGAAGAATGATGAAGAAGTGTGGGCACTTATTCGAAAGCCACAACAAGATTCCAGTACGTCTGATACATTTAGCTGGCAAAATGATTCATTATGGTACAAAGTTCGCTTATACCTCTGTAAGAATTCCCAGCTAAAAGAAAAGATTCTTATGGAATTGCACACTTCTCCCTTAGGAGGGCACTCAGGATTTTTAAAAACTTACCACAGGGTTAAGAAGGAATTTTTTTGGGATGGCCTTAAATCAGATATTCAAAATTTTGTGGCGGAATGTTTGGTTTGCCAACAAAATAAAGTTGAAACAATTAAGACACCGGGTCTATTACAACCTTTATCCATTCCAAGCCAACGTTGGGAGGAGGTTTCAATGGATTTTATCACAGGTTTACCCAAGTCTGAGGGAAAGAGTGTCATCATGGTGGTAGTTGACAGACTTACCAAGTAGGCACATTTTTGTGCATTATCACATCCATTTAAAGCCAGTACAGTTTCTACTGCATTTATGGAAACAATTCAAAAGCTACATGGAAACCCAAAGATTATTGTAAGTGACAGAGATCCCATTTTCACTGGAAATTTTTGGACATAATTATTTTCTTGTCTTGGTACTCAGTTAGCTCATAGCTCATCTTATCATCCTCAATCTGATGGGCAAACTGAGATAGTAAAAAAATGTTTGGAAGGATATCTTCGTTGCTTTCTATCTGATAAACAGACACAATGGGTCAAATGGTTGCCTCTGGCTGAATGGTGGTATAACACTTCCTTCCATACAGCAACAAAAATGACCCCATTTATGGCACTTTATGGGTATCAACCACCATCCATCACATCATATTTAAGAGAAAATTCTAAGGTTCAGGCAGTGGAACATCACATCGAACATCAACAACAAGTCCTCCAACTCTTAAAGGATAACCTCGTGTTGGCACAAAATAGAATGAAACAACAGGCAGATCAACATCGCAGTGAAAGAAGTTTTGATGTAGGTGATTGGGTATTCCTACGGCTACAACCATATAAGCAAATGTCCCTAAAGCAAGCTAAGAAGGATAATAAATTATCACCAAAGTATTATGGTCCGTACAAGGTGTTGCAAAAGATTGGTACTATGGCATACAAATTGGAGCTTCCTGCAGCTTCTCGATTGCACCCAGTTTTCCATGTTTCATGTTTAAATAAGGTTATAGGCGACAAGCTCCCAGTGCAAACAATATTGCCAGAACTTGATGAGGAAGGAAAAATTATATTGGAACCGGAAGCAGTCACAGAAACAAGAACTCGACAGCTACGAAATCGAGCAATTTCAGAGTATCTTATCAAGTGGAAGAACTTATCCGCTGAAGATTCCACATGGGAGGATGAGAATTTTATGTAGAAGTATCCAAAACTACTCAAGCGTTGAGGACAACACTTTTTTGAAGGAGAGGGGCATGTTGGGTCCCTATAATACTAGTGATTACCCCATTACTATTGTAGTTATACCCCTTATTTATATTGTTGTGCCCCTATTACCCCCATGTTGTTATTTCTGTGCCCCATAGAATCCCTCTATTGTTATTTTTGTGGCTTTATATTATTGTTGTTAGGTCGGCTGGATTATATTGTGACTCCTTAGACTCCTATATATAGAAAGGAGGTTTTGTCATTTGTATCATCAAAGAATTGTTCATTTATGTAATGTAAAGGAGGTTGCCCCCTCGAAGAGGCTGAATTCTAAGGCGTTGATCTATCTTTTCTATCTTTTCTTGAGCTGGTTTCATAACATTCACATCGATTTCTTTTTGCACAACGATTCTGCTCAGCTTATAACAAAATTGGTCACATATTTTTTTATTTTTATTTTTTTTTTTATTTTTTTAAATTATTATATATATATATATATGTTTTTTTTAACTAGTGTTATTTTCAGATATGCGCCAAATGTCGAATGTATAGTCACTGAATATACTCACACCAATCACGATTCCATGCAGGGAAAACACTTACAGTTTACACTTACAGTTTTCTTATGAGACACGCACCGGTAAGAATCGTTGACACACAGTTTATTCCTACGTACACTCCAAAACTAACGCAGCTTGGAATCGATGACTGTCATCGTACTTTTCAGCGTCAAGAAATCAGTCCAGTACTTCAACGCTGATCTTGTTCTTGCTGAACGTTGCAAATCGACTTTATCAATCACTGCTTCAATAACCCAGCTCCAACTCCATTCATCCGCATTTGCCTCTGCACAACACGCTGTCATAGTTTGTCTCAATCTTTTGCTGATCACTTCAATGGAGGTTTCCAAATACTTGTAGAGCTGGAATCTCCTCCTCACATCCACTGCAGCATTACTGGAGCTTCGATACCACAATAATGGCAGAAGTGTCCTCAGACATGTAATTTTATTAATCAGAAAAAATAATTACATAATTTATTTTGCAAGAGTTTACACCCGAACAACCAAACACTCTTGCAATGAGCTATTTATAAGCTCCATGTCCTAACTACCTCTAATTATGGATCACTTATTAAATAAAAAGTGTCCATTTACAATAAATGCTATTCAAACCAATTAGCTAACAAATCTCCTAAAATAGAGCCTAAGATACAACACATTTGGAGAGTCATATCTAGTTACAACAATATGCTAATTCTAAAAGTCTCCATTAAATAATTAAACATTCTAGAATAATAATTATTAATTTAATATCTTAAATTAATAATTATTTTATTCTAATTTTATAACCTATGATAAAATTGTATTTTTGGATCATCTAACAGTGTAAATCTCTGAAAGTTGACAGTAGATATTCAGAATATTGATAGTTGGTACAGACTTGATTCAAAAGTTTATGTTTGCAGTAGTTTTGAAGGTATACGCAGGTTCAATTAACGGAAGTAGCGTATACACGCAGTTTGGGTGCAGCCAAGTAGCGTATACACTCTAATGCATGATTTTTGAGGTTACAACTAGTTCTGAATGATGATGCAGGGTTCTGGGTTCAGCATAGTGTTTTGGTGTCAGTGATCTGATTGTTCAGATTATCTGAATATTGGTTGATGCAGTTTAAGTTTAAAAGTTATGATGGGTCTAGTGTGAAAATTTGATGAAACGTGGCCTTCAGATTGTGGTGTTGTGATCTAGGAGTATCTAGTCTGAAAATTCATGAAACGTGGTCCCTGGTGGAAGAGTGGAGTTTTTCTGTAGGCTGGCACCTATGTACTAGTAAACATATTGGCTAGTACAAGAGCTAGGGGGTTGTAGCTCCCTTCTAGTAGAAGCTGGAGAATGAGAGAAGGTTGTAACCTTCTGCAGGTAGAAGCCTGCAACTGGTATGAGTCTGCACCAGTACAAGATTGTAAACAGATTTTCTTATTATTAAAAGAAGACAGAGATGACAACAGTAGGTGGTTTTTACCCACATTGGGTTTCCACCTTACATCTTGGTGTTCATGTGTGTTTCTTATGTGTGATGCTTTATTCTGCTTTTACTGCACTGTCTAATAAATCTCTGATATACTGCTTTAAGATCAACACATGATAAATTGTCTAAATCACAAGTTCTTTGGATATACGTTGGTTTCCTTAATCACAATCACGTGTACACGCTAGTTCACTTCACTGAAGTAGTGTATATAAATATGTTTGGGAAATAAAATTATTGATCTGATAATACTGATTCACCCCCCTCTCAGTATTATTTCCAACAATTGGTATCAAAGCAGGTCCTTCAGAAGAAGCTTGATCGCTTGAAGGGAGATCCATCAACATGAATAATCAAGAAAGCATGGGATCCATCAGACCGCCAATCTTCGATGGGAGCAACTTTGTTTATTGGAAAATAAGAACCACAGCCTATCTACAATCGCTTGGAATGGATGTCTGGGAAATTGTGGAAGGAGGATATACATTTCCAACAACAATTCCTATAGATGCGGCAGGTAAAAAGCAATATGAAACCAATGCCAAAGTTGTCAATACTTTATTGGGAAGTCTGTCATAATTAGAGTTTGTCAAAGTCATGCAGCTCACCAAAGAAATATGGGACAAAATCGTTCTGAGCTATGAAGGAGACTCTTAGGTAAAACATGCTAAGCTTCAAACTCTCAGAATTCAGTACGAAACTCTTAAGATGCATAGTGATGAAAGTATAGCTAGTTACTTCTTACGTATAGATGAGGTTGTTAATTGTATGAAGAATCTGGGTGAAGAAATAAAGGAAGTTACCTTAGTTGAGACAGTTTTGAGATCCTTATCTTCTAAATTTGAATCAAAAGTGTTTGACATAGAAGAAAAACAGGATCTGTAGAATATCACTATGACACAGCTTCATGGAATTTTAACTGCCTTTGAGATGAGAAAAGGAGGACCATCAGATATGAGAGAAGCCACATTTAAAGCCTCAGCAAAAGGAAAGGAAGAACACAATGAATCAGGACATATTTCAGAAGAAGAAGATGAGGTAAACTTTGTTAAGAAGCTTCAATGGGGTTTTGGAAGGTTTAGAGGTAAGCTACCCTTCAAATGCTTTGCTTGTGGTAGAGTCGGTCATTATGCTGCCAGATGTCCTCATAAAGATAAATATGAAAAAGGAAAGGAATATGCAAAAGGGAATAGAAAACAAGTTGTGAATAAAAGGAGTTACTATACTCATGAAGATAGCGATGGTTTATCTAATAGTGATGAAGATGAAACTGGACAAGATTACAGACTTCTCATGGCTTATGATAGCAATGATTTTTGGGATAGTTTAGAAGAGGATAGTGATGGTTTATCTAATAGTGATGATTATAGACTTCTCATGGCTTATGACGATGATAATTTTTGGGATGCTTTAGAAGAGGAAGACCTTCATGAAGAAATCTCTAAACTCAAAATCTGTTTAGAAGAAAAGAATATGATTATAGATACCTTGACATACCAACTTGCTGAAAAGGAAAAACACAATGAAAAACTAGAATGTGAAATTGTGGGTCTAAGAAAGGATCTTGAGAAAACAAAATCTCTCAATATTAGATTTGCTAAAGGATCAAAAACTTTAAATGAAATTATCAAAGTTCAGTGTTCTCCTCTGATAAAGACAGGTCTTGGATATACTGAAGAAGCATCTCAATCACAGAAGCCGTCAACCTCCACCAAAAGCTATCTTGATGCAGCAAAGACCAGTGAACAATATGAAAATCATCAACAAAGGCATAAAGCTGATCACCAGGTAAATCATACTCAATTTACTCCAAGAATGAATAGAAGCCACAACCAACCTCAGGCAAATCATACTCAATTTTCTCCAAAGATGAATATCAATAGAAACTACAATCACCAGGTTAATAGATTCGATAGTCGCAGGAACTTCTTTAATGGGAAATGTTTTTCATGTCATAATTTTGGGCACAAAGTTGCTCAATGCGTTTCTTACAAAACCATCATGACTAGAGAAGCACGAAATCAAAGGAATGTAACAGGAATCAAGAGAAGTTCCTATAATAACTTTTCTCCTCTTGAAAATGAAATAGAATGCTCAATCTATAACAACTTTGGTCATGAAGAATCTGAATGCAGGAGCAAATTTCAGCAAACATCTCAAAAGGAGAAAACACCATTAAATCCCAAGATATGGAGAAGGAAAGAATCTCAAACAAAAAGATGTGGTATAGCCTTGTATGCAGAAGGACAAGAAAATCAGTGGTACATCGACATTGGATGCTCTAAACACATGACAGGTGACAAAGAAAAACTTCACTCATACAATGCCTTAGAAAAAGAAAAGAATGTCTCATTTCGAAATGACACTCCTGCTGTCATAAAAGGTAAAGGTTCTGTTTTCTTGAAAGAAAAGGTTAAAGCTGGAAATGTTATGTATGTAGACGGTTTAAAGCATAACTTGTTGAGTGTCAGTCAAATGTGTGATCAAGGAAATGAAGTGGTGTTTCGATCAAACGGATGTGTTGTTCGTGAGCTTGATACAGGAGAGACCGTGATCAAAGGTACAAGAACTCCAAACAACTTATACATACTCAAGGGAGGACAACAACAGTGCTAACTAAGCAAAATTGATGAAATATGGCTATGGCATAGAAGATTGGGACATCTAAACTTTTCTCAAATAAGAAAAGCATGCAGACTCAAGGCTGTTCGTTGTCTTCCAGATATCAGCATTACAGAAAATACAATATGCAAACCATGTCAAATCGGTAAATAAACTAGAGTTCACTTCATGGAAAAATAAGGGTTAGCTAGTAAGCCTTTTGAACTTGTCCATACTGATTTATGTGGACCATCAAGGAAAAAGTCACCTCGTGGAGAAGAATACTTTATTTTTTTCATTGATGATTTTTCTAGAATGTGTTGGATAGGTCTTCTAAAGCATAAAGATGAAGCATTTGAAAAGTTCCAAGCCTTCAAAGCCTTGGTTGAAAATGAATCAGATCAAAAAATCAAATGCCTCAGATCTGATCAAGGAGGGGAATTTACATCAGATGAATTCTTTGACTTTTGTGAACAACATGGAATAAAAAGGCAATTCTCCATCACAAGGACTCAGCAAAATGGTGTGGTAGAAAGAATGAACAAAACAGTTCAACAAATGGCTTGAGCTATGCTAGATGAATCTGGAACTCCTGCAACCTTCTGGGGTGAAGCTGCATTCGCTTTCGTGACTATTCTCAACAAAGCGAATTTTCGGGTATAGCACTTAAACTCCACATGAAATTTGGTATGGTGAGACTCCTACTGTAAAATACTTTAAAGTCTTTGGAAGCAAATGTTTTATCAAAAGGACTGATGAAAAACTTGGTAAGTTTGAACCCAGAGCAGAGGAAGGTATTCTTCTTGGTTATTCTTCCAGAAGTAAAGGATATAAATGTTATAATAATAGACTTGGGAAAATCGTTGAAAGCATTGGTGTTGTATTCGATGAAGCATGCAAAAATCCAAAACAGATAAAAACAGAAGATTATGACAATGAAGAAGATGGGGATTATTTTCCCACATCAAATCAAAATGATATTGAAGAAGAAACCAATGAAGCACCAGAAGAAGAGATAATGGTAGAAGAAAAGACTCCGTCCATGTATGTTCAGAAAAATCATCCAGAAACTCAAATTTTAGGGGAAAAAGAGGCAGGTGTACAGACAAGAAGAACCATTACAGGGACCTCAAGCTATCTAGCATTACTATCCTCCACCGAACCTCAAAATGTAAATGAAGCATGCAAAGATGAATGTTGGGTCAAGGCCATGGATGAAGAACTTGAGCAAATTGAAAAGAATGATACTTGGGAATTAGTTCCTAGACCTCATGATAAAAATATTATAGGAACTAAATGGATATTCAAAAACAAGCTGAATGAAAATGGAGAAGTCATTAGAAACAAGGCCAGACTTGTTTGTAAAGGGTATGCTCAACAAGAAGGTATAGATTTTGAAGAAAATTTTGCACTTGTTTCCAAACTTGAAGCCATAAGGATGTTTGTTGCTCTTTCTAGCTTCCAGAAATTCAAAGTATACCAAATGGATGTAAAATCAGCTTTCCTTAATGGAGATTTAAAAGAAGAAGTTTATATTGAACCGCTAGAAGGATTCATTCTTGGAAATGATGCAAAATTTGTATGTAGACTAAAAAAGGCTCTCTATGGTCCGAAAAAATCTCCAAGGGCCTGGTATTACTGCCTTGACAAATATCTACACCAATAAGGTTTTACAAAAGGTTCAACAGATAGCAATCTATATACAAATATTGAAACTGTTAAATTGCTAATTATTATTGTTTATGTTGATGATATCATTTTTGGTAGCAATGAAGAATCCATGAGTCAGAACTTTGCTTCAATAATGCAACAAGAATTTGAAATATCCTTGCTTGGTGAACTTACCTATTTTCTTGGTCTGCAAGTTCAACAAAATAAAGATGGTATTTTTCTTTCACAAACCAAATATTTCAAGCAGATCTTGAAAAGGTACGGAATGGAAGATTCTAAACCTGTATGTACCCCAATGGTAATAGGATGCAGTCTCAACTCAAATGATGAATCAACAAAAATACATCAACCAACTTATAGATCCATGATTGGCAATCTGCTTTATCTAACAGGTACCCGACCTAACATCATGCATGCAGTAGGAATAGTTGGAAGATTCCAAGCAAATCCAAAGGAATCATACCTTCAGGTAGTCAAAAGAATTTTCAAATATCTTCAAGGAACTCAGGACTTTGGTTTATGGTATCTTAGAGATGCAGATCTTACTCTTCATGCATATACAGATGCATATTGGGCAATAAGTGTTGATGATAGAAAAATCACTAGTGGTGGTGCATTCTATATGGGTTCCAGGTTAGTGTCTTGGTTCAACAAGAAACAAAGTTCAATTGCTTTGTCAACAGCGGAAGCAGAATATGTGGCTGCTGCATCTTGCTGCACACAACTACTTTGGATGATGCAAACTTTGGAAGACATTCAGATCACATGTAATCCACCCATCTCCATTCTATGTGATAATACAAGTGCCATCAGTATTTCAAAGAATCTAGTCATGCACTCCAAGACCAAGCACATACCCATCAAGTACCATTTTCTACGAGGACAAGTGCTTGAACAAAAGGTCAAATTAGAGTACGTTCCCTCCAAAGAACAGGTTGCTGATATATTCAGTAAACCACTGCCCAGAGAAACATTTGAATATCTCATACAAAAACTGGGAGTAGTTGCTGCATCATCCTGTTGTTAAAATCCAGTTTAAAAAAAAAGAAGGGTTATTATATGCGGGTTTCATGAAGTATAGTCGCGTATACACATAGGTTTCTGTGGGTGAAGGAGCGTATATGTTTTTCAGTCAAGAAAAATAGTGGGGCAGACTCTGATATGGGTGCTTTGTCTGTTGTTGATGATTACAGTCTATCGATATGCTTTGTTCATTAATTTTTAGCTAACTGATAAAGATGCCTTAATCATTGACTTGTTAACAATGCACAGGTAGCACAGGTTTAGAGGGAGCATTAGCCTTCACACGCATTCTGCATTGTTGGCATTATGGTTGCTAAGTCCAGCTATGGCTTCAGATATTTATACCATTTGTTGCTTAAGTCATGTAAAAGTTTAGGGTGTGATATGTCTTCTCATACATTTGAATGAGTCCTATTGACAAATGATGTAACTTGTATCCCCACTTTGCATGGGATGGATGATGTAATATTTATTGTATTTCTGTCATGTATAAAAAATTGGTATATCCCCACTTGGTTGGGTGGATGAGTCAAATTTGGTATATCCCCACTTGGTTGGGAGATGGATGTATGTATGAGTCTTTGGTGATAGGAAGGTCATACTCACTTAGTTGAGTTATGGAGTCATGTTATTATTTTGGAAAATATTTTTGTAGACTCTACATGTGCTCAGGGGGAGCATGGACAGTTTTAGTACATCTCAGCATGTACAAAGGTGAGCTCAATCAGAGAATTCAACATGTACTCAAGGGGAGCATGGACAACATAATGTATGTCAAAGGGGGAGATTTTCTTGGTGTTGTTGTTGCCATCAAGTCCAAAGGGGGAGATTGTTGGCATTATGATACAGGTGTTTTCCTTGATGGCAACTCTCTCAGATGATAGTTCACAGTGCAACAGGTTAATAGCAAAGGATTACAAATCAAACTCTAAAGAATGAAGAAAGAGAGGTATACGCTGGTTCACTTTGTCCAAGAAGCGTATACACGTGGGTTAATAGAACAAAAGAAGCGTATAACGTATACACGCACTTTCACAGGAGGAAAAGTGCGTACATGTTGGAAAACCAAGTATTTGATCCAAGGTATTTTGATCCACGGTATTGGTCCAAGGTATTTGGTCCGAGGTATTTGGTCCAAGGTATTAACCCTAGGTATTTGGTCCAAGGTATTGGTCCTAAGTGGTTTTGGTCCAAGGTATTGAGAAAGACCTAAGAGTATGTAAGGAGGAGAAGATCATTAGGCCAGATGTGCAAGCAATAAGATTCTAAGGAATACTTCTATCTGAAGTATATTTTATGTTGCAGGGTTATGTTTGGGACTAGATTTGAAATATTCATGTGCACCTTGAGTTTAATATTGGATCAGGAATCATGAGATTTGAAATGACTTATTCTTGAATGATCTGATATTGGGTGAGACTAGATCAGATGTTTTGCGCCTGTTCTATTTGTTATCTATCATGATCTGGGTTTGTCTAAAGTCTAGAATTGCAGCAAAGTTCTGAGTCAATATTTGCATATCTGTACACAGGTTCATCTCAACCAAAGAGTGTATACACACATGTTCGGTTCTTTCAAGTAGCGCATACAAAAGAAAAGCTTCTTTTCATATCTGATTGATCTATCTAATAAAATTCTGTTATTTTACTGTTGTCAGTCAATGAAATCTTCTTAGATCTAAATGTAAAACTGAATGCATAAGGAGGCTGGCAATCGATTGATTGATTGTATAAGTGAGAAGAAGTGATCTTTGTCCCCGCTTGTGTAAAGCTATGAAAGTTGACAATAGATATTCAACATATTGATACTTGGTATAGACTTGATTCAAAAGTTTATGTTTGTAGTAGTTTTGAAGGTATACACAAGTTCAATTAACGGAAGTAGCGTATACATGCAGTTTGGGTGCAGCCAAGTAGCGTATACACTCTAATGCATGATTTTTGAGGTTACAACTAGTTCTGAATGATGATGCAGGGTTCTGGGTTTAGTAAAGTGTTCTGGTGTCAGTGATCTAATTGTTCAGATTATCTGAATATTGGTTGATGCAGTTTAAGTTTAAAAGTTATGATGGGTCCAGTGTGAAAATTTGATGAAACGTGGCCTTCAAATTGTGGTGTTGTGATCCAGGAGTATCCAGTCTGAAATTCATGAAACATGGTCCCTCGTGGAAGAGTGGAGATTTTTGTAGGTTGGCACATACGTACTAGTAAAACTATTGGCTAGTACAAGAGCTAGGGGGTTGTAGCTCCCTTCCAGTAGACGCTAGAGAACGAGAGAAGGTTGTAACCTTATGTAGGTAGAAGCCTGCGTACTGGTTGCAGAAAGAGTTTAATACTGAATATAGTGTTTGAGGTATTGCCCATTGATTGACAATGAAGAATATTGTCCTTCCAAGTTGTGCATAATGAAAGTGTTGTTACCCTTTACTTCTGAAATTCTGAATGGTCCTAACCACAAATTATCATATTTTCCATGCGTGCCTCTTTCCTCTCTTCTGGCATTCCATCTTAGAACTAGGTCACCTTGTCTAAAATCTCTTTCTCTAGCTTTCCTTTCAAACAAAATTTTCATTTTGTTTTGATATTGACGAAGTTTGTGCCGAACTTCATCTCTATCTTGGTTTAACTTAATAATCTAATTGATTCTCCTTGAAAAATCATCAACTTCCTCATATGGTTCTTGCAAAAATTTCATGACTGGAAATGCTAGTTGTGTATGGAAAATTGCTTCAATTCCATATACAAGTTGGAAAGGGGACTTGCCAATAGATCATTTGGGTGATACTTTATTTTCCCAAACTGCATATTTGAGATGATTATCCCAATTTCTTTTGTGATATGCTAATACTTTCTTAATGACCTTAACCAAACTCTTATTCGATGATTTTGCTAACCCATTACCTTGTGGGTAATATGGTGTATAATGATGCAATGGAATATGATATTTCTGACAAAACTCTATCATTTTAATGCTTTTTAAATCCCGTGCATTGGTTTTAACTATTTGTTGTGGACTTTAATGAATTTTATGACCAATGTATCTATTGCATTATTAGCATGGATTAGCTATACCCACTTGGTGAAGTAACCAGTGGCAGTTGATATCCATTTATGTTGGTTGCTGGAAGTTGGAACTATTTCACCTATGAAATCTAATCCCCATGGTAAAAACAGAGCTTCAATTAAAACTGGGACCAGGGGAAGTGTTGCTAGCCTCTATTTTCCAGCAAATATTTGACATGGAATACAATTTCTTACCTTTGCTTCAACCTGTGCAAGCAATTTGGGCCAATAGAAACTTGCTCTGAGAATTTTGTATGCAGTTTCCTTCCAAGCATAATGTCCTCCACAAATGCCATCATGAAACTGTTCAATGAATCCTTCGGTTTCACTTCCAATTAGACATAATAAAAGGACATTCAAAGGATCCTTCCAATACAAATTGACATTTATGATACAATATTTCATGGCTTTGAGTCTAAGATATCTGGATTGATTCCTTATAAATTCTGGTGGGTACTTTAAATCTCGAAGAAAATTCACACTGTCTTTATACCAATCTGAAGGTAAAAATTTGTCATCAATATGTAAAGGAAGAGGAACATGATCTGAACTGGAAGAAGGTTCTCATGGATTATTCTCACGTTAAAACTAAGAAGGTTCTTGTGGATTCTCCTCATTTGAAATATGAGAAGGTTCTTGTGGATTCTTCTCACCCAAAATCTGCAAAATGGTGTTGATACCATGAATCTTACAATTTGATTCAACCAAAAGTTTATCTAAACCCTTTCCTTTCACCAGTTTGGTAGGTATGATATCTAGATCAAATTCAAGTATCTTCGCAATCCATCTTCCCCTCTTTCCATTTGTATAAGGTTGTGTTAGAACTCTTTTGATTGCATTACTGGGCACATAAGCAATAACATGAGAATGTAAAACATAAACCCTGAATGCTTTTAAATATTGTACAAGTGCATAGGCTTGTTTATCTATGATGTCGCATCTCAGTTCAACATATCTCATGACTTTACTGAAAAAATAATAATTAATAAATAAATAAATAAATTACATTTTTAACTAACCATTAACAACAATTAAAATTATTTTATTTATTTTTATTGGTCACCTAATTTAGCTAATTTCCATTAAATAAAATAATATATATAGATATATATACATATATACATATATACATATACACATATATATATATATATATATATATATATATATATATATATATATATATATATATATATATATATATATATATATATATATATATATATATATATATATATATATATATAGATAGATAGATATATATAATAAATAAATAAATAAATAAAAATTTGACCCTGGTCCTAAAGTCAAAATTAGCCGTTGGTCAAATTAGCCGTTGGAGACTCTGCTCAGAGTATTTAATATGCTAAGCTAGATCTGTTTCTTCAACTTGTCCTGATGACGAACCACACTAGTTGGTTCGAAACGCGTCGAAAAATGAAATTTTATGTGATTTACGCTGAAGAATCTCTCATAAATTCAACAAAATGAATTTGGCTTCTCATACCCATCATCATTCTTTTGTAGTAAAACAACAATTATTGTAGTGTCAAAGGCAAAGGAGAAGATATTAAAAAGTTTTGAGTAGTCTGGACTAGCTAGTACCGGGGCTTTTGAAATGACTTTCTTGATCCGTGAAAAATAATATCGAGCCTATACCGTCCATGTTAATCCATGATCCATTTTAAGCATATCAGCAATATCTTTCACAATCTCAACATAATTAGGTATAAAAATTCTTAAGAAATTTATTTTTCCTAAAAATGAGTGAATTTCCTTCTCGTTTCTAGGTAAACTGATTACCTAAATTACTGAGACTCTTTTTGGATCGATTAAAACTCCTTACTTTGAAATTATATGTCCTAAAAAATTTCCTTCTTTCATTTCAAAAAATAACTTTTTGGGATTAAGAGAAATCCCATATTTCCCGCGGATTTTAAAAAAAATTCTCAAGTGCTTCAAGTGTTTCTCATCAGAATCATAAAGTATAGTTAAATCATCAAGATAGATAACAATAAACTTATTTATCTTACCAACAAATGTGAGATCCATTTCTCTTTGAAACATTTCTCCAACGTTAATTAGACCGAATGGCATCTTGACATACATACATGTACCCCAAGGAGTTGTGAACGCTGTCTTTTCTCTCTTCTAGACTAACAAGGATCTAGTTATATCTAGAAAATCCATCTAACAATGAAATCCTATTTGAACTTGAAACTCTCTGAAGTAATTGATCCATTTTGGTAATGGATAATTATCCTTCAAAGACAATTTGTTCATATTCCTAAAGTCAACACACTGTCTTATTTCACCATTTTTCTACACAACTGGTACTAGGTTGGCTATCTATTAAAAATATCTTAAGGGGACAATTTTTTTTTTTTTGCCAATGCGAGAGTTGGACGTTCTATTTCATTAATTAGCAATTTAAAATACATAGAATACAACCATCCTTGGTGAAAAGAGAGCCAAGGAGAAAACCTACAAAACCTGTGAAAAGGGCGAGAGGAACTAGCCCCAAGCTCAACGTCTCCACCTCAAAATTATCAAAAGAGAAACAATGAGGCATCCAACAGACCAAAAGAAAAACCAAGTATCAAAGTACCAAACAGAAAAGAAAACAGCTCCACTAAACACACTCTCGGAGTAACTGAGGAGGTAAAGGAAAGGCGCTTTCCTCAAAGAACAAAAAGCGGTCCGACTAGTGAAATAGAGACTGACTGCTCCCGCCAAAAACCTGACAGCTACTTTAAACTCACCCGCCTCGAGTAAACCAACCCTTGTACAAGGTAGAGGACGCGCCCAAAATGCATGACGAAACACAGTCTACTGACAGCCTGCCTCAAAAATCTGCACCGTTGATACAGCTAACCCGATCCGATGGCAGCGATCAACTTCACAAATGAAAGAGGCACGACATTTAACACACCCGTACACCAAACTGCATGATCCATCCCCGCCGTCGCTTCACCTCATTTGATCAGACGGACTTGGATCATATCACACCCCCCAACAAGCTCGAACTATAGTGCACGGGGAGGGTGGTATTCCCACCGACCCCACTGCCACATGTCAAACTGTGATTGTGATCGCTACCAAATCTGGAAAATTGGAATCCGCCTTTGGGTCTTGCGATTGCCCGAAAACCATTTTTACTTCAGTAAGCAGCTTCCGGACAGAGAACTTCAGGTTGTGCGACCACTAAGAGTGTCAGACAATGTGCCCAATCATCCAGAACCAAAAAACAAAGGAGACACCAGCCTAAGAGCCATCGAGGGATGCCTCTGTTCCTGTTATGAAACCAGCTCAAGAAAAGATAGAAAAGATAGATCAACGCCTTAGAATTCAGCCTCTTCGAGGGGGCAACCTCCTTTACATTACATAAATGAACAATTCTTGGATGATACAAATGAAAAAACCTCCTTTCTATATATAGGAGTCTAAGGAGTCACAATATAATCCAGCGGACCTAACAATAATAATATAAAGCCACAAAAATAACAATAGAGGGATTCTATGGGGCACAGAAATAATAATATGGGGGTAATAGGGGCACAACAATATAAATAAGGGGTATAACTACAATAGTAATGGGGTAATCACTAGTATTATAGGGACCAAACATGCCCCTCTCCTTCAAAAAAGTGTTGTCCTCAACGCTTGAGTAGTTCTGGATACTTCTGCATAAAATTCTCATCCTCCCATGTGGAATCTTCAGCGGATAAGTTCTTCCACTTGATAAGATACTCTGAAATTGATCGATTTCGTAGCTGTCGAGTTCTTGTTTCTATGACTGCTTCGGTTCCAATATAATTTTTCCTTCCTCGTCAAGTTCTGGCAATATTGTCTGAACTGGGAGCTTGTCGCCTATAACCTTCTTTAAACATGAAACATCGAAAACTGGGTGCAATCGAGAAGCTGAAGGAAGCTCCAATTTGTATGCCATAGTACCAATCTTTTCCAACACCTTGTACGGACCATAATACTTTGGTGATAATTTATTATCCTTCTTAGCTTGCTTTAGGGACATTTGCTTATATGGTTGTAGCCGTAGGAATACCCAATCACCTACATCAAAACTTCTTTCACTGCGATGTTGATCTGCCTGTTGTTTCATTCTATTTTGTGCCAACACGAGGTTATCCTTTAAGAGTTGGAGGACTTGTTGTTGATGTTCGATGTGATGTTCCACTGCTTGAACCTTAGAATTTTCTCTTAAATATGATGTGATTGATGGTGGTTGGTACCCATAAAGTGCCATAAATGGGGTCATTTTTGTTGCTGTATGGAAGGAAGTGTTATACCACCATTCAACCAGAGGCAACCATTTGACCCTTTGTGTCTGTTTATCAGATACAAAGCAACGAAGATATCCTTCCAAACATTTGTTTACTATCTCAGTTTGCCCATCAGATTGAGGATGATAAGATGAGCTATGAGCTAACTGAGTACCCAGACAAGAAAATAATTCTGTCCAAAAATTTCCAGTGAAAATGGGATCTCTGTCACTTACAATAATCTTTGGGTTTCCATGTAGCTTTTGAACTGTTTCCATAAATGCAGTAGAAACTGTACTGGCTTTAAATGGATGTGATAATGCACAAAAGTGTGCATACTTGGTAAGTCTGTCAACTACCACCATGATGACACTCTTTCCCTCAGACTTGGGTAAACCTGTGATAAAATCCATTGAAACCTCCTCCCAACGTTGGCTTGGAATGGATAAAGGTTGTAATAGACCCGGTGTCTTAATTGTTTCAACTTTATTTTGTTGGCAAACCAAACATTCCGCCACAAACTTTTGAATATCTGATTTAAGGCCATCCCAAAAAAATTCCTTCTTAACCCTGTGGTAATTTTTAAAAATCCTGAGTGCCCTCCTAAGGGAGAAGTGTGCAATTCCATAAGAATCTTTTGTTTTAGCTGGGAATTCTTACAGAGGTATAAGCGATCTTTGTACCATAACGAATCATTTTGCCAGCTAAATGTATCAGAAGTACTGGAATCTTGTTGTAGCTTTCGAATAAGTGCCCACACTTCTTCGTCATTCTTCCATTCCTCCTTTGCTTCGTTTATCCAATCTGGTTGGATAATAGAAATGGCACACAACAATGCTTCCATATCCTCATCCTTTCTTGAGAGTGCATCTGCCACCACATTTTGCTTCCCTTTTTTGTAGATGATTTCAAAGTCATAACCCAACATCTTTGTGACCCACTTTTGTTGCTCTTCAGAGGATAATCTTTGTTCTAAAAAGTATTTAAGGCTATCATGATCCGTTTTTACCTTGAAGTGTCTTCCCATTAGGTAGGGTCGCCATTTCTTAAGTGCATGGAGTATTGCCAACATTTCCTTCTCATAAATAGCTTTGCTTAAAAACTTTCCCTTGATTGGACGACTTTCAAAAGCAATGGGTCTTTCATCTTGCATTAGAACAACACCAATTCCATTTCCTGAAGCATCACATTCCACAATAAAGGTTTTTGTGAAGTCCGGTGTAGCTAAGACCGGTGCTTGGCACATTGCCTCTTTAAGATGTTTAAAGGCCTTTGTTGCTTCCGGAGTCCATGAAAATGAATCTTTCTTCAATAATGTTGTTAGAGGTGCTGCTATTCTCCCATAATTCTTAACGAACTTGCGATAATACCCTGTCAACCCAAGAAATCCTCGCAGATGCTTTATGGATGTGGGGATTTTCCATTCCTTAATGGCTTTAATTTTGCTAGGGTCTACCTTAACTCCTTCATGAGATACAATATGACCCAAATATTCCACCTCCTGGACTCCAAAGAAACATTTGGATCTTTTTGCATATAATTGTTTCTCCTCCAATAGTTGTAGCACCTTGTCAACATGTTCAACATGATCCTTCCAAGACTTGCTGTAGATTAGTATATCATCAAAAAATACTAACACAAATTTTCTAAGGAATGGTTTGAAAATTGAATTCATCAAACCTTGAAATGTTGAAGGTGCATTGGTAAGGCCAAAAGGCATGACCAAAAATTCATAATGACCCTCATGAGTTCTAAATGCCGTTTTCGGAATGTCTTCAATCTTCATTCTGATTTGATGATATCCCGAACGAAGATCCAGCTTGGTGAAGTAAATTGATCCATGCAATTCATCCAGTAATTCATCAATGACAGGAATGGGGAACTTATCTTTAATAGTGAGCTTGTTGAGCTCCCTATAATCTGGACACATGCGCCATGATCCATCCTTCTTGTGCACCAATACTACTGGAGCTGAGAAAGAACTTTGACTCGGTTGAATTATACCAGCCTCTAGCATTTCTGCAACCATACGTTCAATTTCACTTTTTTGGACATATGGATATCTGTACGGCCTGATGTTTGGAGGAACACTTCCTGGAATCAGATGAATAGCATGATCATGATCACGCATAGGTGGGAGACCTTTGGGAGTCTCAAATACCTTGGAATGATTGTCCAAGACTTTTTGGAGATCTGGAGAAATAGATGATTCCAATGTGGAAACATCTAGCGAACATAATTGTGCAATTACACCTCTTTGCTCCTTTTTTAGAAGCTTTGTCATGCCATTAGAGCTGATTATCTTTCCTGGTTTCCCTGCAATACCCCTTAATTCAATTTCCTTTCCTTCCACAGAAAATTTCATGAAAAGTTCTTGAAAATTAAAAGCTATTGTACCCAAGGATTGTAGCCATTGGACTCCTAGTACAACATCAGCACCTCCCATTGGAATGGAAAGCATTGGGCTAGTCAATACATATTCTCCCATGGATAGCTTGATATTATGGCACTTTCCAGAACAATTTATTGTTCCTCCATTTGCAATCATCACTTGACACTCTGGTGTTGGATATAGGAAGCAATTCAATTCTTTTGCTACCCTACAATGAATAAAATTGTGGGTGCTTCCTGAATCAATCAACACTATTACCTTTTTCTTCTTGATTTGTCCTTCTATCTTGATGGTTTGAGGAGTGGTAATTCCTGCAAATGCATTACAAGATATGGTCGGATTTATTTGTTCTTCATCTAGGCTTTGTTCCTGGAATATTTTCTCTTCTTTTGACCTTTCTTGCTCCTTTTCTTCTTCCTCTTCACAATCTATGTAGAATAATTTCTTCTCAGCACACTTATGACCTTTTGTGTATTTGCTATCACAATTGTAACAAAGCCCTTTTGCTCTTTTTTCTTTCAATTGTTGTGGTGTCAACCTTGTAGGTTGTGGAAGACTATGGGCAACAACACTTCCGTCTTTATAGTTGTGAATGGTATGCTTCCTAGTTGCCATAATTTTGCTTTCCATTTTTCTTGCTAACCTGAATGCCTTCTCTAATGAATCAGGTTCCCAAAGGCGCACATCATGTTGGATATTATCCTTTAAAGACCCTATGAACACATCAATCCTATGCTCCTCTGGAATATCTTTTACCCTTATGTTCAATTTTTGGAACCCCTCAATGTGCTCCATTATTGAACCCTTTTGTTTGAGACTTATCAATTGGCTAAAAAAAGTGTTGCTTTTTGTATCCTCATAATGTGCTATCAATTCTTCCGTAAAAATTGCCCAAGTGATAAATTGTTTATGAGAACAAAGCCATTGATACCATACAAACTGATTTGGTTCCAAATATAAAGTTTCCATACGTACCTTTTGTGTGTTTTGCACATTATTGAGATCAAAGAATTGCTCCATCTGTAATATCCATGTGGCGGGATCCTTGCCATCAAACTTCCTCATATCGATTTTTGGAATGTGGTGATTCTTTGATCCAACATTAGCGTCTATGGAATCATGATTAACATTTCTTTTGTTCTCATCATGAGTTTCCTTTACTACCTTTTCACCATTAGTAAGTATTTCTTGTAGAAAATTAGTCAAATCTGTCTTCAAATCTGCCATGCCTGTCTTCAAATTTGAGTTCAAATCTATCTTCAAATTGTTCATCTTAGCTTCCATGCCATTCATCTTAGCTTCCACGCCATTTATCTTAGCTTCCATGCCATTTATCTTAGCATCTGTTAACTTTTGTGAGCGTGACATTTGTTGCACTTGTTCTTGTATTTTGATATATCATGTAGCATTTCTTCCTCTTCTTCATGAGTCATGCTAGAGCTTTCAGGTTCCTTACTAGGTGTTTGCATTTTCTTTCCTCGGGGCATCAGTTACCGATAATAATGCTCTACTATGCCCTTTGAATTCCTTCAAAATAAATTTTCAAACCAAGCTTAAGCAAAAATTTAAAAAAATCTACACACCTTTTTTCACTTTGTAGGAGCTCGATATTGCCTTTGATGTATCTCTGTAATTTCCAGTCATCTAGTTCTGAACTTGTTACCTGTAGTAGCTCTCTGTGTCCTCTTTCCAATGCCACAAGTCTGACCCAAATTGGATTCTCCAAGGAAGAGTTATGCGAAATCTCCCACAGTGACTTGATTATAGACTAGTTCAGTAGAGCTAACTTGTACGACGTGCCGCGAGTCACTGTTTCGACCTTTCGATCTAAAAAAACACCCACAAGAAACTACAGTCCGTCCTCTTTCTATACCTTTTTACGAAATTTCAATCCGATCCTCAGAGAGAAAGTTATGACGATTTTACCCAGGTCACCTGTTTTGAATGTAATTCAGGAGTCTGCAAAAATACCAACTTCCTCAGATCATATCTCCGAAAATATCGTGCGAAAGGCTCTGAAATTTGGACCCAAGGTTCAGTGCCAATTCTTCTCAAATGGGTTTTTTTTTCGACTTCTGAAACGTCACAGAAAAAAAGTTATAGCGAAAATTCCACGATGACCTGTTTGGAGCAGCGAAACCCTAGAATCCAAAGCTCTGATACCAAATGTTATGAAACCAGCTCAAGAAAAGATAGAAAAGATAGATCAACGCCTTAGAATTCAGCCTCTTCGAGGGGGCAACCTCATTTAAATTACATAAATGAACAATGCTTGGATGATACAAATGAGAAAACCTCCTTTCTATATATAGGAGTCTAAGGAGTCACAATATAATCCAGCGGACCTAACAATAATAATATAAAGCCACAAAAATAACAATAGAGGGATTCTATGGGGCACAGAAATAATAATATGGGGGTAATAGGGGCACAACAATATAAATAAGGGGTATAACTACAATAGTAATGGGGTAATCACTAGTATTATAGGGTCCCAACAGTTCCAGTCGACAGACAAACCCTTGAGGAGATGATGAAGAATGAGATGCTGCTTCCTTCGAACAGGGCCTCTCTGATGTCCAACATGGAGAGGAAACCTGATTATTTTCAACATAATCGCTAATCTTGGCATATCTTCCCTACTGAACCTTTTGTCCAAATTTGGGTAACCCTCTGACCTCCGTCCGTTACACATTGGTTTCTACCATTTTGCTTCTATACCCCTCTATATCTTCCTCCGCCTGGTTTTGAGAGAGATTTTTCAGGTTGCTCTGTGCCATTGTGTTCCACCTCCATAAGATTGTACTGTTCTTGCAACCAACACCTTGGTTGGAAAGAATGTCTGCCAACTTATTTGCCCTTCTTTTCACATGTATAAACGTTAGGGTACGAAGCACTTGTAGATGAACTTGAATTCTCTGAAGAACCCGAGTTAACCTCTAATGTTTTGTAACCTTTTCCGGCCCTGTTCCATTACTAATTCTCTTGGCTGCGTTGATGAATAACTCTGAATCCGCCTCTATTATGACATTTTGGCAATTGTTCTGTATCAGAAATTATAAACATTGTTCTAAAACCATTAGTTCTGCCATGTTGTTGGTAGCTTTTCCAAGGTATCCATGGAAGAGGGTAATTATTCTACCTATTTCATCCCTTAGAACTCCCCCAAAGCCAGCCTCCCTCAGGTTGCCTTTGGAAGCTCCATCTATGTTGTATTTTAAAAATCCTTCTGGGGGAGGGTGCCAGAATTCCTCTATCTCCTCACTCATGCTTGCTTTCCTGCCTAGGCCTTGAGGAATAAGCCCCTGCAAGTCTAGCAGCTGAAGGATTCTTAATTCTCCCACCGAGGGAGGATTTTTGGGGAGATTCTTGACGGTGGTACCAACTGTTTCCTTAAGTTGTTTTCCAATCAGCTTCACTAGGCTGAGAGAGTCAATTTTTACTTCTTTGAATATTCTTTTGTTCCTTTCTTTCCACACATTCCATATAATGAAACTCGACAAGAGCTCCCAGGCAGAATTGAGAACTTCATTATCAGGAACCTTATTTCTCCAGTTGTTGAGGGTGTTACCAATACTTTCTTTGTCTCTATCAGACTGTTTGAAGATATTTGTAAAGAAATCCCAAATCATGTCAATGAAAATGCAGCTGTTGAGAAGATGCTTGCTGGTCTCCTCTTGGGTCTCGCACAACTGGTATCTGGAGGGTCCCAACATGCCCCTTTTTTTGAGGTTGTCCCAGGTTAAAATTTTCCAGTGGTTAACTAACCACATGAAGAGTTTGATTTTCATCCAGCCTTTGTGATTCCAAAGCTTTTGCCAAGTTTTGTTTGGAGCTTGTGGTTCCAGATCAAGGAGAAGGCCTTTAGCTTCCTTGATATTGAAGTTTCCCTCTTTGTTATTACCCCACCTCAGTTGATCCTGCCCTGTCGTTACTAGAATTATTCGCTGATCCAGAATTCTCTTCAGGGACTCAGCTTTACTGTTGAGGATCTTGTCCTCTATACTCTCTATTTTTTTCCAAATTCTCCACTTTCCTGCATTATGTGGATTCTCCCAAAAGTCTTTTACCTTAACCAAACCTAGATTGTCTGTCTCTTGCTTGAGGCCTAAAAGTTCTCCCTGAGAAGATTAGGTTTTTGTTGCCACTTGTCCTCCCAGAAAAGTGCCTGATCTCCCTCTCTGATTTCCCAGAAACTATTCTTTTGAACCACTTCTCTGTTCTCCCAAGCCTTGTTCCATATGGGTGAGCCTTTCACTGTTCCTGTCATATGGATTATGTCAGAAGCCAGCCGGGCATTGGCATATTTTTCCTTCCAGATGCTTGCCCATTGAGCTTGAGGATCCTTAACTCACCTCCACCAAAGTTCTGCTCCAAGAGCTTTGTTGAGAATCTCTAGAATATCCAAACCCAGGCCTCCTTGGAATTTGGGTTTGCAGATATTTTCCAAAGAGACCAAAGCCCATTTTTTCCTTGTTTCCTCTTTTCCCCACAGAAAGTCTCGTTGAATATTCTAAAAATGCTGTAAGACTACTATTGGAGCTGGGAGGATTGATAGCATAAACACTGGGATAGCTTGGAGAACTGCTTTAGTAAGCACTAGTCTTCCAGCTAAATTTAGAGATCTGTTTGTCCAGTTCCTGACCTTGTCTTGCATTTTGGTTACTAGAGGATCCCAAATGCTTTTGTGACGGGGTTGAGCTATAAGAGGTACCCCCAAATACTTGGAAGGGAGGGAATCTCTTTGAAAGACTAAAATTCTGGAGATATTTCTCTGGATGGCGATATGTGTGTTAAAGAAAAAGACTTTTGATTTGGTAAGGTTAACTTCCATACCTGTAGCTTTCATGAAATCCTTCAAAATTTGTTTGTAAGCTTGTGCTTATTTAATTGTGGGAATTCCCTGTAACATGGTATCATCTACAAACTGTTGATGCGTCAGAACCTGCCCATTCTCCAAAAGTTGGAATCCTTGAATTCTTCCTGTTGCTCTTGCATGTTTGATAGAACGACCCAACCCTTCCATCATGAGGATGAAGAGAAAAGGGGATAGTGGATCTCCCTGTCTAAGACCCCTGGAAGGGATAAAAAGCTTAGAAGGAGAGCCATTGACCAAAATTGAAAATCTGGAAGAGGTCACCAGGGCCATGACCCATCTGATCCAATTATGATCAAAACCAAACGCTGTGAGCACTTTTCTTATGTATATCCAATTTATTTTGTCATAAGCTTTGGCTATGTCCAGTTGCATGATCATACTCGCTCTCTTGTTGCATGTTAATGAGTGAACCACCTCGTGAGCTTGAATTATATTGTCCAGAATTTGTCTTCCTTCTACATACCCTGTTTGTTCCCCGGAGATGAGCCTGGGTAGTAGGGGTTTAAGTCTGTTAGCCACAACTTTGGAGATTATCTTGTAAATAACATTGCATAAGGCGATGGGCCTATATCTCTCTGGAGTTTGAGCATTATCCTGTTTTGGAATGAGAGCAATAAAGGAGGTATTGAGAGCTTTCAAAATGGTTTTGTTCCGCCTGGAGTCTTCCACCATCTCCACTATATCCCTTTTGACTGTATTCCAGCAAGCTTTAAAGAAATCCATGTTAAAACCATCTGGCCCTGGTGCCTTGCCATTTTGCATTTCCTTGAGGACCTCACTGATCTCTTTTTCAGTTACAGGTATGTTGATATTACCATTGTCCTCTCTGGAGACCAGTTTAGGAATGTGTTTAGTTAAGTTCTTTATAAAAGGTTCTCTGTCTGAAAAGTTTTCCTTGGCTATGTCCCGAAAATGCTTCACTAACACTGCATCTATCTCCTCGTGGGAGTGATGAATTTGGCCATTTTCATCCTTGATCAAAGAGATTCTGTTGTGGGTTCTGTTCGCAATGGTAGATATATGAAAAAATTTGGTATTACGTTCTCCTTCTTTCAGCCATAGTACCCTGGATTTTTGTTTCCAAAAATTTCTTCTTGTTTGCACAACATTTCCCATTCTTGTTGATATTTCTCTACTTGATCATTTATGTCTTTATCAAAGCCATTCCCGATGAAAGTTTGATTAAGCTCTTGACTTTTATTTTCTACCATTTTTTTATTCGTGAAAAGATTGCCAAATTCCTTCTGGTTCCATTCCTTTAGCTTCTGCTTGATGTATTTTAGTCTTTTATGTAGCAGGAACATAGAAGATCCTTGAATGTGCAGTTCTTCAGCCCACCATTTTTCAATATTGCTGTTGAAATCTGGGTGTGACAGCCATATATTTTCAAACCTGAACGGTTTGTTTCTTGGGGTGCCAATACCCTTGATCTCCATTTGAATGAGCCAGTGATCTGAGCCTCCAAAAGGAAGAATGTCTGCTATTATATCCTTGTTTAGAAGCATGAGCTCTTCAGAGATCATGAATCTATCTAGCTTGGAAGCTACCTGGGAATCCCCTCCTCTTTTGTTGTTCCAAGTGCAAAGGCCATTGTTAGTCTCAATGTCCACTAGCTTCATGTTTTCATAAAAACATTGGAAATCTAAGGAATATTTGCTTAGAGCTCTTGTGCCTCCTTTTTTCTCCGAGAGAGATCTAATCATGTTGAAATCTCCTCCTATAACCCACGGTAGCCCTGCAAATCTGTTTCGAAGGTCCACTAAGGAATCAATAAACCTGATTTTGTCTTCTAACCTTTGAGGGCCATAGACATTTGTAACAAGAAAGGTGTCCCTATCGCCTACAGGCTGAATAACAACTGATAAATAGTTTCTTGATGCCTCCGCATCTATAATGCCTATTTTTTGGGGATTCCAGAGGATAAGGATACCCCCTGCTGTGTTTTCTGCTTTGACTTCTATGAATTCATATTTGCTAAGCCATTTACTATGGATTTGTTTTATCTTTTGAACCGAACTTTTTGTTTCTTGGACAAAAATTATATCCGGAGTTACCTGCTTCATTCTATTATTCAGTATTCTCTGCTTTCTTTTGCTACCTAGACCTCTGATGTTCCAAGTGGTAAACTTCATTATTACAAATTGGTAAAGGAGTAACTGGTTAGATCTTTCATCTTACTTGAGTCTATCATGAGCTTTCCACACTCCATTAATAGCTTGTTATGCTTTTTTCTACCCCTTTTTTTCCCGGGTTTCTAGGAGCTAATTTTGGTGTTGATTTTACTGCTTTTATTTGATGAGTGCCCTATCTTTCCATGATATTTTCTTCGCTCAATCACTTTGCCTAAGTTTTCCATAAGAATAATTACTTTACCCGAATGCATTCTTCTTGTGGTAGAGATTCTACCCCTCCCGTTGTTCCCTTGCTCAGGAACCCTTCTAGATCTAGGTTTTCTTTGTCCAAAATCTCTTGCAACTCATTGTCTTCCGTTTCCATCTCGCTCTGAGTCATTTCCTGATCCATATCCATCTCTGATTCGCTCATCATGATTCCTTTCTGTGTTTCCTTTACCTTTTCTTGATCCTGTTCTTTCTCTTTGTCCTGCTTGTCATATCCATCTTTCATTACTTGGTTTTCGATTGCTGTATCTTCCTCTTCTTCCAGTACTTGGAACGAATTTGACCTCACTATTTGGTCTCCGCTTTGGTGTTGTTTCAGCCCTTTTTTTCCATTCCTGCCTTTATGCTCTACTTTGTGAAAGCCTTCTGTTTCTTTCATTATGTTGGGATTGCTTTTTCTCTCTGCCTTACTGAGAGGGAAATCTCTAAGGAGGTGCCCATGTTCATGACATTTACGACATCTAAAAGGAATACGCTCGTAGTTAATCTTCTGCACCCATTCCTCATCATAAACCTCCAAAATAACTTCGTCTGGAAGAGCTCCAGATAGGTCCATCTCTACGAAAATCCTAGCAAAGGAGGTATATTTTCCTCTTCTCGTGGCTTCAGATGTTTTGACATACCTCCCTAATTTGTTTCCTATAGCTTTTAGTGATTCTATTTGCCAATAATCCAGAGGTAGCTAATAGAGTCTTACCCAAACTGGAACTGAGGTAAAGGTTTCCCGCTCTGGCATGAAGTTCATCGTCCACGGACACATATAGAGCCCTGCTGCTGCAAAGAAGTAGGCCCCCCCTTCGAACACTCTATCTTTGTCCTCAATGTTTGCAAACACCACAATGAAAAAACACTTGGATCCTAGATGAAGATCAATGCTTCCTTTACGCTTCAATTGGTATCTGATCCAAGTTTGTAAAGCCTTTTCGGTGGGCCATAGTCCCATGAATTTGCATATGATGGCATAAGTCTGCATGTGCTCCCTGTGGGCCTACAGCTCTGGGTTATTTAAGATTACTCTGGGAGTGAATTCAGCTTTGGGCTTGCACGGTCCCTTTTGCTTCCTGTCTGTAGTTCCTTGTTTTTTATCGTTTTCCTCCATGTCTTTTGTGCCAGCATTTTCCTTCTCATTGTTACTTGCTGTTTTCTTGTCCCTGTTTTCTTCTTCTTCCCTCGAGTTACCTCTGCCTGGTTCCAGGGGTGTCTTTCCCTTGTTAACCACTGCCTCTCTGTAGGAGGGAGAGGAGCTCCCTCCTTTGCGACCTTCCATGGTGAATCGTGCACTCAGAAACCCTCCGCATTGAGAATCCACAATCTCCCGCGCTCCTATCTCCAAGGGGACAAATATTTTTGCATCCAATAGTTTTTTTAATTTCTTTCTCGATGATTGGAAGCAAAACTGGATTTATTCTTCTTAGTTTCTACTGAAATGGTTTATCATCTGGTTAGAGAGGAATTTTATGCTCAATAACGGCTGTGTCACAGGTTTTCAATTCTTCATACGAACATGCAAATACATCTCTATAATGTTTAAAAAGATTAATATATTTGTCTTTGATTTCTTGAGGCAGTGATGCTAAAATTTTAACAATTTTGATTTCTTTAGAAGTACCAATATTACAGTCCTGAACATCTTCTTGCTGTGAATTTAATAATGAAGTTTTTGACACATCATTATGATCAAAAAGTTTTTCAAGGGGAACTAATCCTTTTGGAATGTAATTATTTGATAACTGAATAATAACATGTTCAACAAATTTATGTTCTATATGGGAATTTTGATCATCCTCATTTGATTTGATTTCATTAATGTGTTCTTCTTCCATATGTAAAGAAAAAAATTCATCTATTGCTTGTAAAAAATCTTTTAACAGTTCATCATCTTCAAAAACCTGCCAATGTTTGAGATTGTTAGGAATCGAAGGTTTGTATTTTACTTCAATCTGATAAGTCAATTGTAAAGGACCAGATATTTTAAAAGAACTAGCAGAGATTGCCAAAGCATCAACATGAATATTTTCTTCTCTTGGGATTGATGTGATATTAAATTCTTGAAAATAATTATCTACACAATCCAAAACTTCATTTCTGTAATCTCTAAGCCTAGGATGCTTAGTTTGACAAATTTCTGATTTGTCTTACAATCAACTCTGAATCACCATAGACAACGAAGTTTTCAACTTTCAAACTCTTATATCACTCCAATCCTAAAATTTGGGCTTCATAATCTGCCACATTGTTTGTGACCTTAAAATCTAATTTAAAATATTGGGCTATGTTTTTCTTATCAGGAGAGATGAGTACAATTCCAGCTCCAACCCTTTCTTTGGAAAATTCCCCATCAAAGTACATTTCCAAATTTCAGTGTTTAAAATTTGAGAGGTATTAACAGTTTCTTGAATGTTGATTTGAGGATTTGGAACATCATTAGCAGTTAAAGTAAAGTATCCAAAATCTTGGTCAATTGCATAAATAGGATGATTAATTGCTTGGTTTTCTTTACAGACTGTATTAATGAATCTTACTTCCCTCTATAAAGTTAAATGCTCACCTCCATAAACTGGGATTGTAGCATAAGACATATCCATTAGCAGAGTTCCCCCTAACTTGGCACAACAAGATCTAGACAATAACATTCCAAATTTTGGGGGAATACCCGTAACAACAATGTCTAAGACTACACTCTTGACAAGGATCTGAGCAAGTGTTACAACTAAATCCTTAATTAATCCGAGACAAGGTACTTTCTTGGAATCAAAAGTATATAGATCATGATATGGTCGACTGATTTGTACTTGAAGTTGATCCATGATTACCTTGGGCATTAGATTATGGGAAGCACCAAAATATAACATGAAATTATCTAAAATATATTCCTGAATTTTCAAGGTGACATAGAAGGGAGGTACACTTTCATCAATCATATTTGAACTAGGACCAAAAACAACTTGAGGTTTTTCATCCTGTAAACTAATGAAACCCCCTCTACATCAATACTTGAAGATTGAACCCAATTAGAGACATGATGTTTATAACCTAGATTTTTGGAGACTTCAGATAATGGGATTGGAATTTTAACTCTCTCTAACTTGTTTTTAACATTAAAGACAGTTGGAACAAAATTTTTAGCATTATTTTGTTCTTGTAACCGATTCTGTGGTTGAATTAATGGTGTTTGTGTTTCAGATGATTTTACTTGAGGTTGATCAAAGGTAACCTTTTTGACTGGTTTATCAATTCCCGGTCATGGTCTAAGGCCACACCTTCTATTTAATTAAGCAATAAGGAATTCAAAAAAATCTTGATACTTGGAAATTTGAGAATTTTCATGATTTTGAATTAAAGATTGATCTTGAGTAATTGGGACAATAACATTCTATGATGATGGATCTTCAAAATAATTGATATCATTTGTATTAACAAGAACAATTTCTTCAGGACCTTGATCATCAGTCATTAGGGGAGGTTGAATTTGCTGATCATGGTTTGGTGTTTGCAAAATTTGAGGTTGAAAGGTCTTATGTATTGAACTTGCGGTCTGTTTGCAACTTGTTAGGTTATTGTAGGTTGAGTTTCTATTCTTGAGATTATATTAGAAATATTTCTAAGTAGAGAGGTAATTTCATCAATTTTATGATCTTCATCTTTATTTTTTTATGAGGTACCTTCTTCTCTAGCTTTCATACTCTTTTTATCTTTTTTCTTCTTTAGCTTTTAGTTTAGTAGATTCTGATCTATTAGCTTCAAATTCGATTGCTTTAGTTTGCATGTCTGCTAAAGTTTCTGATTTTCTCTCCCTAATCATTACAACAAAGTCATCTTCAAATTCTTTGGAAAACCTAACCTTAGCAACAATTATTGGAGGTTTGCAATCTGGAGGCATTTTGTTATAGCGTTTATTGAATCTCTTAATGAAACTAGCTACAGGTTCACCAAGGTTTCTTTTTAAGTCTTCAAATTCTGTTAAGTAGTAAACAACATCCTTCTTGAATCCCCACTGATTTTTGAAAATATTAACTATTTCAACCCAAGAATTAATGGAATTAGCTTGAATTTATCTAAACCATATCCTAACATTTCGGTCAAGTGATTGAAGAAAGAGCCTTATGTAGACATCTTCATGTTCAATATTCATGTTATATGCAAATTCTAGGAATGCAACTAAGTGATCTTCAACAGATGGCCCCGTCTCTCCATTAAATCTAGGTAAATGTTTTAGATACCCATCAAGAAAAGCATGAAGTTGGGATCTAGATGGAAGAACTAAGGCTGCATAATGTGCTGCGACAATTGGTCAAATATCATCCATTTGATGTTGTGATGGAGTTGTCCTTTTAGGAGAAACAACTTTACTAGAAGGAGGTGATGAAGGTTTGGGTTTTTGGAAGAATTGAGTATTAATAACTAACTTCTGAACTTTAGGAAGAACCTTTTTAGGATTCTCAAAAGCTAGAGGATTAGTATAAATACTAAGTTCCTCTTCAGATTTAGTAGTGGATGGATAAGTATGTACAAAGAAGATTTGAAATCAAGTGGTTTAAACTCAGAAAGAAAAAGTTTAGGATCTTATTCACTGTTGGAAGGTTCCAAATGGGAATAAGGAAGTTCAAAAGCCTCAAACTAATGAACTAAAAGTGTAGTTTGAAGATCTAATCCTTTAGAAAGGAGTTTTAAAACTTTTGGAGGAAGATATGATAATTTACTGGGTGTTGGAGTTCATAGTGAAGGGTCAGATTGCGAGAGTTTTTAAGATAGAATAGAGGCATAAGTAGCAAGAGATGCTTCTAACTAATCTCTTTGGATCTAATAAAGGAGAGAAAAAATCTGGATCTGACTGTGATCTAATATGTCTACATGAAGCCAGATTTAATATGTAGAGTCACCAGATGAAGTATTTTAGCCTATTGACCTCTTATTCACCATTAAGAGGCAAGTATAATAATTTTCATAGGGAAACAAATTTCAATTATTGTAGTAACCAAAAAAAAACTGAAATGTAGAAACAGTAAAAATTTAAAGCAGGTACTTACCTGAACTGCTATCTGATCTGGTGTAGTTGATGATGCTGCTACTGCTCTGCTCCAATTACCGGGAGATCAATTCCACCCAGCCAGACTGAGCAGAGCCTGGCTGCTCAATCTAGTAAGCTTCTCACAGGAGCTCACTGTCCCCCGTGCCCAGAACCTCAGACTGATTAAAGCTCTTCCAATGGCAGACCTTCTTCCCTTCTGAATTCCTCCTCCTGGTTTTTACCTCCGTTGTTCAACCCCCTTTCTCAGCTCAGTTCGGCGGTTTATAACTGCGGGCTTGGCGGTGGCCGCCTCCCACCTGCAGCCACCGCTTTCCTTCCTCCCGCCACGCCCTCGCATGCGTTTCAGACCATCAGATATTTATAATGACCATTCACGCTTTATCAATCTGTTATTATTATTATATTGTTTTCCTTTAAAACGTATTACACTGTTTATATATGTTTACAAAGTTTGGTTTCATTTATTTTGGTATAAAGTTTAATTTTAAATTTATAAAGTTTGATTTGTATTTTAATATAAGGTTTGATTTATATTTATGTTTTAAATATGAAATTTATTCGTATTTATTTTAATATAAAGTTTAGAACTTTATATTAGTTAATTATTTTTATTATTTCTTAACTTTTATGGACAGGTCGTTACAATTATCATTCCCCGGGAACAATGCCAATATTATGTTGTCCTTTATAGACAATCCTAGGCTAAGGGACGGTGCCAAAGCATCTAAAGTAATGTTTTTGATTTTATATGGATGACCAATGCTTAAAATTTTAAACAGATGCAAATCCTAAGTATTTTTGAGAAAACATAAGGGATGATTCTTCATTCTTAATAGAATTAAGCTTTAAAATGTTTTGGAAAGCATAATTTAAGATGATATATAATTCCTTAAATATTCCGAACGAACATCTATTTTGTTATATATATAGCATATGTGTATAGAAGTTTTCTATAGCCAAACAGTACATGTGAAAGAGATGACAGAAGGAAAAAATTAATTTTTTTAGAGGAATTAACTAAGACAAACAATTTCAGTTAATTAATCTCTTTAAAAGATAATAACTTTGCACAGGATTTCAGAGAGATTGACACTCAATCTATTCTTACCCATACTTCTATGTTACCTTGAACATGTGCAGAGAAAATAAAACGAAAACATAATTGAATAACTAAAAGACTTAAGAAGATACAAAAGCCGCTCAGAATGAATCCATAATCCTTCTAATAACTTCAGAATTAACTTAAAAAGTTACAAGCACATCCATTGGTTCATCACAAGGGTTCAACCCTTTCTTCCCTGAACTACAAAATATTCATAGAGTTTGAATTCAAACATATCTTAACTGAAATCAAAATTTATTACAAAATATAATATCATCCAAAATATTTGGGATATTACAAAAACAGAACTGAAAAATAGTATATCTGGACTGATTTGAACACTCTACACAACTTTCAAGGGTTGCTGTTGATGATTGTAGCTAGAAATATGCTTTTCTGTTCACTTCCCCTAAAATTCTGATGTCTGCTCCTGAAATTCAACATTCTGTTCCTATTCGATGAGTTCACACAGTTTATCCCATCTCTTTTCATCAGGGATAGAAAATTTTAACAATTTTTTATGTGACTCATCAACTTCAATAGGTTTTTTAAAAGTGGGCTTAGTTAGAAACAAATGCTTAATTTCCCGCGGAATTAATAAATCATAAATTAAGCCTTCAATGAAAGCTTTGCCAGTAATAACTCCTCTGATTTTGGAAAACTTGGTTTTTTCCACTGCAATTTCATGTAACCCGTGTTGATAATCTTCAAGTGGAATCAATTTTCCACCTCTATCTTGCACTGCTAGAATTCCTTTCCGATGCAAAGCATTGAATTTCCTATAAAATTTGTTAATCTAAACCTCTAAATTGTGGCACTCATTCTCAAGATTGAGCATCAAATTCCTCTTAGTCAAAACTTTATTCACATCCACAACAACTTCAGTTCTGTCTTCAATGCCAAATTCGTCAAGCTCATCTTTTATATTGGAGTTTAGGATTTTGATTATCCTTGTGACATCTCCTAGATTATGGTCCAAGTCTTCTTTTATTTCTTCTATAGCTGCCTTTGATCTTTGCAATAAATCTTTGAGCAAAGATCTTCTTTTATTTCAGCTATAGCTGCCTTTAATCTATGTAATAACTCTTTCCTGCTAAAAAATGATTTCAATAGAAGGCCATAACTCAGTCACTAATGCGTTAATATCTACCCAAATATTTTACTTGGCATGAGCAATAGTTTGTGCAATTAAAGATTCATTCTCATAAACTTCTAATTGCTGAGTTAATTTGTAATTCTTTTGAATCTTAGCCAAATATGCATTGTCATATTTAATTTTATGTTCTTGAATCTTTTGGAGCTACATTCTGAGTTTTTCAATTTATTGACCCTTCAAGGATAAGTCTCCCATGGCCTTTGACAGTTGTTTTGATGAGTCAATGGACCATGTCTCTACTGGGATGGTTGTTGTTGTAGATGTCCCTCCTGCTAAAGTACCTACTGTAGAAGTTGTCGCTATAAAAATGGCGGCTGGAATACTGAGTTGCTACTCTTTTTCCTTCAAGAATGTTTCCATGTCAACTTCCATCTTTTGAATTCGAAGATTCTATACAACTGTCATTTTAAACACATTTTATTTTTCCTTTTCAAGTTGACTTATTTCCTTTGCTTGTGGACGTTCAGTAGTAGGAAGTTTAAGCTACTTCCTTAATGCTTGAATGTCAACATTCTTATTCTTTATCATCTCTTCTGCTACCTTAATATCACTAGGGTCGTATCCTAGTTTGATCACTAAATCTTTAAGAGATTTAATTCTAGTATCTTTGGCCAAAGAAGACATCCTCTCCATTTTCAACTGTGTGTGAATATTGTTCAAGGAAGCTTGCATTTTAGAGGCCGACATTGTTGAACTTGTCAATGTGGAATATATCATTTCACCTGCCTGCTTATAAAGGTCAATTTGATGAATGACATGAATTTGTTTGGTGTCAAAAGAAAAAATGGATGTTTTGTAGTCTTTTGCAATTTTAGGTACTGGAACTTTAGGTTCCAACAAAGATAATTGAAACTGTCCCTTTTCACTATCAAGTGCAGATAAAATTTTATTTTGTGTAGTGGAATACTGCCTCCAAAATTCTGAATATGTAGTCGCCTTTAATGCTTCATTCTTGTTTTGATTTATGTTGGCATTATGACAAATGTGTTGTCCTTGATGGAAACCTACTTAATAAACATGTCAACATGATGGTAGGAGGATGAGTATTCATGCCAATACAAATGTGATATATAGATTGTACAAAGGAATATCAGTTCAGAGACAGAGGAATGATAAATATGAAGGTTGAATAAGTATACGCGGGTTATGTGAAACAAATCCACGTACATACGCGAGTATGAAGAAGAAAAGATGCATATGGTTTCCGCACCATGGTATTCTAAATACCAAGGGTCTTTACCATGTTAGTGACCCATAATATTAAGCCCAACAACGAATATTTGATCCCGTCAAAGAATACTATTGTCATTAGTGTGGTTTTGACCTATGGTATTGGATAAGGGATAAGCTATATAAGGAGGTGAATTTCAAAGTACTTGGGTGTGCAAGTAACGAATATTTCATGAATAGTTAGATTTGAAGTAACTGTGCATGTAATGGGCTATTTATAAATTGCTTGATCTAAAACTAAGTATGGATCCAGGAATTTGATGATGGATCAGATCCCATAGATCTGAAATGACTATATTGATAATGGATTGGTTTGATCTATGATATTATGTCCAACAGATGTTTTACTATGTATGATGAGAAATGGGTTTGTTCTGAAGGTTTGATGTGCAACAAAGTTATAAGTCAATAATTGCAGATCTGTTCGTAGGTTTGATAACCTAAAAGGAACATACATACGGAAGTTTAATGTTGGTAAGTCACGTATTGATTCAGATTTGTACGCGGGTTTGATTCCTGAAAATCACGTCTACACGTGGAAGTGTTTTGTGGAAAGCGCATATATAAGCTAGGGTTTTTCTGGATAAGATGTCTGATCAGTGTAATCAATCTTGCTGTGTTTCTGCTGTCTATTAATGAAGTCTTACTTGGTGATCTGGGTTTAACAATGATGATTGAAGTTGAATTGTTTGATTGAAGAGTGATGATGTTGCTAGCTATATATGATTGAAGATATATGATGGTTCTGTGTAATTCAGTGGTTTAGGGTGTAACTCAGTGTTTGTTTTAGAATGACAGTGATTCAGTTTCAGGGTTCAATGTTTTGAGATCTGTACATGGGTATCTTCAAGGAATTTGTGTATACAAACAGATTTTCTAAATTGAAGTAACATATATATTCTAACAATTTATTGATTAGGGTTTTTAGTTGGTTCAATGAGTTGATGTAGTGTTTTGGTTCAGTGTTGGTATTCTGATTACAATGATCTAACTACTTTGGTTGTCTGAGAATAAGTTGATTGAATTGGGTCTTAGTTGGTTCAATGATTGGTTGATTCTGTTGGTTCAATAATTGAGTGATTTGTTGCAGTGATAATTTTTAGTTTTGATATTTGGTATTGGGCTTAAATTATGATAGTGGGTCCAGTCTGAAAATTTAATGAAACGTGGCCTAGAGATTTGGTGTTTTGTATCAGGTGGATCTAGTGTGAAATTTTATGAAACACAGTCCACAGTAGTGAAGAATGAGAGAAGGTTGTAGCCTTTTGTAGGTGGGTGCCTGCGTGCTGGTATGAACCTGTGCCAATACAAGACTATAAGAATTATTTCATCATAATAAAAATAAGATAGAGAGGACAAAAACAATGGTTTTTGCCACATTGGGTTTCCACCTAAAAAAAATCATGGTGTTCATATGTGTTGCTTATGTGTGATGCTTTATTCTGTTCTTACAGCACATGGTTACTGTAAATCTAATGTTGATGAAGTTATAACATACAGATTCAAGATAAAATTGACTGAAAAACTAATTTAACTGGATATACGCTAGTTTTCTGCATTAAAGTCGTGTACATATGCAGGTTTACTTCAGAATAGTCGCGTACAAAAATCAAAATAATAAAATTAAATCAAGTTTTGTTAAAATATTGATTCGCAACCCCCCCCCCCCCCCAAGTATTTTTCCGAACAATTGGAATCAGATAAGGTCCTTCGGAAGAAGCTTAATCCCTTGAAGGAATATTCATCAAGATGAGCAATCAAGAGGGAACAACATCTATCAGGCCACCATTATTCAACAAAACCAATATAGTTTTCTGGAATGTAAGAACAAGAGCTTACTTACAGTTACTTGGAGCATACGTTTGGGGAATTGTTGAAGGAGGCTATCAATATCCATCCTCCATTAGGAAGCTTGGAAGAATCAAAATTTGTCAAAGTCATGCAACTGAATACGACAAAGGCTATATGGGAAAAGATCATCCAAATCTATGAAGGTGACACCAAGGTAAAAAGTGCCCAACTTCAAACTCTTAGAATTAAATATGAAACCATCAGAATGCCCAATGAAGAAAGTATCACAAGTTTCTTTCTTAGGATAGATGAGATCGTGAATTATATGAGAAATAGTGGTGAAGAAATAAAAGAATCATCACTGGTTGAAAAAATATTAAGGTCTCTAACTCCCAAATTCGATTCGAAAGTTTCTGCCATAGAAGAAATACAAGACTTGAAGAATATTACTATTGAAGAACTTCATGGGATTCTAATAGCTTATGAAATGAGAAAAGCAGGTCCCTCAGATATCAATGAAGTTGCATTCAAAGCTACTGCAAAAGGAAAATAACAAAAGAATCAGGTTATGTATAAGAATAAGAAGAGGTAAACTTCGTAAAGAAACTCCAAGCAGGTATTGGAAGATTCAGAGGTGAGATTCCCTTCAAGTGTTTTTCTTGTGATAGAGTTGGTCATTATGTTGCTAAGTGTCCCTATAGAGAAAATCATGAGAAAGAGAAAGAAGCCACAAAAATAAATAGGAGAAGCTTTGAAAACAGGAGAAGTTTTTATACACATGAAGATAGTGATGGTATTTCAAATGGTGAAGAAGGTGAGTCTGATCAAGAATTCCAATTACTTATGACATTTGAAGATAGAAGTAGTAATGAGTTTGATGATAATTTCATGGATTCCCTAGAAGAAAATGATATTTTTATTGAACAAATAACTCAACTTATAATTTGTCTAGAAGAAGCTAAATTAGCAGAAGAAACTTTGAAGAAACAAATCATAGAAAAGGAAGAGCATAATGAAAAACTTGAATGTGAAATAGTAAGTCTAAGGAAAGAACTTGAGAAAGAAAAAAGTCTTAATCTTAGATTTTCTAAAGGATCTAAAACCTCAGATTAAATCATCAAAGTTCAACACTCTCTTATAAAGACAAGTCTTGGATATAGTGAAGAAACATAAAAGACTATAAAGTATTCTACAAAAATGGGAAGCTATCTCAATGCAGCAAAACGAAGTAGTCAACAAAAATCCAGCCTACAACAAAAGAATAAAGGACCAAATACTTCCCAGGTAAATTCTGATCGTTTTATCAAAAGGAAAACAACACTAGAAGGTACTATACTCCCAAAAACTTCTACTTTAATGGACAATGTTTCACTTGTCACAATTTTGGTCATAAGGTTTCTCAATGTGTTGCTTACAAAACTATCATGACTAGAGAAGCAAGAAAACAAAAGAATGAGATTGGGGTAAAGAAATACTCTTACAATGCCTTCTCTCCTCTTCAATATGAAATTGAATTCTCTTTTTGCAATAAATTTGGGCATAAAGAATCTGAATGCAGGAGAAAAGGATGATCAACACCTCAGAATGAGAAAATGACAACAACATCTAAGGTATGGAAGAAGAAGACCATCGAATCAGAGAACTGTGGTCTAGCTTTATATGCAGGAGATCAAGAAAACATATGGTACATTGACAGTGGATGCTCAAAACACATGATAGGTGATAAAGATAAGTTTATGTATTTTAATGAAATAAAGAAAGAAAAGAATGTAACCTTTGGAAATAATTCACTTGCTGCTATCAAAGGAAAAGGAATTGTTTTGCTAAAAGAAAAAGTTAAAGCTGGAAATGTTTTGTTTGTTGATGGGTTGAAGCATAACTTGTTAAGTGTTATCCAGATGTGTGACCAAGGGAATGAAATTGTTTTTAGATCAAAGAATTGTGTGGTTTGAAATATCAATACACACAAAACCGTAATAAAAGTAACAAGAAATCCATGTAATCTCTATGTCTTGGAAGGCGGTCTAGAAGATTATTACTTAAGCAAAGCAGAAGAAAGATGGTTGTGGCAGAAAATATTGGGACATCTAAGTTTTACTCAAATACATAAGACAAGCAAGCTAGGAGCTGTTCATGATTTTCCCAACATTTCTCTACAAAAAAATGATATATGAAAATCATGTCAATTTGGTAAGGAAACCAGGGTACAATTCAATTCCAAAGAAGATTACAAAAGTAAACCACTTGAAATTATTCATACTGATTTGTGTGGACCAATGAGGGAAAAGTCACCTAGAGGTGAACATTATTTCATCTTATTTATTGATGACTTATAGAATGTGTTGGATTGGTTTATTAAAACATAAAGATGAAGCATTTAATAAATTTAAGGTCTTCAAAGCTTTAGTAGAGAATGAGTTAGACTTAAAAATCAAATGTCTCAAATATGATAGAGGAGGAGAATTCATATCAGATGAATTTTTCGACTTTTGTGAACAACATAGCATCAAGAGGCAATTCTCTATAGCCAAGACTCCTAAAAAAAATGGGTAGAAGAAACAATGAACAAAACAATTCAACAAAGGGCATGTACCATGCTTGATGAGTCTGGGACACCTCATACCTTTTGGGGAAAAACAACACATACAGTGGTAACTATTCTCAATAAAGCTGATATCCGTGTAAACATTGATAAAACAACTTATGAACTTTGGTTCGATAAGCCTCCAACTGTTAAGAACTTTAGAGTATTTGGAAGTAACTCTTACATAAAGAATAATTATGATAAACTTGGAAAGTTTGAACTAGATCTGATGAAGGAATTCCACTTGGTTACTCCTCTAGAAGCATAGGATATAAATGTTACAATAAAAGACTTCAAAAGATTGTTGAATACATTGACATTGTGATTGATGAAGCATCTACATGTACCAAAAGGGAAGCACCAACAGATGACAAAGATACTCCTGCAACAAGCTAAAAGTATGTTGAAGAAAGAATTAATGAAGCAACAGAAGAAAGAAGTAACAATGAAAAATCATCAGAAAAGAATCCATCAAGGTATGTTTAGAAAAATCATCCAGAATCTCAAATTCTAGGTGATAAGGAAATTGGAGTACAAACTAGAAGAACTCTTGTTGGAACTTCTAGTTATCTAGCCTTACTATCCACAATTAAACCACAAAATGTCAATCAAGCTAGAAAAGATGAATGTTGGGTTAAGGCTATGAATGAAGAACTTGACCAAATAGAAAATAATCATACATGGGAATTAGTACCTAGACCTCATGATAAGAATTTTATTGGGGCAAAATGGGTATTAAAAAATAAATTTAATGAGCCTGGAGAAGTAATTAGAAATGAAACAAGATTCGTCTGAAAAGGCTACGCTAAAAAAGATGGAATAGAATTTGAAGAAATATTTGCACCTGTAGCTAGACTTGAAGCCATAAGAATGTTTCTTGCCTTTTCAAGATTTCATCATTTCAAAGTCTATCAAATGGATGTTAAATTTGCATTTTTAAATGGGAACCTAGAAGAAGAAGTCTATATTGAACAACCTGAAGGGTTCATTCTAGGAAATGATGAAAATCTTGTTTGCAAATTGAAAAAGGCATTATATGGGCTAAAACAAGCCCCCCGTGCATGATATTATCACCTTGACAAGTATCTTCAACAACAAGGCTTCACTAAGGGGTCTACAGATAACAAACTATATATAAAGGTGGATGATGGTAAACTTTTAATTGTTGTTGTTTACGTGGATCACATAATATTTGGTAGCAACGAAGAATCCACGAGTCAAAATATTTCTTATGTCACGCAACAAGAACTTGAAATGTCTTTACTTGGTGAACTAACATACTTTCTTGGTTTACAAGTATAGCAAGTAAAGAATGTCATATTTCTCTCACAAAAAAATTACCTCAGGCAGATTCTGAAGAAATATTGAATGAAATATTGCAAACTGGTATGCACACCAATGGTGACAAGATGTAGTCTCAGTTCACATGATGATTCTCTCGCCTTCAACCAACCAGAATACATATCCGTGATCAGAAGTCTACTTTATCTTACAGGAATGAGACCATATATCATGCATGCAGTTGGGATTGTTGGACGATTCCAAGCTAATCCAAAAGAAACTCATCTTTAGGCAGTCAAAAGAATATTCAAATATCTACAAGGCACTCAAGACTTTGGTTTATGGTATCCCAAAAATGCATATCTTACTCTTCATGCTTATACAGATGCAGATTGGGCAGGAAATGTTGATGATAGAAAAAGAACTAGTGGATGAGAATTTTATATGGGGCCCCGCTTGGTATCATGGTTCAGCAAAAAAAATTCTCAATTTCTTTGTCTATTGCAGAAACAGAATGTGTTGCTGCTGCATCTTGCTGCACACAACTTCTCTGGATGATGCAAACATTGCAGGATATTCAAATCAATTTTTCTCCACCCATTTCCATTCTATGTGATAATAAAAGTGTCATTGGTAATTCAAAAAATCCTGTTATGCATTCCAATACCAAGCATATTCCAATTAAATATAATTTTCTACGAGAACAAGTGTTTGAACAAAAAGTCAAACTGGAATATGTTCCCTCAAAAGAACAAGTTGCTGACATATTTACAAAATCATTTCGATGTGATGCATTTGAATATCTCAGACAAAAATTAGGAATGGTCCCTGCTTCATCACTCTGTTAATATTCAAGTTCAAGGGGAGCAATGTATATGTTGTCTTGATGATGATTCTCATGGTTTCTTTTGATATCCATCCTTTTATTACTAACAATGCATCTGGTATAGTCACAGTAAACAGGATCAGATATTACAGGCTCAGGGGGAGCCATAGTTGTGAAGTTTCAGTACTTTACTTTCTATACGTGGATTCTATTAATAACAGTCGCATATTTTTTACTATGATGAAGAAACAAGCTCCAATTTTGCTTGCTGGTTCTGGAATTGGTTGAGTAAAGTATGCTGATATTCACTGTAGTTCAAGAGGAGCACTTGGATTTCTGGAATTATATTTACTTGCAAATGTATTGATGCTTATGCTGCTGAAGTTACTCATATAATTGCTGCTGTTGCTACCTCACTCTTTGAGGTATCTTTGGTCTTGGTTATAAATGTCATATATGTCTCTTGATGTAAAGGTTATTTAAAGACCCATGATGTAATATTTGTAATATTTAGTCATGTCTGAACTATTGGGGTCAAGCCAAATATGAATGTAATCCCATTTTTGGGTGGTTGATGTAATAATGAAGACAAATATGTAACTCCACTCTCATTGGGTGATTGATGTAAGTTTGTGTCCTTGGTGATAGGAAAATTCATATTCATTTGAATGATAAAGTCATGTACTTCATTGCAAATCTTCTAGAAGTTTCAACATGTGCTTAGGGGGAGCATGATTAGTATTCAATATACACACTCAACAAATTAGATCTACAACGCTCATGTCAACAAAGGAAGAGAAGCCCTCATTCAACATTGGTCAACCCTTTTCCCTTGATGTCAAAAGGGGAGAGAATCTTGGTGTTTGGAGAATGCTTGGTATATCTACATATGTATTTACAGGTACCTACAGATGGTGGTGACCAAACACCAAAGTGGTTGCCATCAAATCCAAAGGGGGAGATTGTTGGAATTATGACAAATGTGTTGTCCTTGATGGCAACCTACTTAATAAACATGTCAACATGATGGTAGCAGGATTAGTATTTAGTCCAGTACAGATGTGACAGTTAGATTGGAAAAAGGAATATTAGTTCATAGGTAGAGGAATGATACAGATGAAGGTTGAAGAAGTATACGTGGGTTTTGTAAAACAAAGCACTGTACATACAAGAGTATGAAGAAGAAAAGGCAAGTACAATTTCCGCACCATGGTATTCTAAACACCAAGGGTCTTTACCATGGTATTGGCCCATAGTATTAAGCCCAACAACAAATATTTGATCCCGCCAAAGAATACCATCGACATTAGTGTGGTTTTGACCTATGGTATTGGATAAGGGCTAAGCTATATAAGGAGATGAAGATCAAAGTACTTGGGTGTGAAAGTAATGAATATTTCATGAATAGTTAGATTTGAAGGAAGTGTGCAAGTAATGGGTTATTAATAAATTGCTTGATCTGAAACTAAGTATGCATATGGGAATTTGATGATGGATCAAATCCATAGATATGAAATGATTATATTGATAATGGATTGGTTTGATCTGTGATATTATGTTTGACACATGTTTTACTATGTATGCTGAGAAATGGGTTTGTTCTGAAGGTTTGATGTGCAACAAAGTTATACGTCAATAATTGCATATCTGTACGCGTGTTTGATAATCTGAAAGGAGTGTACATAAATGGGTTTAATGCTGGTAAGTCATGTATCGATTCAGATATGTACACAAGTTTGATTCTTGAAAAGCACGTATACACGCGAAAGTGTTTTGTGGAAAGCGTGTATATAAGATAGGGTTTTGTTGAATAAGATGTCTGATCAATCTAGTCAGTATTGTTGTGTTTCTATTGTGTGTCAATGAAGTCTTACTTGATGATCTTGGTTTAACAGTGATGATGAAGTTGAATTGTTTGATTGAAGAGTGATGATGCCACTTGCTGTATGTGATGGAAGATACATGATGGTTTTGTGTAATTCAGTGGTTCAAGGTGTAACTTAGTGTTTGTTTCAGAATGGAAGTGATTCAGTTTCAGGGTTCAATGTTTTGAGATCTGTATGTGGGTATGCTTTAAGGAAGTCATGTATACACGCAGATTTACTAAAGTAAAGTAGAATATATATTCTGCCATTTTGTTGATCAATTTTTTCAATTTGTTTAGTGAGTTGATGTAGTGTTTGGGTTCAATATTGGTATTATGATTACAATGATCTAACTACTTTGGTTGTTTGAGAATAAGTTGATTGATTTGGGTCTCAGTTGGTTCAATGATTGATTGATTCAGTTGGTTCAATGATTGGGTGATTTGTTGTAGTGATCAGTTTCAGTTTTGATATTTGGTATTGGGTTTAAATGATGATAGTGGGTCCAGTCTAAAAATTTGATGAAACATGGCCTACAGATTTGATGTTTCATATCAGGTGGATACATCGTGAACATTTATGAAACGTGGTCCACGGTAGTGCAAAATGAGAAAAGGTTGTATCCTTCTGCAGGTGGGTTCCTGCGTGTTGGTATTGTTGAGATTGCAACAAGATGATGGAGCTTAGTGAAAAGAGTCGCCTTCACTAAGTGGGCCCGCAGGCTATTTTTGGCGCAAGTCTATTTTTATGTCTATTTTTAGACATATGGATCATGTCTATGTTTATGGATGATTGATCAAGTTGGGAAAAATAGATGGACTTCTATTTTTGATGAAAGTGTGAGTGATCACAGTGTGAGTGATCAAGTCTATTTTTAGACTGGCTGTCAAAAATAGAAAAGTCAAATATTATTATCTCACAATAATATTTGGACTATAAACTTAATCTTATTCTCTTGGAGCACTTCAGTTTGAGCTACGGAAGTGGCACATGCAGCTGTCAGAAGGAAATTCGTTTTTCTTATGAGTCAGTTGAGTTGTTGCATGCATGACTTCAGTTAGAACTCAAGTGAGTTGAGTTTAGTGGACTGGAGGTACAGTTGATGGAGTTGTGTTCAGTTTAACTTAGTTAAACTGGTTGTAGTTAGTCTAACTGCAGATAGACTAATGATGAGTTGTTAAACTAATTATTAACTCATAATACAATGAAAGAATACATCAGTTAACTCAGTTGCATGTCAGTGCATGTTCAGTTCAACAGGGACAGGTGGTAGAGAATCAGATTGCTATCAGTTGTGACTATAGTTGTGCACCAGATCTTGCACAATCAAAGGATTGAGTATGCCAATGAGTTTGCTCACGTATTTGGCCCGCATTTTAGCCTTTGCTCACGTCCACAAAGAGTGAGTGACTATTTTGCAGGTGAAAATCGAGTTTGGGAAGCAATTCTCATCAGTTCTTGAGCAGGTATTGAGCAGTGGAGGCAGGCAAGCAGTGGGATAGATTTGGAGATCAAATCTGAGCTGTATTGTGTGTAACAGGTGGAGATACTTGTGAGAAGTATTATGCTTTGTATTGTTACATGATTCAATCAAAATAATATACAGATAGTGTGGGGTTTTTAGCGAGATGCTTTCCCCGGGATACATACTGTGTTTATGAGTTTGATTGATGCTTCTATGTGTGCCTGTGGATGTTTCTGCTTCTGTAAATTGATGATCAACGTAGAGGAGATTATGTATTATACATGTTCCACTTAAATTGTATGATCAGGATAATCTCTATTGAATATGTGTCATATTATTCAAAATTTCTACATGGTATCGGAGCTAGATAATTGTAGAAAAAGTTTCTACATGGTATCAGAGTAGCTTGATTTGTAGAAGAGATTTTTACAGGATATCAAGCGAGGGTTGATCGGAAGCAGTTGAGTTGGTTGCTGGTGGAATTCGAATTTGCAGCAGTGTTTTCTTGGTGACAACGCAGCAATGTCTTTCAACGGATTGCGATTGGAGTATGCTCTTGAGGGCAGCTCAAACTATATTGCATGGAAGGACAGGATGGAGGCAGTATTGGATGATAACGGGCTGAAGGAATTCATAGATACGGATATCCCAAAGCCTACTGATGCTACTCAAGCTGATGCTTGGCAAAAGAAGATCGCAAAATGTCGAAGAATTCTGTTGGAGGGCGTGAAGGATCACATTGTGTCCAGCCTCCATGGAAAGGCTACTCCATATTTGATGTGGAAATCATTAACAGAATTATTCCAAAGCAAGAGCGATCAGAGGAAGCTGGCGCTCAAAGATAAACTCAGAAACATCAAATGCGAGAAGGGAGACAGTATTCCCAAGTATCTCACGAAGTTCACTCAGTGTCGAGATGAGCTGGGAAGTGTGGGGGTTACTGTCGATGATGAGGACTTGGTGAGCTTGGCTCTCCTTGGTCTTCCGAAGAGTTGGCATTCCTATCAGGACTCTGTCAATGGTCGGGAGAAGTTGCCAGGATGGGAAAGACTATGGTCAGATCTTGTGCAGGAGGAGATCAGGCGGAGTACCAGGGACGGATCTTCGTCAAAGGGAGCTGATGAAGAGAATTGTGCTTTGGCTGCCAAAGCAAAGAAAGGGAAGAGCAAGAAAGCTTCTCAGTCTGGTGCGAAAGGCAAGAAGCAGGATATGTCCAAGGTGAAGTGTTTTCACTGTCACCAGCATGGACACTATGCCACAAATTGTCCGCAGAAGAAGAAGAACAAGCAAGCTGCTGGATCTGCAGGGGGAGAGGCTTTAGCTTCTCAGTTTGAGCTTGATTTTTCATTGATCGCATGCTTGGTTTCAAGTGTGATGGGATCAGTGTGGTTTCTGGACAGTGGTGCGTCTTTTCACATGACGGGAGATAGAGATTTGTTCTCTGATCTGGAGGACAAAGATCTTGGAGTGCACATCGAGATGGGCGATGATGGTAGATACAGTGCGACCGGTATCGGTACCATTTCCTTTGAGAGGGAGTCTGGTAAACCCTTTGTATTGAAGGAAGTCATGCATGTTCCAGGATTGAAGAAGAATCTCATCTCAGTGGCGATGTTAGAAGACAAGGGGTATGATGTTGTTTTCAGCGAGGGAAAGGCCTTCCTGCGCAGCAAGACAACTGGTGAGACCCGGAAGATAGGGCTTCGAGAAAGGAACCTTTATCAGTTGCATGTAGATGGATGCGCAACAATGGCAGGCAAGGCAGAAGGATTGGTGAGCCGGGATGATGGCGAGTTGTGGCACAGGAGATTGGGTCACCTTCACCATGGAGCCTTGAAGATACTGCAGCAGATCACTACAGGGCTTCCTAAAGGCACACTTGCGTAGTCAGATCAATGCAAGGGGTGTACTTTGGGGAAGTTTGTGAAAGCCACCTTTCACGAGAAGGATAGTCGCGCCACGACGATCCTTGAGAGAATTCACACAGACATGTGTGGACCTTTCTCAGTTGCTTCGACAACAAAACACAGGTATTATGTGATTTTTGTTGATGATTTCTCTCGTAAGTGCTGGATCTTCTTCATGCAGAAGAAGAGCGAGACATATTCAAAGTTCTGTGAATTCAAAGCACTGGTCGAGAAGGAGTCGGGGAAGAAGGTGAAGGCTCTTAGGAGCGATAATGGTGGTGAATACATCTCGGACGAGTTCAAGGATTTCTGCAAGGCAGAAGGGATTCGTAGAGAGCTCATAGCTCCCCATAACCCACAGCAGAACGGGGTAGCTGAGCGGAAGAACAGAACGATTGTGGGTGCTGCACGGGAAATGTTGCATGATCAGGGCCTACCCCTTCACTTGTGGGCGGAAGCATGCAATACAGCAGTTTATGTGCAGAACCGTTGTCCTCATAGGATACTTGGCATGAGTACACCCGAGGAGGCTTATTCTGGTAAGAAGCCTGATCTTTCTCATTTGAGGATTTTTGGTGCTAACGTTTACATGCATGTGACGAAGGATGCCAGAAAGAAGTTGGAACCGACTGCAGAGGTTGGGATATTTGTGGGGTACACTGATACGCCCCACAACTATCGTGTGTATTTGCCAGGTAGTGGTAAAACTGTTGTGCGACGGGATATAAAATTTCAGGAGGAGAAAGCCATGAAGTGTTCGCTTGAGAGGGAGCTACACTTGCATGCAGATGAGGAGCTATTAGTTCCTAAGGATGAGCTTCAGGACGTGGATCAGCCACAGGACGAGGTTCATGGAGTGGAAGAGACCACTCATGCAGCGCCAACCATCAGAGGGCGAAAGCGCTTGACAGAAGCTGAGCGACTGGCTCAAGATGCAGAGAAAGTTGTAGGACCACCTACAGCCCAACGCAGGCAGAGACAGTCACCTGATCGGTACACTGGATACATGGCTCTTATGAGCAAGTGTGTTGTGACTGAGCCATCCTCTTTCGAGGAAGCTGTGGAGGATCCCGCATGGGTAGACGCCATGGTGGAAGAGTATGATTCTATTGTCAGAAACAGTGCATGGGAGATTGTTCCTAGACCGGAAGGGAAATCAGTGGTAGGTTCGAGATGGATCTACAAAGTTAAGCAGGCAGCTGACGGGAGTGTGGAGAAGTACAAGGCAAGATTTGTTGCCCGAGGCTTTTCACAGATTGAGGGGATCGATTATGAGGAGACCTTTGCACCTGTCGCAAGGTATTCTTCCATACGGACGATTCTTGCTCTCTCAGCGCAGATGGGATGGCACATTCATCAGATGGATGTGAAGACTGCGTTCCTCAACGGAGTCATTGAGGAGGAGGTGTACATTGAGCAACCCGAAGGCTTTGAAGTCTTCAGCAGCGAGTCGCATGTGTGCAGGCTCAAGAGAGCGCTGTATGGGTTGAAGCAAGCACCACGTGCTTGGTACACACGGATAGACAGCTATTTCACAGGACTTGGATTCTCCAAGAGCGAGGCGGATCCGAACCTATACCAGATTGTGGTGGAGGGTAAGTTGCTTATCATTGTACTGTATGTTGATGATTTGATTCTAACGGGTGATGAGCTGTTGATACTGTCATGCAAGAAGGATCTTGCTACAGAGTTTGAGATGAAGGATTTGGGCCTCCTTCACTATTTCCTAGGATTGGAAATATGGCAGCGCAGTGGTGGACTGTTTGTTTCTCAGGGCAAGTATGCTCAGGAGATACTGGAGAAGTTCAACATGCATGGCTGCAAGCCTGTTGATACTCCTCTTCCTGGAGGTTGGAGGAAGGAGGATGCCACTTCGGGAGAAGAAGTGGATGCCACTGTTTATCGACAGTTGGTGGGGTCGCTGATGTATTTGGTCAATACACGACCTGATATATGCTATGCAGTTAACCAACTTTCACAAGCTATGGTTAAGCCTACCAAGCTCTTCTGGAAGGCGGGCAAGCATGTATTGCGCTACTTGAGAGGCACATCGGGATATGGTTTGTGGTACAGACAGGAGGATGAGGTGAAGCTATGTGGCTTCACGGATGCAGATTGGGCAGGGAGCCCAACAGACAGAAAGAGCACATCAGGAGGGGTCTTCAGTATCGGATCGACAGCAGTTTCTTGGTACAGTAGGAAGCAGAGATCCGTGGCACTCAGTTCAACGGAGGCCGAGTATATGGCAGCAAGTTTGGCTGCATGCGAGGCTATATGGATGAGGAAGATCCTGGTTGGTTTGTTCGGTTCTCATTTGGATCCTACTGTGATTTACTGTGATAACCAGAGTTGCATTAAACTCTCGGCTAATCCTGTATTTCATGATAGATCTAAACATATTGACATCAGGTACCATCATATCAGAGATTGTGTGCAGCGGAGGATCATGTTACTTTCGTACATTCCAACGGAGGATCAGGATGCTGATATTCTGACGAAGGCTCTCACCAGGAGCAAATTCGAGTACCACCGAGGCAGGATAGGGGTTGCTGATAATCCATATCTTGTCGAGAGGGAGTGTTGAGATTGCAACAAGATGATGGAGCTTAGTGAAAAGAGTCGCCTTCACTAAGTGGGCCCGCAGGCTATTTTTGGCGCAAGTCTATTTTTAGACTATGTCTATTTTTAGACATATGGATCATGTCTATATTTATGGATGATTGATCAAGTTGGGAAAAATAGATGGACTTCTATTTTTGATGAAAGTGTGAGTGATCACAGTGTGAGTGATCAAGTCTATTTTTAGACTGGCTGTCAAAAATAGAAAAGTCAAATATTATTATCTCACAATAATATTTGGACTATAAACTTAATCTTATTCTCTTGGAGCACTTCAGTTTGAGCTACGGAAGTGGCACATGCAGCTGTCAGAAGGAAATTCGTTTTTCTTATGAGTCAGTTGAGTTGTTGCATGCATGACTTCAGTTAGAACTCAAGTGAGTTGAGTTTAGTGGACTGGAGGTACAGTTGATGGAGTTGTGTTCAGTTTAACTTAGTTAAACTGGTTGTAGTTAGTCTAACTGCAGATAGACTAATGATGAGTTGTTAAACTAATTATTAACTCATAATACAACAAAAGAATACATCAGTTAACTCAGTTGCATGTCAGTGCATGTTCAGTTCAACAGGGACAGGTGGTAGAGAATCAGATTGCTATCAGTTGTGACTATAGTTGTGCACCAGATCTTGCACAATCAAAGGATTGAGTATGCCAATGAGTTTGCTCACGTATTTGGCCCGCATTTTAGCCTTTGCTCACGTCCACAAAGAGTGAGTGACTATTTTGCAGGTGAAAATCGAGTTTGGGAAGCAATTCTCATCAGTTCTTGAGCAGGTATTGAGCAGTGGAGGCAGGCAAGCAGTGGGATAGATTTGGAGATCAAATCTGAGCTGTATTGTGTGTAATAGGTGGAGATACTTGTGAGAAGTATTATGCTTTGTATTGTTACATGATTCAATCAAAATAATATACAGATAGTGTGGGGTTTTTAGCGAGATGCTTTCCCCGGGATACATACTGTGTTTATGAGTTTGATTGATGCTTCTATGTGTGCCTGTGGATGTTTCTGCTTCTGTAAATTGATGATCAACGTAGAGGAGATTATGTATTATACATGTTCCGCTTAAATTGTATGATCAGGATAATCTCTATTGAATATGTGTCATATTATTCAAAATTTCTACAGGTATGAGTCCGCGCTAGTACAAGGCTGTAAGAATTATTTCATCATAGTAAAAAGAAGACAAAGACGACAACAACGGTGGTTTTTTCCCACATTGAGTTTCCACCTAAAAAAAAACATGGTGTTCATATGTGTTGCTTATGTGTGATGATTTATTCTATTCTTACTACACATGGTTACTGAAAATCTAATGCTGATGAAGTACTAACATACTGATTCAAGATAAAATTGACTGAAAAACTAAGTTGACTAGATATACGCTAGTTGTCTGCATTAAAGTCGCGTACATACGCAGGTTTACTTCAGAATAGTCGCATACAAAAATTAGAATAAGAAAATTAAATCAAGTTGTGTTAAAATACCGATTCACCCCCCCGAAGTATTTTTCCTAACAATTTCTCTGTATCTAGCAAATTTTTTTTGTTGCATTGTATCTTGAGAAATAGATGATATAGGTAAATACACAAGAATTGATTGGTGTTTAAATACACCTTCAATAAAAAACTTTAGAAACTGATCATGAATACTGTCTGCCAAGAACTGACTATATTTGAAAATCAATGAGGGATTATTACCCACAAATAACACTGAAAAAAATCCTACTATTACTTCATCTGCACATTGATTGGTAGGATAACCTAACAAACAGGCAACCATGGATATGAATTTCCTTGACATTTCTGGGAAAATTGAGGTGGAATAAGGAAGATTAGTCCGAGGCAACTCTGAATTCTCAGGTAGCAATGACTCAAAGATACGGGCTAGTTGAGGAAATGTGAGTTTTTGATAGATCTCCATGAGGGAATCAATAGAAAAAGGATGTAGAGGAGATGAGAGATTGATTTGGAGTGCTTGGCATATGGATTTAGGTGTAATGGCAAATATAACTTCATTTTTTTGGGCAATTACTGCCCTATGACTGCGAAGATACCTAAGATGGCACCAAGTGAAAAATTATGGGAAGGTATGAGTTTGGGGAAAGACAAATTTGGGTAAGAAATACTCCCAAATACTAAATTCATCACTGACATCTAAGAATTTCTGGTTTACCCAGTTGTGGAGTTCATAAAGATCAAACTCACACTAGGTTTATGAGATTTTATATTGCTTGTCAACCAGAGGGAGTTCATCTAAATTAATTATAGAGGGAAATGTAAGGCTTTCTAGAACTAATTTCGACTTGCCTTTTTTAGAAGACACCATGAACACGAAATTACAGGCAAGGGTGGCAAATTACTAGAGAAATGACGATTATGAATGATGGCTGTGCGATTATGGAATTCAAAATTGCACCTATACTGCTAAAAGAAGGAATGAGGATAGAAGAGGATGCAAGGTAATTCTTGGTTTTTAAAAGAGGGGAATCGAATGGATAAATAGAGTGTAACTGTTTTTGGGCGCGTTTAATTAATGAAATTAGACATGGGCACAAATGATTAATTGATAAAAAAATTATATGATTAATTGATAAAATGATTATATGAACGTTTGACAGGAGCGATTTAATGTTTAAATGGTTATTTGGTGGGAGTTAATAGGAGAATGACAAGTGGCGAAATATGAGTGGACGCAAGAGTGGATATAGGAATGGGAAATCAGTTTTTGAAGGGGGCGTGGGTGGTTTTTAGTATTGGAGAGGGGAGTCCCGAACTCACCTTGGAGGCGCCACGTAATGAGCGAGAGGTTTCATAAATATGTTTTTCAGATCCCCCCCCACTTTGTTAAACTCCGAAACTGCGGGGTGGGGGGGGGGGGTCCTGAACTCATCCTCTGTCGTTGATCCAGGCGGGGATGATCTCATCCGTCAGTTATCAATCGTTTGTTATCGCAATGCGAAAAAAAATCAAATCAATTTTACTTGCAAATATAACATAACCTTTGGAAAAATACAAAGATTAAAATAATAATTTAAAATACAATAGTGCGACATTTTGACTTGCTTGCATATATTGGGGTTTATTCATTTACTCTATTTTATTTTTTCATATATATATATATTTACATCCCTTTTCTCATTTTTTGCTTCTTCTATTTTTATTTATTTTTCTCATTCTTTTTGTAAGCTTGGTAGGACTACATCGTCATCATGTCCAACTTCTCACCCTGATCGGGGGATAGCACAAGTTTTGCACCCAAGACTTCCGGTTCCAGGAGACTTCATTTCCACAACCATTGCCAATTGAGCTACACCAAGCGGACTTTTCTGATATTTTTTTTTCATTTCATTCTTTCTTTCTTATTTTTTCTTTTTTCCATATGTATATATAATTTTTTTGTTTCAACATAAAATAAAAACTAGGGTAAAAATAAGTTACCACAATTATTACCCCCAGGTTATGTATTTTCCTCCTAGTTAATAGCCCCCAATAAATTTTCCATTTTCCCCATACTTGGCTTACTACTTTGCAGCTTACTCTTAAGTCTATGATTTTATAGGATTAGCATTTTGTTTTTTCTAAGTAATGTCTGATAACTTGGGTTGGTAAATCAAAATGATTTATGAACTAGATTCAACTTACATTTCTTAGTCTTCTTCTTCCCTTTCCAACTTTCTCTTGCCAATCCTAGTCCAATAACGAATTGTGGAGAATGTAATTCCTCTTCCATAAATGTTCTTGCATGTATTTGTGGTGAGAATGGTTCTTGTAATGTGGTTTCCCTAGGTTTTCCACCAAATTTCACATCATTATTGGTGAGGAAAGGATCCTTGTAAGAGTATGTTTCAACCTCTTCTTCCCTCCCCACCAAACTCTTCGGCTCCTGACTTAGAAATACTTCAATAGTAGAGCTATTTGGTTCAACTCTTTCCACTTGCATGACCCTCTTTGATTCCCTTGTTGGATAGTGGACCCTTGAGGTTGAAACTACTTGTGGTAGTGCCTCAGTTCAACTTGTTATTTTTTCCAAACCATATGTCAATATTTGCTAATGATTCCCCATGAGAATGCATTCTATGTGATTTCTCATTACTGCAACCTAATCATAATCAACATCAATATAAACCCTTTATGATATAATGTTGTCTTGGGGTTCTTTCTCTTCTGCACATCCTCAGCTATTTTGTTAAGCTATTAACAAGGTAGCATGACATATTCAATAGCTTATCCCCTCTCAAGTGCGTGAGAATTTGAGGATCATATTGATAGAAAATTCCAACCACCCTTCGTAAGTAATGAACCTCTACATAGAGAGTGGAACCTCGCTCCAAGTCTCTACTAGTGCACCCCTCTAAACTCATTTTCACAAGTTTAGTAGTGGATAAGGTATTTTTAAGAATGGTGACCAACACTCATCATTCTTCAGATGATGGATTCGATAAGATGTCGAAACTGTGGATATCAATAAAAATGAATTCGAAAGTGTTTATACCATATTTCTCCCGAAGTCCCATAAACTTTTTGATGGATTCCTCTATAACCATGATTTTCAATTGGCACACTTGATCATGGGTTCCATCAAAAGTTTGGTCCAATTCAAGTGCGACCCCAACATCCACCTTAGAATCTTCCAAGGAACATGAGCTAGCCAAATCTAACGAAGATCTCCTTTATTGTGGGTTTAGCGTTGGTGGCTTTAAAATTCTCAATCTCTATTCTATTGACATCCCCTCTCATCTATGTGTGTGGATAAACCTATAATGAAAATCCCATTTTCATGTAGTTGAATCCCTTTCACTAGTAACCACTCTATTCTACATTATCATAGAAGTGTTGGGGCATAATTATATCATGTATTTCATATGTGGTGGTCATATTTTTCTGTGCAATTGGACTGAAGGCTACAAAATTATTATTGCCAATTGCTACCAAATAGGCTATGAAGTAATCATTTTGTTGATAAGGTTTTCAAACAACTCATTTCACAACCTTACCATCATTTTATTAAGTAGGTAAGTTGTAGAGTAGGCAAACATTTTTGCATGTTGGGATATATCTATATATCTATATATATATATATATATATATATATATATATATATATATATATATATATATATATAATGCCTTCTTCCACATTTATCCGCTTTTAGTAGTTCTCCATGGTAAACATGAGCTAAGTGTTACAGTGACATGACATGACCTGCAAGTTCTGGTTATGGATGTGGGGCCTATAACCAGAACACATACTACCACCCCTCAGGGACACTAGATCACTCATCAGTCTAACAAACATACCTGGTGATCAATCACTGAGATGGAACTCATTTTCACAAGCTTGACACCCCAACCACACCCATAAAACATTGTACATGTGGATGGGAGGCTAAAACTACACCGATAAGCCTTCATGCATGGAATTATGACTGAGATATCCTTGTCCTGTGCCAGCAGATGCGAGATCTGTGCCACTTTTTTAGGGATGGCCTTTAGGCCACTGCCCAAAAGTTTCCAGAACTTTCCATAGTCATGTATATGATGATAATAAGTCTAAGTAATTAACACTCAAGCAAAATCTTGATCAATACATGCCTAATACATGATAGAAATTTCGTCAAACAGATAGTAAACATAGAAGCTATAGGTCATGAATGCATATATGATCATAAAATTATGAACTTCATCTAATAATCATCAAGAAGGATCTATTCCCTCTCAATCTAGTTGCAACAATACTTGTTAGCCCATGCATTCATTAACCATTTGATAACTTATCAAATAATGAACAAGTTCCATAGCTAGATCACATCATATAACCATGCATATAACCAACATATAACCGAAATATATGATCTAGATTTAAATAGGAACACAAAAAATTACAGATATAACCATACATATAGAGATGCAATAGAAACAATACTTCATTTCATTACTGTAAAATACTGAAATATGCTTACAAACAGAAATGGAAATAAACTAGCTAGGGCGATGGTAGCTTACATCTGAGAAGAGATGTGGTGGCTACATGCCTCTAAACTGTGTTACAATGAGGCTTGAAGGCCTGTTTATTGTTGAGAAAAAATGGAAAACCCTAAACATCAAAAAACCTAACCCTAGAAGATGAAACACCAAACTATGGGCCCTGTTTGGGTAAATTGGTACATCAACTTCCTGGGGTCGTAACTCTGGCATATGATCTCCGTTTGACGCGCACAATATCTCATTAGAAAGATATATCCAAGAAATACAACTTTGGGAAGAGCAACATCCGTCCATGGACCCATGTTGCTCCCAGTTTTCCCAAAAAATGTCCTTTAGGGCCTCAAAACGACTCTGGAAGTTTAGGACCCGAAAAACTGTTAAAAATAGTAAACTGGGCTACAATTAAGGAAACTGAAAAGCTGAAAGAAATAATGGTGGGGGTCCAAGTGGACTTGGATGGTGGCCACCAATATCCACATGGATCATTCCTCCCCCTTTAGGAAGAAATGGTCCCCATTGCATTGAGTTCCTCCATGAGATGAGGAAACTTCTGCTGAACTTGGTCCCTGGTGAGCCACTTGCCCTGGTGAAGGAGTTGGCCTGCTTTGGCAACTCAATATAGTTGGATATTTTGCAGGCGCGTGTGCTTGATCTATGTGTCCATGATCCAATCAGTTGCAGCTTTTTCCATGCAATCTGGATTTAACTCTTTCGGTGTAAGCTGTTCTGCAATGTCGGATGCGTCTAGTAATGGTGGAAAGTTTGGCCGAAGGCGGTCCACATTGAACATTGGGTGCAGGCCAGGGAATGGAGGAATGCTGAGCTCAAATGCATTGTCTCCCACAACCTTGGTAATGGTGTAAGTACCATATCAGATTGGTTTGAGTTTTCGATAGGCTTCGGTAAGGCATTCCTTTTGCAAATGCAACCAGACTTTGTTGCCCACCTGAAACTTGTGTGGCACCCGATGTTGATCATGTTGCTACTTGTACTTGGCATTTGATTTCTCCAGAATGTCATGGACTTGCTGGCGAATATATTGGATGTGCTCAATGAAGCTGTTTGCCTTATCTATTTCGGACTGGACATGAGCCGAATCTGCATGAATAGCTGCAAATGGCATGGCCGCATCAATGGGACATAGTGGCTAGAATCCCAAGCCCACCTGAAAAGGGCTATGGCCAGTCGAGCTGTGGAGAGCCCAGTTGTAGCTGTGTTAAACATAGGGGAGGCTCTCATCCCATGTGCGTGGATGCTTTGAGTTGTACGTGCGCAGAATGTGTACGATCATCTTGTTGACAACCTCTGTCTGGTCATTAATTTGAGGATGGAAGGCTGTGGACTTAGTAAGTTTGGTGTCCAGCATCGACTAGAGACTGGACCAAAATGTACTGAAGAACCTGCTATCCCATTCTGAGATGATAGACTGTGGGATCCCGAAGTGACCCATGCTCATTCAAAGAAGAGTTTAGCAGTGGCTTCTGCTGTGATATTTTTCTTGCAGGCCGCCATAATGGCCATCTTCGAGAACCTGTTGACGACCACAAGAACACAATCGTTTCCATGCTTAGTAGAAGGAAGGCCTGACATGTAATCCATGGAGATGGATTCCCAAGGTCGACTAGGGGTAGGAAGCGGGATTTAGAGGCCTTGATTCTTGATGGCCTGTTTGGTAATGGCACAGGCAGTGCATGATCTGATGTACTTCCCGACATCCTGTCGAAGATTCGGCCAATAGAAATACTTCTGCAGTACTGCCACTGTTTTCTCAACCCCGAAATGCCCAACAACCCGACTGTAGTGTGCTTCTCAAATCATCTTGGCACGCTTGCTTGAAGGAACACAAAGGTGACCTAGGTGGCATAACAGGGCATCCTGGAGGTGAAAATCTTTAACATGTTGACCCTCCAAGAGTGTCTTGTATGTGTGGCTGAATTCTAGGTCACTTTTGTAGAGAAGTGGCCAATCAGAAGTCTCATGCCCACAAGAGTTGAGCACGGTGGTTAACACCATGATTAGTGGTCGATTGAGGCAATCTACAACATTATTGGTGCTTCCCTTCTTATACTTGATATTCAAATGGAACTGTTGCAGGTATGCGGACCACTTCTGATGGCGATCATTCTGCAATTTCCCTTGGGTCTGTATGAGCTGCAGGGGTCTGTGGTCTATGTGGATGACCGTTTCCTTCCCCAAAATGTAATGCTTCAATTGTCGACAGGCCTGCACAATGGAATACATCTCTTTGTCATAAGTGGGATACTTTCAGACTGTGTCTGGAAGTGTCTCACTGTGATATGCCACTGGATGCCCGTGTTGAGTAAGGACTGCCCCAATAGCATAGTCAGAGGCATTTGTCTCAACCTCAAATGGTTGTTGCAAGTCTGGTAATGCGAGCACTGGTGCCGAGAAGAGGTGATCTTTCAACTTTGTGAACGCCTTTTGTTGAGATTCAGACAAAAATATTTTTTCTTTCGCTCTTCCCTAAGTGAATTGACTCAAGGGCTAAGTGATATGAGAAAATCCCAACACGAACCTGCAGTAGAAGTTGGCAAGACCTAGAAAGCTGCAGAGCTCTGTCAGAGTGGTTGGAGATGGCCAATCCTGAATGACTTGGATCTTGGCTGGATCCACATGCACCCCCCATTCATCAATAATGTATCCCAGATACTGAACATGGGTCATGCCAAAATTTCATTTCTCCAAATTGGCACATAACCTGTGTTGCCGCAGTGTTTGGAGAACTTGTTGGATGTGGTGGAGGTGCTCTTCCCAACTCTAGCTGAAGATCAGGATGTCATCCAAGTATATCACTACAAATGAGTTGGTGAATGGCTGCAAGATGTCATCCATTAGCCTCATGAAGGTTGCAGGAGCATTCGTTAATCTGAAAGGCATAACCAACCATTCGAAAAGGCCCTCCTTGGCTTTGAAGGCAGTCTTCCACACATCAGAGGGTTCGATTGGTACCTAGTGATATCCTAACTTCAAATCGATCTTGCTGAAATATTTTGCCCCCTTCAGTTGGTCCAAGAGGTCATCAATCCGTGGGATCAGGTACCTATTATCGACAATGATCTTGTTCAACGCCCGATAGTCAATACAGAGTCTCAAATTCCCATCCTTCTTCTGTACCAACACGATTGGGCTCCCACAGGGCGATGAACTCGGATGGATGTGACCTTTCTATAGTAGCTCCTGAATTTTCCTCTTGAATTCATCATTCTACAGAACGAAGCACTGATAGATTGGTCCATTGGGAAGTGGCGCACCTGGGGTTAGATTGATGGAGTGCTTAACCTGACAGCGCAGAGGAAGCCCTGCAGGGGAGGTGAAGATGTCCTTGTACTCCTCCACAACCTTGTCCATCTGTAGTTGTCATGCGAAGGGGCACTGTCTAGAGGTCATGGCCACCATCTTCTTCTTTCCTTAAGGGCGTATCATTAGGAAAACAAATTTCCTGGTTTTGGAAATGAGCTTACTGCATTGTTTTGCAGTAACCAAAGAGATGGTGGTAGGCGGTGCTACCTCCAGTATCCTGTACAACTTATTTCCCATAGTAACAATAACAACACAGGACCTTGATTCATACACAAAATGTCGCTTCCAGAAGTATGTTTGTCATAATAATACATCACAAACATCAAGGGGGGCAACGTCACACAATACCTCATCTGCGAAGGGCTTGATGTTGTATTGAAGATGACACTGTTGGCTCACACGAAGATCCCGTCCTTGGTGCAGCCACTCGATGGTGTATGATTGTGGATGTGCTGTGGTTGGTAAGCCTAGCTGCTTCATGACCTCTGCTGAAATGAGGTTTTTTTGGCTCCCTCTGTCGATAATGAACAGTAGCGGGAGCCATTTACCCACATTTGGGAGTGGAAGAGACGCTCCTCCTCCTCTTGATCTTCAGGTTCCTCCTTCTAGATCTTCATGGTGGAAATGGTGGTGTTGGGTTCTGCATCGATAATCTGCTTCCCTTTGTCATTCCCCTTGTCGAGTTCTGACTCAGAGTTGGAACATGCATCTGATTCTGAAACCTTTAGCTTGGACACCAGTGACTACTTGGCCCGACACTCATTTGTGTTGTGAGTGGAGCTCTTATGGAACTCACACCACTTCCCTGTGTCCTTTTTCAGCTTTGCGACACTGTTCTTTGCTTGCAACTTTGGCGGGTTGTCTTGGGCCACCCCACTTTGGCTTTGTCCTTTATTCTATAGTTTGGAGGCACCTTTACCTTGCTTCAGATTTGTAGATTCAAAGTCTCGCTTCTTTTGTTTAAACTTTTGCTCGATCTTGACGGCATATCGATATTCCTTGCTGAGCGAGGAGATGTTCAGGAATTCTATTTCTTCCTGGATGTACCTGTGCAGGAAGCCATGGTATTTAAGTACCAAATGCTGCTCCAAATCATTGATACCCAACTTTGTGCGAAGGGTATGGAAAATATTGGTAAACTCCGGCATGTCTTGGTCCCTTCCCTGCGGCAGCGTGGTCCACTTTATGTATTGATCCTCATAGCTTCCGATAGGGTAGTACTGCTCCTTGATGGTAGTCTGGAATGAATTCCAAGTGGGTGCGGCTGAAAACAGTGAGGCCATAATTTCATCATTATGCTCGCAGTAGGTTTCCCTCTAGTCCTTGACGTGGGGGGCGGCTTTGAGAAGAGTGAAAGTAATCTTTTCCCGGCTGGAAAAATCATGAACAGAAAAATACCCTTCTAGCAAATTTAACCATTTATCTACGGCATCTGCATCTATCTGAGCCTCAAATATGGGAATGTCAAAGTTAACTTGTACCTTAAAGGGTGTGGCACTTCTAAAGTAGCTGCTGGAAGTAGATGTGTCACCCCTGGTTAGTCGCTGATGGATCTGGGAAAAGTGGTCCATCATCACGTTCCTTTGTCGCTTGAGGGCCTCTTCGAGCAAGATTTTGATGGGATCTCTTGCCCCCTCGTCTTTCTTTTCATCCACCATGGGAGGCCGTCGGGATTTGCGAGGCTGGTCTTGCAAAGGTTCGACCAGTTCAAGCCCTAACTCCTTATATCCCGACCTCGTTGGGGACATGCAAAGAAAGACAGAGAAACAACAGACTGCTCTGATACCACTGATTCAGATTTAAACATGAATGCAACAAATTACAGATATAACCATACATATCGAGATGCAAGAGAAACAATACTTCATTTCATTACTGTAAAATACTGAAATATGCTTACAAACAGAAATGGAAATAAACGAGCTAGGGCGATGGTAGCTTATCTTTGAGAAGATATGTGGCGGCTACATGCCTTTGAACTATGTTACAATGAGGCTCGAAGGCCTATTTATTGTTGAGAAACAATGGAAAACCATAAACATCCAAAAACCTAACCCTAGAAGATGAAATGCCAAACTGTGGGCCTCGTTTGGGTAAATTAGTACATCAACTTCCTGGGGTTGTAACTTTGGCATACGATCTCTGTTTGACACGCACAATATCTAGTTAGAAAGATCTATCCGAGAAATACAACTTTGGGAAGAGAAAAATTGGTCCATAGCCCCCTGTTTCTCTCAGTTTTCCCAAAAAACATCGTTTAGGGCCTCAAAACAGCTTCGGAAGTTTAGGACTCAAAAAATTGCTAAAAATAGTAAACTGTGCTACGATTAAGAAAACTGAAAAGCTGAAAGAAACAATGGTGGGGGTCCAAGTGGACTTGGCTGGTGGCCACCAATATCCACCTGGATCAATATAAACCATGACAAATCAACCATAAGACCAAAATAATAAACAGTCCATGTGCTCATTAATCACAATAATAAAATAGCTCATATTAGCATATGCAAATGTCAACCAAGTCAGGGACTTCCACGTACCACCAAACCATAGATTGGGTTGAGCCAAATCTCTCTTTCTACCAATCACCCCCATGCCATATTCCAAGTATGGATTTGGGATCAAATGGGTTAAACCAAAATAGAACCAACGAAAGCTTCTAGAGGCCAAACCACCTCAATCCTCAACCACAATGATCACACCTAAATGGTCCAGAAATCACTAATACCAACCAAATTAGTATCATCCCAAGTTTTACATGGCTTTAGGGACTCCTATCTTAACTCACAACCTCCAGGGACCCAAGCTATTATAGGGCTCCAAAGAATTACCATCTCAACCCACAACCTCCAAGGAACCCAAGTTGTTCTAGGGCTCCATAGATTCTATCCCAACCCACAACCATAAGGAACCCGAGAACCAATCAGAAATCCAAATGGGGAACCCACTACATCATGGCTATCCAAGAAATGGCAAGGCAAGGATGAAACCACTATATATCCAAGAAAATCCTATGCCAATGGCAATAGAATAACCAAAGAACCACATGCATATACCATGCATCCAAATATCTGCAAGGAAATAGCACATGCAACTTGTCACCTGCAATGTATCCCTATTGTAGATGTTGATCCAAACTTATTTTCCATTGCCCACGAATTCCTTGCTTGTCCTTTGATTTCCTTTGCTTGCTTATTCCAAATCCAAGTAATGCTAGGATGCTCCAAGAATACTCTAAGTGTGCAAGAGTGTATGAGAGAATAAGAGTGTGGAAGGAGAGGACCAAAACTAAACTGACTAAAGTTTTGAACTGTTTCTCTAATGCCTTTTTAAATTTGATGTCTAGTCTCTTCCTTTCCTTTTTCCCTTTTCTTTCATTTTCCTTCATTTTCTCTCTAATTTCCCTTGCATGCATATTTGTGTCTCTTCATCTTCCTTTTCTCCTATTTTCCTTTATTTCTCATAATTAAATGCCAATTATTGTCTCTTTTCCTTTGCCAATTTCCATAGCCATTAATAAACCACAAGTGATGCCCACTATAATGTTTACCCACCATTCAGCTTGGAATACGTGTCCCATGACCTTAGTCTTATTTTATTTACATGGAAAATCAACCCGAGGCTGTTACAATCTATATATATATATATATATATATATATATATATATATATACAATGCTACCAAACAAGATTTTTAAAAGAGAACTTGTCCACTTTTTAATTTATTGTAGATGGCATAAGGTGTCAAATTATATTACTAGCATTCAAAACTTTAAAAGATATTTGAAAATGAACATACTTGTTGTTTTTTAGATTTCAAAAATAATCCTTGTGGCACCAAGACTATACTTGCATACTTATCAATGGACCTTTGCTCACTACATTGAAAGGGAAAACTAGATATTTTGGGAGTTGAATTGCATTTTTTAGACTTAAGCATTCTAAGATGAGTCCATAATCCACCTTCTATATTGTAAAATAGAGAAAAATAACTTCAAAACAATTTTTACCAAGAATTGAGTAGTATATAGGCTGAAATATTAGTATTCCAAGATATGATGGTGTGATAAAATACATTTTGTAAACCAAACAAATTGACAATATGTCTTCGATATACTAGTCATAAGGTTTTTAAGGTCCAAGGAAGACACAAAATAAATGGTATGCAGTAGCACAAATTTCCATTTCAATCTCCTATATTCTTATTTATAGAAATAAATAAAAAAATGTGTTAAAGAAGACTTGAACCATTGCGGAATAAAATGTGCTCTCAAATGTCATTTTTTGTCCTCTTCTTCATGTTTGCAATAATCATAACTTTGAATAGCCAACATTAAATGATTTTGTTGATTACTTTGTAATATTTTAATAGGAGTAGCCTCTGCCTTGATCTGAAAGGGAGAAATCATATAGAGTGAGGAGCCTATCATTGGTTGTTATATATATGTGTGTGTGTTGAAAAGTGGAACAATAAATTCTCAATTTGATTTTGCCTTGATTAAATTGAGAAAATTTGAATTTTCACATCAGCATACAACTGGGATGATGTTAAATTTTTTGACATGGCTTGTGTAACCCAATTTACTTAAATTCAAGTTGGAGGAGATAGAGTTCAGTTCATCATGTGCGATTTCTAATTTGTAGAAATCAAGGTCAATTATCTCTGGTTATTTTCAGTTAAACTAGTTCCAACTTTTGGAGGAACTAGTGGAAGGTGAGTGAAGCAATTAGAATTTAGTCAAACTCAGTGATCATCTAGTTAATTGATCAATCAACCCAAAATAACTAATGAATGTAGAGAATTGAAGTTACCCAATTTAGGTGGATATTCCAAGGCAGTGTAACATTAGTTGTAGACTAGTCTTGAGTATACATGTGTTGCATGCAGTCAGAGGATCAACCTAAAGGAATTGCGTAATCAATTTGAGAAATTTCCTAAATAATAGGGGCCTAATTTCTCATGGAACAATGCAAGGAAATAGGAGCTCAAGCATAGGCAAAGTTTGACCAGTTTGGGTCAGAGCCTTTCAATGAGTAGAGAGATAGGTTATGCACTTACAGGGTGTGCTCAGTTGAGCAATGCAATTGTAATACATTTTTATTCTCTTGATTTAATGCAAGTAGACATTGTGGCTTTTAGAAGTTTTATTTCCCTGGGAAAAATACTTGTCGCATGTGTGTTATTTCTTATTTCATGTCTAAAATTTTTGTTCTAGATTGTGAATTAATGTCCGCAGAGCAGTAGAATAGGTTTTTGTCTTGTGATTTTGATTAAAACTTCATGAGTAGTTGCAAATATACATCATAATTTCTACAATGTATCTATATATATATATATATATATATATATATATATATATATATATATATATATACATTTCTTCTTTCTCTCTCTCTCTTCTTTTATTTAAAACCCCACTTGCCGGAAGTCTGATTTTAAAACAAGAATTTTTCCAATTGCACCTTAAGAGAGGTTTTCAGAACCAATTTTTTTCTTTCTTGTTGCTATCAATCAGTAAATGGTTTTCTAATAGCATTAGGGATGGTAGTAATTAAAGACATATTTTAACTACCAAACCTTTATTTATTTTTTATTTTTTCAATTGAATTGGAAAAGAAAGTTTAGGAGGTTGTCGATATGGATGCCACAACAACCTTGCTCAGAACTTCTAAGTCTACTTGTTTGACTAAATCTTGAGCGAATACCTCATTGAACTTGTACTTTTGATATAACCTCAGTTGATGACCATTTTCTATTAATGGGGTCCTTGCTTCATCAATGATATAGAGCTTGATTTATCCATTATCATAGACAATGTCTATTTCATATGGCCATAACCAGTGAGTATAAAAATTTCCTTTGAAATATCTATATCTTGAATCAAATAGAAGAGCCCAATTCCCTTCTTGAAAGGTTTTCTTCTTAATGAATTTGTCGTGCCATTTTGACCTTTTTTGTTGGACTAGAATAATTCATTGCAGAGTGTCTTAACGAATTTCATCAAGTCTATACACACACACACACACACATATACACACACAAACACATATATATATATATATATATATATATATATATATATAGATATATACCTTTTCTTCTCTCTCTCTTTTTTCTTTTAAACCCCACCTTCTAGAAGTCTGATTCTCAAACAAGAATTTGACCAATTGCACCTTAGAATAGGTTTTCACAACTGAAAAATTTTCTTTCTTGTTTTTTTCAACCAATAAATGTTTTTATAATTGCACCAAGACCGATAGTGCCTAGAGGCAGGTTTTCACTATTAGATATTTATTATTTTCTTTTTCTTTTTCTTTTTAATTGAACTGGAAAAAAAAGTTTAGAGGGTTGTCAATATGGGTGGCACAACCACCTTGCTCACAAATTCTAGGTCTACTTATTTGAATAAATATTGAATACGCTCCAGCATAGACTTGTGCTTTTGATGCTACCTCAATTGATGATCGTTTTCCTTTAGTGGGGTCCTTCATCAATGATACAAAGCTTGACTAATCCATTATCATAGACAATGTTTATTTCATATGGCCCTAACTAGGGAGTATAGAATTTTCCTTCGAAATATTTGTATCTTGAATAAAATAGAAGATCCTAATCCCCTTCTTGAAATTTTTTTCTTATTAATGAATCTAACGTGCCATTTGGCCCTCTTTTGTTGGACTAGAATAGTACATTGCGGAGTATCTTGATGAATTTCATCAAGTCCATTAGATTGATCCTATGTTGTTGGGCCTCCAATAGATCCAAGGCCACTTGTAGTGCAATTATTAATGTCTTAATCTCAAATTCTATAAGAAGAACTACATTTTTTCCATACACAAGGCTATCTTGTAGGGTGCAAATCCAGTGGTGTTTCTCCATGTGGTTATGTAGACTCATAGAGATTTTAAAAGCCTATAGGTTTAGTATTTATCATGTTGTTGAACTATCCTAGTCAAAATAGTCTCCAACACTTTGTTGGTTACCTCTACTTGGCCATTTTATTGAGGATGGCATGGAGTTGGCATTTGGTGCTTAATCTTGAATTGCTTGGTAAAGGATTATATGAGTTGAAAAGTGAAGTAGGTCCCTTGGTCAGTAATGATTTCTATGGGGACTCCATCATAAAAAAAATCTTCATTCATTAATCACTAGTTCTTTTGTAGCTTTTAGAAAATATTTTGTCTCAACCCACTTGAGCACATAGTCTATGCATACCATAATGTACAACTTGTTTCTTGATGTTGGGTTGATTGATCCTATGAAATCAAGGGCCCTTTTTTCAAATGGTTCTTTCAAAATATGGGGTTGGAGTGGTATTTCATCTGATTGAATAGGTTAGCCCATCCTCTAACACTTGCCACAGTCCCCTAATGTATTTCTTGGTGTCCAAAAAAATGGTAGGCCAATAATACCTAGGTGAAATACCTTGCTTCTAGTCTTTTTATCTATTCAGTGACCCCCATAAGCTTCATCATGATAGGCCTTCAAACTTTCATATATTTTTTCTTGAACACAACACTAGATAATATGATCTAGACTAGTATGAAAGAGGTACCCTTCAATCCATGAGTACATAGCACTCTATTGGATGATCCCTTAGAATTCTCTAGGTGACAAGTGATTTCGAAGCCTACCTATGGAAATAAAATTAACGATTTCTAAAAACCGTGAATTGTTAGTAAATAAAGAAAACATATTTTGTCTGGGAAGGCATATTCCATGAGGACAACATCCCCTTCATTGGTAATCCTAGAGAGGAAATTAATAACCACATTTTCCTTCCCTTTCCTATCAACAATTGTGATATCAAATTCTTGTAATAAGAGACACCACTTGGTAACCCTGCCATTAGTAATATGTTTTTTCATAAGATAACAAATGGTATATTTATCAACATGCACACATACAAAGTAACTGATGATATAGTGACAGAACTTACTGATGACATGTACTATAGAAATAAACTCTTTTTCTATTACAATATAATTTTGTTTTTTAAGGGTGAGGTTCTTACTACTGTAATAAATAAAATAAGGATATTAGTGTTACTTTTGTCTCAACATAGCCCCATTACCTATATCCGAGACATCAATAGAGATATAGAAAGGCAAGGACCAATTTAGCCCCTGTAAGATTAGTGTGGTTGACAATTTTTCTTTCAAATATTCAAACACGTTTTTACATTGGTTAATCTAGAAGAATTATGTATTTTTTGTGTGTAATTGAAATAAAGGTGTTGCTATCTTAGATAAGTTTCCTATGAACCTTTGATAGTACCTTGCATGTACTGAAAAATTGCAGACATCCTTCTAGGTTGCAGGAACTAGAAGCTTGAGGATGACCTCTATCTTGGTGGGATCTACTTGAATTATTATATGTGACAGGTGGTGACCTAACATAATTCCATTAGTACATAAGATATGAAAATTCTCATGGTTGAAAGATATATTTTTCTTCTGACATCTAATAATTTTTTTTTCCATATTGTTTAAGGCTTCTTCAAGATATCATACATTAAAATCATCCCCATAAATCTAAACACAATCATTGGTCAGATCGAATAATACTCCAAGGAATTCCCTTTGGAAAGTAGTGGGAACATTACATAATCCACAAGGAAAAAATTGATAAGTGTAGGTTCACCAAGCGTAGGTGAAGGTGGTTTTCTCTTTGCCTTTAGGGGAAATCTGTGTTTGATTGTAGCCGTTGAGCCCATCGAGAAATGAAAATAATTTTTTACCTACCAACGCATCCAAAACTTGGTCAATGAATGGTAGAGAAAAATAATCCTTCAAGGTATATTTATTCAATTCTCTATATTCCACACATATACGCCACTTGCCATTTTTTGTGGGCACAATAATTGGGGGCGAAACACACTTACTATTGGAAATTAGGTAAATAAAATTCACATCAAGGACCTCTTGATGATTCGTTTTCACTATGTATTTTAGAGATGAATTCACTCTTTATTGGGGTTTCCAAATAGGTTGTGAATCTTCCTTCATATAGATTTGATGGGTACATAAACTAGGGTGGATTCCCTTCATATTGGGGTATTCCCAAGCAAATGCATTACTTTGTTTCTTTAGCATATTGATAACCTGGTTTTGCTGAGAGGGTTCTAACTCACCATTGATTCTCAAGGTTTTTTGTAGATTAATTTCAATTGATGTGCAAAAATTTCCAACATAGTATCCAAGGGAGCCATTTTATCCAATTGTGTTGACTCAATTGTTGAGCAAATTTCCTCATAATGCTTTTCTAGAATATGCTCAAGGCATGGGTGGCTGGATGAATGGGGGTGTGCCAGAAAAGTGAACATAAGATCATACTCAGTGTCTTCTCTAAAATTTGATACTTTATCAAGAGACAGGAAAGGTTGGATGAATTCTTCATCACTATCTTTGAGCTAAGGGGAACTTCTAGGTCAGAAGAAGGTTTCACGGGGGGATAAAGGGTAATATTTTTAGTCAAATTTCCATGATAGATGGTTATGTACTAAAACATATAGCTAATATAAGAATTAGAAGTGTCCAACAAGAGTATTCTTAAAATTAATGAGTACCCTCCTAAATTGGGTTTTAGCTGAAGGACCATAAAGTTGCCTAGATACTCCCATGAATCTAAGAAGACAACTATATCCTCAAGCATTCCCTTAGGTTTTATAGGGCCTTAAGGGAATGCATATATATTTTTTGAGGCTATGGATTCTCATTGGAAGAAAATAAAGGTTTGTGATCTCAAGGTGACTCCATTGAGGCTATGGATGCTCATGGGAAGTGGAGCAACACCAAGGGACAGGAAAATATAATGAGGAAAAGAAATAAAACTCACACTTAAGGTATGAAATATTTAAATTTTGAACAATTAAATCAATCTAAGGAAGGAACGTTGAATTCACAAGATATAATTCCAACAAGATATACTTCCAAATTTCCAATTTTTAGATTAGGTCAAGGAGAAAAAACTAAAATGTCCCAATTTGTTCAAGACCCTCTTCTTCCCATTATAGAAACATGATGCTTAATAAATACAAGTAAGAAGGATAGGTAATGTAGTTGGAATAAGTATAAGATGAAAGTATTTAGGGTATTTTTCAAGTAAGTCATGAACTACTAAAGCCTCAATATACCCAAGAAAATTTCACGAATTTGACATTTACTCAAGTACCACTATTTTTTTGGTTTGATTTTCAAATTAACTGGAAATATCCTAATGTGTTATTGAGTTTCCTACATGAACTTGTTGTATATATATATATATATATATATTTCATTTATTATTATTATTATTATTATTATTTATTATTTATTTTTTCCCAACTCCAATAACTCTAAAGAATAAGCAACACAAATAATTAATTTTCCCTACCTCTAGATATGTTACTTTTCCTGTCGTCCATCTATAAGCCTAGCATCCATTCCTTGTTCATGGACCTTTTCCTTAGTATAGATCACATATTTTGACTCCTGATCCTTTAATGCACCACTGATCATCCACATGGAGGGCCTATGAATTTCCTCTAATGGACCTCTCCCAAAAAGTGTGTAGCTCTCTACCACCTCCTTTTGTTTCTTCTCTTCTAGCTTTCCATACTGATCACTAGCTAATATTTTGTTGTCATACAACCCATTACCACTCAAATATCAATATCCTTATGCCTCCATCCCTGACTTCACACCATCCATCCACAAATATGGTTAGCAAACCCTCTTATCAAAGAATTCACCCCACATGCATCAATTATCCTCCAATAAGCCCTTTTTTATGATTCCCCACCCACCATATACATGTATGGTTGGTGGCACTCCCATTGTTGGGTGGTCCTATTTTGTTTTGAATATGTAATTCTCTGACATTATAACTTCTATATATAGATACTCATCCACATGTATGGCTCTAGATATCCTAGGGTCAAGTGAATAATTACTACTCATTATTGATTATACTAACATTAGAAATCTATGTGTACAACTTGTGGTATTTTGGTTATTGAAGTGCTAAAAAAAATTCCTATCTTTTGACATTGATGCTCCAACTCCCCCTTTATGTATCTTCTCTCTCTGGAAAATCATATCCCACCACTTCATCGAACATGTGTTCAACTAACACTTTCCCACATCTATTATGATCCTTCTAATGTGCAAAGCATCTTTTAATTTCCATCCTAGTCCTAGTGCCTCGATTTCTAGACGTGTACCCGACAAAATGTTGGTGATGTCATCTTCATGTCCCTGGGATACTAGTGATATGACTCCCCCCACCCTTTCTTTGATCTCATGCAACGTGTCTCAAATGTTAGGTAAAACTTGACTAATGAAAGAGTCAAAGTTACTTGATCTACAATGGTGGTTTTCGACAAATGGTTTTGGTTTCCATGGTTTTGTGCTCATGGATTACATGTAATGAAGCCGTTAGAAGGCTTGACTACTTCATTGTAATGGGCCAAGGGAGGTGAGCAGTGAATGCTCACTTGGATGGCTTGACTAGGTTTTGGCCAATGAACTAATAGAATTATGTTAGCTGGTTTTTCCCCAAATTAGGGTTTTTCTAGGATAAATATTTTTTGAATTGTTTTATGATTTGTGATTTGTTTCTTTTTTTAAAATCTTCTCTCAGTAAATTTATTTCTCATAGGAAATTTTAACATGGTATAGAGTCCAAGCTTTATTTATTGCTTGACTACTTGAACCTAATGGATATATTAGGGCCAAGTGTTGGATTTGGAGGGACACATTTATTGGTAATGATTTAATTGATCCAGTGAGTGTCAAAGAGGTACACAAGTATGGAAATAAGAAGAAAGCAAGTTCAAAGGAACATTCTATTGAGAATAAATTCCTGAGCAATGGAAATGTAGAGTGTGTGGGGTCTAGATCGGGTTTTTGGTGTGGTTCACATTGATTTATGCCGTGTCAAAGGGAATGTCACCCATGTTGCATGAGGAGGAGGCCCATGTGATGAACATGAAGTGGGGGAACATAGAACTAGAAGAACAAACTAGAGGGCAGTGTGCACAAGTTCATAGGGAGGAAAAACACAAAATATGGATTTGGAGAGGAGAGCATTGGGTGAGAGGATGTATTTTTTTTAATTGCTTGTAAATGGAGTATGACTGTAAGAACTGGTAAGGCATGTGTACCCCTAGGAAATTAGTAGTAAAGTTTGGAGAAACAGCTAGGTTAGAGGGGGGAAAGTCATATTATAAAATTCCCTGGTTATAAAACCTGAGGAGGGTGAGGCCTAAAGGTGAGAAATATTGCTTCACTTGGCCAATTTAGCGAGATTTGGTTAATGGAAACACCAACGAAAGTTATAAGGGGATGTTTTTAGGTAAAACTTAAGTCAGTGAAAGAGTCAAAGTTAGTCTACAATGGTGGTTTTGGGCACATGGTTTTGTACCCATGGATTTCATATAATGAATCCTTTAAAATGCTTAAATAATTCATTCTAATGGGCCAAGGGAGGTGAGCGGTGAAGTCTCACTTGGCTAGTTTGGCCAATTTTTGGCCAAGGAACTAATAGAATTATGTTAGCTAATTTTTTCCCCGAATTATGATTTTTCATGATAACCATTATGTGCATTGTGTTTGTGATTTATTGTTTTTTAATCTTCTCTCAGTAAATTTACTTATCACCAGTAATTTTAATATCAATCATGTATCCATGGTGGCAAATTTCCTTGCATTCCTTGTTGCATAGACTAGTAATGTAAGCCTTGCATCATTCAACCTATAAACTATCAATTGACTCCTCCAATATCTCCTTTTTTGTCCTCTAAAGTGTTTAATTAGCTACAACGATATTCCCAATATGTCAACCTTTGATAAATCCACTAAGTCCCCCCAAGAAGCCAAGTAAATGTTGGAGGGATACATCCAGCCTGAAATTTTTACTAGGTAAGCCCAAAAACAGGTTTAAGTGGTGACAATGCCACTTCAGGATAATTCAAATAAATGGGAAGAAACAAAAGGCCAAGTATGCACCCTTAGACTTTTAGGCGGGATGTGAGATATTATCACCTCACCTCAAGGTATAAGCCCCACCCTTAAATCCATAAAATAAGGGTATGAGGGACCTTGTGTCTTATTTTCAAAACCCAATTCCTAGATTTGAAGAGACAATCATAAGGTTAGGGTGTAGAGGTTCCGCGTTAGTGAGAGGGATATGCACGAAGGCATGAGGCACTCTACCAAAGAGTGCATTCAAATTGAGGTGTCCCCTGGTGTGAACCCAAATGAGGAGAAAGATGTTTGTGGAGCCATACAACTCCAATGCTGAGTATTGAAGTTAATATTGGTAAACCTCCTCTTAAATTCCCATCCATGCAATGCCTTATCACATGCTCATCTTGACTCTGCACCCTATATATTTATTTCTATCCTAACAATAATATCCTAATTTAGCTAAGAGAACAGGGTGATGAAGCATGATAAAGGTTGAGTCACATTCCAAAAAAGGAAAAGAAAAGAAAGAGTGGGAGAAGACAACGATAAAAAATCAACAAGAAGGAAAGAGAAACTAAAGACCAAAAGTGGGGGAGTTTGTTGATGGACATGCTTCAAGAAGGCCATCGACCAAAGATTAGAGCCCACCATTCAAGGCGTAGCAAAATAACAATCAACAACACACAAGATGTGCATTTATCATGACTACACAATGTAACTAATGCGAAGGAGCTAGAGACGCCACATGGCTATCATGCGCATCACGACTACCTATTTTTATTTAGCCAACTAAAGTTGTTCTTGATAATTACATGCCAGATATGAGAATCAAATTTGTGTCATGACTATATCCTCCACTAGCCCCCATATTCTTGAATTGGGGAGGGGATATTTTGTAATGCTATATATGTGGGATGCAACCCAGTTATTAGGGGTTTGGAAATTTATTATTCAAGGGAACTTCATTATGTTGTAAGAGCTATTCCAACTTCATTCTTAATATTGAGAAACAAATTTCTTGGCCAATATTTTGTGGTATAATTATGTTTATATCTTAGACTATTCCAGGAATGTAATGCTTTTCTTTTGCAATTTACATTAATTAATCTTTTTATATTTCTTAGGATAACATTTGTGCTCAAGAGATTTGCATGTTCCTTAATTTATTTTATGGATACTAATTTATTCTACAAGGTATAAGCTATATTTTCCTTTTTTAAATTAACATCCCTCTTTCCTTATCGTTAAATCCCATCGAAATTGGTTATTAGGTCACATAATGCAGATGACCCCTTTTCTCAAACATGGGAGAGTCTAATTAGGCCTCTCTTCTTGGTAGAGTCCCTTGAATTGTGTGCAATTTCATTTCCTTTTGTTAATAGGACTATACTTTTATTTTATAAATTGATTTTTACAAAATGAAATTTCTATTTTTTTTTGCTTGACATTCTCTCTCATTTATTGCAATTTTTTTTTCAATCTCGCTTACAATGTGTTTTATAGAGTTAAACACATCAATGTAGTATGTTGACATAAGCGCGTTGATTAAATAGTGTGAAAAAATGTGGAAGTACAAACCTCCATAATGGAAAATTTGTAAAGGCTTTCCCTTCTATAGGTTCTTGCGGAGGTTAGGTATTGTTGGGCATCATAATTTTGCAGTGGTATGCTTAAAATACTAAAACACACAAATGTGGTGTAAGTGAATTGTTGAATTTTCTACAAGATGAACAATAGAAACCAATTTTCCAATCTAATAATTACTACCTAATGACCTTTAACAACTTATCTTATGCCACTAATATCATTAAGCAATTATACACAAAAAATATCAACAATGAATGTAGTGAAAGTAGTAAAATCATAAATAGGCAACCATGCATAATAGAGACAACAAATTTTCCCTAGGAAACCAAACCCTGGGAGAAAACCAAACAACATTTCTTCTAGGACAAATTATTCTTCAACAAGGTATACAAATCCAAATTGTCTAGACATCTGTGCCCAAAAAAAAGTCCAAATACCAGTCAAACTTGGTCAATTTCTAGCAGGTCAATGTTGGTAAAACAACAAAAAATATAAAATTTAATGCTGGTAAAACAATCAAATTTGAGCTTGCAGTCAAGCTTGGTCCTACAGTCAATTCAGCCCGTACTGCGATCAACTCCAGCCAATGGTCAAACTCATTCAAACTCAAACTCAAACTCAACCTATATTTGTTCCCACGTGCGGCTGCTTTAGAAGAGATATGATGTGATGAATGAGTGACCAAGGAGAATTTTCACATCATGTATATATACAAGTCGAATGGGTGAATTTTTACCAAGGTACACACCCTTTCATGGTGGGTCCGACTTGTCCTTTTTGAGCCTATATAATGCCAAAAAATTATTTTTATTTTATTTTATTTTAATTTCATTATGTTTCTAGGATGACTTAGGTGACCTCTTTTCATGTGGGAATGCCTCCCGATGCTACACAAAAAATCAATACTCGCTCTTAGTGAGGGAGGTATTCTCCTTAGCTACAAAAAATTTCTCCTTAGCTGAAATTGTTCCTTCATAAGAAAATTTTATGCATGTTTATACATCAATCCATTAGGGATTAGGAAATGTGAGTATCTGGGGCCATTTACCCCTGAATAAATCAACATGGCCTAGAAAAATTCCTTTATGACTCCTTAGATAAATGTATCAATCTCCTATAATCAAATCAACATGACCTAGGCAAAGTCCTATATGGATTCTCAAGAGAGAATATGCCCTTGGACCATTCACCCCTGGCTAAATTGCCCAAACAAGGTCCTTTATAGCTTCTTAGGTGAATTTCATCTATCTCCTCTAGTCAAATAAACATGACCTAGGAAAGTTCTTCTAGCTTTTTAGGAGAAGATCTATCAATTATGTAGTTGCACCAGTCCATTCACCCCTAATCAAATATGCATGACCCAACCAATTCCTTGTATCTCCTTAGGTGAATGTATCCATCTCCCTTGGTCAAATTAGATAACCAAGTCCTTCTGGCATCTTAGGATATGGTTTTCCCAATCCTACAAAGACACCAACACTCCCTCTCAATGAGGGAAACATTCTACATCACGTTAAGGTTGTCTCTAAAGTATACAAACTTCACTCTAGACAAAGGCTTGATGAGATTGTCTAGAATTTGCTCATTTGTGGATATGTACTAAAGCTCCATGGCTTCTCTCTGCACCATGTCTTGGATGAAGTGATATTTGATCTGAATATGTTTCACCCTGTCATGAAAAAATGGATTCTCTAAAATATTGACACAATTTTTATTATCACAAAATATCAAGGTTAGTTCAAGCTCCTAATCAAATAGTATTGCAGGTAGCTTCTAAAGCAACACTACTTCCTGAAGCCCCTGTTGTACTAAGTGTGACAACAATCTATTTCCTGCTAAACTAAGATATCATAGTTGATCCCAAGATGATACAACACCCTAATGTGCTCTTCTTTCCCTCTACACTCCTGACCCAATAAGAATCTTTATATCCATGCAACTTCACTTCACCACCTAAGACATATCTCAAACCATCTCTAGTTGTACCACATAGGTACCTCAACACATGCTTTGTTGCAACCCAACGTATCTGCCTTGACTCAACCATATACTGGCTTAAGGTGTTCATTGCAAAGAAAATATCTAGCCTTGTGTAAACAAGGTACATCAAGGATCCAATCAACTTCCTATACATCATGGGATCCAAAAAATATGAATCTGAAGAAGAATCTCTCAGCTTCATTAGATTGATCACCATAGGTGTATCCATGGAATTACAGTCCATCATACTGAATCTTCTTAAAATATGAAAATTGTACTTCTGTTTTCAGAGGAAGATCTCATCTGTCATTTGCCACACCTCTAATCCCAAGAAATAGTGCATTAGATGAAGATCCTTCATCTCAAATTCTGAGGTCAACTCCCTCTTGCACCCAAATATGAGTCTATATGCCCTTGTGGTGAACAAATCATCAACATATAGCACCAAGATAAGAGGATCACCATCAATAACCATGTAGTAAAGGTCTAGATTTTCAACAGTCTTAGTGAAGCCCAAACTCATCAAGTATCCATCAATCCTAGAATACCATGCCCTAGGACCCTACTTGAGTCCATACAAATCCTTCTTCAATATACAAAAATGGGACTCCTTCCCTTGAACCTCAAATCCTCGAGGTTGTTCTATGTACACTTCCTCCTTAGTCACACCATTGAGGAACACAACCTTTACATCCATCTGATGTATCTTCCAACCCATAACAAAATCAAGAGAAACAATCATTATAATAAAAGTGTACTTGGAAACTCGAGAAAATATTCGATTCCAAACTCACATAAACTTCTGTTGTCATGTACCAATGTCTGGTGTAGTCATCCAATCAATATGTATAAACCTCCCTATAAAACACCAATTACTTCTGTTAAGTCCATGCTTAATCCTTTAGGCCATATAAGATCCCGAACATCCATAAACACAACTCGATAACCTTTATCTTTTAGTTTTGAGATAGAGAGAAAATTATTCTTCAATCCTGGGACATACAAATAAAACATCTCCCATGTGTAGTGAGTCTCCATACTCCAAATGAAATGACGCTGACCCAACTCCTTTCACTTTATGATTGGTATTATCTCCAAGTTCCACCCACAATGTTGAACCTCTCTTTGTCAAATTAGTGAGAGCATCTCGTAAACTAGTCATGTGCCTAGAAGCACCACTATCCAGTAACCAAACATCACTGCCATTAATAATAGTCCCTGAAAGATAAAAAATAAAAACTTTCTCCTCAACTGCCTCTGGCTCCAGAATACCTTCCTTCTAAAACTTGTCTTCCATTCTAAGACTTGGGACCAAGTGGAAACAAATAAAAAAATATAGTCAAGTTGTTGAACACTTGTCTCTTAGGCTAACTTTAGTGGTTGTTGTTTCAATAAAGATCCTATACCATGTTGAATTTTCTACAAGACGAACAATAGAAACCAATTTTTTGATCTGATAATTGCTACCTAACGATCTTTAACAATTTATCTTATGCCACTGGTATCATTGAGAAATTATACACTGAAAATCTCAATAGTAAAAGGAGTGAAAACAATAAAACCACAAAGAGATAACCATGCACAATAGAGACAACAATTTCCCCTAGGAAACCCAAACTTGGGAGAAAATACAACAACTTTTCCTCTAGAGTAAATGATTCTTCAACAAGGTTTACAAATCCATTTTTTCTTGAAATCTGTGCTAAAATTTGAGTTCAAATACTAGTCAAACTTGGTCAATTTCTAGCAAGTGAATGTTGATCAAACTAGCCAACAATACATAAGTCAACATTAGTAAAAGAGTCAAATTTTGGCTTGTAGTCAAGCTCGGTCTTGCAGCCAGATCCATAATGCGGTCAACTATAGCCAACAAGAAAACTTAGTCAAACTCAAATTTGGTCAATTTTCAGTCTATTCGGCCTTTATATGTTCCCACGTGTGGCTATTTTAAAATAGGGATGATGTGATGAGTGAGTGATTAAGGTGAAGTGCCACATCATGTATATATACAAGTCAAATGGGTGACTTTTAACCAAGGGACACGCCCTTTCATGGTGGGGCCGACTTGTCCCTTTTGAGCCTACATGATGCCCAAAAAGTAATTTTTTTATTTACTTTCACAATTCTTCTAGGCCGACTTAGGTGACCTCTTGGCACGAGGGAGTACCTTTCGATGCTACACAAAAAATCAACATGAATGACATGTAATATTTTCTAAAATACTTTTAAAGCTCTATTTAATGTTAGAAGGTTACATACTACCCAAAGTTTCTTTTAAGAAAGTAGACAAACATTGATTATGCTTTTGGCTCAAATACATTCCCAAAAAAGGGTGATAATATAAAATGCCCAATTATTCACATTATAACTCATTCTAAGTTTAACAATTTCCTCCTTTCCATTTACAATTTGTCTAGATTTTATTTATGTTTTGATTATCTCGTTGAATTTATGATTCCATTACATATGTATTTGAAGAGTTAATCATTGAATTTTGCAATATCTTTATCCAATTCAAGTTTGGATGGGAAGGATATTCCATTGGTCCAAAAATGACATAAGCTCTTAAGAGGAGTGAGATATTGCATACTTATGCTATGTGAAAATGGAGAGCCACTTCACATCATCCATTGCAACATTTTATCTTCCAACAACCATCTTAGGCCATTGGTACTTCACCCTAGTAGTATTTGATTGTTCAAACTGTAAAGATTTGAAAGTGAACTTTTGATATGTCACATTCTCCTATTATATTATAGTAAACTTCCCAAAGTTGGTAGTCTAATACCTCCCATTATAGTCAAGGATCCAATAGGTGATAGAGAAAAAAAATATAGGAACACTCCTATATTCTCTTTGGTTGAAAATTTGGAATCCAAATCAACCATGTATCATCCTAAGTTAACCAACCCATATCCTTATATTGAGTTAAATAAGAGTTCTAGTTAGCTAAAGTTTGATATCAATACTACCCAAAACATCTCTACCAGGAGACCTAAAAATTTGTATAAGCTAAGAGAAAAAATGACTACATATGCACTAAGGTCAATTCAATTTTTGCAGGGTAATGACGACTTCTCTCTTCTCGTCCATATGTAAAGTTAATTCAAAACCTATTACAACTATTCTTTATATGGTTCTTTGCAATCTTCCTTGCCGTATCTGGTGTTAGGAATTAAATTCTCCTTTTGTGGTAATAATTGCATGATTTGCAAGTCTAAAATAAATGTTGGAAATATTGGATTGTTTATCCTTTCATATGTATTTATTCCTCCTAGTTAAATAGTCAATAAAAATTATTCCATTTTGTGGCTTTTTTTATAGTTAGTATGATTACTTGAATATTTTTAAATACAAGCATAAAATTTCCGTGTATGGTTTGTTCATGAATCACTATGCTTTTAGAAACTTTAATAAGATTAACTTGTTGTATATTGATGGTTTTTCACACACTCACGGGAACATTGCAAAGTTCACAAGTAGCTATAACTGCTCATTGTTCAATGCAGATTGTTTATTTAAGGAACACTTTGATGACAAAGAGTTCTTTATGAAAATAAAGGCATCCAAATTTGTTGTTTTTCGTGCTATATGTAGTTTGCCTCCTAGTGACAAGTTTTTAAATTAAATTTTTGGTTTTTCAATGGAATTTAATGTAAATATATTGTTTAGTTCAACAATTATTTTATAAAGTAGTTTATTACATGTGTGTTAAAATAAAAAGAAAATCCATGTTTCTATAATTGTTTGGTCTAATCTTTGAACATACTAAATACATTTTGTTTACTAACATCATTAATTCAATGTTCAATATTTTTGTAATTAGGATTATAACAATGAGTGTCCTATCTACCGTCCACCATTGCACCCCACTACAATGTCAAATCAATAGAAGGCAATTAAATGAATACAACTTGGAGAGGAAGTGATCTAGGTGGATATTGGTGGCCACCCACCTATTCCACCTAGACCTCTAGTTAGTTTCATTTGTTTCTTTGTTTATATCAACATTTACTATTTTTAGCAATTTTTCGGGTCCTGAACTTCCAAAGCAGTTTTGAGCCCCTAAATGGTGTTTTTTTGAGGTCTACTACAAGCCCAATACCATGGGCAAGGCCCTATGACAAAAGCTGTAGTACTCAGAGAGACCTTTCCAACAAGGTATCGTATGCGCCAAACAGAGATTATATGACCAAGTTATGACCCCAGAAGTCGGCTACCCAACTAACCCCAATGAGGCCCACAAAATCTTGGTGTTACATCTCCTAGGGTTAGGGTTTTGGTTGTTTAGGGTTTTCTAAATTTTTTTAATAATAAATAGGCCTTTGAGCCTCATTGTAACATAGTTGAGAGGCATGTAGCCTCCACATCTCTTCTCAGAGATAAGATACCATCGCCTGAGCTAGTCTTATTTCCATTCTGTTTGTAAGCATATTTCAGTATTTGAGATTAATGAAATGAAGTTTTATTTCTGATGCATTTTGTATTTATGTTTATATCTGTAATTTGTTGCATTCTTGTTTAAATTCAGATCAGTGGTATCAAAGCGGTCTACTCTCTTTATTTTTCTTTGCATGTCCCCAATGAGGTAGGGATATAAGGAGTTAGGGCTTGAATTGGTCGAACCTTTACAAGACTAGCCTCACAAATACCGACGACCTCCCATGGAGGAAGAGAAGAAAGACTAGGGGGTAGGAGACCCTTTCAAAATATTGCTCAAAGAAGCCCTTGAGCGACAAAGGAACGCGATGGGTGACAACTTTTTCTAGATCCTTCAGTGGCTACCTATGGGTAATGCATCTACTTCTAGTCGCTACTCTGGAAGCGCCACACCCTTTAAGGTACAAGTTAACTTTGACATTCCAATATTTGAGGGTCAGATAGATGCGAATGTCATAGATAAATGGTTAAATCCACTAGAAGGATATTTTCTGTTCATGATTTTTCTAGCCGGGAAAAGATTGCTTTTCCTCTTCTCAAAGCCGCCCCCCACATCAAGGACTGGTGGGAAATCTACTGTGAGTAGAAGGATGAAATTATGCCCTCACTATTTTTGGCAGCACCCACTTGGGATTCATTTTGGGATGCCATGAAGGAGTAGTACTACCCTGTCGGGAGCTATGAGGATAAATAGATAAAGTGGACCACACTTTGACATGGAAGAGACCAAGACGTGCTAGAGTTTACCAATTTTTTTCAAACTGTTCGCACGAAGTTGGGTATCAAGGATTCTGAGAAACATTTGGTACTCAAATACCATGAATGCCTACATAGGTACATCCAGGATGAGATGGAGTTCCTGGACATCTCCTCGCTCGGCACAACGTACCGATACAATGTCAAGATTGAGAAAAGCTTAAACAGAAAAAACGAGACTTTGGATCCGTGAATCCAAAGAAAGGTAAAGGCGCCTTCAAACCGTAGAGCAAAGGGAAAACCAAGGGTGGGAAACCTAGGATAACCCACCGAAGCTATAAGAAAAGAACAAAACCATGAAGACAAAGAAGGACACGAGAAAGTCGTGCGAGTTCCATAAGAGATCCAGTGACAACACAAGTGAGTGTCGGGCCAAGCAGTCACTGGTGGTCAAGCTAAAGGCTTCTGAATCCGACACATGTTTCGAATCTGAGTCAGAACCCAACAAGGGGAATGACGAAGGGAAGCAGATCATTGATGCAGACCCCAGTGCCATTGTGGCCACCACCAAGATCCAGAATATTGAGTGTGAAGATCCAGAAGATGGGGAGAACCTATTCTACTCCCAGATGTGGGTGAAGGGTTCTCCACTGCAGTTCAATGTCGATAGTGGGAGCCAAAAGAACCTCATTTCAGCAAAGGCCATGAAGCGTCTGGACCTACTGACTACAACATATCCACAACCGTACACCATCGGGTGGCTTCACCAAGGACAAGATCTCAGCGTAAGCCAACAATGTCGCATTCCCTAGATCATCAAGCCCTTCATGTTTGGAATAATACTGGGGGGGGGGGAGTGAATAAGTATTTACAAATCAATAACTTTTTACATTTCATATTCAGATTTATATACGTGACTTTACTGTATCGAACCTCCATGTGCACGTGACTACTCTTAAGGCAATTAGTGTATATCCAGTGAACTTATAATTTAGTTAATCAATCATATGTTTGTCTTCAACTAGTGCGTTAGTACTTTATTAACCATTAGATAAACAGTAAACAGATGAAACAATAACAAAATACACTATCACACAAAGCAACACACATGAACACCAAGATTTAAGGTGGAAACCCAATGCGAGAGAAAAACCACCTGCTGATGTTGTCTTTGTATTATTTTTAATGTAAAGAATAAGCTATTTAAAACCTTGTACTGGTGTAGACTCATACCAGTATGCAGGCACCCACCTACAGAAGGATACAACATTATCTCTTTCTCTAGCTTCTACTGGAAGGGAACTACAACCCCCTATCTCTTGTATTGGATGATATGTTTACCAGTACGTAGGCGCTGACCTACATAAGGTTACTACATTCACTCATTCTCCAGCTGCTACTGGAAGGGAGCTCCAACCCCCATATCTAATCACCAGCCACTACTGGCAGGAAGCTTGGACTTCCTCATTGAAGGCTCCAACCCTCAGTATCCTCCAGGGACCATGTTTCATAAATTTTCACACTGGATACTCCTGGTACACAACAACACAATATGAAGGCCACATTTAATCAAATTTTTATACTGGACCCATCAGTAACATTTCAGCTCAAAATCAATCACCTCTGCCATAATTCATCAAATACAACTACAACAACCAGTCACTGAACCCAATCATCTCTTTTTGAATCAACCAATCATTGAAACTTCTGAGGCAAATGAATCAAACAATCATTGAAGCTATGATACAACTGAATCAAATAATCATTGAAGCTCTGATACAACTGAATCAACCATTTACTCAAAACCCTATCAACTGATAGTTAATCAAAATTCAACCAATCAACTGGAACAGTTAGATCACTTGAACCAGAACATATATCTGAACTCAGCACTGCATCAACAACCAGAACCAACTGCAACATCAAAAATCATATGTCAGAATGTATACACTACTTCAGTGAGGCCAACCTGCATGTATATGCTACTTCCTTTAACCCAACCTACGTATACCTATAAAGATACTGAATCATAAAACTTCTGAACCATAAACTATACCAACCAATGACATTATGAAGATCTACTGTCATATTACAGAGTTCTAAACATATAGCAGCAAAGATCACCCTTCTTACTCAATCAATCAATCAATCAGACTCAATCTCCTTATATAATTAGTTTTACTTCTAGATCCAAAGAAGACATCATTTGAAAACATCATTAAAACAAGAACACTGATAAGATAGATCAGTCATCTTTGAACAACAAGATTTTCATTTTCATACACTACTTGGAAGAGCCAAACTAGCGTGTATACGCGCCTTCACTAAGGCGAACCAACGTATAGATATGCAAATACTTACTTATAACTTCGCAACTATTCCATACTTAAGACATACCTAGATCATAATATATAAAGGATAAAACGTTCATTAGCAATCATATCTAGCCCATCCATTATCAGATCATACAATGATAAGTCATTTTAGGTCTCATGATCCTGATCCAACATTGTATCTAAAGGTGCATGTGATATTTCAGATCATATCATTACCATAACCCTTACAACATAAAATATACTTCAGATATAAGTATTCATGAAAAACCTTTTAAATTGCACACTTATTCCTTTGATCTTCTCCTCCTTATATAGTTTTATCTTTTTTCAATACCTCAGAGCAAAACAACACTTAGAACCTGTGGTATTCTTGGACGGGATCATGTAACTGTTATTCCGCTCAATATTGTGGGCTAATACCATGGTATGGACCCTTGGTATTCTTTCACCTTAATTTTCCATCCCATACGCGCTTTTCCTCTTGTGGAAGTGCGTGCATATGTATACTCTCTTTTTGTTCTATGAACCCACTTGTATACGCTACTTGGACTAGGTGAACCCGCATATACAACTTAAAATAACTTAAAACATTTTTTTTCTTCAATTGCTTGATTCTGATATGTAATCCTTTGTCCCATCATCCTGTTCTTCTTTGCCATTACTATGTTAACTTTGAATAGACCTATTACAATGTGAGTTGTCATCATACATCACTTCTGAATTGATTCCTTTGAACTGTCCTGCATTTTGACACAACTGTAAACACAACTACCATGTATTCTATCACATCTTGTTTATACCTTTATCAAGTAGTCTATTCATCAAATAGGTTGTCATCAAGGACAATTCATCAGTTAGGTTTCTTATCAAGGACACCACTAGCACAATCTCCCTATATCAAAGCTTTGACCATTATTCTATTCCATCATTTTTTCACCTCTGATCTGTCCTGTAGATTCATCTAGTTATGATATACAAGTGAGTTGCCATCAAGGACAACACATGCATCATAATGCCAACACTTCACGGATGAGGTACTGTGTGATGTCGCTCTACTTGAAATTTGTGATGTATTATTAGGACAACCATACTTATGGAAGAGACATGCTGTATATGAGTCTAGACCTCACTTTGTTATTATTTCTTTGGGTACAAAGTTATACAGGATACCGGAGGTAGCCCCACCTACTGCCATCTCTTTGATCTCTGCTAAGAAATGCGGTAAGGTCATCTCTCAGACTGGGAAATTTGTTTTCTTTCTGATTCACTCTCAAAGTAAGGGGAGGGTCATGGCCACATCCATGGTCCCCAGGAAGGGTTCCTCCAAGCAACAAAAGAATGTGGATACGTTCATGGAAGATTATAGGGACATCTTCTCCTCACCCACAGGGGTACCCTTGCATTGTCAGGTCAAACATTCAATTGACCTGACTCCTGTAGCACCTCTATCTAACAGGCTGATATATCGCTACACCATTATGGAAAATGAAGAGATCAAGCGGAAAATTCAGGATTTGTTGCAAAAAGGGGACATCTAACCAAGTTTCTCGCCTTGTGGGAGCAAAATCGTACTTGTATAGAAGAAGGATGGGACCTTGAGGCTCTGCACTGATTATCAGGCATTAAACAAAATCACTGCCAGGAACAGGTATCTAATCCCACAAATTGATGACTTGCTGGACCAACTTAAGGGGCCAAGTATTTCACCAAGATCGATCTGAAGTCTGGTTATCACCAAGTTCTATTATACCCCACAGATGTATGGAAGACTGCCTTTAAATCCATGGAAGGCATTTTCGAATGGTTGGTTATGCCCAACAGGTTGACAAATGCCCCTGCCACTTTTATGAGGCTAATGGGTGACATCTTGCAACCCTTCACCAACTCGTTCGTGGTGGTTCATCTGGAGGACATCCTCATCTTCAGTAAGAGTTGGAAATAACACTTGCAACACATTCGGTAGGTCCTTCAAACCCTTCGGCAGCACAAACTATGTGCCAACTTGGAGAAATGCACCTTTGGCATGAGCTAGGTCCAATACTTGGGTTACATCATAGATGAATGTGGCGTGCATGTGGACCCAACTAAGATCGAAGTAATTCGAGATTGGCTAGCCATGACCAATGTTGAGTGATAAAAAGGTGTCTTTTTAACTGCTAATTACCTTCACATTAATTGTCAACCCAGGGACGACTTTTTATTCCAAGAGTGTACTCAGTCTGAGGTGGCTATCTACTCAAGAGTAATGTTATGAAAGATGTAGTACAGAGCTCAAAATACAAAAGTAAATGAATGCTTGAAAAGAAATATAACTGTAAAAACATAAACTCAAATGCTCGGAAATCCAACTATTCACTCAGCGATCATCAATCGAGGATACAATAGCAATAACTCATTCCTCTAGAGATTGATACAATTGAAATCAAACTAGGACAAGACAATCAATCTGAGAACGAAGAAGCAGTAACCCATGTTCTCTACAGTTGACAGCCATGTATTGAATCAATTAAAAAGGAAATAGAATTTAAACTAAAGCTGCTATTGAAATTAAATTAGAAAAACTCTTTTAAAAGGAACTCTTGCAATTAACCAACGGAAATGAACATCGAAGTAAATGGGCAGCAAACTGTAATTAAAGGAATCTGAACAACAAACTCTAATTAATGAAAATGAACAAAAGCAAAGCCAAATTAATAGCAATCTGTAATGAATAGCAAAACCTTAGTCTAAGGAAATAAATGTAGCAATCGTATCCTACAGGAATCAAATAACAACCTTTACTCTATGAATAAACCGGACAACAAACGGAAATAGAATGGCAACTAATTAGAAATTAAATATAGAACAGTGCTTGAAAGCCAAACAGAAATACACAGCAACGTAACACACGGCACACCTTAATGGTAATCTGATTTGGTAATCCAATTATTAGTCTTATAAATAATACCATTGTCTTTTTAGAATGGAACAACAATGTTTATAAGTTCAACAATCGTAAGGAAATATAATTTCCAAGATGAATTCAGTAATACCAATGGTCAAATGTTACAACACAGATATTCTATAATTGATCAGCAATGGTATCCTGTAAAAACCATTTATATCAACACTTAAGCAAACAGCAATGCGTTGCAAAATCGATATGATATTTATGTCTTCAAAAAATGAGATTACGTGACAGAGCTGTGACATAAAATAATAGAACATACCATATTACCAAATAAAGTTGATAAGAAAAACCACGCATGAACTACAAATATAATATACAGCAGCAGCAACAACGTACTCCACCAGAGGCTGGGCCCTTAGCCGCCAGCGGACGCTGCTGGGTTACTTCAGATGAAAAGAATGAACAACAACTCCCAAATCAGGTATTAATCATTAAATGGTGAAATCATTACAACAACTGAAGCTTTGAGACTTACAGCATGAAACAATCCTTTCTTCCTCCTATCCTATCATGAATTCCTAATTCTAAATCTCTAATTCTAAATCCTCAATTCTCCATTCTCTTAGCCATCATTTTTCCATCATTTTTCCATCTGAAAATCATCCCCCTCTCTGATCTCTGTTTTTATTTAAATAGAGAGAGATCAGAGAGAAGTTACAATAGAGATAACTACAACATGATTTATATTACAAAATTGGATTGTTTCCAACCAATTGATCAACAAGAAAATATATTTCCATCTATCTTTCAACAAGAGCAAGGCGAATTTGGCTTTGCAGCTGAGATTTGAAGGACGGCTGCAACAACAAATCTGAGAAAATCGTGCTCAAAGAACCCTGCGTTTCTCTCAATACAAGTCGAATTTGGGAAAACCATTCTTTTATAAAGTTAACTGGGTCCGTTCTGGACAAAACCCATGTTCCGGATTTTCCAGATTCTGCTTCATTTGCATAGAATCTGAACTGCAAAACTATCACTTTTTATTCCGGCACTTTTAATGATCAAATCTTCAATCTGGAAATTATCTTGGAGGCTAAAAATGGTGAATAATGTTACAACCAACTTATTAAAACTATCATTGATAAAATCATGCATAATCATCAATTTATTAGAAATAAAGGAGAATAAATAATATTCATTCATAAGAGCATAAATCATTATAGATTGGATTTATATAATAAATTATAATAAATGACATGATAAAGAAGAGTAAAAATGGATAAAATAAGTGTTTAAAAAGTGGTCGTATTCACGGCCCAACATACCCCCACACCGAATATATTGCATGTCTTCATGCAACCCAAAGACAAAACCCATGTGTTAACCAAGCAATAAAAAATTTGTTCATCTCAGCTCATAGAACAAATGAATTCTTTCTCAATTAATGAATATTCAAACTTAGCGATTTTGATGAAGGCATAACAATGAAGTTGCAACAAAATATGATATAAGTGACAACAACCTTCATTAACCATTTTCCCAAAAACTACAAGCCAGCTTTTGTTGAAATGTTGCAAGTAGATTTGTAATATATGAATGCCTATATGATCCAAAAATCAGATCGTTTTGATGCACGGATCATGAGATATAAACAAAATGGCTGTAGGTGATAGTGCATGATTTCCAAAATTTTACGAATTAATATAACTTGAAATTGTCTGGGTTTGTATATTTTAATGATACGTCTGTGCTTTCCAGAAATCACAAGAATTGAGTTCATAGTTTTAAAAATATATGGAAATCAATTTCGGCCTTGTATAAAAATGAAATTGTATGCCTTAAATGAGGAAGAAAGTAGAAAACATCCATCATGCGTAGCAATTTCTCCCCCTCTCTGAAGAATTAACATGCCCTCATGCAATGCTAGAAAACAAATTGAGGTGGTGGCTACCCACTGTGGAATGCTATGCTTGGTGTAAAACAACATGGAATAAGGGAGGTGTTGAGAAGGAATAAGAATAGCAATGGATGATAAAGAATATGAATGACATGGTTATAAGAAAGAAATAAATGAAAGTGACATTCCCCCAAATCGAAAGATGATATGCTGCTGAAAAATGTGAAGTGGTAAAAATGTGAAATGAAGGATGATAAATGATGCTCAAAATGGATTTTCATGAAATTCTCCTAAATTCGTAACAAATTAGAAAATTATGCTATTTTACCTCCAAAAAGAAAAATGTGGAATGGCATATATGTACTGGCATTTGTTGAAGCTGATGTAGATAGAGTTGGTGCTAAAAGTGATGCAAAAGGTAGAATCCAGGCAAGCACATCATGTCGGAAGAATTGTTCACGTTCGCGCGTTGCTCGAGCCGCTTTAGTTGCAATAGTGTGGTCATGCTGCGAATAGAGTGTCTCCCCATACTTGTTGTTCTCCTGTAAACAAATCACTATTTTGCATACAATGTTATTGAATCCATAGTGTTAGTTTTGAATAGCAATAGATTATGATGCATGCAAAAATGTCAATCAGAAAAGCTTATGTATACATGCAATACTAATATTTTATCAAATCAACAAGTGATGGCAGAGTGCAGTAATCATATCGCATGCTATCCCATAAGGCATACATTCCCCCTCCAATTGGAAAAGGAATTCCATGACCATAAAGCTTATGAAAGGTGTTATGCTGACGGCAAGGCATGGGAATGAACAATATATCAGTAAATGAAGCAGAGTACACATATCAATTATAGGACAACAAGAGTTATGATTATAATGAGAGAAGAGTGTGTAAAGATAGTTATGAATGAGAGAGGACGCTTTGGATTGATGATAAGTTATGCGCAAAAGAAAAAGAACAACAATATGTCAAAAAGATGCTTTACTGACGGTATTCTAGCTGAAAATGATGCGATTGATCATAAAACAATTTCTCATACATAAAGGTTCAAAATAGGGAAAAAATTAAGGAAATAACTTCTCTGATAAAAAGAAAAAAAATAAGAAAAGGGTATTATAGTAATAATTGACGATAAAATATAACTTCAATACCATAAGCAGAGCCTTTGCTGCCAGCAGGCGTCCATAGCCTCGGCAGGGTTGCTTTTTAACCCATATGAGCTATGATCCTCAATTTATAAATGAAGAGTTACATTATTGTTCCACAGAAGAGATCAGTGTGCTGGTGTGGTAACCAGATAACCACACTACCATTCACTGGGATGTAGCAAAAGTGATCAGGCCGGCTAGTGATGAGACCTCCTGTTCCAAGGATAATTTGGCTATCCAATGGATCATAACCCTGGTGTGGTGGCCATAATGGGAATGTCACTCTGTTACAGCCTTATGAACATGGTAGGCTGGCTCGTAATGAGACCCCCTATCTTCCATCTGCGAACAAAATTTTGTTGTTATTACACATTTTTATGATAAAAAGAGGGAGGCTCAGTACTCCTTAAGAGCAGGGATGGTGGAAGAAGTTGAACATGTCAATAGAAAAAATATACCCATAATCTCATTTATTACAGACAGAGAAGATTATAACCAGGAAGGGTGGAACCAGCATGGTATTAAGATGATCAATCAATATCATGTACAAGAGAAAACAATGCAGTAAAGTAGTATATAAATAATTGTGTCATTTTGAAAAGAATCTATCATCAAGGAGCGGTCCTGTTAAAGATCATAACGTGAATGATATTAACTTGCTTCAAAAGAATCCATTATTCTTATCCTCATAAAAGTAGTGTACTTCATGCCATGAAAGAGAATCAGTAAAATGTGGTTGAGATGAATTAGGAATAATCCCACAAAAGGAATAAAATGGTTGATCTCAAAAATACTCCCAAAGTGTTGTTTCTTTGAAGGAACATAAAAAACACTCAAAAAGTGGTGTTCCGTGTAGGGAACAACAAAGGAAATGCACACCAAAAAGCAAAAATACATATAAAAAGTGTGAGAACGCAAATGCCATTCCTTTGGAAAAATGAACAGCAAAAACTAAAAGTGCTGTTCCTTTAGAAATGGAACAACAAAAATGAAAAGTGGCGTTCCTTTGGAAAATGAACATTAAAAACGCACGTGCCGTTCCTTTGGAAAATGAACAACAAAAATGAAAAGTGTCGTTCCTTTGGAAAAGGAACAACAAAAACGCAAGTGCCGTTCCTTTAGAAAAGGAACAACAAAAATGAAAAGTGCCGTTCCTTTGGAAAATGAACAACAAAAACGCAAGTGCCATTCCTTTGGAAAATGAACAACAAAAATGAAAAGTGCCGTTCCTTTGGAAAAGGAACAGCAAAAACGCAAGTGCCGTTCCTTTGGAAAATGAACAACAAAAATGAAAAGTGCTATTCCTTTGGAAAATGAACAACAAAAACGCAAGTGCCGTTCCTTTGCAAAAGGAACAGAAAAAATGAAAAGTGCCATTCCTTTGGAAAAAGAACAGCAAAAACGCAAGTGCCGTTACTTTGGAAAAGGAACAGCAAAAATCAAAAGTGCCGTTCCTTTGGAAAAGGAATAGCAAAAACGCAAGTGCCGTTCCTTTGGAAAATGAACAGCAAAAATCAAAAGTGTTGTTCCTTTGGAAAAGGAACAGCAAAAATGCAAGTGCCGTTCTTTTGGAAAAGGAACAGCAAAATGAACTGTGAAAAAGGAACAGCAAAATGAATCGTGAAAAAGGAACAACAAAATGAACGGCTGACCCAAAAGGTGCTGTTCCTTTGGAAAAGGAACAACAAAACGAAAATGCTGTCCCTTTGAAAAAGGAACAACAGAAACGACAAAAGTGCAGACAAATGCTGTCCCTTCAGAAAAGGAACAACAAAATTCACAATCATAAAATGCAAGCACGTAAAGAATGAATTAGCTGTTCACTGCATTGATGCCGAGGATGGGTTACAATTTTAATGAAGCAATACCTGAAACACAAAATATAAGAGAAATCAGAAAAGAAACAACATTTTATTTAAAAAACAGTGTGTAAATAAATAAATTAAGTTACAACAGCTATGATATTATGTAAAAAAATGATCTCTTTGAAAAATGTTTTGGCAGCAATGACAAGACATGAATCTTCAAATGGAAATCAATTTTTCATTTCTTCTATTATGAATCTGTTGGGTAATGAGTTGGATGAAATTCATTTGTTTCATAAAATTTCTTTCAAAAATCACTCGTCCATAAATTGACCTTCTTTATTTTCTGAGGACCTGCAAAAAACGAGTGTCTACTTGCAATAAAACATTAAATCATGGAGAAAGAGAGGTGATCGGGCTCCCCTAATCCAAGAATTATGCAAAAAAACAACGAGTAGTTACTCTGTATAACAAATCCATTGAGAAAATAACAAAGTAAAATTTATCTGTCACATGCGGGAGAGCAGTGGCCAATCATGCTAACCTGCAGCGTTTTAATCACAACTTCTTTGTTTTTCGTCGAAATTGAGTGATTCCAAAGCCAAATGAGAGATAATTCAAAGGTTTATCTCCAATAGAAACAGGTTTTAAAAATTCAAGGATATGATATTTCAATTTTAGTTAGAACAACCTGCATAACAAAGTCATTTTCGGTTACCCCACTTAGAACAACAGTGAATGTTTTAAGCATAGATTCTTCGTTTGATGTCGGATTCAAATGATTCAAATTGGAAATGAAATTAGATTCATTTATTTATCTCCAATAGAAACAGGTTTTGAAAACAAGAAGAATTTATAGGTCAAATACTCTAAGGAACAACCGGAAAGACAGAGTTTTAAGGGTGCTGATTTACGATAGACAGTCAGTATTTTGATCATAACTTCCCCATACGATATCGAAATTGAGTGATTCCAATTGCCTTGTAAACTAGATTCATAGGGGAATCTACTATAGTAACAAGTTTTAAAAATATGGTCATTTAGGTCTCCAAAAACTGACTGTCCCAACTCTGTTCCTGAGCTGCCCGCTAGACACCCTGTCAATGTTTTAGTTCTAACTTTTTCGTTTCAAATCCAAATTGAGTTAGAAATTAGACATCAAGGGCTACCTAGGGTAGAAATAGGTTTTAAAAATATTCACTTTTGGTCCCTCAAAACATGACTGTCCCGACTATTTTTCCAGAAATCTCATCAAGCCCGCAAGCCAAAAAAATGATATTCAAGCATTTTTTCATATTGATGATAAAAATGAATATAAGTGTTTGTAGAATTGTTATTTCTATTATAAATCATCTACATACACAAATGAATTGAAACATTTATCATCGATGTTGATTTCGATAGCGTGTTGCAACAAAAGAAACAACTAGTTTTACAAAAATAAAAAAATGTGTTTGTTTTATTTATTTATTTATTTTATTTTCTCCACTATCCTACTCTTGTTTGAGAATTGAATATGTTTATGTATAAGAGTATTTCCAGTGGAACCATTTTAGAAATAAGGCCTCTAGTATGTACATACCCAAATTTGAAAAATGCATGTTAATAAAAACTAGGGTATGAGAAGCCAACTTCCCTTGAAAAGATGGTGCCAAAAATTGTTGAAGCATAGAGTGATGTTGCAAACAAATGATGGGGTGAAACCAATCTTCAATGTATCCGTTACTTTCTTGATTTCCCATAGCCATCGTATCATGAAGTTCTTGAGTTTTTAAAATGGTTTGTTGGTGCAAACTAGAAGAAACCTCATTTTCTTTCATAACTTCTACAATTTTTGGATTTGAAACATTCTGAATCTCATTGTAAATTTTTTCAAATGGTGCATGTGAGATAGAATGGGTGGGAAGGGTGGGTAAATTTTGCAGTTCAACATTGTAACCATGTTGTACTGATTTATTGTGGTGAGGGTGTGGAATGAGTTGAGCAGGAAAATGTGTAAGGAATGGAGCATTATGATGATGTGGTTGGTTGGGTTGAGTGGATGAATTTGATATGCAAGCAAGATGTTGTGGAAGAGCTGGTAAAGAATATGGAGAATATGTTTGTGCTACAAGATGAGGGAGAGTAGTCATGCAATCATGAGTTGAACCATGCCAAACTTGTAGACAAGATTGATGGTTATATTGACATGGCTGCCCTAACACATTAGTATTCCATAATGGATTATGTAAGTAAGAGAATGAAGAGGAAGTGTTTTGAACCATACCTATTGACCTTGTTGCAGCTTCCCCATCTCTTTGATATGCCACTTCCAAATTAGATAAGGAAGAACAACCATCTATGGTATGCTCCTTTCGGTCATGAGTGAAAAGCACTTCATCAAATCCTTGATTTTTATGAACCTGCAAAACAACCAATTTTGCATTTAGAGAGCTAATAAAATCAACTTTAAAATTTTCAAATAAAGCATTGATTTCAGCTCTTATGTCTCCTATTCTTGTAGCAGATTTGGAAAAGAAGGAACAACTCACAAACCTTATGCACAACTCACAAACATCATTATATGACAACTGAAAAACATCACCTTTTCCTATTAGATTTAAGAGTTCTAAAAATTCATCTTTGATTCCTTTAAGAATGAGTGTTTTTAAGATCTCTTTTTCCAAATGCTTATGTTTTGATTTTTGAAGGTTATAATGAAATCGATCTACATAGTCCTCCAAGCTTTCATCTTTCCCTTGTATCATATTGAAAATATCTTCATTGGCCTTGCAATAGTCTTGGTACTTCTTCAAGAATATGTTCTTCATGTCCTCCCATGTTTGGATGCAGTTCCCACCTAGGCTCATGAATCATCGGAGAGCTGCTCCTTTTAGAGTAAGAGGAAACACTTTCAACCTTTGTTCGTTAGTGTAATAATCATATCCTCTACAAAGTATTTCGAACTCAAATAAGAATGTATCTGGATCTTTATTTGTCAAGCCATAAAAATTTGGTAAAGAAGATGGGGGAATTATGTGAATTTGTGTCACTCCTCCTAGATCTTTGATAGGAAATTCAAAATTAGAAATGTGAGTCATTTCTTATCATAATAGAAGATGTTCTTCATGTGTTTCTTTGAGGCTCCTTCTTCAAATGTTCCTGTCAATTGGATAGTGAAATGGGTGGTGCTTACATCACCACTTGAGAAAAATCATGAGATTTGTTTTTCAAAATTTCTATTTTTTTAGTCATTCACACAAAAATTCAAACATTTACCCTAAGTTGTTTAACAATTCTGCTGGAAAGCGGGCGGGGGAGCAGGGCTTCTACATGCTCCGTACGCAGGTTCTTACCTTCCGTTTTTAATACCCAATTCTTTCCTAACAGACACTCATCAAATGCACACTACTCTTTTAAAAATGGCTACACTCTCCCCGGCAACGGCGCCAAAATGTCAAGCGATAAAAAGGTGTCTTTTTAACTCCTAATTACCTTCACATTAATTGTCAACCCATGGACGACTTTTTATTCCAAGAGTGTACTCAGTCTGAGGCGGCTATTTACTCAAGAGTAATGTTATGAAAGATGTAGTACAGTGCTCAAAATACAAAAGTAAATGAATGCTTGAAACGAAATCTAACTACAAAAACATAAACTCAAATGCTCGGAAATCCAACTATTCACTCAGCAATCATCAATCGAGGATACAGTAGCAATAACTCATTCCTCTAGAGATTGATACAATTGAAATCAAACTAGGACAAGACAATCAATCTGAGAACGAGGAAGCAGTAACCCATGTTCTCTATAGTTGACAACCCTGTATTAAAGCAATTAAAAAGGAAATAGAATTTAAACTAAAGCTGCTATTGAAAGTAAATTAGGAAAACTCTTTTAAAAGGAACTCTTGCAATTAACCAACGGAAATGAACAACGAAGTAAATGGGTAGCAAACTGTAATTAAAGGAATCTGAAAAACAAACTCTAATTAATGAAAATGAACAACAACAAAGCCAAATTAATAGCAATCTGTAATGAATAGCAAAACCTTAGTCTAAGGAAATAAATGTAGCAATCGTATTCTACAGGAATCAGAAAACAACCTTTACTCTAAGAATAAATCAGACAACAAACGGAAATAGAATGGCAACTAATTAGAAATGAAATATAGAACAACGCTTGAAAGCCAAACAGAAATACACAACAACGTAACACACGGCACACCTTAATGGTAATCTGATATGGTAATCCAATTATTAGTCTTATAAATAATACCATTGTCTTTTTAGAATGGAACAACAACGTTTATAAGTTCAACAATCGTAAGGAAATATAATTTCCAAGATAAATTTAGTAATACCAATGGTCAAATGTTACAACACAGATATTCTATAATTGATCAGCAACGGTATCCTGTAAAAACCATTTATATCAGCACTTAAGGAAACAGCAATGCATTGCAAAATCGATATGATATTTCTGTCTTAAGAAAATGAGATTACGTGACAGAGCTGTGATGTAAAATAATAGAACATACCAGATTACCAAATAAAGCTGATAAGCAAAACCACGCATGAACTACAGATATAATATACAGCAGCAGCAGCAACGTACTCCACCAGAGGCTGGGCCCTTAGCCGCCATCGGATGCTGCTGGGTTACTTCAAATGAATAGAATGAACAACAACTCCCAAATCAGGTATTAATCATTAAATGGTGAAATCATTACAACAACTGAAGCTTTGAGACTTACAACATGAAACAATCCTTTCTTCCTCCTATCCTATCATGAATTCCTAATTCTAAATCTCTAATTCTAAATCCTCAATTCTCCATTCCCTTAGCCATCATTTTTCCATCTGAAAATCATCCCCCTCTCTGATCTCTGTTTTTATTTAAATAGAGAGAGATCAGAGAGAAGTTACAATAGAGATAACTACAACATGATTTATATTACAAAATTGGATTGTTTCCAACCAATTGATCAACAAGAAAATATATTTCCATCTATCTTTCAACAAGAGCAAGGCGAATTTGGCTTTTCATCTGAGATTTGGAGGACGGCCGCAACAATATATATGAGAAAATCATTCTCAAAGAACCCTGTGTTTCTCTCAATACAAGTCGAATTTGGGCAAACCGTTCTTTAAAAAAGTTAATTGGGTCCGTTTTGGACAAAACCCATGTTCCGGATTTTCCAGATTCTGCTTCATTTTCTCAGAATCTCAACCGCAAAACTGTCACTTTTTATTCCAGCGAATTTCTGAGTTGGCACTTTTAATGATCAAATATTCAATCTGGAAATTATCTTGGAGGCTAAAAATGGTGAATAATGTTACAACCAATTTATTAAAACTATCATTGATAAAATCATGCATAATCATCAATTTATTAGAAATAAAGGAGAATAAATAATATTCATTCATAAGAGCATAAATCATTATAAATTGGATTTATATAATAAATTATAATAAAGGACATGATAAAGAAGAGTAAAAATGAATAAAATAAGTGTTTAAAAAGTGGTCGTATTCACGGCCCAACAACCACTCTAATGGAGCTTCACAACTTTTTGGGTCTTGCAAAGTTTTCTTGGTATGAGTCCCAATAGAAGGCGTTCATTGAGTTGAAGCACCATCTCTACTCTGCACATGTACTCACCCTGCCAGACCTGCAACAATCATTTGAAATCGAGATAGACGCCTCAGACTATGCTATTGGTGCAGTCCTCAACCAACACAGGCATCCAGTGACCTATCATATTGAGACTCTTTCCGCTACAATTCAGAACTACCCCATCTATGATAAAGAGATGTAATCCATTGTGCAGGCTTGCCGACAGTGGAAGCACTACATTCTAGGGAAGGAGATAGTCATCCATACCGATCACCGACCTATTTAGTTTATACAGACACAGGAGAGGTTGCAGAAAGATCACCATTAGAAGTGGTCTACATATCTGGAACAATTCTTCTTGAACATTAAATACAAAAAGGGAAACACCAATCATGTTGTAGATTGCCTCAGCTAGACCCCAATTTCATCACTAACTACTATTCTCAACTATTGTGGCCATGAGACCTGTAGATGGATGCAACTATAAAAAAATGATCCATAGTTCGCTTCCACATACCAGATGCTAGTAGATGGAAATAATTTCTTGACTTCCACCTCCAGGACACATTATTATGATACCTAGGCCACCTTTATGTTCCTTCAAGTGAGCATGCCAAGCTGATTTTGGAGGCTCACTACAGTCGGGTCACAGGACACTTTAGTGTGGAGAAAACTATGGTTGTACTTCAAAAGTACATTTATTTTCCCAAACTTTGACTGGATGTTGGGAAATATATCAGATCCCGCACTGCCTGCACCATCGCTAAGCCAACCATCAAGAAGCAAACCTGTACACTCCTCAGCCTACTCCCAGCCACCTGTGGGAATCCATGTCCATGGACTATATGTTTGGCCTCCCTTCTACCAAGCATGGTAATGAATGTGTATTTGTGGTTGTGGACATATTTTCTAAGATGGCTATATTGGTGGTTTGCAAGAAGAGTATCACCACAGAGGACACTGCCAAACTCTTCTTTGAACTAGTATGGGTACATTTTGGGATCCCGTAGACCATTATATAATATCGGTATAGAAGGTTCCTACACACATTTTGTTCAAGCCTCTGGACGCTATTGGACTCCAAGCTCACCAAGTCGATTGCCTTCCATCCCCATACTGATGGCCAAACAAAGGTCGCCAATAGGATGATAGTGCACATACTCCACATGTACAAGTCCAAGCATCCTCAAACTTGGGATGCGAGTCTTCCATATGTGCAACACATTTATAAAAGAGATCTCCATATCTCTACTGGTCACAATCCCTTTCAAGTGGGTTTAAGATTTCAACCATTGTGTCTGATTGATGTTGCCATACCTCACGTGACTACATAGACACATGTATTGTCTGAGGCTGATAAAGCGACTAGATTTATTGAACGCATCCAACACATCCACCATCAGGTTCACGACATCCTGGAGAAGTCAAATGCCAAGTACAAGCAGTGACATGATCAACATCGGGTGCCACATAAGTTTTAGGTGCGCGACAAAGTTTTGTTGCATTTGTAGAAAGAACGCCTTACTGGAGCCCATCGAAATCTCAAACCACTCAAATATGGTCCTTACACCATTACTTAGGTTGTGGGAGACAATTTTTTTGAGCTTACCATTCCCCCATTCCTTGGGCTACACCCGATGTTCAATGTGGATCAGTTTCGGCCATACTTCCAACTATTGCTGGACACATCAGACATTACAGAACAACTCACACCAATAGAGTTAAACCCAAACTGCATGGAACATGCCATATATGATTGGATTATGGACACATAGGTCTAAAACACTTGCCAGCAAAAGATCCAACTATATCGGGTTGTCAAAGCTGGCCAACTCCTACACCAAGGAAAGTGGCTCACCAGGGACTAGGTTCAAAAGAAATTTCCTCACCTCATGGGGGCTCTACACCCAATGTGGACCATTGCTTCCTACGGGGGGGGGGGAAATGATCCAGTGTTGAAAATGCAACAAGATGATGGAGCTTAGTGGAAAGGAGTCGCCTTCACTAAGTGGGCCCGTAGGCTATTTTTGGCGCAAAGTCTATTTTTAGACATATGGATCATGGTCTATGAGTTGCAGGATGTTGTTTATGGATGATTGGTCATGTTGAGAAAAATAGATGGACTTCTATTTTTGGTTCACAACGGAGTGATTAGAGTCTATTTTTAGACTGCTAGGCTAAAAATAGAAACAGTCAAATATTATTAGCCCTTAGTAATATTTGGACTATAAACATTATCTTATTCTCTTGGAGCACTTCAGTTTGAGCTACGGATGTGGCACATGCAGCTGACAGAAGGAATCATGTGGGTTCTTATGTATTAGTTGAGCTATTGCATGGAGGACTTCAGTTAGAACTCATGCATGTGAGTTTTGTGGAGTTGGATGTGGAGTTGATGGAGTTGTGTTCAGTTTGACTTGGTTAAACTAGTTGTATTTAGTCTAATTGCAGAATACACTAGTGATGAGTGATGTGAATTAATTGTTAATTAATTCACTAATTATTAACTCATAAAGCAACTAAAGAATACATCAGTTAACTTAGTGCATGGACAGTTCAACAGAGACAGGTGTTAGAGGTAAGTGAAAGGGTGAGTTGTGACTATCAATTGTGCATGAGATTTGCACATGCATGGATTGAGTTATGCCAATGAGGATTGCGCAGTGTGGGCCAATATCTAGGCAATTGTAGCTTGTGCTCACGTGATTCTCTTGCGGGATTGTGCAGTGGAGGCAGGCAAAGCAGCAGAGGAGATTTGAACCTGTGACTTGTTCGGATCTGAGCTAGTTTTGTGTGTAACAGGTGGAGATAGTACTGAGTACTTGTGAGGAGTATTGTACTATGTATTGTTACATATTCTCAATCATTATAATATACATATAGTGTGGGGTTTTTAGCTGTATTCTTTCCCCGGGTTACATATTGTGTTAATGTGTGCATGCGATTGATGTTTCATTGTTTTTGATGCTGCTAAATTGATGATCAACGTAGAGGAGATTATGTATTGTGCATGTATTCCGAAATAGTGTATAATCATGATAATCTCTGTGAATAAGTGTTTATTATTCAAAATTTCTACATGGTATCAGAGCTGGTTGATTTTTAGAAAAAGTTCTACAGGATATCAAAGCGGGATTGATCATCAGATCTATTATTCAGAAAGTGTTTACATTTTATTTCTTCAGGCAGAGTCTGTAATCGGGCCAGGTAGCTTTTGGATTCATCCTTCTTTTGGAAGGTGAGATATCCGGTGAATGCCCATATAGTCGATCTCTATACAAGAAATACTTTGTTCTCACGAATTCTACATCAGAGGCGGTTGAGTTTTTGAGCTGGTGGAATTTGAATTTGCAGCAGTGTTTTCTTGGTGTCAACGTTGCAATGTCTTTCAACGGATTGCGATTGGAGTATGCTCTTGAGGGTAGCTCGAATTATATTGCATTGAAGGACAGGATGGAGGCGGTGTTAGATGACAATGGGTTGAAGGATTTCATAGATGATGAAGTCCCAAAACCTACTGATGTTGCTGAAGCTGTGGTTTGGCAAAAGAAGACAGCAAAGTGTGGAAGGATTCTGTTGGAGGGCGTGAAGGATCACATTGTGTCCAGCCTGCATGGAAAGGCTTCTCCATACTTGATGTGGAAAGCATTGACAGATCTATTCCAAAGCAAGAGCGACCAAAGGAAGTTGGCACTCAAGGATAAACTCAGAAACATTAAGTGTGAGAATGGAGATAGTATGCCCAGGTATCTCACGAAGTTCACCCAATGCTGGGATGAGCTAGGAAGTGTGGCGGTAACTGTTGATGATGGGGAATTGGTGAGCTTGGCTCTCCTTGGTCTTCCGAAGAGTTGTCATTCCTATCAGGACTCTGTCAATGGTCGGGAGAAATTGCCAGGATGGGAGAGACTTTGGTCGGATCTTGTGCAAGAGGAGATCAGACGGAGCACCAGAGACAGTTCTTCATCCATGCATGATGAGGAGAACTGTGCCTTAGTGAGTAAGGTGAAGAAGGGGAAGGAGAAGGGTTCTCTTTCCGAATCCAGTTCTTCCAATAATGGGAAGAAGGTTGACAAGTCGAAGGTGAGATGCTTTCGTTGTCATGAGTTGGGCCATTATGCTACTAATTGCCCAAAGAAGAAATCCAAGAAGGGATCTGGGGAAGGATCTGAAGGTGAGGCACTTGCTTCGCAGTTTGAGTTGGATTTCACACTCTTTGCATGCATGGTTTCATCCATGGTGGGAAGTAATTGGTTTCTTGACAGTGGAGCTTCTTTCCACATGACCGGTGACAAGAGTTTGTTCAGTACTTTGGAGGAGAAAGATCTCCAGATATTCATAGCGATGGGTAATGATGAGAAGTATAGTGTCTCAGGTGTAGGCACGGTTATTTTTCAGAGGGAGCATGGAGCTCGCCTTACCTTGACCGATGTCAAGTATGTACCAAGACTGAAGAGAAACTTGGTGTCGATCGCGATGCTGGAAGACAGAGGTTGTGATGTAGTCTTCAGTAAGGGAAAGGTTTTCCTTAGACACATCATCACTAGACAGGTGAAGCAGATTGGTTCACGGGTCAAGAACCTGTATGCTCTTGAGGTTCAAGATGCATGCAAAGCCTTGAGCAGCGGGGCAACTGATGGAGACTTGGTGGTTGAGAGGGAGCATATATTACCTTTCAACATGCAGAGCCAGAAGAAGTCTCAGACGATTGTGGAGGAGCCACGATTGGTGCAGCAACTTCAGGAGGTTGTGGAGTAGCCACAACAAGGGAAGCTGAGAGGAGATCGAGTAGAGACATCTACTCATGCAGAGACCTCCAGTAGGGGGAACCTTCGAGCCAGGTGGGCTGAAGGAGCGCATGCAGCCATACCTCCAGGTAGGAGGTGGGGTGATGTGGATTGATTGTCCCAAGGAGGAGGGGCAGGATCCTTGAGGTACCCAACCTCTTGGATGAGACCTTGCTACGAGAGCCCTAATGTGGAGTAGCAGGAACTGATTGATTGGGTAGAGACAGATGCGGATGGAGCGGCAGAGAGAGCAACAGTGTATGGAATCCCAGGACAACGCATAGCTAGCAGGCTGCAACAATGCGAGAGGCACAAGTGTTTTGCACAGTGCTAGGTGGCACAGAGAAGTGTGCAATGGTGCGAGATGCATGGATATGTTGTAGTAGCACAGATGTCAGAGAGGGAGCACTTGTCAGCAACAGGTAGAGCTTCAGCATCAGAGTATGTTCCTAGCCCAATAGAGTGGTCAGTTGGGAGTGTTTTTGTTCCAAGTGTTGTTGGAGCAAGTGGACCGGGAAAATGTGTTGCATGCAGAACATTCCAGAGTTGTAGGATAGGGGTTGCAGATTATCCATATCTTGTTGAGAGGGAGTGTTGAAAATGCAACAAGATGATGGAGCTTAGTGGAAAGGAGTCGCCTTCACTAAGTGGGCCCACAGGATATTTTTGGCGCAAAGTCTATTTTTAGACATATGGATCATGGTCTATGAGTTGCAGGATGTTGTTTATGGATGATTGGTCATGTTGGGAAAAATAGATGGACTTCTATTGTTGGTTCACAGCAGAGTGATCAAAGTCTATTTTTAGACTACCAGGCTAAAAATAGAAACAATCAAATATTATTAGCCCTTAGTAATATTTGGACTATAAACATTATCTTATTCTCTTGGAGCACTTCAGTTCGAGCTACGGATGTGGCACATGTAGCTGACCGAAGGAATCACATGGTTTCTTATGTATTAGTTGATCTATTGCATGGAGGACTTCAGTTAGAACTCATGCATGTGAGTTCTGTGGAGTTGGATGTGGAGTTGATGGAGTTGTGTTCAGTTTGACTTAGTTAAACTAGTTGTATTTAGTCTAACTGCAGAATACACTAGTGATGAGTGATGTGAATTTATTGTTAATTAATTCACTAATTATTAACTCATAAAGCAACTAAAGAATACATCAGTTAACTCAGTGCATGGACAGTTCAACAGAGACAGGCGTTAGAGGTAAGTGAAAGGGTGAGTCGTGACTATCAGTTGTGCATGAGATTTGCACATGCATGGGATTGAGTTATGCCAATGAGGAATGCGCAGTGTGGGCCAATATCTAGGCAATTGTAGCTTGTGCTCACGTGATTCTCTTGCAGGATTGTGCAGTGGAGGCAGGCAAAGTAGCGGAGGAGATTTGAACCTCTGACTTGTTCAAATCTGAGCTAGTTTTGTGTGTAACAGGTGGAGATAGTACTGAGTACTTGTGAGGAGTATTGTACTATGTATTGTTACATGTTCTCAATCATTATAATATACAGATAGTGTGGGGTTTTCAGCTGTATTCTTTCCCTGGGTTACATACTATGTTAATGTGTGCATGCGATTGATGTTTCATTGTTTTTGATGCTGCTAAATTGATGATCAACGTAGAGGAGATTATGTATTGTGCATGTATTCCGCAATAGTGTATAATCGGGATAATCTCTGTGAATAAGTGTTTATTATTCAAAATTTCTACATCCAGGTGGATATTGGTGGCCACCCACCTATTCCACCTAGACCTCCAGTGAGTTTCATTTTTTTATTTTAGCATTTACTACTTTTATCAATTTTTTGGGTCCTGAACTTCCAAAGCAGTTTTGACCCCCTAAACGACATTTTTTTGAGGTTCGCTATAGGACCATATTCAGAGGTGAGGGGTTGCAGGAAAACTTATAGTACTTAGAGAGACATTTCCAAGAAGGTATCGTACACGCAAAACAAAGATAATATGACCAAGTTATGACCCTGGGAAGTTGGTTGCCCAACTAACCCAAACAGGGCCCACAAAATATTGGCGTTACATATCCTGTGGTTAGGGTTTTGGTTGTTTAGGGTTTTCTCATGTTTTCCAATAATAAATAGTCCCTTGAGCCTCATTGTAACATAGTTGAGAGGTATGTAGCGGCCACATCTCTTCTCAGAGATAAGCTACCATCTCCCGAGCTAGTCTTATTTCCATTCTGTTTGTAAGCATATTTCAGTATTTGATATTAATAAAATGAAGTGTTATTTCTGCTGCATCTTTGTAGTTATGGTTATATCTGTAATTAGTTGCGTTCTTGTTTAAATTTATATAAGTGGTATCATAGCAGTCTGCTCTTTCTCGGTTTTTCTTTGCATGTCCCCAACGAGGTCAAGATATAAGGAGTTAGGGCTTGACCTAGTCAAACCTTTGGAAGACCAGCCTCGCAAATCCCGATGGCCTCCCATGGAGGAAGAAAAGAAATATGAGGGGGTAGGAGATCCTTTCAAAATATTGCTCGAAGAATCCCTCGAGCAACATAGGAATACGATGATGGACAACTTTTCTGAGATCCTTCAGTGGCTGCCCAAGGGCGACACATCTACTTCTAGCCGCTACTCTAGAAGCACCACACCATTTAAGGTGAAAGTTAACTTTAACATTCCCATATTTTAGGGTAAGATAGATGCAGACACCGTCAATAAATGGTTAAATCTTATAGAAGGATATTTTTCTATTCATGATTTTTCTAGTCGGGAAAATATTACTTTTGCTCTTCTCAAAGCCACCCCCGACATCAAGGACTGGTGGGAAACCTACTATGAGGAGAAGGATGAAAGTATGCCCTCACTATTTTCAGCCACACCCACCTGGGATTTGTTCTGGGATGCCATTAAGGAGCAGTACTACCTTGTGGGTAGCTATGAGGATAAATACATAAAGTGGACCACACTATGACAGGGAAGGGACCAAGATGTGCCGGATTCCAATGTTTTTCATACTCTTCGCATGAAGGTTGGTATCAAGGAACCTGAGAAACATTTGGTACTCATCAGGGGATTTTTGAGGTCTAAAATGGGCCTCCTTAGAAAAATGTACAACCAAAATAAAGTTTATAAGAATCAATAGGATTCAAGATGATGATGTCAACCATGGGGGATGATTCACCATTTTTGGAATTAAAAACTAAAAATAATAAAATAGTAAAACTACTTTTTTCAACTTATCTCCCTAAGTTTTTATTCAAATTTCGAGAAGGAGTACTCATTGGATGAAAAATTTAATTCCTCATCCAAAGAGTACTCATGTTGCATACTTTCGATGGACCTTGCTACACGAAAATGAGAAATACATGAAAAAACATGATTGCAATCACGTTTTTCATGTATTTCTCATTTTTAGTGTAGTAGGGTCCATTGAAAGTATGAAACACGAGTACTCCTTGGATGAGGAATCCAATTATGAATCCAACGAGTGTTTCTGCTCAAAATTTGAGCAAAACCATAGGGAGATATGTTGAAAATACGAGTTGAAAAAATAGTTTTTTCTTTTTTCCCTCTAAAATTTGATGATGTAATCTAATATTATTTTATTATTTCCACTATTATTTTATAATTTCCTTAGGAGTCCCATTTTAGACCTCAAAATCCCCCTAATGAAAGTACCACGAATGTCTACACAGGTACATTTAGGATGAGATGGAGTGTCTGTACATCTCCTCGCTCGACATGACATACCGATACACTATCAAGATTGAGCAAAAGCTTGAACAAAAAAATGAAGACTTTGGATCTGTGAATTTGAAGCAAGGGAAAGGTGCCCCCAAACATAGAGAAAAGGGAAATGCCAAGGCGGGGTAACCCATGATAACTTGCTAAAGCCGTAAGAAAAGAACAACACCACGAAGACAAAGAAGGACATGGGAAAGTGGTGTGAGTTCCATAAGAGCTCCACTCACAACACAAGTGAGTGTCGGCCAAGAAGTCACTGGTGGCTGAGCTGAAGGCTTATGAGTCCGACGCATGTTCCGAATCTGAATCAAAACTTGGCAAGGGGAATGACAAAGGGAAGCAAATAATTTATGCGGATCCTGGTGCCACTGTGGCCACCACCAAGATCCAGAAGACTGAGCCTAAAGATCCTTAAGAGGGGGAGCCCCTATTCCACTCACAGATGTGGGTGAAGGGTTCTCTGCTGCAGTTCATTGTCAACAATGGGAGCCAAAAGAAGTTCATTTCAGTAGAGGTTGTGAAGCGATTAGGCCTACCAACTACAACACATCTGCAACTGTACACCATTGGTGGCTTCATCAAGGACGAGATCTCCGCGTCAGCCAATAGTGCAACCTTCCTTATAGCATCAAGCCCTTCACGGATGAGGTACTGTGTGATGTTGCTCCTCTTGAAGTTTGTGATGTATTATTAGGACAACCATACTTATGGAAGTGATATGATATATATGAGGCTAGACCTCGCTTTGTTATTATTTATTTGGGTACTAAGTTATACAGGATACCGAAGGTAGCCCCACCTACCGCCATCTCTTTGATCTTTGTTAAAAAATGCAATAAGGTCATCTCCTAGATTGGGAAATTTGTTTTCTTTATGATTCACACTCAAAGTAAGGGGAAGGTCGTGGCCACATCCATGGCTCCCAGGAAGGGTTCCTCCAAGCAGCAAAAGCAGGTGGATGCGGTCATGGAAGAATACAAGGACATCTTCTCCTCACCCACAGGGGTACCCTTGCATTGTCAGGTCAAGCATTCAATCGATCTGACTCTCAGAGCACCTCTACCCAACGAGTCGATATGTCATCACTCCATTCTGGAAAATGAAGAGATCAAGCAATAAATCCAAGAGTTGCAGCAAAAATGGCACATCCGACCAAGTTCCTCGCATTGTGGGAGCTTGATTGTACTTGTACAGAAGAAGGATGGGACCTGGAGGCTCTACATTGATTATCGGGCATTAAAAAAAATCATTGTCAGGAACAAGTATCCAATCCCATGGATTGATGACCTTCTGGACTAACTCAAGGGTGCCAAGTATTTCACCAAGATCAATATGAAGTCTGGTTATGACTAGGTTCTAATAGAGCGCATAGATGTATGGAAGACCACCTTTAAATCCAAGGAAGGCCTTTCCCAATGGTTGGTTATGCCCTTTGGGTTGACAAATCCCCCTGCCACTTTTATGAGGCTAATGGATGACATCTTGTGGCCCTTCACCAACTCATTCATGGTGGTTCATTTGGATGACATCCTCACCTTTAGAAATATTTGGAAAGAACACTTGCAACACATTTAACAAGTGCTTCAAACCCTTCGACAACACAAACTATGTGCCAACTTGGAGAAATGCACCTTTGGCATGAGCGAGGTCCTATACTTGGGTTACATCATATATGAGCGGGGTGTGCATGTGGACTTGACTAAGATCCAAGTCATTCGGGATTGGCCAACCCCGACCACTCTAACGGAGCTTCGCAACTTTTTGGGGTTTTCAAATTTTTATTGTAGGTTCGTGTTGGGATTCTTGCATATTACTTGGCCTTTGAGTCAGATTACTAAGGGCGGGGGTGAAATCAAAGTTTTCCTGGTCCGAGTCCCAACAAAAGGCGTTCGTTGAGTTCAAGCACTGCCTTTTCTTTGCACCGATACTCACCCTACCATACTTGCAACAACCATTTGAAATCAAGACATACGCCTCAAACTATGCTATTGGTGCAATCCTCACCCAACACGGGCATCCAATGGGCTATCACAGTGAGACACTTTCTAATACAATTCGGAAGTACCCCACCTATGATAAAGAGATGTATTCCATTGTGTAGGCTTGCGGACAGTGGAAGCACTACATTTTGGGGAAGGAGACGATCATCCACACCAATCAACGACCTGTTCAGTTTATACAGACACAGGGAAAGTTGCAGAACGATCACCATCAGAAGTGGTCTACATATATGCAACAATTCCACTAGAAAATTAAATACAAAAAGGGCATCACCAATCATGTTGTATATTGCCTCAACCAACCCCCAGTTGCAGTATTGACTATTGTTCTCAACTCTTGTAGTCATGAGACCTCTGGATGGATGCAACTATACAAAAATAATCCAGAGTTTTCTTCGACATACCAGATGCTAGTAGATGGAAAGCAAGTTCCTGAGCCACCTTTTTGTTCCTTCAAGCGAGCGTACCAAGCTGATTTGGGAGGCACACTACAGTTGGGTCGCATCGCATTTTGGTGTGGAGAAAACTCTGGCTATACTAAAAAAGTGATTTTATTGGCCCAAACCCTAACTAGATGTTGGGAAATATATTAGATCCTGCATTGCCTACAGCATTGCCAAGCCAACCATCAAGAAGCAAGGCTTGTACACATCTCTGCCTACTTCCAACTAGCCATGGGAATCCATATCCATGGACTATATGTCCATCTTTCCTTCTACCAAGCATGGTAATCACTGTGTATTTGTGGCTGTGGGCATATTTTATAAGATGGCTATATTGGCAACCTGCAAGAAGAGTATCACTGCAAAGGACACTGCCAAACTCTTCTTTCAATGAGTATGGGTACATTTTGGGATCTCATAGACCATTATATCAGATAAGGATAGCAGGTTCCTAAGCACATTTTGGGCAAGCCTTTGGACACTATTGGACACCAAGCTCACCAAGTCGACTTTCTTCCATCCGCATACTGATGGCCAGACATAGGTCATAAATAGGATGATAGTGCACATACTCCACATGTAAAATTCCAAGCATCTTCAAACCTGGGATGAGAGTCTTCCATATGTGCAACACAGTTATAATAGAGCTCTCCATAACTCCATTGGTCGCAGGTCCTTTCAAGTGGGTCTAGGATTTCAACCATTGTGTTCGATTGATGTTGCCATCCCTCATTCAACTAGACAGACATAATCCACACATGTGTTATTAGAGGCTGATAAAGTGACCAGATTTATTGAACACATCCAACACATCCTCCAGCAAGTTCATGACATCTTGGAGAAGTCAAATGCCAAGTACAAGCAGTGACCTAATCAACGTCGGGTGCCACACAAGTTTCAGGTCGACGACAAAGTTTGGTTGCATTTGTAGAAAGAATACCTTACTGGATCCCATCAAAAGATCAGACCACTCCAATATGGTACTTACACCATTACCAAGGCTATGGTAGACAATGTTTTTGAGCTTAGAATTCCCCCATTCCTTGGCCTTCACCCAGTTTTCAATGTGGATCTCCTTCGACAACACTTCCCACCATTGTTGGACACATCAGACATTGCAGAACAAATCACACCAACAGAGTTAAACCCAGACTGCATGGAATAGGCCACAACTGATTGGATTATGGACACATAGGTCAAGAACACTCGCCGACAAAAGATCCAACTATATCGGGTTGTCAAATCTGGCCAACTCCTGCACTAAGGCAGGTGGCTCATGAGGGACCAGGGTCCCATAAATTTCCTCACCTCATGGAGGCGTTGAACATAATGGGGACCATTGCTTCCTAAGGGGGGAGGAATGATCCAGGTGGATATTGGTGGCCACCCACCTATTCCACCTAGACCTCCAGTCGGATTCATTTGTTTCTTTGTTTATTTCAACATTTAAAATTTTTAGCAATTTTTTGGGTCCTAAACTTCCGGAGCAGTTTTGACCTCCTAAACGGAATTTTTTTTGAGGTGTGATGTAAGCCCATAGCTATGGGAAAGGGCCTACAACACAACCTATAGTAATATGAGAGACCTTTCCAACAAGGTATCGTACGCGCCAAATAGAGTTAATATGACCAAGTTATGACCCCAGGAAGTTGGCTACCCAACTAACCCAAACGGGGCCCACAAACGCTTGGTGTTACATCTCCTGGGGTTAGGGTTTTGGTTGTTTAGGGTTTTCTCATGTTTTCCAATAATAAATAGGCCCTTGATCCTCATTGTAACATAGTTTAGAGGCATGTAGCCACCACATCTCTTCTTAGAGATAAGCTACCATCGCCCGAGCTAGTCTTATTTCCATTCTATTTGTAAGGATATTTTAGTATTTGATATTAATGAAATGAAGTGATATTTCTACTGCATATTTGTATTTATGGTTATATCTATAATTTGTTTCATTCCTGTTTTTCTTTGCATGTCCCCAACGAGGCCAGGATATGAGGAGTTAGGACTTGAACTGGTCGAACCTTTGCAAGACTAGCATCGCAAATTTCGATGGCCTCCCATGGTTGAAGAAAAGAAAGACGAGGGGGTAGTTGATCCTTTCAAAATCTTGCTGGAAGAATCCCTCAAGTGACAGAGGAACACGATGATGGACAACTTTTCTTAGATACTTCAATGATTAGCAAAGGGTGACACATCTACTTCTAGCCGCTACTCTGGAAGCACCACACCCTTTAAGGTGCAAGTTAACTTTGACATTCCAATATTTGAGGGTCAAAAAGATGTGGATGTCCTAGATAAATGGTTAAATCTTCTAGAAGGATATTTTTCTGTTCATGATTTTTCCAGTCGGGAAAATATTACTTTTTATCCTCTCAAAACTTTCCCCCAAGTTAAGGACTGGTGGGAAACTTACTGTGAGCAAAAGGGTGAAATTATGCCCTCACTATTTTCAGCCGCACCCACTTGGGATTCATTCTGGGATGCCATCAAGGATTAGTACTACCCTATCGGGAGCTATGAGGATAAATACATAAAGTGGACCACACTGCGACACGGAAGGGACCAAGATGTGCAAGAGTTTACCAATGATTTTCTTACCCTTTTCACGAAGTTGGGTATCAAGGATTCTGAGAAACATTTGGTACTCAAGTACCATGGCTACCTACACAGGTACATCCAGGATGAGATGGAGTTCCTGGACATCTCCTTGCTTGGCATGGCATACTGACACATTTTCATGATTGAGTAGAAGCTGAAACAGAAAAAGTGAGACTTTGGATCTGCGAATCCAAATTAAGGGAAAGGTGCCCCCAAACCACAAAGCAAAGGGAAAATCCAAGGCAAGGTAACCCAGGATAACCCACCGATGCTGCAGACAAAGAAAAACACCATGAAGACAAAGAAGGATATTGGAAAGTGTTGTGAGTTCCATAAGAGCTCCACTCACAACACAAGTGAGTGTCGGGACAAGCAGTCATTGGTGGCCAAGCTAAAGGCTTCTGAGTCCGATGAATGTTCCGACCCTGAGTTAGAACCTAATAGGGGAATGAAAAAGGGAAGCAAATTATTGAGGTGAAGCTGAGTGCCACTGTGGCCACCACCAAGATCCAGAATATTGAGCCTGAAGATCTAGAAGAGGGGGAGCCCCTACTCCACTCACAGATGTGGGTGAAGGGTTCTCTACTGCAGTTCATTGTCATGAAGTGGATGGGCCTACTAAGTATAGAAAATCCACAACCATACACCATCAGGCGGCTTCACCAAGGATGATATCTCCGCGTCAGTCAGTAGTGCCGCCTTCCCTACAGCATCAAGCCCTTCACTAATGAAGTACTGTGTGATGTTGATCCTCTTGAAGTTTGTGATGTATTATTAGGAAAACCATACTTATGGAAGCAACATGCTATATATGAGTCTAGACCTCATTATATTATTATATATTTGGGTACTAAGTTATACAAGATACCGAAGCTAGCCCCACTTACCGCCATCTCTTTGATCTTTGCTAAGCAATGCAGTAAGGTCATCTCCCAGACTGGGAAATTTGTTTTCTTTCTAATTCACTCTCAAAGTAAGGGGAAGGTCGTGCCCACATCCATCGCCCACGGGAAGGGTTCCTCTAAGCAGTAAAAGCAGGTGGATACGGTCGTGGAAGAATACAAGGACATCTTCTCCTCACCCACAGGGGTACCCTTGCATTGTCAGGTCAAGCATTTAATCGATTTGACTCTCAGAGCACCTCTACCCAATGAGCCGATATATCGTCTCTCCATTTTGGAAAATGAAGAGATCAAGCAGTAAATCCATGAGGTGGTGAAAAAAGGGCATATCCGACCAAGTCCTTGCACTGTGGGAGCCTGATTGTACTTGTACAGAAGAAGGATGGGACTTGGAGGCTCTGCATTGATTATCGAGCATTAAACAAAATTAATAATAGGAACATGTATCCAATCCAATGATTGATGACTTGCTAGACTAACTTAAGGGGGCCAAACATTTCACCAAGATTGATATGAATTTTGGTTATGACCAGGTTCCAATAGAGCCCACAAATGTATGGAAGACTGCCTTTAAATCCAAGGAAGGTCTTTTCGAATGATTGGTTATGCCCAATAGGTTGACAAATTCCCCTAATACTTTTATGAGGCTAATGGATGACATCTTGCGGCCCTTCACCAACTCGTTCGTGGTGGTTTAACTGGATGACATCCTCATCTTCAACAAGAGTTGGAAAGAACAATTGCAACACATTCAGCAGGTCCTTCAAACCCTTTGGCAGCATGAACTGTGTGCCAACTTGGAGAAATGCACCTTTGGCATGAGTCAAGTCTAGTACTTGGGTTACATCATAGATGAGCGTGTCATGCATATGGAACTAGCTAATATCCAATTCATTTGGGATTGGCTAGCCCTGACCACTCTAACAGAGCTTCGTAGCTTTTTGGGCCTTACAAATTTTTATCGGAGGTTCGTGTTGGGATTATCCCATATTACTTAGCCTTTGAGTCAGATTACTAAGGGCGGGGTGAAAGAAAAGTTTTCTTGGTCTGATTCCCAACAGAAGGCATTCATTGAGTTGAAGCAACGCCTCTTCTTTGCACCGGTACTCACCCTTCCAGACCCACAACAACCATTTGAAATCGAGACAGACACTTCAGACTATGCTATTGGTGCAGTCCTCACCCAACACAGGCATCGAGCGGCCTATCACAATGAGACACTTTCTGATACAATTCGGAAGTATCCCACCTATGATAAAGATATGCATTCCGTTGTGGAGGCTTACCGACAGTGGAAGAACTACATTTTGGGGAAGGAGACGATCATCCACACCGATCACCTAACTCTTCAGTTTATACAAACACAGGAAAAGTTGCAGAACGATCGCCATCAGAAGTGGTTTACATATATGCAACAATTCCACTGGAAATTAAATACAAAAAGGGCATCACCAATCGTGTTGTAGACTACCTCAGCCATACCCTAGCTACAACACTGACTACTATTCTCAACTCTTATGGTCATGAGACCTCTGGATGGCCACAACTATACAAAAAAGATCTAGAGTGTGCTTCCACATACCAGATGCTAGTAGATGGAAAGCAAGTTCCCGATTTCCACCTCTAGGATGCATTATTATGCTACTTGGGCCACATTTGTGTTCCTTCAAGGGAGTGTTCCAAGCTAATTTTGGAGGCACACTACAATGGGGTCGCAGGACACTTTGTTGTGGAGAAAATTGTGGCTGTACTACAAAAGTACTTTTATTGGCCCAAACTCTGACCAGATATTGCAAATATGTTAGATCCTGCACTGCCTACGCCATCGCCAAGCCAACCATCAAGAAGCAAGGCCTGTACACTCCTCTGCCTACTCCTAGCAAGCCATAGGAATCCATATCCATGGACTATATGTCCGACCTCCCTTCTACCATGGATGGTAATGACTATGTATTCGTGGTTGTGGACATATTTTCTAAGATGGCTATATTGGCGGCTTGCAAGAAGAGTATCACCGTAGAGGACACTTCCAAACTCTTGTTTGGACAAGTATGGGTACTTTGGGATCCAGCAGATCATTATATCATATCAAGATAGTAGGTTCCTAAGCACATTCTTGTCAAGCCTCTGGACACTATTGGACACCAAGCTCACCAAGTCAACTGCCTTCCATCCCGAGACTGATGGACAGACAAAGGTTGTCAATAGGATGATAGTGCACATACTTCGCATGTACAACTCTAAGCATACTCGAACCTAGGTGGAGAGTGTTCCATATGTGCAACACAATTAAAATAGAGCTCTCCATAGATCGGCTGGTCGCAGTCCCTTTCAAGTGGGTGTAAGATTTCAACATTGTTTCCAATTGATGTTTCCATGCCTCACGCGACTACATAGACATAATCCACACATGTATTTCCCGAGGCTGATAAAGTGACCAAATTTATTCAACACATCCAACACATCCGCCAGCATGTTCATGACATCCTGGAGAAGTCAAATGCCAAGTACAAGCAGTGACATGATCAACATTGGGTGCCACACAAGTTTAAGGTGGACGACAACGTTTGGTTGCATTTGCAGAAAGAACGCCTTCCTGGAGCCCATCGGAAGCACAAACCACTCTGATATGGTCCTTAAAACATTACCAAGGTTGTGGAAGACACTGCTTTTGAGATTAGCATTCCCCCATTCCTTGGCCTTCATCCAGTGTTTAATGTGGATCGCCTTCATCCATACTTCCCACCATTGTTGGAGACATCAGACATTGTAGAACAACTCACACCAACATAGTTAAACCCAGACTGCATGGAACATGACACAACTGATAGGATTATGGACACATAGGTCAAGAACACTCGCCAACATAAGAGCCAACTATATCGGGTTGTCAAAGCTGGCCAACTCCTGCACCAAGGCAAGTGGCTCACCAAGGACCAGGTTCAACAAAAAATTCCTCACCTCATGGAGGCTCTACACGCAATGGGGACCATTTCTTCCTAAGGGGGAAGGAATGATCTAGGCGGATATTGGTGGCCACCCACCTATTCCACCTAGAACTCCACTCAGTTTCATTTGTTTCTTTGTTTATTTCAACATTTACTATTTTTATCATTTTTTGGGTCATGACCCGCCCAGCCTCGTTCAAACTAGGTATAAAGCAAGCCTCGCCCCAACTATGTATCCAGCCTCGTTGCAACTAGGTTGTTTAAGGACGTGTGTCTCTTTGGTCTTTCGTCGCTCCGGTTCTTCCTTCCCTCAATCCCCTTCCCTTCCCTTCCTTTCCTCTCAAGCCCCCTCCCCTAATCAACTCATAAGCCGAGATGAAGCTAAGCACGTATTAAGCCAAGCCCAGATTCATCAGCATGAACCAATCCTCATCTACCCAGACCAAGCTCATGCCCTCTAATCTCATGACCCCCTAAACGATGTTTTTTTGTGGTCTGTTGCAAGCCCCTAGCCATAGGCTATGGCTTATGGAAAAACCTGTAGTACTCAGAAAGAACTTTCCAACAAGGTATCGTACACACCAAACGAATATAATATGATCAAGTTATGACCTTGGGAAGTTGGCTTCCCAACTAACCTCAACAGGGCCAGCAAAATCTTGGCGCTACATCTCATGAGGTTAGGGTTTTGGTTGTTTAGGGTTTTCTCATGTTTTCCAATAATAAATAGCCCCTTGAGTCTCATTGTAACATAGTTGAGAGGCATGTAGCTGCCACATCTCTTTTAAGAGATAAGATACCATTGCTAGAGCTAGTCTTATTTCCATTCTTTTTGTAAGCATATTTCAGTATTTGATATTAATAAAATGAAGTGTTATTTATGCTACATCTTTGTATTTATGGTTATATATGTAATTTTTTGTGTTCCTGTTTAAATTCAGATAAGGAAGCATACCAAGCATGGTTGAATCAACCACTTAAACAATTCATACTACGTCTCGAGTCATCAATTTGGCATTGGGTATGTGATATATCCTTTGCATGATTAACCCCACATGATTAATGATTGCACCATGGGAGTTGCAAGGGAGCCTAATAGCCCCTCCTTGTTTAGGCTTTTGGGGGCGAAGTCTCCCAAATATTAAATGGATTTTTTGTTTTGTTTTGTTTCTAGCGCATTGTTTTTTAGCCCATGGTTTTCTAATTCTAATTAAAGAATTAAGGTTGTAAGCTAATCCAAATGTATATATTAAGGTTTTGGATGTTGTAGAATCTTGTATATTTTATTATAAATGGTGAAGTTAAGGAAATGAGAGTTATATTTGTAACTCTAAACATTTGTTGGTTTTCCCAATTAAGGGTTTCTAAGGTAAATATTTGGGTATTTTGTTTCATTTATATTGTTTTCTTTTTTGTTTTATAAAGAATCTATGTTGGAATTAATTATTGTAGAGGTTTAAAACTTATGTTTGGCATAAGAGTGGTTATTGACTTCAAGGAGATGCCTTGATTTCTAAGGGTTTGGTTATCTTAGGTTTGTGATAAAACTAGTGTTAGTGGAACCTTTGCAATGGTGATTCTTTTGGTGAAAGAGAATGGAAAGCAGTCAAAAGATTGAGATTGAGAAATTTAATGGTAAAATATTTAAGATATGGATGTTGAATATGGAAAATATTTTGGTAGAGAAAGAACGATGGGTCATAGTGGATCATGATACTACACCTATGGCTATGCTAGTATAAGAGTGGAATAATTTTGATAGAAAGGCAAAGAGAAAATTTGGTTGTCTCTTTTAGATTTAGTGTTACCAGATGTCTCAAATGGACCTACAACCAGGGCCTTATGGGATAAGTTAGGGACTTTGAATCAATTTAAGTCCCTAGTAAACAAACTTTTTATTCAAAATCAGTTGTACCTCCTAAGGATATATGATGGTGACTTGGCGGGAAAGAATTTGAATGCATTCAGTACAGAGGTAAGTTAGTTGATTCCTATTACTATCAAAATTTCAAATGATGGTAAGCACATTAGTTTACCATGCTCTTTGCGGGATTCATGGGATAGTTTGGTTTTAGTTATTGGTACTAATGAAACCACTTTAGAGTTTGATGATGTGAAAAAAATGAGGTGAAATATCATAGATAGTTAGAGCATTGATGCCTTATCTATAAGTGGATTTAACCTAGATAGAAATAAAAATAAATCCTGCAGTGGGAGATCTAAATCCTGAGGAAATCCTTAGGAAATTTTAGAAATTTGATTAATTTGTGTTGCTATGGATTATATTTTTATACTATTTTTCATCCATCTCTATTCTTTTAGGATGTAAAAGGTGGAGGAATCAACTCATAAGACCATTTTTACCTGTAGGTCCCAGTTTGGAGAATTGGGGTTTGAAACCTTCCAAAAGCAGTTTGAGGTATAAAATGACATTTTTGCTGGTAAATATTTTCTCTATAACATCGATAGCCCTAGGATATTCTACACACAGAAACCTTTCCAACGGTGCAATAATTTCCTCAATTGAAGTCTATAAGCAAAATTTATGTCTCCAGAAAGTTGAGCTTCCTATTTTGACCACCATGATTCGAGAGGATGCCACATCAACCACCATTAATGATGGAAAAAGGGCTAGCCACATGATCATGATGAAGAAGAATTTAGAAGAGTCGATATTATAACTTTACTTAAGAGTTGAAGGAGTAGAACTTAACCACTACTAGGCTACCATGTAGTGTTATAATCAAGTCACTAGGTGGAAAGGGTTTCCATTTTGTTGGAGTGTTTTTTTATCCATAGATGAAAAAAGTAGATGAAATTGAATAGAGAAAGAGAAAAAGAGAAGGTTTGTGCACTGTAGCATCCCAAAAGCCATAGGTGTCACTTCTTCGTACTTGCATCCATTTCCATTCAAAGAAAGAGAGAGCAGAGTATCCTCACTTCCTAGTTGGTTTTTCTCCCATAAGGGTTTCCTAGGTCATATTTTGTGTTATTATGGTTGTGAGCGATTGTATTTGTTTCTATTCCCTATTTTCCATATTTCATATATTGCATGCATAAGCATAACATAATATTTAATGAATCCAAAAATCTAAGGAAAATTTAACACTCATAGTGTAGATTTCATATTTTTCATTATATCATAGTAGAAATGTTGTGAGGAATTTTCTAGTGGAATACCAATGGAAGTTTCCGAATCATATTGGTATCATAGATAGGTTTCTTTGGGTATAGTATGTGAAGTTTCAAGGGATCCAGATCGGTTAAGCCGAAATTCGTAAAACCTTAACCATAGTCGATGAATCTATTAATAACCCTCAAGATCTTGCAGAGGAGATGTTTGTATGACTAAAAGCACAAGTTGTAGATATAACTACAATGTGAGCCTCTTGATAGCATCCCTAGCTAATAAGCTTAGGATATTCACAAAAGATGGAGGTTCTAATGTAGAGGTCAAATCAGAGGGGATATCGAGGGATTAGGAAGAACTAGAAAGAGATTCTAAGAAAGAACCTAAAAAGGATTAAACTATTTCAAGTGTCCTGAACCATTCACAATCCTTATTCAATATGGAACATAAGGTTGACATCAAGCCATATCAAGGTGATATTGACACTTTGAATTTAAATCACTAGTTGTAGTAGTTAGACGTTTATTTTAGTGTTCATCAGACAGGGGAAGAGTAGAAATTTTCATTTTTCTGAACTGAAATTAGAGGAACACATCTTGACTTGGTGGCAAATCCACATGAAAGCTCTGAGTTTGGAGGGAGATACTCGAAATACTAAGTGGTAAGATTTCAAAAGTATCATAAAGTCAATTATTTACCCTATTACGTATGTAGAGGAATGGTGGATTCAATGGCATTACTTCAAGCAAGTAGAGAATGGGGTAAAGTGTACATGAGTACACCACCAAATTTTGGAAAATGGAGATAATTTTGGGTATCTCCTCAAAAAACCCATATGTACTCCTCAAATATTTGGGGGGTCTACACATCCATCTATGAAGCAAGTGATGTTGTTAAAACCCAGAATAATGGATGAGGTTTGTGTAAAAGCATAATACGTAGATATCATGGGCCAGGAGAAAGGGAAATCAAGTGCGTCAAAGTAGAAGGAGCTCCAGGAAGCCTCAAAGGATGGAAATAAGACAAAATATACAACACAAGAGTAAAAATATCATAGTAACCATTGCAACATTGATGGTCATACAGAGGAGAAATGATGGATTTTGCATCCAAAGCTCAATCCAAAGAACCAAAAGAAATATTCTAAGAAGAAAAATATCATGGCCACATATTCAAGTAATCAGGTGGAAAGTAGCTCGAACATGGATGAGAATATTGTTTGTACATCAATGTAGAAGGGAGTGACTCTAAGTAGCCTTCAACAAAAAGAAGAGAACGAAATTACCATGCTCTTCCATATAAAGATATATGTGAAGAGGCAAAAAAATTGATGCTCTATTCAACCCAAGATCACATGAAAATATCATAGCAACAAATATCATCAAGAAACTAAGAGTATAGATTCATGACCATCCTATCCCATATCCATTTGGATGGGTCAACAATGAGGTGAAGAGAAAGGTAAACAAACAATGAAAAATCATTTTTCTATCATTGTTGGTTTTATTGATGAAGTAGAGTTGGATGTTGTTCCACTTGATGTATGTGGAGTTGTATTTGGGAATCCCTATATGTACATGTGGGATTCAATATTCATGCAAGAAGCCAACCAATACCACCTCATAAAGGATGAAAAATCCTTCATCATCAGCGTGCACAAGAGTAATATGAAGATCTCACTAGTAAGTGCCAACTAGGCCAAAATGTTGATTAGTTATAACAAGTCTAAGTATATTTTATTGTTTTAAAGAGAAAATCAGTTAGTAGAAAATTCCATGAGGCTAATTCATCCGTAGATGTGTGTACTAAGGAACTAAAAAAACAATTAGAAGGGATTCTACAAGTGTACAAGATTGTGTTCCATGATCCTAAAGGGCTACCACCCAAGAGGGAAGTGGAGCACAATATACAACTATTACTAGACTCTCCATTGCTAAGCACTGGGATGTACAAGAAGTTTGCTATAGATGTAAATGAAAAGAAGAAGTGGTTGCAACAAAATATTGGAATAGGGTTTCATTTGACCAAGTACCTCACCATGTGGGTCATTTAACATCACCGTGCCAAAGAAGGATGGGACTTGGCAGATGTGTACTGATCACAGGGCATTAAACAAAATCAAACTCAAGAACATGTACCCTCTACCTAGGATGGATGATTTTTTGGATCAGTTGTAGCACGAAAAATACTTCACCAAGATTTTAGGACTTAAAGTTGGGATATCATAAAATTTGGGTCAGAGAAGAAGATACTTGGAAAAATTCCTTCAAAACCAAGAAATTTTTTCACGAGTGGTTAGTGATGTTGTTTGGCTTATGCAATGCACCAATTATGTTTATGAGGTTAATGAATTATTTTACCCTTTTATAGATTCATTTTTTATTGTTTAATTGAATGATATATTGGTATACAATTCTCCATGGGAGGAGCACATCTCATATTTGATGCAGGTGCTAGAGACATTAAAGAAGCACCAATTGTTGCCAAATCTCGAGAAGCATGAGTTTTCACAATAGGATTTTGTGTATCTAGGATATGTGATAGGTGGGGGATAGGTGAAGACAAATATTTCCAATATGGAAGCCATCATCTAGTGGTCAGTGCCTACTATTGTTTCTAAAGATCAAGATTTTTGGTTGGGAAACATAGTACCTAAAGAAATTCATAGCCTTATTTTCAACAATAGAAACACCTCTCCATACCATAATAAAAAGTGGCAAGAGTTTCCAGTTGGGAATGGGTTAACACAGGGCCTTTGAGGAGTTAAAAGGAGAAGACCAATCAAACATTAGTTATGGAATACCCAAAATTGTTGTAGCCCTCTGAAATAGAGACAAATGTGAGTGGATAGCTTATGGGAATGGACTTGATGCAGGGAGGAAGGCATGTATGCTACTATTCTAAAGTATTTAATGGGGAAGTTCTTAACTACCCTACCTATGACAAGGAGATCTATGCCCTAGTACAAGCTGTTAAGAAGTGGAAACACTATCTAATGGGAAACGAGATAGTACTCCACATAGGTAGCCAACTACTACAGTACGTGCAGGCCTAAAGTATGCTATAATAAACCAAGAATTACAAGTGGATGGGGTTTCTTCAACAGTTTCATTTAGTGATCAAGTATAAAAATGAAACCACAGACAAGTTGTATGACATGCTTTCAAGGCCACCCACACCAAATATCACAACTTTGGGAACTCTTGTGCACATGGAGGCTTTCACCCATGATTCATATAGAGAGGCATATATAGAGGGCAGGGAATTCAAGGAGGTTTTTCAACAGTTGCAAATCCATAGTCATGTGCATGATGATGGTGACACAATTGACTACCATATCCAAAATTGGTTACTCTATGGGTTAGATAAGTTATTTGTTCCTAAAGGTGAGCAACTGCAACTGATCATAGAGGCTCACACCTCCAATGTTGCAGGAATTTTCGTGGGAAGACAATGGCAAACTTAAAAAGGTATGTGTATTGGCCCAGGATATAAGAATAGGTATCTAAGTTCATAAGAGGATGCACTTTGTTGTACCAAAAATCCTAGTAACAAGAAATAGGGTCTACATTATACCTTTCCTATACCCACTTGTCCTTGGGAAAGCATTTCCATGGACTTTGTGGGATGTTTATCAACAACCGGGAAGGGACATGACTAATTTTTCATGGTAGTTGATAGGTTCAAAAATATGTATGTTCTAATGCCGTGTAAAAAGACCATCGTTTGGAAAGAAGCAACACACTTTTTCTTTGGGCAGGTTTGGGTGCACTTTGGGATAACATGGAGCATCATTTCATATAGGGACACAATATTTATCAATGAATTTTGGACTACATTATGGGAAAAGATGGACATGAAGTTAAATAGGTCTACAACATTTCATCCATAGACAAATAGGGAAATAGAAGTAGTTAATAAGAATTTGGTGCAACTTTTGAGGGGTTACCATTAGAAGAATATAAGGTCTTGGGTTGAAAATATGTTATATATACAACACTCTTATATAATAGAGTAGTCCAAACTTCTATTTGTAAGTCCCCATTTGAAACTTATTTTGTATATTTTTCACCTTCACCTTTGGATGATGCATAAGGAAAATAAGGAGTAGTGAGGGAGGATCCTACAAGGGATACCTCAAGGGAATAAAAATTTGTCGAAAAGATAAGGAAATACATCTACAAGTACATGAAACAGTACAAAATTCATAGTAAAAATGCAAGGTTGGGCATGATCAACACATAATAGAGAAGTCATTCAAGGTGGGAGATAGAGTATGTTTACAGTTGAATAACAAGAGGCTACAAGGACCTAGTAAGAAAATCAAGGCTCTGCGATATGATCCCTTTGAGATACTAGAGGTGGTGGGAGATAATGTCTACATACATAGTCTACCCCCATACATGCGCATTTACTAAGTGGTGAATGTACATAATATGAAACTCTGTGATCCTTCTATGTTTGATTAAGAAGAGGATTGAGTCCTACCTTCTATAGAGGATTTGACACCAAATGCTCAAACAAAGTTAATAGAGGATTCATTTTTGTAGGAATATGTACAAGACTACAATACAAGGGAATTATGAAATTTAGTAGATCTGGTTGAAAGGACAACTTCCAAGCAAGGCTAAGTGGTACTCTAGGGAGGTGGTAAAGGAAATAATTCCTCACCTCATTCAATAAAATATTTTGGGGACTCAAATCCCCCTAAAAAGGGGAGGTATGATACACATTGGATCATTATATTTTTTTCCATCCACATTGATGTTTTAGTGTGGAAAAAATGGAGGAATCAACTCACTTAACCATTTTTACTAATAATTCCCAGTTTGGAAAATTTGGGCTTGAAACCTTCCCAAAGTAGTTTGAGACATCAAATTATATTTTCTTGGGGAAAAAATTTGTCGCTTAATCATCACACACCCTAGTGCTATTCTACACATATATTTTTCCAACAACACAAGAACCACATCAAACGGAGTATGTATGCAAAACTTATGCAACCTAGAAGTTGACCTTCTTGAACACCATGATTCGAGAGGATTCCATGTTAACCCTCTTAATTGTCGAAAAGGGGCTAGCCATATGATCATGATGAATAAGAATCTATAAGAATTGATATTTTTACTTTAGTTAAAAGTTGAAGAAGTTAAACTTAACCACTAATAGGCTATTGCGTTGTGTTATAATTAGGCCACTAGGAGGAAAAGAGGTTCCATTCTATCATAGTGCATTTTGTTCCATATATGAGCAGAGTACACAAGGGTGGATAGAGAGAGAGAGAAAACAAAGAGGGTTTATGCATTGTAGAAACCCATTAGCCATAGGTCTAACTTCTTTATACTTTCATCCATTTGCATTTAGACAAAGAGAGAATAGAGAAGCCTCACTTTCTAGTTGGTTTTTCTTCCATAAGGGTTTCTTAGGTCATATCTTATATTATTTGTTGATTTTTTAAGTGAAATAGATTCAAGCACAATATTTCTGAAATACTGATAATTACTTCAAATGTTATAGATCTTATTTTAACAATTCTAGTTTATCATTAAGTAATTACACTTAAAAAATTCAAGCATAAAACCATAAGGACAGTAGAGATCACAATACACAAAGACAACACAAGATTTACCACAGGAAAACCCACTTAGGAGAAATATAGCAACCTTTTTCTTAGACAAAATTTTCAATTCAACAAGAGATACATCTAAGACATCTAGTCAACTATGACATTCGACAAGCTATGGTCAAACCTGGTCAAGCAACTCTCTAGTCAAGTCAAGTCAAGTCAAACTTCCTTCAAACTTTGATCCTCTAAGATATTCTCATAATTTTGGCTTGCACGAAATTTTGGCTTTGTTGGGCAAAAATATTGTTGTTTAATAATTACCCAATCACTAATTGTCAACCCGAGGATTTCGTAGACTTATGAGGAACATGCACAGTATATGCAGAATTGAAGCCAAATTATCCTAATCTAATGCTTGAAATTGAAGCACACAACTGAAATTGAATTGCATAAATTAAATTAATCTAGAAATACAAAATTGTATAGAAGAAAAACAACGTGTGAAAAGAAACAAAGGATAAATAACAAATAGGAAAAACAAACACATGTGAGCTCACATTAACAATAAATAAATCTCAATCTATTACATCACAATGACTTACAATCCTCTCCAACCATAACATTACATGACATAACCTAACATTACATTCCTCTCCAATAGAGAGAAAGAGAAATCATATTTATACATGAGTTGCTTTGTAAAGTAAATAATCAACTCATAAATACAACTCCACTTTTCTCTCAACCAATTTTGACACATATCCCTTTATCCATGATTTTTCTCCCATGAGATATGTTTGACTCCTATCCCAAATATTCTTCCAATCTTGAAGAGAATTCGAAATTGAACCTTGGAGGCCACATAATAGTGTCTTGGAAGCTTACAAATCACCTACACATGTCACCAAAATTATTCCACCTTTAGGTATAAGTAAATACATGTTATTTTTCTAACTTTTAATCATAAATTCACTTAAAATGCATGAAAATAAGTAAATTGGAAAATAATAAGGGATACCTCTATTTAACATGAAAATGGTATGATAAATGGTGAACGGAGAAATATAATATGGATAAGTATGAGGAATAATGGAGTGAAAAGATGATGAAAATACGATAATTTAGAGACTCAACCCCCCAACTGAACTTGTTGCATGTCCTCATCCAACATTGCATGAATTTTCTTGTAGGCTTTTGGCTTCTTAACTTTGGATTTCATGTATTTTTAACAATAAATCATTCCATGATGTGAAGTACATGAGTAGTAGCCTATATTTCCTATGGTTGGTTCTTGTGTGTCAACCATGAATATGACAAATGTTGGTTCTTTGTGTTAACAACATTTATTTCATTTAGCTTGTTTACTACAATAATATTTTAAGAATACTTGCACTGGAAATGATAAGTTATAAGAAAGCTCTTTTCTTCATTTTTTTGAATCATTTCAATATATATATCAATGTTTTTGCAACAAAGTGTAATTGGAAGAGACATGTTGGTCAATGGTAAAGAAGATGGAATTATGAGATGGTAATGAATATAGTTTTGCCCCCCCCAACTGAAGATGTGTAATATTTACAAAAGAAAGGAAATGGAACATGGTGAGGGAATTTTCCAAATTCATTCATTTCTAGCAATTAACGAATTATATGATTAAATATTAGAAAGCAACATACCTCTACTTACCCAAAAAGTTGACAAATTATGCAATAGGAATGTGGCTGATGCTGCTACTGGATCATGGAAAATGTGGTTGCTGTTGCTACTGGATCATCGAAAATGTGGTTGCTGTTGCTACTGGATCATGGATCAAAAGATGAAGTCTGAAAGTGGAACTGTGGTACTCTCATATGGTTGGAAACATATTATTGCAACTGTTGAAGGAGTCATGAAAAATATATAGTCTTCACTTGCTACAAAACCCGATGGTACAATTCTAGTCATGCAAATAAATGTGTTGATGTCGAGCATGAAGAGAAGTCATTGGATTACCGATCATTAATGAATGCCATTAACCAATGCGAGGAAAACTGACCATTAATGTCAATGAGTGCCAAAGTACCCAAGTACATCTTGCGAAGTGTGAATAGATGAGCTGATGTCGATCCACTTGCAAGATCCAACAATCAATGGACATTGATGTATTCCCATGATTTTCAGTGAGAGAAATTGTCATTAAGGCATACAAGCCTCAAGGTACAAATAATGACTCTAGTCTCTATCCCAGATAAGGTGTTGAAGTCAATGGGTCAATACTTGTTGAAAAGTGGTCCTTAAGGAATCCTACATCAGTAAACGCGAGTTCGTACAAAATGATTGGTAAGACTATAGATAAAAGATCTCACAGTCAAACATTTTTTATGGCAAGGGAAACAAGGCAATGTTGTTGAAAATGCAACAAGATGATGGAGCTTAGTGAAAAGAAGTCGCCTTCACTAGGTGGGCCCGCAGGCTATTTTTGGCGCGAAGTCTATTTTTAGACATATGGATCATGGTCTATGAGTTGCAAGATGCTATTTATGGATGATTGGTCATGTTGGTAAAAATAGATGGACCTCTATTTTTAGACATATGGGCGGAGTCTATTTTTAGACTGCCAGTCAAAAAATAGAACAGTCGAATATTATTAGCTCTTAATAATATTTGGACTATAAACATTATCTTATCCTCTTGCAGCACTTCAGTTCGAGCTACGGATGTGGCACATGCAACTGCCAGAAGGAAATACGCTTTTCCTATGGGTTAGTTGAGCTATTGCATGATAGACTTCAGTTAGAACTCAAGTGATTGAGTTTGGTGGAGTTGATTGAGGAGTTGATGGAGTTGTGTTCAGTTTGACTTAGTTGAACTAGTTGTATTTAGTCTAACTGCCAAATACACTAGTGATGAGTGATGTGAATTAATTATTAATTAATTCACTAATTATTAACTCATAAATCAACTAAAGAATACATCAGTGAACTCAATGCATGGACAGTTCAGTGGAGATAAGTGTTAGAGGTGGGTGAAAGGGTGGGACTACTATCAGTTGTGACTATAGTTGTGCATGAGATTTGCACAATCATTGATTGAGATTGCCAATGAGAATTGCGCAGTACAAGCCAAGGGAATTCGAACTTGGATCTGATCTATTCTCAACTTGGATTGCACAGTAGAGGTAGGCAAACAGTGGAGGAGATTTGAACCCGTGACTTGTTCAGATTTGAGCTAGTTTGTGTGTAGCAGGTGGAGATAGTACTGAGTATTTGTGAGGAGTATTGTACTATGTATTGTTACATGTTCTCTATCATTATAATATACAGATAGTTGGAGATTTTTATCTGTATGCTTTCCCCATTACATACTGTGTTGATATGTGTGATTGATGTTTCAATGTGCGCATGCGATTGTTTTTAATTCCGCAAATTGATGATCAATGGTATAGGAGGTTATGTATTATGCATCCATTCCACAAATAGTGTATAATTAGGATAATCTCCGTGAATAAGTGTTATATTATTCAAATTTCTACATGGTATCAGAGTGAAGTTGATCATCAGATCTATTATTCAGAAAGTGATTACATTTTATTTCTTCAGCAGAGTCTGTTATCAGGCTAGGTAGCCTCTGGATTCATCCTTCTTTTGGAAGGTGAGATATCCGGTAAATGCCCATACAGTCGATCTCTGTATGAGAAATACTTTGTTCTCACAAATTTTAGATCAGAAGTAGTTGAGTTTTGAGTTGGTGGAATTCGAATTTGCAGCAGTGTTTTCTTGGTGTCGAAGTTGAAATGTCTTTCAACGGATTGCGATTGGAGTATGCCCTTGAAGGCAGCTCGAATTATATTGCATGGAAAGACAGGATGGAGGCGGTGTTAGATGACAATGGGTTGAAGGAGTTCATAGATGCTGAGGTCCCAAAGCCTACTGATGCTGCTCAAATTGAGGCTTGGCAAAAGAAGACAGAAAAGTGTCGAAGGATTCTGTTGGAGGGCGTGAAGGATCACATTGTATCCAGCCTGCATGGAAAGGCTTCTCCATACTTGATGTGGAAAGCGTTGACAGATTTATTCCAAAGCAAGAGCGACCAGAGGAAGTTGGCGCTCAAGGATAAACTCAGAAACATTAAGTGTGAGAAAGGAGATAGTATGCCCAAGTATCTCATGAAGTTCACCCAATGCTGGGATGAGCTGGGAAGTGTGGGGTGACTGTCGATGATGAGGACTTGGTGAGCTTGGCTCTCCTTGGTCTTCCGAAGAGTTGGCATTCCTATCAGGACTCTGTCAATGGTCAGGAGAAATTGCCAGGATGGGAGAGACTTTGGTCTGATCTTGTGCAAGAGGAGATCAGGCAGAATACCAGGGATGGATCTTCATCAAAGGCATCTGATGTAGAAAATTGCGCTTTGGCTGCCAAAGCAAAGAAAGGGAAGAACAAGAAAGCTTCTCATTCCGGTGCGAAAGGCAAGAAGCAGGACATGTCCAAGGTGAAGTGCTTTCACTGTCACCAACACAGACATTATGCCACAAATTGTCTGCAGAAGAAGAAAAATAAGCAAGCTGCTAGATCTGTAGCGGGAGAGGCCTTAGCCTCATAGTTTGAGCTGGATTTTTCACTGATCGCATGCTTGGTATCAAGTGTGATGGGATCGGTATGGTTCTTGGACAGTGGTGCATCTATTCACATGACAGGAGATCGAGATTTGTTTTCTGATCTGGATGAGAAAGATCTTGGAGTGCACATCGAGATGTGCGATGATGGTAGATACAGTGCGATCGGTATTGGTACCATTTCCTTTGAGAGGGAGTTTGGTAAACCCTTCGTATTGAAGGAAGTGATGCATGTTCCAGCATTGAAAAAGAATCTTATCTCTGTGGCGATGTTAGAAGACAAGGGATATGATGTTGTCTTCAGCAAGGGAAAGGCTTTCCTGCGCAGTAAGACAATTGGAGAAACTCGGAAGATATGTGTTCGAGTCAAGAACCTTTATCAATTGCATGTAGATGGCTGCGCAACAATGGCATGCAAGGTAGGAGGATTGGTGAGCCGGGATGATGGTGAGCTGTGGCATCGGAGATTGGGCCACCTTCACCATGGAGCCTTGAAGATACTGCAACAGATTTCTACTGGGCTTCCTAAAGGCACTCTTGTGCAGTCAGACTAGTGCAAGGGGTGTACTTTGGGAAAATTTGTGAAAGCCACCTTTCATGAGAAGGATAGTCGCGCCACGATGATCCTTGAGAGAATTCACACAGACGTGTGTGGACCTTTCTCAGTAGCTTCGATAGCAAAGCACAAGTACTATGTGATCTTTGTTGATGATTTCTCTCGAAATTGCTGGATCTTCTTCATGCAGAAGAAGAGCGAGACATACTCAAAGTTTTGTGAGTTCAAAGCATTGGTCGAGAAGGAATCGAGGAAGAAGGTGAAGGCTCTTAGGAGCAACAATGGTGGTGAATTCATCTCTGGTGAGTTCAAGGACTTCTGCAGTGCAGAAGGGATTCGAAGAGAGCTCATAGCTCCCCATAACCCACAGCAGAACGGGGTTGCTGAGCGGAAGAACAGAACGATCGTGGGTGCTGCACGAGCGATGTTGCATGATCAGGGCCTACCCCTTCACTTGTGGGTGGAGGCATGCAATATTGTAGTATATGTGCAGAACCGTTGTCCTCACAAGATACTTGGCATGAGTACACCCGAGGAGGCTTATTCTGGTAAGAGGCCTGATATTTCCCATTTGAGGATTTTTGGTTCTCCTGTTTACATGCATGTGATGAAGGATGCCAGGAAGAAGCTGGAGCCAACCGCAGAGGTTGGGATATTTGTGGGGTACACTGATACACCTCACAACTATCGTGTGTATTTTCCAGACAGTCGCAAGACTGTTGTGCGACGGGATATCAAATTTCAGGAGGAGAAAGCCATGAAGTGTTTGCTTGAGAGGGAGCCACACTTGCATGCAGATAAGTAGCTATTAGTTCCTAAGGATGAGCTTCAGGATGTGGATCAGCCACAAGATGAAGTTCATGGAGTGGAAGAGACCACTCATGCAGCGCCAACCATCAGAGGGAAAAAAGCGCACTATAGAAGCTGAACGACTGGCTCAAGATGCAGAGAAGGTTGTAGGACCACCTACAGAATAGCGCAGACAGAGACAATCACCTGATCAGTACACTGGATACATTGCTCTTGTGAGCAAATGTGTCGTGACTGAGCCATCCTCTTTCGAGGAAGCTGTAGAGGATCCCGCATGGGTAGATGCCGTGGTGGAAGAGTATGATTCGATTGTCAGAAACAATGCATGGGAGATTGTCCCAAGACCAGAGGGGAAATCAGTGGTGGGTTTGAGATGGCTCTACAAAGTGAAGTAGGAAGCTGACGGGAGTGTGGAGAAGTACAAGGCAAGATATGTTGCCCGAGGCTTCTCACAGATAGAGGGGATCGATTATGAGGAGACCTTTGCACCTGTCGCAAGGTATTCTTCCATACGGACGATTCTTTCTCTCTCAACGCAAATGGGGTGGCACATCCATCAGATGGACGTGAAGACTGCGTTCCTCAATGGAGTCATTGAGGAGGAGGTGTACATAGAGCAGCCCGAAGGTTTTGAGATCTTCAGCAGCGAGTCGCATGTGTGCAGGTTCAAGAGAGTGCTGTATGGGTTGAAACAAGCACCTCGTGCTTGGTACACACGGATAGATAGTTATTTCACCGGACTTGGATTCTCCAAGAGTGAGGTGGATCCTAACCTATACCAGATTGTGGTGGAGGGTAAGTTGCTGATAATTGTACTTTATGTAGATGATTTGGTTTTGACGGGAGATGAGCTGTTGATACTTTCATGCAAGGAGGATCTTGCTAGAGAGTTTGAGATGAAGGACTTGGGCCTCCTTCATTATTTCCTGGGATTGGAAATTTGGCAGCGCAATGATGGACTATTTGTTTCTTAGGGTAAGTATGCCCGGGAGATATTGGAGAAGTCCAACATGCATGGCTGCAAGCCTGTTGATACTCCTCTTCCTGGAGGTTGGAGGAAGGAGGATGCTACTTCAGTGGAGGTAGTGGATGCCACTGTTTATCGACAGTTGGTGGGGTTGCTTATGTATCTGGTCAATACATGACCCGATATATGCTATGCTGTTAACCAGCTTTTACAAGCTATGGTTAAGCCAACCAAGCTCTTCTGGAAGGCAGGCAAGCATGTATTGCGTTATCTCAGAGGCACATCGGGATATGGATTGTGGTACAGACAGGAGGATGAGGTGAAGCTATGTGGCTTCACGGATGCAGATTGGACAGGGAGCCCAACGAACAGAAAGAGCACATCTGGAGGGATCTTCAGTATCGGGTCGACAACAGTTTCTTGGTACAGTAGGAAGCAGAGATCCGTGGCACTAAGTTCAGCAGAGGCCGAGTATATGGCAGCAAGTTTGGCTACATGCGAGGCTATATGGATGAGGAAGATCCTGGTCGGGTTGTTCGGGTCACAGTTGGAGCCTACTGTGATTTATTGTGATAACCAAAGTTGCATTAAACTCTCAGCTAATCCAGTATTTCATGATAGATCCAAGCACATCGACATCAGGTACCATCATATCAGAGATTGTGTGCAGCGGAGAATCATGTTACTTTCAGACATTCCCACGGAGGATTAGGATGCTGATATCTTGACAAAGGCGCTCACCAGGAGCAAATTCGAATACCACAGAGGCAGGATAGGGGTTGCAGATAATCCATATCTTGTTGAGAGGGAGTGTTGAAAATGCAACAAGATGATGGAGCTTAGTGAAAAGAAGTCGCCTTCACTAGGTGGGCCCGCAGGTATTTTTGGCGCAAATCCTATTTTTAGACTATGTCTATTTTTAGACATATGGATCATGGTGTATGAGTTGCAGGATTCTATTTATGGATGATTGGTCATGTTGGTAAAAATAGATGGACGTCTATTTTTAGACATATGGGCGGAATCTATTTTTAGACTGCCAGTCAAAAAATAGAACAGTCGAATATTATTAGCTCTTAATAATATTTGGACTATAAATATTATCTTATCCTCTTCCAACACTTTAGTTCGAGCTACAGATGTGGCACATGCAACTGCCAGAAGGAAATACGCTTTTCCTATGGGTTAGTTGAGCTATTGCATGATGGAATTCAGTTAGAACTCAAGTGATTGAGTTTGGTGGAGTTGATTGAGGAGTTGATGGAGTTGTGTTCAGTTTGACTTAGTTGAACTAGTTGTATTTAGTCTAACTGCCAAATACACTAGTGATGAGTGATGTGAATTAATTATTAATTAATTCACTAATTATTAACTCATAAATCAACTAAATAATACATCAGTTAACTCAATGCATGGACAGTTCAGTGGAGACAAGTGTTAGAGGTGGGTGAAAGGGTGAGACTACTATCAATTGTGACTATAGCTGTGCATGAGATTTGCACAATCATTGATTGATATTTCCAATGAGGATTGCGCAGTACAAGCCAAGGGAATTCGAACTTGGATCTGATCTATTCTCAACTTTGATTGCGCAGTAGAGGCAGGCAAACAATGGAGGAGATTTGAACCCGTGACTTGTTCAGATCTGGGCTAGTTTGTGTGTAGCAGGTGGAGATAGTACTAAATACTTGTGAGGAGTATTGTACTATGTATTGTTACATGTTCTCTATCATTATAATATACAGATAGTTGGGGGTTTTCAGCTGTATGCTTTCCCCATTACATATTGTGTTGATATGTGTGATTGATGTTTCAATGTGCACATGCGATTGTTTTTAATTCCGCAAATTGATGATCAATGGTATAGGAGGTTATGTATTATGCATGCATTCCGCAAATAGTGTATAATCAGGATAATCTCTGTGAATAAGTGTTATATTATTCAAATTTCTACAAATGTAGAGAGATGGATGGTTTTATTCATAAGGCAAAAGGATGAACTGAAAAGAAGGAAAAATTGTATGCGAATTAGAAAAGTAGCCATGTGTGAAGTCGGGATGGATAAGGAAATGAATCAGTGGACTCCAACATGGATGAATAATGAGCTTTGAAGGAGAAATATGGGTAAACATATCATGACGCAAAAGGTTTCTGTGTAGCGGCAATTGTCGTGACATGTGTAATGAAGAATTAGCTCCTCCAAGCTTTCAATGATGCATGTTTTATTGTGATTTCTGGAGATCACATCTGTATGAACTTGGATCATGTGCGCACCTGTAAAAGCTTAGTACAAATCTTCCATGAAAACTGTGAGAGCTTTTGAAAGACATAAAATGCAAGAATGAGTATGAATGTTAGAAACAAAATAAAATAAAATGATTTTTTTTACTTGTTTCCTTTGCACGCAATTTCCTTTGAAGTAACTCCAAGAAACCAATTACCATAAGTCATTTCCAAGAATTATGAAATGTTCATTTGCAAAATCTTTTTGTTTTTGTTTTTAAGTTTTATTTTTTTGTTTTTTATTGTTTTGATTTTTGATTTTAATTGTTTTGAATATATATATATATATATATATATATATATATATATATATAGTTTACAAAACCCATTAGTAAGCATGAAACAAAAACAATCAATCAAATGAGGAAAATGTTGGTTAACCATTGGATATCCATCTAGAATTATGGAGAAGAATTGTGATGGTGATGCCTCCTTAGCAAGGGAAGGGGTGAGGCTTTTAATTCAAGTCATTGATCGATTGGTTGTCACATGATGAAGGAACATAAGAAGGTTGAGTTAGAAAGAAAGGGTGCCTAGGGCTAGTGAATAGGAGGAGATCCATGAGGAGATCAATCCTCAACCTCCCATGTGCTTCATTGTTTGGTTGGCACACCAGAACCCCGCAAACCATGGAGATAGATGCAGATTTGTAAAATAGCTGCAGGATCATGTTAATTCTGTATCTAATGCAATATTTAACATAATAATAAGTCACATTGAAAAATAAGACATATAAATGTTTTTACATTATCAAACTCCCTGGTTTTACTACTTTTATTGAGTTGATAGCGATGATGAAAAGAGGAAAATGGATGAAAAAGGGTGTCAAAACAAAATAGTCATGGAACTCTACATTCCCCCACATTGAAGATGTGAGTCTACTAGTTAGCAGTCAGACGAGTAGAATTCATGGTGCCCAAGTCAGCTTGGAGGTAAGTTTGCCATCGACTAATCATTTAGAACATGATTGCGCATTAATCTCCTTAAGGATCTGCCATTTTTATGTAATAATCATTATTTTAAAATGCAAAAAACTCAAACAGTGTAATTTATAGAATATTTTTGGCAATCAATAATGCATTTGGGATTAGTTCTATGAAAGCTTGCGAGGTTTTTCAAAGTGGTTAAAGAAAAAAATTCCGAATTGAAATTGTCTGAGCATAGCCAAGGTTTCTAGTTTTTAATGATTGATCTGAAAAATAGCGCACAATGTTTAGGGAATAAAATGATATTATTACACATCTATGAAGAGGATCTTTTGGATTCATTAACAATTATTTCCAGATAAAGATGATATTAAAAAGCAGGGAAAGTTTCACCTCACGCCAATTTCACCTCGAATTAAAATCCCTTTTCCTGATATAAAAAACCTATTTTGATTGAATGAATCCATAACTTTTATCTCTCAAGGTATGAGAATTTCGACTAATTCTGTAATGCTTCATCCCTCCACCATTGCCGCAGCCAGCCATTGATTCCCAGCCATTTCAAAATTCAGAAAGCAATATATATCTTACAGAGTACTTCTACGAAATAACATTCCTCGTCTTTCATGTTTCTGAATCCGAAATTGACAAGGTCTTTGATAGCTAGAATTTGAGTATTAAGGTCATGAAATGGATGAGATGCAGGGTCCGTATTTTATTGACCTTGAATTATTCAACACCCTTGGTAGCAAGAGTAGGTGAAATTGAATCGTAAGCATAAGCATCAACATAGGTAGCTGGAACAATGAGAAAGGAAACAAGCAAGAAAGAATCACTCTAGCTTTAAGTGGCTATGTATGTGCATTATGTGGATACATAAAAAAAAATGCTTTATACCTAAGGCTGTTATATATCTAGATCGAGACCCAATGGTAGCGGTTTCACCACCAAAATCAGGGACGAGGTGGTAAAGAGATCTTGATCAAACTGGGTGAATTAGGAACAAAGATGCCCTTCGAAGCAAACACAATTTCCGCCACACGCGGATGGACGTGAGGAGGATTCAACCCCTTGGAAGCATAGTCTACGCGGTTAATTTATACTCCTAGAGTGTTCAACCCTGGAAAACTTTCTACGTTCACTCGTGAAATATTGCACCTAAACGTATTGTTGGTGGAACTTGGTCTTCTTAGCCCTTCAAACAAAAATTCGAAGGCGTTCACCATTTTCGGATCCTTGCACAAGAAACCATTCACTGACATACTCCCTGCAAAGGTGCGATTATCCACACAAAAATCTTGTACATGATATGGACTAGATGCGCTGGGCATTAACGATTTCATCGTTTCGAGTCCTCTATCGATATGCGATGAGAGAGAAAGCTTACTTCTAGCAATGAAGGGTGTTGTCGCCGCTTGAGAAGAGGACAAAGTGCATGAATATTCACAACATCGCGATATTTCTCACAAGGATTCGATTTATAAGAGTTTGCGCTTTGATGTTCCATTAATCTCTAGATGAGGGGACATTAATATCGTTAGCCAATGAAATGAGAATGAATCACACGCTATTGGAGCCATATTATTCTAGAGAGCTATCAAATCAAGCACATAAATCCACACATTCCATGGAATCAAATTGGTGAGCATCACCATTGTTTGACATTTTCCATTTTTATTGCGTAATCATTGAAAATTCACCACAAATTTGTTGGTAGGTTCTCTTCGCTATCATTGCAGGAGCGATCCAAATCTTGGCGCGATCTCTTCCATATTCTGCGAACAAAAGCCCGATTTTCCTCACAAACAGATGGGTTTCGAGGATTTTGCTCCCCCACTGGCCCTATTGACTTCTAAATATATCACTCAAATGAATCAGATCTTTGAATGAATGGTGGAATGGGGCAATCGAGATCCTGGGGAGAGAGATCACAGTAAATCACGTGAAGATAGGATATGTTTTAATTCAAACAGGAAAGCCGACTTTTCATGGATTTCGAGGATTTTTCTCTGACCTAGATTAGCACTTTTATCAATAGCAAGGCCAACTCCTCTTCAAAAGACTTGCCTCGCACCATTTGTCAATTATGAGCCGAATCAAAGCAACATATATAAGGATGACCGTAGCGTAATGACACATATATCATTTTGAGTAAAAGAGAATTCCACTTTGGGGTGTCGACGTATGGGTTTTCACTTGAAAAAGGGTGAAAGTGGCCATACAACGAAGCATAATGCCCATTGTTGTGATTTATTTCGCAAGGATGCATCCATTGCTAGCTTTTTCTCATTAACTAGCAAGAGTGGAGATGTCAAATCCATTGATTAATTGTTATGTGCATCCTGATCGTGTGGATATTTGTCAAGATTTCTTTCTCATTCCGTGAATAGAAGGCTGGAATTTCTCATGGACAAATAGGTTTTCGAGATTTTTGTTTATATCCTACCAAACTTAGCAAATGCATGAAGCTCTGAACTAGCCCCGAAGTGAAAGAAGCGATCTACTTATAGACTTGGCGAAATGCCAGTGGAAGATCTGCACTCATGGACATATGGGTATTTTATCCCCACATTTGGGCCTGCTTATGAGGAAATAAGAGCGCATAAAATATCTCTCCTTATTGTCCAATATTTTTTAGAAGGTAATAGCTATAAATCGACCATATCCAGTTAAAGAAACCACTCACAAAACCACTATCACCACTATTACTCATCAGATAAATACACTCCTTTGAGTTATGTTTTATTTTGCAAAATCATTTTTATTTTTATTTATTTATTTTTTTAATAATTACTATTATTATTTTATTATTTATTTTGTATTGTATTAAAAACTACAAAAAATAAATTAAATTGTATTCCTAATTTGTAGGTGAAATTGATTAACAAGTGGAGACAAACTGATTTGCAGGTGAAATTGATTAAGCATATTGCAAACCCTTGATTTATTCATTTTATAGACAGCCTACTTTTTGATCCTCGAGATCGTGCGAAGACACGGGAGGAGAGCATACTTATTCAAATTACGTGTAATTAAATTTCCAATGTAACCATTCACGCAATAGTAATAAAAATATATTTATTTCCAATTTCGTGAATTTAAAATGAAAATATACAAGAATGATTGAATTTAATTGCTGTGACTGTGATTTAGCAAAATAAAAACAAACACGAAATTGATCTAACCTATTATTTGCTTGAAACCATCTTTCGATAAGGCTTTCATAGGCATGATTTCCACTCTGATTTAAATCATGTTGCAACTCCTCTTTGTCCTCCTCAAGCTCTTGTTCGAATAATTGTTCATCATCAGTTGTACAGGATTCTTCGAATGTTGATTCATTGTTTTCTTCTCGAGGAGTAGTTAAGCTTTTGGCTTCCGTCATGATTTCTTCTTCACAAGAAGAGGAGATCCCGACTCTTGCTAGGATCTGAGTGAGTTGTTCCAAACTTATACTTATCGTCAAATCATCTCATTGATACACATATGGATTAGTGATATACATATGGATTAGTGGGAGCGCCCAAAACTGTAATTTGAATATAAAACTAAATGAAAATAAACTAGTTGCATGTACCTACTCTTGCAAAAACCATAAATCATACTTTGCAGAAATTAAACACACTTGCGGTTATCAAGCAAGAAAACTAAAGAAAACTATGATAATCTAGAAAGCAGTAAATAACAACTAGTGATTTAGTTGTCAAGCAAGCAAACTAGGATAGCTGGTAAGCAAGCAGTTTAATGACAATCAAATCAAACATAGGAAATGAAATCACTCTTGCGGAAAAGTAAACTAAACTTCAATTCATTGTGCCTCCCTGGCAACGATGCCAAAATGTTGGGCGAAAATATTGTCGTTTAATAATTTCCCAATCATTAATTGTCAACCTGAGGATTTCGTAGACTTACGAGGCACATGCACAATATATGTAGAATTGAAGCCAAATTAACCTAATCTAATGCTTGAAATTGAAGCACACAACTGAAATTGAATTGCATAAATTAAATTAATCTAGAAATATGAAATTGCATAGAAGAAAAACAACATGTGAAAAGCAACAAAGGATAAATAACAAATAGCAAAAACAAACACATGTGAGCTCACATTAACAATAAAGAAATCTCAATCTATTACATCACAATGACTTACAATCCTCTCCAACCATAATATTACATAACATAAAATAACATTACATTCCTCTCGAATAGAGAGAGAGCACTCATATTTATACATGAGTTGCTTTGAAAAGGAGATAAGAAACTCATAAATACAACTCCACTTTTCTCTCAACCAATTTGACACATATCCCTTTATCCATGATTTTTCTCCCATGAGATATGTTTGACTCCTATCCCAAATCTTCTTCCAATCTTGAAGAGAATTCGAAATTGAACCTTGGAGGCCACATAAGAGTGTCTTGGAAGCTTCCAAATCACCTACACATGTCACCAAACTTATTCCACCTTTAGGTATAAGTAAATACATGTTATTTTTCTAACTTTTAATCATAAATTCACTTAAAATGCATGAAAATAAATAAACTGGAAAATAATAAGGGAGACCCATATTTAACATGAAAATTGTATGATAAATGGTGAATGGAGAAATATAATATGGATAAGTATGAGGAATAATGGAAGGAAAAGAGGATGAAAATACGACAATTCGAAGACTCAACCGGCTTGCCTAGAATTTTGACCTATTTAGAAAAAACCTTAAAATTTTCTAGAAACAGATGTGCAAGCTAAGAGAGAGAGAGAGATGTGAATTATTGAGAGAGAGAAAGATGATATTCATCCTTCTTTTCATCTTTCTTGTCCTTCTTGTACTTCACTTGGATGTCCATAAACTATATTTCTTGTGTGAGGTCAAATGGTGCCTTTGTGGAGGAGGTCAAATGCATTTATATAATGTTCTTCCTATCCAGAATGGGTGTGTCTCTTCAGTGGGCTGACTTGACTTGAGGGAGGACCAACTTGACCAGTTTGGAGCCAAAAATTCAAATTTTAAATTTTGAAAATTTCTCTTTTAAATATGACTTGAAGAACATGTCTTACAATAATTCTTTCAAGGGATAAATAATAAGAATTTCATGAAGCATATGTCTTACAAATTATTTATACATTACAACGACTGAAATATAAATTATGAAGATCGACCATAGCTACAAAAAGTCAACACTCCCTCTTAGCTAGAGAGGTACTCATAATTACTAAACAAATGTTCTTCATGTGAACAAATTTCTATAATAAAAGGTTATAAAAAATCATCACCATAATCGGGTCACAATTGTGACACATGGTTAAATCCAATAGCATCAACCATTTACCATAATTTGAGTCAACACTTCAGACCTATGTATATCCTCACCATAATTTGTGTAAATACTTCAAACACATGGTAAATCAATTGCATAAACTAATCACCATCATTCGACTTATTACATTAGACATATGTTGTGTGCTGACCATAATTTAGGTCAATACTTCTGACACATGGGATATCATTTAGAATAAACTAGTCACCATAATTCGGGTTGGTACCTGACACATGGCATCCCGACTAGTCTTGGTTCACCATCATTTGAGTCAATGAAACATGGTGAATCACTAAAGGCCAAACTCTAGTTGCACAATCTAGGGCTCGATGCTAAATGAACATGATTCTTTAGGACTATTCTTCCTCATTTGGGTCAACATACTAGACGCAGGAGAAATAATTGTCCTTTGCCATACCATTTTCCCTAATTTGGGTCAATGTACTTGACACAAGGAGAATCTCCCTTATTTAGGTCAATGTATTTGAAATAACGATATTGTCAATCCACGATGCTATATGAAGTTACAATACTCCCTCTCAATGAGAGAGGCATTCTCAACAAGTACAATCGTGTCTCTGAAGTATACAAACTTTTCTTGGGATAGAGGTTTTGTCAAAATATCAACAATCTACTCATCAGTAGAGACATATTGGAGCTTCATTTCTACCTTATATGCCATGTCATAGATGAAGTGGTACTTGATATCCATGTGATTCAACTTGTCATGGAAAATTGGATTCTCTGTCAACTTCACATAGCTTTGATCATAAAAATATATCACGGTCAGCTCAAGCACATGATCAAACAGTCCCACAAGTAATTTGCAAAGCCACACTGCTTCACAACTCACCAAGATAGCTACAATATATTCTACCTTGACAATTCTATGTGTGATAGATTCCTGCTTCCTGCTCATCCATGAAATATAACGGATTGCAAACTGAAGAAACATATGGATGTACTCTTTTTTCCTTCAACACTCCCTGCCCGATCTGCATCTGTATAGCCTTGCAATTATGTATCACCGTTTAAGAAATATCTCAAACCATATTCAATTGTACCACGTAAATATCTCAATATATGCTTTGCTGCAATCTAATGATCACATCTCAGTTCTACCTAAAACTAGCTCAACGTGTTCAACAAAGAAAATGTCTGGTTTGGTATTAACCAAATACATCAGCGAGCCAATCAACTTTTAGTACATGGATAGATCTACCAAATCAAATTTAGAGTCTATCAGCTTACTCATATTTGTCACCATGGGAGTTTCCATCGATTTACAATCCATAATTCCAAACTTCTGCAGGATCTTGATGATATATTTTCCTTCACCAAGAAAGATTTCGCTAGGCTTCGGCCACACTTCTAGACCCAAATTATATTATTATCAAACCAAGACTCTTCATATCAAACTGAGAGGCCAAATCCCTCTTACTCTAAATAAAGAGATTCTCCACACCGATAAAAAAAAGTCATCAATATACAATAATACAATCACAAGCTCATTCTTTTCGACCTTGAAATACAAGCTTGGATCAACATCACTTTTGGAGAAACCAAGTCTTGTAAGATAACTTTCAATTTGTGTATACCAGGATCTTGGTGCTTGCTTAAGTCCATACAAGGATTTATTCAATCTCCAAATGTGAGACTCTCTTCCATGGACCTCAAAATCTTAAGGTTTCTCTATGTACACTTTTTCCTCAATTACACCATTAAAAAAGTAGTCTTTAAATCCATTTTATGTAAATTCCAACCCATAGAAGAAGCAATAGAAATAATAGATCTAATGTTAGTGTACCTTCTAACCGGAGAAAAAGTCTCATCATAATATTCTCCCTCTTTTTGGGAGAACCCTCCAACCACAAATCTCACCTAGTATTTTTCAATACTTCCATCCACTGCATGCTTGATCTTGTATACTGATTTGGAGGACACTATTGATTTTCCTTTAGGTCTAGGTACAATATCCCATACATCATTCTTCATAATCAATTGGTATTCTTCCAACATTGCACCCTCCAAAACTTGTTGGCTAGATACTTCTTCAAATGTGGAAGGTTCAACATCAATAAGATTAGTCATTAATGTTGCATAACCAAAACACATATTTTGTCTCTTGCTTTCCCTGAAGGTGACACATGGTGCCGCATGTCCTTCTGCTTCCTGCAAGGTATATCTAATCCAAGCTGGTCTCTTCCTAATTTCAGGAACTAGTTTTCTAGGCCATTCTATCTCTTCTTATTGATCTTTGGGACGTTCTATAGTATTCGATGGACTTGTAGATTATTCCTTGGGAGCTTCATGTTCTTTGCCACCATCAAAATCCATTGATACTTCTTTAGATTTCCAATACGAAACATTTTCATCAAAGGTCACATCCCTACTAACTTCAACCAATTTTTGTCCTATAACATATATTCTATAGGCCTTTGATGACTCACTATATCCAACAAATATTCTTTTATTTCATGAAGGCTCTATCTTCCTTCTCTTATCTTTAGGTACACGGATGTAAATAGGACAACCAAATATTCTTAAATTACCAACTTGTGGTTTCAATCTGGTGAAAGCTTCTTCAGGAGTCTTGTCTTCCAAAATTTGATGAGGACTTATGTTTTGAATGTAGAAACTATCATAGATGCTTCACTCTATAGAAACATAGGCAATTCTTGATAGTGCATCATTTACTTAATATATTCTTTAATAGTTATGCTATTTCTTTCACCAAATCCAATTTGTTTTGGATTTTAAGGAACTATCAACTCCCTCTTCATCCCATCTTCTTTGCAAAAGACAACGATCTACTTAGAGGTGTATTATCCTCCATGATTAGATCTTAGGATATTGATCTTCTTGCACTTAAAGTTCTCCACTTCAATCTTGAATTCTTGAAACTTGTCAAAAATTTTGTCCTTCGTCTTCATAAAGTAAATCCATGTCTTGTGAGAAAAGTCATCAATAAATGTTACATAGTACAACGAGCCTCCAAGATATTTTACTGGCATTGGACCACATAGTCAGAATGGATTAGATCCAAAAGTTTCTTAGATCTACTTTCACTTCTTGGAAAAGGCTTCTTAACATTCTTTCAAAGTGCATATCCTTTACAAAATTTGTCATGATCCACCTATAATTCTGGAACACCTCAAACCATTTGTTTTAAAGTAGGCAAAGCTCTATAATGAAGGTGAGTACATATTCTATGCCAAAGCTCACATGGATTAATATCATTATGTCCAAGTGCTTGAGTAGGTTTTTTCAAGAGTCTATACAATCTTCCTTCATGAATTTCAATTATTATAGCATAATCTATACTAGATCCCTTTGGCCATACATGAACTTTTCCATCCACAAATGATAATCTATCTCCCTTACCTTCCAAACATGAAATATAAATAAAATTATGTTTCAAACATGGTACATATAGTATGTTTCTTAGATGAACGTTTTCACCTGATTCGAGCTCAATAGAAACCTTCCCAATGCCTTTGACTGCATAATTGTTGTCATCTCTAAGCTCTACCTTTTGAGATAGTCTTCTTTCCATTAAGCTTGTGAGCTTGTCACAATATCCCATCATGTACCTTTAGGCACCACTATCTATTAGCCACAAATCATCAACATTTTCAATAAGACCCATCAGAGCGTAAAATTAAAAGAAATCATTGCCACCTGATTCTTCATTCTTTGGTCTCTTTGGAAGTTCCTTAAAATCTTTTGCGGTGACATGATGCTTTCCCTTTATCTTTATATCGTTCAAACCTTTAGGAAAGTCGTGTCTATAGTGACCAAACTTGTGACATGAATATATTGAATTTTTGACATATCTCTCTTTCCTCGAAGAGCGGGGCTTCTTTCTTCCGGTCTTCTACCTTCATTTCTTCTTCCTCCATTTCTTCTTTGAAAGCCAAACTTCTTTCTTCGTCCACTCTTTTTGAAACATGTTGCATATGCTTGAGAGTCACCTTCTTTGGAACTTTAAATATTCCCTCTTGATATGAGTCTTGATTCTTCTTGAGTACACACAGTCCATATTTCATCAAACTTTGGAGCATCTTTTCTAGCACATATTCATGCTGCAGATGAATCCCATGATTTAGGTAAACCATTAAGTGTTGTAGCCACTAGTTCCTTTTCAGGAATGATTTCATCAAGTGCTTGAATTCGATCTCTAAATTGAGGAATCCTCATAAATATGAGGCTATAGTATCATTTCTTGTAATTATAACGGCACAAATCTCATTCTTCAAACTTAATGATTGACCAATATTGTTAATAGTGTATAATCCAATTAGGGTATCATACATTTTCTTTGAAGAATCAAGATTTGCAATATATGGAATCAAATGATCTCTAACATAATCAACAACGATAGTTCTAGTTGTAATATCATCTTTCTCAATTTTTTATTTTTCTTCATCCTTTTCAGGTCAGTGACCTTGCCTTTCACAATATATAAAAGATAATTGTTTGTAAGGAGGAGATCAATCCTTGTATTCCAAGCCATAAAGTTTGTATCTCCTTCCTATTAGTTTCTCACCTTCATATAGGAACCCATAGCCATAAACAAGCAAAAATATATAGATGAGGTCTTCTATAATGTTCTTCACTTTACCAAAACTTTCCAAGAGTGATCTAAATGTCCTATTCTTCACCAAAGCTCTAATACCATGTTGAGTTTTTAAGTGCAATATATTCAAGCACAATATTTATGAAATATTGATAATTACTTCAAACGATATAGATCTTGTTGAATTGAGGCTTCTGTGATCCATATCAAGTTTACGATATATTTTTCGATGTAAATCACATGGTATTTCATTTGTCAACACGTTTCGAACCAACTAGTGTGGTTCATCGTCAAGACAAGTTGAGGAGCAGATCAAGCTATGCATGTTAAATAGATAAAGCAGACCTCCAACGGCTATAATTCAAGATAACGGCTATAACGACTAAATTTGACTGGGGAGTAGTTAGATGGATAGTTATTTTAACAATCCTAGTTTATCATTAAGAAATTACACTTCAAAAATTCAACCATAAAACCATATGGACACTAGAGATCACAATACACAAAGAGAACACAAAATTTACCCTAGGGAAACCCACTTGGGGGGGAAACCAAGCAACCATTTTCTTAGAGAAATTATTCAGATTAAAAAGAGATACATCTAATGCATCTAGTCAACTATGGCGTTCAAGAAACTATGGTAAAACCTAGTCAAGCAACCCTATAGTCAATTCAAGTCAAGTTGAACTTCTACCCTTCAAACTTCAGACCTCTCATATCTTCCCAGAATTTTAACTTGCCTAGAATATGTTGCCCAGAATTTCAACATGTATAGAAACTGCCCATAATTTTGTCTTGTCAAGAAACTGCCCAGAAAATGTCGAATAACACATGTGTGATCTAAGAGAGAGAGAGAGAGATAAAGATGAACTTTTTTCTTCTTTTCATCCGTCTTTTCCTTCTTTTACTTTTCTTGGATGCCCAAAAATTGTCTTTCTTGTGTGAGGTTGAATGGTGCCTTTGTGGAGGAGGTCGAATGCCTTTATATGGTGTTCTTCCTATCCAAAATGGGTGTGTCTCTTCACTGGGCCGACTTGACTTAAGGAAGGGACGACTTAACTAGTTTGGAGCTAAAAATTCAAATTTCAAATTTCAATTTTTTCTCTTTTAAATATGACATAAATAACATGTCCTAAATAATTAAAATGACATGAATAACATGTATTACGAATTATTTATATGAAAGGTATGATGGAGGTGTTGTGTTGTTGTTGTGAAAAACACCCTCCAAAGTTTTGCATATACTTGAATTTTGGAGCCTATTGTGGATCTTGTGATCGATCGTTCAATAGTCACTTCTTGGTGGGTTGATACTCTATTAAGCCTTTGAGATCTCTGATTGGATTTTTAGTGTTGAAGTCACCTGCTGACACATTCTTAAACCATAATGAATTCATGAGCGCATTCCTTCTGTAACAGCCCTAGTGAAAATTCCATGTAAAAATATATAAGGCCACGATTTATGGGACACTTATTCCAAGATGAATGTTGAGCGAAACATCTTAGTGGGTGTTGATTCAATTTATTATGGCTTAGGAAATTGGAAAAGGAAATGGCTAAGGATTTGGAAAGACAAAATGACATTTTTGGCACATTTATTTATGAAAATAAAGGGAATTGGGAGAAAAGGAAGGTGAAAGGTCACAGGTTGCATGTGAGGAGAAAATTGAAGGAAAATAATGGAAAATGAAGAAATTAGAGGCCTCATTAATAAAAAGGCTTCGGAGGATCAATTGGAAAGATCTTAGTTAGTGTAATCTCTTGGCTCAAGTTTTGGCTTTGGTTATGCATGGGATCAAGAAAGGAAAAGAAGGCAAGAGGAAGGAAGAAGCAAGCAAGGAAAGGCAGGATCAAGCAACTACAACATGATTCTTTGCAGGTATCGATTTGCATGTGTATTTTCCTTGATAGATTTGGCATGCATGGTATTGCATGTGGTTCTTTTTCTGTTGTGACATGGGTTTTTCCAGGTGTTTTTCATCCTAGGCTTACCATTTCTGGATAGCCATGGTGTGATTGGGTTCTCATGTTTTAGTTGAGCTGGATTGTCGGATGGATTCGAAGTTGAGTGGGGTGGATCTTTGAATGATAGAGCACATGGCCTAGTGGTCCTTGAACCATACTGTGGATCACGGTAAATCCAATGGCCTAGTGACCCCTAAGCCAGACTGTGGGTTGCAGTAAAGATAGGATTGTGTTGCCTCAGTGGGCCTAGGAATCCTTCTCGGTGACTGGAAGGATATACGGTAAATCCAAGAGGTGGTTTTCTCTCCATTGGGCATAGTAATCCTAGCTTTAAGATATGCGGTAAAGCCTAGAGAGTGGGTATCAGTTTAGGGCATATTGATCCGAGTTTGGATTGCGGTAAACCCTGAGAGACTAGGAGACAAGAAAATTCCTCACGATGTAGGTAGAGAATCTGGTGGCATTCATGCTTTTTTGGCCTAGTGATCAGGTGGAGATCATAGTAATGCCTATTATGTGTGTTCATTGTGTTGGCCTAGTGATCCAGGATGGATTATGATAAAGCCTGGTTTCTATTGATGAGGGTGAGGTGGTTTAGCCTCGATATGCCATGGTTGGTTCTTTTGGTTTGAGTACCACATTCATACTTGGAATATGGCACAGGGGTGAATGACAGAAGAGAGATTTGGATTAGCCATTCTATGGTCGGGTGGAACTTGGAAATCCCATCCCAGGTTTGCTTTTTTCATTATTAATGAAAGGTTATTCCTCGTTATATTTCTATGAGAATTTTGATGGATTATATGTGGTCTATATAGTTGTACTTTCATGAGTATTTCTGTTGTTATTATGCTAGTTATATGTGTGTTTTATGATAGCAATTATGTATGGCTTTTAGCATGTTTTTACTTGTAAATGAATGGATAATGTATCTATGGTCTAATAGATGGTAATGCAGCAAATGACATGAGTGAATAATGGTTCTTAGCGATTCTCAGATAAGTACAAGATCCATATGTTTAATTCTGTTGGTTACACCCGTATATTACATGTTTGATGAAATGCCTGTCATGGCTAGTACGGGTGATTAAGGTCCTGTTTAACTTATTTATTTTGCATCATTGTTTCCCTATTCTTTACTGCTCCTAAGTTATCATTCCATTCTAGGCAACGACTTGGGCTCTGGGCCTAAAAAAGTGGCTCAAATCCCAGGGATGCTGGCACAAAACTGGAAAACTAATTCTCTGGACGCTGGCAGGCAAGCTTGTGAAAGCAACTCTGGGTTTCTAGACGCTGTCATGCCTATAGCATGAGAGTGATTGAGTCTTAAGTTGGTAAAAACTTCAGTAGGACCCAAGGTGTTGGCTTAGTGGGGCTTGACCCAGGTTCGGAAGTGATTTAGCCAAGCAAATCCCGATACTACTGGCCCTTTCGGCAATAGTCCGTGGAGTGCAGACTAAGGTCTCACCCGAAGTAGTATGGGAGGGTGCTAGAACCAGGTTTTAGCACCCTGGGGATGTCTGATATGAGGTGATTGGTACGCTATCCAACCCCCGCACTTACTGTGCTACGCGCACCTGCGGGCACCCCGCACCCTGTGATACTGTCTTTGCGCAGTTATAGCCGTAGCGCGACCCGTGTTATTTACCCAAGTCTTCCTTAATTAGTCTCCATTAGCTGATTACTTAGATTAAATTCACATATAAGAATTCATATGAGTATTCATAAAGTGCACGTAGTAAATAAATAGAGTCAAAGTAATGCATAACATCAAAATAAGGATTCAAGAACAGATGCACAGAATAAACTTCTCTTTATTAACTTTCAATCCCAAGTACAGACCCGACTCTGCCTTACGCACTTAGCTGCAGGAGGCTACCCACTTAGCTGTGGACTCTTGTAGGCCTCTGTGCACTCAGCTGCAGAGCCTCTTCCTACTACTACAACCTAGTACACTTCAGATTCCATTTTATGCTCTAACCATGCCTTCGCATCTCTGTCTATTCTCTACTTGTCATTACACTTAGAGCCTCGCTCTATTTATACAATCCCATGGTTCGCAGACCATGGGTAGGCCGACACAACTTTACATTAAATTACAATACAATTCTTAGGGCGGACAACCCTATGACTCGATTCTACACTTCGCGCTCCACGCCCGTACTTTGCGGAGTCTTACAATACAATTGACAAAAAATTGGGCTTTGAGCCCCAAAACATGCTGCGGGGGATCCCATGCCCAATAGGTCCCCAACACAATCATAGTGACTCATCCTGAGTCACTCTGCTGGTGCGACGATCTTGGAACAGAGCCCCTCCAACTGTGCCTTTGTTGCACGAAGGTCCGCAACGCACTGTTCTGCCATCTGGTAGATCTGCTCTACTATTTTTGCCAAATGATTGCTGTCAGGGGCAGATCCTTGACTTACGACATGCATCACCTTCATCTTTGTGAGATTTCCTTTGATATCAGCAGTGATGGGTAAGGCCTCATCAATCCAAGGCTGGACACACGCTTTAAGTACAGCCTCTTTCTGTCACGCGACATCCACCTGTTCCTTCAATGCCTTTGTCTGTTGTAGCTTCGCCAGCTATTGAGTCAGGACAACTGTCTGCGTTGTTCTGCGCACATTGTCATACTTCACTTGAAGCTCCCGCGCCTCTGTTTCCAGGCTCTGTATGGTGGGGTCCTCCTGTAAGGAAATGAGGACCGTGAAGGATTCTTCTAACATATTCGTATAGGTCTGCACTGCCTGTCTTATTTCCTCCAAACATTTTTGGATAGCATCAGCGTGTTGTTCCCGAACTTTCGGGGGCTTGGATGACTACGCCTTCAATCGCAGTTCGGCAATCTAAAGGTTGAGGTCCAGTTGTATCCTCATTGCTTCCTCCTTTGCCTCATGGAATCCATTGGCCAATCTGTGAATTTGCTCTCCTAATGGTAGATCCGCTGGGACAACCAATTTCGGGACAGTTCTATAAGCATCATCCACCACCTGCGCTAGTCCTTGAGTCTGCACCACGAGTTCATCATGCTGCCAGCTGAGCTATTCCAGATTGATCTTTTTCTCGCTCATTACCTGTAGCGCACAACCTTCTTTGGCACGGAGCTTAGCTATGACCCCATCCTGTAACTGGTACAGGGTTTCTCCTAGAAGGGCAGCCAATTTTATGCTCAACCCCTTAATCCTGCCCACCGCATCTTTGTCAACTTCATTTTCTTCCGCTAACGCGCCCTCAGGGAACACGAAAGTGTTGGTCATGTGGGCATGCAACATCTGTTTCGTCACTAATGTACCTGCTGTGACATATGGGGCCATCGTTCTTGTTTGCAGGGGCTGCACCTGTAGTCCCTGTAACTGCATTTGTAGTGCCCCCAACACAGTGTTTTGCTCCATCGTCACTTCTTGGAGCACGTCCTTAGTGACACTGTGGACCGTCTCGCCAATGTCAAATAGATCACCTTCTGTAAGTGTGGTTGGGTCAATGGATGTCTTAGATGCCTTCGTCTTCTTTCTAGGGATCAGTTTCTCAGGGACGCGCGGTTGTTTCAATTTTTGCGGGGTAGTTTCCGGACCCATGTGCTCTCCGTCCAGGTTAATGTCCTCAGGCTCCTGCCCTGTGGACATTTCCTGGCCCCCCTCTGCCTCTTTTATTGGTGCTGTTGTAGTTTCTGCCATTTGCACCCCCACTGCTGCATCGTCTGTCTTCTGCTGTGTAACTGCTTCTTGTTCCTGGTGCCTCTTTTCGGCTAGCTGCGCATCCTTCTTACTTTGCTGGGCTACGACCTTCTCCATTCCTGCCAAGTCCGGGGCGCACCACTCTGGAGGCCATGTTTCCAATGCTATAAAGATGGTGTCATCCGTAGCAATAAATGGAAGCTTTGTCCATTCCTTCACTTGATCCTTCCACGCCTGGACATGAATGTTATGCATGTCTGCTTTAAACTTTGCAAAGCTTCGCAGAGTGGCGTACACTGTGGGAGACAATCATGGCCTTCTATTGATCCATATCAAGATGCTCACCTCCATCAACGCCCAAAACACCTTGACCGCATGAATTCGCTTTGCATTCTTCATGGCCCAGAGCGAAGCGTACTTCACAGCCTTAGGAAGGTCCTGGTCAATAGGTAGGAACTGGCTATCTGCTAGTAGTTCACCTGCTACCAGTACAATGGATAAGAGTAACCACACGTAGTGGAAGGTCTTACCCTACTCTTGGGCCCCCTTGCAGTTTATCAAAAATTCCTCATAGAGGAACTTAGCCCAGTTGAACTGGACCCCCTCCGCACACTGTTCAGCCAGCGCAACCACAGGCGCTGGTACTTCATCGGCATGGCACTTCCGCATTAATTTTCTGGCCAGGATCTGGGTGGTTATGCACACGCCTTTGTCCTTGATACTCGCAATTGCATAGCCACGCTTCTTCTTCTCCGGCTTGTACTTGGTTTTCATGGCTTGCACGAGAGCCAAATCGCTTCTTCTACCAGCTATTTCTGCGGGGTCCCTTCCCTTATAGGGAAGCTGAGAAATTCTGTGAATCAGTTCCGTCGTGATGGGAATCGGCTCCTCTAACCATAGATACCCATCATGCACAAGGAACAACAGCTACCTGATGAAAAAATGGTGATGGGCGCATTGTCAAAGTGGGGTATCCATTGTAGATGAAGTAACCCAGCCTTCTCCACACCGTGTAGCCATTTTCGTGGTTCCAACGTGATCACTGGCCCTTCCAACTTCTGTGTCATCAAGATTTTCGTCGTCAAGTGTGGGAACTTCTCGTAGTCTGCGAGGTCCCAATATTCGAACTTCATGGTAAGCATCCGGCCAAGGGGCGAACCTTCAAAAGTAATGTCATCGGGGAGGAGTGAGGTCTGGAGCGCACTCTTCGTGGCCTCCAGGTCTTTTGCCGTCTTAACTTTCCCTTTCCACGGAGGGATGTACGTGGGTGACTTTGTTGCAGAAGGCATTGGTGGGACATCCTCCTCCACATCGTCTTGCACCTCTATTTGATCAATTAGAGCCTGTAAGTCTTCCTCCTCTGCATCTGATTCAATGGTGATGACTTTGCCTTTCTCTTCCATTGAAAATTTGCCGAACCGTGGGTTTCTTGGGGATACGCGGACTGGTCCCATAGTCTGCTTATCTTTCTTCGGCCGCGGCGTCTGTGGTGATTTTGGAACGTCTGGCACAACCATCGCATCTTCGAGCTCCTCATGGGCCATATGGGGCTCCGCAGCCTCAATAGTGGTATCTTCGGCGAATCACACTCCTGGTCTGGTAGCAGTCATCATGTTTTCACGGGATCTGTTCGGTCGCATACTCAAAGGTGGTAAGAGTGCTTGGTGCTCAATGCTCTGTAACTGCTCAAATCTCAAACAACCAAGTGTTGTCTCGTGGCTAGCCCCGGGGGTTTTATAGCATCTTTTGAATTTGAATTCGACCATTCCCCCCACTTCTGAGTCATTAATGCCTTCTTGGCGGCAGATCGTCCCAAATCTAGCTCTTAATTCGTGTCTTAATTGCCCGCCGCCCGCTCCTCTTTGTCTTAAATTGGATATCTTGTCATGAACAGTGACACCAACGGTCACTTCCCAGCCTACCCGTGTGGCAGCACAACCCCCTTTGCGCGGGCGCGACCCTTGTGACATGCCAATCCTACGCGCAACCTCCTTATCGTGCAGCTCCCTCATAGAATCTTTTATAGTCCCGTGCTCTCTTTCAACTGCTTAGAGCGCTGAGATTGTGCTCCCTACGGATAGTCAGGTGGTCGCACCACTTGTGCAAGGCTTCAATTCACCTTCCAGCCTAGTCCGTGGGCTCCTCAATTATCCTTGCAACAGTCAACGCTGCGCGTTCTTCCTTATGCGGTGCGCTCCCCTGGTTACTTTTTCTGGTAAGGTGCGGTCATGGCCATGGTAGCAGAGTCACAAATTCTTGGCGATAATCTCTTAATGCAGTAGTATGGCTGGCCATATCTTGTCCTATCATTCTTAGTTTATCGACCCAACATTCTTGTACGATTTCATTTTCCAGTTTTTTGATCTCCACATCCATTAACATGCTTTTCTTCCTCAGTCGTACCCGATCTTCTTTGAGTTTGCGAAGTTTAAGGTTCCCTCGTCGAACGGCTTCCTAAATCTACATATGTTCATCCTCACGTAGCTGCATAATTCCTTCATCCCGGTCCTCACGTACTATCCCAACTGTGGGAGCTATTGCGTGAGGATTCCTTTCCTCCAAAACTATGGTCTCGACTCTGCTCCTCAACTTCGGAATCGTCTCCGCGCTCAGGTTTTTACACATGGCCCTATAGGCCCATCGAATCGCTAGCACGCGCAGGTCCCAATCCGTTTGTCTTGCTAGGTGAACCCTGTTCAGGACTCCGCATACCTTATTGAATGCTTCCACATGGAATGTTTGTGGTGCATGTCACCTTTCCTGTTGCTGCGTCCTGTTCTAATTTTCGATCCTTAGTTTGGGGTGTGCTTGAGTGGGCTGCATAGCACACATCTATACCCATCGACACTGGTGGGCACGCAAGTTTCTCCAGCCTTGTTGACTGACTCTCGTTCGAAGCTGGGAGCTTCCAAACCATAGGTGCTGACTGACTCTCGTTCGAAGCTGGGAGCTTCCAAACCATAGGCGCATCATCCTTCTAGTTCTGCGCCAGTCCTCAAAGTTTTCTTGGTGTGTACCCACCATCGTGCCGGTGTTGTGCACAGTGCCCATTTCAACGCATCGAACTACTGCTATTCCAGTACTGCGCTTTTAAATTCGCTCAAGAATTCATCCACTGCTGTCAATCCATCATATGTCAGCAGCTCTCTTGCCTCTGTTGTCATGCAACGCAGTGATCTAACCATCATATTGCAATTCAGTGTTGTCACTTCATACAACTGATTCTACCATCGCTATACTTCTTCATCTAAATCCGAAGTGCAGGAGCTTTCATGCTCCCACGAGATCCTCTCATCTGCAGTCGGATTCACCCAATCCTAGTCTCGTGCTGTTATCTATAAATACAATCAAGATCATTGTCACTTTCATCATCGTGCACTAGTTCAATGTAGCACGCTCCTTCGGCTGGGTCTAGTGAGATTACTACGCGTATTGACTTTTTCTCGAAGATCATTTTGCGCTTCTTCAGATTGATGACTCCGTTCATATCATGGCCCAGTCTATTCCTAACAACATGGGATAGGGATTGCTGTCATCGACAATCTCTATTACTTAAAAATTTTCTTGTGCGCTCGCGCCTTCAATATCAACTGTTACCCCTTGTAACCTCCCCATGGGAAAAATCTTCTGTTGGTTCGCCATTTGTAATTGAATAGGGGACTATTGTAACGTAGGCCTTCCCATGCGTTCCCATATTTGCTTCGGTAATACATTCACGTCCGAACCCAATCTAGGATTAAATGATCCATTTCATATTCCCCAATCTGTACAGTCAACCTCATTTTCCTTCCAGTGTGCAATGCATGCTTCCCCAATTTCCAAATGACACGCGGTTCCCCTGACCCCGCACACCTGGTGATCAGTTCTTGTAGTCCTTTAACTGCCTTGTTTTCATGCAGTAGTTTCATGCATGTCTACAAAAGGGTAGTGATCATTGAAGGATCCATTCCTGGCTCTAGTTGATCCTTACTACCTGAAGTGGAGGTCTCCGCGAAGCTCTTCTTAGCTTCCATGAATGTCTCCTTTGCACGTTCTAAGTCAAACTCAGGTTCCTTTGTAGGAGCCTTGCAAACCCATGTACTTTCCTCTGGCTTCTTCCCCGTATGTTCTCCCATGGCTGTACTGCTTCTGAGCATCATGTTTACATTCGGGTCCTCTTCGTGTGGCTCAGACGTCATCATTTGTATATTCTGAGTCGGGGGAGGCTGGAATACCCATTTTTCGCGCATATTTGTGATCAACGTAGGATAGTCTATTGTTTCATGATCAAACTAAGCACAATACGAACATGATATCCTCATTTTGTTGGTACAATTGCGGGCATAGTGCCCTGGTCCTCCGCAATTGTAACAAATTAACTATCCACGGCCCCTTCCTGGTCCCATTCCACCTCGTCCTTGACCTCGCCCCTGAAATCCAGTGCACGCTGTTACAGGGAAAAGTGTCTACTCAGAAATGCTTATCCCACTAGGGTGTGATAGCTGCCTTAGAAACAAACAAAGTAAAGCTACTTTCATTTTTCCTTTATGAAGTATAGATAGAGAAGAACAAAGAAGACCAACCTCTGTCTTGCGCTAATCTCCTGGTTCGATTCCTCTCTTTCTTGATAGTCTTTCGCTACTTATTCCCTTGCACACCCAGCTTCATAGAGTACCTATAAGATCACAGTAGCATAGCACTATACAAGAACATGGATCTATAATCATAAACAATCTAGGATCAGATGTAAATTGACCATACAAATGCAGCAAACATAAATGACACAAGAGTATGGAGGAAAACTTGAATAGCTTTTATTGATAAACAAGAAAGAGCCAAGGGGAGTTACAACCAGTTGTTCTGACCCAACATCATCCTCTCAGCAAGGAAGCCCCTCTTCACCTCATACAAAGCTTAGATCACCCAACAATCTGATGTTTGTCTCAAGAAACCAACAACAATTCCTTATAATATGCAAAATTCCAGCCTCCGGATCTCTGGGATGAGGGATCCATATATAGATATCTGTAAGGGAGATGAGTTAGCTTGTGATTTGATTAGTGTCTTCCCTCTGATAGTTCTTGCTTCCACTTTGAGATTGATGATCTCTTACTCATCCTTGGTCGAATTCAGAGAGGCAAGTGTCACAGGAGAAGTTTCTGGAAGCTTCCATTGCCTCTCCACCTCGCGGAATGACACTACCATTTGTCATTTCTCGCCCATCGCACCCCATAGAAGGGATTTTTGAAATGCAACGCACCCACATAGTGTGTTTAGGTGAGATGCAACGCAATTTACCTATGGAGCAGCTGAAATGATCCAGTTTTGACCAATTCTGAGCAGTTTTTCATGGAGAACTTCTGGGAGAAGCTGTAATCAGTTGACCTTATTCCTTTAGGGGTTAGAACAACACTTTTAGGGACTTAGGAGCCCTTGTTTTATGGACATTTCATGCTTGGGGTTGTAGTGCCCAAAAATGTCTATAACAGTTTCCCCCTAAAGCATGAGGTCGTTAATCTTTTGATGTCGGGTGAAATGCTTTATTATGAGGATCCGAAGTTCTTTCAAGCTGGGAAGAGACCTGTAATAAGATACAATACAATACATTATCTTCATAATATTTTCATGATCTAGCTGAGGCAGGCATTCCCATGCTCAGCTTTATAAATTCATTTTTATGTACATAGGACAGACAATTGTCTGAGTGTAGACTGATGATTCTGGTAGAGCCATCATCCCTTTGATTGGATGATTATCTGTGTAGCAATGATGTACATTTGATGTCTTTATTTCCCTGAATATATATCACAGCCTGGATGGATGAAACTAGATCCGGGGTCTTCAATCTCATTCGATCTTCACTCGAAGTACAAGTCTATCAATGTGAGAGATGTTCTGGAGTCGAACATGGAAAGACATCGCTTGATTACCAGCCAATGATGTAAGCTGTTAACAAGCGCGAGAGGAATCACCGATAATGATAATGACCCTCAAGGTACTGCAGTACAATCCACGTGGTGTGAATAAAGGACATGGCATCGAACACCACGCAAAATCTTTCAGTCGAAGGTCATTGATGTAAACCTGTCGCCGGAAGTGAGAAACTTACCATTGAGGCATGCAAGCTTCAAAGTACTGAATGGGGTGTTCCTAGATCAACTTCTTGGATAATGAGATGATGTCGACAAGAAGCGATCCGTCATAGGAGGGCCTTAATGAATCCCACATCAATGACACGGAACGGAGAAAATGATTTTAATGGAGGTGAAACGATCTGGTGATATAAGGTTCAGGGTGGCGGTCATGAAAGAATGGAGTGTAAATGTATTGTAGCGGGTGAGGCACAGGTGAATTCTCTGAATGACTTCTCTTGAACATATCGGCGACACTGACATGATGGATTGGTAGCATTAACCCCAAATGTGGATGGTGTGATGGGACCATGGTGATGTGGCCGGTGAATGAAACAACCCAACCCGACTTGGATGCAGAGTGAAAGTGTCATGTTCAAGAGCGACTTGCTACCAACAAAGTTTCTTCAAGTTTTCTTCCCAATTTTTCCCCAGTCATTGCTGACCAGTACCTCTTTATTTTTGTCAAGCTTGAGGAGGATAACATATGCTTGTTCTATATTTTGCCCTTCGGGCAAACCCATCGCAATGTTTTAACGAGCCTAGCGATAGTGAAACTCGTTCTCGTCTATAGACAAGTTTGTCGCTATTAAAATTTTAACGAGTTTAACGACAAAGATAACTCGGTCCTTTTCAATTTTAGAGAGTCTGAAAAGGAACATAAAGGAAACTCCAAAATTCCTTTTTCGTCATCTAATCCCTTAAGTCCGAAAAAGTATAAAATAATACAGAAGGGATGAATTTTCGATACTTTTAACGAGCCGAACAAAACAAGCGCTCGATATTTTTGTGTAATAATCCCTCAGGTCCAAAAAGATTAAAATTTAGAGGAGGGATAGCACTTCCAGTCCCTTTAACAAGTTGGAGAGGCCAATGGCTCGGCAAACTTTTCATATTTTACGAGTCAGTTGAAAAGAGCTTAAAGGAGACTCGTCTTTTGAGGAACGAGTGATAAAATTGGGTAGCAGCTGATTCCAGGTAAGGTTTGGAATTTTCCAATCACGGCAGTGTTACAAGGATGGCTAGTGAGATCACTCTTCGCAGCTGTTCCTCAAAAAGGGGTAAACAATCAAATGGAGGTGAATGATCGGCCAATACAGAGTGGAGGTGATGATGAGAACACGACCAAGGCTTTTAAAGGCTGAAATACTACATTCACGATGGTTATTTACCGGGAAATCGGTTCATTTTTTTTATTGAGCTTAAACACTAGGGGGAAACATTTGCTCATGACTTATGTTTATTTTTTAACGAGCTTGAACTATGTCCTAAAACTGCTCGATTAATCCAGTCGTATAATAAGAATGTCTCATATATAAAAATGGCAACTTTTAGAGTTTTGCCCCACATCCTTTCTTTATGCAAGTTAGGAAACGACCAATCCTACGAGTTTAAAGGGTTAGAGGACCTACAAATTTAAAAAAATAAATAGTCGCTCTTCGCTTGCACGCCAAAAGGTTTGCATGCCCCCAGGTATAAAACAGAATTTCAAGGTTACCCCTTCTTCCTTCCGTTAAAACATTTGTTTTACCGAGAGAGGTCTACCTCTTACAGGTTACCAAAGATTGTTCTATTCACGGCGTAAACAAAACACTTCTTCGGCGATGTTTATCGAAATAAACAAAGGTGAGTGGCAATGCTTGCCAACCCACATAACTTTGACAAGAGAATCTTATTCCAGAATAACCCCCTCTTCCAATCACGGACGGGAGTACAGACTAGTCATATTCTCTCACGGAAACCTACCCTATACCCGAAGTTTTCCTGTCAAAGCAGACCAGGGTGCATGCCCCCTGGGTTTCAGTCACGTCCCCCTAATCACTCGCGCTCATCAGGCGGATGGACTGGAGATTGATGAGACATTCCTTGTGTGAAAAGACCATTCAGGGATGGCATATGACTATTTTCTCTGTGTGATCCGGGAAATGAAAGCTGGTCTACGAGCTTGACCACTCTTCCTTCGTGCGGAAAACACATTACTCTAAAGAGTGAGGAGACAATCGCTCCCATGCAATAAATATAGTCTCGTCCAAGGAGTAGATTATAATCTAGGGGTCCTTGAACTACCATTACGTTCATTTGAACGGTTTTCCCCCTCAATGTTATGTGCACATTGGGAAGGATCCCTATCGGTCGACTGATTCCTTTGTCAAAGCCTGTTAGATTTATCATTTGAGGCAAAAGTGATGGCGAACCAAGCGCTTTACAAGAAGTCGAGGAAAGGATACTCACAGAAGCCCCTTCATCTATGATGGTACCAGCCATAACCATTCTATATACTTGAACAATGATTCGGAATGGTACACTAGCTGGTAAGCGGGGTCTGCCTAGTTGGTTCCAGTCGAAGGAGACAACCAGGTTGCTTGGAGGTGGGACCGAATAGACGGCCGGGTATGACTCTGATGAACTTCCTTCCTGTGGTAAGGGAACGGGTAAATTGCCCCCATGTTCATCGGAGTATGTGCTTACGAAAATGATTTGGACGGTGTCATCCTTGTTCTCTTCGGTGACTGTATCATCTGAAGATGGAACCTCTGAAGGCAAGACCGGGTCAACTGCCGCCTCGACCTTTTGACTTTCATCTGGTATGGGTTCAGATGGTTTGTCTTCAATGACAGATGCTTCAGCCGACCATCTAGGCGGGTCAGTCGGCTTTTCAACTAGTGACAGACTCGACAAGAGTTTTTTATATCCAGGAGGAAGTCATAACGGTGAAATCAGACGATCATCCAAAACTCTTTTAGCCTCATCTAAGAAGGGACAACGGTGGACGGCATGGTCGCCTTCGCACAGTTTACAAGGAAATCTATATTTTCCTTTTTGTCCTGGGGCTTCACTTTCACTAGTCGACGGTGTGTTTTCAACATGATCATCAGAGGTTGACGACACCGGGTTGTGCAAACGAGGAGACCAGTCCCTTAAGATCCGAGGGATTCAAGGACAATATCTATGATAGTGGTCTCCTTTGCAAATGACACATGGCGATTTAGGCCTGGTCGGTGCAGTGTGTGGATTTTCGCTAGATGATGCTTGGTTGCCCCCTTTTGCTTTTGGCTCCTTCTTCTTCTTCTCTTTCTTCTTCTTTTCCTTCTTCTTCTCAGGTACTTGATTTTTGGCTTTACCAATCCCATCAAGCGAAGAAGGAGGAGAGGAAGAATTGGAGGAAGTAGAAGGTTGGTGGGTAACTCTGGACTCGTCTAGTTGCTGACTTGAGTGTTCAGGAATTGCGGTGTTCTGAATGACAGAGGTTGAGAAGAGCCATACGGGCAAGCCGATTGTCAATCCTGGAAGCGACAATGTGGCCATATGGGGTGCACCAACATCTCCCCAAGAGGAGAAGGGACTAAGATTTCCTCCAAGGGGAATTCCTTGGTTGGTGGGTTCCATTTTCTCAACCTAAGATCAACGTAGGAAAAGGTGATGATTATTCCGTTTAAAATAAATTTTAGACGCTTTGACACAACTTGTTTTTTCAATTTTAAAGAGTCGAGAAAAAACAAAAGATGACTCTAGTTGCCTTCGATTTTTAATGAGCCTGAAGTGACAAGTGCTCAGATGGACCTTTTCCATGATGGAGTCTGAAAAGGAACGAAAGGGACTGCTCTGGAAATCTAGGTAGAGGGATTACCAAACCAATCGCAAAAATGCAAAATACTTTTTACGGTACGACAGTCAATCTTCCCGAATGCTGTGTTCAGTGCATTGCGATCGATAGGGTGGCAGACACAGCTTCCTATGGATAAAGGATTAAGCCTATTGTGGTCTCCCAAAATATACTCGACGGTACGTGGGAGCACAAGTCCGTACTGGCACTTATCGTCTCAAAGTGGAGGAATCACCCAACCATCAGTGAGAACAACAGTTACCAGGCTTTACGACGCTGGAATACATCTCTAGCCTAGACTTCTAAATGTTGTGCATTAGGTTCCAAAGCGTTGTTAGATTCATTGAATTTATTTTATAGTTGATCTTGTTTATGAAGTTTGCCTTTCAGGTTCACCGCGAGATGTAGTATAATTCCTAAAATTCAATCTAAGATGATAAACAATCTTTTTATCTTCTTTGTGCAATGAAAATCCTAGCTACTAAGGAAAGAAAGACAGAATTCTTTCACAAAGAGCAAAGAGCACACTCTAAATGCACTTTCCTAAATCAAACCAATCAGACTGTCTAAATGCAAATGCACATGCATGTATTTGTTTTCGACTTTCTTAGTATGTAAATGGTAAAAAGAAAGTTGATGCACAAATCTGAATTAGTTTTCAAGCGACAGTTATCAACAAGTTTCTTTTCGAAATAAAAAACTGAGACAATCACAACACCTTACGATTTGGAAATGAATACTTGTTTTCGACACTAGAAAAATTACAAATTCAGACCAAAAACAATAGTAACAGGATAATCGACTATCTACAGCAATCAAACTTTTTCCTATGCCTGAAAATGACACTTGCGACGCTTCCAAATCAAAGGACGACAGTGCGATTATGTTACTTTTTGCAAAGGAGAACTGAAAATGGCTCAACAAACACACAAAAACATTTACAGTTCTTTTGTACAAAGGAGGCGGAATAACAACAAGGAAAAGGGCTTTCAAACATAGATATACTGATCACAGGCAACAAAATTCATGAATAGAACTGGAAAAACTGAATCACAGAAACCCAAAATGAACAATGCCTAGTCTGATCAGCGCACCTGTAACACAGGGAATTTGAAATGTAGCGCACCTACTACACTCGGGAAGTGCGCTGAATTTCAGATTCTCAGAACAGTACCTGCGCTGGACCAGAGACGAGACTTTGCTTGGGTTCCGGGTCACAGTTTGCAGTTCAGTTCATGGGTTTTGGCTGAGCAAATGGTAATCAGTAATGCAACAATCAGGGGTAGATCTAAGGAGGATCTAAGAGCTACCACAAGGGGCAATCAGAGAGTTTGTGAATCAGTTGTTTAAATCATAAACAGATCCCGGAGATTGACTGAAGCGACATTTATCTACTTTGCATTTGCATAGCAAATGCAGTTCGAAAGCTACCTGGCTCGACTTCAGGCTCCGTCTGTAAGTTTATGAAATAGACAACAAGGAAGATAAACAAACAAACTAATTCGTCCCCAGTGGAGTCGCCATTTTGTTACAGGGAAAAGTGTCTACTCAGAACTGCTTATCCCACTAAGGTGTGATAGCTGCCTTAGAAACAAACAAAGTAAAGCTACTTTCGTTTTTCCTTTATGAAGTATAGATAGAGAAGAACAAAGAAGACCAACCTCTGTCTTGCGCTAATCTCCTGGTTCGATTCCTCTCTTTCTTGATAGTCTTTTGCTACTTATTCCCTTGCACGCCCAGCTTCACAGAGTACCTGTAAGATCACAGTAGCATAGCACTATACAAGAACATGGATCTATAATCATAAACAATCTAGGATCAGATGTAAATTGACCATACAAATGCAGCAAACATAAATGACACAAGAGTATGGAGGAAAACTTGAATAGCTTTTATTGATAAATAAGAAAGAGCCAAGGGGAGTTACAACCAGTTGTTCTGACCCAGCATCATCCTCTCAGTAAGGAAGCCCCTCTTCACCTCATACAAAGCTTAGATCACCCAACAATCTGATGTTTGTCTCAAGAAACCAACAACAATTCCTTACAATATGCAAAATTCCAGCCTCCGGATCTCTGGGATGAGGGATCCATATATAGATATCTGTAAGAGAGATGAGTCAGCTTGTGATTTGATTAGTGTCTTCCCTCTGATAGTTCTTGCTTCCACTTGGAGATTGATGATCTCTTACTCATCCTTGGTCGAATTCAGAGAGGCAAGTGTCACAGGAGAAGTTTCTGGAAGCTTCCATTGCCTCTCCACCTCGCGGAATGACACTGCCATTTGTCATTTCTCGCCCATCGCACCCCATAGAAGGGCTTTTTGAAATGCAACGCACCCACACAGTGTGTTTAGGTGAGATGCAACGCACTTTACCTATGGAGCAGCTGAAATGATCCTGTTTTGACTAATTCTGAGCAGTTTTTCATGGAGAACTTCTGGGAGAAGCTGTAATCAGTTGACCTTGTTCCTTTAGGGGTTAGAACAACACTTTTAGGGACTTAGGAGCCCTTGGTTTATGGACATTTCATGCTTGGGGTTGTAGTGCCCAAAAATGTCTATAACACACGCCATCCCTGCATCTAGGTAGAGGGCTTGTGTTTCGGTCTGCATCCTATAGGATGGGGTCTGATCCACCGTTAGCTCATAACTACGACAAGTGCACTCATCATGGCCTACCGACCTTCAGAAATTACAAAACAATTGACCAAAACTTGGGCTTTGAGCCCAAAAACATGCTGCGGGGGATCCCATGTTGAATGTCCGTGTGTTATGTTTTTGTCAATTCCACTTCCTTAAGGTCATATATGAGGTGGAATCCAATCATAGTAGCCTTTTGTCACATGTTTACCCTGGTTGGTAGGTTACTTGGGTAGACATGGGAGGAGGGTGGTTACAGAGTGGTATCAGAGCATGGTTCACCCCTCTGGACTGTATGGGTAGTGTATATTGATCATGCTTTCATGTTGGTTGCATATGTGTAGCTTATGCATGTAGTCCATGTGCTTGTTGAATTTTCATGGTGTTGATCATGGTTGTAGTGATGCCGCCATCTGAAGGTTGAATATGTTGTCATGGAGTATGTCTTTATGTGTGCATGGTTGATTATGCATTGTTATGCACATAAGTCTTCACATGTTATCAAGTGCATGTGATGTGGTTGTTGTTGTCATGCATGAGGTCATGGTTTGTGTAGTTTCTATGGTCATACATTGATGACTAGACTCTAGCTAGAATCATGTGTATATGGTTTTGTACTCATGTGTTATATGTTTATATGCAGTTGTTATGCATGTGTGGTATCGGTTATAGTTATGCATGAAATGTAGGTCAAACATGCCTTGTGAAGTCATTATATGCAATTTAGGTCATCATGATGCTATTGGTTGTTATGATTGTAATGTGTTGGTTGAGATAGAGTAGGAGATGCAGATCATCATATTGAGGTTACAACATTAGACTTTGGGATAAGAGCAGATCGTCATACAGGCTTTCATGTTGGGCATGCAGGTAAGTAATTTAAGGATTGTTACATGCACTAGGTTAAAATACATTAGGTTTATGTACATGTATTTTGATGTTATGGTTACATAAATGATAGATGATAGTTGTTTAGTATAGTCATATGCACATGCGTCAGATAGTCAAGAATGATGGCAACTAGTGGTTGTATGCATTGCTATTGTTGTTTTATGTTAGATAACTTGATGATTAGGTTATATGTTGTTGATGAGCATGATATATAGATCACTATTGTTATATGTTATTAACTTGATCATTAGGGTTATTTCATCGAGATCTTGATGTCGTAATTTGGATTTGGTCACATGCGGGATGGTTATGTTCATTGAATTGAAGACCTTGATGTCATATGTATTGTGTTAACCTTGTTTGACCTATGCAAATGGCTATGGTTTAGATATTCAAGTACGAGCCGACATATTTGTGATATGGTGTCATACTAATCTAGATTGATCATACATATGTGATTATTATGTATGAATGATAATTGTTTATGAATTGTAGTGACTATTATGGATATCATGATCTTATTTATGTTTGATTTGATATGTTGTGAAGTTATATCATGCTAAATAGATTTATCGTGTAGACAAGATAGCCTCCCCTGAGATACATTAAAGTATGAACTTGTTTATGTCACCTACCATGTGCTTGACTATTTGATTATGCCATCTATTTGGTGTTTGAGTGTTTGGTGTTTGGTTGATTTATTTAATATGATATGTTTGCAAGTTGGTTGAATGTTTGATGAATTTCATAATATGAGTATGCATTCCAATGATCTTGTTTTAATATGATTGCACTAACACATATGTGTTGAGACAATTGATATTGTTGGCATTATGACACAGGTTTGGCACCATGACACAGGTGTGTTGTCCTTGATGGCAACTCACTCAGATGACAGATCACAGTTTAGGATCTCAGAATGAAAGAAAAAGAGATATACGCAGGTTCCCCTTAACCAAGATGCGTATACACGTGGGTTAGCCGACCAAAAGGCGCGTATGCGTATACACGCACTTTCATGCAAGGAAAGGCACGTACATGTTGGAGAATTTGGTTTTGGTCTGTGGTATTTGGACCATGGTATTTTTACCCATGGTATTGGTCCAAGGTATCTTGTCCGAAGTGTTGACCCCAGGTATTTGGTCCAAGGTATTGATTCTAAGTGGTTTTGGACCATGGTATTGAGTAAGGCCTAAGACTATAAAAGGAGGAGGAGATCTTTAGGCAAATGTACTCAAGCAATTGAATATCTAATGAAGAGCAAGATCTAGAATACTGGTCATTGGGTTATGGTGCATAGCTGGATCTGAATCAAGGAAGAACCTGAGCGCTTGAAGAAGGATAAGTTCTATTGATGGGTCAAGATCTTAAAGCTTGAAGAGAAGGATATTTATGTGGTTTTGATCTTTTATCTGAATAATTGGTGCATGTCATAATTTGTAAATCCAATGATCTGGGTATAACTGATGTCTGAATAGTTGTAAAGGTTAAATCGTATTTTATAGATCTGTATGTAGGTTCATTACAGCAAGAGCGCGTATACACGCTGGTTCGACATTTCAAAACAACGTATACGCAAGTTTTTCTTGAGGAAAGTGCGTATGCATGCAGGTTCTACACATTGAAGTAGCGTACACCTCATAAAATATGTTTTAGCTACTTCTGTTTGCTGTTGCAGTGTTCTGGGTTCTGGTTACTGTTACCGTGTTTTGGTTACAACATTCAGAAAAGTGATTGGTTGATTCAATTTTGGTTGGTGCAAATGAGATTGATTGATGTAGATATATTTGATGGTTGATTGAAGTTATTGATGGATCCAATCTAAAAATTATGAAACGAGGTCCACTGGAAGAAAAGAGAAGGTTGTAGCCTTCTGTAGGTTAGCAACTACGTACTAGTAAACACATCAGCTAGTACAAGATCTAGGGGATTGTAGCTCCCTTCCAGGAGAAGTTGGAGAACGAGAGAAGGTTGTAGCCTTCTACAGGTAGAAGCCTACATACTAGTATAATACTGCACCAGAAAGAAATATTGTAAAAAGAAGTTTCTTATTAAAAGAAGATAGAGACAAATTGCAGCAGGTGGTTTTCAGCCACATTGAGTTTCCACCTTATATCTTGTGTTCTTGTGTGTGATTGTCTGCTCTGTTTTTACTATACCTGGTTATATGGTTCTGATGCACAGATTAAAGATCAACATCTGATGAATTAACTAAATTATAAGTCTGCAGGATATACACGAGTTTCTTTAACTACAGCTGTGTATATACGCAAGTTTAATTAACTGAAGTAGCGTATACAAATATGATTGTGAAAAGAAATATTATTGACTTACTAATACTGATTCACCCCCCCTCTCAGTATTATTTCCAACAATTGGTATCAGAGCAGGTCCTTCAGAAGAAGCTTGATCACTTGAAAGAAGATCTATCATCATGAGTACCTATGAAAGAGAAGGATCCATTAGACCACCAATCTTCGATGGGAGCAACTTCGTCTATTGGAAGGTAAGAACCACAACCTATCTTCAATCTCTTGGAACAGATGTTTGGGAAATCGTGGAAGGAGGATACACATTCCCATCAATAGTTCCTACAGATACAGCAGGTAAAAAGAAATATGAAACAAATGCCAAGGCTGTCAACACATTATTGGGGAGTCTGTCACAATCAGAATTTGTCAAGGTTATGCAGCTCAAAACTGCCAAAGAAATATGGGACAAGATCATTCTAAGCTATGAAGGAGACGATCAGGTAAAATGTGCAAAACTACAATTTCTCAGAATTCAATATGAAACTCTCAAAATGCACAATGATGAAAGTATAGCTAATTACTTCTTACGTATAGATGAGATTTTTAATCGCATGAAAAAATTGGGTGAAGAGATAAAAGAGGTTACTGTAGTTGAAAAGGTTTTGAGATCTCTGTCTTCTAAGTTTGAATCAAAAGTTTTTGCCATAGAAGAAAAGCAGAATCTTCAGAGTATTACTATGACGCAGATGCACGGAATCCTAATTGCTTTTGAAATGAGGAAAGGGGGTCCATCAGATATGAGAGAAGCCGCATTCAAGGCTTCGAGAAGAGAAGAGCTCAATGAATCAGGACACATTTCACAAGGAGAGGAAGAAGTAAACTTTGTCAAGAACCTTCAACGGGGTTTTGGAAGATTCAGAGGTAAACTACCTTTCAAATGCTTTGCTTGTGGAAGAGTCGGTCATTATGCAGCCAAATGTCCTCATAAAGATAAGCTAGATAAAGGTAAGGAACCAGCAAAATGGAATAGAAAACAGAATGTAAGTAAGAAGAGCTACTATATGCATGAAGATAGCAATGGTTTATCAAATAGTGATGAATATGAACATGGTAATGATTATAGACTTTTGATGGCTTTTGAAGATGATGATTTCTTGGATGCTTTAGATGAAGATGATCTCTATGAAGAAATTTCTAAACTTAAAATCTGTTTAGAAGAAAAGAGTATGATTATAGATACTCTGACATTCCAACTTTTTGAGAGGGAAAAACACAATTGAAAGTTAGAGTGTGAAATTGTGGGCCTAAGAAAAGATATTGGGAAAACAAAAGCTCTCAATCTTAGATTTTCTAAAGGATCAGAAACTTTAGATGAAATTATCAAAGGGTAACATTCTCCTCTGATAAAGACAGGTCTTGGATATACAGAAGAAGCATCTCAAGCACAGAAGCCATCAACCTCCAAAAGCTATCTTGATGCAGCAATGAGAAGTGAACAGGTTGACAATCGTCAACAAAGGCATAAAGCAGATCACCAGGTAAATCCAGTTCAATATACTTCAAGGATGAACATAAGCTACAACCTACCTCAGGTAAATCATTCTCAATTTGCTTCAAGAATGAATATCAATGGAAATCATGAGGTCAGTAGATTCGATAATCGAAGGAATTTCTTTAATGGCCAATGTTTTCAATGTCATAACTTTGGACACAAAGCTGCTCAAAGGAATGTGATTGGGATCATTAAAAGGACCTAACTTTTCTGTTCTTGAAAATGAAATAGAATGCTCTATCTGTAACAACTTCGGTCATGAAGATTCTGAATGTAGGAGTAATTTTCGGCAAACATCTCAGAAGGAGCAAGCTTCATTGGGTCCCAAAACATGGAGAAAGAAAGAATCGCAAATAGAAAGATGTGGTATAGCCTTGTATGCAAAAGGAAAAGAAAATCAGTGGTACATCGACAGTGGATGCTTGAAACACATGACAAGTGATAAAGAAAAACTTCTGTCATATAATGCCTTAGAAAAGGAAAAGAAGGTCTCATTTGGTAATGAAACTCCTGTAGTCATAAAAGGTAAAGGCTCCGTTCTCTTAAAAGAAAAAGTTAAAGCTAGAAATGTTATGTATGTAGATGGTCTAAAGCATAATCTATTGAGTGTCAGTCAAATGTGTGATCAAGGAAATGAGGTAGTATTTCAATCAAATGGATGTATTGTTCGTGAGCTTGATACATGAGAAACAATGATCAAAGGTGTAAGAACTCCAAACAACCTGTACATACTCAAGGGGGGACAACAACAATGCTACCTAAGAAAAAACGATGAACGCTGGCTATGGCAGAAGATTGGGGTATCTAAGCTTCCCTTAAATAAGAAAAGCATGTAGATACAAGGTTGTTCGTGATCTTCCAAATATCAACATTCCAGAAAATACAAATGCAAATCATGTCAATTTGGTAAGCAAACCAGAGCACATTTCCCTAAGAAGGAAGGATCAACTAGTAAGCCTCTTGAACTTGTTCACACTGATTTATGCAGTCCATCTAGGAAAAAGTCACCTTGTGGAGAAGAATACATTATATTGTTCATTGATGACTTTTCCAGAATGTGTTGGATAGGACTTCTAAAGCATAAAGATGAAGCTTTCGAAAAATTCAAAGCCTTAAAAGCCTTGGTTGAAAATGAATCAAATCGCAAAATCAAATGCCTCAGGTCTGATCGAGGAGGGGAATTTACCTTGGATGAATTCTTTGACTTCTGTGAAGAACATGGAATAAGAAGGGAATTCTCTATTTCAAGAACTCCTCAGCAAAATGGAGTGGTAGAAAGGATGAACATAAATGTTCAACAAATGGCTCATGCTATGCTAGATGACTTTGGAACTCCTGCAACCTTTTGGGGTGAAGCTGCATTTGCTGCCATCACTATTCTCAACAAAACAAACATCCGGGTAAACAACACTCAAACTCCACATGAAATTTGGTATGGTAAGACTCCTACTGTAAAATACCTCAAAGTTTTTGGAAGCAAATGTTACATCAAAAGGACTGATGAAAAACTTGGCAAGTTTGAACCTAGAGCTGATGAAGGCATTCTCCTTGGTTACTCTTCCCAAAGTAAAGGATATAAGTGTTATAATAAAAGACTTGGGAAATTTTTTGAAAGCATTGATGTTGTGGTTGAGGAAGCAGGCAAAAATCCAAAGCAAGTAAAAATCAAAGATTATGAAGAAGATGAGGACTATCCTTCCACATCAAATCAGACTAATTCTGAAGAAGAAACCAACGAGGCACCATAAGAACATATAAGGGTAGAAGAAAAGACTCCATCCAGGTATGTTCAGAAGAATAATCCATAGACTCAAATTTTGGGGCAGAAAGAGGCAGGTGTGTAGACAAGAAGAACTATTACAGAAGCTTCAAGCTATCTAGCTTTGCTTTCTACCATTGAACCACAAAATGTCAATGAAGCATGCAAAGATGAATGTTGGGTCAAGGCCATGAATGAAGAACTTGAGCAGATTGAAAAGAATAATACTTGGGAATTGGTTCCCAGACCTAATGATAAAAATGTCATAGGAACCAAATGGATTTTCAAAAACAAGCTGAATGAAAATGGAGAAGTTATTAGAAACAAGGATAAACTTGTTTGTAAAGGGTATGCTCAACAAGAAGGTATAGAATTTGAAGAAAATTTTGCACCTGTTGCTAGACTTGAAGCCATAAGAATGTTCCTTTCTCTTTCTAGCTTTCAGAAGTGTAAAGCATATCAAATGGATGTGAAATTTTCTTTTCTTAATGGAGACCTATAAGAAGAAGTATATATTGAGCAACCAGACGGATTCATCCTTGGAAATGATCCAAAACTTGTGTGTAGACTCGGAAAGGCTCTCTATGGTCTAAAACAAGCTCCAAGGGCCTAGTACTATTGTGTTGACAAATACCTTTATCAACAAGGTTTTTCCAAAGGCTCATCTGATAGCAACCTATATATAAAAATTGACAATGATAAATTGCTAATACTTGTTGTATATGTTGATGATATCATTTTTGGTAGCAATGAAGAAGCCATGAGTCAAAAATTTGCTTTGGTAACGCAGAAAGAATTTGAAATGTCCCTGCTTGGTGAGCTCACATATTTTCTTGGATTACAAGTTCAACAAAATAAATATGGTATTTTTCTATCACAAACCAAGTACCTCAAGCAGATCTTGAAGAAATATGGCATGGAAGAGTCTAAACCAGTATGTACCCCTATGGTAACAGGATGCAGCCTCAACACAAATGATGAATCGACAACTGTACATCAACTAAACTACAAATCCATGATTGGTAGTCTGCTCTATCTAACAGGTACCTGACCAAACATCATGCATGCAGTAGGAATAGTTGGAAGATTCCAAGCAAATCCAAAGGAAGCATACCTTCAGGCGGTCAAAAGGATCTTCAAATATCTTCAAGGAACTCAAAATTTTGGTTTATGGTATCCTAGGGATACAGATCTTACCCTTCATGCATATATAGATGCAGATTGGGTAGGAAGCGTGGATGGCAGAAAAAGCACTAGTGGTGGTGCATTTTATATGGGTTCCAGATTAGTATCTTGGTTTAGCAAGAAACAAAGTTCAATTGCTTTATCTACAGCTGAAGCAGAATATGTGGCCGCTGCATCTTGCTGCACAAAACTCCTTTGGATGATGCAAAAATTGCAAGATATTCAGATCACGTGCACTCCACCTATCTCCATTCTATGTGATAATACAAGTGAAATCAGTATTTCAAAGAATCCAGTCATGCATTCAAAGACCAAGCACATACCTATCAAATATCATTTTCTCCGGGAACAAGTGCTTGAACAAAAGGTCAAATTGGAGTATGTTCCTTCCAAAGAACAGGTTGCTGAAATATTCACCAAACCGCTGTCCAGAGAGACATTTGAATATCTCAGACAGAAGCTGGGAGTAGTTGATGCATCATCTTGCTGTTGAAACCTATCTAGTTCAGAGGAAAATGGTTGTACACAAGTTTCATGAAGCATATCTGCGTACATACGCTGGTTTCTATGGATATAGTCGCATATATGTTGGTTTGAAGAAAAATAGTGGGCCAGACTCAGGATGAAAAGAGTCTGATATGGGTCTGACAGAGACCATCTAGCACAGGTTCAGGGGGAGCATATACTTCTAATAATGCATTGTTGGCATTATCTTAGAAGATCTTGGTACATTTTCACAGTTGTTTTTTATTCAGGTGGAACAGGTGCAGAGGGAGATCATGGTTGCTGATGGTGATTGACAGATGCTACTGATGATAGTTGCTGATAACTATCTTGTTTTAGATATTTTGTCTCTATGTCATGTATATCTTTTATTATCAAGGTCATGTAACAACCTATTTTGTTTCCCCACTATGCCTGGGATGGATGATGTAATGTTCTTGTCTTATCATGTATAATCTTTTGGTGTATCCCCACTTGGTTGGGTGGATGAGTCAATCTTGGTATATCCCCACTTGGTTGGGAGATGGATGTATGTATGAATCATTGGTGATAGGAAGGTCATTTATGATGTATAGAGTCTTGTTCTTCTTGAAAGAACATCTTTTTGCAGACCTTGCTTACAGTCAGGGGGAGCATGGACAAAACTCTTTAGCAGATCAGAGATTTCAGCATGTACTCAGGGGGAGCATAACCCTTTGCCCTTGATGACAAAGGGGAAGAGTGACTTGGGGTTGCCATCAAGTCCAAAGGGGGAGATTGTTGGCATTATGACACAGGTTTGGCACTATGACACAGGTGTGTTGTCCTTGATGGCAACTCACTCAGATGACAGATCATAGTTCAGGATCTCAGAATGAAAGAAAAAGAGATATATGCAGGTTCCCCTTAACCAAGCCGCGTATACACACAGGTTAGCCGACCAAAAGGCGCATATGCGTATATACGCACTTTCACGCAAGGAAAGGCGCGTACATGTTGGAGAATTTGGTTTTGGTCCGTGGTATTTGGACCATGGTATTTTTACCCACCATATTGGTCCAAGGTATCTTGTCCAAAGTGTTGACCCCAGGTATTTGGTCCAAGGTATTAATTCTAAGTGGTTTTGGACCATGGTATTGAATAAGGCCTAAGACTATAAAAGGAGGAGGATATCATTAGGCAAATGTACTCAAGCAATTGAATATCTAGTGAAGAGAAAGATCTAGAATACTGGTCATTGGGTTATGGTGCATAGCTGGACCTAAATCAAGGAAGAACCTAAGCGCTTGAAGAAGGATAAGTTCTATTGATGGGTCAAGGTCTTAAGGCTTGAAGAGAAGGATCTTTATGTGGTTTTGATACTTTATCTGAATAATTGGCGCATGTCATAATCTGTAAATCTGATGATCTGGGTATAACTGATGTCTGAATAGTTGTAAAGGTTAAATCATCTTTTATAGATCTGTACGCAGGTTCATTACAGCAAGAGTGCGTATACACATTGGTTTGGCATTTCAAAACAGCGTATACGCAGGTTTGTCTTGAGAAAAGTGCATATGCACGCAGGTTCTACACATTGAAGTAGTGTACACCTCATAAAATATGTTTTAGCTACTTCTGTTTGCTGTTGCAGTGTTCTGGGTTCTGGTTATTGTTATTGTGTTCTGGTTACAACATTCAGAAAAGTGATTGGTTGATTCAGTTTTGGTTGGTGCAAAGGAGATTGATTGATGCAGATATATTTGATGGTTGATTAAAGTTATTGATGGATCCAGTTTGAAAATTTATGAAACAAGGTCCCTGGAAGAAAAGACAAGGTTGTAGCCTTCTATAGGTCAGCACCTATGTACTAGTAAACACATTAGCTAGTACAAGAGCTAGGGGGTTGTAGCTCCCTTCTAAGAGAAGCTGGAGAATGAGAGAAGGTTGTAGCCTTTTGCAGGTAGAAGCCTGTGTACTGGTATAAGACGCACCAGTACAAAAATATACGCAAGTTTAATTAACTGAAGTAGTGTATACAAATCTGATTGTGAAAAGAAATATTATTGACTTACTAACACTGATTCAACCCTCTCTTAGTATTATTTCCAACAGATATGTACTTGAATGTAGTTGACAGTTGTAGCATATGTCTAATGACTATGAGTTGACTGTGGGTTATGACATGATTGTTTGTAAAAGTTGATTTCAAATTGATTGATATGATTGTGTTGATATTTGGAACATGTGGTTGACATGTGTGAGCAGTTGCAGGAAACATGCTTGGTATTAGCATGACAAGGTAATAGTTAATGTGTTTCTATAACTAACAGTTGGGTGATGTGACAATACATAGTAAGCCTCAATTGCAACAAGGTAAAAAGTTAAAGGAAAGGAATTGGGCAAGAATTCCTTTGGCTATGTTTGGAAACTCTAATTCCAAATGAATGAGTGCTTTGCACACAGGAAATATTCTTAACCTTGATTTGTTTGAAATTATGTGGATATGTGCTATATTCATGGACATGTAATTGACCGGTATATTAGGTAGTCTCTAGTTATAGGTGGATTTTTCAAGGGAATTGGAGTCCCTTGAGAGATGGCATGGATGTGTTCAACTACAAGGCAATGTGCTTGGCACAACAAGATAAGGTATATAGCATATTGTTATATTTATTTATGCACTGACAATTATGTGTTTATGGCAGTATGATGCAGGGAGTTGCATGGCAAGAGATATTGCCATGAATATTGAAGAATGCTCAAGTTGATATTTCCCTCAGAACCATGGGGATTGAGTCATGGTGTCTATTGAGAGTCTTGTACTTTTGGTATTTTGTGATTTTATTGCACTTGATTTGCAGTTTTGTTATGCCTAGTGCATGATCATGCCACTTTGTTGCGGTGTCGTATTGCTTTTGGTTTTCATTGTCTTCTTTTTGTTGTTTCTGTTCTTGCCTTTTATTGTTTTGAGTCTTGGGAATTGGTTGGGAAAGAGGAAATTTGATGGAGCTCAAGGAGAGTTGTGTGGTACTCAAGAGGTAATGTAAGAAATAGACGAAGCTTTGTGCATGAGTAAGCACAACAGAAGGTAATACTATGACAGTTGGTTGGGCTGGTTGGGTCCATCGTGGTAAATGGACGATGGTAGTACATACATGAGAAGGGTAACCAAAAAAGGTAAGTTAAATGGATCTGAGGTGTCAGATGCCTTGGCTAAGTTGGGAACTGTGATTCTAAATGTTGTGCATGCTATGCACAAATAAGGAAGTTCTCTTAACCTAGACCTTATGTTATCTGGTAATTATGTTATGATCATGATTATGCTGATGTTTATATATGTATACATGTATGTATGTATGTCGTTGTCTAACAAAATGATGATTGTTTTATGATAATGATTATATATGTATGTATCTATGTATCTATTTCATTGTATGCCAAGGTCATTAGGAATCATTCTTGTGGAGGAATGATTGCTTACGCAAGTGAATGACGTGAAGAGGTTTAAGGTCTTACAAGGAATCAATTGGGAGGAGTAGCCTGACATATTTATGAGGTCAATATCATGTGGTTATGAGTTGATATTATGTATATTATATGGACATGTTATACCAAGGGATACAACAATGAAATGAAATAAGTGTGGTCTACGACATGATAGGAGAGGCATGGATAAGACACTGAAAGCAAGGTTTCTTGGTAGAGACAATGTGGTTTTGGGATATGTGGTAATACTATTGTGCATATGTTGTATATGTTGCATCTATGATACGCATATGGTGCTCTGTGTGTGCATATGGTGCTCTATGCATGTTGGATATGTAGTGTTGTGTATAGATGATTCTAAGTACATGGAGGGTATGCAGTGCTATGTACAAGTGGTGTTGCGTGCATGTTGTACATGTGGCGTTATGTACATATGGTGTTGTGTGCATGATTGTACAAGTGGTGTTGTGTACATGTTGTACAAGTGGCGCTGTGTGCAGGTGGTGCTGTGTACATGTCATGCATGTGGCACTGTGTACATATGATGTCGCATACATGTCGTGCGTGTGGTACTGTGTACATGTGGTATTGTGTACACGTTGTACAATGGTACAATGTACATGTGGTGTTGTGTACACGTTTTATAGTGGTGTAATGCACATGTGGCATTGTGTACACATTGTGCAGGTGGTGTCATCTACATGTGATGTTGTGCACATGTTGTGCATGTGGTTGTAATGTATAGGTGGTATTATGTACATGTGGTACATATGGTACTGGTGTAGATTCATGTATTGGATGGTGTTGTATCACATGTGTAGTTGTATGTGTGTGATGCACACTATGTGTATGTGCACATGGTTGAGGAGAAGGTACTATGTGTTTGTCAGGTATTGAAACTGATCTAGAGCGCGTATAGAATAAAGAAAAAGGTAGAAGCTAAGGATTGATTAAAGGATAAGTATCAATATTTTATTCCAGTTTATTATGCATGTAATTTACGATGTTTATCTATGATGGTTGTGTTTTGAGCTAACCAGATGTGATATGTTTATGCATGATGTTTTAATCAAATAGTTAGTTTGACTTGTTGTGACAAGAAGCGAACATAATTACAAATGTACCTTATTGCGAGATACCAATGAGGTATGATGTGAAATTATTTCAATTTATTTTAAATATAATGGAAGTTATGTTATTGGTACAGGAAACATGAACATGTCTGGTTGGGTGGTTGAAATCGAATGCAAGAATTGGAAGCAATAGTAAAAGAAATTGGAACATGCAATAGTATGCTGGTAGAGTACTTCAGGAGCAAGGCCATTGTGGGACACTAGTACCCAATAGTTTCCATTGATTTCCATGAGCATGCTATGACTGGTATGATGGTTGAGGTAGGTATATGCGTTGGTTGTTTGATCTTCCGACGCGAGGAATCTTTTCCAAGGGATGGATTTCTCGAGATAGGGGATGTCGGGGAACTTGGAAGGTGATTGACTGCACGAAGGGGGTGACCGGATTTCCGAGGGACTGCGTAGTAGAGAAGGGAAGGCTGAAAAATATATTTGTTTTAGTCATGAGTATTTCCAGTGGAATCAGATGCACATTGGAAGTGTTCCCTAGAACAATGAGCCGATAACTGCTCATTGAGAGGACAAGTGGCACTGTTACACAAAAATATCGTCACCATGATTATTTGCAGTCAGTATGGGTCTATCATCACTTGTACTGTCCTCCTAAGCAAGTCTCAGGCCTCAACTCTTCAAGTCAAGCTTTGAAATTGAGGGAAAGACATTGAAAATCAATAAAACTCTGGTTCCGCACTTTCTCTCACTATTGCCTGCGGTCCCGCACCTTCTGTTTACAAAAACTGCGGACCTGCCTGCTCTGTCCCTAAAGGTGTGGGTGCGAACCCCTGTGAAAGTAAAAAAGGCGCAAGTTTATTCTAAAAAACTCACTTTGGGTTAATTCTAGATGATTCTAGAAGGAATTTTGACGTGGATTGGCCGCTCTTAGGTGGTTCATGCATCCCAAAAGAGAAGGAGCTAATCCCTTGATGAGAGGAGCTATCCCTTTGAAGGAGGGCTTTATCCCTTTGAAGGAGGGCTTTATCCCTTTGAAGGAGGACCTAGTAACTTCCCTCCATTGCACTATAAATTCAGGCATTGGGCTGGTTGCTAGGGAGGTTAGAAGCTGAATATTTTTTAGGGTAAATGCTAGTGAAATTAAGTCTTCCTATTTGATCTTAAGAGGAGAGATCACATACCTTTTTGGCTTCATTGGGAAGAGAGTGAAACTTGTCAAAGTAGAGGAGACTTCTTGCTGGACCCTGGGAGGAGCTTGTACAGCATCAAGGCACAGGTTGTAAAGTTCTTCTTCTTTTGAATTAATACAATCAAACTCATTTTTCTCAACAAATTGTCTCATGTTATTTGTTTCATGAATTCCTTGACTTTCATGTTAAATATGTTTTATGATATTGGCTTTTCAGGTGCTATTTAATTTGTTTGCTTGTTTGTGTTTGCAGATTCGCAACAAGGGAGCTCATTTGGATCGAAGGAGCGAAGGCTTCCACAAACTTGCGTTGGACCTAAGGTAGGCCCTAAAACACTTGTTTGCCTTTGTTTATAAAAGCATATTTAGAGAAAGATAGTGTGTGATTGGTTTGCTTGTCATTAGGTCTTCTTTAGATTCTAGGAAGGTCTATCTTGTCCGCAAGATCGACTCATTCGTGTGACAAAATGGCGAATCCACTGGGGACTTGATTTTTTCCTTGTTTTTACTTTGACCTGAGAAATTGTGTTTTTGTTTCTATTTTTGGCTTGTTGTGTGTGAAATTGGGTAGAGATTGTAGATCCAGGGTTATTTTTCGTTTTTCATAGCTTTGGGAGAGGATTGCACCCCAGCCTTTTGACACAGTGCGTACTTATCCGCACTTTTGCTTTTAGCATAGAGCGGTACCGCACCTGTGTTAACTGTGGGCCTGCGGACCCTGTCAAAATTTTGAAAAACCTAAGATTTCCTCTGTTAGTTAGCTTAGTTTTTGTTTAGAAGTTATTATCCACTGCCCAGACCTGCATATAACCTGTCAGAAGCTTTCCTTAGGTTGATTTCATTAGTGTTAGGGTTTTAGGTGAAATTCCTAGGAGTTTTGCTTGTTGGGTTTGTTTTTCGTTTTGGTCTTGTAGTAGCTCTGAGCTTAGAAGCTGTAGGGACCTCAGATCACCTTGGTGTCTACCAGCCTTCTTATGAGTCTGACCATTTATGAAATCTCCCCTTGTTGAGGAATCCGCTTTGTGTTTTCTCTTTACAAAACTTCGAAAAGCTTGTGTTTAAAAGTTTGGATTTTCATTTTTAAAAAGAAAACAAAATTGGTTGCTTTTGATTGATTTGTGATTCTGCATAAATTGGTCCTTAGCTTACATCTAGCTAAGTAAAACATCCTTAAAAAAGACATCTTGTAGGCTTTGACTTCAAATAGGTTTTTATAATTTATAGATCTCAAAGTTAGTCATTTCCATAGTTTTGAGTGTTTTATAAAAATAAAAAAATCTCTTTTGGAAAAAGTTTGTTTTTTGTAGTGGTTGAGTGCTTTGAAACGAAAAAGGGAAATTTTTGTGAAATAACTAGTTGTCTCGTTTTGCGTGCATTGGAAAGGACAAAAGCTCTTCTTTTAATTTGTTTGTTAAGAAGGATTTGTGTTTACAAAGTATTTGCATTCTCAAACTCTTTCTTAGCTAGAAGTTCATCGAAGAGAAAAGATTGTTTAAATCATCTTAGGTGCATTTTTAGTGATTTTGAGTCGAGTCTTCATACCACGAGTTTCATCTCCGCACCTTTTGAATTAAACAAAAACCAATAAAAAATAACGCTTAAAGTAAAATTCATCTAGCAACATTTTTATTTCTAGGGCTCTGATACACCAACTTAGCTTAGGCTAGTGTCTTGGAGTAGGAGAGTAATTAACTCTCCAAGACAGTAAAAACAAACAAGTAGCTGTATCTTGTGGTAGGGAAGAAATCCAATTGTTGCATTTATGCTCTGGGAAAGCTCCTCTTAAAGGAGAAGCACGAGATCGTGTCCGAACCAGTGTGGGAATCAATCCTTCCTCATTGGGAACGACGCCAGATATTCACGTATTAAAAACGGTAAACCTCGGATTAACCATTGTCGAGGAGCCTGGGGTCACTTGTTGGTAAACCTTGGATTATGTCAAGGAGCCTTCAAGGGGATTGAGCTTGCTACTCTGCCCTTGCGTGCGTATCGGATCGTAGACTGTTCCCCCAGGTATATTTGTTTCAATTGGTAACCTTAGTGGCCATATTATTTAGGATTCTTCCTGAGGTGACAGTGGTGGGAAGATCCCACTGTACCTGGAGCAGACGTTGGCTAGACTCACTTGGATTTTCTGGGGGGTTCTCTTCACTTGAGACGGTTAAGTGGAGGAACTTGTGCCAGTCTATTCATTAAGCAGGTCGCCGGGGTAAATGTTCCAACCACCATTTCTGTATTGAACTCTGCGACGTTGGATTTCATCACCAACTAGTGTTTTCAGTACGGAAAGTTACTGTTTGTGTGTGTTTGATCTCCTAGATTCTTTAGGCGTGTGATTCAAATTTGTTTGGTTCTTTAGAGGCGTGTGAAGTAGTTAAAAGTTTTTAACCGTGGCTGAATTATCGAGGAAGTCTCGTAGACTTCGGGGCCAACCTCCTGAGTTTTCACTGAGCCAGCTTGAAGGTTTAAAAGTCCTCGTAACTCCTAAAGACAGTAGAGTTGGGTCACCTGAAGAAGGAGAGTCTTCTTTGGTAGTACATCCTGATTTTCAAGCTTTAGTAGCAGATTATAATCCACAATCAGTGTCTGTTTCTGAAGTTACTGGTAGCTTTTCATCTACTAGTGATATAGGTGAGGAACCTGAAATATCTGAACCTGAAAGTGAATTTGCTGCTACTCCGACATCGGGGTTTGCTTCTCCAGCTTCTAGTGGTCCTGGTTCACCTAGGGTAGAAAGAGTAATCACCCAAGATCTTCCTTCTGGACTTATAGCTATCGAAGAACTTGCTACTCCGGAAGAAGAAGTAGGCATCCCTATCCCTGAAAATCAACCTGTTATTGAGCTAAGGGAGCGTGAATCAATTTTTTACAGTCCACCTAGGAGCAGTACTTGGTATCTTTCTTTGACTAATTTCTTAGAAAACCCAGGGTTAAGTTTTTCACCACCTCGTGTTCCTTATCACCCAACACCTAGAGGTTATTATCCTCCGTTAAATATGTCAAGACAGTCGTCCATGTTTACTCAATTGCCTGAATCCTTTTTGTACGGCGGTCCTTCTGTTCCCTCTGGGTATCAGTCACTTTCTGGTACTTTTTCTGGAGCATCTCCTCAACCCATTGAGCAAGGGTTATTAACTGGAAGCAATGGTACTAAGCCATTGATGTCAGGTTCTATTCCCAATCCACAACCTCAAGGTGGCCAGTTACCGCCTGTGGGGCAGCCTCAATTATCGCCTGGGGGGCAACCTCAAGGTACCCAATTTGCGTCTGGGGGGCAACCTCAAGGACAGTACACAACTACGGGACAATACGTTCCTCAAGGTCAACCCCAGACTCAATATGTACCCCAAGGTCAACCCCAGTATCAATTTATACCTCGAGGTCAACCCAGTATCAATACGTGCCTCAAGGGTATCAACCCCAAGGTCACTACTCGAACCAAGGTTTTGCAACCACCCTCCGGTCAATCATATGTTCAAGGAACGGGAAATGTACCTTTGAATTATCAATCCTACCCTCAACCCGGTTATGGTCCTCAATATTCTCAACCTGTTATGGGTCCGTACCCCGGAATGAATTTAGTGTGGGATCCATCGCAAACTCAACAGGTGTTGCAGCCAAATGTACAGTTGTCATCTCAAACTGGACAACCCTTAGTTTCTGGTACACCCCAGCAACCAGTCCAGTCTAATATTCAAACTTCTGTACCTTCAGTAGTTTCTCAGCCTAGGCCTAGTACGCCTCGTACTCCGCCTCAAACGACTGCTGCAACTACCGCAACATCTATTCAATCTACCCCACCTACTTCTGGAGTATTGACAGCTCCGGTTTCTATTGTTCCTGTATCTACTCCTCAGACATCTTTGCCACCGTCTGGATCTACGATTCAAACTTTGGTTCAGATGCTTGTAGGACAACCTAGTTCAAGTACGGTTGTCACAAGTCAACCACAATTTACTTATCAACCGTACCAGGGGCAGTACCAATTCGGTCTTGCTGTGCAGCAGCCAGTCTATCAGTATCAACCGTACCCTGGGTACACTTATCAACAACCTCTGCAACCCCAGTACGGTCCAGTTAATCCTGGTTTTCCGGGAGGATACAATATCCCAAATGCAATTCCTATTCCTAGTTATCCTGGATATCCTCCTCCTGGGGCTGGTCTCATGACCCAAAGTTTTAGGGACCCTAATCGTCAGTTACCGTTTATCGCAACTTTGGATTTGCCTGACTTGTCGCGCCTAACGAACGATCCCATTAATTATCTTCCGTTTTGGCTGCCAATGCCGAATAAGTTGCCTAGTGATATTCCTAAGTTTGAAGGCAAATCAGGAGAGGACCTGTCGAACCATGTGATGACTTATCACCTCTGGTGTGCATCTAACTCCATTTCAGATGATTCAATCTGTCTAAGACTTTTCCAGTGCACTCTAATTGGTCTTGCGGCCAAGTGGTACATTGAGTTACCGCGAGGCACTTTTTATAATTTTAGTCAGTTAGCTACCTCGTTTTTAACTCATTTTCAGTTGCCAGTCAGATATGACAATGGCACGGAATTACTAACTTCGTTAAAGCAATCGACGTCCACTTACATTTCAGATCATATTCATGAGTGGAGACGTCGACGATGTTTAGTGAAGGTTTTTATTCCGGATCAGATCTTGGCTGAGTGGTTTGTAAAATCTTTGTTGCCAAAGATCACTGAAGATGTAGCTAAAGCCGGAGTTGTTACTGAGGAGCAAGTAATTGCTCAAGCATAGTACCTTGACTTGGTCTATACTCAGTCAGGTACGTTACACGAGAAAATCCCCAATCTTCCCAAGCAAAATCAAATCGCTGCAGCTCCTTCGGGATCTCATGCCGCCGATGCTATGATTGGTACGGTTAACACTAAAAGTAAGAAGAAGTCTTCCAAGAATTCTTCTCCTATCATAACCTTGCCTGATTCCCCGACAGGAGATTCTTCTGTGGAGATTTCTGCCGATATTCACGTTGTAGAGTCATCTACAGCCAAATCAAAATCCGGTGGGAAGAAGAAAGGAAAGAAGAAGAATAAAACGGACAAAAATTCAAAGGAGAAACCTGAAAAATCGAATCCAATGATGAAAAATGCAAACCTTGCTATCCTTGTCTCATTTGTGACGATGAACATTTTACAAGAGACTGCCCTCATCATGCAGAGGTTGCGAAGATTGTCAAAGGTTCCCAAACGCCTGCTGTTTTGAAGGATCCTTTTCCAGCTCAAGACAGTAAGATGATAGGTTCTTCCTCGAGTGCCAATGAAGAACCCATCCTGATGATGTCCCATGTTAGGATTGCGACTATATCACATGATTATGGTAGTAAAAGTCCTGTTGATGGTAAAGAAGCAGGATCTTCTCATTCTAATCCATCAACCTCAGCTCCCGGTTCCGATCCACTACAAATCGAGAAACCTAATCCAGACTTGGTAATCAAACCGCCTGCCAAGGGTATACTTCGAAAGTCAACTTTCAATCCACATGCGAGAGCGGCCCAGAACTATAACATTGTTGAGGATTTAGCTGTTTCACCCTCAGCAATGTCGGCTTTGGAAGTGCTGCAATCATGTCCAGCACAACGTAAATTACTTTTGTTGGCTATAGGAGCTGTTGACATTCAGGACTCGAACCTAATAATTTTCGATCTAGAAAATAGTACACCGTGCTTACCTCATCAAATGGCTTTCCAGATTCCAGTGATAGTAAAAAACAAGCCTATTCATCGGACTGTGATTGATGAGGGAGCCTCAACGTGTATTATGTCGATACAGTGTTGGAGATCGCTTGGTTCTCCTTCGCTAAATCAATCCCCGACGATTCTAAAGGCCTTTGATGGCCATGGGTTTCATCCTTTTGGCATTCTACAGGATTTGCCTATAGGGGTTGAAGGAAAAACCTTAATCTAGATGTGGAGGTGGTTGATTCCCCTCTAGATTACAACCTTCTCTTGGGTCGAAGTTGGTCTTACGCTATGACAGCGGTCGTTTCATCGGTCTTTCGGGTTATAAAGTTTCCTCATAATGGAAAGATCGTAACAATAGACCAGCTGGCTTACTTTTCATCCGACCCAGCCTCTTCTGAAAGTATTCAGCATGTCGGTAAAACGACTATCCCGTATAAGGATGTTGGAGTAGGACTAGTTAAAGATGCCGGTTTACTGGGAACTTTTCCTTTTCCTCCGATCAACGCATCGTCTTCATTTGCAACCATTCATATGATTACGTCAGACACCATTGTTTATGATGATCCTTGGATCATTCCTTCTGAATCTAAGATAGACTCATTTGGTGATGTCATGCCTTTGAATCCATATGAAATTGCGTATGAGGCCGTGCAATCATTTACCGACCCATCTTCAACCGAAATTGACTTAATGAATGTGGTCCATGAAGAATCACTTTTCACATCAAGCTTGGATTCAATCACGTTTTCTAAACTTGTTCACTCTGATTAGCAAATTCATGAAATCCTATGTGTAGATGATTTACCATGGGAAGATCTCCATCACAGATCTTCGTTTTTACCCGAGAATGATCGTTTTGAAAATGATTTTTCATCAGTTTTTACGACTGAATATGTCAAGGAACCTCAGAATCCAATGAAACATCCTGATTCCGAGTTAAATTTGGGAAACATCTCTTGAACTATTCCTATTGACATTTCGGTTAAGCCTGGAATTGTTGAGAACATTCATATAGGTGCCTCATGTACAGATGACGAAATTCAAATATATAAGGCCCTATTTCAAGAATTCCGCAACGTGTTTGCCTGGTCCTATGAGGAAATGCCAGGAATTGATCCCGCGATTGTTGTTCATGAAATAAAGACTTACCCGGATGCTAAACCCGTCCGGCAACGTTTGCGTCAGATTCACCCAAGAAAATCTGCTACAATTAAAGCCGAAGTTGAAAAATTACTCAAAGCAGGTTTCATTTATCCGATCCCATTAACGGATTGGGTATCAAATATTGTTCCGGTTAACAAAAAGCAGGGAACAATAAGAATATGTATCGATTATAGGGACATCAATCGAGCCTGTCCAAAGGACAATTACCCAACTCCCTATATCGATCAAATCATTGATGATTGTGGCGGCAACGAAATATTCTCCTTCATGGATGGTTTTTCCGGATACAATCAAATCAATATTCTACCTGTCGATCAACCAAAAAACGACTTTCATTTGTCCATGGGGGACATTTTCTTATTGCAAATTACCTTTTGGGCTCAAGAATGCCGGAGAAAATTTTCAAAGGGCTACGTCTTATGCGTTTCATGACATTAAGCACATTGTGCAACCCTATCTTGATGACTTGCCTACTCATTCATTACATCGAGCTAATCACCTCGTCCATTTACGAGCAATCTTTATGAGGTGTAGGCATTATCGGATTCGGTTGAATCCACACAAATGTGTTTTCTGTATAGAAACGGGTTGGTTGCTGGGGTTTGTAGTTTCGAAAGCTGGCATTCGCGTCGATCCCTCGAAGGTCGAAGCTATTGTCAAATTGCCTCCTCCTTCGAGTCTTCGCCAACTCCAAAGTTTGCAAGGGAAAGCAAACTTTTTACGACGATTCATTCCTAACTACGCCGAGGTTACAAAGGGTTTTACTCGGTTGTTGAAACAAAATACTCCATTCTATTGGGATGAGGTAGCTCAGAAATCTTTTGATGCACTCAAACACGCGTTCACCCATGCACCGTTATTGCATCCTCCCAACTACAACCAGGATTACTTCTTGTATCTCGCCGCCTCTCATTCCACCATTGGAATGGTCTTAGTTCAGGAAGATGAATTTGGAACTGAACATGTGATATATTACCTTAGTCGAACTTTAAATCCAACTGAGTTAAAATACTCACATGTGGAGAAATTGGCATTGGCAGCTGTTCAAGCTGTTCAACGTTTTCGTCACTACATTTTACTACGTAAAACTACAGTAATTTCGGATTGCAACCCTATGATCTACATTTTGACCAAGCAATTGCTAGGGGGCAAGTACTCTAAATGGATTGTTATCCTACAGGAGTTCGACTTGGAATTTGAGAAATCTAAGTCTAAGAAATCTTTAGTTTTTGCGGAGTTAATGTGTGACTTCCCGCGTGCTGACACGGAAACTGTGGCGGAGGAGCCCATTGAGGACGAATCCTTGTTTCTTATCAGCACTTTAGATCCATGGTATGGGGATATCATCGTTTATCTCCAGACCCAATCCTTTCGGCTAGAAATTTCAAGGTCAGAACGTCGGAAAATACGATTCCAGTCCCAACAATTCAGGATTATTGGAGATACTCTTTATCGCCGTGGGGCAGACTCTGTTTTTCGACGTTGCTTAACTCACGAAGAAGCTGAAAGGGTTCTAAATGACTGTCACTCTGGAGCATGTGGCAGTCATATCTCTGGGTATGCCACAGCCCAAAAGATATTGCGCGCTGGCTACTTCTGGCCGTCTTTGTTTAAAGATTGTATTACCGCGGTCTGAAAATGCCACAACTACCAAATTTTTGATCGAAAGATGCACGCTCCACCTGCTCCTCTCCACCCTATAATTTCCGTTGGTCCTTTTTCCAAATGGGGTATCGATTTTATTACATGTAACCCTCACTCGGCCGAGGGGGCATGCGTATATCATCCTTGCAGTAGATTATTTTACCAAGTGGGCCGAGGCGATGCCTACATTTGAGGCAGACGGTAAGACAACTGCAATTTTCATGTTCAATCATATAATTGCTAGGTTTGGTGTCCCACAAGCGATAATCACTGATCATGGGCGTCATTTTCGAAACGTTATAATGACCGAAATTACATGCCAGCTTGGTTTACGTCACGATAGTTCAACCCCTTATTATCCACAAGCTAATGGTCTGGTTGAATCCATCAACAAAGTTTTAGTCATCATGATCCGACGAATCATTGGGATTCATCGGTCGAATTGGCATAACATGCTATTTTCAGCGCTTTGGGCATACCAAACTTCAGTAAAAACATCAACAGGGTTCACTCCTTTCCAACTAGTCTATGGTCTGGAAGCTGTGTTACCCATTGAATGCGAAATCCCGTCACTGCAAATGGCCATTGAGTTACTTCCAGCCACTTCCGAAGAGGAAAAGAGTTTGTTATACTTGGCGCAATTAGATGAGAATCGACGTGATGCTGCATTGGCGATCGAGACTCACGCAAAACGTATGAAAACTCAGTATGATCGAAATGTGACCCCTCGAAATTTTTCGGAAGGAGATCTAGTCTTAGTTTACGATCAAGCTAATGATAAATTAGGCGCTGGAAAATTTGTTCCTATGTGGCATGGTCCCTATGTTGTCAAGCGAAAGCTAGCAAAAGGGTCCTATGAATTGGTAGACTTTGACGGGGACTCTTTGGGTAAACCCAGAAATGGTCTTTACCTGAAGAGGTATTATGCTTAAAGAATGGGTGTGGAGATTTTTAGTTAGGATAGCTCTTCTTTCTAGCTGGTGTGTTTTAGTTTAAACAGTGTGCTTAAGCTTAGAGAGTGTTTTTTCGTCATTATTCCTGCTTATCTTGGTTTTACTCTTGATATTGCAGATGTCGATACCTCTCCAAACATAAATTGGTTTCACTGATGGTGCTTGTCGTAATACACAGAACATTTCTTCTGCAGCTTGGGTTATCTATTCGCCCTCTGACGAGTTAGTATCTATGCATGGGGTAAGCCTCGGTCAAACAACGAACAACATTGCCGAGTATAGTGCAGTGATTGAGTTATTATCTGAATCTATTTCATTTGGGATTCGGAGTTTGATAGTGAGGTTAGATTCTGAACTCGTTGTATTACAGCTTAATAGAGTGTATGCCATTAGAAATCCAGTGTTATTAAGATTATTTTTGAGAGTGCGTCTCTTGGAACGTGAATTTGATTATATTGAATATCAGCATATTCCAAGATCTTTAAATACATTAGCAGATGCAATTGCTTCTCAAATGTTAAGTAGACATTTGCAATAATCATACATGTAAATTTAAAACCATTCCATAACATGATTTACAAGATAAGCCGGTAATAGTGATATATATATATAGGAGTGTGTCAAAAAATACATCGTCCTCGATCATAGGTCGAAAAACACCTTATGATCAGCAAAAATGATAAGTACAAAAAACAAAAATGTCATATGTGCCCACAATAGGCGATCATCCTGTCACTGGTGATGATCTCGATAAGAAACCACTGCACGGGCCATCTTGCAAAGGAACCTCCTAAAAGGTCCTGGGACCCCAATCACATAGCACTGAAGTCGACGAGGAATGTCATCTATAGTGGTCTCCGGAATATCTCCTGTCAAGCGCTCGAGATGACCCTCCAACTCGGCCAAAACCTCTGCTGATTCGTCCTGTGGGGCTGGCGCGGCTGCAACTGGTTGTTTCCTCTCGTAAGGCCAGAGAGCAGCTGGTCACTGTGGACACACATCTACATTTGAAACTTTTGCTATCAATTTTGGACGATAGAAAAATAAAAAAAAAATTAAAATAGGAAAAATGTTGAAAATGATTTTACCTGAGTCATCCCACTGCTCTCCTGGTGGAAGAGCCATGTCGGGTCACCACGAAAATCTACCCCAGCGTAAGGGAAGTCCTGAATAGATAAAACCTGGTTTTCCAACCATTGAAAATACTCAGGTTTGAATCGAGAAACCTTTGTCCTCTCGTCCAGATGACGGGCCATAACTGCGACCCATCACATCAGTTTGGGCTCTCGAGGAAGCCCAGCTCCAACAGTAAGGTGCTGCGAGATCAACATGGGAACCCTCTCCAGACCAAAACTCACAACCAAAGCCCCATAACCAAAGGTCTTTAGTTGTCCATTCTTGGCCCTGGTCAGTTGGCCTTTCACATTGGCCAACACAACATCGCACCAGTTGAAGATGGTGCCTCGAAAGCAATCAACTGCCATACGCATCTGGGATCCGGTGGCAACATGTAATGCGACACTCCCGCAAAGTCTGGTGACAGTAAACGCGATCACCATGAGTTCAGGAAGGGATATGGTTTTTATGTCTATCCCTTTGTCTCTAGCCTGGCTGTTGCAGAACTCTAGCCGGAGGCTATCGACAGACTGGCCACCTGGCCTAGCCCCGAATAGAGTCAAGTCTTCGCCTCTCTTAGGCAAACCAGTCAAGAAATATATGTCTGCCGGCTCGATTTCGAGCTGGTGGCCACCAATGAAGAAGCACTGGTCCTGTATGCTCCATCTGTCAACCAGCCACTGTAAGAAATCCACCTGAGCCCTCATGCCAGGAATGGCCCAGAATTTGTACAAGTCGCACGCCTTCAAAGCATCAAGCGAAGGTTGATGATTCCATGCGGCAGCATCCACATCCTCATGCTCTCATTCATGCCAATCTAGCATGATGTACTCTCTGCATCAAGTAAAAAGATAAATTAGGATGCTAGAAATTATTTTGTTTGGGCCAATTTTGAGAAATTTTGGGTTAAAAACCCTTGCGGCGGGGACCGCACCCTCTGGGTTAGACACAGTGCGTGGGTCCGCACCTTGTCTACATGGAAGGTGCGGACCCCTGACTTTTTCCCAATGGAGAAAAAGTCGGGGTCCGCGGGCCAGCAGTGGTACACCTGCGGGCCCCCGCGCGTGGGTTTTAAGCCTAAAAACCCTCCAAAAAATGAAATGAAAGCCTAAAACAAGAAATGAAATGGTTAAAAATGAAGAGTAGGATGATGTGGATTACCTGGAGAAGACGACGTTCGATTCCGACGGTTGGATTTTCCGCAATCTTCACGGGAAGTTTTCTGAACAAAAGCACTACTCAAACGGTAAAAATGAATTGACGAAGGCCCTTTTTATAAGTTTTTTGAGTAAATAAATTGCAAATTTGTTTATGTTTCACTTTGGAAAGGTATTTTTGCAACATTTTTATCCATTTCAAACAGGTATGAGTAATGTTTGCGTTTTTGTTCAGGATAACGGATTATTCAGGCGAAATCTATCATTTTCGACAAAAAACATTTAGAGTCACCTTTAAGCTCTTTTCTGACTCCTAAAACATGAAAAGATCGCCGAGTTTTTCTTTTAAACTCGTTAAAATGGAATTAAAAGACGGTCCACTTACAACTCTTTTCTGACCGTAAAAACATGAAAAGATTGCCGGATTTTTGTTGTTTCAAATTCAATATTGGTTATAAAATGACGTGTCATTGATCGCTTTTTTACTTTTTTCGGATCAAGGGCACTAATTACGAAAAGTACTCCTTGGTCGTAAAAGATCAAGCGGTTCTCTCAAGTATTATTTTATACTTTTTCGGGCTTGGGAGACACAAATTTACGAAAAAGGTCAACCCTGGAGTCTTCTTAAGTTTTTTCAGACTCTCTAAAATTGAAAAACGCCAAGTTTCTCCTATACTGGACTCGTTAAAATTTCACAGTAAAGGACCTATTCAATTACAAACAGGAACGAACCACTCCTTCTTAGGGTTCGAATTTAAACTAAGTTGGACTCATCCGAAGGATGAGCTTATAATCAAGCAAATGTTATCCTCCTCAAGCTTGTCAAAAATAAAGAGGTACTTGCCAGAAATGGTGGGGGAAAAGAGAGAAAATTGGGCCTGTTTGTCATACTTTGTAACCACTCTTGAACACGACACTTTTATTCACCTGGGTTGGGAAATCCTTTGCCTAACAGTTGATCAAACCACATTGAAATTCTTCAGCCGGTTTCTGGGTATTAACTTTGGGTCAATTGTCACCAATCCATCTGTCGTGTCGTTATGTGTTCAAGAGGTCATTGCCAATGAGCCATTCATCTGCAAAATATCTATCATCCATCTTGACCACCCCTGAGTCAGTCCTTGCAACTAAATTTCTTCAACTTGATCTATGATTTCGTGTTGTGGGCTTGCCTGCGACGGATCGCTTTCTATCGACTTCAGCTCATTATCTAGAAAGATGATCTAGAAATCGTCAGTACCTTGGGATCTGCATGCCTCAATGGTAGGTTTCTCGCCTTTGACAATAGGTTGCATCATAGACCTTCGATCAAAGGATTCCGTGACATGTTCGACATCAACACATTTATTCACATTTCATGGATTGTACCGGATACTTTGAGAGCCATTGACATCACTGGTGGTTTCTCTCACACTTGTTAACAGTTTACATCATTGACTGGTAATCAAGTGGTTTCTACCATGTTCGACATCAACACATTCATGCGCATGGATAGAATCGTACTGTTTCGGGAAGTAGAAATGAAGACCCTGGATCTAGTTTCCACAATCCAGGCTGCGAGGAATTTTGTATTCATTATATAATGGACTATTCATAAACAGATGGTTGCGTCCATACTGTGTCCACATGAGTCTATACTTGTGATGTATTACAAGATCATTCCTGTATCAGAGCAGTAGTTAGTTTTCTAAGTCAGTTTTGATCTGAGTATGGGAATGCCTACCTCAGCGATGATATGATCTCATATATGTATCTTGCATTGAATGTTTTTACAGGTTCCAACCGGGCTCTCCACAAGATGATCCTCGAAATGATAAAGTACTTCACGCTTCCTAAATGATAAATGAAATCCTCATCTACTACAGAATTTGCACTTTAGGGGGCAATCTGTTACACAAAAATATCGTCACCATGATTATTTGCAGTCAGTATGGGTCTATCATCACTTGTACTGTCCTCCTAAGCAAGTCTCAGGCCTCAGCTCTTCAAGTCAAGCTTTGAAATTGAGGGAAAGACATTGAAAATCAATAAAACTCTGGTTCCGCACTTTCTCTCACTATTGCCTGCGGTCCCGCACCTTCTGTTTACAAAAACTGCGGACCTGCCCGCTCTGTCCCTAAAGGTGTGGGTGCGGACCCCTGTGAAAGTAAAAAAGGCGCAAGTTTATTCTAAAAAACTCACTTTGGGTTAATTCTAGATGATTCTAGAAGGAATTTTGATGTGGATTGGCCGCTCTTAGGTGGTTCATGCATCCCAAAAGAGGAGCTAATCCCTTGATGAGAGGAGCTATCCCTTTGAAGGAGGGCTTTATCCCTTTGAAGGAGGACCTAGTAACTTCCCTCCATTGCACTATAAATTCAGGCATTGGGCTGGTTGCTAGGGAGGTTAGAAGCTGAATATTTTTGAGGGTAAATGCTGGTGAAATTAAGTCTTCCTATTTGAGCTTAAGAGGAGAGATCACATACCTTTTTGGCTTCATTGGGAAGAGAGTGAAACTTGTCAAAGTAGAGGAGACTTCTTGCTAGACCCTGGGAGGAGCTTGTACAGCGTCAAGGCACAGGTTGTAAAGTTATTCTTCTTTTGAATTAATACAATCAAACTCATTTTTCTCAACAAATTGTCTCATGTTATTTGTTTCATGAATTCCTTGACTTTCATGTTAAATATGTTTTATGATATTGGCTTTTCAGGTGCTATTTAATTTGTTTGCTTGTTTGTGTTTGCAGATTCGCAACAAGGGAGCTCATTTGGATCGAAGGAGCAAAGGCTTCCACAAACTTGCATTGGACCTAAGGTAGGCCATAAAACACTTGTTTGCCTTTGTTTATAAAAGCATATTTAGAGAAAGATAGTGTGTGATTGGTTTGCTCGTCATTAGGTCTTCTTTAGATTCTAGGAAGGTCTATCTTGTCCGCAAGATCGACCCATTCCATGTGATAGGCACAATATTGTAGCGCGTGACATGGGATGCAACTTTGATTGTGGCAGTGGATTTTGGACTTCTTAGAAAGGAGGTGAATCCTGGTATTACTTTGAGGGTGGAGGTTTGAGCCTCCGGACTCCCTTGTTGATTGATATGGGCATCATACCCTTTATGTGCTGGTTTAGCAAATGCACATATGTTTATATGTGATTATTGTAAATACCGTAATGAGTTGTGTTATAAAGTTCCAATATGTGGTATGTTGTCATTTTGTCATGATGTTTTTCTTTTGAGCAGGTCATTCATTGTAAATACTACAATGAGTTGTGTTATAAAGCTCCATGGGCAGTATGTTTTGTTTTCAATAGTCTTGTTGGTTATAGGCGCCATTGAACACCGAGGACAATGTTCAACCCTGGTGAAAATTCCATGTAAGAATATATAAGGCCACATTTGATGGGACACTTATTTCAAGCTGAATGGTGGGTGAAACATTCTAGTGGGTGTTGATTCGATTTATTATGGCTTAGGAAATTAGTAAAGGTAATGGCTAAGGCTTTGGAAAGGCAAATGGAATTTTTGGCACATTTATTTATGAAAATAAAGGAAATTAGGAGAAAAGGAAGGTGATAGGTCACATGTTGCGTATGAGGAGGAATTTGAAGGAAAATAATGGAAATTGAAGAAATTAGAGGCCTCATTAATAAAAAGGCTTATGTGGATCAGTTGGCAAGATCTTAGTCAGTGTAAGCTCTTCGCTCAAGATTTTTCTTTGGTTATGCATGGGATTAAGAAAGGAAAAGAAGGAAAGAGGAAGGAAGGAGCAAGTAAGGGAAGGCAAGATCAAGCAGCTACAACAAGATTCATTGCAGGTATTTATTTTCATATGTATTTTCCTTGCTATATTTGGCATGCATGGTATTGCATGTGGTTCTTTTTTTGTTGTGGCATGGGATTTTATAGGTGTAATAGTGTTTTTAGCATAGCCTTACCATTTCTGGATAGCCATGGTGTGATGGGGTTCTCATGTTTTGGTTGAGCTAGATTGCCAGATGGATTCGAAGTTGAGTGGGGTGGATCTCTGAATGATAGAGCACATGGCCTAGTGGTCCCTAAACCAGACTGTGGATCATGGTAAAGCCAAGATTGTGTTGCCTCGGTGGGCCTATGAATCCTTGCTGGTGAATGGCAGGATATACGGTAAATATAAGAGGTGGTTTGCTCTTCTTTGGGTCTAGTAATCTCGGGTTTGGGATATGTGGTAAATCTTGGAGAGTGGGTCTCAGTTTAGGGCCTAGAGGTTCGTGTTTGGATTGCGTTAAAGTTTGAGAGACTAGGATACAGGAAAATTCCTCATAATGTATGTGGGGCATCCATGCTTGTTTGGCCTAGTGATTGGGTGGAGATCACGGTAAAGCCTATTATGATGTGTTCATTGTGTTTGCCTAGTGATCCAGGATGGATTACGATAAAGCCTGGTTTCTATTGATGAGGGATAGGTGGTTTAGCCTCGATATGACTTGGTTGGTTCTTTTGGTTTGAGTCCCACATTCATGCTTGGAATATGGCATGGGGGTGAATGGATGAAGAGAGATTTGGCTCAGCCATTCTATGATCAAGTGGAACATGGAAGTCCCATCCCGGGTTTGGTTTTGGCATCATTAATGAAAGGTTATTCCTCCTTGTATTTCTATGAGAATTTTGATGAATTATATGTGGTCTATATGGCTTTACTTTCATGAGTATTTATGTTGTTATTATGTTGGTTATAAGTGTGTTTTATGACAACAGCTACTATGGCTCTCAACATGTTTTTACATGTAAATGAATGGATAACGTATATATGGTCTAATAGATGGTAATGCAGAAAAGGACATGAGGGAACAATGGTTCTTAGTGATTCTCAGATAATTACAAGATCCCTATGTTTAATTATGTTGGTTACACTTGTATATTACATGCTTGCGACATGTTTGACGAAATGCCTGTCATGGCTAGTAGGGGTCTAATTAAGGTCTTGTTTAACTTATTTCTTTTGCATCATTGTTTCCCTGTTCTTTTACTGCTCCTAAGTTATCATTCCATTCTGGGTAGTGACCTGGGCTTTGGACCTAAAAAAGTGGCTCAAATCCCGGGGATGTGTTGAAACCTCGAAAATAGTTGCTACAACATGGGGGAAAACTACCCAATCCGGACCTTAGTTAGCAGTTCCTTTTCCATTTGGTGTAGTGGCTCCGATTGGGGATAATGGGACTAGTTTCCCAGAAGAGATTTTGATAGTGTTGGTGGGGTGATATATGATGTAACGGGGTAATGTTTAATCTAAGTGTAATCTAATATAAACTACTAAACACATGCATATATCCTAGTTTAAACACTATTTGAATATAAATATATCCGAGAATTAAATACACTATGCAATCTACAATGATGTCCAACAACAATTGGTAATATAGATCATTCAAATGCAATAAGAAATGAAATCATTTAACAATAATTGTTTTGGGTAAATAGTTAGCCAAAACGATTGTGAAAGATATATCACATATAAAATCGTTCATGTATTCAGAATAAAATCAAAGCCAACATCATACAAAAGTGTAATAATGCTAAACTGTAATTCATACTTTCAAACATAAAACAATTTAAAGAAGAAGTATTGCCTGATACATAAATAGAACAAGATCATAAGATAAAAGTACCATATATGACGAGTCCTGCTCATGTGCTTCAACAATATTGACCAAATTTCAATCAATCCAACATATTCTAAGAGTACAAAAGTGCATTTCAGTAGAGCATGCTAGATATTTAAGAGAAAATAGATCATGTTCCATTCATTCCATTAGAACCTCCTCAAAAGTACAGAAGTGCAATGTTTCGAAGAATGTTTTTGATAAAATTTCTAGACCCCTCTCTAAATGCATGAGAGGGGTTTAAATACTAAACTATAGGTCCTAAAATAGATTATTACAAAAATAGCTGAGGAGGTTTAAACGACCTGCCTCAGATCATGTGAAAATAAAACTAAAAATAAAAATAAACTAAGTGACTAACTCCTTTGCATTTGATCTTTGAGATCGCAAATATCTGTCATAGGCTTGAGCTGTGTCGATTGACCAATAGCAGATTTCTACTACCCAGAAAATATAGCGTCTGTTAGCACTAGCACCTTTTTTGTGTGGAGGTTGTTAAGAATCTCAAGTTCATCCATTGGCTATATGTTTTTACTAAGAACTGCTAGTATGCTTCCCAATTTAGCTTGCTCATCTGTCTGATCACCTCCTCCTTTTCTTTCGCTGCTTGCTTCGACTGCTGCTCTAATTGTTTGACATTTGGAAGAAATCCTGGTATGATTTTTGTAACCAGGTTGGCGCCATGTATATTTTCATTGATGGCTTCTATTATGTTGTTTGCTGCTGCTTCTGTGATCGTTATTTCCCTTTCTGCTTGCTTGAGCCAAGAATCCCAATCTGTGAACAAGATGTCTTTATGTGATTCCTCCAGTTTTGGCAGATCAACCTTTCTCCCTTCTTCTGATTCTTGCCAGGTGATAAAGTCAAAAATATTTTTATGGATTTCATCATACTCAAGTCTCATGTTGACAACTTGGCTTGTTAGCTTATCACTGATCTCGCAATAAGGACTTATTTGTGATATTTTCTGGCAAAGAGCTTCCTTTTGCTGCATTAGTTGGGAGTTAAGACTGAGTTCTTCCTTTATGAACTCATCAATTTGTGGATTGTATTTATACATATTTGTCATAGCTTGTATCCACACATCTCATTTTTCTAGGCTGGCCTGATGATGTATTCGCATCTGTTCAAATTCCTGCTGGAGCTAGGCTACTTGTAATTCTTCTTGTTGATTGGATTTCTCCTGAGCCAATTATTGTTGCAACAACAAAATTATTTGTTCCTTTTCTTTAAGCATAATCTGGACCTCTGTCGCTTTGTCAATAGTTGCCATAGCATAGGCTCCTATGAATTGCGACAATTTTGTGAGATTTTGAGATGGGTCCATGGGCGAGTCCTTCCATACAATGTCCATTGTTTCATTGTCAGGAGTCGTAACTGCTGTAGTGTCTAACTTTCTTTTCTTCCTCTGTCTCTTGATGACAACTTTGTGGGTAGGATTGTAAAATACATCCAGTGGAGGAATTTCCTCAATTCTCAAAATAATTTCTGAAGTGGGGGTGGCAGGAATGAGTTCAACATCTTGAGTGCCTACAATTTTCTCTATTGTTGTTTCTTGAGTTGACTTGTGTTGTGGTTTCTTAGGAGTCTGTATCTCAGATGTTTGTTCATCTGTGTGAAGCTTCTTGTTGAAATGTTCCCATTCCTTTTCCAAATCAATAACTGGGGTTTTTTCTAACTGAGTGGATGTAGAGTGAACTTCTGCCTATTTCTTTGCTATGGTTTTCTTGATTGTTTCCTCTATAGTTCCAGTTGTGTCCCTTTCGGACTCTTTATTTTTATTGCCTCCCCCATTTTGAGATTGGTGCTCTGAGTGCTCTGACTCATGAGTAGATCTCTCTTGGGTTTCTTCTTCAGAATTCTCTTTGGAGCTATCCTCCAAGCTTACACTGGGAGTTGGCTCCCTTATTGGTTCAATCTGCAGTAGGTCCAATGGGACCTTCAATAATCTCCTCTTTCTGTACACATGGAAAGCTTCAACATCATATGGGGCAAAAAGTAGTGATTCCATATGCGTCACTTCTGAAAATGTTTCTTTTCATAGGAAGAGGTCATTGCAGGCATCCTCCTCATGGGTGAACAATTTCACTTTCACCATAGTAGTGAAGTCCTTAGCAGTGCCATTTGGGTCATACTGCCTTCCTGATATTGTAGATAATTTCAGAGACTTCATGATCTCTGCTTCTTTTCATGCATGTCCAAAATCATGTAGCGCAAACTCACCACATTGCAACAGAAATGTAGGCGAGATGGCCTTCTTCTACTCTTTCAATCCTTTGCTCAACCCACGTTCCCATGCCGTTTGGTAGGCTATCTCCATGGCCATTAACTTGTAGGGTACATAGCATGGCAAAACATGCGGTGAAGAAATGCTACTAAATACTCTGATATAGGTAAATTTTTCCTCCCCAAACCATCTGGCTACAAGAAAGATATCCACTTTAGCTTGTTTTGAAAAGCTTGGGACGGTTGTGTTGTAGACTTGTTTATGGATGGGTAGCATAACTCCTTGACAAATATTATAAAAATGGGGGTGAAACTGAGACTCCCACAAAATATTATGGTACACATAGATAGGAAGCGAGTCATACGCAGTCCACTTGCATCCCATAATGGGAAATTCGGAACTGAAACAGATTGTTTCCATTACAAAAGTGCTCATGAAAAACGGGGGATAAACCCTTAAAGAGGGACTTCTCTTTCTTCTATATTCCATAATGGATTTTGCCAAATTTTCAGACAAAATTTGAGCCCAATTCATTATTGTTGCATTCAAAGCTACATCTATTAATGGAATCCATTTCGAAGGAAATTTGGTGCTATTGGGTTTACCGAACAATCTACATAGCATGGCTGCTGCAAAACTATAAGGGGGAGAGATATATGCTGTAGAATACATACCTGTCTTATCCCATTTGAGCTTGCCTTCGCTTGATGTCCAGGCCCACGTTATGTCTGTTAGGTCTTCATTCTCCTTAACAAATTGCTTGAGGAACTATTTATTGTAGAGCTTTTGTGGCCCTAGTAAATGGTACATTAGCCGTAGGCTATCTACTGAAAAAGATCCCATAACCTCTTGCCTGTGATTCTTGAATTCTCTATCCGAGACATCCACCACGTCAATTATCCACTTGACCATATCCGTGTATGGGATTATCTTCGGTCTTGCGGCTATGTAGTGTAGGAATGAGCACGCTGTCTCAAAGTAGGAGGCGTCAGAGGAAACATGAGCATTGGTCGTGGCCTTTGCTACCAATGGCCTTGGTTTTTCCTCTTCTAACAAATCATACATGGCCTCCCAAATTGAAGTTCCTCCATCTCTGCTAAGTATTAGAGAAAATAGGGATCATTTCTGAGTTTTCAGATGCAGCTGCCTTTCCCCTCTTTGCCATTGCTTCTAACGACTCTTCCTATGGATTTTTCCTGAAATGGAGCAAAACGAAAGATATCAGATAGACACAAGTGAGAATGAAAACGAGGATGAATGATACAGATAACCTTGAAAAGGTGACAAGAAAGGAGTTTTAATTAAATGTAGATGAAAATATATCGTATCACGTCGAGTCACTTTTCAACATAAATGCCATTAACCCATAGTAAATATCCGCTAATGTCTCCTTATCGCTACCTTTATTGCTCATTAATGTTCTGCACCATAAAATGGGAAGGAAAACTTTTAAGGTGGTGAGCTTTAGTTGCGAGAATGTCGATTTTACGATTGCAATGCAATATCGCAAATCACATTATTGCATATTTGATTGTGCACTTTCTTAGAGTTCCTTAGGTTCCCGCGGGATGCGGGATAAGAGATGTGTTCTTTATTTATTCAAAGCATAGCTCGTTTGATGGAATTTTACCTTATAAAGAGCTTTTTATCACGCGAAGAACTTAATCATCATTTTATGAAACTGGGTTCTATCGGGTCCGGGCTCTTAACGCATTTCGCAACACCACGTGATTTGTAAGTTTTAAAACCTCTCTTAAGTGTTCAAACGCAATGCGATAGGTCGACCACCTCATCACAATATCACATTTCACATATTTCAACATGCTTCATGAGAGCGCCCTCTGTGAATGACAATATGCGATACGGGCTTTTGTTTTAATAGGAAATGCCTTAGGCCTTAGTTTTAAATGAAAAAATCCTAATGATATTTAGGTTAAGCGCGGTGATTGCTTTTGATTTCTTTTTGTGATTTTTGCTTGTTAACAAGGCTTTTGACACACTTGGTCCAGCGGTATGCGAAAGGGCGAGTATTCACTAGCTTTCAAAGGGTTTTGGCTTGATATCTTGCTTTATTCCGAAAATTTAAAAGAAAGTGTCTAAATGCTAAATTTGTTTTTTGGAAGGATCTTATCAAGGGCACCTATTTATTAATAAAATATTAGCTATTATATTAATAAATGGGGGGTTGTTGAATAGCACAACAATTGGTGATTCACTAGAAGAACCAGTTATCTCTGGCAGTTTTTTGAAATTTCTAAGAACTTCCAAAATAAAGGTAGCTCAAAAAATAAAAATACATGAAATATAAGATAAGTAACATTTCTTTGAATAAAAAAACAAAATCTACTTAATTATCATCCATTTGATTATCCTCTTCAATATGAAAATTGCTTTGTCTACATCAGTCATTACTTGGTTTTAAAGATAAAAACAAGGACTCTCATAAATTAGCTTTTAGATGTACTCAGTTGTCATAGGTAGAGCCTCTGCTGCCAGCAGGCATCCATAGCCTCGACAGGTTACCTTTTAACCAGTAATGATTCAGTATCTCATCTAGGTAAGAGTGCAATTTTTAAAGATAAATTCAGGTTCACATAATTACTTGCTTTCTCATTCTTTTCTAAACAATTCCATTTTCTTAAAATTTTCATTTTTCTTCTTAAAGGTCATTGTCTTGGTTTGGTGGCCAAAATTGACAATGCCATTCACTAGTTGTAACTTTAACTGAACAAGCTAGCTTGTGATGAGACCCCTTGTCTTTTTATTAATCATAATCTCAAGCCATTACCCTGTTTTGGTATGCAATATTGGTATTGTTAGCTTGTTACTTCCCTATGATCATGGTAAGTCATCTCTTGATGAGATCTCTTATCCTTTAAGTTTAAGCATATTTTAGAATTACACTCTAAAAAGTGAAAGCTCACTAGATGGGGAGAATCATTGACTCCTATAAGAAGAGCTCAGGATAAGGTTCTCTCCAGGCGTCCTCCTAAAGACAAGAAAGAAAGTTATGGAAAGGTTTACCTTCCATTCATCCAAGGGGTTACAGATAAGATTGCAAAATTTTAAGGAAGAATAACATAAACACTCAATTTACAACATGTGGAACTATAAGACAAATGATGAGGTCAGTAAAAGATAACATTGATCATCAACAACTCAAGGGTGTGTACAAGATTGACTGCTCTTGTGGCAAGAGTTATATTGGGGAAACCGGTCGATCTCTGAAAATAAGACTAAAAGAGCACGAGGCTGATATAAAGAATGAGAGATCCCGTACATCAGCCCTTGCAGAACACTCGTCCAAAACAAAGCATCATATGTGTTTAGAGGACGCTAAAATAATTGCAAGAGAGGAGAATTATCATAAAAGAAAAATCAGAGAGGCCATTGAAATTATGAAATTTCCTCAGAACCTCAACAGGGACAATGGGAGTGAAATTAGTGGAAATTGGCTTCCCCTGATCAGACAAATAAACCCCTCCAGTCCTTTGGAAGCATAGTATCAGGGTTTTCATTTTAATTAATTAATTAATTTTAATTAAATAAATAAAAATAGAAATTAAATAAATTAAAATAAATTTATTAATTAGTTGGACAAATGATTAATAACAATTATAAAATTAATATAAAATAAATAAAAAACAATAATAAAATAAAATAAATCAAAATTAATTAAAATTAATTAATTAATACAAAAATTTATTTTAATTAAATAAAATAGGAATAAAATAAAATAAAATAAAATAAAAATTAATTAATTAATTAATTAATTAGTTGGACAATTATAGCTTAATAAGCTAAATCTTGAAAAAATGATAAAATGATAAAATAATAATAATAATAATTAAAATTAATTAATTAAATCAATGATTTTTTTTTTTTTTTTTTTTTTTTTTTATAAATTGATTAATTAAATAAAAAAATTTAATTGATTAATTAAATAATAATAAACATAAAATAAAAAACAATAGGAAGAATTAGAATTACTTATTCAATTAAATTTAAATTAATTAATCAATTAAATAGATAAAAGCAATTGAAAGAATTATAAAATGATTACCTGATTAATTTTAAAATAAAAATTAGAATTACTAAATTAATTAAATCAAAGCTTATTAATTTAATTTAATCTAATTAATTTAATTTAATTTAATTACATCCATTTTAATTAATTAATTAGATTCTAATAAAAATTTAATATAAAATAATTAGTCAATTAATTAAACTAAAATAATTATTAATAAAACAAATAAATTAAAGATTATGAAATATAAATTAATTAATTGATTAATTAGAAAACTAGGGCTAAATAATAAATATGGTAAATAACAATAAATAAATAAATAGAAATTATGAATCAGATTAAACTAATTAATCAAACTATAAACTAATAAATTAAATTATAAACTAATAAATTAATCTTTGAATAAAATAATAATAAATTAAAATAAAATAAATAAGAAATCATACATATGAGTGTCGGCTTCTTTAAAAAATTAGGGATCTAGGTTTATTTATTCCCAGGTTGTTTGACTCTTCTCTCAATAAGCTTTCATTCATATTCTATTAGTCCTGATGATGGACCCTCTTTGGGGTTTGAAACGTCGACAGAATGAACACAAAACTGTGGATAATCCGGATCATACCACTGCAAAAAACTTCCACAGAAGCCTAAAATCTGACAATTATAGAGTTAAATATGCTTCTCTGTAGAGAGTCCTTGCTTTGTTACAGATACTTTTCTTAATTGATGGTAGAACAAAGGTTCTTTTACAAAGTTGAGTTTCACCAAAGGAAAAATAATTTTGGTAGAGGACAAGCAATTTCAGAGAGATAAAACTTAGCTTATGTTTCGAATGTAAAAATCATCTTCTTAACAATCTCTACTTATACAAGCAAAAAGTCAAAATATAAAAGAGATTATTATTATAAAGGCCAAAAGTAAATGCTACTCAAATTTTATTTTCCTAAAAAGTAAAAACAATAATATACAATGAATAGAAGAGGTTATATTCTATGAAAAATATTTCTTCAGGATCTGCCCATTAACAGGCAGAGAATCTCTCTTACCTGATAAATTTTGCAATAAAAAGGTTGATGGGCCTATTTTTTCCACAATCTGAAACCGTCCAAGCCACATTATTTGGAATTTGGTATGCTTACCTTTTTCTTGGTGTGCTTTATCCCATTTCAATACCAAGTCTCCATGATGAAAGGATTTTGAACTTACAGAATTTGCATCAAAAGAAGATTTGACTAACTGTTGATGATGTGCATGTGTGATTTTGGCCTTTTCCCTTTCTTCTTTGAGCTTAAGAATTTGTGATTGTCTCTCTTTCATAGAAGAGGAAGGGGTTTCTTCAATAAATTGAACTAGGGCTAGAGAGGGAATAACTACATTTGTAGGGAGGACAACTTCTTTCCCATAGACCAAATTAAAAGGAGAAGTTCCTATTGAGGCCTTCTGTGTTATTCGATCTGCCCATAGAGAAAATATTAAATATTTGTGCTAGTTTTTCTGACTTTGATTAATGGTTCATTTGATAATTCTTATGATATTTTTGTTTTTAGATTCGGCCAAGCCATTTCCCTGAGGATAATAGTTGGCAAAGTATTTAAGTTTAAAACCTCTTTAAGAGAAAATTTTGTCATAGCATTGCCTGTAAAATAAGATGCATTATCAAACATGAGGGCAGATGAAAGACCAAATCTGGTAATAATAAACTGATCAATAAATTCAATGATGTTTTCAGAATTGGCTACCTTAAGTGGAATTGCTTCCACCCACTTTGTGAAGTAATCAGTTGCTGTAAGGATATATTTATGCTACTTTGAAGAGTGATAAATGATCTTACCTATTATGTCTAGTCCCCATTGTTCAAATGGTTTTTCAATTTTGATTGGTTGCAATGTTAATGCGGGTTTCCTCTGTCTCCCAGCAATTGTTTGACAAACTTTACATTTCCTTACATAATCGTGTGCATCTTTAAATAAGGTTGGCCAATAATAGCCAGCATGCAGGATTTTATGTGCGGTTGTGTCCCCTCCAAAATGTCCACCAGCTGTTCCATCATGGAGTTCCTGCAAAACCTTTTCTGCCTTAAAATTTTCAAGACATCTAAGCAAAACAGAATCATAATTTATTCTAAACAACACATTATTGATGATTTGATATTGTCTAGCTTTTAACCTCAAAGCCCTTTTTCTTTTGTAACTTAGTTGCGTAGGGGCATATCCATTTTTCAAATAAAAAATGATATCAGCATATTTGGATTCAGTGTTGTTGAGGCTTACCTCATATACTTGTATATCATCACCTGAATCTTGTGGTGATGGTAAGTTGGATGCTCCTACTAACATTTTGCAAAAACCTTAACCTTTTACAATTTTCGCTGGTCTGATCTCAATGTCATATTCTTGCGGTTCTGTTACGCAATTTTCCATTTTCTCACCTACATCTCTTTGTATTAACATATTTCTCACTGTTGAACGAGACTACTGCCTTGGTGTGGGTTTTGAAGAGAAAGGGCCTGAAATGCTTTATTGATTTGAAAATAGCGAAAGCTTGTTTTTCAACATCTGAGTAATTTAATTCAGCCCCCTGCAAATTGGAGCTAAAGAAAGAAATCGGTGCTTTGGCTTTATCATCACTGACTTGTGTTGATATAACTGCATATGATTTCTCGTAAGCAAAGGTATATAAAAAGAAATGATTAGAAAAATTTGGGGTTGCTAGTGAGGGAGCATTCAAGATTGTTTGTTTAGTCAAATCAAAGGCTTCATGCTCAGTATGTCCCTATTTAAAAATATATTTTTTCTTAATCATAGATTGGAGAGGTAAAATAATTTGTGAAAAGTTACGTACAAATCTTTTGATAAAATTTATCTGACCTAGGAAAGATTGCATGGCTTTCTTGTTATGAGGTAAAGGGATTCCAGAAATTTCTCTTATCCTATCAGGATCAATGTGAATCCATTCTTTGGATACAATAAATCCAAGGATATTTCCTTACCTCAGAGCAAAGAAATATTTCTTGGGATTGAGAGAAATTCCATACCTCTGACAATGCTAAAAGATTTGTTTTAAATCCTTTAAATGATTACTGTGTTTTTTTGAGTACACAGTTATATCATCCAAATAGATTACCACTAATTTATTAACCAAGCCTTTGAAAGCTATGTCCATGGCTCTTTGAAATGTGGAACCAACATTGATTAACCCAAATGAAATCTTTTGATAGGCGTAGGTGCCCCATTTGGTTCGAAAGGTAGTCTTTAGTCGGTCATCTGGATGTACTAGAATCTGATTATAACTTGAGAATCCATCCAAAAAAGACATTAGTTTTGAGCCTACAACTGATTGCAGTATCTGTTCCATAGGAGGTAATGGGAAATTGTCCTTCTGACAAGCTTTGTTAAGATTGCGAAAGTCTATACATATTTGAATATCACCATTCTTTTTTTTGACAGGAACAAGGTTGGAAACCCACCTTGAGTGCCTGACAAGAAAGATAATTTTGGCTTTGAGTAGCTTATTCAATTCAGATTTGATGTGATTTTCTAAATTCAGGTGGATCTTTCTTAGCTTTTGCTGCACGAGTTTTTCATCAGATATCATGGGGATGGTATGTTGAATTATAGAAGTGTCATATGTCTTAAGGTCTTCATAGTTCCAAGCAAAGACATTCTTGTATTTATTCAACAAATGAATGAAGGCTGATTTTTCATCAAGCGTAAGACCAAGTCCTAGATTGATATTCTGAGGTTTAATGTTAGTTCCAAGATGAACTAATTCAAACCTCAAAGTTGAACTTTGGAGTTTTGAATTAGTGGGTTTTTTGAATTTTTCATTGAGATCATACAAGTCCTCCAGCTTAACCACAGACTTAGGTATGGAATTCATAGTTGTTTCTTGCTTAAACTGGGAGTCATGTTGATCTTCATCTATTATCTGGTCGTCATAAGAGCCTTCAGATGTTAGAAAACTTATGATATTCGAATCATTATTAAAGACTAGCCAATTGGTGATATTGTCAGGAATAGAAGGCCTAAAAATCAATTCAATAGAAAAGCGATCGGGGCTATAATCTTCTGGTGGAATGAGCTTGGATGCAACATTAGCCAAAAGATCGACACTTGCATTTTGGAGTCTTGGGATAGGGGAAATATTAAACATTGTAAAGTGAGATGTGAGGTCCTGGACTAATGATTGATAACATTTCAAATGTCCAGACAAACAGTGTATAGTATTTCTTACCTGTTTTATCGTAATTTACGAATCTCCAAACACTTGAAGATGTTTGATATTAAGGCCGATAGCCTTATACATCCCTTGAACCAATGCTTCATATTCAGAAATGTTGTTTGTGCATTTGAATTCAAGCCTGCATGTTAGCATAGTTTTTTATCCTTTTGGGCTAACTAGTATGCATCATGCTCCGGCTCCATCGTTAGATTTGGATCTGTCAATAATATTTTCCAAAATAATGAGCTAACTATAGGTTTATCTACAAAATTTATACACTTAGAAGTATTTGTTTGAAAAAAAATTTCAACTTGCAATATAACAGAATTTTCCAAGAAAGGTGAAGTATTTGCATTAAAATTTCCTAGAAATGAATCAACTGAGTAGTTTCCGATGATATTGCTGCTATATGCTACTGGCTTGTTTTCTCCCTCTAGTTCTGTAACGATATACTTTTGATGTTTTTCGAGGTCAACCCTTATTTTATGTGGCTTGCCATTATAGGGAGGCCACATGTGGGACCAGTCAGTTGCAAAATAGCCATTATAGGGAAGCCACATGTGGGACCAGTCTCTGCAAAGGATTAAATCGTAGAGCTCAGGGATATCAGCCACAAGAATGTCAATCAATTGACGCACTTTAGGGTTTGATGAGAGTATGATAGTGACTTGATTGAGCTCTCTTATAAATTAAACTTAGGATCGGTCTAACTGCACAATGTGCACAACGGATTTTTGGGGCTCAACATTCAATTTCACACAAATTGTTCGTGGTAGAATGTTAGATGAAGCTATAGAATCAAAGAAACAGTTGTGTAGATTCTTGTTGAAATCTTCAAAATTCAAAAGGAATGGAGTATGGGATTTGGATATTCCTCCTATTAGAGAAATATCGATAGGACCAATTCTGTCTAATGAGGTATTAGGAGGCCTTCCCATTTCTTGGGAAGCTTGCGAGATTACAACAGTGGGAAGCAGAGAAGTAGGGACTTCTTTTAGATCTTTGAGCAATAGCTTTTGTTGATGTTTCAACTTGCTAAGCTCGTGAAAGGTAATGTTTGCCCTAGTATTTTTCATATCTTCCACTATGTTGTATTCCATTTCATCAAAGACTAACAGGGTTTTAGCTGAAGGTGAAGAATTTGTTTGAGAAGGAGTGGTTTGAGTGGATTTAGATGAAGATTTCTTACCTATTGTTTTTTCTTTGGGAGTTGGAGTTGATACCTTCTGCTTTGAATTTGTTTGTGGAAAATCAACAGGGCTTCTACTCTTGGTTGCAATAAGTAGCGCTTCTTCTGCTTCTTCATCGAGAAGGATAAAATCCCACATTCCTTGTAACTCGACTACTTCTTCATCATCTATTTTCTCTTCAGTTATTGAGACTTCATCCTCCTCCACATCTGATTCAACATTTGATATGGTACTTGGAGGCTTAGTATCAGAGGGGGGATTTCTTCTGTATGGTCTAAAAGGTTTCTTTGAGGAAGTCTCTGCTACCTGTTTCTTGATATCAACCATTTCATTGGACATGGTTTTAAGGAATTTTTGAATACCTTCAAGATCAAAAGGATCTTTAGGTAGTTTTTTCTTGGATTCATCCCTTAAAGTTACTTTCTTGGATTTGTGTTCTTCTAATGCATTTTTCTTGTCTAAGGCTAGAATACATTTTTCTACAGTTATGGCTTCTTTCATGTTTTCTGCCAAAGTCGGTTTGGCAGCCCTATTGACAAAAATAACTGTGTTTGAAAGAAAGGAAAATATGTACCATTCATTTTGGACTTCATCGCTAGGCTTGGATGTTGTTGGTATTTTATTCAATAACTTGTCAAAACGTGGATTGAAGTCCTTAATCGGTTCTCTAGGTTTGGATTTCAAGTTGGAGAGATCATTGATAAGAGTAGTCGTTGATCTGTCATCTCCAAACTTGGTTAGGAATTTCTCTTGAAAGGCATCCCAACTGTTAATGGAACCCGATGGTAATGAAAAGTATCATGACCCTGCTGATCCTTGTAAGTTGTATCTTCTTCCACTACTTCATTTAGGTTTATGGACAACATAAAATTGTTTATGTGTTCTTTGGCTGGTAAACCATCATTAGGATTGAACTTTGTTAACCACTTTTCTGGATGGGCTAGCAATGGATGTAAGGGTCCCGCCATCTATACAACTCCTGGATTTGTCCATGGCCTTTGTGGGTTTTGAGCTATCGTAGGTATCCATGTAGAGGAAGATGTCCTGTATTTGAAGGTTATTGGGTAGAGGAGAATTATGCTCCAGTACCATTGTAAACCACGATCTAGAGTTGTGAGGTAGATGGTTGATTTTGTGATGGAATGGATGGAATGACTGAGGATGTTTGAGGTGATGATGAGAGAACCTCACTATGGGATTCAAATTATGTCTTATTAGCTCTCTTACAGTTTGGTAGAGGGAATTCAAATGGGGGGATCCCAAACGTTTTACTCTGTGCTTTGGTTAACCTTTCAGATGAGGGGAACTGAGAAGAAACACTAGCTTGAGATAGCTTATATTCTTCTTGCGATATTGAAATACCTTGTAGCTTATGGATCAAAGACTGGACTTCAGGGGTTTCTATAGAAGAAGATTGATCTGAATATTTTGAAATCATAGTAGTGGATTCTAAAGGGTTCTTTACAACTTCTCGCTTAGGATTTGGAGATTTGGAATGTGATTGAGAAGTTGGAGGAGATGTTGAGGGAATTTTACTCTTATAATGGCCTATTGATTTGAATTTACTTGCCATTCATAGTTAGGCCATCCTTCTAGCGCCAAAATGTTGAAGCCCCGAAAATCGTTGCTACAACATGGGGGAAAACTACCCGGTCCGGACCTTGGTTAGGAACTCCTTTTCTATTTGGTGTAGTGGCTCCGACTGGGGATAATGGGACTAGTTTCCCGAAAGATATTTTGATAGTGTTGGTGGGGTGATATATGAAGTAACGGGGGAATGTTTAAGCTAAGTGTAATATAATCTAAACTACCAAACACATGCATATATCATAGTTTAAACACTATTTGAATATAAATATACCAGGGAATTAAATACAATATGCGATCTACAATGATGTCCTACAACAATTGGTAATATAGATCATTCAACTGCAATAAGAAATGAAATCATTTAACAGTAATCATTTTGGATAAATAGTTGGCCAAAACGATTGTGAAAGATATATCACATATAAAACCGTTCATGTATTCAGAATAAAGTCAAAGCCAACATCATACAAAAGTGCAATAATGCTAAACTATTTCATACTTTCACACATAAAATAATTTAAAGAAGAAGTATTGCCTGATACATAAATAGAACAAGGTCATAAGATAAAAGTACCATATATGATGAGTCCTTCTCATGTGCTTCAGCAATATTGACCAAATTTCAATCAATCCTACATATTCTAAGAGTACAAAAGTGCATTTCAGTAGAGCATGCTACATATTTAAGAGAAAATAGATCTTGTTCCATTCATTGCATTAGAATCTCCTCAAAAGTACAAAAGTGCAATGTTTCGAAGAATGTTTTTGATAAAATTTCTAGACCCCTCTCTAAATGCATGAAAGGGGTTTAAATACTAAACTATAGGTCCTAAAATAGATTATTACAAAAATAGCTAAGGAGGTTTAAACGACCTGCCTCAGATCATGCGAAAATAAAACTAAAAATAAAAATAAACTAAGTGACTAACTCCTTTGAATTTTATCTTTGAGATCACAAATATCTGTCATAGGCTTGAGCTGTGTCAGTTGGTCGATCGTATATTTCAACTACCCAAAAAATATAGCGTCTGTTAGTGCTAGCACAATTGTTTGTGTGGAGGTTGTTAAGCATCTCAAGGTCATCCACTGGATGTATGGTTTTACTAAGAACTACCAGTACGCTTCCCACTTTAGCTTGCTCATTTGTCTAATCACCTCCTCCTTTTCCTTTGCTGCTTGCCTCCACTGCTGCTCTAATTGTTTGACATTTGGAAGAAATCCTGGTATGATTTCTGTAACCAAGTTGGTGCCATGTAGATTTTCATTGATGGCTTCTATTATGTTGTTTGTTGTTGTTTCTGCGATCATTGTTTCCATTTCCTCTTGCTTCAGTCGAGAATCCCAATTTGTGAACAAGATGTCTTTATGTGATTCCTCCAGTTTTGGAAGATCAACCTTTCTCCCTTCTTCTGATTCCTTCTAGGTGATACAGTTAGAAATATTTTTATGGATTTCTTCATACTCAAGTCTCATCTCGACAACTTGGCTTGTTAGCTTATCATTGATCTCGCAACAAGGAGTTATTTGCGAGATTTTCTGGCAAAGAACTTCCTTCTGCTGCATTAGTTGGGAGTTAAGACTGAGTGCTTTCTTTATGAACTCATAGATTTTCAGATTGTCTTTATACTTATCTACCATAGCTTGTATCCACGTATCTCTTTCTGCTAGGCTGGCCTGATGATGTATTCACATTTGTTCAAATTCCTGCTGGAGATGGGCTAATTGTAATTCTGCTTGTTGATTGGATTTCCCCTGAACCAATTGTTGTTCCAACAACAAAATTATTTGTTCCTTTTATTTAAGTAGCATTTGGACCTCTGTTTCTTTGTCAATAGTTTTTGTACATAGGCTCCTGTGATTTGCGACAATTTTGTGAGATTTTCATATGGGTCCATGGGCGAGTCCTTCCATACAATGTCCATTAGTTCATTGTCATGAGTCGTAACAACTGCAACATCTAACTTTATTTTCTTCCTCTGTCTCTTGACAACAACTTTGTGGGTAGGACTGTAAAATACATCCAGTGGAGGAATTTCCTCAATTCTCAAAATAATTTCTGAAGTGGGGGTGGTAGGAATGAGCTCAAAATCCCGAGTGCTTACAATTTTCTCTACTATTTTTTCTTGAGTTGACTTGTGCTGTGCTTGCTTAGGAGTCTGTATCTCAGATGTTTGTTCATCTGTTTGAAGCTTCTTGTTGAAATGTTCCCATTCCTTTTCCAAATCAGTAACTGGGGTTTTTGCTAACTGAGTGGATGTGGAGTGAACTTATGCCTGTTTTTTTGCTGTGGTTTTCTCGAAAGTTTCCTCTGTAGTTCCAACTATGTCCCTTTCGGAATTTTTATTTTTATTGCCTCCCCCATTTTGAGACTGGTGCTCCGAGTGCTCTGACTCATGAGTATATCTCTCTTGGGTTTCTTCTTCGAAATTCTCTTTGGAGCTATCCTCCAAGCTTACACTAGGAGTTGGCTCCCTTATTGGTTCAATCTGCAGTAGGTCCAATGGGACCTTCAATAATCTCCTCTTTCTGTACACATGGAAAGCTTCAACATCATCTGGGGAAAAAATTAGTGATGCCATATGCATCACTTCTGAAAATGTTTCTTTTTGTAGGAAGAGGTCATCAAAGGTGTCCTCCTCATGGGTGAATGGTTTCACTTTCACCATAGTAGTGAAGTCCTTAGCAGTGCCATTTGGGTCATACTGCCTTCCCGGGATTGTAGATAATTTTAGAGACTTCATGATCTCTACTTCTTTGCATGCATGTCCAAAATCATGTAGTGCAAATGCACCACACTACAACGGAAATGTAGGCCAAATGGCCTTCTTCTGCTCTTTCAATCCTTTGCTCAACCCACCTTCCCCTACTGTTTGGTAGGCTATCTCCTTGGCCATTAACTTGTCGGGGACATAGTATTTGAGAACATAGTGAAGAAATGCTCCCAAATACTATGATATAGGTAAATGTTTCCTACTTCCAATGTAGCCATGCAAACATTTTATTTCCTGCATGTATGTACATGTCAAACATTAGCAACAAAAATACAAATATAATTAAACTAAGAAAACTAAATCTGAAAGAAGAATGTATATTTATTGCTAACATATTTATAGAAAGCAACCTATTTACAATTACCTTCTCTTGAAATGTCCTTTCCAATTGAATCTCAATTGGATCATAGAAATCTGGATGAATTTCAATTAATGGTTGAGAGAGGTTTAAAAGGGAAGATAACATGCCAGATTGTGGAAATGAGCTTTTAGATACAATGGCCTGCATAAATTTATTAGTGTTATGTGCAAGTGTTAAATTATTAACAATCTTTCGTGAAGGAAAATTCTCCAAACATTTTTCAAATGGGTCAATGAAAAATGGATGGAAATCTGTTAGATACAATGAAAGATTATTAATTGAATTAGATTGTTGGTTATATTGTGAAAATGCACTCTCTTCTTGAAATTGCGTTTGAGAAGAAATGAGCAATTAGTAAGAGATAAACAACAATTGAAATTGGAAGAAAAATAGTTTTTGATGTTCATGATTGTAATTTAAAACCTCATATCCCCATTCAAGCAATGCATCAATTGAGTGTTTGATACTGAGCTGCTCAATATGCCAGCACAAAGTATCTAAAAATTGAAAATTGAAGACAAAAAATAAATTTAAAAAGAAACAAAATAAATGAAGGAACCACAGTAAAATCAAATCGTAGTTTACACTAGTGTTACAATTATTGTTACAAAACAATTGGAACTGAATTAAAGCAATTTCCTCTTCACAAGAATTGGCCAAAATAATGATATTATAATGATTTCCAATACCAATTTGTGAATTATGGAGAGGGTTATGACTATGGATAGGAATGAGAGCTTGATCGTGATATAAATCATAAATTGGAATGGTTTCTTGAATGCTGAAATCATGAGTATGATTAATTGTTTGAAAATGAGAATTGTTTGAAACAATTTTTGAGTTATAGTGTTCTTCATTTTCACATGTGATTCGACTTTGATCATGAGAATTTAATTGAGAATAAGACAAATCAATATCTTTAATGTCAAAGTAACTATCATAAATGAGCTCGCAACATTCATTAGAATTCCCTTCGATCTCATCTAATGTATCAAAACAAGAAGGAATATTAATGCCAAAAGAATGACCAATGTTTGATTTCCTATCTTGATAAAAACTAATTGGCAATTCATTTATATCAGCCTCTCCGTTTTCTGGAATAACATTATTCCAAAGAGGGAATAAATTGCTATCAACAAAATTATCATGATAGAGGCGAAAATGAGAATCAGAAGAAATGAATTTAAAAATGTCTCTATTTGAGAACTCTTGTGAATTTTCTTCTTTGCAAATTTCAGATTTAAGATCATTTACTTGGCTGATTGTGATTTTTTGAAGAACATTATTTTGTTGTCCTGAATTTGGCATTTTCTCATCATGAAGAACGTTATTTTTGTTGATTTAATGACTAACTTTCTGGTTATTAGAAAATGATTTTCAAATTTGATTGCAGCAATTTCTTCAAGATTAATATTAATATCCTCTTAGAAATTATTTAACAGAATTTTCCAAGCTTTGAGATTGTATTTCACTTACATAAGAGGGATTAGAATTAATGTTAAAAGAGGTGTGTATCAACTAAGGAATTGATCATACATACTAGATGCGACTTCGTCATAATTAGTATGTACCTATGTATTAAAGTTCTTAATTATGTTAACAGATTTTAAAGAAGATTGATCAAAGCTTGTAATAATTCCACATGGATTGTGAACGTGAGGAAGAGAGTAAATATATTGAAATCAATCTAATAATTGATCTTCCAAAGGTTTATCTTCAATTTTAAATCTCAAACAATTTAAAAGAAATCTAATGGTAAAATCAATCAAAGACTCATTTTCAAATCTTCGTAGATCTTCAATTTCGTCACATACCTGTTTGTAGTCATAACTGTCAAATTTACAAAGGAATCTTGTAATGAATTGGTCCTAGCCGTGAATTGAGGTAACTGGAAGCAATTGACACCAACTTCTGGCTTTTCCCGCGAATATAAGAGTAAACATCCTACATAAAATGCCTTCATCAATATCATGAAAAGTAGGATTTGAATTTTTTTGAATGAATTGTAAAGCATGATTAAATGCAGAAGTATTCCTCTTACCACTAAAATTTACTTGAGACAAGAGTCTTAACACTTCTAGTTGAGTATTGGCAGATGCACGTCTAGAAATACAACTCCAAATTGGAAGTTTAAGAGGAGCCATTGTAATAAAAATAAAATGTTAGAGTACAAAGACTCCAATAGACAACAAGTTTAAGGCCCTCCTTCTAGTGCCAAAAATGTTGAAGGCTCAAAATTCTTTGCCTACAAGACTATAAGGGAGACCACCATGTCCAAACCTTAAAGTAGCTCCTTTTCCATTTGGAATGGTGGTTCCAACTGGTTTAATTAGGTCCAGTTACATTTTCCCTATTGCTATTGGTTTAAGATGTTTCTTTAGTTACCAATAGGCAGGTAAATCATATCGATTCTTCTTGCTGATCAGGAAAGAGAATGACCCTTAAGCTACTTTAAGGGCACAACTAAACCACTCTAAAGTTTTGCCTCTTAAAAAGAGGACTTCTAGAATGAAAAATGTATGATAACATATGCAAGGTCTAATCTAAGATGCAATTAATCAAACTTCTCTCGATTGAAAGAAAGAGAAAGCCTTCTATCAATCGAGAACCAATTAACTTAACAAGGAAAAGAAGCTTTAAAGAATTGGAATTAAGATGAAGGAATTAGATCAAGGAGATAGTTCACAAGATTTGATTCCTTGTTAACAGAAATACTAACAATCAAACATTTAGTAAATATTTACATAAGTTCCTATTGAAAATATACTCAATTCCTTATTTATAATATGCATAAGAACTAAAAAAATCATGATGAATTATTGAATTAGTTTGAATAGGACATCATGTATTCAAACAAACAATTATTATCCTAAATCGTAAGATATCTTGTTAATCTAAGATTATAACTATTTGTTCCTATGTATATTTCAATTTTCAAATTACATTTAAGGTCAAATATGTAGAATAGTCTTATCAGACTTTTAAATGAATTAAGAATTAAAACTCAACAATAGTGCATGAAGCAAACAATTAATTCATACATTTGTAAATGTAAATTGAAAAATTGAGAAAGAATTTGCGACCATGAATTCAACAAACAATAGTGCTATATGAAAATTAGTGAAACAAATCTTTATTAATAAAAGAAAATCGAATTACAAAACCTCACAGTATGGAAATAATGCACAATCCTATGGGCTTGCAATCAATCTCTGCTTGCATAAATGGCCTCCTCCTTACAGCAGTAGTATATAATAAAAAATAATTTCTCCACAAACAGATGAAAACACTGCAATATAGAGTCTTCTTCCCTAGGGATTCCTCTCACGTACAAATCTAAATACTCATTACAATAGTGCTTTTAGGAATTCTAAAATTGTAGAGTAGAGAAGTCCCCTTTAATACATTTTACAATCTCTTATTTATAGTATTTACACAAAGAATTCTTACTAAGAAAGCTTGTTGAAGAATAAATCTGCTCCATCAATTTTCATTGGGCCAAAGTCCCATTATTCTCTTGCTAGAGCAGTCTCATTGATTGAGATCTTCTTCTTCTCATCTCTTCAATCGTTTCCCTGCAAAAACCAATCAATAATTTAATTACAATACAAATTGAAATCAAAATACTAAATATGGAATATAACACATATCAAATCAAAACTTAATTATTTAATAAAAATTTAAAAAAAATCTGAGATTTCTATTGATGTTTATGAAGATTTAATTGGTCATGGGAAACATAGATGAATGGATCTGCACTAGGAAGAAGTTGTGAGCAAATGAGAACGCAGAAAATTAAACTCAGAAATTTAGATTTGTTTAAAAAAATCAGAGCTTGATCTCATGATATATTTTAGACCCATTAAATGATCAAATCTAGTAATGAAAATGCTTCATATATGTTCTCCATGATTTTATCTATTCAATGAGCCATCCTAGGCCTCATTTGGCCAAGTAAAATTCAATTTATGAGCCTCCAAATTTAATGAGTCAAAACTGCCAAACTTCTAGAAACTCTGTTACCTAGGCTAAAAATAGAATTTTTAAATTAAATCCTAATCCTAAATTAAATTAGAAATATTTATTAATTAATACTAGCTAATTGTGATTACTCACTAAAATTAATTGTTGAATTGAGGCTTCTGTGATCCATCATAGTTATAAGAAGAGCTTCGGTGTAAATCACATATAGAAAGACCTTTGTCGATGCGTTTCGAACCAACCAGTGTGGCTCATCGTCAGGACAAGTTGAAGAAACAGATCCAGCAATTGCATGTTATATAGTCTGAGCAGAGCCTCCAACGGCTATCCTAGACCAACGGCTAATTTTTGACTTAAGGACCAGGGTCAAAAAGTCAATTTGATAATTTAAGGAAATTAGTTATATTAGGTAACCATACCTTATATATATATATATATATATATATATATATATATATTAATTTTAATGGTATTAATAATTGAAAAAGAATCTTTTGATAATTAAAAATTAAAAGTTATTTTAATTTAAATGGGATTTAGTTATAAGGAAGACCTTACTTCTAATAAATATAAGGTAAATATTAGAACGAGAGATTAGTAATAAGTTAAATAAAAATAAATAAAAATAATTAATTAATAAAATAAATAAATTTAATGAAGAACGTAGCTGGAGAAGGTTAAAGTTAGTTACAAAAATAAATAAATAAATAAATAAATCAATAAATTAATTAATAAAATAAAATAAAATAAAATAAATAAATAAAACTAAAAAAAAAAAAATCAATTAAATGAAATAAAAATAAAATAAATAATAAAAATACAAATAAAATAAATAAATAAAAATAAAATTTATAAAATAAAAATATAAAATAAACTAAAATAAAAATAAATAAATAAATAAAATTTATTTATTTATTTATTATTATTTATTATTATTATTATTTTTTTTATTTATTTTTTAAATACTAATAATAATAAATTAAATTAAATTAAATAAATAAATAATAAATGATAAAAAGAAAAAAGAAAAAAAAGACTAGAATAAAGACCATTAAAAACCCAGAGCAGGAAGGATAAACCCTAGGAGGAAGGAAGGCTCCAGGGGGAATAAGGAAAGCTGGAAAGGATAAAAGAAAGACTAGGACGAAAGGGCAGGGATCCAACAGCTACTGATCTTCCAGCCGTCATCTCTATTGAGATTGTTAGGCCTTCTTTCAATCTCAATAGCTTCCCTGAATTTACGATGATGGAACTGAGCAACCTTGGCAACAACCTTGGCCTCCTCTATGCAAACCTGATGTTTGGTCTTTTCCACGTGCTCTGCTAATGCTGAAGACTTGGTTCTTCCATGTCTTAGGTCAGCTGCATGCTCGCTAATCCTCTGATGGATGGAGCGCCCTGTTTCTCCGATATATGGGGTCCCACAAGAGCAAGGGATCAAGTAGACACCCTTCATGTCCTTCGGGTCAACAGGATCTTTCACCGATCGAAGGGAATTACGAATGGTGTTGAGGGGTCTAAAGGTCGAGGGAATACCATACCTTTTAAGGATCCGAGCAATCTTGTCCGTGGTTCCTTGGACATAGGGAAGATGGACACCCAGTCGGCGTTCCTTCAGTTCCTTTTTAATTAACGCATTTCTAGAGGCTTTAAGGAAGGCCTTCTGACCTAGGTGCCTACTATAGCCATTCTCCACAAAGACATTAAGGAGATGGGATCTCTCCTTATCAAGGCTCTCCTTATCAGAAATCCTAAGCGCACGAGTAGCGAGGGTGTTGAGAACACCCATCTTCTGAGCAGGGAAATGATGAGAATCAGCATGAAGGTACTGCTCAGTATGCGTTTTCTTCCGGAACACAGAGTGGGAAAGAGAGCCATCCTTATTCTTGGATATAAGAATATCCAGGAAAGGGAGGCAACCATTGACCTCTTTTTCCATGGTGAACTTAATGGTAGAGGACTGACAATTGAGGTGATTGAAGAAGCGATCCAGCTCCTCCTGGCCATGGGACCAGATGACATTAGTGTCATCCACATACCTTTTCCATAGCTTGGGAAGGAGACGAGCCGAGGCTAAAGCTTTGGCTTCGAAATCTTCCATAAAAAGATTCGCAACAATAGGGGAAAGGGGGGAACCCATAGCAACACCACAGGTCTGTTCGAAGAACTCACCTTCGAAACAGAAGAAAGTGGAAGTGAGACAGATCTCAACCAGATGCGCAGTATCGGGATCTGTTAGGCGATAGATCACTTCCAAGGCCTCCTTTATAGGGATGCAAGTATAAAGGGAGACCACATCAAAGCTGACGAGAATGTCCTCAGGGTTAAGACTAATATCCTTAAGCTCCTTAATGAAGGATGCAGAGTCCTTCACGAAGGACTCAGTGCGACCAACCAGGGGCTTAAGTTTAAGGGCAAGGAACTTAGCTAGAAGGTAGGTCAGACCACCAATGGTGTTGACGATTGGCCTCAAAGGGGCTCCTTCTTTGTGAATCTTAGGTAACCCATAGATCCTAGGAGTAATGGGACTGCTCTCAATGAGTTTGTGGCACAGGGAACTCACCGAGCTACTAGACTTGATGGCGAGAGCCACTTTCCTAGAAATCTTCTTCAAGGGGTTCTTGGACAGTTTTTTATAACTGCCACTATTGTAAAGATGATCCAACATCTTCTTACGGTAATCATCCTTGTTAAGGATGACCGCAGCCCCTCCTTTGTCAGCCTTCAGAATGACAATATCATTATTCTGATTTAAGGATTTAAGGGCAGAGAATTCCTCATTGCTGAGGTTCTTCCGAGGGGGCTTAGCCTTTCTAAGGACGACAACACAATCCTGTCTAATAGTGTCCTTAATATTATCCGGAAGATCTCTAATCCCGAATTCCACGTCGCAAATAATGTCTTCCAAGGGGATCTTTCTAGGGGCAAGGGCAAAGTTTAAACCTTTGCTTAAAAGACTAAAAACAGAAGGGGAAAAAGAAAAGCTAGAAAGGTTAACAACTCTATTATTCCGGGAAGAAGGCGGAAGAATAATAGGGTCCACATTCAAAATCTCATTGTTTAGGTTACCAATATCATTGCTAATGTTATTGCTAAGAGATTCCTTATCATTATGGTATAAAATATTGTTATTAATGTCACATAAATTGTTATTATTATTATAATTTCCATTATTATTATTAGAACAAATATTATCCAAATTATTATTATTACCTCTACGCATAATATTACAATTATAAAAATTATTCTTATTAATAATATTATTATTATTATAATAGTTATTATTATTAATAATATTATTATATAAATTATTAATTAATAATAATATTATTATTATTATTACTCATCTTATTAAAATTATATAAATTATTCTGGTTGTTAATAATATTATTATTATTAAAATAACCGCTGCTCTCAACATGTAACGAGTTGAAACCGTCCACACAAGACAACGAAGAGTTAACAGAGAGCATACCGTTAGCGGATTTCTGAGGTAGACCACGCGAGATAGGACCTTCGTTCTGGCCAGCAATGCCATTATTCGAATGAGAGTTAACCGATGACAAACAGATCGCGGAGTTCTGGAGTAGAACATGACCTTCGTTCAGGTTAGCAACGCCATTATTCTGGGCATTCGAACCTCTGCGCACAAGCTGAACCGGAGAACTGCGCGAGAGGATCTGCAGCGAATCATGATCACGAGAAGGAGAGACCGTGTTTCCTGTCCGGTCAGCAACATCATCAGCGCGTCCATGCTGAATCGGAGATCCTGAAGGAGCCGAAAACCCACGAACTAAAGCGCAGACCTTCTTGCTGGCAACCAACGAACCCTGATCATTCAAAGGAAGAACCTCAGATCGCTGGTTTACAGGTTGATCAACATAAACCGGAGGATGAACCACGCGAGAACTAATCGAAAGATCCGCTGCACAGGTTGATGAAGGGGCAGGCCTACAACTACAAACAGAGGTAGAGCAAAACGCATTGCATGGAGCAGGCTACCTGGGAGGAGGCGCAGGTGCAGCGGAGCGCTCCCCAGAGATCTGTGGACTTGCTAGGGGTGAGGAGAAAGATCTGATAGAAGGAATGGAAGAAACCCAAGAATGGAGGGCCGATTTCTGAGAAGCAGAAACGCGGCTCAGGGAAACATCATTCATAGATTCACCTCCCGCAGATTTCTGAGCTAAAATCTGAAACTTCGCAGCTTGCTTTTGTCCCCTGATCTCCTCCAAACGCAATGATTTTAATGCAGAGCATGCATCTATTCTGGCCCATAGGGAGGGGGAGATCAAGTTCGAAAGTTCCAAGTGCAAATCTAGAAGATCTCGAGAAATTCGACAGAGGTCTCTCCTGACCCTATTAATTTCAGATCTCAAAAGAGCTAGTCTGGCTTTTACGAACACCCCATGGTTAGAAGGAGGTTAGCCTTAACTGCACATTGCACAATGTCAAGCCTCAAGCTTCTAGCCTAACACCTTGAGCTACACAATTACGAAATATTTACTAAGGAAATTGAACTATTTCAGTGGATTTGGTACTTATCTTGTTGAAGCTGTGTTGTATTTGTTTTAACAATCGTTGCTTCCTTGTGAACTATTTTGCTAGATGATCAACGATTCATTCATATGTATATGCTTGTTTGCCTTTTCTAGATTAGTACTATTAATTGTCTTTAAATGGCCCACTTTTCTCTTCCCTTTTGATAGAAGGACCTTGATACATTTCACAGCTGAGCATTTCACAAGGCATACTCACTTTCTGATCCAAATATACGTGTGTATTCCTCTCTTGTGTTGAACTTTGTAGCCAAAGAAAATCTACAAGAATACATGGTAGTCGGGCCGATACTCCGAATGGGGTTCACACTCCAAACAATGTGAGGTCTAATTAGGACTTCACATCGGGGAGACCCCCTTGGTTGATGGATTTCTAGCACTGTCAACATGTTGTTTTCATAATAGATGGCTAATAGTTAAAATCATACAATGAGAAAAATTCAAGTTCTTAGGAAAGTATGGAAGGATTATAAAACTCCCTACAGTTATACATATCCCAAATTTAAATGAAACTTGTTATCTGTAAGGAATATGGATGATGCCGGTGTACATATTGAGCTTGAAAGGGAAAGGTGCAAAATGTTTAGAGGAACAATGATGTTGTTTCAAAATGGAACTCTATACAATATATTGGGAAGCATCATCACAAATGGGTGTAATAATTCAATTATTCTTTAGGGTGTAAATGAAAATGACAAAACTCATATTTTCTCTAAGGAAAACACAATTTTATGGTATTAAAAACTAGGACATATCTAAGAGAAGGGTGTTTTAGCATTACATGGTAAAGGTATGGTTGAAGGTATGTTGGATTGCACAATACATTTCAATTTCTATAAACAATGAATATATGTTAAACAAAATCAAGTAAGATTCTCATATGGTGCTACAAGAGCAAAGGGAATCTTAAAGTTATTACACAATGATGTCTTTGGACCTTTGCATATTTTTTGATAGGTAAATCTATTTACTATGTCTCATTCATAGATTATTTCATGAGAAAAATAAAGATTTAACTAGTTTAAGGCTCTTGTGGAAAATCAAACAAAGAAGAAAATAAAGGTGTTGAGGATTATTTGTGAATGAAATCAAGGAATTTTGTAAAATGTGCATTTTATAATGTTACAAGACTTCCTTATACACACCTCAATGAAATGGTGTTGCAAATTAGATTAATAGGACACTAATGGAAAGAGAAAGGAGCATGCTAAGTCCTACCGACTTAGGACAAGAATTATGGGAAAAGGAAATGGGTACTACATGCTACCTGGTAAATTGATCACCCTCATTAACATATTTAAAAAAATATCCCCACGAGGCATGGACTAGTGAACAAAAACTCTTGAACATTTGAGAGTTTTTGGTTGTGATGCTTATGTACATGTTCCAAAATAAAATAGAGTAAACTAGATAATAAAGCTAACACATTTATCTTTATTAGTTATAAAGATGGTATAAAAGGTTATAAACTTTGGAACCAAGTAACTAAGAAGTCAATTTATAGTTAGGATCTTGTCTTTGGAGAGATTAAGATGTTTCCAAACAAGAATTCCTACTAAGGGAAACAAAACTAGAGAAAATATAATTTGAGTTGAAAGTTGACAAATCTAACTCAATAGAAGGATAAGAACCAAAAGAAGAAGAACTACATACTCTTGTATTGAGGAGATTGGTCGAGGAAAGAAGAAAACCATACATATATACTCCACTAGATTTTCATTCCAGTTTTACTTTGTTTGTTACTCATGATGATCTTAAAAATTTTAGGGATGTAGTGGATTTAGAGGATGGTAAATTTTGGAAGAAGGCCATGGTTAAAGAAATCATAGCCTTGGATAAGAATGAGTCTTAGGATACAGTTGAGTTTTAGTTGGTAGAAATATTGTTGGTAGAAAATGACTACTTGAGAAGAAGTTGAATACAAAAGGTAAACTAGAGAATTACATAGCTCTATTGGTAGTGAAGGTATATTCCCATGTAAAGGGAATTGTTTGAATTTGTTTTTCATGTTGCTAAATTAACTTCTATTATATTTCTTTTGTTTTTATTATTTATTTTGATCTTGAAGTAGTGTAGGTAGATGTAAATACAACATTCCTACATGGGGATATTGAAGAAGAAATGTTGATTAAATAGCTAGAAGATTTTGTAGTGAAGGGAAAAATGAGTTTGTTTGCAAGTTGAAAAGGTCCTATACGGGTTAAAATAATATCCAAGGATGTGGTATCAATGGGGAAGATGGATGTAAATACAACATTCATACATTGGGATCTTGGAAAATAAAGCTACATGAAATAAGCATAATTTTTATGAATGAAAGGAATAAACAATTAGTTTGCAAGCTAAAACAGTCCCGATATGGGTTAAGATAATCTCCAATGATGTGGTATCAAAAGTTTGTACTATATATTGGGACTTGGTTTCACATGGAGAAGAGTTTATTAATGTGTATATTTCAAATTAGTTGTTGATTATTGTTTATGTGGTCTTTTATGTTGATGATATGTTGTTGATTGGGAATAACAAGGAAATCAACAGAGATGTCAAAACTCAGTTTTCCTCCAAATTTGACATAAAAAATATTGGTGTTGCAAATTTTATCTTGGGCATGGAAATTAAAAGGCATGGGACAAATAAGAAACTCTGGTTGAATCAGAGAAAATATGTTGAGACAATATTGCAGAGGTTTAATATGTAGGAATGTAAATTGATCAAGGTCCATATTCTTGTAGGTGTAAAATTATATGTAAATCAATGTCCCAAGACACTAGAAGAGGAATATGACATGTCATGTGTTCCCTATGCTAGTGTTATTGGTAGTTTGATGTATGTAATCGATTGTAGCAAACTGGACATTGCATATGTTGTGGGAGTTTTGAGCAACTATATGTCAAAGCTAAGGGAGTACAACTAAACATTGTAAATTGAATTTTAAACTAATTGCAAGGTATTACATGTTATATAGTTTGCTACTAAGGAATACCTAGAGCATACATAGTGTCGGGTATACATGGATTTGTTGACATAAACTAAGCTAGATATTTGGATCGCAGAATATGTACAAGTGATTGTGCATTTAACCTATTTTGGAGGAGCAATTAATTAGATGAGCAAGGTATAGTTTGTACTAGCATTCTCAAGTATAGAAGCTGAATAGATGGTAGCCACTCATGCAAGTAAGGAAATTGTATGACTAGATGTTTTGTGTTTAGGCAGTGGGTTTGTCAACAAGTTGTGAGGTCAAATTGCAATAGCCGCAATATTTTTGACAAAGAACCTAACTTATCATTCTAAGGAAAAAATTGATATTTAGCATCCCTTATTGAGAGAGTCCATGGTTAAAGACAAGAGTGTGCTACTAGTGAAGCGTTAAAGGCCCAATATTCTCTACCTACAAAACTGTAAGGGATACCACCTTGTCTGGACCTTAAAGCAACTCCTTTTCTGTTTGGAATGGTGGTTCCAACTGGTTTAACTAGGTCTAGTTACCTTTTCCCTATTTCTATTGGTTTAATATGTTTCTTTATTCACCAATAGGTAGGGACATTAGATCTATTCTTCTTGTTGATTAGGCAAGAGAATGACCCTTAAGATGCTTTAAGGGCACAACTAAACCACTCTAAAGTTTTGTCTCTTAAAAAGAGGACTTCTAGAATGAAAAAGGTATGATAACACATGCAAGGTCTAATCTAAGATGCAATTAATCGAACCTATCTTGATTCAAGGAAAGAAATATTTATTAATAAAAGAAAATCAAATTACAAAACCTCACAGTATGGCAATAGTGCACAATCCTATGGGCTTGCAATTGATATCTGCTTACATAAATGACCACCTTCTTACAACAATAGTACATAATAAAAAGAGTTTCTCCACAAACAGATGGAAACACTGCAATATAGAGCCTTCTTCCCTCAGGATTCCTCTCACCTACAACTCTAAATCCTCATTACAATAGTGCTTTTAGGAATTATAGAATTGCAGAGTAGAGAAGTCACCTTTAATACATTCTACAATCTATTATTTATAGTATTTACAAAAAAAAATCCCACTAAGAAAGTTTGTTGAAGAATAAATCTACTCCATCAATTTTCATTGGGCCAAAATCCCTTTCTTCTATTTCTGGAGCATTCTCATTGATTGAGATCTTCTTCTTCTCATCTCTTCAACTGTTTCCCTGCAAAAACCAATCAATAATTTAATTAAAATGCAAATTGAAATCAAAATACTAAATATGTAATGTAACACATATCAAATCAAAACTTAATTATTTAATAAAAATAAAATAAATCTGAGCTTTCTACTGATGTTTATGAATATTTAATTGGTCATGGAGAACATAGATGAATGGATCTACACTCATAAGAAGTTGTGAGCAAATGAGAATGCAGAAAATTAAACTCATAAATTTAGATTTGTTCAAAAAATTAGAGCTTGATCTTCTGCTAAATTTTATACCCATTAAATGATCAAATCTGGCAATGAAACTACTTCATAAATGTTCTCCATGATTTTATCTATCCAATAAGCCATCCCGGGCCTCATTTGACCTAGTAAAACTCCATTTATGAGCCTCCAAATTTAATGAGTCAAAATTGCCAAAATTCTAGCAATTTTGTTACCTAGGCTAAAAATAAAATTTTAAAATTAAATCCTAATCTTAAATTAGATTAGAAATATTTATTAATTAATACTAACTAATTGTAAGTACTCACTAAAATTAATTAATTAAAATTTTAATTAAAAATAGAATTAAATTAATTAAAAAATAAAATTTAATAATTAATTAAAATATTATATTATATATTATATATTATATTATAATTATAATATAAATGAATTATAATAATAATATATACACATAATATTTTATAACCATATTCTTCCAATTTATAATAAATCAAAATCAACTGAGGAATGTTGTTAAAGGGAGGTGAGGAGTGTTAATGGAGGGAGGATGATGTGAGGGTGAGGTAAGCGTATGGTGAAGAGGAATAAGGATGGTGAGTGGAGAGTGAAGTGGATGGATAAGGAGGAGATGATGAAGTAGGGTGAGGTTACGATGTGAGGGGAAATAAGGATTTCAACGAAAATCGTATGTTAAATAAAAATAATTCCATCGCATTAAAATCAATATTGGTGATCGCGAATTTTATAATGAGCGGACAATTAAACTTGCGATATGCGATATATCATATCGCATCGTAATTTTGTTGAAAATAGCAACAAGAAATGATAAAAATAGAATCTAGAATATTCTAATTTTTATTTGTCCTTGAATTAAAATCGAATTTAGTCTCACCAGCTGCTTGAAAATAATTAATTAATTCATTATGAATTAATTAGTTGGAGAAATTCAAGTTAAGTCATGCAACAATTATCCCTTAAATTAAGGAGATTATCCCTTAATTAAGGAGATAAGATTGAGTTATATTTGAGTTGTAATTAGTTAGCTCAGTTTACTGAGTTAAGTCCAGTTAAATTAGTTCCAAACTGCTTGAGGAACTAATTATGAGTTATCAGTTAGTTGATGCATGCATGCACTCAATCAGTGTACTCTAGATAACTGAAGATTCCCTCATCAGAAACTCATGCATGTCTATTATGAGAAAGACCTAGTTGAGCTAAATGTCAAGGACAATGTACTATCAATTGCATGTGTTTTCCTATAAAGAAAACTCATGCATGCAGTCAAGGTAAGGTTCCTTTGAGGATTGCGTAGTTATGACAGGGTGTGAGATCAATGTGAGAGATCAGTGTTCCACTTGGTAACAGGAGCATCACCCAAGAGAAACAACGCAAAGAAATAGGGGCTTGGAGGGCAGAGGATAAGGCTTGCGAGAAGCTTTGATTGCCTGTGATCATCCAGGAGGATTGTACTGAGAGATGGCTAGCTGTGAGAGCTAAGGCTTTGTATAATTATGATGTATTTCCACCTTGTATGATAATACAGATAATGGGGTTTTTCGCTGAGGCTTCCCCAAAGTATTTTCATGTGTTTCATGTGCATTGATTCTTCTTCTTCTGGTTATATGTGTTCAGCTCGATCTTGCTCAATCCTTAAGCTTCCGCAAAATTGATAGTAGAAGTAGATTATAGTATTTTGCTTTCGTTATATTGCATTATCGGGTTAATCTACAGTCAGATTTTCTACATGTTCTCAGAGTGAGATTTGTAAAGAATTTGCGGAATTTCTACATGGTATCAGAGGTAGCTGATCTATAGAGGAATTTCCACAAATTTTTATTTCGACATTTTTAAATTGGGTTTTTTTGGTCTTTTGGAAAGGAGGATTTGATGAGAAGTGGGGCTCACGTGGAATTAAAAAATCTATAAATTGAACTACAACCACTTTGCTATTTTGAGATTCCGGATTTGACAATTTGTTTTAAAATAAGAAATTAGAGTAAATTACCGAGATCCCGAAACACATTTTTCAATTGTTATATAATTTGACTGAGTGATTTTGTAGGATCGTTAGTGAAAAATGAATAAATTAGCAAAAATTAACTAAGAGTTAATATTTACAATTAATGAATATTTTAATTGCAAAAATAGAAATATCATACATTTTATACATTTTTTAACTTTGGCAACAAAAATGATCAAGCTTCAAAGGAGTGTCATTTACCAACCGTCTGACCAAATGAGGCAAAACATGTATTGATGGAAAGCTAGTGAAAAGTCGAATTCAATTAAACAATCAAAATATAAATTCGACGAAAATAAAAAGGAAATTTGTTAAGACAATTAACCTAAAAAAATAAAATAAAAGGTTTTTGCCAAAAATTAATGGAAAGGGTCAATAATGGGGTTTTTTTTATTTTCCCTACAACAATGACGACACACTAGGAAGAACCAGTTATCTCTGATTAAAAATAATGAAATTTAATTTACGCAAAGGTTAAAAATAATGGAAATCACGAAATTGTCCAACAGTAAAAAATTTCCATAAGTTCCACATAAATAAATTAAGTAATATGAGTTTGTAAAGATAAGTACTCAAAGAATATTCGAGTAAAAGTTATGAATCCAAATTTGGGAAAATTTGTTTTAAAACTACCTCATATGAAAAAATAGAGGAAGGTACAGGTAGGAGTTTTTGATAAAGCATATATCCATTTTATGAATGATCTCTAATATTGCTTCGCTGCCAGCGAGCCTGAACAGTATCCCGATGAAGTTGTCTTTTATGCCATACAATCTTAGTCCTGCTGCAAGCAAGCGTCCATAGTCCTGACCGGTTTACTTGTATTTCACATGCTTCCTCTTTTAATCACTCTTTTGATAAGCACATTGCAAGCTTTTAGTTTATGATGTATTTGAGTGAAATAAGTGGGATGCTAATAGAGATTTATGTTTAATGGACATAATACTTTCATAATATTGACTCCAAATTCTTTCCCTGCGACTATCAATCAGAGGCTTTATAAAGTGAAGAGGTAGGAGGGATTCATTATATTAAACCCAAATCAGTTCTTTCCTTGAAAAATTAAACTCAATCACTTAGAAAGGATGTGTGTTCCTCCATGAAAAAGATTTAAAGCAAGATGATCTTATGTTCCATAACGATATGTATTTAATGATAAATAAAATTCACTAAAATATATAGAATTAAAAGATTTCCCATGTATGTCAATCGTTGTCAGGTGAGGAAAAAGGCCTTTCACATAAATAATGGCAGAGTTACCAATATTAAAACAAAACCAAAAGAAAAAGGAAAAGAATCCCTAAACCAAAGTAAGAAAAGAAATTAGAAAACAAACAAATAATGAAGAAGGCGAAAAGTGAAAGAAAAATCCAAATTTAAAAGATAAACTCCAACAAGACTACTTATACAAATGTCCCAACAAAAGTGATAAAATAAAATAAGCATATATATGTTTCTTATTGTGTTGAGACTTTATTATTATTATTATTATTGATTTTATTTTATTTTATTATTTATTTTTTATTTTTTATTTTTTATCTTGCAGAGTTATAAGAGATGAGGCTCTCAAAATGTAGACGATGAATAACAATGATGATAGATAATATGCTAAATGAGAAGTCTTTGTCTGCTGCAAACTTTCTTGTTTCAAAGTAAAATTTGTATAAAAGCATCTTAGACATTTTATAACAAAAATAATGCTCAAGAAATAGATTAAAGGTTCAGAAACTCCCCAGTTTAACTGATTTGATGAGGATCATTACTGCTTCTTTCAAGAATCTCAAAGAAAACTGGATAAAATAGAATGAAATTCAAAACTGATCTAGTAGAGGTGCGAAAGACTCACGAAGACGTGTAAAAACAGAGTTCAAGATCAGTAAAACTAAACACAAAACTAAAAACAATAGTAAGAAAATGAATGAAAGTGGGCATGTGAAACTTACCATAGGAGAATTTCATTTAATCTTACCTGAGATATATCATTTTCTCCAACAAAAGATAACTTCTTCCTTTAATTAGAATTAAAAGCATGAAGAAGTTTTATTGACCCAAAATCATTATTTATTAAATCTAATCTAAAGCAAGTAGTAAACTAGAATAATGCAATGCTTTATGTCCAATGCATTTGAAAACAAAACAAATCCACAGAAAAGAGAATTAAACAATGCTTCTTTATGAATTGCAGTGAGGATTGTTCTCATAATATTACGAGTTTCATATCGACTCCATGATTTTCATAAATTGTTCAGAATAAAGATCACATCTAAGGCAATATAATACAAATGTGTAGATGGAGAGGTCTTGAATTTCGTATGTTAAATAATAGTGATATATCAAAACTCAAATATAAGAGAAATCGAAAATGATTTAACCATGTTCCAAATTTCTTATCGATTTCTATATTACCATAGTGGTGGCTCAAGAGTGCCTTAAATTCTTTTATACAGGACAACGCCTCATCGGATTTTTTGCATCGCAAGTTTCTTTGCCATGCATGATTTTCAAGCTATGAGAATTACCTTTGTCGATATCCGATTAAGTGTTATATAATAATTAAAAGACAATGGAAAAGAGGCATATATCAAAGCCTATTGCATCAAAGGATCTTAAGGCAAGGCTTCATTTGAGTTTTGCGATACGGTATGAGTGTTGTGATAGCAAAGTTGTTATATGAGCATATGCAATGGGAAACTGCAATGTAGTGATTACGATATCGAAGAATAGTTATATCGAAGATCGATGCTGTTAATAAAAGGAAACGTCGATATTATTATTGCGATAGCGAGAATGTGATAGATGACATGGCTCATTGGTGGGACCGGCTTTGGATTTTATATGAGATCAATGATCATAAGTTTTGAGTATGGGATGTAACATTGTTGATACGCCGATGTGCGATAAAGAATGGACCCGATAGTTTTATTATGTAGATTTAATTTCATATCAGATCTGGGACATCGAAAACTTTAAACATATGCCCCAACCAAAATTGTGATTTATGAAAGGATGCGATATCTTTTAAAATTGGATTTAAATTTCATATCGAGGGCAAGGGTTTTATGTATGTTGTGATATTAGTGAAGTCATTTTCGGAGAATGAGCGGAAAGGGAATATCGTAGATGTATAAATATCGCACTATCGACGAAATGAATTTCATATTGAAATGTTCTGATATTCGAAATGGAATTTGTGTGGGGTCAGGTTATTTCATTATCATATTCATAAAGAAGTGCTTAGATCAATTTCACCTTTTAACAAAAAGCCCCTTTTATCAATTATCAGAAATATTAGATCGGGGAATAATTTTATCGGAGCTTTCGAATGATGAGAATGATGATATTAGAATTCTCTGATATGAATGTTCTGATACTGTTTTAAAGGCCTATCGAGGTTTTAATGAATGAAAGCAAAATTAAACAATACTCAAATTCTGATGAACAACAAATAATACTTCCCTAAACATGTTGCAGATTTGAAAAAGGGTTGGTTGCTTGCTTATCTCAGATCTCTACAATTAAGCCCATGAAGACCTGTAAAAGAAACAAAACGGAAATAAGAAATAACCTTTAAAAAAAACTAACAACAAATGACGATGAACCTGTAAACACATACCTGGAAGAATTTTGACTGTAGGCTTACCTCATCAATCTTCAAGTTCTCCCATGTATTTCTCAAAATTTGCATATGTTCAAGATCATTTACTTATTTAATCTAAAACACTAAGTGATGAATTTTCAAATTGCATCCACCTCAAATTTACATCGGAGGACAAGAGTGGTGAATATGAGCTTCTTTTTAGAAATACTTGTGAATAAAAAATTGTCAAGTTGTAGCAAATTCTTGGAATTTATTCATATATATGATCAATGTGATGTTTTTTTGCAAAACAAGACAATTAAGGGATTCACAAATATGTATCATTTGACCATTCAAGAGCTTCTAAAATGTTCTAAGCCGTTTTTCCAAAAATGAAAGGGGATGCCCAGAAGAAGTCAAATTCATTACTTGTTTGTTATAAATCTGAAATAATGAAATAAATGCAAACATAAATGGAATTTAATCTAAATTAATGTATTCTTATTTTTAACATAATGAAGAAAATATGACTAGGTATAGGCATACTTCCAATGTAGCCATGCAAACATTTTGTTTCCTGCATGTATGTACATGTCAAACATTAGCAACAAAAATACAAATATAATTAAACTAAGAAAACTAAATCTGAAAGAAGAATGTATATTTATTGCTAACATATTTATAGAAAGCAACTTATTTACAATTACCTTCTCTTGAAATTTCCTTTCCAATTGAATCTCAATTGGATCATAGAAATCTGGATGAATTTCAATTAATGGTTGAGAGAGGTTTAAAAGGGAAGATGACATGCCAGATTGTGGAAATGAGCTTTTAGATACAATGGTCTGCATAAATTTATTAGTGTTATGTGCAAGTGTTAAATTATTAACAATCTTTCGTGTAGGAAAATTCTCCAAATATTTTTCAAATGGGTCAATGAAAAATGGATGGAAATCTGTTAGATACAATGAAAGATTATTAATTGAATTAGATTGTTGGTCATATTGTGAAAATGCACTCTCTTCTTGAAATTGCGTTTGAGAAGAAATGAGCAATTAGTAAGAGATAAACGACAATTGAAATTGGAAGAAAAATAGTTTTTGATGTTCATGATTGTAATTTAAAACCTCATATCCCCATTCAAGCAATGCATCAATTGAGTGTTCAATACTGAGCTGCTCAATATGCCAGCACAAAGTATCTAAAAATTGAAAATTGAAGACAAAAAATAAATATAAAAAGAAACAAAATAAATGAAGGAACCACAGTAAAATCAAATCGTAGTTTACACTAGTGTTACAATTATTGTTACAACACAATTGGGACTGAATTAAAGCAATTTCCTCTTCACAAGAATTGGCCAAAATAATGATATTATAATGATTTCCAATACCAATTTGTGAATTATGGAGAGGGTTATGACTATGGATAGGAATGAGAGCTTGATCGTGATATAAATCATAAATTGGAATGGTTTCTTGAATGCTGAAATCATGAGTATGATTAATTGTTTGAAAATGAGAATTATTTGAAACAATTTTTGAGTTAGAGTGTTCTTCATTTTCACATGTGATTCGACTTTGATCATGGGAATTTAATTGAGAATAAGACAAATCAATATCTTTAATGTCAAAGTAACTATCATAAATGAGCTCGCAACATTCATTAGAATTCCCTTCGATCTCATCTAATGTATCAAAACAAGAAGGAATATTAATGCCAAAAGAATGACCAATGTTTGATTTTCTATCTTGATAAAAATTAATTGGCAATTCATTTATATCAGCCTCTCCGTTTTCTGGAATAACATTATTCCAAAGAGGGAATAAATTTCTATCAACAAAATTATCATGATAGAGGCGAAAATGAGAATCAGAAGAAATGAATTTAAAAATGTCTCTATTTGAGAACTCTTGTGAATTTTCTTCTTTGCAAATTTCAGATTTAAGATCATTTACTTGGCTGATTGTGATTTTTTGAAGAACATTATTTTGTTGTCCTGAATTTGGCATTTTATCATCATGAAGAACGTTATTTTTGTTGATTTAATGACTGACTTTCTGAATTTATTAGAAAATGATTTTCAAATTTGATTGCAACAATTTCTTCAAGATTAATATTAATATCCTCTTAGAAATTATTTAATAGAATTTTCCAAGCTTTGAGATTGTATTTCACTTACATAAGAGGGATTAGAATTAATGTTAAAAGAGGTGTTTATCAACTAAGGAATTGATCATACATACTAGATGCGACTTCGTCATAATTAGTATGTACCTATGTATTAAAGTTCTTAATTATGTTAACAGATTTTAAAGAAGATTGATCAAAGCTTGTAATAATTCCACATGGATTGTGAACGTGAGGAAGAGAGTAAATATATTGAAATCAATCTAATAATTGATCTTCCAAAGGTTTATCTTCAATTTTAAATCTCAAACAATTTAAAAGAAATCTAATGGTAAAATCAATCAAAGACTCATTTTCAAATCTTCGTAGATCTTCAATTTCGTCACATACCTGTTTGTAGTCATAACTGTCAAATTTACAAAGGAATCTTGTAATGAATTGGTCCCAGCCGTGAATTGAGGTAACTAGAAGCAATTGACACCAAATTCTAGCTTTTCCCGCGAATATAAGAGTAAACATCCTACATAAAATGCCTTCATCAATATCATGAAAAGTAGGATTTGATTTTTTTTGAATGAATTGTAAAGCATGATTAAATGCAGAAGTATTCCTCTTACCGTTAAAATTTACTTGAGACAAGAGTCTTACCACTTCTAGTTGAGTATTGGCAGATGCACGTCTAGAAATACAACTCCAAATTGGAAGTTTAAGAGGAGCCATTGTATTAAAAATAAAATGTTAGAGTATAAAGACTCCAATAGACAACAAGTTTCAGGCCCTCCTTCTAGTGCCAAAAATGTTGAAGGCTCAAAATTCTCTGCCTACAAGACTATAAGGGAGACCACCATGTCCAAACCTTAAAGTAGCTCCTTTTCCATTTGGAATGGTGGTTCCAACTGGTTTAATTAGGTCCAGTTACATTTTCCCTATTGCTATTGGTTTAAGATGTTTCTTTAGTTACCAATAGGCAGGTAAATCATATCGATTCTTCTTGCTGATCAGGAAAGAGAATGACCCTTAAGCTACTTTAAGGGCACAACTAAACCACTCTAAAGTTTTGCCTCTTAAAAAGAGGACTTCTAGAATGAAAAATGTATGATAACATATGCAAGGTCTAACCTAAGATGCAATTAATCGAACTTCTCTCGATTGAAAGAAAGAGAAAGCCTTCTATCAATCGAGAGCCAATTAACTTAACAAGGAAAAGAAGCTTTAAAGAATTGGAATTAAGATGAAGGAATTAGATCAAGGAGATAGTTCACAAGATTTGATTCCTTGTTAACAGAAATACTAACAATCAAACATTTAGTAAATATTTACATAAGTTCCTATTGAAAACATACCCAATTCCTTATTTATAATATGCATAAGAACTAAAAAAATCATGATGAATTATTGATGATGATGATGATGATGATGATGGTTAATGTCCGCTGAGACCAAATAATGATCTATCGGACCTAAAAAGACAAATTATTTATTTTGATTTAAGATTTTATTCCTATGCTCAAAAAGCTTGGAGAGAAGCCTCCCGAGTTCACTATAATTTTGGCATTGTAAAAGGCTAGGAAGGTCAGTATTGTAACAAAGGTTGTGAAATTGAGATCTAATGTGGTTGTATGCAGGGCACTCTAAGAGGAAGTGGTTTTCATCCTCGATGCTCCTATTCTCACAAATATGGCAGATCCTTTCCATCCATGGCGTTTTAGGAACTGCCCAGCGGCCAGTTTCACTATGGAGCTCATGAGAATTCATTCTAATCTTTGCTATACTAATTTTCTTCTTTGAGCTAGTTAGAATAGAGAGATACTTTTGATCTTCAAGGGTGGGGTTGATGACCTTCTTATAATAACTTAATTTTCTTTTAGACGCTAAATCTTTCTCACACCACAATTTTTCTTTGAACTTAGAAGTAACAATATCTTTAATGTTATTTATGTTTTGCAAAGCATCATTCTCATTTATCTCCCGATAGTTTAACCAGGCCCTTGTGTCCTTATGCCATCCTCGGTTAAGCCTTAGGTGGTTTTGGCTGGAATTTAAAGCTAGCTTAGGAAGTCTATGATTTTCTATGTTATTGAGCTTGTGCTTGTACAACAGAAACCTGAGCATAGCTAGGCTCTCAATAGGAGAAAGACCTGCTTCTATAAGGAGAATAGGATAGGGTGTATTACTTTTAATTTTCAGGTTATAAGTTATAAAGCGCTTCTGGATTTGCTCAATCTTCCTCCATGATTCTCTGGAGATGCTGCAGCCCCAAACTTCACAGCCATATAAGATAACAGGAGTGACCAAAGTTTCAAAGAGGAACTTCTTTTTATCCCACATTACGAGGTTTGTTGTTTTACAATTATTTTCAAGACCAAAATAAGCTTTCCATCCCCCATTGATCCTTTTCTCAATGCTATGGTTCCAGTTGAGCTTGTGATGGATATCAATTCCTAGGTACTTGTAAGAATACACTTCCTCCAAGTTATTATTGTCATACATAAAATTAGCGCAAGTGTCCTTCTTGGATTTGATAATCATAACTTTTGTTTTGTCAGTGTTAACAGTCATACCCATGGTAGAGCAGAAATCCTTAAGAAGCTTTAGTTGCTTATCAAGATCAGAAGGGCACCTTGCCAAAAGAACAATATCATCAGCATAGAGAAGAAGGATAATGACTATCCTAGCTAAGATTGTGCCACCACATCCTGCTTCTTCTAAATAACCTTCGAGCTTATCGATGTAAATGCCAAATAGAGTAGGGGAGAGGGGGCAACCTTGTTTAACTCCGATGTTACACTTAATATCTTTTGACCACCCCTCATTGTTCTTTAGCTTGGCAATTACATTCTCGTATAGCCTTATAGCAGCAGCTCTTAACTCAAGAGGAACCTTTAGCTCTTCTAACCTATTCCAAAGGTTGTATCTAGGAACCGTATCGAAAGCCTTTCTAAAGTCTACAAAGCAGCAAAATAAATTGGATTTATCATTACGACATTCCTCCGCAATGATCCTTAGCGTAACAAGGTGGTCTGTTGTTGAGTGATGCCTTCTGAAACCTGCTTGGCCTTTAGCCCGCTTACCTTCACTTTCAAGCCATATGCTTAACTTTTTTTTCCAGAATACTACCATATAACTTGGCTAAGAGAGGGCTGATCATAATTGTCCGATAATTAGAGGGGTTATTTGTATCTCCACTTTTAAAAATAGGGATAATGAGGCTCTCAGTCCAAGGTTTAGGGAACCCTTGCTTAACAGCTTGATTGAAAAGCTTGTGGATGTGGGGGATGAGGACAGGGCCTCCAATTTTTAAGATTTCTGCCTGGTAACCTTCAATGTCCTTAGCTTTCCCATTCACGAGGCGATTAACCCCAAACTTAATGTCTTCTAAAGAGAAGACTTCTTTCGTTGTGAGCAGGGTTTCCAAATTATCCATGACATTAGGAGATTCATAAAGCTTTTTAAGATAAGAATTCCAATCGTGAAGAGCAATTTTATTATTATCCTTAGTCTTCCTAGTCAGAATCTGCCTCCAAAATTTCTTAGGAGCTACCTTAGAGAGGTGTAAGAGATTCTCCTGTCTTTGACAAATGTATTGCCTCTTTTTCCTTTTAATTAGGGCTTTGTATATTCTTATCTTGTCCATTTTAAGAGAATCATCAACAGCTTCCTTAATTGCTCTCCTTGCATTTTTACAATCTTTGTCATACCAAGGATTGGTTTTGCTATTTCTTTTATTATTTGAGACCTCAATTGAGAACTTTTTAATAGAATATGAGAGGGTTGTAGTAAAATTATGATATAGGTCTTCTATGTTGTCTATACTAGATAAAGGAGGCAAATTAGTTTTTAATTCATTTAGAAAGAGGTCCTTTTTATTTTTATCAAATATTAAGTTCTTTTGGTTGTAAGTATTATTTTCTATGGGAACTCTATGCATGACAAAATTGAGGGTTATAAGTAAAGGCCTATGATCGGAGTCAGGCTCGTGGTCGTTTAAGATGTCAAAGTTTATCATTTCGTTGTATAATGGAAGATCGGAAATAACGTAGTCTACCACGCTGCTACCAAGTCCATGGATGCAGGTCATCTTGCTGGAATTGGGCCACTTTTTTAGACCGTTGCAAATTATGAGATCCTGAGCACTACAGAGCTTGACTAGCTCTGACCCAAACAAATTTTCCCCGAGGTCTTCAGAGCTCCTTTTGTACCTACTAGCCAGGGTAGGGTCTTCGTCTAACCATAGAGGATTAGGGTTAGAACGATTGCTTAAAATAATAGCTTGGTTGTTTGAAGTTCGAGCATTGAAGTCACCTATTAAAAGGATATTACCATCATTCCTTAGGCTAGAAATATCGTTCTCTAAACTATTGTAAGGGTTAGTTTTATCTAGATTCTTCTTCTTATAGAAGTTAGAATTAATGGGGGGGAAATAACATATTGCTATGTAGGACTTTTTATTATTAATGTCTCTGATCTCTATCCAACTAAATTAGTTTGAATAGGACATCATGTATTCAAGCAAACAATTATTATCCTAAATTGTAAGATATCTTGTTAATCTAAGATTATAACTATTTGTTCCTATGTATATTTCAATTTTCAAATTACATTTAAGGTCAAGTATGTAGAATAGTTTTATCAGACTTTTAAATGAATTAAGAATTAAAACTCAACAATAATGCATGAAGCAAACAATTAATTCATACATTTGTAAATGTAAATTGAAAAATTGAGAAAGAATTTGCGACCATGAATTCAACAAACAATAGTGCTATATGAAAATCAGTGAAACAAATCTTTATTAATAAAAGAAAATCGAATTACAAAACCTCACAGTATGGAAATAATGCACAATCCTATGGGCTTGCAATCAATCTCTGCTTGCATAAATGGCCTCCTCCTTACAGCAGTAGTATATAATAAAAAATAATTTCTCCACAAACAGATGAAAACACTGCAATATAGAGTCTTCTTCCCTAGGGATTCCTCTCACGTACAACTCTAAATACTCATTACAATAGTGCTTTTAGGAATTCTAAAATTGCAGAGCAGAGAAGTCCCCTTTAATACATTTTACAATCTCTTATTTATAGTATTTACACAAAGAATTCTTATCATCGTAAATTCATGGAAGCTATTGAGATTGAAAGAAGGCCTAACAATCTCAATAGAGATGACGGCTGGAAGATCAGTAGCTGTTGGATCCCTGCCCTTTCGTCCTAGTCTTTCTTTTATCCTTTCCAGCTTTCCTTATTCCCCCTAGAGCCTTCCTTCCTCCTAGGGTTTATCCTTCCTGCTCTGGGTTTTTAATGGTCTTTATTCTGGTTTTTTTTTTATCATTTATTATTTATTTATTTAATTTAATTTAATTTATTATTATTAGTATTTAAAATAAATAAATAAATTTATTTATTTACTTATATTTTTATTTTAGTTTATTTTATTTTTTTATAATTTTTATTTTTATTTATTTATTTTATTTGTATTTTTATTATTTATTTTATTTTTATTTCATTTAATTGATTTTATTTGATTTGATTTTATTAATTAATTAATTTATTTATTGATTTTTTTTTTTTTTTTTTTTTTTTTGTAACGAACTTTAACCTTTTCCAGCTACGTTCTTCATTAAATTTATTTATTTTATTAATTAATTATTTTTATTTATTTTTATTTAACTTATTACTAATCTCTCGTTCTAATATTTACCTTATATTTATTAGAAGTAAGGTCTTCCTTATAACTAACTCCCATTTAAATTAAAATAACTTTTAATTTTTAATTATCAAAAGATTCTTTTTCAACTATTAATACCATTAAAATTAATTTATATATATATATATATATATATATATATATATATATATATATAAGGTATGGTTACCTAATATAACTAATGTCCTTAAATTATCAAATTGACTTTTTGACCCTGGTCCTTAAGTCAATAATTAGCCGTTGGTCTAGGATAGCCGTTGGAGGCTCTGCTCAGACTATATAACATGCAATTGCTGGATCTGTTTCTTCAACTTGTCCTGACGATGAGCCACACTGGTTGGTTCGAAACGCGTCGACAAAGGTCTTTCTATATGTGATTTACGCCGAAGCTCTTCTTATCACTAAAATTAATTAATTAAAAACAAAATTAGATTAATTCAAAAATAAAATGTAATAATTAATTAAAATTATAATATAAATTAATTATAATAATAATATAATTAATATAATATATTATAACCATATTTCTCCAATTTATAATAAATCAAAATCACGTGAGGAATGTTGTTAAAGGGAGGTGAGGAGCGTTAATGTAGGGAGGATGATGTGAGGGTGAGGCAAGCATATGGGGAGAGAAATAAGGATGCTGAGTGGAGAGTGCAGGATAAGGAAGAGAGGATGTCTCCGAAAAAAAAAAGGAAGCGAGGATGAAGTAGGGTGAGGTCACGGTGTCAAGAGGAATAAAGAGTTTAGCGAAAATTTTATGGTAAAATAAAAATAATCTTATCGCATAAAATCAATATTGGTGATCACGAATTTTATAATGAGCGGAGAATTAAATTTGCGATATGCGATATATCACATTTTATCGTAATTTTTGGCATTTTTAAATCGGGGATTTTTTGGGATCTTGGAAGGGAGGATTTGATGAGAAGTGGGGCTCACGTGGAATTAAAAAATCTACAAATTGAACTACAACCACTTTGCAATTTAGAGATTCTGGGTTTCAGAATTTGTTTTAAAATAAGAAATTGAAGTAAATTACCGAGATCCCGAAACACGTTTTTCAATTGTTCTATAATATGACTGAGTCATTTTGTAGGACCGTTAGTGAAAAATGAAAAAAAAATAAAAATTAACTAAGAGTTAATATTTACAATGAATGACTATTTTAATTGCAAAAGTTGAAACATCATACATTTTATACATTTTTTAACCTTGGCAACAAAAAGATCAAACTTCAAAAGAGTGTCATTTACCAACCGGTTGACCAAATGAGGCGAAACACATATCGATGGAAAACTAGTGAAAATTCGAATTCAATGAAACAAACAAAATATAAATTCAACTAAAATAAAAAGGGAAAATTGTTAAGACAATTAACTTAAAAAAATAAAATAATTTTTTTTTGCCAATAATTAATAGAAAGGGTCCCCATTATTTCAAATAATGGGGGGTTGTTGGGTTTTCCTTACAACAATGGTGATACACTGGGAAGAACCAATTATCTTTGGTTAAAAAAATGAACTTTAATTTACCCAAAGGTTAAAAATAATGGAAATCACGAAATTGTCTAATAGTAAAACATTTCCATAGGTTCCACATAAATAAATTAAGTAATATGATTTTGTAAAGAGAAGTACTCAAAGAAGATTCGAGTTAATGTCATGAATCCAAATTTGGGGAAATTTGTTTTAAAACTACCTCACATGAAAAAATAAAAGAAGTTACAGGTAGGATCATGGCAGAGTTACCAAAATTAAAACAAAACCGAAAGAAAAATGAAAAGAATTACTAAGCTAGAGTAAGAAAAGAAATCAGAAAACAAACAAATAATGAAGAAGATGAAAGGTGAAAGAAAAATCCATATTTAAAAGATAAACTCTAACAAGACTACTTATACAAATGTCTCAACAAAAGCGATAAAAGAAAATAAGCATATGTATGTTCCTCCCTATGTTGAGATTTTATTTTTATTTTTTTATTTTTTTTATCTTGCAAAGTTAGAAGAGATGAGGCTCTCAAAATGTAGACAATGAATAACAGTGATGGTAGATAAGATGTTAAATGAGAAATCTCTGTCTACTACAAATTTTCTTGTTTCAAAGTAAAATTTGTATAAAAGCATCTTAGCCATTTTCTAACAAAAGTAAAGCTCAAGAAACAGATTAAAGGTTCAGAAACTCCTCAATTTAACTGATTTGATGAGGATCATTACTGCTTCTTTCAAGAATCTCAAAGAAAATTGAATAAAATAGAATGAGATTCAAAACTGATCTAGTAGAAGTGCGAAAGGCTTATGAAGACTTGTAAAAACAAAGTTCAAGGTAAAAAAAAAACTAAACATAAAACTAAAAACAAAAGTAAGAAAATGAATAAAAGTGGGTGTGTGAAACTTACGATTGGAGAATTTCATTTAATCTTACCTATATCATTTTCTCCAACAAAAGATAACTTCTTACTTTAATTAGAATTAAAAGTATGAAGATTTTTTATTGACCCAAAATCATTATTTATTAAATCTAATCTAAAGCGAAAAATAAACTAGAATAATGCAATGTTTTATGTCTAAGAAATCTGAAAACAAAACAAATCCATAGAAAATAAAATGAAATGATGCTTCTTTATGAACTGTTGTGAGGATTGTTCTCATAATATTACGAGTTTCATATCGACTCCATGTTTTTCATAAATTGTTCAGAATCAAGACCAAATCTAAGACAATGTAATACAAATGTGTAGATGGAGAGGTCTTGAATTTCATATATTAAATATAGAATGATATATCAAAACTCAAATATAAGAGATTGAAAATGATTTAACCATGTTCCAAATTTCTTATCAAATTCTATATTACCATAATGGTTGCCCAAGAGTGCCTTAAATTCTTTTATACATGACAACGCCTCATCGGATGTTTCACATCGCAAGTTTCTTTTTCATGCATGATTTTCAAGCTATGAAATTTACTTTTGCCGATATTTGATTAAGTATTATATAATAGTTAAAAGACAATGGAAAAGAGACATATATCAGAGCCTATTGCATGGTAGGATCTTAAAATAAGGCTTCATTTGAGTTGCACGATGTGATATGGGTGTTGCGATAAAAAATTTACTATATGAGCATATGTGATGGGAAACTACGATGGAGCGATTGTGATATTAGAGAATAGTCATATCGAAGATCGAGGTTGTTAATAAGAGGAAACATCGATATTATTATTGCGATGGTGAGAATGTGATAGATGACATGGCTCATAGGTGGGACTGGCTTTGGATTTTATATGAGATCAACGATCAAAAGTTTTGAATACGGGATGTAACATTGTTGATACGCCGATGTGCGATGAAGAACGGACCTGATAGTTTCATTATGTAGATTTAATTTCATATCGAATCTGGGACATCGAAACCTTTAAACATATGCTCCAACCAAAATTGTGATTTATGAAAAGATGTGATACCTTTCAAAATTGGATTTAAATGTCATATCGAGGCCGGGGGTTTTATGTATATCGTAATATTGGCGAAGTCATTTTTAGAGAATGAGCGGAAAGGGAATATCGCAGATGTATAGATATCGCAATATCAATGAAATGAATTTCATATTGAAATGTTCCGATATTTGAAATGGAAATTGTGTGGGGTCAGGTTATTTCATTATCGTATTCATAAAGAAGTGCTTAGCTCAATTTCACCTTTTAACAAAAATCTCCTTTTATCAATTATCAGAAATATTAGAGCTTTCGAATAATGGGAATAATTTTATCAGAGCTTTCGAATGATGAGAATTATGATATTAGAATGCTTTGATATGAATCTTCTGATCTTGTTTTAAAGGCCTATCTGGGTTTTAATGAATGAAAGCAAAATTAAGCAATACTCAAATTCTAATGAACAACAAATAATACTTCCCTGAACATGTTAACGATTTGAAAAAGGGTTGGCTGCTTGCTTATCTCAGGTCTCCACAATTAAGTCCATGAAGACCTGTAAAAGAAATAAAACAAAAATAAGAAATAACCTTAAAAATAAAAAAGCTAACAACACATGACGATGAACTTATAAACACATACGTTGAAGAATTTTGACTGTAGGTTTACTTGATGAATCTTCAAGTTCTCCCATGTATTTCTCAAAATTTTCATATGTTCAAAATCATTTACTTATTTAATATAAAACGCTATGTGATGAATTTTCAAATTGCATCCACCTCAAATTTACATCGGAGGACAAGAGTGGTGAATATGAGCTTCTTTTTAGAAATACTTGTGAATAAAAAATTGTCAAGTTGTAGCAAATTCTTGGAATTTATTCATATATATGATCAATGTGATGATTTTATGCAAAACAAGACATTTAAGGGCTTCACAAATATGTATGATTTGACTATTCAAGAGCTTCTAAAATGTTCTAAGCCGTTTTTCCAAAAATGAAAGGGGATGCCCAGAAGAAGTCGGATTCATTACTTGCCTATTAGAAATCTGAAATAATGAAATAAATGCAAACATAAATGAAATTTAATCTAAATTAATAGATTATTATTTCTAACATAATGAAGGAAATATGACTAGGTATAGGCATACTTCCAATGTAGCCATGAAAACATTTTGTTTCCTGCATGTATGTACATGTCAAACATTAGTAACAAAAATACAAATATAATTAAACTAAGAAAACTAAATCTGAAAGCAGAATGTATATTTATTGCTAACATATTTACAGAAAGCGGACTATTTACAATTACCTTCTCTTAAAATGTCATTTTGAGTTGAATCTCAATTGGACCATAGAAATCTGGATGAATTTCCATTAATGATTGAGAGAGGTTTAAAAGGGAAGATGACAAGGCAAATTGTGGAAATGAGCTTTTAGATACAATGGCCTGCATAAATTTATTAGTGTTACGTGCAAGTGTTAAATTATTAACAATCTTCCGTGTAGGAAAATTATCCAAATATTTTCAAGTGGCTAAATGAAAAATGCATGGAAACCTGTTAGATAAAATGAAAAATTATTAATTGAATTAGATTGTTGTTCATATTGTGAAAATGCACTCTCTTCTTGGCATTGCTTTTGAGAAGAAATGATAAATTGGTAAGAGATAAACAATAATTGAAATTAGAAGAAAAATAGCTTTTTATGTTCATGATTGTAATTTAAAACCTCATATTCCCATTTAGGCAATGCGTCAATTGAGTGTTCGATACTGAGCTGCTCAATATCCCAGGACAAAGTATCTAAAATTTGAAAATTAAAAACAAAAAATAAATCTGAAAAGAAATAAAATAAATGAAGGAACCACACTAAAATCAAATCATAGTTTACACTAGTGTTACAATTATTGTTACAACACAATTGGGACTGACTTGAAGAAATTTCATCTTCACAATAATTGGCCAAAATAATGATATTAGAATGATTTCTAATATCAATTTGTGAATTACAGAGAGGGTTATGACTATGGATAGGAATGAGAGCTTGATCGTGATATAAATCATAAATTGGAATGTTTTCTTGAACGTTGAAATCATGAGTATGATTAATTGTTTGAAAATGAGAATTATTTGAAACAATTTCAAAGTTAGAGTGTTCTTCATTTAAACATGTGATTCAACTTTGATCATGAGGATTTAATTGAGAAGAAGACAAATCAGTATCCTTAATGTCAAAGTAATTATCATAAATGACCTCACAACATTCATTAGAATTCCCTTAGATCTCATCTAATGTATCAAAACAAGAAGGAATATTAATGCCAAAAGAATGACCAATGTTTGATTTTTTAGCTTGATAAAAACTAATTGGCAATTCATTTATATCAGCCTCTCCATTTTCTAGAATAACATTAGTCCAAAAAGGGAATAAATTGCTATCAACAAAATTATCCGGATAGAGGCGAAAATGAGAATCAGAAGAAATGAATTTAAAAATGTCTATATTTGAGAACTCTTGTGCATTTTCTTCATTGCAAATTTTAGATTTAAGATCATTTATTTAGATGATTGTGCTTTCTTGAAGAAAGTTGTTTTGTTGTCCTTAATGTGGCATTTGCTCATCATGAAAGAATCCAGAAATTTGTACAACAGATTGTGCATTATTGGAAAATTTAATTGCTGCTTGCTGATTTAATGACTGACTTTATGAATTTATTACAAAATGATTTTCAGATTTGATTGCAGCAATTTCTTCAAGATTAATATTAATATCCTCTTGAAATTGTTTAACAAAATTTTCCAAGCTTTGAGATTGTATTTCAACATAAGATGGATTATAATTAATGTTAAAAGAGGTGTGTATCAACTGAATGAATTGATCATATATACTAGATGAAACTTCGTCATAATTAGTATGTACCTCTGTATTAAAGTTCTCAGTGATGTTAACAAATTTTAAAGAAGATTCATCAAAGCTTGTAATAATTCCACATGGATTATGAACATGAGGAAGAGAGTAAATATATTGAAATCAATCTAATAATTGATCTTCCAAGGTTTATCTTCAATTTTAAATCTCAAACAATTTAAAAGAAATATAATGGTAAAATTAATCAAAGACTCGTTTTCAAATCTTTGTAGATCTTCAATTTCGTCACATACTTGTTCGTAGTCATAACTGTCAGATTTACAAAGGAACATTGTAATGAATTGGTCCCAACCGTGAATTGAGGCAACTAGAACCGATTGACACTAGCTTTTGGCTTTTTCCATGAATGTAAGAGTAAAAATATTGCATAAAATTCCTTCATCAATATCATGAAAAGTACGATTTGAAATTTTTTGAATGAATTGTAAAGCATGATTAAATGCAAAAGTATTCCTTTTACCGTTAAAATTTACCTGAGACAAGAATCTTACCACTTCTAGTGGAGTATTGACAAATGCACGTCTAGAAATACAACTCCAAATTGGAAGTTTAAGAGAAGCCATTGTAATAAAAATAAAATGTTAGAATGCAAAGACTCCAATAGACAACAAGTTTCAGGCCCTCCTTCTAGTGCCAAAAATGTTGGAGGCTCGAAATTCTTTGCCTACAACACTATAAGGGAGACCACCCAGTCCAGACCTTAAAGTAGCTCCTTTTTCGTTTGGAATGGTGGTTCCAACTAGTTTAACTAAGTCCGGTTACCTTTTCCCTATTGTTATTGGATTAAAATGTTTCTTTAGTTACCAATACGTAGGGAAATCAAATCGATTCTTCTTGCTGATCAGGAAAAAGAATGACCCCTAAGTTGTTTTAAAGGCACAACTAAACCACTCTAAAGTTTTTCCTCTTAAAAAGAGGACTTCTAGAATGAAAAAGGTATGATAACACATGCAAAGTCTAATCTAAGATGCAATTAATCGAACCTATCTCGATTGAAGGAAAGATAAATTATTCTCTCAATCGAGAGCCAATTAAATTAACAGGGAAAATAAGCTTTAAAGAATTGAAATTAAGATGAAGGAATTAGATCAAGGAGATAGCTCACAAGATTTGGTTCCTTATTAACAAAAATACTAACAATCAAACACTTAGTAAATAGTTACATAAGTGCCTATTGAAAATATATCCAATTCCTTATTTATAATATGCATAAGAATTTAAAAGATTCATGTTGAATTATTGAATTAGTTTGAATAAGACATCATGTATGCAAACAATTATTATCCTAAATCGTAAGATATCTTGCCAATCTAAGATTATAACTATTTGTTCCTATGTATATTCCAGTTTTCAAATTAAATTTAAGGTCAAGTCTATAGAATAGTCTAATCAGACTTTTAAATGAATTAAGAATTAAAACTCAACAATAGTATATGAAGCCAACAATTAATTCATACATCTGTAAATGTAAATTAAAAAATGAGAAAGAATTTGCAACCATGAATTCAAAAAATAGCAGTGCTATATGAAAATTAGTGAAACAAATCTTTATTAATAAAAGAAAATCAAATTACAAAACCTCAGTATGACAATAGTGCACAATCCTATGGGCTTGCAATCGATCTCTGGTTTCATAAATGACCTCCTCCTTACAACAGTATTACATAATAAAAAAGAGTTTCTCCACAAATAGATGAAAACACTGCAATATAGAGCCTTCTTCCCCTAGGATTCCTCTCACGTACAAATCTAAATCCTCATTACAATAGTGCTTTCAGGAATTCTAGAATTGCAGAGCAGAGAAGTCTCCTTTAATACATTCTACAATCTCTTATTTATAATATTTACTAAAAGAATTCTCACTCAGAAAGTTTGTTGAAGAGTAAATCTGCTCCATCAATTTTCATTGGGCCAAAATCTCATTATTCTCTTGCTAGAGCATTCTCATTGATTGAGATCTTCTTCTTCTCATCTCTTCAGCTGTTTCCCTACAAAAACAAATCAATAATTTAATTAAAATGCAAATTGAAATCAAAATACTAAATATGGAATATAACACATATCAAATCAAAACTTAATTATTTAATAAAAATAAAAGAAATCTGAGCTTTCTATTGATGTCTATGAATATTTAATTGGCCAGGGAAAACATATATGAATGGATCTGCACTCGAAAGAAGTTGTGAGCAAATGAGAATGCAGAAAATTAAACTCAGAAATTTAAAATTGTTTAGAAAAATCGGAGTTGGACCTTCTGCTGAATTTTAGACCCATTAACTGATCAAATCTACTAATGAAACTATCTCATAAATGTTCTCCATGATTTTATCTATCCAATAAGTTGTGCCAAATAAAACTCAATTTATGAGCCTCCAAACTTAATGAGTCAAAACTGTTTGAATCTAGAAATTTTGTTACCAAGAGTAAAAATGAATTTTTTAAATTAAATTCTAATCCAAAATTAAATTAAAATTATTTATTAATTAATACTAAATTATTATAATTACTCACTAAAATTAATTAATTAATTAAAAATTTAATTAAAAACAGAATTAAATTAATTCAAAAACCAAATTTAATAATTAATTAAATGTATTATATATATATATATATATATATATATATATATATATATATATATATATATCTATATTTTTTTTTTTCTATATTAAGACTAACCTAGGTACCCACGGGAGATTTGAACCGCTGACCTATCGCAAGGAGTGCCTTAACAGCGCACCCATTCACCATCAATCCAAACCCCGTGGGCTAATTAAATGTATTATATTATATTAATATTATAATTTAAATTATATTAAAATTATAATAATAATATAATACATATAATATTTTATAACCATATTATTCCAATTTATAATAAATCAAAATCACGTGTGTTGTTAAAGGAGGTGAGGAGTGTTAACGGAGGGAAGATGATGTGAGGGTGAGGTAAGCGTAGGCTGAGGAGGAATAAACATGGTGAGTGGAGAGTGAGGTGGAGGAATAAGGAGGAGAGGATGAGGTAGGGTGAGGTCATGGCATCGGGGGGATAAGGAGTTCAACGAAAACCTTATGTTAAATATATCACAATATCACATCATATGCAATATATCACATCATATCACATTGCAATATTGTATCATAATTTTTATTTCAACATTTTTAAATCGGTTTTTTATTTTTATTTTGGGATTTTGGAAGGGAGGATTTGATGAGAAGTGGGGTTTACATGGAATTAAAAAATTTACAAATTGAACTATAAATACTTTGTAATTTTAAGATTCTAGGTTTGGCAATTCATTTTAAAATAAGAAATTGGAATAAATTACCGAGATCCCGAAACACATTTTTCAACTATTCTATAATTTTGCTAAGTTATTTTGTAGGACCGTTAGTGAAAAATGAAAAAATAGTAAAAATTAACTAAGAATTAATATTTACAATGAATGACTATTTTAATTGCAAAAATTGAAATATCATACATTTTATACATTTTTTAACCCTCATGACAAAAATGATCAAACTTCAAAGGAGTGTCATTGACCAACCAGTTGACCAAATGAGGTGAAACATATATCGATGGAAAGCTAGTGAAAAGTAGAATTCAATGAAACAATCAAAATATAAATTTGACGAAAAAAAATAAAAAATTGTTAAGACAATTAACATAATAAAATAAAATAAAAGGGTTTTGCCAAAAATGAATGGAAAGAGTCCCCATTATTTCAAATAATGGGGGCGGGGGGGTGGCAGGGGGGAGAGGGGGGGTTGTTGGCTTTTCCCTACAATATGAAGGTGGACAATTTGAAGAATTTTACAAAGTCATCAACAAATTATGTTAACACTAAGAAGTTTTATTGGTGTAGAGAAACAATGGACATTGTTGCCTTGCATTGTTGATCATGTAATACTCAGCCCCCTTGTATGTGAAGAAAATGACAAGTGGGAAAATGCTGGGTATGTTTTATATTATTGTTCAATTGGCACCATGAGTTGTACATATGTGCCAAGGGAGTCGCAATGGGGTAGGTCCCCCTTGTTTCGGGTTTTCAGAGAAAAGACCCCAAAAAATATTTTTTGGTGGTTTTTTACTCCATGTTTGGTATTTTTTGACACATAAATTTTCAGCCCATGGTTTTGTGATTTCGGTTAGGAAATGAAGATTGTAATATAATTTGGGTCAACATATTATGGTTTTGGATGCTGTGGGATTTTATATTTTGTATTGTAAACAATGAAATTAATAAAATGGGAGTTATGGGTGCAAATCAAAAAATCCAAGATAAATCTCTAAGTATTGTGTGTGACTACTATTGTTTACTTTTCTATTTTATAAAGAATACGTGTGCGCATTGTTACTATAAATGTTTAAAACTTACATTTAGAATGTCTATGGTAACAATGTTTCTTTACATGATGGAGATGATGAAGTTAATAATATAGAGGTGGGCATGGATGATTTTGTAGAAGATACTCATTCCATGGAGGGAATGTTGTGAGACACATTCAAGCAAACTTATGGGCCAGGGGACTATGCTCATATCATCAACACCTTCCTCAAAAAATTAAAATATGCTCTCAACACCCATCTCTTTGGACATGGGTCAAGGTCTACCCATCTAGAGAAAAAACTACTATTTTACAACTTGAAAGTAATATATCATGTGTCATTTTCTTGTTTTTAAGAACTACTAAGGTAACTGGCCATTAAGTCCCCTTTATTGTAATGAATCCTATAACACAATCACCAAAAAGTGAGTTCATTCATAGTTAATGACAATGCACATTTCTTTTCCCCATTAATCATAGGTTACTCAAAGATAAAGGACCACCCCTAACATTAGAGTAAAATCTACTTTCAATGGTAAACTATAGAGAACTTGTAGACCTGATATATTGTCACTAATAGAGTGGCTTATGGCATATGACACAGAGAAAGAGAAAGAAACTGCAAATTCTTCGATTCAATTGGGAACCTATGTTCAATGATCTTGAAATTTTTTACACATGTTGAGAAAATTCGAATTGGGATGAAAAGAAAATATGTATTCTATGAGTTTCCACATTGGGAGCATATTAAAATTGTCTGCTAAGAATATCCCATGCATATATTAAAAAATGTTTTATCTTCTTCATGGAGACACATGTAATAAAAAAGAAGGTAACACATTGGGAGTTAAGGAATATCTTATTTCTTCAAATGCTAAAAAACAAAAACATTGGCTAAGGAAACAAAATAGAAGAAGGCAGTCCTTCTTGGTGTTTTAAAGAATTTGATCTCCCATGGATTTTGAAGAAATATGATATTTATATGGCAAATGATTTTATTTTAGGTGTGAAGGCACCTTCTTTATACAAATCAACTCTATAAATTTGATTCACCATAGATGAACATTTCTCGAGCTTGAAATCACATGACCAACGTAACCTTCTAAAGGTATATATGCCAATTGCACTCTTATTTTTCTATAGTGTAGGTTATAGTGTGATATGCGCTCATAGAAATATGCCAATTAGTTTTGTATGTGTTTATTTTGTAGTTTTATTATCCATTTTTCGTGCATGGTTTTGTGGACCGTGACTTCCCATAGGACCTACAAGGCACCATATCAAGATTATCTACATCTATGTGCTGGATTACATTGAAGGATTTTCACAAGGCTAATATTCCACAATGGCATCAAGAGATAACTGAGATTATTTGTATGTTTAAGAAGGAACTACTAATGAGTTTCACATCTTCCAAATCACATATCTAATGGGGTTAAATTAGCCAAGGTGGTCTCATATCATTCAATGTTCTTCATGGAGAGGTACATGAAAAAGTTGAAGGGGTTTGTTCAAAAAGCTGAAAAACCGAAGGGGTATATGGTAGATTAACACATAATATACAAGTCGTTCTATTATGTTTGTGAACACATCAAGCAAATCAACAACAAAATAGACACATTGGTTTGGGGTGACCAAATGAATGAGGAAAATAGGAAGGGGAGCTACTTCTAATGAATGGAAAAAAGGTACGTGATAAAAATTAAATCGCTTACCTTTTGCCAAATTTTTATAGATTAATTATTTACACCGAACTCAATATTATATATTTGATCTCATTCTATTCATTTTTATTTCATGAATACATCAACAAACCAGAAATTAATGCCATCAATAAATTCATTCCTTACAATGTGGATGTAATATAATCATGGGTCATGTCATATGAAGAGAATAGAAGTAAATAGGATATTTACAAAAAAATAATTTAGATGGATGAATGGTAGAATCGTACCTTATCCAAATCATTTAAAAAAATAAATGCCAATGACATGTCCCAATAGTTGGGTGGGTAACTAGATTAGGGAGAAATATGGTATGCATGAATGTTACCCACAAGGTGAAGAGGATGAAGTAAATATATGGATTGTGTGCATCAACTTTGTAATAATCTCTATGTGTGCATTATTAAATTCATAATGCATGTTTGAATTATAAAAATTATATGTTTTTATTAATGCTCGAGTTATTAGACATTTGCCACCATCCTTTGCTCGCATTTTTATAGGTGCATCCATTCCCATCAATATGAGCACATCGACATCATTTTCACACTGAGGATAAAAATGATGGATGTGTCACACTAGAATGTGGAGTGGAAGTGAAGTTTGACCAATCTAGTCATGTTATCCATTAGCACCAAATTACCAATCTATTCATGTTAGCCATTGTCATCAAATAACCAATCTAGTCATGCTAACCATTGTCATCAAAACATAATAAGTTAGGTTATCTTAAAAAGTTACAAGAGATAATGCAAGTGAACTTATTATCTTTCCAATGCAATATTTTTAAGTGCAAGTGGTGGAATACTTTTGAATAGAGTGATGTGAAAGAATATCCTGATAGTGAGTTAATATTTATCCATTATCAATGAATGCATGATGAAGATAAGGAGCCTTATGTGTTCCCAAAACACTACGACCAAGTGTTTTTCATTTAAATGTGTTGGATAAGTATTGGTAGTTTGTACTAAGATATGCTTCGAGATCAAAACTATTTTTTTAGAAAAGCAATGTTATAATGTCAGGAAAGGAATGTAATTTGGGTGATTCAGTCGATCTAGATCCCCTGCAAATATCCACAGTATACCCAAAGAACCCAAATGTACTCCTCAAGTATTTGGGGGGTCTACATATCCATCTACGGAAGCATGTGATGTTGTTTAAGCTAAGATCAATGGACGAGTCTTGTGTATAGGTAGGTAGGACATAGCCTTGAATAAAGGGAAATCAAGTGGATTTAAGCAAAAGGAGAAACATGACACTTCTAAGGATGGGAAGAAGAAGTGGAAAGGTGGAAAAGATAAAAATACGGTAGACACAACATAATAGTGCAAAGAACCTAGCAACCACTATAACATTGACGGTCATACAAAGGAGAAGTGTTGGATGTTGCATCCAAAGCTTAACTCGAAGAAAAAAAAGAAAGAAAATAAGAAGAAGAATCTCATGGCCTAGAATTCAAGAAACTATGTTGAAAGTAGCCCAAACATGGATGAGAAGATAATTTGAACGTCAATACAAAAGGAGGTGAATTTGAGTAGGATTCGTCGATAGGAAAAAGAAATGACCAAACTCTTCCACATAAAGATATGGGTCAAGAAGAAAAATATTGATGCTCTGTTTGACTCGAGATTATAGGTGAATCTAATTGTAGAAGATATGGTCAACAAATTGGGATTGGAACTCCATGATCATTCAAGACCATATCCATTGGGATGGGTAAATAAGGATGCAAAGTTGAAGGTAACAAAACAATGCAAAACTAGGTTTGCTATCAATGTTGATTTTATTGATGAAGTAAAACTTGATGTAGTTCCCATTGATGTATGTGGGGTGGTGTTTGTAAGTCCCTACATGTATATACACGATGCAATTTTCATGCAGAGAGACAACTAGTACTGACTCTTCAAGGATAGAAAATCATTCATCATCAATGTGCACAAAGGCAAGTTGAAAATTCCAATGTTAAGTGCCAACCAAGCCAAGAAACTAATCAATTCTAGCAAGAAGTATGTTTTACTAACTTTAAGAGAAAATCGTCTTATAGAAGATTCAATAAAAGGAAAGGCATCCCTAGAGGGGTATGTTAGAAAATGTAACTAGGTTTGGTCTTCATAATGATCTTTGTACTGATGTCATTGTATATCTTATGTAAAAGAAAAAGAAGAAAAAATATTTTTATTAATATTATTTTTATTAGATAAGCATGTTCTTCATGCTTCTAGAATTTGTTGAGTCAAAGTCCTATTTGGACCTATTGTAAAGAAAAAGGAAAAATGTATTTTAAATATGTAATTTGGGTCAAAAACCCCTCTAGATGAAAAGTCGGACCCACCCCAAAGGCGATGTTTATTTGAACCCATCTGGACAATATAAATAGAGGGTGAGTTGAGCTCATTTTGATACACATAATATGTTGGATTGGTTCTAAAATTTGGTAGAAGAAGGAGGGCCGAAGTCTGGAATTGATGAAGGGTTTGTGGAAGTTCTACCTTATCTTATCTCTTGTTGAAGACTTGTTGCTAGTCTCTTGTTTTTGATGGATTTGTTGTGCAGAAGGAGGGTTTGACTTGGCATCTAGAAGGTTGGTCATGGGTCTTGGATATCTCACTTTGATCTAATTCTATAAGAAGAGTTTTTTTTTTTTTTTTTTTTTTTTGTTTTTTTGTTTTGTTTTTGTTTTTTTTTTTTTTTTTTGGGATTTGCCTTGGCTTGGAGCCTATATCTTGTGTTCATTGTTTTCATGTGATCTTCATGTCTACGTTTTTGGTAATTTTTTGATGAAAGAACATAATAAAAATTAATGAATGGCCAACAAACTTCACAAGAAATTATTAAAGAAAGAGAAATCTGATCTAAATAACAAGCCTCCTGATTTGAACTCAACATGGTATTTGAGCTAAGGTTTAAAAAATGAGGCATGAAGATCACTCTGTTGGAATTTGCAGAGAAATATCATTTGGATTGAATTCTATGGCTTGAATTTGTTCCATGAAAAGGTTTGTTTATGGTCCTAAACTTGCATTATAGTAATCTATGACATTATAGGATCACATTATATATATATATATATAATGTGATCCTATAATGTCATAGATTACTATAATGCAAGTTTAGGACCATAAACAAACCTTTTCATGGAACAAATTCAAGCCATAGAATTCAATCCAAATGATACTTCTATATATAGCTCAGATTATAATTTCCTGTGGTGTAGTTTGTATGGCTAATTACAGAGCTTTGTATGGATCTCACTCTACTCACATCGAATGACATACTCTCTGAGTTGTGACATGGAATTGCTTTATATACCTTTGTGAATCGTATTACTCTAACATTGATTTCATATACTCATAGATCACATCATCTCAAATAACTCGTTATTCTCTTGAGTGGCTCAAATTCTTCTTCTATGTGGCACGTAGCAATCACATGTGGTTCAATAATATCGTGGCTCAGTGGTTCATATAATCACGGAAGCATCGTTCGTGTATTTACAGTGGCATCGTAGCATTGTATTAAATTACAATGACTCGTTCAATTGGTATCACATTTCTGTGGAATATGATATATGACTGTGACACATATTTGTTTTGGAGCATATCACTCCAAGGGAATCACAATTCTTATCTTGCTTCATTCTTGTATATACAATGGCCCACATCTCATACACAAAGTGACTATGCTTATATCCAGCTGTTGTGCTGTACAACAACCCCCCATTTCATAAAATTTTTACTTAAAAAATCATAATATGAAATGGGTCCCTTCTAAATTTAGATGTGTGACTAAATTGGTATTAACCCATTATTAGAAAAACCCTCATCAAAAGGTTCAATGGAAATGATATATTTTAAAATAAACCTTTTTGAATAGAAATAAAGTCGATCTTGTAAATAAATATAAAGTTCTTTGTTATTGCAATAAAGTGATTGCAAGATCGCATATCGCAATAATAAGGAAAACATATATAAAGACCCATTGACTTACTCCGATCCGAAAAGAAAATAACTATCAGATATCGGGAAAGGCAAATCACAATTATAATGAAAGAACCTCCCTCATTTCTCCGATGCGATATCGTTATCGGCAATCGGCAGTAGCAACCCAACGCATGTTTAATGGCACATTCAAATCCTCCGATGTGATAAGGCATATCGCAATCGGCGATTGGCGAAGTTACAATAGCATAAGTAATAAGACCCGAATCCATCTCCGATTGCGATGCGTTAAATCAAGGCGTGTGTTTCGAAAACGTAATTAAAAGGCTTGCATGTGTTGTATCACCTTTCAACGATCGAAAGATATTTTGGACAAATATTGAAGCCTTTTATTCACATTACCAATCGCCAATTGTGATTTACTTCTGATTATCCGCCAAAGAATCTAAGCCACGCTTGAATGGATCATTCATCATATAAACGATATAATGGGTATTTAAAAACTCCTTTACCATGATTGACAGGTTAAACGGCTAATTAATGAAGTAGTTATGGCGAGATTTTCCTTTAGATTGTATCTGCAGCAGTTTCACTATAATCCATTATTATCCGTTGATTGACATAATTCTTTCATATTGGTTCATACTAGCTATTCTTTGTATCACATTGGTTTCATTGCTTGTGCAGAACTCCGCCGAAATAACGAATTTGAAACAAATGGGAAAGAAATCCAAGAAATCTGTAGCAGCAATGGCTCCTACAACAACAGTACAGCCAACCAATGATCTAGGACCAAGTAAAAAAGGGTTAATCTCAGACACTACGTGTCTCGGCCTTGGAAATACTAGTTGGCAAAGCATCTATAATTTAATTGAAGCAGAGGAGCCTGAGGAAGTATCAGAAGAAGCTACTACAGACTCAACTAATAAATCGGAAGCTTCCCTTAAAGATTTAGCTGATTCATATTTGCACAGGATAGCAGCACGTGAGAAAATTCTTCCATACACTGATGTAGTGAGATGGGTGGTAGAAGAAATTCTAGTTTCAAATAGAACGTTTTGCACAATTGACGGAAGGATTTTTGGCTCATTTCAGCTTGATGACTTAAGGAAGATGTATCACTTACCTGAACCTGAAAAGAAATACAACAAAGCCTTCCTTGAAAAGTTCACAGAGGAGAACGAGACTGAATCGACCCCAATTAAGCAGTGGAGACAGAATCCCGCAAAGCACAAACATTAATAATCGGGTAAGTACTCTGTGGAATCATTGTCATCTCCTTACTGTTATGCTGGGGCAATGATGTGTAGAATGTGGGGAATGCATGACTCTGTAAAGTTCACTATTGAAATGGTTCATTTAATGGAAGCAGCGGTTAATAGTTATGTGATGGATTAGGCAAACATATTGTCCAATAAATTAGCCACTGCAATTCACGCAAAACCACCAGGACCATTCCCCCTTTTTATTACAATGCTTATATTATGGATATTCTTTACTTTAATTCTGAATATCCGGTACTCGGGTGGAGATGGAATTCCCAAGACCCTAAGCCAATCCACTTTTATCATCAGATGTTATGGAAGGCTCACAATAAAGACCACTTGTACCAAATTTGTAATGGTTTCATGTTGCCTATCTATTATGCTATTTTTGATAAGCCTGCCCCAAGGATTTTCGAGGAAGCAGGGATTGACTTGACTGCTGTAGGGAATTGGTTCGGGGAAGACAAGTTCACATATATAAGGGTTTATGGTAGCCTTGCAAGACCCCATGTCCTTCCTCTGTATGTACCTAATAAGCTGTTAGCTCGAGAATTGGCCTACCAGATAACATCAGCAGGAACATCCAAAACTCTTAGGAATTCTAAAAAGCAGGTGTGGCCTACATTTCCTTTGAGATGCGTTGTTTACACTCTACATGATTACAAACATGCAGAAAAGGAGGCAGGAAAAATAAACATGCTCAATCTTGCAACCATTCCTAATAGGCAATACGATCCAAGGAAAGTTTCCTATAATGTTCTTGAACAAGCCAAACTCACAAAGTTTGATCATGAAAAAGATGAATTTGATGACCTATTTTCTTCAGCGGAATCATTATTTCAGCTAAAAACATTGGCCAAAATGAGATATAAAGATGAAGCGCTGGTAGAATTCAATAGGCTTAGAGAAAAGAGGTTGCAAACTCTGCCTCTGGACTTATTAGCTACTACCCCAACAACCCAGTCAAGCGAGCCTGAACAACAAATTGTTGACAAACCTCCTGCTATGGAGAAGATTCTAGAGAAAGGAAAAGAGCCAGAACAGGAAAAAGAAAAGGAACGGGACAATGAACATATCGATATAGATACTCAGATTGATCCCAAACTCCTTAAAGAATGGCAACAATTTGATTCCATTATAAGCAATCCTGAAAGTTCACAAGGTTTCAGCACACCTCAAGTAACAGTTGGTCAGGAGACAGCGACAACTATGGTTCCAATTAAAGGGACCAACGGCCTACCCACCAACAAAGATGTAGAAATAATTCCTAAGGATCCATCTGATCAAATCGTTTTGCAGATAGAAGACATACCACCATTAGATGTCTTTTACAGTCCCAAACATAGGGCTGTAGTGAAAAGACAAAGGAAAAGGAGAAGACTTGATCAATCTTCCCTTTTATCAGCACAAATAGAGATGGCTAATGTGGTATGGAAAGAAGAATTTAATCCTTCCGATGACCTCACAAAACTTTCTAAGTATGCCGGAGCCTATTTGGTAGCTACTATGGATAAAGCATCGGAAGTAAGCAATCTACTTAAGGAAAAAGACCAAACAATTGTTTCATTACAGTCACATGTATCCGAAAGACAACAAAAAATAGAACAGTTAGAACAACAACTATCAACACAGCAACAGATAAAAAACCAATTAAATGAGCAATTGCTCAAGGAGAAGCAGAGGATAGACCAAAGCGTAGTACAGAAACAAAAAGAATTATACGAAGCATTGGCCAAGCTGAAGACAATGAATGAACAAATGAGTAAGACAAAAGATGAGAAAATCGCTCAACTGTCACACCAAGTAGAAAAGTTCAAGAGTCTTCCTCAACCAGCAGACTTCAAGTCCGAAGCTCTCCAGATCAATAAAGCATTGATTAAACAACTAAAATTGCTATGTCATAATATTTCCCTGGTTGAGCCCCTCTGTCAGATTACTTCATCAATAATTGACAAATCAATCGGTGCCAGGCAGGATTTGGAACAGGCCGATGAGACTTTAACCAAATTTCTTGCTTGGTAAGAAACCAGTGAAGGGCAAGCCGCAAATCTGCCTAAAATTCTAGAGTCACACAAAGAAATCCTTTTCCTAGAATGGCAGTCACAATTGATGAAAGCAGAAAGAGAAACCTCAAGATGCAGATTATCAACCAGTAATTTAATTGAGTTAATTAATGATACTCTTTATCTGTCTAGCTTGATTTCACAGTGCTCTCCAGGTAAATTTCCGTCAGCCAAAGTATTGGAACAAACATGCAATCAAGAATTGGAGAAGAACAGAAGATTAATCACCAACATCCAAAGTTTAACCAGGGATACCTTTTGGTTTTTCCTAGTTAAACCTTACAATCAAAGGGCAGCACTCAAATGTTTAACCGATGCAATCGGTTACATGATTCCAAAAATCCATGATGCCACATATTCAACCCAACTGCATTCTCGTCTGAGTCACCCTCCAGAATTGCAACCAATGCTTGCTATCTACCAGCTAATAGCATTTTTATTTCATAATTAGTTAGCTTAGATAGTATTTATAGACCCTTTCATTGTCTTTAGAAAGGGTCCTCAGTTTTTGTATAAACTCAAATCAGTAAGTCACACTATTGTGCTTTTGATATATTTTTTATGAAGACTGGGCCAATATTATGAATTTTAACGAAGAAAGCTTTGATGAGATATGCATTATTGCTTTGTTATGGAAGTGTTTCTAAGTTATAAGAAGGAATCTGAATGCAATTGATATCGGGAGTGATCCAAATAACATATGGTACTATTATCTATGCTCTTGCTTCATTCTCTCATGTGAATCAACATTTATTTAATCTGGCTATCATTGGATATATGTATGTGTTTTAACAACAGTCCTTATACTTATCACTATTAAATGTCTAAGGAATGTTATTCTTTTAATCATATTTATGTCAATGATATATGAAGAATAGTGTAATAATGTTTTCATGATTACTTTGTTCAACTACTTGAACAAAGTAATTATCATATGAATAAATGTCTTTGTTTACCAATAGAGTCATCTATATGCCTGTTTATAGATAAAGATCATCAAACATTACACTAAAGCAGAAATTTCCCAGGATAGGATAGTTGTTTATAATTTTACTTTTTTAGATTAAATCATTCATCCATTATTATTATATATTAGAGAATCAACCACTTATCCATCCTATTTACCAATTATTGGGAAACTCGTCCCATTATTTCTAGTCGGAGCCACCACACCAAATAGAAAAAGAGTTGCCTTTAAGGTCCGGACCGGGTGGTTTTCCCCGATGTTGTTGCAGCGATTTTCGAGGCATCAACATTTTTGGCGCTAGAAGGAGGGCATGAACTGTGATTGGCGAGCCAACCCAAACCTATAACCCATTCTGAGAGTAAATCTCCCTCCACCTCACCTCAGACCTCCCGTTTTCATGTTGGAACACCAATATTCAAACGAGAAGAAGAGGAGTCAACTACCACTGCTCAAACCCATCATACTTCAAAACGATTAAGTCTTGAGTCCCCTGAAGTTCAGTCTCTCATCCATAAACTTCAAGCATTTTCGATATCACCATAGAAATCTGAGGTATCTCAAGGCAGTGAGACTTCGCAATTCAATCCACCTCACCCTCTCACCAGAATTCAAAGCGGAAAGCTTGGTATTGAACCTACTGAGTTTCCTTTACCCAAAAGGAAAAGGGCAAAAAATGCTACTGAAGGATCTGACAGTGAGACTTTCTCATCATCATCCTCCATTTCATCGTCTCCAGTGTGAATTCAACCATCCACTCCTCCATTACACATTGTTTTTCAACAGGGATCAGGAACTTCACCACCTCAAACCTCAACATCAACTCCTTCCCAAACATCTTGAATTTCATCAGCAATATCATCTACTATTAATTTTACAATGGCTCAGAGTCCATGGAGCAATCTTGGTGCGGTCACTATGCCTGCACCATTACATCCATTTCCAGCACATCTGTTAGGGTCCCACCCTAACCTCCTTATTTATGTAGTGGGATCGAGTCATAGTAAAGAGTCAATAAAGCCCATATTAATAATTGTAAGTGGTTAACCCGCAATTAATGACGGAACCACAGTTAGTTGCAAATGGGCCATGGTATTAGATAGATGGTATTAATAAAAACCATGGTATTGATCCATGGTATTGCATGTATGAGTCATATATAAAGGATAGAGACTCCCTGCGAGGAGCATCGTGTCTTATTTTTGTATCGAGCTCCGCTCTATTGGAGGTTGCCCCCTCGAAGAGGCCAGTGAATATTTCTTTTTGAATAATAAAATATTTGTTGTTGTCTCTCACTATTCTATGTTCTGGGTATCTTTCTTCGCATATTCTATATTTGGGTATCTTTTTGCAGGTTAAGAGCATAACAAGTGGTATCAGAGCACTTTCCAGGGCCGGTGGGATCTCCATTTCTTAGCAATTTTTTTTTGGATAGAGACGTGTTTCGGCGTCTTTAAACCATAGGATCTGTCGTTGAGTGCATAAACCTGCGGATTTGGGGAGGCATCGCAGGAAATACAAGAGGTGGTCACGCTTGTTGGACTCCCTTGTAACCCCTGTGGGTACCCCTTCGAGTAGTAGCGCATTAGACAGAACTGCGTACGGACTGTCTTCCAAGTACCTTCTGGGTATATCGGAAGCCCCTTAGCTCCTCTACAACCTCGCCATAGATAAACCGTCGGCCGTCTTGCTGCTACAGTACACCGAGAACAACACTCAGAGAGATTACTCGCCCGTATGATAGTGTAGTCGGGTTGTACGGCTAAGGGTACAGTTGATCCTCCTTAGTTAGAGCCCTGAAACATTGGGCCAAGTACTACTGTCAGACCCTTATGTATATTGCGATCTGTAGCACTTGACACTCCTCGAGACCATAGTTCCCTTTTCTATCTTGGGATCACGCATCATCTCTGCCAGATCCGCTCGCGCAAAGGGGTGCAGCAGCAGCAGACATTAGTCCCGCAGTTCCGACCAGCCATTCCGATTTATTAGATCCATCAGATCTGTAACAGCAATCTGTTCTGTCGCTCAGAGCTATCCGATCCGCCTTTCAGATCTTTCAGATCCACCGAATCTGAGTAGTTGTGTGGGGTTCCTATACCAGGGCATGATTTTCGCAGGACTTTTGGCAGCATTGACATTTTGAGGATTCGGTTACTGCAGTATTCCTAAGGAAGGAGTAAAACTCCGTTAGGAGTTTTGAAAAAAAAAAAAAAGTCCGAGATCTTCCGGGGCGCTTATTGGTGATCTATCCCATCAATCAGGACGACGAGCTGAGCACAGTGGTACCATTCAATTCTTAGTGAATTTTTTTTTTTGGACGGTCCCAAATTTCAAGAACATCAGGTCGATGCATGGTAGAAACTAGAGCTCAAGCTATGGCCAATGAGAGGATGGAAAAACTAGAACAAACCTTGCAATCCCTCCAACTTCAGCTTGACAGACTAACTAGCATAATCCCGAAGGGCAAGGAGGAAGCCCACGAGGAGGCATATATTGGCAATGGACACAGTGAGGGTGAGTCTATCCACTCTCTTCACCTCTGGGGCCCCCACCAACAATCCCGTCCGCGACCTCCCAAGTTGGATATGCATAAATTTGATGGTTCTCACCCGGCAGCATGGATAGCACAAATGGAGCAGTATTTCAATCTGAATAACATCTTAGATAATGAGACTCAGATTATGGTGGGGAGCATGTACTTGGACACTGAAAGGTGGCAATGGTGGGAATGGCATCAACGTTGCAATGGACCTTTTGTGACTTGGACCACCTTCAAAAAATCTCTTACAAACCGTGTCACATGGAATGAGTCGATCTTGCGGACAAGATAAACCTTCCTAGAATCTAAAGAAGACCTAATGACAAGCAAACCAATCACAAACTATCTTTCTCTAAATATGCATTTATAAACAAAGGCAAACAAGTGTTTTAGGCCTACCTTGGGTCCAACGCAAGTTTGTGGAAGCCTTCGCTCCTTCGATCCAAATGAGCTCCCTTGTCGTGAATCTGCAAGCACAAACAAGAAAACAAATTAAATATCACCTGAAAAGCCAATATCATAAAACATATTTAACATGAAAGTCAAGGAATTCATGAAACAAATGACATGAGACAATTTGTTGAGAAAAATGAATCTGATTGTATTAATTCAAATCAAAGAAGAACTTTACAACCTATGCCTTGACGCTGTACAGGCTCCTCCCAGGGTCCAGCAAGAAGTCTCCTCTACTTTGACAAGTTTCACTCTCTTCCCAATGAAGCCAAAAAGGTATGTGATATCTCCTCTCAAGCTCAACTAGGAAGTCTTAATTTCACCAGCATTGACCCTAAAAAATGTTCAGCTTCTAACCTCTCCAGCAACCAGCCCAATGCCTGATTTTATAGTGCAATGGAGGAAGTTACTAGGTCCTCCTTCAAAGGGATAAATCCCTCCTTCAAAGGGATAGCTCCTCTCATCAAGGGATTAGCTCCTTCTCTTTTGGGATGCATGAACCACCTAAGAGTGGCCAATCCACGTCAAAATTCCTTCTAGAATCATCTAGAATTAACCCAAAGTGAGTTTTTTAGAATAAACTTGCGCCTTTTTGACTTTCACAGGGGTCCGCACCCACACCTTTAGGGACAGAGCGGGCAAGTCTGCAGTTTTTGTAAACAGAAGGTGCGGGACCGCAAGCAACAGTGAGAGAAAGTGCGGAACCAGAGCTTTATTGATTTTCAATGTCTTTCTCTCATTTTCAAAGCTTGACTTGAAGAGCTGAGGTCTGAGACTTGCTTAGGGGGATAGTACAAGTGATGATAGACCCATACTGACTGCAAATAATCATGGTGACGATATTTTTGTGTAATAGGTTTCCCCCTAAAGTGTGAAGTCTATAGTAGATGAGGATTTCATTTATCATTTATGAAGAGTGAAGTACTTTATCATTTCAAGGATCATCTTGTGGAGAGCCCGGTTGGAACCTGTAAAAACATTCAATGCAAGATATATATATGAGATCATATCATCATTGAGGTAGGCATTCCCATACTCAGATCAAAACTGACTTAGAAAACTAACTACTGCTCTGGTACAGGAATGATCTTGTAAGACATCACAAGTATAGACTCGTGTGGACACAGTATGGACGCAACCATCTGTTTATGAATAGTCCATTATATAATGAATACAAAATTCCTCGCAGCCTGGATTGTGGAAACTAGATCCAGGGTCTTCATTTCTTTTTCCCGAAACAGTACGATTCTATCCATGCAAATGAATGTGTTGAAGTCGAACATGGTAGAAACCACTTGATTACCAGTCAATGATGTAAACTGTTAACAAGTGTGAGAGAAACCACCAGTGATGTCAATGGCTCTCAAAGTACCCAGTACAATCCATGAGATGTGAATAAATGTGTTGATGTCGAACATGTCACAGAATCCTTTGATCGAAGGTCAATGATGCAACCTGTCGTCAAAGGCGAGAAACCTGCCATTGAGGCATGCAGATCCCAAGGTATTGACGATTTCTAGATCATCTTTCTAGATAATGAGCTGAAGTCGATAGAAAGCGATCCATCATAGGCAAGCCCACAACACGAAATCATAGATCAAGTTGAAGAAATTTAGTTGCAAGGACTGACTCAGGGATGGTCAAGATGGATGACAGATATTTTGCAGATGAATGGCTTATTGGTAGTGACCTCTTGAACACATAACGACACGACAGATGGCTTGGTGACAATTGACCCAAAGTTAATACCCAGAAACTGGCTGAACACTTTCAATGTGGTTTGATCAACTGTTAGGCAAAGGATTTCCCGACCCAGGTGAATAAAAGTGTCGTGTTCAAGAGTGGTTACAAAGTATGACAAACAGGCTCATTTTTCTCTCTTTTCCCCCACCATTTCTGGCAACTACCTCTTTATTTTTGACAAGCTTGAGGAGGATAACATTTGCTTGATTATAAGCTCATCCTTCGGATGAGTCCAACTTAGTTTAAATTCAAACCCTAAGAAGGAGTGGTTCGTTCCTATTTGTAATTGAACAGGTCCTTTACTGTGAAATTTTAACGAGTCCAGTATAGGAGAAACTCGGCGTTTTTCAATTTTAGAGAGTCTGAAAAAACTTAAGAAGACTCCATGGTTGTCCTTTTTCATAAATTTGTGTCTCCCAAGCCCGAAAAAGTATAAAATAATACTTGAGAGAACCGCTTGATCATTACAACCAAGGAGTACTTTTCATAGTTAGTGCCTTTGATCCGAAAAAGTAAAAAAGCGATCAATGACACGTCGTTTTATAACCAATATCAAATTTGAAATGACAAAAACCCGGCAATCTTTTCATGTTTTTACGGTCAGAAAAAGAGCTGTAAGTGGACCGTATTTTTAGTTCCGTTTTAACGAGTTTGAAAAGAAAAACTCGGTGATCTTTTCATGTTTTAGGAGTCAGAAAAGAGCTTAAAGGTGGCTCTAAGGTTTCATTTTTTCGTAAGTTTTAACGAGTTCGAAAAAATGATAAAAATGTACTCATGGTTTTCACTTTTTCGTAAGTTTTAATGAGTTCGAAAAAATGATAAAAATGTATTCATATGGCCGACTTTCATTTTAATTTACGAGCAGGAAAAGACAGAAAGAACTCAACATTTTCATTTGTTTTATGAAAATGAAAGATAGCAAAATAATCTCGGGATTTCATGAGTTTAACAAGTCTTGAAAATAACTAAAATTGAATCGAGATAGGTTTCATTTTTACAAAAGCTTGAAACAGAGAAAAACTATGCTTCAAAGTAGTTTCATTTTTACACAAGCTTGAAATAGAGAGAAAACTGTGCTTGATGCCCCCTAAGCATAACTGCTAGAGCGCATGCCCCCAGCTTCATTTCATTCAAATAAGTACATTAATTAATATCTGGATGGAATGAAGGTTCAGTTACAAGATCATTTGAAAGACTCGACCTAAAACTGTAAGAAAATTATGCAAAAAACTGAAATAACTAACCTAAATATACAACTTAACATTTATGAGATCTAGTCTAACTCTTGACTCAATTAGAGGAGGATTTTTTTAACGAGCTTGACACAGGAAAAGAACTATGCTCAGATCCAGTTTCATGTTTACGCAAGCTTGAAATGACAAAAACTATAATTGTTATAAGTTCGCATGCCCCCAGCATAATGACGCAAATCGAGGTACATGCCCCCCAAGCTTCAGTGCATTCAACCAGGTGGATGAAATGAAGGTTTACTTTCAAAATCTTGGAAAGACTTGTGGGAGTTGTTTCATTTTTTAGTGAGGTTGACACAGGAAAAGAACTATCCTCAAAACCCTTGTTTCATTTTTTAAACGAGCTTGACACAAGATAAGGAACTATGCTCATAACTACTCTCTACAATCTACCTAACAAGGAACTAGACTCTAAAAACCTTGATTCATTTTTTAACGAGCTTGACACAAGACAAGGAACTATGCTCTAAAATCCTTGATTCATTTTTTAACGAGCTTGACACAAGACAAGGAACTATGCTCATGACTACTCTCTATAATCTACTTATATAACCTACCCTTGTTTCATTTTTTAAAGAGCTTGACACAAGACAAGGAACTATGCTCAAGACTCCTTGTTTCATTTTTTAACGAGCTTGACATAAGACACGGAACTATGCTCAAGAAGTTCGCATTCCCCCCAACATAACGATGCAAAGCGAGGTACATGCCCCCCAAGCTTCATTGCATTCAACCAGGTGGATGGAATGAAGGTTTACTTTCAAGACTCAACTTGAAAAGGGAGTTGTTTCATTTTTTAATGAGGTTGACACAAGAAAAGAACTATCCTCATACTCACTGATTCAGTCTTTTTTAATGAGGTTGACACAGGAAAAGAACTATCCTCATACCTGATACATTTTTTAACAAGGTTGACTCAGTAACAAGAACTATCCTCTGAACACCCTGTTTCATTTTTTAACGAGGTTGACACAGGAACAAAACTATCCTCACGATAGCCTGTTTCATTTTTTAACGAGGTTGATACAGGAAAAAACTATCCTCGCACTCACTGATCATGGCTTCCAACTGGAACAAAGACATGTCAATGGACACACCTTGATCATGGCTTCCAAAAGGTCTTCATCAGAAGGAAGAATAGTTCTCTGGAAGGAACACATGTCAAGGGACTCAAAAGGGATAAGAACATCGTGTTCAAGTAATCCCATATAGTTTTCCATGTCAATTACCGGATCTAAATCAAAGGAAGATGAGCAAACAGTGAGAGGCTCACTTACATCGGTAACTGAAAACATGGGACTAGTTGCCACATAATTAACCCGTGGCGGGGTAGATACCACTTGAGAATCAGGAACATTTAGGGCTGTCATATTATTGGTAGTTGAAACAAGACTAGGGAACGAAAGCTGGTCTATAGTCACAATATTTCCATTGTGAGGGAAAGACATCACGTGAAAGAGTGTCGATACGACAACTTTCATTGCATAAACATAGTCTCACCCAAGGAGTAAATTGAAATCCAAGGGACCTCGAACTACCATAAGATCAATACAGACATTTTTACCTTCCAAGGTAATAGAAAACTTAGGAAGGATCCATAAAGGTTCACTAATTGTTCTGTTAAAAGCTTTTAGATTCTGCGTAATAAGCGCAAGCTGAGGGGAACCCAAAGCTTTCCAAGCAATTGAGGATAAAATACTAACAGAAGCACCTTCATCTACCTGTGTGCGATGCATGTCCCTACCACCAACCTTGACAATGATTTGGAAAGGGATGGAGGAAGGAAGACGAGGTTCTGTCAATCTATTCCAATCAAAGGAAAAGACCTCAGTACTTGGAGGGGGTTCTGTAGAAACAGGTGAAATGCCCCCCGACATAGAAGAATCTGATGTAACAAAAAGAACTTGAGTGGTATGAAGTTCACTCTCTAAATGGAAATTGGGATTGACCGAATGTGAAATTGAATCGACCACTTGATCAACTAATGGATCATCAACCTGAGTGACATGAGTTTCACTCTCCAATGGAAGAGTGTGATCGATTGTACTTGAAATTAGATCAATGACTCCGTCATTTGACGGTAGGTTGGGAGAAAGTTTACGGTAACCAGTTGGAAATTCTTGCTGTGGAACAGGAAGGTTTTCCAACAATTTTGAGGCTTCATCCATGTGTGGGCAAATGTGAGTTTGATGACTCCCTTTGCATAACTTACAAGGAAACCTAACTTTACCCTTTTTCCCAGGAACCTGGCTATCACTGGTTGATGGATCAATGGAAAGTTGACGAGATTTTTCTAACCATACTTCCAAGACCTTTGGAATACCAAGACAATTGATAATTGGTTGATGGATCAATGGAAAGTTGACGAGATTTTTCTAACCATACTTCCAAGACCTTTGGAATACCAAGACAATTGATAAGGAAGTGGTCACCCTTACAAAGCCTGCAAGGGTATTTGGGTTTACGATGCATGTCGGAGTTTTCCTCAACACAACTAACACTTATAGTCGTGGTTGGTTGGTTGACTTCTTTGTTATCTTGCTTCTTCTTCTTCTTCTTCTTCTTCCCTTTCTTCTTCTTCTTAGCTACCTAGTTACTAGCATCAAGGCTTTTACCAAGAGAAGAGGAAGAAATGGAGGAAGAAAAATTACGTGAAGAAGGTAAAGGGTCAACAGAAGGTTGGTGATGTTGAGATGGTGAACTTTGCTGAGGTGGAACATTCAGTTGAGGTGGAATAATTGGAGTATTTGGGGCCAACGAAGTTGAAAATAACCATATCGGTAAACCTATTGTAAATCCAGGTAATGACAAAGTAGCCATATAAGGAGGACCAACATTTCCAAAATAAGGAAAGGTACTAGGATTCTCGTTAAGAGGGGTTCCTTGGTCGGTAAATTCCGGAACACTTGCCATTATATTCAACTTCAGTGAATTTAAAACTAAAATTAACAATTCACAATTCACACCTAAAAATTAAAATTCATAATTCACACCTATGGTCTCTAAAAGTAAAAACAAACAAATTAACATGCGCTATCAAATCTAGGATTCAAACCACACACAAACAGTAACTTTCCATACTGAAAACACTAGTTGGTGATGAAATCGAACATCGCAAAATTCAATACAGAAATGGCGGTTGGAACAGTTACCCCAACAACCTGCTTAATGAATAGACTAGCACAAGTTTCTCCACTAAACCGTCTCGAGTGAAGAGAACCCCCCAGAAAATCCAAGTGAGTCTAGTCGACGTCTGCTCCAGGTACAGTGGGATCTTCCCTCCACCGTCACTTTAGGAAGAATCCTATAGAATATGGTCACTAAGGTTACCAACGGAAACAAATATACCTGGGGGAACAGTCTACGATCCGATACGCACGCAAGGGCAGAGTAACAAGCTCAATCCCCTTGAAGGCTCCTTGACATAATCCAAGGTTTACCAACAAGTGACCCCAGGCTCCTCGACAATGGTTAATCCGAGGTTTGCCGTTTTTAATACGTGAATATCTTCTATCATTCCCAATGAGGAAGGATTGATTACCTCACTGGTTCAGATATGATCTCGTGCTTCTCCTTTAAGAGGAGCTTTCCCAGAGCATAGATGTAACAATTTGAATTTTTTCCTACCGCAAGATCGACTACTTGTTTGTTTTACTGTCTTGGAGAGTTAACTAAAACCTATTCCAAGACACTAGCCTAAGCTAGATTCATGGAAAGAACCCTAAAAATGTAAAAATTACTAGATGAATTTTAATTAAGCGTTGTGTTATTTAGGCTATTATTACTCAAAGGGGTAAATGGATACGAAACCAATGGTGTTATGACCCGACTCAAAACTGACTGCAATCGAATATGATAATGTAATCCTTTCAATTCGATGAATCCTAACTAAAGTAAGGAGAAAGTTTCCATTCACTTCCAACAATGCAAAAAATTGATCACTAAGAGAAAATATAACAAATTCTCTAATGCACTAATTTCATCAAGAAAAATTAATGCAAATCAATTCCCAAACGGTTTTATTTTTATTTTTATTTTTGTATGTTAAAACAAGCATAAAAATATGTAAATTCAAATCAAAGAAAGCTGATCTAAATCTACGATTGTTTTTTCAGAATGTAAACTATGCAATTGTAATCTATGCACAATTCACTTGAAAAGTATGCAAATGTAATCTATGCACATTTTTCATTCATATTCTGAAAATGAGAATTCTAATTATGCAAATGTGATCTATGCAAGAGAATTCTCAAACACAAGACGATTCTAATGTAATATAAGAACCAATCAAGTGCAAGTCGAGAAAATTGGGTGAGAATTCCAAAGATCAAAAAATAAAAACACTCAAAGGCGATTAACACTCATACACAATTTAGACTGAGACAAACCTCCAAGTAATGACCAAAGAAATCAAATTAAGAATTTCTCAAAAAGAGACTCAAAACACCCAATTGATAAAAGCTTAAAACAGGAATGCCAATGGAATTAACCTAAGAAAAGTTCCTAACAAGTCACGTGCAGATCTGGGCAGGGGCAAAAACATATAAACCAATCCTAAGCTAACTGAAAGAGAAAATCTTAAGTTTTTCAAAAATTTTGACAGGGTCCGCAAGCCCACAGTGCACAGAGGTGCGGTAGCGCTCTGTGCAAAAAGAAAAAGTGCGGATAGGTCCGCACTGTGTCCTAAGCCGAGGGTGCGGTCCTCTCCCAAAGTTATGAAAAACAAAAAATAATCCTAGATCTACTAAATCTACCCAATTCCACACACAACAAGCCAAAAACAGAAACAAAAACACAGTTTCTCAGGTCAAAGTAAAAACAAGGAAAAAATCAAGTCCCCAGCGGAGTCGCCATTTTGTCACACGGAATGAGTCGATCTTGCGGACAAGATAGACCTTCCTAGAATCTAAAGAAGACCTAATGACAAGCAAACCAATCACAAACTATCTTTCTCTAAATATGCATTTATAAACAAAGGCAAACAAGTGTTTTAGGCCTACCTTGGGTCCAACGCAAGTTTGTGGATGCCTTCGCTCCTTCGATCCAAATGAGCTCCCTTGTCGCGAATCTGCAAACACAAACAAGCAAAAAAATTAAATAGCACCTGAAAAGCCAATATCATAAAACATATTTAACATGAAAGTCAAGGAATTCATGAAACAAATGACATGAGACAATTTGTTGAGAAAAATGAATCTGATTGTATTAATTCAAATCAAAGAAGAACTTTACAACCTGTGCCTTGACACTGTACAAGCTCCTCCCAGGGTCCAACAATAAGTCTCCTCTACTTTGACAAGTTTCACTCTCTTCCCAATGAAGCCAAAAAGGTATGTGATCTCTCCTCTCAAGCTCAACTAGGAAGTCTTAATTTCACCAGCATTTACCCTCAAAAATGTTCAGCTTCTAACCTCTCCAGCAACCAGCACAATGCCTGAATTTATAGTGCAATGGAGGGAAGTTACTAGGTCCTCCTTCAAAGGGATAAAGCCCTCCTTCAAAGGGATAGCTCCTCTCATCAAGGGATTAGCTCCTTCTCTTTTGGGATGCATGAACCACCTAAGAGCGGCCAATCCACGTCAAAATTCCTTCTAGAATCATCTAGAATTAACCCAAAGTGAGTTTTTTAGAATAAACTTGCGCCTTTTTGACTTTCACAGGGGTCCGCACCCACACCTTTAGGGACAGAGTGGGCAGGTCCGCAGTTTTTGTAAATAGAAGGTGCGGGACCGCAAGCAACAGTGAGAGAAAGTGCGGAACCAGAGCTTTATTGATTTTCAATGTCTTTCTCTCATTTTCAACGCTTGACTTGAAGAGCTGAGGTCTGAGACTTGCTTAGGGGGACAGTACAAGTGATGATAGACCCATACTGACTGCAAATAATCATGGTGACGATATTTTTGTGTAAAAGATCGCTTTGACCAGGAATCTTCTTTTATGGGTCATCTTACTAAGCTCCGAAAGACTGGCACAGTGGATGAATATGTTACAGCCTTTCAAGCCTTAGCCTTCCACGCTAGGGGTCTCTCAGATGTGTTCTACACGGAATGTTTTATCAGTGGTCTTAAAGAAGCCATAAAAGCCCACGTCCTACTGCACCACCCTCCCACATGGACAGAGGCTTACATGGTAGCTCGTAACGTGGAACGTGCGTTAGCAGCCCAGTACAGTCGCCCAAATTTCACAGCTAAGATTCGCCCCCCACAGGCTCATAGCACGACTCAAACACTTAAGGTTCAAAAGGTGTCACTTGCAGAAATGGCCGAAAGAAGAAAGCAAGGATTATGTTACTACTGTGATGAAAAATACTCCCCAGGTCATAAATGCAAGGAGCCCAAATTTTTTCAAAATGATGCCACTGATTACAGCTCATCGGAGGAAGATCCACCACTGGAGGAACATGAGGCGGTAGAAGAGGACAACCAAAAGGACAATGTCCCTGACGAACCCGTTATTTCGCTGCTTGCTTTGGCTGAGATTTCTTCACCTCAAACTCTCAAAATCAGAGGTTTTATTAAACATCGCCCAGTAGTAGTCTTGATTGATAGTGGAAGTACACATAATTTCATCCATCAAAAAGTCACGGAAGCAGTGCATTGTTTTGTACGAGCAGTTTCTAACTTCCAAGTCCAAATTGCGGATGGGGGCACAATGAAATGTGAAGGCCGCTGTGAAAATGTCAAACTTCAAATGGGGGATTATCAGTTGAAGACCCACATGTTTGCCATACACATGGGAGGGTGCGACATTGTCCTCGGTGATGAATGGCTTCACACCCTTGGGCCAATCACAATGGATTTCCAGGAGTTATATATGAGCTTTAAGTAGAACAACTCCACACATACCCTCCGTGGACTCCAGGAGGGAGCTCCCTCTATCATCAGCTCGCATAGGATGGAAAAATTGCTAAAAAAGGGCCATCATGGAGTTATAGCTCAATTTAATTCCATCCAGGCAGCCGAAACCAAGTCTCTGCCGATTCATCCTGAGATGCAACAGATTTTAAATAACCATCTGCCGATCTTTGACAAGCCTCATGAGCTTCCACCCTCGAGAGGGGAACACAATCATAGCATCAACTTGGTTCCAGGGGCCCAACCCCCAAATGTGTGCCCATACAGATATCCGTTCACCCAAAAGAATGAAATAGAAAAAATAATCAACGAACTTTTGGAAGCAGGTTTCATTCGTCCCAGCATTAGTCCTTATTCATCACCGGTGGCCATGGTGCTCAAGAAAGATGGGGAGTGGAGGATGTGTCCAGACTTCAGGGCCCTCAATAATTTGACAGTCAAAGATAAATTTCCCATCCCGGTGGTTGATGATTTGCTGGATGAACTCAATGGGGCTCAATTCTTCACTAAGCTGGATCTTTGCTCAGGCTACCACCAAATTCGCATGAAGGAAGTCGACATTCCAAAGACTGCTTTTCGAACTCATGAAGGCCATTATGAGTTCCTGGTCATGCCATTCGATCTTTGTAATGCCCCATCTACCTTTCAGAGCCTTATGAACCACCTTCTCAAACCATATCTCAGGAAATTTGTCCTTGTCTTCTTCGATGACATCCTCATCTATAGTTGCACTTGGGCCGCACATCTTCAGCATGTAGATCTACTCTTGCAACTACTCCGCAAGCATAAATTATTTATTAATATGTCCAAGTGTTCATTTGGCATGGAAGAAGTTGAGTATTTGGGCCACATTGTGGGGCGTGAAGGTGTCAAGGTGGACCCAAAAAAGATCCAGGAAATGCAGGATTGGCCTCAGCCTAAGACCTTGAAGAGCCTGAGAGGATTTTTCGTTCTCACAGGCTATTATCGCAAATTTGTCTGCAATTATGGTCGCATAGCGAAGCCCCTCACTCAACTCCTGAAGAAAAATTCATTCTTCTAGAATGAGGACGCACAACAGGCATTTATAGCTCTCAAAAATGCCATGTGTTCCACTCCAGTCTTAGCACTCCCTGACTTCACCAAATCTTTTGTCATTGAATGTGATGCTTCGGGTACGGGTATTGGGGCGGTCTTAATGCAGGAAGGGCGACCTTTGGCCTTCACAAGCCAACAACTAAGTGGGAAGAATATGGGCCAATCTACCTATGAGAAGGAAATGATGGCCATTTTACATGCAGTAGAGACCTGGCGACCTTACTTATTGGGGCAACGTTTCCAAATCCGCACAGACCATCACAGTCTTAATTTTTTTTGGAGCAACGCCTATCCTCCCCACAACAAAATAAATGGCTCGCCAAAATGCGGGGATATGATTATGAGATCATTTACGAGAAAGAGCAGATGCATTATCTCGCCAATTTGAGGAGGGAAGTACCTTGTTAGCAATTTCCCTTCCCATTCCAGAATGAATTGAAGAGGCTCACAGGGAATGGTTTTCACATCCCGGGCTCTCCCAACTCATTTCTCAATTGCAGGTGGATCCAAATTCCACCAAGGGCTACTCCTGGCAGGATGAGATTCTTTGCTACAGGGACAGAGTCGTAATATCACCAACATCCACCCTCAAAAGTCGCATTTTGGCAGAATTGCACTCATCCCCCATTGGAGGATATTCAAGCTTTCAGAAGACGTATGCTCGCACCAGAAGATCATTTTTTTGGACAGGCATGAAAAAGGACATCCTTACTTTTGTAGCAGAATGTGATGTCTGTCAACGCCACAAAGGGGAGACCATCAAAGCACCAGGCACATTACAACCGTTGCCTATCCCGGCAGTAATATGGACAGAGGTTTCTAAGGATTTCATTATAGGTCTTCCAAAGTCAAGAAACAAGTCAGTCATCATGGTGGTTGTGGACAGACTTTCGAAGTATGCTCATTTCTGTGCCCTACCCCACCCTTTTACACCGACTTTGGTTACTCAATCTTTCATGGATCAGATATTCAAATTGCATGGCATGCCCACTTCTATTGTGTCCGATCACGACCCGATCTTCACCAATAATTTTTGGCAGGAACTCTTCAGGCTACAAGGTACCCAACTAAAACTCCGTACTTCTTATCATCCACAAACAGATGGTCAAACTAAAGCTGTCAACAAATTTCTGGAAACCTACCTTAGGTGTTTCACTTCAGAAAAGAAACATCTTTGGGTACAGTGGTTACCTCTGGCTGAATGGTGGTATAACACCAACTATCATGCCACCACCAAAATGAATCCCTATGAAGCAGTATATGGTCAACTCCCTCCTTCTCCTACTTCTTATATCAAGGGGTGCTCAAAGGTACAAGCAGTGGATCAACTCCTACAAAACTGCGCAACCATGCTCGCCCATCTTAGAGAGAATCTTCATCAAGCTTAAAACCGCATGAAGCAATAGGTAGACCAACATTGCTCAGAGCGCCAATTTCAAGAAGGGGATCAGGTATTTTTAAGGCTGCAACCATATAAGCAAACATCACTCAAAGACAAGGGTTGTCAAAAACTATCTACAAAATTCTACAGACCATATCAAGTACTTCAGCGCATTGGAGAAGTAGCCTACAAGCTGGCTTTGCCGCCTACTGCAAAAATCCATCTAGTTTTCCATGTCTCATGCCTCAAGAAAGTGATTGGGAACAATTGCAGAATTCAAACCAGTCTACCTGAATTGGACGAGGAAGGGTCAATCTGGCTCCAACCTGAACAGGTTCTAGACACACGAGAAAGGCACCTACGTGGCCGCATGATTAGGGAAGTTCTCGTCAAGTGGAAAGACACCTCTCAGGAAGATGCAACTTGGGAACCAGCCACTATTCTTCAGCAGTTTCCGCAGCTTCAGCCTTGAGGACAAGGCTATTTTTAAGGGGGAGGGCATGTTAGGGTCCCACCCTAACCCTCTTATTTATGTAGTGGGATCGATTCATAGTAAAGAGTCAATAAAGCCCATATTAATAATTGTAAGTGGTTAACTCGCAATTAATGACGGGACCACAGTTAGTTGCAAATGGGCCATGGTATTAGATAGATGGTATTAATAAAACCCATGGTATTGATCCATGGTATTGGCCATGTATGAGTCATATATAAAGGATAGAGACTCCCTGTGAGGAGCATCGTGTCTTATTTTTGTATCGAGCTCTGCTCTATTGGAGGTTGCCCCCTCGAAGAGGCCAGTGAACATTGCTTTCTGAATAATAAAATATTTGTTGTTGTCTCTCACTATTCTATGTTCTGGGTATCTTTCTTCACATATTTTGTATTTGGGTATCTTTTTGCAGGTTAAGAGCATAACAACATCCTGAAAAATGGTTGCCAAAATTTAATCCAGATGTAGGAATACAAGCCGACGAACATATTAACAATTTCATGTTATTAGTTAATTTAAAAGGAGTGACAGAGGAAGATGTTGTTGTTAGGCTTTTCCCTTATACCTTACAAGGATCAGCTGGGTCTTGGTATTTTTCCCTGCCCTCTGGATCCATTACTAGTTGGAACATTTTCCAAGAACAGTTTCTGACTAAGTATGGCGATGACAGATCTTTAGCAACGTTAATTAATGATCTCTCGAATCTTAGGATAGAATCTAAAGAACCTATAAAGGAGTTCAACTCACGATTTAATAAACTCTTGAATAAGATTCCAACCGCCTCTAAACCAAGTGAGCAAATCAGAAGCGAATGGTATATAACAGCCCTACCTTCAAATATAGCTATTTTTGTAGATAGAGCTGCAAAACCAACTTTAGCTGAAAACATGAAAGAGGCGCTTGCTGTAGAGAAACACATTATTGCTTTAGAAAAGAAAGTTGCTCTTGAAGATAGAAAATCCAAAAAAGTTTCTTTTAAGGATGATTCAAAGAAGAAAACCCCTAAAGATCCATATGATATGGAGGGTCTATAAAAATTTCTCAAGACTATGTCAAATGAAATGGTAGAAATCAAGAAGCAAGTAGTTGAAACTTCAACAAAAAGGCCATTTAGAAATTTTAAGAAACTTGAATCAAAACCACCAAATGCGATATCCAATGCAGACTCAGATCTTGAAGAGGAAGAAGAGGATGAAACAGTCTTGTCATCCGAGGAACCCGAAGAAGAGGAGACTGTTGAATGCCATGGGATGTGGGACTTTATTTTACCTAACTCCAATACAGAAAATGAACAAGAAACTTTCCCTGTGACTACCAAGAGTAAGGTACTCCTGAACCTGTTCAAGCAACTTCGAAGAAAAGGAATGCAGGTACCACTACTACCAAAGAAAAGGTTCCCACAAAGAAAGCTACAGTGATACCATCCCAAAATCAACCATCATCTTCAAATATGCCTTCAACATCTAAGACGTTAGTAGTTACAGATTCTATGGACTACAATATTATCGAAGACATGAATAAGACAAAGGCAAATATTACTATGTTTGAGCTTAGTAAACTCAAACATCAACAGAAATTACTTCTTAAGGAGTTAAATGCTGTACCTTATTCTCCTCTTCCTAACGTTGTATTGTCCAAAGCTGCTAATGACTCAGGCCAACCACCTCCTGGTAGAGTAGAAGCTACCGATGCTGTTTTAATTGGGGATAGTTCAAATTCTCATACTCCTCCTTTCCTCTTAACCTATGAGATCTATAATAGAAATCTACACAACTGTTTGATTGACTCAGGGGCTTCCTCTAATATAATTCCAGCTTCATTTTGCTCAAAACTGAACATGAATCCCAAAAGTCTGCAATTCATATTGTACAGTTGGATAGAACTAAGGTCCAGGTTTTAGGGGAAATCAACTCAGTGACTATCAGGTTATCAGCTGATCCAAGAGTAGTTCAGAGAATTGATATTTTAATTGCTGATATAACTGAATTCTATGGTCTGATTTTGAGTAGAGACTGGTCTGAGAAACTCCATGGTTATATTTCCACCGATTGGTCCCATATGTGGCTACCGTATAAAGGAAAGCCAAATCAGATCAAGATCGATGGGGAGAAACACATGACCCATACTGTTACTGAATTCGAACAAGAAAATCAACCAATAGCATTCAATAACAATATTTTGGGGAATTACTCATCCGAATCATTCTTTGGCAATTTCACTACCCAACCATCTCCTTTCTCAATTAATAATTTCACATCTCAAATCAAAAAAAATTCACAAACAGATAGATCAAGATGTGTTAATATTACTGAAGAAACTATAAATAAAATTGTTGAGAATTCTTTATTTTGGTCACTATACTTTGATGGGTCTAAATCTAGTGAAGGTGCAGGAGCAGGATGTATTTTAGTTAGTCCTGAGGGAGAAAAGACCATGTTATCATGCAGATTGGAATTTGAATGCACAAACAATACAGTCGAATATGAGGCCTTAGTTCAAGAACTCTACAAAGAAATTGGTCTTAAAGTTCAATTTTTGAAAGTGTTCGGTGATTCAGAAATTGTTATAAAACAAGTTAGAAATACAATTCATTGCCTTTCTAGTCATCTCAAACACTACCAGTCCTTGGTGGAGGAACTCATATCTCAATTTTTAGCATTCAATATTTCTCCCATCCCTAGGTCCTAGAATGCAGCAGCAGACCTACTAGCTAATGTTGCTTCCAAACTCCTTCCATCCGAAGAATACAACCCAGACAGATTTTCAGTAGAATTAATTTTTAAACCATCAATTCCCGATAATGTCACCAATTGGCAAGTGTTCAATCATGATGAAGACATTTTAAATTTCTTGACTTCTGACAAGTCCTATGATGATCAAATTATTGATGAAAGTGATCATGATCTTCAAATGAAGGAAAAGCAAGAAGAAAACTCAATACCTAAACCAGTGGTCAAGCTTGAAGATTTTTATGATATTAAAGATAGGTTTAAATATGTGACCAATTCAAAGCTCCAGAGTTCCACTTTAAGATTTGAATTGATAAACCTAGGTATTGAGGAAAACCCTCAAAACATCACTTTGGGATTAAGACTTTCTTCAGAAGAAAGAATGGCATTCATTAGATTATTGCGAAAAAATAAATATGTCTTCGCTTGGAAATATGATGATTTGAAAACATATGATGCATTGATCATTCATCATACTATTCCAATGCTTTCCGAACAAAATCCAGTACAACAGAAGTTAAGGAAGATTCATCCTAACCTATAGAGTCAAATAAAGGCTGAACTAAATAAAATCTTGAAGGCTAAGATAATTTTTCCTGTTAGACATTCAAACTAGGTGTCCAATATGGTACCAGTAAGAAAGAAAAATGGCGACATTAGGATTTGTATTGATTTCAGAAATCTTAACAAGGCAAGCCAAAAGGATAACTTCCCTTTACCTACCATGGAGCAGACACTCCATTCGGTAGCTGGTTCTGAGTTAATGTCCTTTTTAGATGGTTTTTCAGGATATAACCAAATTTTGGTCCATCCTGATGACAGGCTTAAAACTACCTTCAGAACTAAGTGGGGAACTTATGCTTACCAAAAAATGCCTTTTGGACTTATCAATGCTGGAGCTACATTCCAGAGAGAAATGGACATAGCATTCAAAGGATTGATCAATAAATCAGTAGTTGTCTATTTAGATGATATTACTGTATTTTCCAAGAAAATATCTAATCATTTACATGATTTGAAACAAATCTTTGAACGCTGCAGAAGGTATGGTATCTCACTTAATCCAAAGAAGTCATTTTTTGCTCTTAATCAAGGAAAGCTTTTGGGCTTCATTGTTTCAAAAGGTGGTATTTATATTGATCCAGATAGAATTAAAGAGATTTTTGATATTCCATTCCCTCATAATAAAAAATCCATGCAGTCATTTTTGGGTCAAATTAACTTTGTTAAAAGATTTGTTCCAGATTTTTCCCAGATTATTTTACCATTGCAAACAATGATCAAGAAAAATTCAGTGTTTAAATGGGGACCTGCAGAGAAAGAGGCATTTGATTCCATCAAACAATCAATCATTAATGCCCCTACTTTAAGCACTCCCAATTTTTCAAGTCATTTCATGTTATATACCCTCGCATCTGCTTCGTCTTATGCAGCAATGCTGACTCAGATTAATGATCAAAACTTGGAAGCACCAATCTCATTTTACAGCTCAAATCTTCAAGGTGCTGAACTTAATTACTCAGAAGTTGAAAAACAAGCCTTTGCTGTGTACAAAGCCATTAAACACTACAGACCCTTTCTCTTAAAAGCTCACACAAAAGTTATAGTTCCTTTTTCAGCAGTAAGACAATTACTAGTTCAAAGGGAATTAGGAGAAAAGAGAGCAAATTGGGTCACAAAATTACAAGAATGACTTAGAAATCAAGCTAGCAAAGATTGTCAAAGGCCAAGGTTTTTGCAAGTTGTTAGCAGGAGCATCCAATATTCAAGAACCTGAAGGTACAGAAGATACTGAAGAAATCAATTAGATAAGTATCACAGATCCTGAATCACAATATGCAAATCTGATTTTCTATTTAAAAAATGGATATGCTCCTCCTAATCTTTCCTATAAAAAAAAACGTGCCATTAGATTGAAATAAAAAAAATCATAATTGTGAATGATGTATTGTTTAGGCGAAATTATGATTCAATTTTATTAAGATATTTAGAAAAACCTGAAGCACAAAAGGTTCTGCAGGAGCTACATGACAGACCAACAAGAGGACATTTTGGAGCTGATACAACAGCTCACAAAATCATTCATGCTGGATATTATTGGCCCACCCTATTCAGAGATACTCATGAATACGTAAGGAAATGCCAAAGTTGTCAAACCACTAGTGGAAGACAAATGAAGCCAACTTTCCCTTTGCAACTAGTGAACATTGAACAACCTTTTGAGCAATGGGGATTGGACATCATTGGGGAAATCACTCCACATTCATCCAAACAACATAGGTATATTCTTACCGCCACTGATTACTTCACTAAGTGGGTTGAAGCAATTTCGTTGAAGACAACAAACTCTAAGGCAATCATGGAATTCGTAGATCAATTCATTATTACCAGGTTTGGTGTCCCAAACGCTCTTGTTTTTGATAATGCATCTTATTTCTCTGGAAATTCTATATTTGAGTTTGCTATTAAAAGGGAATTTAAATTGAAGTATTCCACAAATTACTACCCTCAAGGTAATGGTTTAGCAAAATCCACCAATAAAAATCTTATCAAAATCATTAAGAGGACTATTGAGCAGAATCATAAAAACTGGCATAAATCTTTGATATTTGCACTATGGGCTGACAGAATAACACAGAAGCCCTCCATAAGAACCTCTCCATTTAATCTAGTATATGGAAAGGAAGTTGTCATACCAAAAAATTTACTACTTCCATCTCTAGCTTTAGTGCAGTTTATTGAAGAAATTCCCTCATCTTCTATTCAACTAAGATATGATCAAATCTTGAAACTATAAGAAGAAAGGGAAAAATCCAGAATCATACATGCAAAACATCAGCAAATTATCAAGTCATAGTTTGATACAACTTCAACTAGTTCAAAACAATTACAAGTCGGTGATCTAGTTTTGAAATGGGACAAAGCCCATGAAGATAAATGGAAACACACTAAGTTCCATAAAATGTGGCTTGGACCCTTCCAAATCAGCGAGAAGATAGGCCCTTCCACATTCATATTGAAAGATCTATCAGGAAAGAGAGATTCTCTTCTTTTTAACGGCCTTATATTGAAAAAATTCTTCAATTAAGGAGGTAACCCCTTCTCCCTTGTAAATATTCAATTTTCAGCAAATTTGTGTACATAGTTTATTTTTGGAATCTTAGGAAATAAAGTTATATGAAGCCTCCCATTGGTTTTTGCTATATTGAAAAGTTACTCAAAAGAAATAGTTTTGGTATTTACTTTTGAGAAATGGAGGCCTTAAACGAAAGGAAAATTTCAATGGAATTAGGTATATTTAGATCTTGAAAACCCCATTTTATTTTTGTGTAATCTTCTCAAGATTTAGAAGTACTGTAAATCATTTTAATGTTTTCAAGCAGCATGAAAATGGTTATCAATACAAAACAGAAACGGATTCAATCTTAGCATCTTCAACTCTTACCCTGTCATCCATGTTCTCTTAAGGAGAAAATTGTTCATCCCATTCATCAAAGTTTATAATTACTCAGAGTGTAATTCTAAAATATGTATGATATAAAAGATAAGAGGTCTTATTACAAGCCTACTTACCATGATCATAAGGGGAATAGTTCAACTGACATTACCAATACTGCATACCAAAACAGGGTAATGGCTTATAATTATAAGACAAGGGGTCTCATCATGAGCCAGCTTGTTCAGTTAAATTACAACCAGTGAATGGCATTGTCTAAACAGCTGGCCACCAAACCAAGACAATGGCTTTTTATCTTACAAAATAAGAAAAAATAAAAAGTGATACAAAATATGGAGACATATCTTTGGATTCATTCTTTTTTATTATACTCTTAAATGGATGGAATAATGAATGATCAAATGGTTAAAAGGTATCCCTGTCGAGACTATAGACGTTTGCTGGCAGCAGAGGCTCTACCTATGACAAAGGAGTCATTATAAAGCTAAGTTGGAAAAGTCTTTTGTTTTATCATTATCAACCAATTAAGGATAATTTAAAACTTAGAATGTATTTAATTTTAACAAGAGAAGAAAATAGGAGAAATAGTTGTTATTATATTCAGGATTTATGATTACCTAGTTATATTAGAATTCTTCTATTAGATGATATTTCCAGATTAAGAAAGTTTAAGTATTTTAATTAATTTCTCAGAGATAACTGTTTCTCCCAGTGAATCACCAATTGTTGTGTTGTACAACAACCCCCCATTTCATAAAATTTTTACTTAAAAAATCATAATATGAAATGGGTCCCTTCTAAATTTAGATTTGTGAATAAATTGGTATTAACCCATTATTAGAAAAACCCTCATCAAAAGGTTCAATGGAAATGATATATTTTAAAATAAACCTTTTTAAATAGAAATAAAGTCGGTCTTGTAAATAAATATAAAGTTCTTTATTATTGCGATAAAGTGATCGCAAGATCGCATATCGCAATAATAAGGAAAACATATATAAAGACCCATTGACTTACTCCAATCCGAAAAGCAAATAACTATCGGATATCGGGAAAGGAAAATCACAAGTATAATGAAAGAACCTCCCTCATTTCTCCGATGCGATATCGCTATCGGCAATCGGCAGTAGCAACCCAACGCATGTTTAATGGCACATTCAAATCCTCCGATGCGATAAGGCATATCGCAATCGGCAATCAGCAAAGTTACAATAGCATAAGTAATAAGACCTGAATCCATCTCCGATTGCGATGCGTTAAATCAAGGCGCGTGTTTCAAAAACGTAATTAAAAGGCTTGCATGCGTTGTATCACCTTTCGGCGATCGAAAGATATTTTGGACAAATATTGAAGCCTTTCTATTCACATTACCAATCACCGACTGCGATTTACTTCTGATTATCCGCCAAAGAATCTAAGCCACGCTTGAATGGACCATTCATCATATAAACAATATAATGGGTATTTAAAAACTCCTTTACCATGATTGACAGGTTAAACGACTAATTAATGAAGCAGTTATGGCGAGATTTTCCTTTAGATTGTATCTGCGGCAGTTTCACTATAATCCATTATTATCCATTGATTGACATAATTCTTTCATATTGGTTCATACTAGCTATTCTCTGTATCACGTTGGTTTCATTGCTTGTGCAGAACTCCGCCGAAATAACGAATTTGAAACAAATGGGAAATAAATCCAAGAAATCCGTAGCAGTAGCGGCTCCTACAGCAACAGTGCAGCCAACCAATGATCCAGGACCAAGTAAAAAAGGGTTAATCTCAGACACTACGTGTCTCGGCCTTGGAAATACTAGTTGGCAAAGCATCTAAAATTTAATTGAAGCATATGAGCTCAAGGAAGTATCGGAAGAAGCTACTACAGACTCAACTAATAAATCGAAAGCTTCCCTTAAAGATTTAGCCGATTCATATTTTCACAGGATAGCAGCACGTGAGAAAATTCTTCCATACACTGATGTAGTGAGATGGGTGGTAGAACAAATTCCAGTTTCAAATAGAACGTTTTGCACAGTTGATGGAAGGATTTTTGGCTCATTTCAGCCTGATGACTTAAGGAAGATGTATCACTTACCTGAACCTGAAAAGAAATACAACAAAGCCTTCCTTGAAAAGTTCGCAGAGGAGAACGAGACTGAATCAGCCCCAATTAAGCAGTGGAGACAGAATCCTACAAAGCACAAACATGAATCATCGGGTAAGTACTCTGTGGAATCATTGCCATCTCCTTATTGTTATGCTAGGGCAATAATGTGTAGAATGTGGGGAATGCATGACTCTGCAAAGTTCACTATTGAAATGGTTACTTTAATGGAAGTGGCGGTTAATAGTTATGTGATGGATTGGGCAAACATATTGTCCGATAAATTAGCCACTGCAATTCTTGAATTTAGATCAAATTCACGCAAAACCATCAGGACCATTCCCCCTTTTTATTATAGTTCTTATATTATGGATATTCTTTGCTTTAATTCTGAATATCCGGTACTCGGGTGGAGATGGACTTCCCAAGACCCTAAGCCAATCCATATTTATCATCAGATGTTATGGAAGGCTCACTATAAATACCACTTGTACCAAATGTGTAATGGTTTCATGTTGCCTATCTATTATGCTATTTTTGATAAGCCTACCCCAAGGATTTCTGAGGAAGCAGGGATTGACTTGACTGCTGTAGAGAATTGGTTCGGGGAAGACAAGTTCGCATATATAAGGGTTTATGGTAGCCTTGCAAGACCCCATGTCATTCCTCTGTATGTACCTGATAAGCTGTTAGCTCCAGAATTGGCCTACCAGATAACAACAGCAGGAACATCCAAAACTCTTAGGAATTCTAAAAAGCAGGCGTGGCCTACATTTCCTTTGAGATGCGATGTTTACACTCTACATGATTACAAACATGCAGAAAAGGAGGCAGGAAAAAATAAACATGCTCAATCTTGCAACCATTCCTAATAGGCAATACGATCCAAGGAAAGTTTCCTATAATGTTCTTGAACAAGCCAAACTCACAAAGTTTGATCATGAAAAAGATGAATTTGATGACTTGTTTTCTTCAGCAGAATCATTATTTCAGGTAAAAACATTGGTCAAAATGAGATATAAAGATGAAGGGCTGGTAGAATTCAATAGGCTCAGAGAACAGAGGTTGCAAACTCTGCCTCTAGACTTATTAGCTACTACCCCAACAACCCAGTCAAGCGAGCCTGAACAACAAATTGTTGACAAACCTCCTGCTATGGAAAAGATTCCTGAGAAAGGAAAAGAGCCAGAACAGGAGAAAGAAAAGGAACGGGACAGTGAACATATCGATATAGATACTCAGATTGATCCCAAACTCCTTAAAGAATGGCAACAATTTGATTCCATTATAAGCAATCCTGAAAGTTCACAAGGTTTCAACACACCTCAAGTAACAGTTGGTCAGGAGACAACGGCAACTACGGTTCCAATTGAAGGGACCAGCGCCCTACCCACCAACAAAGATGTAGAAATAATTCCTAAGGATCCATCCGATCAAATTGTTTTGCAGATAGAAGACATACCACCATTAGATGTCTTTTACAGTCCCAAACATAGGGCTGTAGTGAAAAGACAAAGGAAAGGAGAAGACTTGATCAGTCTTCCCTTTTACCAGCACAAATAGAGATGGCTAATGTGGTATGGAAAGAAGAATTTAATCCTTCTGATGACCTCACAAAACTTTCTCAGTATGCTAGAGCCTATTCGGCAGCTACTATAGAGAAAGCATCGGAAGTAAGCAATCTACTTAAGGAAAAAGACCAAACAATTGTTCATTATAGTCGCATGTATCTAAAAGACAACAAAAAATAGAATAGTCAGAACAACAACTATCAACACAGCAGTAGATAAACAACCAATTAAATGAGAAATTGCTCAAGGAGAAGCAGAGGATAGACCAAAGCGCAATATAGAAACAAAAAAATTATTCGAAGCATTGGCCAAGCTGAAGACAATGAATGAACAAATGAGTAAGACAAAAGATGAGCAAATCGCTCAACTGCCACACCAAGTAGAAAAGTTCAAGAGTCTTCCTCAACCAGCAGACTTCAGGTCCGAAGCTCTCCAGATTAATAAAGCATTGATTAAATAGCTAAAATTGCTATGTCGTAATATTTCCCTGGTTTAGCCCCTCTGTGAGATTACTTCATCAATAATTGACAAATCAGTCGATGCCAGGTAGGATTTGGAATAGGCCGATGAGACTTTAACCAACTTTCTTGCTTGGCAAGAAACCAGTGAAGGGCAAGCCGCAAATTTGCCTAAAATTATAGAGTCACACAAAGAAATCATTTTCCTAGAATGGCAATCACAATTGATGAAAGCAGAAACAGAAACCTCAAGATGCAGATTATCAACCAGTAATTTAATTGAGTTAATCAATGATACTCTTTATCTGTCTAACTTGATTTCACAGTGCACTCCAGGTAAATTGCCGTCAGCGAAAGTATTGGAACAAACATGCAATCAAGAATTGGAGAAGAACGGAAGATTAATCACTGGCATCCAAAGTTTAACCTGGGATACCTTTTGGTTTTTCCTAGTTAAACCTTACAGTCAAAGGGCAGCACTCAAATTTTTAACCGATGCAATCGGTTACATGATTCCCGAAATCCATGATGCCACATATTCAGCCCAACTGCATTCTTGTCTGAGTCACCCTCCAGAATTGTGACCAATGCTTGCTATCTGCCAGCTCAAGCCAAAGGAAGATCATCCGAAACAGTGAATCATGCTGCCGACTGCAAACATGCCTATTTCAAGGAGATTCTCATGGTTTAGTTATACCACCTAATAGCATTTTTATTTCAGAATGAGTTAGCTTAGATAGTATTTATAGACCCTTTCATTGTCTTTAGAAAGGGTCCTCAGTTTTTGTATAAACTCAAATTAGTAAGTCACACTATTGTGTTTCTGATATATTTTTTATGAAGACTGGGCCAATATTCTGAATTTTATCGAAGAAAGCTTTGATGAGATATGCACTATTGCTTTTTTATGGAAGTGTTTCTAAGTTAGAAGAAGAAATATGAATGTGATTGATATCGGGAGTGATCCAAATAACATATGGTACTATTATCTATGCTCTTGCTTCATTCTCTCATGTGAATCAACATTTATTTAATCTAGCTATCATTGGATATATGTATGTGTTTTAACATCAGTCCTTATACTTATCACTATTGAATGTCTAAGGAATGTTATTCTTTCAATCATATTTATGTCAATGATATATGAAGAATAATGTAATAATGTTTTCATGATTACTTTGTTCAACTACTTGAACAAAGTAATTATCATATGAATAAATGTCTTCGTTTACCAATAGAGTCATCTATATGCATGTTTATAGATAAAGATCATCAAATGTTACATTAAAGCAGAAATTTCTCGGGATAGGATAGTTGTTTATAATTTTAATTTTTTAGATTGAATCATTCATCCATTATCATTATATGTCAGAGAATCAACCACTTATCCATCCTATTTACCAATTATTGGGAAACTCGTCCCATTATTTCTAGTCGGAGCCACCACACCAAACGGAAAAGGAGCTGCCTTTAAGGTCCGGACCGGTTGGTTTTCCCCGATGTTGTTGCAGCGATTTTCGAGGCATCAACACCAGCTCAAACTCTATTTTTATGGCCTGCTTCATCTTTCTTATTTTAATTGTATTGATTATAATGATAGTGGCCCTCAAATGTTATCTATGTGGTTTGGCTTGTAGATAATATCTCTATGATTCAAAAAACAAAAAACAAAAAAAAAAAAAAAAAAAAAAAAAAAAAACAAACAAAAACAAAAAAACAAAACAAAACAAAAAAAAAAAACAAACAAACAAACAAACAAAAACAAGAAAAAAAACAAACAAACAAAAACAAATAAACAAACAAACAAAGCAAAAACAAAACAAAAAAATCTTTAAGTGGCTTGCATTAAAAAAACCAAAAACAAAAGATCTTTAAGTGGCTTGCATGCATGTTATAGTGACTCACGTTGGCTTGCTTCTACAATGACTCATGCTAGGTCACATATAAACATTGTGGCATCAAATTGGTGAAATGGATCACTCTATTCATGGCCACTATTAATATGGCTCATTGGCTGGAGATCAATGCCTCGTGGCTCTCTTTGTGTTTACAATGGCTCAGACTTACGTACAATGTAGTGGTACCAATCATACCATGGCCCACGTAGATTAAATTACAACGAGACAATACTTTGATGTATGGAATGTAAACACTAACCATGAAGACTTTGATGACAATAAGAAAATACTCCTAATGAAAATAGCAGCGATAACTTGGCAGTGATATTCATAACAACTACATAAAATACAAACTACACTAAAGTTTCACGAAGCAATTCTCGTGTCAACATTTCACTGAGGTTCATGATACTACCCTATGGCTCACTCCTATTTGATTTGGATTTGAAGGAATGCGAATTACTTTCACTATTTGAGGATCCAAAAATCCAAACTTTATAAGCGATTTTCTAAGGTTCATTGAAGAAATTACGACTGATCAAGAAGCCAAGAAGACTTCCATCTACACTCATTACTTTCTATAATTAAGTCAAACTTTATGTGGGAAAATATAACACTAAATTAATACATATTCCTATGACAAATTCGAAGAACGCATTACAGAGGATTCTAATTTGTACATTTCAAATATAATTGTAGTTTATGGCTAGTAGACTCTACTATACTACAATGACATTGTATACTATGTGGCATCATGGCATAATGACATCGAATAGAGGAATTACTCTAGGAATAAATCACTTTGAAATGGACTATGGCACACTTCGAGGCATCACTAATCTCTGTGAAGATTGCATCATTACTATGACTTGTTGTTATCAACAATGGTCTATGTATCTTGTTTATGGTCACACAACAATGTCTCTTCAATACATATATATGAAAAATGTGTCATTAAAATTATACTTGAATAATGGATGGAATGCCAGATTAAAGTCGACTTGAATTTTGGACCTGAAGAAATTTTGGAATATGTTAACTTGACCAAGATTTGTAAATTATGGTAGTACTAAATCCAAGGATCAATGAAGCTTATCCTTGTGCTAAAAATCTATCTCCTTATAATGAAGTTGATCAAGACCAAAGAGGAAGGTATGGTAAGGTTGCAAAGGTATGTACAATTTTACTTGCATTTCATGTTATGGGTCAATATTTTCTAGGATTTTACAGTTGTTCGTTTGCATGTTTTTAGAATCTAGGGTTTGTAGGCCTTGAAAATTTGTGAATTCTTGAAGACTCTTGGTATTTATATTTTCTATACCCTAGTTTAGATTGAATTAAAAATAGGAGTGAAAACCCTAACCCTAGTTATTTGTTCCCTCTAAGGAAACCCTAGCTCTTGGGAAATTGTATCTAGGGTTTTCATGGCTAAATGTTCTTGGATATTGAAACCCTAGTTTTGAAAGACAAAAACCTAGTACTAAGTGCCTCTGCTAAAAGTAAAATCCCTTATAAGGGTTAGATCAATTAATTTCTACGGTTTGTATCTAGAACCCTAGAAGTACACCTTTGATAAAATCATGGAAAGCCTAGATTGACAGGTTTGACAACATGCTTTTGTCTTTGTATATTTTTCTTGGTTGTACTTGTTGGTGAGAATTGCAGGTACATAATGAAGGTTGTTAAAATTGTGGAAGCAAGATGAGAAGGATGGAATAACAAAGTAAAGCAAGACTCGAGCTTGACGACAACTTCTTGATATTGATAAGCATGATGGAAATTTAGAGTTATAGGAACCGTGATGATATTGAAGCTTCTAGTTAATGAGTACATTCCAGGAACAAATTGATGATTGAAAGATGAATCAGAACATTGTTGCAATGTAGAACATTTACTTTAGAGGGAGAAAGTAAGAGAATTTGACACCTTAATTTAAGGCCATTATGATTTGGCTAGTTTGATACTGATGATTTGTTTTAGATATGATTTGGATCCCTAGAAAGAAATATTACATAATTATATACAGAGGCTGGAAAGATAGCAATTGACACATTTTGTTGGATGATATTAATGTACCTACAGTGGTGTGATTTGATCATGAAGCACATGGATTGCGTGAATAGAACTATTGATGGCTTGGATAAGCATGAAAGAGGAATTGATATTGGAAAGTTGATATGACTTATGAGGCAGAAATTTGTGATAAAGGAAGAAGACATGTGTTAGCAATTTGAGGAAGCTCAAATCCTTGAAGAAAATAGATGAACCAACTGATGATAAAGTTGTATGATGATTGATAATATCCATAAAGGTAAAAAATTGATATGATGTGATGTTATTAGGAGCCGAGAAACACTATGATGAAGATGAAATGTGAAATAAGGGCGAAGCTCATATATGATGTATTGTGAAATAGGAGCCCTTCCAACTATCTCTAAGATCTCCATGAAAGAACAAGTAGTTGATGCATTGATGAAGTATGACACAAACCAAGGATTGTGATGATGTATCCCTAATTAAGAGGGAGTGATGGTGGACACTATATTCTCCACATGGGTCATGCATTAGGTCGGGACTAATCATCATACATCTAGTGTATCACACTAGGAGGGAGAATGGAGGATTGAATATGCATTTGGGGTTGGTACTCCTTAATGGTTGGAGTCCAAGAAAGGAAGTATCCTCGTGGACTGACACTCTTTGAGGATTTGACAGGGTATTCAAGATAAGATTGGTATAAGAAGACTAATATTCTTTGTGGATTTGGAATACAAGATAAGAATAGTCCTGGAAGGACATACCTAGTGAAAATCTAGATGGGGTATGTGCCTTGAGAGGTTATGGTGGTGTCCATATGTATGCCTCCCAGCATTGTGCTCTAATCTTGTGAAGAGTTAGATCTTTTCAAGTGAAGGCCTTGCTATGTTTATATTTGGAAATGTTAATTATGATGTTGATGCTTAAAAATGTCTTACCAATCCGACTCTTCTTATGAGAATATTTCAATTTGAGAAGTATCCTTATACTAGTTGTGGAATTGTGAATACCTCCCTAGTTAAGAGGGAGTTTTAGAAAATGTAACTAGATTCAAACTTCATAATGATCTTTGCACTTATGTAATTGTATATTTTATGTAAAATAAAAATAAGAAAAAAGAAGTATTATTATTATTATTTTATTAGATGAGCATGTTCTTCATGCTTCTAGGAATTGTTGAGTCAAAGTGCTACTTGGACATATTGTAAAGAAAAAGGAAAATTAAATTTTAAATATGTAATTTGGGTAAAAAACCCCTCTAGATGCCAAATCGGCGCTACCCCAGAGGTCATGTCTACTTGAAACCCTCTGGACAATATAAATAGAGGGTGATTTGAACTCATTTTTATACACACAATTCACTGGATTGGTTCTGAAATTTTACAGAAGAAGGAGAGTCGAAGTTTGAAATGGATAAAGGGTTTATGGAAGTTTCACCTTATCTCATCTCTTTTTGAAGACTTGTTGTTGGTATATTTATATTGATGGATTTGTTGTGCAGAAGGTTGGTCATATAGAATGTTGGTCATGGGTCTTGGATATCTCACTTTGATATAATTCTATAAGAAGAGATTATGTTTTGGGTTTTCCCCTTGGAGGGGTTTTTCCCCGGCTTGGATCTTATAACTTGTGTTCATTGTTTTCATGTGATCTTCATGTTTACGTTTTTGGTAATTATTTGATGAAAGAACATAATAAAAAATAATAAAAGGCCAACAAACATCACAAGCAATTATCAAAGAAAGACAAATCTAATCTAAATTACAAGCCTCTCGATTTCTCAAAAAAGTGTACTAATAAAGAAAAAAAGCAATTACAAGAGTTGTTATGTTAAGATGGAGGCCATCAAGAAATCGTCAGTTTCTACTAATGTTTCTAAGGTCAGTGGCTACAATAGTAGAGGAGATTCATAGCCTTGTTTTCAATGGTAGCAGCACCACTCCACACTATAAAAACAAGTGGCAAGAATTTCTAGTGGGGAAAGTCTCAACAGAGGGACTTCGAGGTGTTAAATAAGAAGATTAGCCAATATTCAGTTCTAACATTACCAAAGAACTTGCATCATCCCTTCAAAGTGGAGACAAATGCAAGTGAGTATTTTGTGGGAGCGGTCGTGCTGCATGGAGGAAGGCTTGTAAACTATCATTCTGAAGTATTTCATGAGGCAGTCCTTAACTACCCTACCTACAACAAGGAGCTCTATGCCTGGGTGAAAGTTGTGAAGAAGTGAAAGCATTGTCTATTAGGTCCCTATACTACTAGTGTACCCCCTTATTGTTATTAATGCAACCCCATTATTGTATTGTTGTTCCCATGTAGTCCCCATGTTGTTATTATTGTGCCCCATAGATGATCCAGGTCTAGGTGTGACGAAGGATCCTTCCAAGATATTTTACTTTTATGATGTGTTAAATTTCATTTTTAAAAGAACATAAATGCATACATCTGCATTCTGTAAAGAAGAGGAACATGACAATCATCAGCGCATGAAAACATAAGCCGTTGATAACGGAGTTCGTCCAGGAGGGACTACGTCTCTGGGCCTCGGTGTCAAGATGGTGTAGGCTACTGCATTAAGTGATGTCAATAGTGATGATGTACATAAGAGATGATATCGCTATCATACAAGGAAAATTCCCTCACGCAGGAGTGGCTCCAAGAGAAGTTCCGCTACAGGAACTCTCAGTAAAAAAGGACTCCTATCAGTATGACACAAAATCATGCATGATTATAATGAGCAATCCTGCCAACATGGCACAAAAGGGATCTCAATGCAAACATACATGGTGACACATGAGTATCCCATCAACATAATGACAAATGGATCTCAAAAGAAACATGACGAATCATGACAACAAGTACATCCCACAAATTATTCCACATCACATCAAGCAGGAATCATGAAAACAAGTAAGAAACAAGATCCCTCATCAAACATCAAACAGGGATTGGTGCAACATAATGAATAACAAAAGAATTACATGAATGCACTGCATATACCTCACATCTAGGGGCCATTTGAAGAAAAAGATGTCAAACTGCTGAAGTTGTTCGTACCATCGATCTCACACCGTCGAATCTCATGGAATGACTGCTCACACATGAATGCTAACACCTGCACTCCACTTTGAAAGGTCGCCAAAACATGAAATGAGAAAATGGAAAATCTGAATGCACCATCAAATTTGTGGCATCAAATAGTGCAAAATTGACTGTCAAATTTCTGAATTCTGAGAAAGTGGAAATCTGGGGCTCAAGGAATATTTTAGATTCCCCCTATATTCCTCAAAGATTCCCTCCTCTGGGTCCTCTGAAAATATGCTACTCAGGTCAGTAAACTGATTGCACCATCGGGTTCGTGTCGCCGAGAGGTGTAAGATCGACATAAATTTTGTCGATTTTGGACACTGCAAAAATTTCACCCTCATGAGAATGTTGCCCAATCATGGTTCCACCTGCAATAAATTAATTTAAAAAAAATTACAGTGTTGGTTTCCATGCCCACTCCTGGTTCCTCCATGCCTGGGCGCACTAACGAAATGAGGGTTTATATACATTTTTGGGTGGATTTTTCAACATGGGTTGGTTGGCACAATGACAACTTTAGGAATTTGTTGAGGAGGGGTCGGGGGTCAAATCCTGCCCCAACCGAATTAACCCACATAATATTATTTTGTTAAATTTTAGGGTGGCGGGTCTGCTGTCTTGGGTGGCCCGCCCCTCATTTTTTCCAGAATTTATGGTGTACATGGGAGGTGGCAAGGGTGGCAGGGTGAACAACCTGTGCCCCCACCTTTAATGGTGTTTGTTTGAGTGGCTTCAAGGGTGGGGGGGTCATGGCCGCCCACCCCTTAATTAATATCTTGTTTGGTGGTTGAGGGAGGGCTGACGGGGGTCGTGGCCAGTTGGCCCATAAATAATTTTTATTTTTTTAATGTAGTCCATTGGGGGTTGGCGGGGTTGGTGGCCCGCCACCCCAATAATATTTTTTATTTTATTTTATTAATTTTTTATTTTTTATTTCCCTGTTATAAAAAACAAATTAGCCATTTTTAAAAATTTGAAAAATGACCGAAGGAGACAAATTAAACAGGCCACTAATTTGCTTGGAATCTAGTCAAAGTTGGCTGGATTCCTTCCACCAGAAAACTTCCAAATTGTGTCTCCATTAAGCCTGCCCAGTCAACAAAAGTCAACCAAAACTTTGACTGGTTCGTTCTCCCTCATATGAGCTCGGATTGACGAACTGTTCACACCGTTGCGATCAAGACGGCAAGATCTACGCTTTGGTCTCGGTTCAAAATCATTCCGATCACTTTGATTTTAGAGCTTCCATGAGCCCTCTTTGTCTTGTGTGTGTCTCTGAAGCCACCTGGATCAATCCTCCCCACTAAGGAGCTTTTGGTCCTCCAAAAGCATAAAAAATAATCTGCAACTTCTCTATACCTTGCATCACAAGTGTCCTGAAAAGGTCTCGCTTCCATCTCCTTCACCTTTGTCCTTCGGAGCCTTAAGCGATGAGCCGACACCTGCAACCTTTGCAACCTGTAGTACATTATTTTCCAAATTACATGCTTGAATTCATGACCAACTAATGACCCAAGCATCCCACACTTACCACGAGTTTATAACACATACTCCGTGGTTAAGTTTACATCAAAATGGAAACAATACCCCAGCTACGAAAACAAGGCCAAAATATCATTGTTGCTTCAACAAGTGATGGAAAACACATCATCATTGCAACAAATGATTTACAAAGATAAGGCCAAACAATATTTTTGCTTTGAAAAGTGATGGAAACGCAACATCACTTTCACAGTGTAAAAATGCAACACAACATAAGACCAAACATCATTGTTGCTTAACAAGTGATAGAAACACGTCATCACTTTTACATTTTGAAATGCAACAAATGATTTACAAAAACATGACCATGATAAGATAACATATTTAGAAACCATTTTTCACTTATCAAGGTGAATGGGTCGCCTCCTTGTGGTGGTTTTGCTTGTCGAACAACCGTTTCATCTGGTTCATGCACCGACACTTTGTCTTTAAGGCACTGCTCTGGATGGAGCCTCCAACAAGTGGCTCTTTGATGGCCACCTTTGTCGCAATGACTGTAATACATCTTCTTCCTCCAGATCTACTTAACATGTTTCTTTACCTGTTGTTGAGAGGGTCTTTCATGCCTCCTCCTTTTGTGTGCTATTATTCTTTTCCAACACTTAGAAAATGTATGGTTATGTAATCCACAAAAGGTATATGTTTTTCGATGCCATTTTTTACATTCATCATTAAAAACATGATTATAATCGAAATGAACATTCGAAAATTGAAACTGGTTATACCTTTCCTTGCCATCTCTGGTGTAAGTATGGCGATGAGAGATTGCCTCAACTCTTTCCCTACCATGGGCACTGCCATGGGATGATGGGGATGTGTTCCCATCATTCTCTTTCCTCGACAATTTCGATGATGTCTCGGAAGCATCTAACACCTTCGAGCATTCTCCTTTGGTGTATCTCAAGCCTCCAAATTGAGGTCTCTGCATAACCTCCAATTGTTGAGTTATGCCTTGGTTATGAACACAAGGTTATTTTTCCTCCTCGTTCCTGGGCCTGGCAAGGAGCCTCATGTTCATCCCTGTAATTGGGATCTCCACATCTCCAACAAAAATCATACTATGCGAAGATGACACTGAAAGGAAATCAACATCTTTTACCTCCTCTATTGATTTGGAAAGAACTGATGAGGGCTTCTCATCATCTATTGTTGGTGGTTCGCTAGCTGTCTCAACGCATTCCCCAACTTCCTTTATGACATACCCAAGTCCTGTCTGACGGGGTAATTCCTCTACTTTGATGGGGTTGACAATGCCTTGGCCATTCACACCTAAGCCTTTTCCTTCATACCCCATTTTCTTCAATGGTTTGGAGCCAATTCCTGTGGCATGATTTTCAAAAACAACGAAATCATCATCAAGAAACATACATGAAGATGGAGAACTACTTTTTACCTCACATGGGTCATGCTGCAGCTTTTCCAAGGCCTCGTCCTTTTCTTGCAGCTGTCATAGAAAACTATGTTTCTCCTCTTTCTCTTCATGTAGAAGCGTCTTCAATTCAACGTTCTCTGTTTGAAGATTCTGTTTGTGGTGCTTAAGTTCTTCTAGGGCCTCTTCCATGGCTTGCAACTAAAGCTGCAATTGCTCCTTTTCCTCTATCTCTTTCTGTAGAGTTTCATACATTATTTCCACCCTTTGGGAAATTTTGAGCATGGTCTCGTACATCGCTTTTTCATCGTCTGTCACTGCATGTTCCATTGTTCACGCTTGAAATTCACATCCATGCAAAGACCGCTCTGATACCACTTGATCTAGGTTTAGGTGTGATGAAGAACCCTTCCCAGACCTTCTACTTTTGTGATGTGTTAAATTTCATTTTTAAAAGAACATAAATGAATACATCTGCATGTTGTAAAGAAGAGGAACATGACAATCATTAGCACATGAAAACATAAGCCATTGATAACGGAGTTCATCCAGGAGGGACTACGTCTCTGGGCCTCGGTGTCAATATGGTGTAGGCCACTGCATTAAGTGTTGTCAATAGTGATGATGTACATAAGAGATGATGTCACTATCATACAAGGAAAATGTCCTCACGCAAGAGTGGTTCCAAGAGATGTTCCGCTACAGAAGCTCTCAGTCAAAAAGGACTCCTATTAGTATGACACAAACTCATGCATGATGATAATGAGCATCCCGCCAGCATGGCATAAAATGGATCTCAATGAAAACATACATGGCGACACATGAGTATCCCATCAACATAACGATAAAGGGATCTCAAACGAAACATGACGAATCATGACAACAAGTACATCCCAAAAATGATTCCACGTCACATCAAGCAGGAATCATGAAAACAAGTAAGAAAAAAGATCCCTCATCAAACATAAAATAGGGATCAATGCAACACAATGCATAGCAAAATAAGTACATGAATACACTGAATATACCTCACATCTAGGGGCCATCTGAAGAAAAGGATGTCAAACTGCTGAAGTTGTTCATACCATCAATCTCACGGCGTCGAATCTCATGGAATGACTGCTCACACATGAACCCTGCACTCCACTTTGAAAGGTGGCTGAAAAATGAAATGAGCAAATGGAAAATTTGAATGCACCATCAGATTTGTGGTGTCGAATAGTGCAAAATCAACTGTGAAATTTCTAAATTCTGAGAAAGTGGAAATCTGGGGCTCAAGGAATCTTTTAGATTCCCCTTAGATTCCTCAAAGATTCCCTCCTTCAGGTCCTCTGTAAATCTGCTGCTCAGATTAGGAAACTAACTATGCCATCAAGTTCGTGTCACTGAGAGGTGTAAGATTGACATAAAGTTTGTCGATTTTGGACACTGCAAAAATTTCACCCTCTTGAGAATTTTGCCCAATCGTGGTTCCACTTGTAATAAATTAATTAAAAAAATTACAGTCTCGGTTTCCGTGTCTGCTCCTGGCTCCTCCATGCCTGGGCGCACTAATGAAATGAGGGTTTATATACATTTTTTGGTAGATTTTTCAACATGGGTTGGTTGGCGTAGTGGCAACTTTAGGAATTTGTTGAGGAGGGGTCGGGGGGTCAAATCCCGCCCCTCCCAAATTATCCCACATAATATTATTTTGTTAAAGTTTAGGGTGGCGAGTCCGCTATCTTGGGCGGCTCACCCCCAATTTCCACTAGCAGTTATGCTGCACATGGGAGGTGGCGAGGGCGATGGGGTTGACAACCCACGCCCCCACCTTTAATGGTGTTTGTTTGAGCGACTCCAGGGGTGGTGGGGTCATGGCCGCCCACCCCTTAATTAATCTTTTGTTTGGTGGTTGAAGGAGGGTTGACGGGGGTCGTGGCCTGTTGGCCCATAAATAATTTTTATTTTTTTCATGTATTCTGTTGGGGGGTGGCGGGGTTGGTGGCCCACCACCCCAATAATATATTTTTTTCTGTTATTAAAAAACAAATTAGCCATTTTTGAAAATTCAAAAAATGACTGAAGGAGACAAATTAAACAGGCCACAAATTCACCCAGAATTTGGCTGGAGTTGGCCAGATTCCGTCCACTGGAAAACTTCCAAATTGTGTCTCCATTAAGCCTGCCCAGTCAGCAAAAGTCAACCAAAACTTTGACTGGCTCGTTCTACCTCATTCGAGCTCGGATTGATGAACCGTTTGCACCGTTGTGATCAGGACAACAAGATCTACGCTTTGGTCTTAGTTTGAAATCATTCTGATCACTTTTATTTTCAAGCTTCCATGAGCCCTCTTTGTCCTCTGTGTGTCTCTGGAGCCACCTGGACCAATAGAAGCCCACTATTGTTATTATTGTACCCCTACAGTATTATTCTTATGTAGGCTCTGACTATATTGGGACCCCTTAGACTCCTATATATAGAAAGAAGGTTTTGTCATTTGAATCATCCAAGAATTATCCATTTATGTAATGTAAATGAAGTTTCCCCCTTAAATAGGCTAATTTTGAAGTCGTCGATCTATCTCTTATTCCATTTTGTGAGATGGTTGCACAACATTTGGTATGAGAGCTTTGGATTCTAGGGTTTCATTGTTTCAAACAGGTCATTATGGAATTTTCAATATAACTTTGTTTCTACGAAGTTTTAGAAGCTGAAATTAAAACACATTTGAGCCAAAATCTTGTTGAAATTGGTATCCGAATTTTAGATCTTTTCTCTCTATATTTTCAGCGATATGAGCTGAGGAAGTTAGGGCTTTTGCAGGCTCCAGAATTCCATCTCAAATAGGTCATCATGGAATTTTAACTCTAACTTTTCTTCTACAAATTTTAGGAAGCGGAAATTAAAACAAATTTGATATGAAATCGTGCTACACCTCATGTATGAATTTCAGAACTTGGTTCACTATATTTGCGAAGATATGAGCCAAGGAAGTTAGGGTTTCTGCAGGCTCCCGAATTCCACCTCAAACAAGTGACCTTGGGAAAATCATCATAACTTTCTCTCTGAGAATCAAATTCAAATTTCGTAAAAATTGACAGAAATAGGATAGATTGTAGTTTGTTGGGTATCATATTTATGGCTGAAGGTAGAAATAGTGACACGTGGAACTCGTACAATTTCTCTCTACTAAACTAGTCTATAATCAGGTCATCGTAGGAACTTGGACGTAACTCTTTCTTGAAGAATCCAATATTAATCAAACCTGTGGGGTTGGAAAAAGGACTTAGAGGGATACCATAGTACACAATTTCATAACAAGGAGATATAATTACATAGTTACAGTCATTTCAAGATCAAGCTCCTAAAAGCAAGAAAAAGAGATATGAGGAAGCTTGATGGCAAGGATCTGGTAACTTGGATACTACAGATGGAGAAATATTTTGATCTACATGATGTACAATTGTTACAAAATGTATGTATTGCATCTTTATATTTATAAATGAATCAGTTTGTATGGTATAAAGGGCTTTGTTCTCCTAAACCACTTGTCGCTTGGTCAATTTTCATGGAGGAAATGATAGCACAATATGAGGATACAAAGAGCAACACCTTCTTTAGCCAATTGATAAATCTCAAACAAAAGGGTTAGATGGCAGAGCACAGGAGGAATTCCAAAAATTGAATATAAAGGTAAATGATATTCCAGAGAAGCATAGGATTGATGTCTTCATAGGCACTTTAAAGGATAATATCCAACATGAGGTTTTCCTTTGGGAACCTGATTCACTTGAGAAGGCATATAGGTTGGAAAGAAACATTGAAATAAAAATTATGGTAACAAGGAAGACTACCACTCATAACTATAAATATGGAAGTATTTTTTCTCCTAGCCTTCCACAACCTACAAGGTTGACACCACAACAATTGGAAGAAAAAAGAGTAAAAGGGCTTTGTTACAGTTGTGATAGAAAATACACTAAAGGTCATAAGTGTGCTAAGAAGAAATTAATTTACATAGATGGGGAATAGGAGGAAGAAAAGGAACAAGAAACATCAAAAGAAGAGGATATCCACCAGGAACCAACCCCAGAGAAAGAAGAAATGAATTTAACCATATCTTCTAATGCATTGACATGAATTACCACTCCTCAAACTCTCAAGATAGAAGGACATATCAAGAAGAAAAATGTAATAGTGTTGATTGATTCGGGTAGTACCCATAATTTTATTCATTGTAAGATAGCCAAGGAATTGAATTGCTTCCTATATCCAGCACCAGAGTGTCAAGTAATGGTTGAAAATGGAGGAACCATAAATTTCTCTAGAAAGTGCCATAATATCAAGCTATCCATGGGAGAATATGTCTTGAATAGTCCAATTCCTGATGTTGTACTAGGAGTCCAATGGTTACAATATTTCAGGATGATAGCTTTCAATTTTCAAGAACTTTTCTTGAAATTTTTTGGGAAGGAAATGAAGTTGAATTAAGGGGTGTCACAGGGAAACTAGGAAAGATAATTAGCTCTAATGGCATGACAAGGCTTCTAAAGAAAGAACAATGGGGCGTAATATGTTCACTATAGGTTCAAACAATGGAATCATCTATTTCTCTAGATCTAAAAAAAGTCTTGGACAAGCATTCTAAGGTCCGAACAGTGGAGGATCACATCGAGAATCAACAACAAGTTCTCCAACTCTTAAAGGATAACCTCACTTTGGCACAGAATCGAATGAAATAATAGGCAAGTTAACATCGCAACAAAAGAAATTTTGATGTAGGCAATTGGGTATTTTTACAGATAAAACCATACAAACAAATGTCCCTCAAGAAAGCTAAGAAGGATAAAAAATTATCACAAAAATACTTTGGTCCTTACAAGCTGTTGCAAAATATTGATACTATGGCATACAAATTGGAGCTTCCTGCATCTTCTTGAGTGCACCCAGTTCTCCATGTTTCATGATTAAATAAGTTTATAGGTGACAAGCCCCAATTTCAAACAATATTATCGAAACTTGGTGAGGAAGGAAAAATCATATTGGAACCTGAAGTAGTCACAAAATCAAGAACCCGACAGCTACAAAATCGATCGATTTTAGAGTATCTCATCAAGTGGAAGAACTTACCCGCTGAAGACTCCACATGGGAGGATTATAATTTTATACAAAAGAATCTAGAACTACTCAAGCGTTGAGGAAAACACTTTTTTGGAGAGGGGCATGTTAGGTCCCTATACTGCTAGTGTACCCCCTTATTGTTATTAGTGCAACCCCCTTATTATATTATTGTACCCATGTAGTCCCCATGTTGTTATTATTGTGCCCCATAGAATCCCACTATTGTTATTGTTGTGCCCCCACAATATTATTCTTATGTAGGCTCTGATTATATTGTGACCCCTTAGACTCCTATATATAAAAAGGAGGTATTGTAATTTGTATCATCCAAGAATTGTTCATTTGTGTGAAGTAAAGGAGGTTTCCCCCTCGAAGAGGCTTATTTTGAATTCATTGATATATCTCTTCTTCTATTTTGTGAGTTGGTTTAATAACATTATAACAACAAGTGGCAAGAATTTCCATTAGGGAAAGTCTCAACAGAGGGACTTCAAGGTGTTAAGTAAGAATATCAGTCAATATTCAGTTCTAAGATTACCAAACTTGCATCATCCCTTCAAAGTGGAGACACATGCAAGTGAGTACGCTATGGGAGTGGTCATGCTGCATGGAGGAAGGCTTGTAAACTATCATTTTGAAGTATTTAGTGGGGCAGTCCTTAACTACCCTACCTACGACAATGAGCTCTATGCCCCGATGCAAGTTGTGAAGAAGTGGAAGCATTATCTGATGGGAAAGGAGATAGTAATCCACACATATCGACGGTCACTATAGTACCTGTAGGCCTAAAGTAAGCTACAATAGACCAGGTATTACAAGTGGATAGGGTTTGTACAATAGTTTCATTTAGTGATCGGGTATAATAAGGGAAGCACAAACAAGTTGGTCAACACACTTTCAAGACCACCCGAATCAAATATCGCAACTTTGCAAACTGAGATGCACATGGAGCCATTCACCCATGATGCATATATAGAGGCATATTTAGAGGATGAGGACTTCAATGAGGTGTATTAATAGTTGCAAATCTAGAGTCTTATGATGGTGACAACACATTTGACTACCATATCTAGGATGGTTTACTCTACATGTTAGATAAGTTATATGTTCCTAAAGGTGATTAATTGCAGTTGATTAGAGAGGCTCACACCTCCAATGTTGCACGACACTCTAGTGTAGGGAAGACAATGGAAACCTTGCAGAGTTATGTGTATTGACCCAAGATGCAAGAATAGGTACCTAGGTTCATAAGAGGATGCATACTTTGTTGTACAAACAAGCCTAGTAACAGGAAACAAGGTTTATATCATCCTTTACCTGTACCCACTCATCCCTTGGAAAAAAATTCTATGGAATTTGTGGGAGGTTTTGCCAAAAACAAGAAGGGACATGACTACCTGTTCATGGTAGTTGACATGTTCATCAAGATGTGTGTTTTCATGCCACGTAAAAACACCATTATCCAGCAAGAAGTAGCAAACTTGTTCTTTAGACAGCTTTGTGTGCACTTTTGGATACCAAGGAGAATTGTTTCCAATAGGGACACAATATAACTCTATGCATTTTGGACTAAATTGTGCGAGAAGATGGACATGAAGTTGAAGAGGTCTACAACATTCCATCCATAGACAGATGGGCAAATAGAAGTAGTCAATTGGACTTTGGTGAAAATTTTGAGGGGTCACAATCATAATAATTTGAAGACCTATGATGAAAATATGGTATATATGTAACACTCTTATAATAGAGCAATCCACACTTCTACTGGTAAGTCCCCATTTGAAACTTGTTTTGGATATTTTCTGCCTTCACCTTTGTATATTGCATATGGGCAATAAGGAGGATTAAGGAAATATATTACAGGGGATGCCTTGAGGGTTGAAAAAATTATAGGAAAGGTTAGGAAAATTCATATATAGGTACATGAGACACTGCACAAGTCACAAGGAAAATAAAAGGTGATGCATGAACAAAATAGAATAGAGAATACGTTCAATGTGGGAGACAAAGTATGGTTACAATTGAACAAGGAGAGGTTACAGGGTCCTCGTAAGAAAATCAAGGCTCTATGATATATCCCTTTGAGATATTGAAAAAGGTGGGAGCTAACACCCACAAAATCAGTCTAACGCCATACATGTGCATTTACTTAGTTGTGAATGTAGAGAATATGAAACTCTATGAGCCTTCCATGCTAGATCAAGAAGAGGAACAAGGTCTATCTTCTATGGAGGATTTGGGAACATATGCTTGGGCATAGTTGATAGAAGATACCGTTTTGTAGAAGAGGCCCATAACTATAAGACAGGGGAAATATGACCTTTGGTAGGTTGGGTTTAAAGGAAAAATTCCTGGCAAGTATAAATTGTACACCCGAGGGAAGATGGAGGAAACCTTTCCTCACCTCATTCAATAGAAGATTTTGGGGACCAAAAGCCTCCAAAAATGGGGAGGTGTGATCTGAAATGGATCATTATATTTTTTTCATCCATCTTGATGCTTTTAGAGTGGAAAAATTAGAGGAATTAGCTCACAGAACCATTTTTATTGACGAGACCCAGTTTTGAAAATTGGGGTCTGAAACGTTCTGGGAGAATTTTGAGGCATCAAACAACATTTTTTGGGGGTAAAACCTTTCTACTTTGCAGAAGCACCACACATAACCTTTTTTTTGGTATTTTACACACAAATAAATTTTCAACAATGCAAGAATCACCTGAGTCAGAGTCAACATGCAAAAGTTATGTCACTCAGAAGTTGACCTTATTGTTTTCACCACCATAATTTGAGAGGATGCCAAGTTAACATCCACTATTCATGGAAAAGGAGCTAGCCATGTCATCATGATGAAGAAGTATCTAGAAGAGTCTGGATTGTAACTATGGTTAAGAGTTGAGGGAGTCAAATCTAACCACTGGTAGGTTATCGTCCTATGTTATAATTGGGCCACTAGGAGGAAAAGGGGTTCCATTCTTTTCAAGTGCTTTTGTTCCATAGACGAGAAGTGTAGTCAAGAGGCATAGCGAGACACCACACAGAGAGGATTTTTGAATTATAGTAGCCCATGATCCACATGCCTTACTCATTTGTACTCACGACCATTTTTTATTCAAAGAAAGAGAGCAGAAAGGGCCCACCTTCCAGCTGGATTTTCTCCTGAAAGGACTTCCGAGATTATATCTTGTGTAAAATTGTGGCTTGTGAGTTTTTATTTCGTTGTTCTATATTTCTTGCATAATTTTAATTTGCATGCACACACAATAAACAATAAACTACATATCCAGAAATCTAAAGAGAAGGAAACCCTCATAGTCTAGATTTTAGATTTTTAAAGTGTAATTTATCAAATCTGTTGTGATGAACCGTCTAGTGGAATATCTATTACAGTTTACAGATCACAAGGTGATAGAAATGGAGAGTGATATGTACATGTTTTACTTCAACATCTATATTATGGATGTGTCATCTTATTATGGTTGTATATATTTGAATAATTATGTTTTTTATTCATTTTATGATGTAAAATATGAAATTCAACAACTATTTATAACCATCCCATTGAAAATAAATTAAATTATTTTGGAATATCCCAATAAAAAATTATTATTATGAATATTCTCCTTCTATTTTGATAACCTTATGATCTATGAGACAAAGGGTACAATTATAATAAAATGAGGCCATGAGGGGTTCTAGCCTACATAACAATATAACAATAGAAATGTACTTATTCAATATCTAGGGCTAAATAAGGGGGTTTTGGGTTAACATGATGCTTATATATAGCTTATCAAATGTAATATCACATTTTAAGATTTGGGGGTTTTTATAATTCATAGTGCCATGCCTTTGACAAGGTGTTTGTTTTTAAATAATATTGTTTGTAATATAAATGAGTTTATTAATTATTAAAAATATTATTTAATTCAATATTAATATTTAGTCACAATATATAGGAATTGAAAAAATATATTAAGGGAGAAAAATTAGGTACTTTAAGAGATTTTAAAAGATGAAGGTGAATACATTATGATTTTACTCACAAGGTTAAAGAAAAATGATTAGAGAAGATATGTATAGAAAAGGTTAAACTCATTCAGATGAGCCATTTAATGGAAAACTTAATCAAACAAATTGATTTCTAAAATTATTTGATGTAATTCACAATTGTTTTGGTGATTTAATATGCATGCAAGATGTTATCACAATTTCAAAGAATAATATTGACAATTATTATCCCTGTCGCAACAGGGTATAACGCAATCATTATGCGTTGACCCATGAATTAGTCTAGTATTGACCAAAAATTAAACAAAGAATTTGTAAAGTCGAATTTAGAAAACAAAAATGTTTTATTTTTTTAATTTTATTTATCTAGGTTTTGATTTGTTTGGATCGTTGGTTTGCAGTTGTGCTTAATACGATGAGCAGAGCCATTATTTTTGTGGGTAATAATGAGAGGACAATCGACTGGCAGCTCGAAGAACTCAGGCACTACTCTCATCATCTCGCTTATCAACGTGGCACATGAAAGTACTGGCGTGAAATCTAGAGAAACCATATTTTTTATCAGGATTTATTATTATATATTATTATGAATTAAGCAATTGTTTTAGCTTTAACAAGGTATACTTATTTTTATTACATGATGGTACAATTTTTTAATGTAATTAAATATTCTACTTTGTCCATTATTCTGAGGTTTATAATTTAATATATTTGAAAGTTAGAACAACAGTTCTATCTCATAATTCGCCATTGATTTCCAATGTCAATTTAATGCAAGACTAACATTTTACCATAACAATTTTTACAAGATTATTGTTGATGCAGTGCAGGAAAAAATGTGTTTCTTATTGTAGTATACAACAATACATTTAATGGAATGCAGAGAATTTATGAAATTTATAAAACGATAAAAATAACAATCTAATCTCCCTATAATGCATAATGCTTATTTAATCAAACTAATTTACCAAATATATATTTATTTTAAATTAATATAAATTTATTAAAAAAATTTGTCTATTACAAATTGGTCTTTAATCTTGAACAAACTTGGCTCATTTCTTATATTTTACTTTAATTTAGCTATATTTAAACTAAGTAGCACAAACTAGCTACTATGTATTACTTGTTATCTTTTAGATTAGTTTTAGACATTGAAAACTTTTTTTATTTCATTGCATATTTAATATAGAAATCCAAAATTATTTTCATGATTTAATAAAATATTTAATCAAACGAATTAATGTAAAAAAAAAAAAAACAAACCAAAAAAAACAAAAACTAATCAAATCTAATTTAGAATTTTATTCATGATTTAACATGCTTGACATTGTCACTATATAAAATTTGGAAGAAAAAATGTGTGTTAAATTCGACTATAATAATTTTAATTTTATCATAGATTAATGAAAACTTTAATTAAAATTTTTAACATTAAAATTCAAAAGGATCATTTAAATTACAAACAAATATTTAAAATATTAATGAAATCAAATCTTTATCAATTTATTTAATAAAGTTTGTAAACATGCTTGATCGATGTATTATATTCACATTGAAAAATGGTTAATATTATATAATAACATTAAATGATTATTGTAGAAATTTGAGATTAAATTAATTTAGTTAGAGTTTAAAATTATAAGGAATCTCTAATTTAAATAATGTCACCCATATCATTGCAATATGAGGGTCCTATATGATTATGTTAGACTATATAAGGACTACTATGTGGTAAGCCATCACTACACATAAGTGATCTGCTAGCTTCTAATGGAATCTGTGATCAAGTCGGCAATGTAAGTTGGGCCTTTGTATCTGAGGTGGCTCATAAGACTCAACTATCTCCTCATCATGTTGTTGAAGAACTTTCATAGTATACATGTCAATATATACAAAATAACAAACAATGGTAATTAGATAATTTAAATAATAACTAGACAATTTAAAGAAAATGTTACAATAAATTACATGAGCATTAAGAACAAAAAAAACATAACTAGATTAATCAAAACACAACACTCATATTATTTGCAGCATACAGTGGCTTAGCCTAGCTAAATCGATGTTCCCACATCCTTTCCAATCTAACCCTACATATAAGTACTACATAAAATCCAAGGTGTGATCATCCTCATCGTGTAGAAACCCCTATACCTCTCGACTGAACCTATCTGGGAACTATAATTGGCCCCTCTTAGGCATCATCTATCCCCAAGTGCACATACGCACATAAGTCATTGGCCATCAACATAGTAGGTAGGTGGTTGAATATCAAACACAACATGATAGTAATCCTGAGAAAAAAAAGTATTGCAAAAAAATAGTAAACCCATTACTTAAGGTCAGTGGAGTCCTCACCCTCCTACAGAATTCCAAGTGGAAAATTCTGTATTTGAACAAATCCTCCCCTCTCATGGACAACCTAATAATGAAGTATATATCCTCCTCTGACACTACAAATCAAGACTGGCCCCAAATGCTTTCTTAACATGATCTTGACAACGAATTAATCCCATCAACGAATGTGTGTTCCCCTTGAGGAATGTAGCCTCCATATAAACTTGAGAAGTCCAACATTATTCAAAAGAAGATGATTTTGTGTTGTAATAGGGTGAGGCTAGAAATACCTCTCCCTCTTTTACACTTCCCAATTACTTAGAAAGCTATAGGGATTCACAAGTTAATGCCACTATTATTGTCATTGTTGTCTCATATTCACATACAGCTTTCATTAGGTAGAAACTCTCTCTCTCTCTCTCTCTCTCTCACTATATATATATCTATCTAGCTATCTATATATATATTTCTAATAAACGAAATGAGAGAGAGAGAGAGAGAGAGAGAGAGAGTAGCTCTCACATTTTGTTTATTAGAAATTGAAAATAACTCTTTCTCTCTCTCTCTCTCTCTCAATTTCTAATAAACAAAATAGTTTATATTGAGAGAGAAAGAGTCACTTGGACTCACTTGGTAGTCTGAAACGTTGGGTTATTAAAACTCTTTAACAGGTTATTCCTCCACCATCTAAAAAAAAATCACCTGTATGAACTCATTATTTATAAAAATGGTATATACTGAGAGAGATCTTATTTTGAATTTCTAATAAATAAAATGAGAGAGAGAATTTATCTCTCTCATTTTGTTTATTATAAATTGAAAATAAGCTCTCTCTATATATACCATTTTGTTTATTAGAAATTGAAAATAATTATTTTTGTTTGCAAAAAAAATTGTGCTAAACATATGGTATGCTTTTAAAAATAAACACATTGTTGGCAATGTTGAATATACTTAACCCATTGTTAGCTATGTTAGTTACAAAAGAATACAAAAACAATAAAGTGGTTATGGTTTTTATTGATATTATTTGTGCACTACCTCTTCTATGCATTAATGCCTACTTGTGCACCTTCCATGACACAACACACCACTTACAACACATATGCACTCCAAACTACGCCAATGAATTGGAAAATTTTATTATTTACATTAGATGCACTTCTTATGTACACAGGAACCAACAATGGTGCATCAGTACATTTTTTTTCAAAAAGGAAATAACCAACATATTATATTAGATAAAAGGTATTTACATATATAAGGAGTTCTATTTTTCGAACAATTAAAAACTGAAATATAGCCTAATAAGAGATAATTGTTTTCACATCACACTACACATGCAACCTACATATTACAATATCAAAAGACAATATATTGTCTGCCATGTACATAGTATATCCATAAAAATATCACCATTGGACCTACTACCAATTATTTCTAGGTCGATAACAGTCAATTCACACCAAAAGGGAATGAAACTCCACCAAGGACAAAAAAACACCATTCATTATCCTTCCACAAAATTGATAGGACTATAGAGGTATCAATACCTGAAAATAGAAAAGTCTTTATTATCCAAACCATGCAGCCCATGATAGAAGGACAAAGGGATAACATTCCATAGATTGCTATAAAAATAGAAATGTAAACACTCAGCCTCCATTGTCCCCAGTGCATACAGCCACCTATGCACCCACCACATTATCCACACAAACATCAATAACAAAATCTAAATCATTTACCATGCTAATGTGTATTATGTAAAGTAGATTCCAGGAATCCAGGTATTGTAGAGATCATCAACCACGCTAATGTGTTATGAAAAGTGGATTTTCCCAGAAGCCTAGTATTTGTTGTTTTCAAAGGTGGTGTAAAACATTTATCCAAATATATAATTAAGTCTTGCCTTGGACAAAGAGTCTACAATACCATTCAACTCCCTGTGCATATGAGAAAATGACACCATCTAAAATTGTTCAGTCAACTTCCTTATTCTAAGTAACCAATTGATCAACAATGATGGGTTGAAACATATTTTTCTTTTTGACACACCTGACCACCACCTTTGAATCACCAAATACATCTAGTAGATCAACTAAGAGCCACTTTACACAAAATAAATTAACCCATACATCTATAATCTCAGCGCGGATATTAGTGTTAGTACCCCCCTTCCAATAGAAATGGTAATGATGTACGAGATTAATGATGATATAGGCACCACACCCAAATATATTGTTATTTGTAGCACCTTAAAAAAACCCAAATGGAATCTACTCGCAGCATTCAATGGAGTAAAATCCTCATTGATCCCTTACTAGTCATAGTTCTAGATTCATTTTAGTAAGCATCAATCCTAATACAAGAACCTTTTATATTCAGAGGAGTATTTTTTAATATAAATGTGTTCCAGCATCCCCAAATTCCCTATATAACATATAATGGAAGTGTTCGATATACCTTATAACCATACATCTAGTCCTACAAACAAGCTTCTAGGGATGTTGAGTTCCAATCTGAATTAGTGTTTAAAATATGCATTATACCGAGCCAAAGTGAAATTGCAAAAGTACACTTCAAAAAGAGGTGGACCAAATCCTCCAAATCACAACCACATAATATGCATCTACCTGAGCCACATAATCCCCTTCGACACAAATTGTCCCACATCAACTCCTTATTTTTCCATGCCAACCATCCAAAACATTTAAGTTTAAGAGGGATATTCCATCCCCAAATTTTCCTAAACCATCTACAAGACACCTTGTGTGGACGTGAAGGTATGATATACCAATATTATTCCTCCACCAAGAGTAGTCCCTGAACCAATGTGCCACCCCAAGAGAAAATATCATCTTTATCATTTAATGAAATTCCAACCAATGAAATATTTTGTACATACATGTCCTAATAAATAGCCAGCTCACCATATAAACAAAGTTCCCGAGAGCTAGTCCATACTGGATATTGAAATTCAAATAATTACCTGAATCTAATTTATGGAATAAACATTGAGATTATGAATCTTTATTAAAATAGGTGTCAGTAAAATATGGTAACCATTAAATCCTCTAATGGGATCAAGACCAATATCCACCCTGATACCATTACCTACTTTCCACTTAATGTTTCCTAGCAACCAATGTCTAACTTTCATCATACCCTTCCATATATATGTGACAACACAAGGAAATCAGGCCCCCACTAAATCCAAGTCACCAATGATTGGTTCCTTAAGTATTTCTCCTTAATGATTCGATGTCAAATGCCATCTCCAAATAGTGTCCTCCATAAATTTTTCATCAACAATGCTCAACCAAATTTTTCTAAATCCTTTATACCCCAACCCCCATCTTCTTTTCTCAGAGTTAATACCTCTAGACGAGCTAGGTGTATTTCATGTACATATTTTGTACCTTCCCATATAAACTTTGAAATGAGACTATTGATCTTGATGATGATGAATTTGGAAAACATATATAGATGTAACCAATAAACTACAATGCTCTACATAATCACATAAAGAATTATCATCCTACAACCCATCAAGATCCATCTACATGGCCATGTGACCAACCTATGCTCAAAATTTTCAATTAACCAATACCAACCTTTAATTCCATAATTGTTTGTCTTGAAGAAGAAACCAAGATACTTAAATCCAAAATCCAATGGAACATGCTCCAAATTAAATAAACCAACAATATCCATAATATGTGTTGCATTTGGAGAGGAACAAATCAACAAGGATTTCGTGGAGTTCATATATAAACCAGTAGCCTCACCAAATAGGCTAATGATCTGGTGTAAGACCTTCCATTCCAAAACTGGAATTTTCCTAAGGAAAAGTACTTCATCCATGAATATCAAGCGAGTGATATGAATATTCCTAGTAAGCCCCACACCTAAGAAAGTTCCATGGAAATGGTTGTTCGAGATTAGTCTACTTGTTCCCTCTGAAAAGAAAGAAAAGTAGTGGCAATAAAAAACATCCTTATCTTAATCCTTGGAAAGCCTTGAAAAAGGAGGAAGGCACCCCATTTATTAAAACCGCAAAATTAGTTGATGATATACATGTCATAATCTAGTTCACAGACCAAAAAGAGAGACCAATCTTATGCAATATCATATGCAAGAAAGACCAATCGACACAATCAAATACCTTATGTAAGTAAAGTTTCAATAAAACAACCACTTTCTTTTTAACTTTGTGTGATGAATGCATTCTTGTGCAATTTCCACCGCATCCTGAATCTGGTGGTGTTACAAAAAACAAATTGTTGAGGCCCAATATGTTTTGACAACGTGATTTTCATCCATTTGGAAATGATCTTTAACATCATTTTATAAATAGTGTTACACAAGCAAATGGGTCGGTAGTCCTTAAATGAAGAAGCATTTGGTACTTTGGAGATCAAAGTAATAAATGTGGAATTCAATAAGCTAGTTATAAAATCAGATGTTCTTGATTCCTTAGCAACAAGTAGTAAATATTGCCTCATACTATCTATAAAATGAATAAATAGTTCAATTGACCACCCATCTGGTCCAAGGCCCTTATCTCTGGCAAAAAGACTTTAAAACAAATCGACATATCAAATGACACATTTGTCTCCTCATCAAACATAATTAGATATGTATTGATGAATTTAATTAATTAATTAATTTATTTATTTATTTTTTATATCCACCCCAACCCTAGCCATATATTGATCACCAAAATAGCAAACAACATCCAAATGAAGATCCTTAAGTGGTAATAATATTTCTATTATATCCTTCAACTCCTAAATAGTGTTTTCTTGCCTCCTCTTTGAGGCATAGTTGTGAAAAAACTTTGTGTTTTTGTCACCCCGTGTGATCCAAATGGCCCAAATTTTAAATCACCATTCCTCTTCTTGAATCTTGACTCTTACGATCTTCCAAATCCATGGTCATTAAGTAGCAAGAAAAAACCACGATGGGAAGAGTCAGCAATAACATAAGTTTATTGTCAATCTCGATTAATTCCTCCATATTTTTCCTTTTTTGAGCCCTCTCCCATTGACAAAGCTCATTCTTAAGATCCTTGGGTTTTTAAAAAACCATCTCCATCTGAGAAGATCCCAAATGACGTACACAATCTACCCACTTTGACTACACCAAATCCATAAATTCCATATTTTTAAACGAATAATGGTTAAACTTGAAAGGGAGTCCCTACCAATCACCATCCCTGTGCCAATATAAAAGAATAGGACCATGATCAGTTAGCCTCACAGGAATTACCCAATAAAAAAACAATTCCATCCACTCCACCAAGTTCTCATGGATCAAAAAGTGATCCAAGCACTTTGAAATGCCATCCAGGCTAGTTCTACCATTTCTCCTAGTCAGTTTAAGAGGCTCTGGTAATATATTCATTGAATAGTTTAAATTGAAAAGGACCTTGAAATGATTCCCCAATAGGTCCAATTTACACCTAACATGCCAATTCTTATTCGTTGCCACAATTAGATTCAAATCACTGATCAAGATTAATGAATTGATCTTCAGTATGTCGCAACATTCCATACAGTCCCATAATATTTTCCTCAACACATAAGAGGCATATATATTTAAAATATGAAACTGAAGCTTAGAACCTCTAACGAATCCAGATAACAATATTCCTACAAATTATTTATAAGCCAAAAAATTTAGAACCCACGGATTTTAAATAGAAATTAATCCCCAGATTGACCACAAGCATATATAACACAAACCCTCTAGTCAAGACAAATATTTAACAAAATTTTCCAAGCATTATGTTCAATGATCATGGTCTCCTGCAATAAAATGATCGAGGGTAATTGAATCCTTATCAAGTGTCTCAGGGCAAGTCTTTTAGAGGTAGCCCCCAACCCCCTAATGTTAAGTGACAAAATTTTCATGACGGACACTTATCCACATGCATATAATCTCTAAGATCCCAAATTGGAGAAGACGAACAAGGAGTATACAATGAGAGTGCAGGTCCCTCCAATAGGTTATTAACATCCCTAGATGAATAAATCCCACTTGGATAGACTAGCTTCATCTTGACCCATTTCTTCTTCTGAATAGTAATATTCTAACGGAAAAGTGCACTAATGATCTATAAACTTGTGTGGATATTCCACTGGAGAGTACGTCACAATAGATCTTATAAAATTACATTTAAAATATGAAGTTATACATTATTACAAATTTATTAGATTTATGGATATGTAGATTTATTGTTAATAGTGCACGCACGCGAATTAAACTATGTTAAAAATAGAGAACAAAAAAATAAAATATCACACACACATTTGACATAGGATATGCCCTGGGAAACCCTTTTGGGAGAAAAACCCAGCGAGTAGGTGATGTTGCTCCGCTTTATTTCTCTAGATGGAAATATGGTTTTGAGTACAAATAAGTATGGCATGTGTCTCGTGGGATTCTACAATGCACAAATCCTCTTTTGGTGCTTTATCTCCTATCCCTCTTCATTATTCTTGCTCAGCAATGGAAACAATGCAATCGAAAGAATGGAATCCCTTTTCCTCATACTGGCCCTGTTATAACATAGCCTGATAGCTTACTAGTGGTTAGGTTTGATTACCTCAACTCATAATCAAAGTTACAATATAGACTCTTCTACAGTCTGCAACATCATAATCACGTGGTTAGCCCTTTCTTCATGAGTAATGGGGGCTGACACGACATCCTCTTGAATTATGGTGGTGAAAATAGGAAGGTCAACTTCTGAGTGGCATAACTTTTGCATGGGGACTTCAATTGATGCAATTGTTGGGTTGTTGGAAAGGTTTCTGTGTGTAAAATAAAATGAAAAAATGCACACTAAATCAAGAAACTTTTACCCCCAAAAAATATCGTTTGATGCCTCAAAACGCTCCCAAGAGGTTTTAGACCTTGTTTTGCCAAACCGAGCCCCACCGATAAACAAGGTCTTGTGGATGATTCCTCTACTTTTTTCACTATGAAAGCATCAATATGAATGAAAAAAAAAATATAATGATTAAATCTAGATCAAATGAAAATCATGGCATTGATGCAAGCCCAATTTTGAGGTTGTTTAACCCACATTTCCCAAAGCTCTTTCTCCAAAAAGGTGCTTCCTTCAAGCCTTGTATAAACTGCTCTATGGAAATATAAATCCATTTATACAAATAATAGAGTGGGACGAGCCAAAAGGGTTATAACCTTTTCACACCAAAATAACACAATCCCCCTTTTATATAACTCAACCCTTTTAAGTGAATTGTGCAGGCCCATACATTGTTAAACATATGCCCTAATATTTTGTGTTTTCTCGCAATTAGACCTCACATTCCTCCATCAAACAATAGAGCTCGTGGCCCTTTTAATGTACAACCTTACTCCATATTATGCCCCTTGTAACCATCGAAGTAACCATGTGTATAAAGGTCAATTCCCCAATGTTGACCTCCTCTTTTGTTGTCAATTCTTCAAACCTATGGGCTTAAGCCTTTCCGGGCTGGCCCACTTATTGTCTCCATGCCACCACTTCCAATGCTTCCACCTGTCTACACATACTTGGTCCATAAGCCACACAATCTTGCTCCTTTGTGCCTAGTGCAATGGGAAGAAGATTCACAAAATATGTTGGGTTATGAAACCTATAGGTGGGGTCCACTTCACCACGTGAGCCCAATCCTTTATGATGGCCTTTTTTTGTCTATCAAGTAATGCCTCTAGCATGCCTTCAATAGCCTGGAGTGGTAGTAAAAAGTCTCTACAACAACCGTCGAGGTGGAAACCCTCTAGGCAGGATCCATAGTTGGATGTTCCTCGTTCAATGCCTCCAACCTACTCTTTAAATCCCGGATCTTTACAATGTTACTGCTTCAATACTTTTGAGAAATACCTATTCCTACCCGGTGGTGTCATATGGAATTCCTATCGCTATTCTGTCTCTTGATGTCGTTACTTAACTGTTTCCTCTTCCCCTTTAAAAGATAAGTGTTGTATTGCTCCGCCTTGACTTTGCCTCTAACTTTGTTCTATGGCTTCCAGCTCTTTTGCTCAAATTCAACTCTTTATACTCCAATCTCAACTTCTCTATTTGCAAGATTTTACGTAGACCTCAACATAACCCTTCACATTTATTTCTCTATCCTTCACGATCATTAGTTCATACGCTTCCGTTGTGCCATTCTAATATATTCTAACTTAACGCAACTAATTCTTTCAGGGTTTAATTGTCTTTGTAATTCCTTTGCATTAACCTTGCACTCCTCTTCCATTCTACTTATGGATCATTGATTACTATGTTGATCAGTGATCAACAACCTCATTCATTATATGATAAGAAAGGTTTCGACCCTATTCTCAAGGTTCTAACTATAACAAACCTAGGTTAAAAATATATGTAATAAAGTTAATAAAGGCAAAATAAGACCAAGGTCATGGGACACGTATTCCAAGCTTAATGTTGGTAAAAAAAATCCTAGTGTGGGTGTTCATTTAGTTTCTTGTGGCTAAAGGAAATTGGCAAAGGCAATGGAAAAAGCATTGAAAAGGAAAAGAGGCATTAAATTGCATTTTATTTATGAAAATAAATGAAATTAGGAGAAAAGGGAGGTAAAAGGTCACAAGTTGCATATGAGGAGGAAGATGAAGGAAAAATAATGGAAATTGAATAAAATATAGGCCTCATTGATAAAAAAGGATTATGAGGATCAATTCACAACCTTTTGTCAGTTTAACCTTTTGTGAGTCAATTTTGGATCTCTCTCTCTATTCTCTCTACTCTCTTATACTCTCATACACTTAGAGAATTCTTGGAGCACTCTATCATTGGAGAAAGGAAGCCAAAGGAAGGATAAGAAAGCAGTAGGAAGTGAAGATCAAGTAAGCAAGATTTGGATCAAGTAGCTACAAGGGGATTACTTGCAGGTACCGAGTTGCATGTGTGGTTTTCTTGCTAGTTTTGGCATGCATGGTACATGCATGTGTGTATTTGGTTCTCTTGTTATCATTGGCCTGGGTTTCGCCAAGTGTGATAGTGGTTTTCAGCCTTGCCTTTCAATTTTTAGATAGTCATGGTGTGATGGGGTTTCTCTTATTCGGTTGAGATGGATTTCCAGATGTTTTTGAAACTTAGTGTGGTGGTCTAAGGGAGAAACACAAGGCCTAGGAATCCCTAGACCAGTGAAGGTGGTATTGTGGTAAATCCTGATTTTGTATACCCTTGTTGGGCGTAGGAATCCTCGATCGGTGAATGGCAAGATATACGATAAATCCTAGACTGTGGAGACGGACAAATTCCTCACAATTTAGGTGGAGAGATCTGGAGGCATCCATGCTTGTATAGGCCTAGTGATCACTGGACCAATATATGGTGGGATTGCGGTAAATTTGGGTAGTGTATGTTTCTTGTTTGGGCCTAGGAATCCCTTGGCGGGATTGAGGTAAAGCCTAGTTATATATATGAGGGTTTTGAGCCTAGGAATCCTTGACCGATATTGGCGGGATATATGGTAAAGCCTGAGGAATCCTTGGTCGGTTTTGTTGTGAGTTCCACATTCATGCTTGGAATATGGCATGGGGGTTATTGGCTGAAAGAAATATTTGGTTCAACCCAATCTATTGTCAGGTGGTACCTGGAAGTCCTTGACCTAATTCCACTTTTCATATGTTAATAAGATATCTTGTCCTCTTGTATTCCATGTGTAAATGTACTTGTTAATATGTGGTTGTAATGGTTGTTCTATCATTGTTATTTTATTGGTTATATGATGGTTATAAGCACGGTTTATAGCGGGCTTTGGTTGTGGCTCTCATCATGTTTTGATTAGTAAATGAAATTTTAATGAATGTTTGACCTAATAGATATAATGCAGCTATTGTGAGAGGGCATTAGACCTTCGTGACGAATCCCAGATAAGTATGAGGTATGTATGTTCATACTTGTTGTTATGACCTGTAGATTACATGTTCATGACGTGTTTGAAAAAATGTCTATCATGCCTGTTAGGGGTTAGGTCAAGCCCTTTTTCAATTTTTTATATTAGTAGCCTTGTCTCAATGTTATTTACATTTCTGGAAGTTTCATGAAGTTCTGGGAAGAGGCCTAAGTCCTAGCCCTAAAGAAGTGGCTTGGAATCTGAGGTCACTGACACAAAACTACCTAAAAAAAGCCACATCTGCATGGATGCCTTACTGTGGGAGTAACTGGAGGGTCTCAGTCGCATGGAGGGCTTATCATGGGTGCGAATTGGGGTCTATTTTAGTTATAAAGCAAGTTAACTCAGGGGTTTGGCACTTAGAGTGGTTGGTTAGTCCCTGGGGGTCCTGTAGCTTCTGAGGAAGGTCAATTTGGTTTTGGTTTGTCAATTCCACGTCCTTAACTATACTTGGGAAGTTGAATCATATCATTGTAACTCTTCATCACATGTTTACCCCGGTGGACTGGTTAGCTTAAGTAAATGAGGGAGGAGGGTGTTACAGAGTAGTATCAGAGCATGGTTCACCTGTTGGACTAGATGGGCAGAATTTGTTTGTCATACATACATGTTGGTTGCATATCTGTTATGTATTCTTGTGGTATATGTTCTTATTGTGTATGCATTGTGGTGGTCATTGTTGCAGCTGTGTTTCCATGTGGATGTTGATGATAGTTATTGTTAGATGTGGTCGTCATGAGCGCATGTTGGTTATGCTTTTGTTATGAATTTCAGTGTCTATATGTCGTTATGCATGCATTGTCATGGTTATGGTATAGTCATGCATGGTAACTAGATAATGGTTGAAATGATGTCTATATACTGATATGATTATGTTTATACATGTATTGTGTTTATCTGGTTGATCTTGCAAATGAGGTATCCTACCCTGAACTATACTAAGGTATATTGATTATGTTTATGTTTTGGTTTAGATGACATTGTATACTTGTAGTAATAAGATCAAAGATGACTAGCAATATTGTAGACTACTGTTCACAAGATTATCCATATAGATCATATGAGTAGCATGGTAAAGGGAACTCTCCTGACATAGTAGACACATTGAGGAGTTTGAAGGAAAAAATAAGAATTTACAAAGCGGATAATGACATAATTATTGAGGCACATGAGAAACAAGTAGAGGTTAATTAGTTATCCTTCAAAGTTTGTAAAATTTGCAAAGACAGGGACCACTTAGGATCAGTGAAGGGAAGGAGGATAGGACTAACAGGGCATATGGTGGTAGGTCACATGGTGGGAAAAGATCAAATATATATGACGCAATCTGAGATGGTAGGTTCATGGAAACACCTGATAGGAGAGGTGATGGACACAGGTTCTATTCTAGTTCTGCTTTCGACAGGTACCATGGTCATCATTGTTATCATCCTTATAGGAGGAATGATAGGGTATATTTTCCAGATGAGTTCAAGAAATGCAAGACACCTACCTTTGATGGAGACTTGAAGAAACCAGAAGATGCAGAGGCATGGTTACTTGGGATAAATAAGTTCTTTGAGATTCATGATTACACAAAGAACATGAAGGCCAAAATAGTTATCTTCAGCCTCAAAGGGAAAGAAGACATTTGGTGGGAAGATGTGAAGTGGGTTAGAGACATCAGGATGGAGGAGTTGAAATAGCATGAATTCAAGAGACTTTTCAGGAAGAAATATTTGTCAGAGAGGTACTATGACAGTAAAGTCAAGGAATTCTATGAGCTAAAGATGGGATCGATGATGGATGACGAGTATACGACCAAGTTCCTGGAGTTGTTGAGGTATGTATTGTATCTTAAGGATGAGAAAGCCAAAGTTTAGGTATTTTTCAGTGGATTACCATTAGCATTTAAATATCAGATTGAGTATGATGAGCCTCGGTCACTTGAAGAATTGATTAGTAAGTTGAAGCATTGTTATGAGCAATCAAAGCATAAGACAAAATCTCAACAAGGTTGGAAAGGGAAAGACAAAGCTAAATTTAAATGTCATCCAAAAATAACAACACCCCAAGATGTAGGTGAGAAAGAAAATGTTTCACCTTAAAATAAGTTTAATGGACCTCAGCCTGAAGGGCAGTAGAATAAATGTGATGGTAAGTGACACTTGCAGTGTTGGACATGTGGTAAGGAGAATCTCAAGAGGGATTGTCCACAAAATCAAGGTGGTAGGCCTTAGATCTACAATACACAAGAAGCATAGATAGTTGGAGATGTTGGGAAGAGCATTCCAAAGATCTATGCATCATTGGATAATAGGTAGGTGAATCACCAGGCATCTATTATCGAGATGGACAGTAAGAATTGTGATCAAGTTGTTTCTATTTTGATTGACCCTAGATCTAATTATAGTTATGTTAGTCCTAACCTAGTGGATAGGTGTGGTTTGAATAAAGAAGTGCATGTTGAATCTTGGTTAGCTCAGTTGGCTACAGGTACAAAGAAAAGAGTTCATCATTTGGTATGAGCTTGAATGGCATGCCTACATCAGCACATTTGAATGTGCTTCCATTGGGATCATACAATATGTTGTTGGGTATGGACTGGTTGTATCTTTGTAGGACTAAGGTGGATTGTTATGACAGGGCTATTGAGTGCTTGGATGACAATGGAGAACAAAGGATCTTGCAGGGTAAGAATAAGGCAACATCAGTTAGAATGTTTATAGCTATGCAAGAAAAGCGTAGTCGTGGGAAAGGGTGTGTTATATTTGCAGTACATATTTCTAGTGATAAAGGTAAGGATGTTGAGGATGCTTAGGTATTGAGCAAGTACCTAGTTTTACAAGAGTTTCAAGATGTTTTTCCCGCAAATATTTCATAGTTTTTGCCTCATAGAGAAGTGGATTTTTCCATTGAGTTGGTACTAGGGACAACACTAGCATCAAAGGCACCATACAGGATGAGCACACTGGCGTTAGTAGAGTCGAAGTTGCAGTTGAAGGAAATGCTTGACAAGGGGTACATCAGTCCAAATGTATCACCTTGGGGTGCCTCGGTGTTGTTCGTAAAGAAGAAGGATGGTGCACTCAGGTTATGCATTGATTACAGTAGTTGAACAAGGTAACCATCATGAATAGGTGTATGTTGTCGAGGAATGATGATTTTTTTTTACCAGTTGAAGGGAGCAGCAGCGTTCTCGAAGATTTATTTGAGATCAAGATATCATCAGGTATGCATCAAAGAAGAGGACATATACAAGATTGCTTTCATGACTAGGTATGGGCATTATGAGTTTGTTGTAGTTCCATTTGGTTGACTAATGCTCCAACTACTTTTATGTGTTTGATGAATATTGTGTTTCTTCCTTATCTAGACAAGTTTGTTATTGTGTTTGTTGATGATATACTAATATATTCTAAGAATGAGGAAGAGCATGGTGAACACTTAGCAGCAGTGTTGATATTTCTAAGAGAATATTAGTTGTATGTCAAGCTTAGAAAATATAGGTTCTTTCAAAGCAAGGTACATTACTTGGGGCATGATGTTTCCAAGGAAGGCATAGCAGTGGATTCAAAAAATATAAGAGCTATCATGGAATGGGAAGCTCCTTGGAATGTGGATGAGGTAAGGTCTTTCATGGGGTTAGCAGGTTACTGTAGGAGGTTCATCAAGAACTTTTTACACATTAGATATCATATTACATCATTGCAAAGAAAATGCAAGAAGTTTGAATAGACAGAGGAATGTGCAGCCAGCTTTGAGCATTTGAAGCAACAGTTGACAAATGCTCCAGTTCTTAAGATTGAATATTTGGATAAAGAGTTTGTAGTGTGTATAGATGCTTGCAAAGAGGACTTGTTGGAGTCCTTATGAAAGAAGGACAAGTAGTGTGCTATGAATAAAGGATTTTGAATGAGCATGAGAAGAATTATGTTACACGTGATCTTGAGTTGGCAGTGATCATCCATGCATTGAAGATGTGGAGGAAATATCTTCTTGGTAGGAGATTTGTATTGATGAGTGATCACAGTGGATTGAGATATTGTTTGACCAAATGAATCTGAATTCCAGGTAAGCTAGATGGTTTGCCATGATCAGTGAGTTTGATTTCAAGAACAAGTACATTAAGGGAAAGGAAAATAGGGTTGTAGATGCTCTTAGCAGGCAGATGCAAGTAAATCACATTGCAACTATGAGTTCATACAAGACATATCTACAGATTAGATCTTATAGGAAAGACAATAGGATGACAGGTACATGGAACTTAGGCACGGGTTACAGCAGGGTACATTAAACAAGATGTGGAATATCGTCTTATAACAAATCTTTTGATCAGATTTAGGGACAAGATCTATGTTTCGAACAACAGTGAGATCAAGAATATTATCTTGAGGGAATTTCATGCTAAACCATATTTAGGTCACCAAGGATATCATAAGACATTGACAGTGGTGAAGAAGTTTTATTATTGTCTGAATCTGAAGAAGGAGGTGGCAGAGTATGTGGCTAGATGCTTGGATTTTCAATAGGTAAAATCAAATTGTAAGCATTCATGTGGTTTACTACACCTGATTCTGATAACACACTTCATTCTAGTGAAGTTTAAGTATTCAGTGAGTGATGTAGCATAGATCTTCATCAGGGAGATAGTGAGGATGCATGGTGTTCGAAGAAGAATGTGTTGGAAAAAGATGCTAAGTTCACTTCCAGATTCTGGAAAGAGTTATTTTTAGGTTTTGGTATAGATTTGTCCTTCATCACAACTTATCATCCACAAACAGATGGAAAAATAGAGAGGGTCAACAAGATTCTGGTGAACATTTTGAGAATGTACGTCATTAATCAACAACGAAAGTGGGAAGAATATCTTCCACTGGTAGAGTTTTCTTACAACAATGGGTATTAGGAGTCACTGAGGATGAGTCTGTTTGAGGAAATTTATGGGAAGAATTGTAATATTCCCATTAGTTGGAGTGATCCAGTGAACAAGGCATTGATAGTGTTATCACCCCAAGAAACTCTCCTAGGTTGTATATCGGAGATGCTCGGGAACATTACAAACTCAACAAAAATGTTGGAAATATGGTGGATGAATGAATGAAATGCTGCATGTTCAAGCCAGATAACCACTTCTACTATGCTTAACCCCAGACATGGGTGAACACCCCCAGACTACAAGGCTTTACACCACCAATCACTCACAGTTCAAAGAGTAGGTGAAGATGGAGAATACTGACCACACCAGCAGATGGACAAGACAATGTGATGGCCGGTTGCAACCAGTTAAGAGGCCTGCAAATCTATTTCCTAATGCACAGACAGGATGCAGCTCTCTGGCACCTAAACAATAGAAACCTACATACACATTCAACAATACTAACTAGATTCTAACATAGAGGTGGGATGGCAGCCCCTCTAATGCTAAACATCAAAGCAGATTAAAAATGCATAACAGGCACAACTTGGAAAAAGAAGAAGAAGTGGAAAGTGAGCAATTAACAGCAAAAGAAGCTTGTATTAGCTGAAAATGAAGACCAGACGCTACAGGTATCATGGTGGTTACAGTCTCCAGAAGTTGAACCTTACATCAAAATAACATTCATCCCCCTATTACATTCTATCTCTGGGTATATATAGAGTTTAATTAAAAAGATAGGCTGTTGTTCTATGCGTGGAGTGGTCATAATTGACCACCAACCACATTTACAATTAGATATGGGCTCTGTTGCACACTGCCGATTTTAATGGACAAAATCAACATTTTTCTAATATTCTGAAGTCCTTCTCGGGCAGCTGGAGTAAATTATGGATGAAATTCCATGCCTAATAAATTCTTTTCACTGCTCGAGGCCGTCCTTCTTGTCCTTTAGCCATTCTGTCTTTAAATGTGGTTGGTGAGGAGTAATGGCGCAAAGTGCTGTATCTAGCCTTCTTCCTCCTCCGGGAGCACAAAACAAGTTAAAGGCGTAAAGACAGTATGGTGGAGGCGTGAACAGGGAGAGAAGCAAGACAAAGATAGATAACAACTGTTGGATCACAGCGATCAATGTCAGAGATCGCTGGCGGGAGCAATCGGGAATAAATAGGTGGAGCCTTAACACACATAGGTGCAATCTGCGATAGTGATCAGATCGCATCGCAATATCACATCGGCAGAAGCAGAGGGGTGAAACCTTAAAACACACATGGATGCGATATGCGATAGGGATAAAATCGCATCGCAATATTGCAGTGGCAGAAGACAAGCGGCAAAACCTTAAAACACACATGGATGCGATATGCGATAGCGATCAAATCGCATCGCAATATCGCAGCGGTGGAAGACAAGGGGCAAAAGGAGACAGCGGGGTTAATGTGTGATTGCAATCAAATCGCATCGCAAGGGAAAAACGAATGCAGCGGGGTGAAAGGAAGATCTAACGGAAACCGTTAGATGGGGGCAATCAACGGTTGAGATTGCAAAGCGATAGAGGGTTATGTAATTTACGAAGGCGCGTAGTTATAAAGGGTTAATACTTTAGTGCTGGGATTAAACGAAGAATGAGTTTATACAGGATTTAAACGGGTTATCGGGGCTTATAAGGTTTATAAACATAAACGCCCGAGAGCTAGGAAAATGAGGGTTTTAGGCACTTTAGATGAAAATGACAGAGTTTTATGGAGAAACAGAGATAACAAGGATTATGGGAGTGTAAAATAAACGAAGGAGGAAGGAAGAAAAGACCACTGCCAACATCCTTTTCGGCACAAACCAACCACCAATCCTGAATTTGACCCTTTAATCATTGAAGCTTATAGCAGAGCTAACAGATAGAACTAGACATGTTGGAAGAGATGGAACAGGAAATGAAGGTTATCATAAAGAATCTAAATGCAGCATAGGACAGGCAAACAATTTATGCAGATAATCACAGATTGTTTAATGAATTCAGGTGGGGAACATGTGTACTTCCACATCAAGCCCAAGAAGAGCTCCTTGAGGATCGGGTCATGTGCAAAGTTAGCACCTTAGTATTGTGGAATTTTCGAGATACTTAAGAGGATTCGAACAGTGGCCTATAGACTTGCACTGCCTCCGATAGTGAAAGTCCATGATGTTTTCAATGTTTCATTGCTTAAAATATATGTAAAGGATGTTGATCATGTTATTGATTGGTTTGTATTGTAGGTGGATGTAGAAGGATAATTCCAGTTGGTACCTTAGTATATTTTGCAGAGAAAGATGCTCGTGATCCGGAACCAAGCAATCAAGCAGGTTAAACTGCAATGGAAGCACTTTGGGCGCGATGAAGCTACATGGGAGATAGTTGTTCAAATGCGGGTTATGTATCCTTCCTTGCTTTTCGGTTGAGGAAAATAATTTTTGGTATATGTATATATGTATATGGATGTAAATACCATAATGAGTTGTGTTATAAAGCTCCAATAAGAAGTAAGGGTTTCATGTTGGTTTTCTTTTCGGCAGGTTGATCATTGTAAATATCGCATTGAGATAAGTTATAAGGCTCCATGGGAAATATGTTTTTCCTTTTAGTGTTCTTTCTTGTTCTAGATGTCATTGAACATCGAGGATGGTGTTCCCCTAAGGGGTAGGGGTTTGTAATAGCCCCAGGTTAAAAATCCATGCAATAAAGTTAATAAAGGAAAAATAAAACCAAGGTCATGGGACACATATTCCAAGCTAAATTTTGGGGAAAACATCCTAATGGGGGTGTTCATTTGGTTTATTATGGCTAAGGGAAATTGACAAAGGAAATGGAAAAGACATTGAAAAGGAAAAGAGGCATTAATTGGAATTTTATTTATGAAAATAAAGGAAATTAGGAGAAAAGGAAGGTGAAATGTCACAGGTTGCATGTGAAGAGGAAAATGAAGGAAAAATAATGGAAATTGAAGAAAATAGAGGCCTCATTGATAAAAAGGCTTCTGAGGATCAATTCACAACCTTTTTTCAGTTTAACCTTCTGTGAGTCAGTTTTGGATCTCTCTCTCTACTCTCTCATACTCTCATACACTTAGAGTATTCTTGGAGCACTCTAGAATTGGAGAAAGGAAGGAAAAGGAAGGAAAAGAAATCAATGGGAAGCAAAGATTAAGAAAGGAAGAGTTAGATCAAGTGGATACAACAGGATTACTTGCAGGTATCGAGTTGCATGTGTGATGTCCTTGCTAGTTTTGGCATGCATGGTACATGCATGTGTGTATTGGGTTCTCTTCTTGTCATTGGCATGGGTTTTTCCAGGTGTGACAGTGGTTTTCAACCTTGCCTTGCTATTTCTGGATAGTCATGGTGTGATGGGGTTTCTCCTATTCAGTTGAGTTGTATTGTTGGATGGTTTCTAAAGTGGGTGGGGTGGTCTTAGCGAGAAACACAAGTCCTAGGAATCCCTAGACGAATGAAGGTGGGATTACGGTAAATCTTGATTGTGTATACCCTTGTTGGTCCTATGAATCCTTGATCCGTGAATGGTGGGATATACGGTAAAGCCTAGATGGTGGATATGGAAAAATTCCTCACAGTTTAGGTGGAGAGATCCAAAGGCATCCATGCTTGTATAGGCCTAGTGATCCCTCGATCGGTATATGGTGGGACTCTAGACTCTTGAGATCCATTAAATACTCATAAATCTAACTAACCCTTAAACCTCTCTAGCTCTCTCAATATTCTCAAGATCTCTCCTATTTACAATATTCATCATTTTTATACAATTTAAATGAATAATTAAATCTAACTTAGGGAACCAACTCCCTTGGTAAATGAACCCCTATTCTAGTCAAAATACATTTTGACTTGGAAATGGAATGCTCCTGCATCAGACTCCCAATGCAAAAAATATCCATGGTCTCCTTACCATGTATTGAAGAAGTAAATCTTTCCTGGATCCCAGACTTTGTTTTGTAGTTGATCCTTCTCTTTATTATGTTGTTACTATGTTGTTGTCTTCATCATCCTTCCAGGCTTCCAAAATTTATGTTGTGATTCTCCTATTTCCTTTTTGATGTAAACTTATTTTTCCAGATGTAATCTGTTTTCCACCTTCCTTCTCTGTGCAATATGTCTCCTCTAAGACACTTTACTCATTATCTTCCTCATTTCCTCAATCTCAATGTCCATATGATACTTTGGCTGGTACATAGTCTACAAATCTTGGTTGCTTTCTTGTTGACCTTTGCTACAGATATTACTCATTATTTGTTGCTACATCTTGATTTCATCCTCCTTCAATCTATCATAACTGGTCATGTTTGCACTTTCTTCATCAATGGTCTTAGGATTGTCGAACCAATCTTCTAGAAATTTGAGCTCTACTACAAAATCATTAACATTTTCCATGCTACTTTTCAATTATGCCCTCTTTATCACATGACTTTTCTTCCTCACTTCATCTCTCATAGCTTTATATTCTTGAAGAAATTTTGTACCATCATCATTTTCCATGGCAGCTTCCATTAATTGTCCATCCTCAACATCTGCAAATACGTACTTGAGTAGAAATTTCTCAATTTCAACCTTCTCCTCTAGTAGCTTCATTTCTTCATCAACCTATAAAAATATATCATTTGAATGATGTCCATTACCTGCATTCACACACAAACCATTAGTCTAAAAAACATAAGGATCCTTAGCCTCATTCGATGCCTCTATCAACACATCCTCATGTTGATCCAAACTAATCCATTATTTCATTAGACTGTCGATAAATATTTTCCCCACATCTTTGGCTTCTTCTTTAGCAATGTACAAGCCTTGTTCGTAAATAATAAAATTATACTCATCTACTCTTAGTTCTTTTCTCACTTTAACATACATTCTCTTCCTCAAATATTTCTATAATAGAGTCCATCTCACTTTCTTTTGTCTCATTATCCATCCATATCTCTGGTTTTCCTGTTTTTTTCTATAAAATTTGTTTCAAAAAATTGAGTTATAATTTCAACTCAGCCATCTCTCTCTCGAATTCTTCATTTTTCATCCTCTTTATAACAGTTGGATTAGTATTCCTTCCTCTTTGACCATGACTCTTTCCTAAACCCATCATATCAACATCAATAGTCATTTTCTCTTTCTACTTCTTCTTCTTGTGAACTCTCCTTGTTCAACTGTGAGCTGCAACAAGCCTTTCTCTCGTACAAAGTGTTGCACTTGCTACCAATACCTCACGATATTCCTCTTGAGCTCAATCTTTTGGTATTTTTGGTTCCTTCTATGGAACTTCTTCCTATCTTTCTCCATGTAATTCTACCCACACTCACTGTGGAATTACCCTCTCTCACAACTTCTACCCAACTGCTACTTGTTCGAAGTCACTCTTCTTCTGGTTCTCTACAGTAGAACCTCTTCTCATTCTCCAGAGCACACATGCTCCTCAACTTCAAAAGCTGCTAGGTTGTTGCAATTGATCTTGCTCACTTCTCCTTAGAGAAATTATGTTGTCCTCTCCCTTTATTCAACCATGGAATTTTGTTGTTGGGTTCTATCACAACATATCTTGCTTCTGAGGGCCTGTTTTCTCCCTTTTCTCTTCAAAACATTGCTAGCTTTCTAGCTAATGTTTATTTCATCCCGAAAACACAACTCTTTATGACTAGATTTGGTACAAAACAAAACATTATAAGATCTATACCAACATACCTCAATAATATTCTTGTTGGTCCACTCCTCTGAACCAATTTTCCTTCTCAAGATTTTATCATCACTTTCATCTCCCTACAATAATCTCTTATTTGGAAAAGCAACATTTGTTGCGTTATAATCTCATTTTGTTTCTCTTTTCAACAACTATGTATGCGTTGTCTCTAACTCCACTATTGCAGTCCTTCAATATCCTTAACTTAGGATGTTTTTCTCCATAATCTTTCAAAATTTATAATGATTTACGTTGTGGTCATCAGTCCTCAAACACAAATATAACTTGCAAAATAAACAAATTTCCCTTCCTTCAAACTCCTCCAGATTTTATTTTTCTACAATACCTTGCTCCATAATTCCTCTGTTTTTATTTCTTCTACTAGTTTGACTAATTTTCTCCAAAGCTTCATGTATCCTTCCCTAAGAGTTGTCAAGCTAAAAATCTTTCTAGCTCTGATGCCACTTGATGCAAGCCCAATTTTGAGCTTTCTTAACCCACAGTGCCCAAATCTATTTCTCCAGAAAGGCACTTCCTTTAAGCCCTATATAAACCTCTCCTTCAGGATATAAATCCCTTTATACAAATAATACAGTGGGAGATTTAACAAACAGTGGGAGGAGTCGAAAGGGTTATACCCTTTTTAAACCAAAATGTCGCAAATTCCCTTTTATATAACTCGGCCCTTTTAAGTCAATTATACAGGCGTGCACAATGTTAATCATATGCCCTAATTTTTTTGCTTTCCCACTATCAGACCTCACATTCCTCCATCAAACAACAAAGCTCGTGGCCTTTTTAACTACAACCTCGCTCTATATTTTTCCCCTTGTGACTATCCGCATAACCATGCATATAAGGACGAGTTCCCCAATGTCAGCCTTCTCTTTTGTTGTCAATTCTTTGAATCTTTGGGATTAAGCCTTTTCAGGCTAGCCCACTTATTGTCTCCATGCCACCACTTCTAATGCTTCCATTTGGCTACATGTACTTGGTCCATAAGCCATGCAAGCCTGCTCCTTTTTGCTCGGTGCAATGGGAATAAGATTCACAAAATCTAATGGGTTATAAAACCTTCGGGCAAGTTCCACTTCACCACATGAATCTGATCCTTTATGCTGACCGTTCTTCATCTATAAACTAATGCCTCTGACCCACCTTCAATATCCTGACACAGTAGTAAAAAGTGTCTACAGCAACTGTTAGGGTGGAAACCCTCTGGGTAGGACCCACAGTTGGATGTTCTCACTCAATTCCTCTAGTCTGCTCTTTAAAGCCCAGATCTTAACGATGTTACTACTTCAAGACTTACAGAAAGACCTATTCTGGCCCGACATTGTCATTTAATGCCATTCCTCTGGTTATTTTGTCTCCCATCATCATTACTTAATGGTTTTGTCTTCGCCTTTAAAATACTAAATGTTTTGCTACTACAGATTGACTCTGCCTATGGATTTGTTCTGTGGCTTATGGCTCCTCTGTTCAAAATCATCTCTTTATACTCCGATCTCAACTTCATTGTCTGCAAACTTCTACACATACCTCAACATAACCCTTCACATTTCTTTCTCTATCCTTCATGATCATTGGTTCATTCGCTTCCATTGCACCATTCTATTCTATTCTAACTCAAAGGAACTGGTTCTTTCAGGATTTAATCATCTATGTAATGCATATGAATTAATCTTGTGCTCCTCTTCCATTCTACTTCTGGATCATTGATCACTTTGTTGATCAATGATCAATAACCTCATTCTTTCTACTATAAGAAAGGATTTGACCCTATTCTCAAGGTTCTAACCTCCTCTAAATTAACTCTAATGGCATTCCTGCAATGCTCTCCCTCCTGAGCTTAAATATCACCTAATCTTGTAATCAAACTTGATTCTTTATAATTAGTACAAGGAATACATATCTATATAACAAACAATCACCATAATAACAAGGGTGACCACACATATTCCAACACTCAGAAAGAGTGTTCCTCTGTTATAAGAACAAATTACATACAAAGGCCTTCTCCTAGCCCGATTTACATTAAATCTCCTGTCTCGGCATTGAGTTCGTACTTGGCCCTCAAATCCTTTCCAACACTCTCCTTTACACACTCCTACAACTTCCCCTTTTTTATAAAATTGATTACATTTTATACAAATGGATTTCTAAACTAATTTAGGTTCATATCCACAATCTCCTCAACAAAATCCTATCTCTAGACTCTCTAGATCCATTAAATCTTTATAATTAAATCTAACTTAGGGAACCAACTTCCTTGGTAAATGAACCCCTATTCTAGTCAAAATAAATTTTGACTTGGAAGTGGAATGTTGTTGTTGAAAATATCAACAAGAAATGCTAAATATAGAAGTGCTAAAAATAGCATTGCTATAAATATCATTTCAGGATACATTCCAATTTTAGTTAGTCCCTGAACTAAAATTGAGAATTAAAATTCCAATTTGATCTTAGCAGTTGTTTGAAAAATAATTAATTAATTCATTTTGAGTTAATTAGTTGGAGAAAATCAAACATGAAGTCTATGTGAAGACATCCAACAGGTTCCCCTTTGATTGAGGAAGTTATCCCTTGATTAAGGAGACTAGGATGAGTTATACATTTAGTTGTAATTAGTTAGCTCAGTTAACTGAGTTAAGTCCAGTTAGATTAGTTCCAATAGTTTGTTGAACTGATTGTGAGTTCAGTTAGTTAATGCATGCATGCATGTAACTACTGCACTTCAGATAATTGAATATTCTCTCAGAAATAACTCATGCATGTTAGTTCAGTCAAAGACCCAGTTGAGATCAGATGATGGGACACTGTACTATCAGTTGCAGGAATATTCCATTGAGGATATCTCTTGCATGCAAAAGTAATTCATTCCTTGGAGATTGCGCAGTTACTTATGAGTTTGTTGAGTTGTGCGAGAGGTGAATTCACACAGGTGGCAGCCAGAGGACCCAGGAGAAACTGTACAAGGAAATAGGAGGCTTGGAGGATTGGAGGAAGGCATATGTTGTGTCTATTCAGTCTATGAGTAGTATTGAGGGATTGTACTGAGAGCTATATATCTTGTGAGCTAAAGCTCTGTGTAATCCGAAGATATTTCCACTTATATGATAATACAGAGATCGGGGTTTTTAGTTGAGACTTTCCCCAGAGTATTCTTCTGTGCTCATGTGTGACTGATTTCTCATTCTCTGTTATATGTGTTCTATTTGATCTTTCTCAAAATCGATTAAGCTTCCGCAAGTTTGTTTCTAGAAGTATATCAATTATTTTGCTTTAGTATATTGCATTATCTGGTGATCTACAATGGGAAATTCTACATGGTATCAACGCAAAGGTGATCAAAGCAAAGAACAATATACAAATCGAAAGTGAGATGCTTTCATTGTCATGAGGTGGGCCATTATGCTACGAATTGTCCACAGAAGAAATCCAAGAAGGGATCCTCGAAGGGATCATATGGTGAGGCACTGGCCTCACAGTTCGAATTGGATTTCACCCTCATCGCATGTATGGTTTCATCGATGGTGGGGTATGTTTGGTACCTGGACAGTGGAGCTTCATTCCACATGACCGGCGACAAGAATATTTTTAGTACCTTGGAGGAGAAGGACCTCCAGATGTTCATTGAGATGGGTGATGATGGAAAGTACTGTGTTTCAGGTGAAGGTATGGTTGTGTTTCAAAGAGAGCATGGAGGTCCTCTCACCCTGACTGATGTAAAGTATGTGCCTGGTCCAAAGAAGAATCTTGTGTCCATCGCTATGCTGGCATATCGACACTAAACAGACCAAGAGGATTGGGATTTGAGTAAAGAATCTCTACAAGCTAGAGGTAGACGACTATGCTACATTGAGTTCCAAAGCAGAGTTGGTGTAGAGCCAAGATGTTGGCGAGCTATGGCATAGAATATTGGGCCACTTGCACCATGGGGCCTTGAAGATCATTCATCAGATTTCTACCAGACTTCCGAAGGGAAAACTGGAGCAAATGGATACATGCAAAGGTTGTACCTTGGGTAAATATGCAAAATCTTCCTTTCAAGATCGAGACAGTAGAGCTGGAGCAATCTTGGAGCGAGTTCATACAGATGTGTGTGGACCATTATCTATAGCCTCCAACGCTAAACAATGATATTATGTTATTTTTATTGATGATTTTTCTCGTAGATGTTGGATCTACTTTATGTAGAAGAAGGATCAAACCTTCTCAAGGTCTTGTGAGTTCAAAGCCTTGGCAGAGAAAGAATATGGAAAGAAAATAAGGGCCTTGCAAAGTGACAATGGTGGAGAGTATGTCTCCCAACAATTTAAGGACTTCTGCGCAGCAGAAGGAATTAAGCGAGAGTTGACGGCACCCCATAACCCACAGCAGAATGGGGTGGCCGAAAGGAAGAACAGATCGATTGTGGGAGCAGCTCGAGCGATGCAGCATGACCAAAGCCTACTACTTAATTTGTGGGCTGAGGCATGCAATATAGTAGTATACTTACAGAATAGAAGCCTGCATTGTATACTGGGAATGAAGACACCAATGGAGGCCTTTTCTGGGAAGAGACTAGATGTGAGTCACTTCAGAATCTTTGGATCATCGGTTTATTTCCATGTGACCAAATATGCCTGGAAGAAGCTAGATCCAACAACTGAGTTGGGGATACTTATGGGGTACACTGATACACCCCACAACTATTGGGCGTTCTTTCCTTCCAGTCAGAGGACAGTGGTATGCAGAGATCTGAAGTTCGATGAGCAGAAAGCCATGCGAGTATCACTTGAGAGGGAGCTCAAGTTGCATGCAGAGGAGGAACTTTTAGTTCCTAAGGAGGAGGAGCCTCAGACTGATGCGGAGCAGCCGCATGCAGAGGATCCGGGAGTGGAGACATCCACTCATGCAGAGTCTTCCAGAGATGGGTGTGAACGCTCAAGGAAAGTTGACATATTGGTGATGGATGCGAGAGAGAATGTGGGACAGCCATCCTCTCAGCGCAGACAGAGGAGATCACCCAAGTGGTACACTGGTTACATGGCCCTGGTTGGGGAGTGTGTAGAGACCGAACCTTCTTCCTTTGAGGAAGCAGTGCAACAGCTAGTCTGGGTTGATGCTATGGTGGAGGAGTACAACTCCATTGTTTGAAACAGTGTTTGGGATGTTGTCCCAAGACCAGAGGACAAGTCAATAGTGAGTTCCTGATGGCTTTACAAGGTAAAGAAAGCAGCTGATGGGAGTGTTGAGAGACATAAGGCAAGGTTTGTTGCCTGTGGTTTCTCACAAGACGAGGGGATCAACTATGATGAGAATTTTTCTCTTGTAGTAAGGTACTCATCTATTAGATCGATGTTGGCACTATCAGCTCAGATGGGTTGGAATATCCATCAGATGGATGTGAAGGTTGTGTTCCTCAATGGAAAGATTGAGGAAGAGGTGTACATTGAGTAGCCAGAAGGTTTTGAGACCTTCGATCGTCAGTCACATGTGTGCCGACTCAAGAGAGCTTTGTACGGGTTGAAGCAAGCACCTCGTGCTTGTTACATTAGGATCGACAGCTATTTCACCGAGTGGGGCTTCACAAAGAGTGAAGCAGATGTGAACCTTTACCACATCATGGTAGAAGGTAAGCCATTGATCATTGTTCTTTATGTTGATGATCTTATATTAACAGGTGATGATCAGTTGTTCAAGTCTTGCAAGGAGGACCTTGCAAGAGAGTTTGAGATGAAAGACATGGGTCTTATGCACTACTTTCTAGGCATGGAAGTGTGGTAGAAGGATGGGGAAGTGTTTGAGTCTCAAGGCAAGTATGCCAATGAGATACTCAGGCGATTCCACATGGAGAAGTGCAAGCCCATGCAGACTCCTCTAGCTAGTAACTGGAGGAAGGAGGATGCTACTTCAGGTGAGGTAGTAGCTACTACTATTTATCGGCAGCTTATGGGTTCATTGATGTATCTAGTGAACACACGACCCATTTTGTGCTTTGCGGTGAACCAACTAAGTCAAGCTATGGTTCAACCTACCAAGATGTTTTGGAAGGTAGCGAAGCATGTGTTGAGATACCTCAGAGGCACATCTTAGTATGGATAGTGGTAAAAACACACAAAGGGAATGAAGCTTTAGGGTTTCACAGATGCAGATTGGGCAGGGAGTCCATCAGACTGGAAGAGCACTTTAGGAGGAATTTTCAACCTTGGTTCAGTTGCAGTTTCTTGGTACAGTAGGAAATAGAGGTTAGTTGCACTTAGCTTAGCAGAGGCTGAATACATGCCTGCCAGTCAGGCAGCATGTGAGGCCATTTGGATGTGGAAAATTCTAGTTGGATTGTTTGGTCAGAGGATGGATCCAACTGTGACTTATTGTGATAATCAAAGTTGTATCAAACTCTTTGAGAATCTAGTATTTCATGACAGGTCCAAGCACATCGATATCCGTATCATCATCTTTGAGACTGTGTGGTGAAGAGGATCATGTTGTTGATGTATGTTTCGACCAAGGAACATGATGCAGATATTTTGACTAAGGCATTATCAAAATGCAAGTTTGAGTTCCACAGAGACGGGATTGGGGTGACAAATAATCCCTTTCTTGTTGAGAGGGAGTGTTGAAAATAGCAACAAGAAATGCTAAATATAGAAGTGCTAAAAATAGCATTGATATAAATAGCATTTCGGGATAAATTCCAATTTTAGTTAGTCCCTGAACTAAAATTGAGAATTAAAATTCAAATTTGATCTTATCAGTTGTTTGAAAAATAATTAATTAATTCATCTTGAGTTAATTATTTGGAGAAAACCAAACATGAAGTCTATGTGAAGACATCCAACAGGTTCCCCTTTGATTGAGGAAGTTATCCCTTGATTAAGGAGATCAGGATGAGTTGTACTTTGAGTTGTAATTAGTTAGCTCAATTAACTAAGTTAAGTCCAGTTAGATTAGTTCCAACAGTTTGTTGAACTGATTGTGAGTTCAGTTAGTTAATGCATGCATGCATGTAACTATTGCCCTTCAGATAACTAAATATTCTCTCATAAATAACTCATGCATGTCAGTTCAGTCAGAGACCCAGTTGAGATCAGATAATGGGACGGTGTACTATCAGTTGCAGGAATATTCCATTGAGGATATCTCTTGCATGCAGAAGGAATTCATTCCTTGGAGATTGTGTAGTTACTTCTAAGTTTTGTGAGTTGTGTGAGAGGTGAATTCACATAGGTGGCAGCCACAGGACCCAGGAGAAACTGTGCAAGGAAATAGGAGACTTGGAGGATTGGAGGAAAGCATATGTTGTGTCTATTCAATCTATGAGCAGTATTGAGGGATTGTACTGAGTGCTGGATAGCTTGTAAGCTAAAGCTTTGTGTAATCTAGAGATATTTCCACTTGTATGATAATACAGAGATCGGAGTTTTTAGTTGAGGCTTTCCCTAGAGTATTCTTCTGTGTTCATGTGTGATTGATTTCTCATTCTCTGTTATATGTGTTCTATTTGATATTGCTCAAAATCGATTAAGCTTCCCCAAGTTTGTTTGTAGAAGTAGATCAAGTATTTTTCTTTAGTATATTGCATTATTTGGTGATCTACCGTGGGAAATTCTACAGTTGCATCAGGCATCCACGCACGAATTATTTGAATGTATGGATAATGGCTCCATGTCAATAGTAGGGTTAAGTCTAAAAAATTCAATATCACTTCCCACATAATTTGTGGGCGAGTGAAACCCCATATGGGAGCCAAAATGGATGATCATGGAAATAGTCAATGGAAGAGAATCTTCTCCATCCCGATGAGGAGTGGCATTCTCCCCCCGAAGACTGACATCTAGAAAAGTAGTAGGACATGTATGCAGATGGGGAGGGGAGGAAAATATCAAAGAAATCCCATGATTTCTTACATTGAATAAAGGATTAACACATGGAGATATAGGATAACAATCACTCCCCACCAATAATATAACGTCATTCTAGACATCAAGTAATGGACCATCATTGATAGGAATTGTGATAGACATAGATGAAAGGTGTGCATTCTGAATAGACAAATAATCTAAAGATTTATCCATAGAAACCTCCTTAACTGATTCCTTTCCAATAACAAAAGGAATAATAGGGATAGCAAAAGGTATAGCATTCTTAGTAATTGGAGATGAAAGAATAAAGCTCCCATGTTCATCAATAGATACATGGTCGAAGAAAGAAGACCCTCCCTTATTCAACGGTTTCATATCTCCCAGTTGTTGACAAGAACGACGAGAAGAACCAAAATGAGAAGGATAATTTGCTAGAAGGTGGCCAATCACATGGAAACCAAAACATCTGAAGGGTATACCCCAATAATTAACATGATGTCGAGCAATATTGCTACACCAAATTAATTCCACTTCAGCAGGGTCCTCTAGAAAAGTACACTTCCATTAAAATCCATGCAATTCTTTTATCCATTCCCCATGGACTCCGCTCCACCAAATATATAAATATCCTAGCTAAATTCCCAATGTATACCAGGGTCATCCTAGATCAGAATCCTAGAAGAAGGTCAGGCAGCGTGGCCCATAACAACTTCTTCCCTAGCACCTCCTTAAAAGGGTCGAATCCAACATTCCATGGTTGAAGAGAAAGGAAACTATGACCCTTGACCTCAGGAGAATCCAAAATTTTCTCCACATCGTCAGAGTTAAGAAAATGGAAATAGTACCAACTATTAAATAATATACTTATCTTTGGCATATAATTGATAACCGACATCCAGTTCTTCTCAACCCAATCCTTCATGTGATAACCATCCATCCTCACATATTCTCATTGGCCAACCAAAGCGCTCTATTGCAATTCAGCGACTCGATCCAAAAATATGTCAGAGACAAAAGATCATTTGAGAACCTCACTCACAACCTTAATTCATTTGTATTTATGATGTCAAGGTGGATGAACCAGAGGAGGGATATCCTGAGCAGTATGACAAACATCCAAAACCACCTCACTAGAGAAAATAGAGTGAACAACCTCAGTGCATGAATGAAACCAAACAATTGAACACCTGTCAAAGGCCATGAATTTCGACGCTCCACTTCCATCGTCAGATGGACAAGTGCCACATTGCCAAGAGAGGAAAGCCCATGCATGTCTTGGAAAATTTCCCTCGCATCCCTAAGGCCAAATATCCCCATCCTATTGCATATAGTAATTAACCAATCACCAATGACCCAAGTGGAAGTTATAGAGGTAAGGACGAGCAAGAACAATAAATTTATTGAATTTATGACCAAACATAGATCCCAACAAAGACTTGATGTGTCACATAAACCAAGGAGATCATCGTAGCCAAAAAAACTATAGGAAAATCCGTGGCGATCTTAATATTAATAACCCAGAGATCTAGTCAGCAACCCCGAAGTAATTAAGGACTAGACACCGAAAAGAGAAGGTAGAATACCACACCGATGCAATAAAGAGCGAAAATCCATGTAGATAAAATATACTAAATAATTAAAATCACCAGTAATCCACATGACTAGAGAATATATGACAAATCCACACATTCCAATGGGGAAAATGAATGATGGGAAAAAATGATAAATGAGGAGTAAATGTCGCCATAAACCCCCACCCAAAAATTATCTCCCAGTTGAATGAACATCAATGTTCACAAGGAAAACCATAGGGAAATGAAGGTAATCAAATTCAAAATCATCCATTACAAGGTAAACCATGTCAAAAAACATTGAAAACCACCACAAAATCCACCTCCAGGTAGACAATCTCCTAAATGAAACCAAAGGAGAGGATAAACCAACACCTATACATCCATTCACTTGCTCACAGCTGAAAAGTTGCATTCTCGGATCTAATAAGAACCATCACCAATAAGTTTAAGTTGACCAAGAGGAAAAAACCTGATACAAAGAGATAATTAGGTAAAAAGCCTGATCAAGTAGAAGTGGAAAGGGCGAGCAACTTAGATACAGACCAAAATACCTGCAACCTCCCAAATAACTATTAAAGATTAGTAGATACCAATAACAGGTAAAAATAAACAAAGTGTTTAACAATATCAGTGCCAAGAAAAACTCAATCAATATACACCGAGCAATAACCAACATCCCTAACCCGTCATTTTGACTCCAATCCATGAAAGTTATAACTCCTTATTAGTACATTACATTGTGCATCAATAGGCTCTTTTATTTCAACAAAAGAACTTCATGATGCATTTATAATATAAGGAAGCACCACAAGTGATGTCTATACATATTATAAAAATGCACTATCAAAACTCAATATGTTTTACTATTTATTTTATATTTTATAGATGCACTCCATGGCAATCTATGCACCAGAAGGTTTAATCATTTACTTATCCTTACTCTAGAAAGAGAATTTGTAATATCAAGAAGCACAATTAGTGGTGCTTCTCTGTAGAAAGAGCATCGAAATGCAAGTTGTTGTTGTTTTTAATGACTTAGTAGTCCTCCCAAGGTCAACATATGCATCAAATTCTTCAAACACGAGTATTATAAATAGTTCAACTATAATATTGATAAGCATCAACAAAAACCATTAAACCATAAAATTTTCTTGCGCTAACTAGTGTGTTATGTGGGATTTATGATTACAGACAAAAGTATCTCCCCTAGGTTTGGTGGCTAACCTAGAACAACACAAAGAAAAAGGACCCAATGTTTTCATTAAAGTAAGTAGATGAAGGGATGAAACCTACTTGGAACCTGTCATATGTTACGCTCCTTCTTTGGCTCGAATGATCCAATCCTAGCTCCAACTACCAAAATTAGAACCTTCATAACCAAACAACACAAGGAAAGAAACTATGAGATCTATGTAGCATCATCTATCAGCTGTATTCAATAGATCAACATGGTATTGAAATACATGAAATAACGACATCACATATAGGAAAATAAAGAACTCTTTGTATTGATAAAAATGGAGTGAGTTACAACCATAAATAGGTGTTGATCTTGTAGAAGAGCTCCTCCAAGTTGTTGACTTATCCTTCCTTTGTCATAAGTGCACCTCCAATCACCCTAAATGCATGAGAAGATCACTTGCACAACAACATCATAAGGGTAGAATCACGCTCCAAAAACCAACCTCTTGCATATTGAAGGTTGTAAATATATAGAGGAGTGGGGTAAGTTGGGAGTTCTTATCCTTTTACCAATCTTGGTATTGAGATCCACTCTTGATTGGAGGATGATATCTAAGGATAAGGTATGGAAACTCCAAGGTAGGATAGGATAGGATCTGAATGTTTTAACTGCGGTAAATGGTTACAATAGATCCTGGAAGCTTCTAGAAATGGAGGCTTTGGGATTCTCTCTCTTTTTCCTGAATTTCTAGAACCAACGCAGGTGCAAAGGGGAAAAACCAGTAGGTGATCAACACAAGCCACAATGGAGCAACCTCTAGGTGAACGTTGTCTAGCAAGAGGGCAGGGTGCGTTGGTCCTAAAACTGGTTCAAATGATGTAGTTTAGGGCAGAAACTCTGGGGAAAGAGAGAGTCATGTAGATGGCTTTGTGCAATGATGATGTAAAGGGGAATAGGATGTTGATTGATCCCATTAGGAGGCCTATTGGTCGGATGTGACAAAATATCCTATAATAGAGTGCCCCCTAAAGCACAAAGTCGAAGATGATGACATATGACTGAAATTATTTATGTTGTGACAAGTCAGTACAAGAACAATCGGTGAGCTTCATCTGTTACAATACATTTACATCATGACATCCTTTTGCTGAGGGAGGCTACTCATACTCAACACATAAGCTAACATAACATGTACAATGATAAAAATACATATCCACTGATGTCTGATGGTGGACCCATGACTGGATAATTGTCAGTATGATCATGCCCATCATACATAGTGATCTTGTATAATCTTGAAATCATAGCCTGGATGGCAGAAGCTAGACTCGGGGTCTTCTATCTCGTTCACACGACCAACCAACGTATGAGTATAACCATGTGAATCAATGAGTTGTGGTCAAACATGATAGACACCATCTGATTAATGGTTGATGATGTATTTCTTTAACAAATGCGATAGAAACCATCAATGACGTTAATGGCTCTCAAGGTACTCAAGTACAATATGTATGGTGTGAATAAATGAGTTGATGTCGAATACCACTCAAAATCTTCCAATTGAAGGTCGTTGATGTCAACATGTCGCCTAGAGCGAGGACACTTTCCATTGATTTATGCAAGCACCAAGGTATCGATAGGTTTTTCTAAGTCAACTTCTTGAATAATGTGTTGATGTCAATAGGAAGTGACCCATTGCAGAAGGGTCTTGATGCATCTCCCATCAATGACACGAAATGGGTATCATGATTGAGACAGAATGATATTGATACGGAATTGGATTAGGAAAGGAAAACATGGAATGAAGGCTTAGGAGTATTCTAATGGATATCAACTAAATGACTTCTCTTGAGCACACCAACAACACTAAATGGAGTTGGCAGCATTGACCCAAAACCGAAATGGAGGTTCTATGAAGGTATGATGAACTGAAAGACAAGCATATTACCCAACTCAACAACCATGGAGATGAAGTAAAAGAGTGTCATGTTCAAGAGAGACTAACTGCCATTAACAAATGGAGTATCTTGTTTTCCCGATTTCCCCAACCATACTGGTCAATACCTCTTTATTTTTTAACAAGATTGAGGAGGACAACATATGCTTGATCTGTAAGTTCATCCTTCAGATGAATCCCTCCAAGTATATTTAATGAACCCTGAGAAGGAGTGATTCGGCCTTGTCATGTTCGATAAGTCCATTGTTGTTTGATGTTTTAACAAGTCCAGCAAAGGTAAAACTCGACATATTTTCATGTTTAGAGAGTTTGAAAAAGAGGCAAAAAAGACAACTCCATATGTCCCTTTTCGTATATAATCTCTCAAGTCCGAAAAGGTAGAAAACAATACTCAAGAGAACCTCTTAGCCATGTTAGACTAAGGTATTCCTTTTTCGTAGAATCTATCTCAGTCCGGAAAAGGGGCAATCTTATATTGATTAGACATGTTTTCATTTACTTTTATGAGTTTGAAAAGACAAGTGCTCAACAATCTTTTCATTTTTTTGGAGTTTGAAAATAGATAAAAGAGGACTCCAAAGGGGTTCGTTTTTCGTAGGTTTAAAGAGCCTGAAAAAGAAATAAAAGTATACTCTTTGGTCAAAATAACATGTTTAAAGCACAACAAATTTCGTTAACAGTTGTCAACCTACTCAGAAAAACACAAAAATGATTAAACATACATGTTTCATAGTAAAAATGAATCATGACTAGGTCAAAACATTAAATATGAACAAAATAATGGAAATTTGACCATATATACTCAAAAATGATTGTTCATCTTTACTATTTCACATTTACCTTCAACAGTGAGAGCTCTGAGTACTTTTTCCCTCGATATTAGGCAGTTGATTGCGGTCAATACAGTGGACCATTTCGAGTACCGTCGCTTCTAGGTAGGAGCTAAAACCTTTCCCTTTCTTTATGTGGTTCCATTTTATGATTTCATGCAAAATTTCTGAGTTTTTGAGGGCCTTGGGTTTCCAAAAAAAAAAACCCTAGGACCAACGGAGGCCCAGATGGTCAAAAATTGTGTTGCACCTAAGCAGTTATACATTGCAAGCAAGGGTGCAATGCTCTAGTTTTCTCTTCTCGGGTGCGTTGGGCGCAACTCTAAACTTTGTTGAGTAGTTTTTCCTCAAAATTTGTTATGTATTTTGCATAAAAAGGATCCTAATGAATCTCTTATTGATGTCTCAAGGGTTCATCAGCATAAAATGGCTTTTGTGTGGAGAGAAAGAGAACATGAGGAATAGGATTTGAACATAGAAAATGATCCTTCTACCATCCAGACATTAAGGAACTGTGGATTACTAAAATTCTTTTGGCTTCGTGGTATGAGGCAACAGATGGAATTTTTGAAATACCTTGTTCGATCATGGGATGTTCAGGCACAAGCATTCAGGTTTGGGGAACATATACTCGAGATAAAGGTAGAATGCATCTACTTCATGATAGTTTTGTCCATGACAGTTTTGTTATAGACATTTTTGGGCACTACAACCCCAAGCATAAAATGTCCATAAACCAAGGGTTCCTAAGTCCCTAAAAGTGTTGTTCCAACCCCTAAAGGAACAAGGTCAACTAATTACAACTTCTCCCAGAAGTTCTCCATGAAAAACCACTTAGAACTGGTCAAAACAGGATCATTTCACCTGCTCCATAGGCAAAGTGCGTTGCATCTCACCTAAGTACACTCTGTGGGTGCGTTGCATTTCAAAAAACCCTTCTATGGGGTGCGATGGGTGAGAAGAGACAAATGGCAGTGTCAATCCGCGAGGTGGAGAGGCATGGAATTTTCCAGAAACTTCTCCTGTGACACTTGCCTCTCTGAATTCGACCAAGGATGAGTAAGAGATCATCAATCTCCAAGTGGAAGCAAGAAATATAAGAGGGAAGACACTAATCAAATCACAAGCTGACTCATCTCCCTTACAGATATCTATATATGGATCCCTCATCCCAGAGATCCAGAGGCTGGAATTTTGCATCTTCTAAGGAATTGTTGTTGGTTTCTTGAGGCAACATCATAGTGTTGGGTGATCTAAGCTTTGCATGAGGTGAAGAAGGGCTTACTTGCTGAGAGGATGATGCTGGGTCAGAACAACTGGTTGTAACTCTCTTGGCTCTTTCTTGATTATCAATAAAGCTATTCAAGTTTTCCTCCATACTCTTGTGTAATCTATGTTTTGTGCATCTGTATGGTCAATTTATATCAGATCCTAGATTGTTTATGATAATAGATCCATGTTCTCATATAGTGTTATGCTGCTTTTATTCTACAGGTACTCTGTGAAGCTGGGTATACAAGGAAGCGAGTAGCAAAGGACTATCAGAAGAGAGAGGAGTCGATCAAGGAACCAAGCGCAAGACAGAGGTTGGTCTCCTTTATTCTTCTCTCATCTATCTTTCATAAAGGAAAACGAAAGTAGTTTTACTTTGTTTGTTTCTAAGGTAGCTACCACACCTTAGTGGGATTAGCAGTTCTGCATAGACACTTTTCCCTGTAACAAAATGGCGACTCCGCTGGGGAGCGACTAGGTTGTTTGTTTATCTACATTTGTTTACTTTATAAACTTACAGACGGAGCTTGAAGTTGAGCCAGGTAGCTTTCGAACTGCATTTGCAAATTAGATAAATTCCGCTTCAGTCAATCTCAGGGTTTTGTTTATGAATTAAACAACTGATTTACAAACTCTCTAATTGCCCTTGTGGTGGCTCTAGTAACCTCTTTAGATCTACCCCTGTTGTTGATTTACTGATTACCACTTGCTAGGCCAAAATCCCTGAACTGAACTACTAACTGTGACCAGGAACCCAAGCAAAGTCTTGTCCCTGGTCCAGCGCACTCTCTGTTCTATGAATCTAAAATTCAACGCACTTCTCGAGTGTAGTAGGTGCGCTGCATTTCAAATTCACTGTGTTACAGGTGTGCTGATCATATTAGGCATTGTTCCTTAATTTTGGTTTCTGTTCACTCTTTTCAGAATTCTATTCAAGAATTTTGCTGCCTGTAGTCAGTACACCTCTGTTTGAAACCCCTTTCCTTACTGATATTCTGCCTCCATTGTGCAAAGAACTGTAAATGTTTTCGTGTATTTGTTGAGTCATTTTCAGTTCTCCTTTACAAAAAAGTAATGTAATTGTACTGTCGTTTCTTGATTTGAAAGTGTCACAAGTGTCGTTTTCAGTCATAGAAGAGAGTCTGATTGCTCTTGATAGTCGATTACCCTGTTACTGTTGTATTTGATCTGAATTCATAGTTTTTCTAGTGTCGAAAGCAAGTTTTCATTTCCAAATCGCAAAGTGTTGTCATTGTCTCCATTTTGATTTTGAAAAGAAACTTGTTAGTAATTGTCGCTTTGAAAAGTAATTCAAATTTGCGCATTAGCTTTCTTTTTATCATTCACATATTAAGAAGGTTGAAAACAAATACATGCATGTGCATTTGCATTTAGACTGTTTGATTGGTTTGATTTAGGACAGTGCATATAGTGTGTGCTCTATGCTCTTTGTGAAAGAATATTGTCTCTCTTTCCTTAGTAGCTAGGATTTTCATTACACAAAGAAGATAAAAAGATTGTTTATCATCTTAGATTGCATTTTAGGAATTGTACATCTACATCACGCGGTGAACCTGAAAGGAAAATTTCTTAAGCAAGATCAACTATAAAATAAATTTAATGAATCTAACAACGCTTTGGAACCTAACGCACAACATCTAGAAGTCTAGGCTAGAGACGTATTCCGGCGTCGTAAAGCCTGGTAACTGTTGTTCTCACTGTTGGTTGGGTGATTCCTCCACTTTGAGACGATAAGTGCCAGTACGGACTTGTGCTCCCATGTACCGTCGAGTATATTTTGGGAGACCACAATAAGCTTAATCCTTTATCCTTAGGAAGTCGTGTCTGCCGCCCTATCGATCGCAATGCACTGAACACAGCATTCGGGAAGATTGACTGCCGTACCATAAAAAGTATTCTGCAGTTTTGCGATTGGTTTGGTAATCCATCTGCCTAGATTTCCAGAGCAGTCCCTTTCGTTCCTTTTCAGACTCCTTAACGGAAAAGGTCCATCTGAGCACTTATCACTTCAGGATCATTAAAAATCGAAGGCGACTAGAGTCATCTTTTGTTTTTTCTCGACTCTTTAAAATTGAAAAAACAAGTTGTGTCAAAGCGTCTAAAATTTATTTTAAACGGAATAATTGTCACCTTTCCTACGTTGGTCTTAGGTTGAGAAAATGGAGTCTACCAACCAAGGAGTTCCCCTTGGAGGAAATCCTAGTCCCTTCTCCTCTTGGGGAGATGTTGGTGCACCCCACATGGCCACATTGTCACTTCCAGGATTGACGATTGGCTTGCCCGTATGGCTTTTCTCAACCTCTGTCGTTCAGAACACCGCAATTCCTGAACAATCGAGTCAACAACTAGACAATTCCAGAGTTACCCCCCAACCCTCTACTTCGTCCAATTCTTCTTCTCCTCCTTCCTCTTTGCTTGATGGGGCTGGTGAACCCAAAAATCAAGTATCTGAGAAGAAGAAGGAAGAGAAGAAGAAGAAGGAGCCAAAAGCGAAAGGGGGCAACCAAGCGTCGTCTAACGAAAATCCACACACTGCACCGACCAGGCCTAAATCGCCATGTGTCATTTGCAAAGGAGACCACTATCATAGAGATTGTCCCTGCATCCCCCGGATCTTAAGGGACTGGTCTCCTCGTTTGCACAACCCGGTGTCGTCAACCTCTGATGATCATGTTGAAAACACACCGTCGACTAGTGAAAGTGAAGTCCCTGGACAAAAAGGAAAGTGCAAATTTCCTTGTAAATTATGTGAAGGTGATCACGCCATCCACCATTGTCCCTTCTTAGACAAGGCTAAAAGAGTTTTGGACGATCGTCCAGTTTCACTATTACGACTTCCTCCTGGATATAAGAAACTCTTGCCGAGTCCGTCGCTAGTTGAAAATCCGGCTGACTCGCCCAGGTGGTCAGCCGAAGCATCTATCATTGGAGATAAACCTTCCGAACCCATACCAGACGAAAGTCAAAAGGTCAAGGCGGCAGTTGACCCGATCTTGCCTTCAGAGGTTCCATCTTCAGATGATACAGTCACCGAAGAGAACAAGGATGACACCATCCAAATTCTTTTCATAAACACAAACTCCGATGAACATGGGGGAAATTTACCCATTCCTTTACCACAGGAAGGAAGTTCGTCAGAGTCGTACCCGGCCGTCTATTCGGTCCCACCTCCAAGAAACCTAGTTGTTTCCTTCGTCTGGAATCAACTAGGCAGACCCCGTTTACCGGCTAGTATACCATTCCAAATCATTGCTCAAGTATATAGAATGGTTATGGCCGGTAACATCATAGATGAAGGGGCTTCTGTGAGTATCCTTTCCTCGATTGCTTGGAAAGCGCTTGGTTTGCCATCGCTCTCTGAGATGAGAAATCTAATAGGCTTTGACAAAGGAATCATTCGACCATTAGGGATCCTTCCCAATGTGCCCATAACATTGAGAGGGAAAACTGTTCATATGAACGTAATGGTAGTCCAAGGACCCCTGGATTATAATCTACTCCTTGGACGATACTATATTTATTGCATGGGAGCCATTGTCTCATCACTTTTTAGAGTAATGTGTTTTCCGCATGAAGGAAGAGTGGTCAAGCTCTTAGACCAGCTTTCATTTCCCGGTTCACACATAGCAAATAGTCATATACCATCCCTAAATGGTCTTTTCACGCAAGGAATGTCTCATCAATCCCCAGTCCGTCCTCCTGATGAGCGCGAGTGATTCGGAGGACATGACTGAAACCCAGGGGGCATGCACCCTGGTCTGCTTCGGCAGGAAAACTTCAGATATAGGGTAGGTTTCCGCGAGGGATATATGACTAGTCTGATGCTCCCGTCCGTGATTGGAAAAGGGGGTTGGACTGGAATAAGATTCCCTTGTCAAAGTTATGTGGGTGGAAGCGTCTGCGCCACTCACCTTTGTTTATTACGGTAGGCATCGCCGAAGAAGTGTTTTTTTTGCGATCCAGATAAAACAATCTTTGGTAACCTGAAAGAGGTAAACCTTTCTTGATAAAACAAATGTCTTGTCGGTAGAATAGAAGGTGACCTTGAAACTCTACTTTATACTTGGGGGCATGCAAACCTTTTGGCGTGCAAGCAAAGAGAAACCATTTATTTTTTTAAATTTGTAGGTCCTCTAACCCTTTAAACTCATAGGATTGGTCATTTCCTAACTTGCATAAAGAAAGGATGTGGGGAAAAGATTTAAAAATTGTCGTTTTTATATATGAGACATCCTTATTATACGACTGGATATATCGAGCAGTTTTAACACGGACTTCATGCTCGTTAAAAAATAAACATAAGCAATGAGCAAATGTTTCCCCCAGCGTTTAAGCTCAATAAAAAATGAACCAATTCCCGGTAAACAACCATCGTGAATGTAATACTTCAGCCTTTAAAACCTTGGTCGTGTTCCCATCATCACCTCCACTCTGTATTGGCCGATCATTCACCTCCATTTGATTGTTTACCCCTTTTGAGGAACAGTTGCGAAGAGTGATCCTATTAGCCATCCTTGTAACACTGTCGTGATTGGAAAATTCCAAACCTTACCTGGAATCAGCTGCTACCCAATTTTATCACTCGTTCCTCAAAGACGAATCTCCTTTAAGCTCTTTTCAACTGACTCGTAAAATATGAAAAGATTGGCGAGCCATTGGCCTCTCCAGCTCATTAAAGGGACCGGAAGTGCTATCCCTCCTTTAGATTTTAATCTTTTTGGACCTGAGGGATTATTACACAAAAATATCGAGCGCTTGTTTTGTTCAGCTCGTTAAAAGTATCGAAAATTCATCCCTTCTGTATTGTTTTATACTTTTTCGGACTTAAGGGATTAGATGACAAAAAAGGATTTTTGGAGTTTCCTTTATGTCCCTTTTTAGACTCTCTAAAATTGAAAAGGACCGAGTTATCTTTGTTGTTAAACTCGTTAAAACCTAATAGCGACAAACTTGTCCATAGCAGACAAGAACGAGTTTCACTATTGCTAGGCTCGTTAAAACATAGCGATGGGTTTGCCCGAAGGGAAAATTATAGAACAAGCATATGTTATCCTCCTCAAGCTTGACAAAAATAAAGAGGTACTGGTTAGCAATGACTGGGGAAAAATTGGGAAGAAAACTTGAAGAAACTTTGTTGGTAGCAAGTCGCTCTTGAACATGACACTTTCACTCCACATCCAAGTCGGGTTGGGTTGTTTCATTCACCGGTCACATCACCATGGTCCCATCACACCATCCACATTTGGGGTTAATGCTACCAATCCATCACGTCAATGTCGCCGATATGTTCAAGAGAAGTCACTCAGAGAATTCACCTGTGTCTCACCCGCTGCAATACATTTATGCTCCATTCTTTCATGATCGCCACCCTGAACCTTATATCACCAGATCGTTTTCACCTCCATTAAAATCATTTGCTTCGTTTCGTGTCATTGATGTGGGATTCATTAAGGCCCTCCTATGACGGATCGCTTCTTGTCGACATCAGCTCATTATCCAAGAAGTCGATCTAGGAACACCCCTTTCAGTACTTTGAAGCTTGCATGCCTCAATGGCAAGTTTCTCACTTCCGGCGACAAGTTTACATTAATGACCTTCGACCGAAAGATTTTGCGTGGTGTTCGACGCCAAGTCCTTTATTCACACCACGTGAATTGTACTGCAGTACCTTGAGGGTCATTATCATTATCGGTGATTCCTCTCGCGCCTGTTAACAGCTTACATCATTGGCTGGTAATCAGGCGATGTCTTTCCATGTTCGACTCCAGAACATCTCTCACATGGATCGACTTGTACTTTGAGTGAAGATCGAGCAAGATTGAAGACCCCGGATCTAGTTTCATCCATTCGGGCTGCGATATATATTCAGGAAAATAAAGGTATCAAATGTACATCATTACTGCACAGATAATCATCCAATCAAAGGGATGATGGCTCTACTAGAATCATCAGTCTACACTCAGACGATTGTCTGTCCTATGTACATAAAAATAAATTTATAAAGCTGAGCATGGGAATGCCCGCCTCAGCTAGATCATGAAAATATTATGAAGATAATGTCTTGTATTGTATTGTATCTTATTACAGGTCTCCTCCCAGCTTGAAAGAACTTCGGATCCTCATGATAAAGCATTTCACCCGACATCAAAAAAGATTAATGACCTCATGCTTTAGGGGGCAACTGTTATAGACATTTTTGGGCACTACAACCCCAAGCATAAAATGTCCATAAACCAAGGACTCCTAAGTCCCTAAAAGTGTTGTTCCAACCCCTAAAGGAACAAGGTCAACTGATTACAGCTTCTCCCAGAATTTCTCCATGAAAAACCACTCAGAACTGGTCTAAACAGGATCATTTCACCTGCTCCATAGGCAAAGTGCATTGCATCTCACCTAAGTACACTCTGTGGGTGCATTGCATTTCAAAAAGCCCTTCTATGGGGTGCGATGGGTGAGAAGAGACAAATGGCAGTGTCAATCCGCGAGGTGGAGAGGCATGGAATCTTCCAGAAACTTCTCCTGTGACACTTGCCTCTCTGAATTCAACCAAGGATGAGTAAGAGATCATCAATCTCCAAGTGGAAGCAAGAACTATCAGAGGGAAGACACTAATCAAATCACAAGCTGACTCATCTCCCTTACAGATATCTATATATGGATCCCTCATCCCAGAGATCCAGAGGCTGGAATTTTGCATCTTGTAAGGAATTGATGTTGGTTTCTTGAGGCAAAATCATAGTGTTGGGTGATCTAAGCTTTGCAAGAGGTGAAGAAGGGCTTCCTTGCTGAGAGGATGATGCTGGGTCAGAACAACTGGTTGTAACTCTCTTGGCTCTTTCTTGATTATCAATAAAGCTATTCAATTTTTCCTCCATACTCTTGTGTAATCTATGTTTTGTGCATCTGTATGGTCAATTTATATCTGATCCTATATTGTTTATGATAATAGATCCATGTTCTCGTATAGTGTTATGCTGATTTGATTCTACAGGTACTCTGTGAAGCTGGGTATACAAGGAAGCGAGTAGCAAAGGACTATCAGAAGAGAGAGGAATCGAGCAAGGAACCAAGCGCAAGACAGAGGTTGGTCTCCTTTATTCTTCTCTCATCTATCTTTCATAAAGGAAAACGAAAGTAGTTTTACTTTGTTTGTTTCTAAGGTAGCTACCACACCTTAGTGGGATTAGCAGTTCTGCATAGACACTTTTCCCTGTAACAAGTTTCCCCCATCTCTCTCCTAGGTGGGAGAAGGGGTGGAGAAACTGTGAAATATTACATAACTACCTATTACAGACCTTGAGCCCAGCCAACCAAGGATGGAAAGATCAACATAAAAGGTGTGACCTAGTTACCTTTGAGAATGATCTTATTCATTATTGTAAGATTGGCAAGTAGCTCAACATTACATGTAGCAAGTAGATCATACATGCCATATGGGTTGGAATGTCTAGAGCTAACACTTTTCAACTGGAGTGAAGGAGTTATGGTCAATATGAAAGAACAATTATCTAAATCAAAAGAGGGAAAACTAAAGAACTTTGGATATAGTGTGATCTTAGTTTTCTTCGCACTAGAGAAGCTTCCGTTACTTCAGCCTCAACATATTATACTCGAGCCGATTTATCTGAGGGTGCCATGGATGAGGAGGTGGATAGACCATATGTCCTGAAACGTCATGTCGTCGGCAATCATCTTCTCACCAACTTTCTTCGAATGGCTGCACAAACAGTTTATTATGATCAAAGACCATCCTTACGCGGGCATGAATTTTCACGATGACCCTAAGCTCGTGCTTCCTGAGGGTGAGGAATGGGGTGCTTCAGGTAATAAATTTGACCTTTTAATTTTTGCAATTTTTTATGTTTTTTTATTTTTCTGAGTCTAAATTATTGACATTTCATGTAAATATAGGACCATTTTGACCTATCGGTGCTTCATATCTCCACCGTGCAAGGGAACAACAACAGGAGGAGGCAGTAGAGCCAGCATGGTTCATTGCAATAGGATGAGATATGATACAATATCTAGATGTAGCAGAGGTCCTATCAGAGGTAGAGCAAAACATGGAAGGGTTGAAACACGGGATTGATGAAACTGCGGTCGACAAGATTATATATATATTCAATTTTTTTTGTTTCTATTGTACTTTCAATATAATGTGATGTGAATTTAAAATTAATTACATTCGTTGCAAATGTATATATAGAACATGATTAGATAAGGCATCTGTCAATGCATTTAGATTTCTATAAATGTGTTCATATTGTATGAAAATGAAATTTCTTTCTAGAAGGCAAACTCTTAAAACCATGTGTAAGATGGTGGAACTTCTAACTGAATAGACACTAGCAAGTTGTAGTACTACGAGTTGTGAGTCAAGTTTGATGACTAAACGATGGATACCATGTGCAATAGCATCAGACAATAGCTCGACCACTATGCTATACTTAGCGATGTTGTTGGTGGAGCGATCAATACAAATCCCTTGCAAACTCACCAACTCACCATTTGGAGCAAATATAGCCCATGTTGCAGAAGATAAGTTATGAGTACTAAGGCAGGCACCATCAACATAACCAATAAAAGTTTCAAGAGATACCATCATCTTCAAACCAAACGTAAAAGGGATCAACAAAAACCATGTGAAACTCTAAAAAGGAACACTGCAAACACACTTATAGACAATATGTACATAGTGAAACTACACTTGAGATCAAGAATAGTATTTTTTGAGGTAAAACCCATTTCTAGGCTGCACTAGAAGAATTCCATCAAAATCTACAAACTCGTAGGCCCCTTTTGCAAGGACTAACTTGACAATGTATGGACCTAGCCACATGGGTTGAAATTTTCTTGAACCTAACTTATCAAACTCCTGGTCATATAATAGAAAAAGGTCTCCTTCCGAGAAGACACGAGGCTTGACACTTTTGTCATACTGCGCCTTGATGCGTCTTTTATGAGCTTCATTATCTATAGCAGCATCATGTTGGGTTTCATCTAAACGAGTTAGATGTAAAATATGTTCCTCCTCTATGGAAGTGGTAGGAATAAGTTCAATAGATAGTTTCAATGATGGAATTTCACATTCAATTGGGAGGATAGCTTCCAAACCATATACTAACTGAAAGGTGTAAATTTGGTAGCAGCCATAACTGAGGTTTAGTACACCCACAAAGAACCATAAATGAGAAAATTCTAGTCTAATTTTTGGACCCCTACCATTCACTGAGGCATCGTCTTAAGAAATTTGTTGATGGCATCAACCTGTCCATTAGCTTGAGGATAGTAGGGAGTGGAACTTTCATTGGAAAGTCCCATCTTAGCAGTTAGTTCAGTCATCTTGTGATTCCAAAAATGTTTTTCGTGATTTGTAGCTATTGCTTGTGGAACACCAAATCATGCGATGACGTGGTTGAAAAATAAGTATGTAATCATTTCGCCAGTTTTGTTAAATGTAGCCATCGCCTCGGCCCATTTGGTAAAGTAATCAACTGTGACAATAATATAGCCATGTTCCCCAGCCGAGTGAGGGTTACATGTCATAAAGTCGATACCCCATTTGGCAAAAGGAAAAACAACAATAACAAGATGTAATGGAGCAGGTGGAGCACGAGCCTTATGATCATATATCTGGCACGCATGACACTTATGGACAGCGAGGATGTAGTCGCGAAAGATGGTGGACCAGAAGTAACCAACAAGTAAAAATTTTGGGCGGTAGCATAACTAGATAAATTTCTACCACATGCCCCCGAGTGACATTCATTTAGGACATTCTCGGCCTCCTCAAGTGTGAGGCACCTTTGTAAAATCATATCGATACGATGATGTTAAAGGGTGTCATCGATGATGATGTAATTTTAGGCTTGGTAATGGATATTTCGTTGCTCAGAGCGAGAGGTATTAGACCGGAAATTTTGGGTTTGGAGATGAATCAGGAAATCTCCATACCATGGTTCAGATGATGACATAAGAAATAGAGACTCGTCGGGGGTAGAATATTCAAAGATAGATTCTAAATCACGAGAAGGAATATCACACATTAGTTCCGTGAAAACCAAGGATTTCTTTGGCTTGGATTTGATAAACTCCAGGTCAAATTCTTGTAGAATCACAATCCATTTCGAGTACTTTCCCTCCATCAATTGACGTGAAAAATTGTATGTCATAGGGTTGCAATCCAAAATGACCATAGTTTCTTGAAGCAAAATGTAATGGCGAAACCTTTGGATGACTTGAATGGCCGCCAAAGCCAACTTTTCTACATGGGAATATATTTTTTCGGTGTCGGTAAGATTCTAACTTAGATAATAAATAGGATGTTCAGTCCCTAAATCGTCTTCTTGGACCAATACCATTGCTATAGTAGAAATGGCAGTAGCAAGATACAGGAAGTAGTTGCGCTGATAACCAAAGGAATATATAAGAGATGCCCGAACCAATACATATTTCAAGGCATCAAACACTTTTTGAGCAGTGTCATCCCAATGAAAGGGAACCCTTTTTTTAGTAAGCGAGTGGACCCTTTAGCCAGTTCAACATAATTAGGGATGAATCTCCTGTTGTTCCTCTGAGATGATAATGGTCAATTAATCATGCCAGAGCATCTAAGATATTTGTTTTAGGAGTTTTGGTTTTGGTTTTAATGGAGGACCAATACATAGAACAAACTGTAAGAATGATGTATTACCTCTTTTATATTGTACTAATAGATAATCAAAGGGCTACTATTTGACTTCACACAGTGATTTGAATTTATAAGGTGTTTAGAAGGAATAGTAAGGATGTATGATTAATTTAGATTTCAGACAGAAAGATAAATTATCATAAGCGGGAAACCTTTGTCCAATGTTCAAAAGTTAAACAAACTATGCTTAAGATTACATAAGATGTTGACAATTTTATGATTTAGAGGGAGCTTTTTAGACAGACAGTCCAATATCTCAATCTCTTTATGATAATAACTTCAGAAAGGAATTTTAAGAATAACTATAACACATTTATTCTCACCTGATATCTCTGTAAAACTTAAACATATGCAGAATAAACATAATGAATGAAACACATGAAAAACTTACAGAAGAAAACGAAACTGTATGAGACCAAATTCAAAATCCTTTGCTTTATTATCAGTGATCTAGAAACAGCTTGTACATCAATGCTTTTACAAAATTTCTTATGGAAAGGTACCACCTTTAATAACTCATAGAAGAGAGTTATTTATACAATTTCTAAACAAAATATCCTAAACTAATTACAAGATAGCTTGAAAGAAGATAGGAAAAGAAAAACGGTTGCATGATGTGTCCCTATTAAATAGGAAGTTGTTGATGATTGTTCCTTCAAAATTTTCTCTTGTTGTCTTCTTGTTGGAATGAAAAGTTAATCAATTGTTTCACACAATTGATCCCACCTTTTCTCACTAGGTATCTCGAGATTTAGCATCCTTCTAAGTATCTCATCAATTTTGGTATATCTCTCAAAATTGGGTTTGGTGAGAAAAGATGACCAATTTCATATTTAATGGATAGGTCTAAGCTTAAAGCCTCCAAAAACTCCTTGCCAGTAATCTGCCTCTTTATCCCTTCAAATTGACTGTTGTACGTTGAAATGGTATAAAGCCTTTCACAGTAATCTTCCAATTTTACTAGATTATCATTTGATGATACTATCTCTGGTAAACCTTTCTTATGTAATATACTGAATTTAGAGTGAAACCTCTTGACTATAGTGTTCAAAGCATCACACTTTGTTTTTAGCTGAGTTAACAGATTCTTCTTCACTAGGACTTTCTTAATTTCCAAAATAGTAGTTGTCCTATCTGGAATGTTCATCTCTTGTAACTGCTACCTAGTCTTAGAATTCAGTACCCTGATCATTCTTGATGCTTCTTTGGGTTTTTTGCCCAATGATACCTTTTGGGTCTCTATCTCTGCCCTTCATTTAACAATCAATTCTTACCACTCAAAAATGATTTGTATGGATGACCATATTTCTATTATAGAGTGGCTAATATCTAACCAGATATCTTCTTTGGCTTGGGCCAAAGTGTCTGCCATTAGAGTCTTTCTTTCTAACTATTTAACCTTGAGCTCTAACCTATGTGACTTTTGCATTTCTTCTAAATACAAGGTATCATTTTTTACCTTTTGTGACTCCAGAGCTCGGAACTTCTGGAGTAACTTCTCATTTTTTTGTTTTTGTGCTTGTAGCTCCTATGATAACCTTTTTGTTTCACTTGTTGTTGAAGACAAAGTAATGTCAGTAGGAGATGAGCTTAAATTTTCACCTGTCATTGGAATTGTTTTCACTGAGGTCACAGAAATTTGTGTTGTCTCTTTTTCCTTGACCAGTTGTTCTATATGCTCCTCCATTTGCTTGGTCTATATGTTTTGCCCAATAATGAGCTTTAACATTTCCTCCCTATGTTGTTCATTTTCTGCCATTTCTTTGGTCTGTGGATCCTCAGTTGAAGGCATCTTCAACTCTTTCTTCGAGGTTGTAATCTCAACATTCTTCTTTTGCAGTATTTCTTCAATTGCTTTACAGTCTTGGGGATCATATCCAATCTTGATAATGATATCTTCTAAAGATTTTAATTTGTTATCTTTAGAAAAGGATGACAACTTTTCAATCTTAAGTTGTGACTATACATTGGACAAAGTAGTTCTGAGCTTGGAAAGAGACATGGCAGTTGTGGTCATTGTTGAAAATAGCATCTCACCTGATTGCCTATGCAAATCCATTTGATCAATGGGATGTATTTGGTTCACATCAAATGAGAAGATGGTCTTCTTGTAGTCTACTATGGATTTAGGAAATGGAATCTGAGCCTGAAAAAATGCCATTTGCATCCTTCCTCTTTCACTGTCGAAGGCAGAGAGAAGTCTATGCTGAGCAGTGGATGTTTGTTTCCAAAACTGACTCTAAACTTGAGATTTAAGACTTTCATTCTTTTTCTTGATTTCAAAATTTTTTGAGAAGATATTAGTATCTCCTACTGAGCTGGTCTCAGTTGATTGGATAACCTCCATAGGTTTAGTTGAAGAAGGAGTTGAACAAGTAGAGGGAGGCTTGGGATTAGTGGTCCCAGCTGATGAAACATCTTCCAATTCTCCAAGATCAATTATCTCTGGTGTCTTGCTTCTTGGTGACATTAACAGCCCAGTTTTCAACTTCTTTTGTAAGATATAGAACTCTTTACCTGGTTCTGTAGCTGACTAAGCTTCCTATCTAGATTTTTTATGCTAAGTACTCTGTGTAGCTAGAGTCTTTGTCTAAGGAGTCGATATAACATGTTCATAAGCTTCTGTGAGAGTACCTTCAAACCATTGCTCTGGTTCATGAACTTCTCCAATTCTGGCCTGGGAGTATGGTTGTAAGGTGTTGCCTTCAATTGCACCCCAGGAGCTGAAATAATCCCAAAAGGATCATAAGACCAAGTGAAGCTTGGCTAAAGGTTCATGTTCTTTAGCAATTTGTCTGCTTTTGTACCTGTAGACCTAGTGTTAGAGATGAAACTCCCTACTTTGGCTTTGAGTTTAAACTGTGATTTCTTCTTACCTAAGACAAAATGGACTTCATCCATATTTATCATTTTCCTGATGTATTCCAGTGAGAATATTCTCATTGGCACATACTTAGGCAGTTTGTATGGAGCCAACTCACTGCCATAGATCATAATCTCAGTGTAATTTTGGTATAGGTACCGGTCACCAGTCTTGGTTTGCTCTAATAAGTGTAGTGTCTTTTTAATTTCTTCTCCAATTCTGGGCTCTGCTTGGCCATTGAGTAATTGGAGAACTGGATGTATGAAGGAATCAATGAAATGGGAGAATGTAAAATTTAATGATCCAGCTCTTACTAGCTTTGTCCAGTGAGTCACTGATTGATTCACTCCCTGATCATCTTGTCTATTCAGCTGAATAGGCAATAGATATCCTTGTTGAAACAAAATTAGATCAATTATAACTGAACTGTACCTAAATACTCCTTGTGTGTTCAAATTCATAAACTATTCATGTATATTATCAACCAGAAAGTGGTTATAATTATACATGAAGGCAGGTTGATATTGTTTGCTAAAAATAGAAAAGAATCCAAGGATGGATTCATCAAGATTGGTCATTTTCATAACCTAGAAGGTATGATAACAGAGAGATAATGGGTCTAGTAGCTTCAGGGAACGTGGAAGATGAATATGGAGGATTTCTCTTAGGTAATTCAACATCTTCTGGTAGGAAAAGTTCAAAGATAAGAGCTCTCTATGGGAAGGTGAGTTTATTGTAGAGGTCCATGAGAGTTGCAGGTGAGAAATGGCTAAGGGAATTAGATGGAGGTATCATTAGCATTCGGTTTATGCTTTGATCAGTGATGGTAATCACGCTTTTTCCATCCTAAGTCATTATTGTTCTTTGCACAAGGTCATATCTAGCTTGACACCAAGAGATTAGGTCATGGAATTGATGGGTCTTGGGAAAAGAAAATATTGGCAAAAGAGTCTCCCAAAAGTGAATGGAATCCTCCTTATCAGTATTTTCAGTTTAACCATGAATGTAATTCATAGATATCAAATTCACATTCACAGTCATTGATCTTGAAAAGGGAGTCTACAAGTGGCATATGATCCAGATCAAGGGAGACTATGGAGGGATTCCCTTCTTCGGCAGTCTTTTGTATATTTTCTTTAGGAGACATCACTACTGTAAGGGAAATTCAGAAGCTGCTTTTAACCTAAAATTGATGACAGTGGCGAAAATACACAGAGTGACAAATGGTTCTTTTGGTTTATGTATGGAAGCGAAAAGCGGCAAAGATTGGAGCCACGGAGGATTTATAGGTTCAATTGGGCTCAATTGACTGTTTAGATCTAGTCGTAGGCATTTAATTTGTAGGGGAAATGCAAATTAATGCTTAAAGGATGTTTAAATGGATAATCAGGCACAACAACATCTTTGGAGTGTATGGGCAACAATGTTATAATGTGGCTGGCGGTGAATGGATAAGTGAAAACGAATGGATGACGTGGAGGTTTGTTATTGGATGGAGGATCACAGATGTGCAAGACATGAGAGAATTCAATGGTCGGATGGAAGAAAAACCGGAAGCGGATTTCGGGGGGGTCATAATGGTTTGTGGTTTCGGGCCTTAGGGGTCCGAAACGTTTTGGAGGCGCCACATCACAAAAAGCGACAACCATGAGAACTTCTTTTTGGACCCCCCCCCCCCCCCCCCCCCCCCGCGTTAACGGGAAATGGCCAAGGGGGGGTTGAAAGACTTCCTCCACCATTGATCTGAGCAGAGTGAAGGATATTCATTGAAAAGTACACGTTGGTTATCGATGCCTGATGTGTTGTTTTGTCGTTTCCGCCAATACGACAAAAGTTTCATTTGTCACTTATTTTATAAGTTCATCAAGCTTTATTACAACAATTAAATCATAATTAAAGAAATTAAGCATGATTAATCAAAAGGACATTTTTCAAAGGTGAATTTGAGCTAGCAACCTTAATTTATTTTCTAAAGCAAATATTTTTCTTTTCTTGGTTATCTATCATTTTCATTTTGCCTTCGTTTTTTAGAGAAACTACCCTATCATTTTATTTGATATGGACCTGCAATAATAATTACCCCTAACATTTTCATTTTCCATCTTGTTTTTGGTCCATATCCTAACTTATCGTTTTTTGTATGGCATTTTGATTTTTTATCTAATAGCTAACTTATCAAAAACAAGAATGTTGCAACATCAACTTCAACTAGGGATTGCTTTAACCTGTAGAATGTAGAGAACCTGCAGATCCATGTGCCTTGTCCTCGGGCTATGGAGTCTTTGCTCTGAAAAACGCATACTGACAGTTTGAAAAGTAAAATAAACCAGACTTTTTACAATGATAGTAATGAAATCTACTTCAACTTCTCAATACTTAATGTAATGTTTTAGAAACCTTCCATTAACAGGATAAGTGGAATATAGTCCCTCAAGATTTTGTAGTGCAAAAGTGTTGTTTCCCTTTACTTTAGAAATAGCTAGAGGTCCAAAACATAGGTTGTCAAACTTTCCATGTTTTCCTTTGTCTTCTCTTATGGAATCCCATTTTAGAACTAGATCACCCTCCTTGAAGTCCCTTTCCCTGGCTCTTATGCCAAAAAGGCTCTTCATCTTATTCTGATACTTTTTCAATTTGTATTGAACTTCATCTTTGTTTTCATTTAGTTCAATAATTTGATTTATTCTCCTTGAAAAATCATCAAATTCATCAGTTTAATCCTACAGAAACTTTAAAACAAGGAAGGCCAAATTTGTAGGGAAAATTTCAGCTTTCCCATAAACTAATTGAAAAGGAGATTTTCCAGTAGATATTTTTGGAGTAATCTTGTTTGCCTAGACTACATAAATTAGATGGGTGTCCCAGCTCTTTTTATGATCTGCTAAACTTTTTCTGATAACCTTGACCAGACTTTTATTGGATGATTCTACAAGACCCTTACCTTGAGGATAATAGGAGTTGAATGATGTAGAAAAATCTGATATTTCTGGGAAAACTCAATCATTTTGGGACTGGAAAATGTTGTGGCATTGTCAGTAACAATCTGGGTTGGGCAAACAAACCTAGATAAAATGTTTTCTTCAATGAATATGATTACTACTGAGTCAGTAACATTTCTAACTGGAATTGCTTCCACCCATTTAGTAAAGTAATCTGTTGCAATGAGGATCCATCTATGATGATTGCTTGAAGTAGGATGAATCTCTCCAATAAAATCTAATCCCTATTGGAGAAAAGGTGCTGAAACTATTTTTGAGATCAGTGGAAAAGCTGCTAGTTTTTTCTTACCAGCAAACATCTGACAAGGGACACAACTTCTGACCTTTGCTCCTACTTGTAAGAACAATGTTGGCCAATAGAATCCTACCCTTAATATCTTATATGTTGTTTCTCTCCAAGCATAATGTCCTCCACAAAATCCTGTATGAAATTGATCAATGATCCCTTCAGTCTCTGATTTTGTTAAACATAATAGCAAGATATTGAGTGGGTCCTTCCAATATAGATTTGCATTTATGATACAGTACTTGACTGCTTTCAATTTGAGAGTCTTACATTGACTTTTGGAAAATGATGCAGGACACTCAAAATGAATTAAGAAATTTACAATATCTTGATACCAATCTGATAAAAGAAATTTCTCATCAATGTGTACAGAAGCAGTCTGATCTGAGGGTAAAGGTTCTTGTGGATTCTTTTCTTCAAGATTTTGGGAAGGTTCTTGTGGATTCTCCTCATTCAGATTTTGGGAAGGTTCTTGTGGATTCTTCCCTTTTGCATAGACAGAAGGTTCTTGTGGATTCTTCCTGTCTGAACTTTGGGAAGGTTCTTATGGATTCTTCTCATTTGAATTTTGGGAAGGTTCTTGTGGATTCTTCTCATTTGAATTTTGGGAAGGTTCTTGTGGATTCTCCCCTGGTATTTCCAAAACAGAGTTGATGCCTAGCACTTTACAGTTGGATTCAGCTAGAAGCTTAGCTAATCCTTGACCCTTTACTAGCTTTGTGGTTTTGATAGTTAGATCATACTCCAAAATTTGGGTGATCCATCTACCTCTCCTCCCATCAGTATCTGGTTGAGTGAGAATAGTTTTAACAACACTATTGGGAACATAGGCTATAATGGTTGAATGTAAAACTTACATCGTAAAAGATTTCAAGGATTGGACTAGGGCATAAGCCTTCTTCTTGATATGTCATATTTGAGCTCAGCATCTCTCATGACTTTGCTAAAAAAGGCTATAGGTTGGTCATGGGAATCTTCATTCTTTTGTAGTAAAATAGCAGCAAGGGTTGTTTCAGAGGCAAAGGAAAAGATATTGAATGGTTTGGTATAATCAAGGTTGGCCAAGGTTGGAGCTTCAGAGATAGCTTTCTTGATTTGATCAAATGCATGTCTAGAAGAGACAGTCCATTTAACTTCATGACCCTTCTTAATCATATCAGTTATATCTTTGACAATTTCAACATAATTGGGTATGAACCTTCTTAAAAAGTTGATTTTACCAAGAAAAGCCTGAACTTCTTTTTTATTTCTTGGTAATGTTAATGTCTGAATGGTTGATACTCTGTTTGGATCGATAACTACTCCATCTTTAGAAATTATATGGCCAAGCAATTTCCCTTCTGAGATAGCAAATAGAGACTTCTTTGGATTCAATGATATCCCAAATTTCCTACATCTTTCAAAAACCTTCATCAAGTGCTTTAAATGTTTTTATCAGAATTAGAGAAAACTGTAAGGTCATCAAGATAAATAACAAGAAATTTGTTTACCTGGCCTACAAAAGCTATATCCATAGCTCTCTGGAATGTAGCTCCTACATTTGTCAAACCAAAAGGCATCCTTGCATACATGAAAGTACCCCAAGGTGTTGTGAAGGCAGTATTTTCCCTATCCTCTTTGTCCACCATAATCTGATTATAACCAGAAAAACCATCTAACATAGAAAGTCTGTTGGCTCCAGAAACTTGTTGAAGTAACTGATCCATCTTAGGTAATGGATAGTTGTCCTTTAGTGATGCTTTATTTAAGTTTCTAAAATCAACACAGAGTCTGATTTCACCATTCTTTTTTCTGACAGGTACTAGATTGGCAATCCAATTAGAATATCTTAGTGGAAGAATAATCTGTGCATCTAACATTTTCTTAAGCTCTTTCTCAATAGTTGGTAGAAGAACTAAATTAATTCTTCTGAGTTTTTACTAGTAGGGTTTAGCTTCCGTTTTTAATGGGATCTTATGTTAAAGAAGGGATGTATAATAAGTTTTAAGATCAGCATAAGACCAAGCAAAAACATCTTTATATTTTTTAAGTAACTTAATATATTCATCTTTAACTTCTGGGGCTAAAGATGTAGATATTTTTATATTTTTCACTTGTTCTTGGGATCCAGTATTGATTTCTTCTATGTCATATTCAGGAGAAATGGATGGAGGGTTTCGGGGGACATCATTATAATCGAATAATTTCTCTAAAGGAATTAACCCCTTAGGAATGAAGTTGTTTGATAATTGTATGATGTCATGATCTGCAATCTTGGAATTTAATTCTGGATCATCAGCAGCTTGAGGATTGACCATATCAAGATTGTCTTCATCAATTTGCAAAAGAGAAAATTCACCTACAAGTTGAAGGAAATATTTTAGTTGTTCATCATCCTCAAACACCTGCCAATGCTTTTCGTTATTAGGTATAGATGGCCTATATTTAACCTGGATTTGGTATAATAGTTGTGTTTGATTAGGAATCTTAAATGGGCTTGCAGAAATAGCCAAAGAATCTACATGTATGTTTTCGTTTCTAGGGACATAAGTTATGTTGAATGCATCAAAGAAATTTTCAATGGAATCCCAAACCTCATTTCTATAAGACCTAAGCCTAGGATGCTTTTTTTGGCAGAGATTTCTAACTTGTCTTACAGTGAGCTTTGAGTCAATGAAAACACTCAGGTTGTGTACCTTTTAACTCTTGGCTAACTGTAGTCCTAGAAGGAAAGCCTCATATTCTGCTACATTGTTGGTAACCTCAAAATCAATTTTACATGCTTGTGTTATGTCTTCCTTTTCTAGTGAGATTAACACTACCCCAGCCCCTGCTCCATCCTTTGTACAAGAACCATCAAAGAACAGCTTCCATACATCAGTTTGATTTGATGCATGGTTTTCAACTACATCTTCAATTTTTACTTGAGATTCATGTATTTTATTTGAAGAGAGTTGAAAACAGCCAAAATCTTGATCAATTGCATAAATGGGGTGGTTCTTTGGCTGATTTGTTTTGCATACAATGTGGACAAATGTAACCTCTATATACAACCTTAGTTGTGTTGGAAATACTGAGAGGGGGGTGAATCAGTATTTCTTTTCCTGACTATTGTTTTCCCAATTAAACAATTTATATTCAGAACACAAGATGAACAACAATAATAAATTTTTTTATTAATATAATCTTTGTAGTAAAACAGATACAATATATAAGTGGTTGCAATCAGTTGCCAAGCTCCAACTCGGACTTTGGTGAGGCTCCAACCTCCAGAGCACCAACTCTATTTCACCAAGACACCAATCTTGGACTTAGGAGCACCAACTCCCAAGGACTTCAATCCTTCCATTTCCTAAGACACCAGTCCCAAGGACACCTATCCTTCCTACTTCTTAGGCATCAACCCCAAGGACTCCAATCCTTCTTACTTCTGAGGCATCAACCCCAAGGACTCCAATCCTACTTACTTTTGTGGCACCGACCTCAAGTGTTCTGACCCAATTTTGTCAGGGTTCATTTGATAGTGATGTTATTCTCTCAGAACTCTTCTCTATTGAGTTCTATCTGATTATTTCTTCACTGTAGTCTTCAAGCTACAACATCAATGACAATCAGTCTTCTTATGAAATAGTCTTCCCAATTCTTAATACTACTCACACAGAGTGTCCAGTACCATTCATGACTTTTGATAATGTCTTCACACAGCTTTAGTCACTCTACTATTAGCTACACTAAGCTCTGCATAAAGAACAACTTTCTGTTCAAGTTTATGTTCTCTGTTGGCTACTTCTCCCCTTCGACTGTCTGATGTCCTGTTGGCCCTTCGGCCCTCTTTCTGTTCTGTTGGATCCTCTTTTTGTTCTGTTGGGCCCTCACATGGCCTCTATCTCCCCCAGCTTATTTCCATAGCATTCAACAGCAACAATAATGCTCAACAGCATTAACTCCCTCTATTCTCTATTTTTCCTGCTTTTATTTGTTCCTCATGCCTTTGTCTATTGGTTTCCTCTCTTCATTGGCCCTTTGGCTTCCTCCTCAGTCTCTGTGGTTTCCTCTATCTCTTCGTGCTCTCCAGCACTCCTGAGAAACATTACTTCTTAAGAGAGGTCCACAAATGCATAGAGAAATCATGTCTTACGTTAAACTATAACAACGCTCCTTTTTTTACAATAATTACAGGCATACCCAGAGACAGCTTTGTTTAACGAACAACCACATCCCAATCGCAATCACTATCGCCATGAATCGCCCCATTTAACTGATGTTCAGCCTTCTGAACCATTGGAACAACTATCATAAGCCTTTCGGCCTAAAACACCCCGCGCAAGACAAATATTTCATTACACAGAGAATATGAGAAAAACAGTCAAACAAACTAAAAGGCGGACTTGAGGAATTATTACAATCACACCTATTCCTGTATCAGGTCCATAGTAAAATCACAATCGGCGCTTTATACTTCCGGAGGTCCTTTATACATCAAGACCATGGCATCGCCAATGGCCAATGGCCGATCCTCCACTGGATGCGATATTATATTAAGCCATGTTATAATGTTTAATTGGGTCCACTTGCTTTATCGCAATCGGCGCTTGTAGTTGGACGACCCTCTGTGTAGCATTGCAATGGACGGATGTGATATGGTATTAAACCATAGTAAATATGTCCGTTGGGTCTGCAGCCTTATCACAACTGGTGCTTTCATGTGGCAAGGATTTACGGCTTGTGATATAGTGATGGACACGATATTACAACTAAGCCAAGTTGTGATGTCACATCGGGTCCGCAAGGCTTCATAACATATGCAATTGTGATGGATGCAATAATAGATTAACTTTTATTGCAATGTTGCGGCGAATCCACATATATATATATATATATATATATATATATATATATATATATATATATATATATATATATATAGATATGTATGTATCGCTATCGGCGATCGCAAAGGGGCCGCTTAACACTGTATTACCTCTGCTCCAAAATGTCGATGCGATAATCGCTATCAGCGATCGCAATGGTCCACTGGACACATTGTAATGCCGCTCTCGAAGTTTTGATGTGATATGAGGTGTCGGACCCAATATGACTCACCACTCCCATGTATAAAGTTACAAGTCCGCAATCTACCTCCGATAGTGTATTTTCCATATTGCATAGTTTTGCCCACCGATAATTTTAAGTCTATATATATGGGCTTTCTGTCTGCCGATAGTATAAAAGCATGCATTCATGGGTTTTCTGTCCACCAATAGCATATATATATATATATATATAGATAGTGTTAAAAACACATATGTATGATATATGCTCCTCCGCCTGTATCTGCATGCATATAATTCTTTTGTGGCCCAATAGCTCTAGCTAATATAAATGCAACCATTGTGCCTCTGATGGCTCTGTCTGCTTCCTTATAGCTCTGCTTGTTCCTCTATTGCTCCAATGGTTGTCTGCTTCCTCTGTTAGCTCTGTTTGCTTCTGTACTTTGGCATATATATATGACATTTACATATGTGGCTTTGTCTGCTCCTCTTGACTCGAATGTGGCTCCTCTGGCTTGGCAGTGTCTTTCAAAGACCTCCTTGCATATATGAACGCCTCTCTTGCTCTGATATCCTGTGATATGCTTTGATCTGCCTCCTTTGGTAACTCCTCTTGCTTATGACTTGGATATCCTGATGGCCTTGCTCCTGTCTCTCCATGGATCTGCTCGGCTTCCCCTTGGCTTCTAGTATCTAGAATATTTCCATATTGACATCAATGACAACCTATGTCAACAAGTTGTTCTCCCCCATAAACTAGAATAGTGGCATAAGACATGTCCATCTGAAGAGTTCCCCCTAATTTGGCATAGCAAGACCTTTAAAGGAGAATTCCAAATTTGAGAGGGATGTCAGTGACAACAATATCTAACACTATGCTCTTTACTGGGATTTGGGCAAGATTGACTACTAAATCCTTAATCAATCCTAAACAAGGTACTCTTTTGGAATCAAAGGTGTACAAATCATGATAGGATCTAGTTATGTCAAGATTTAAATGATCCATGATGGATTTTGGCATGAGATTGTGTGATGCTCCATAATCAAGCATACAATTATATAGCATGGAGTCATTTGTCGTTAGTGTCACATAGGTGTGATGCTCCAGAATCAAGCATACAGTTATATAGCATGGAGTCATTTGTCGTTAGTGTCACATAGAAAGGGGGTACTATTTCATCTATCATATATGTGTTGGAAATAATACTGAGAGGGGGGGTGAATCAGTATTATCAGATCAATAAAACTTTTTCAATGCTCAGAAACATATACGCTACTTCAGTTAAGTGAACCAGCGTGTACACGCTACTGTGTCTAAAGAAAACAACGTATAACCAGAAAAACTTATAATTCAATTAGTTTAAGTGCATCAGGTCATTATTCACCATATTAAGAGTAAACAGTATAATAGAACAGATCATCACACAAAAGCCACACACATGAACACCATGATATAAGGTGGAAACCCAATGTGGGTGAAAACCACCTGCTGCAAGTCGTCTCTATCTTTCTTTAATAAGAACTTAAGTTTACAATATTTTGTACTGGTGCAGCCTTATACCAGTACACAGGCTACAACCTGCAGAAGGCTTCAACCTTCTCTCGTTCTCCAAACTTCCTTGGAAGGGAGCTTCAACCCCCTTTGCTCTTGTACTAGCTAAGATACTAGTACGTAGGTGCAGGCCTACAATCTTCTTTCCTTCAGGTACCACTTTTCATCAATTTTCAGACTGGATACTCCTAAAGCACAACATTACAATCTGAAGACCATGATTCATTCGCAAATCATTGAAGCATAAAACAACCAATACTAGCATCATCAATCTTTGAATCACTGAACCACTGAAACCCTGTCAAACCCAGTCACCAGAACACAGAGCAGACTACAGAACTCTGCAATAACAGTCAGACCCAGCTACAACCCAAAAAATCAAGCTCCAAAATATATACGCTACTACAATGAAGGCAACCCGCGTATACACGCGGTTTTACCGAAGACAACCTGCGTACAGATCTAAAAATAATTTTTCATAACTTGCAGCTGTACCAGATTTCAGTTATACCCAGAACATAACATTGCGTCAGTATGCAGATCTAGAAATTCGCATAATCAACCATATAAAGATAGTTCATTTCAAACCATTTGATCCTGATCTCTCCTTAGATCTTGTTCTCCATCAACCGATGAGATCTCTCCTTAGCTCAGATCAAGCAATACATCATCAACCAATAACCTGCATACTGGATCTAATACTTCATCAGATATTCAAGACTTTTCAGATACACTTGCCTAATGATTTCCTTCTCCTTATATAGCCTTAGGCCTTGTTCAATACCAAGAGCCAAAACCATAGAAATCCAATACCATCATCCTCAAAACTAGGGATCAACACGTCCGTCGAGACACCAAGGTCCAAAACCATAGGCACAACTTCCAAGGAATAACCGCCATGGACCAAAGATAAGTTTTCCACATACACGCGCTTTTACTGAAGTCAACCAGCGTGTACACGCGACTTGGAATATAGCGAACCTGCGTATACGCGACTTTGTATATAGTGAACCTGCTTGTATACGCGACTTGGGCTTAATGAACCTGCGTGTATGAACTTTCTCTTCTTCTTATAATCTGATCATCAATTCCTTGCTGCTGTCCTTCTGCACTATGATTTCTCATCAGTGTGGTTTGCCATCAAGGACAACACTTGTCTCATAATGCCAACAATCTCCCCCTTTGGACTTGATGGCAACAACACCAAATCAAATCACTCTCCCCCTTTGTCATCAAGGGCAAAGGGCTGTGCTCCCCCTGAGTACCTGCTAATATCTTTGCTTGGCTGTGCTGAAACATGCTCCCTCTGACTGTAGGCAAGACCTGCAAGAGATGTTCTTCAAAAGAACTGAGACTTGTACATCATAAAGGACCTTCCTATCACCAAAAGACTCAATACATACATCCATACTCCCAACCAAGAGGGGATACATCAGAAATTTACATATAGTAACCAATATTCATCCCAGGCATAGTGGGGAAACCAACATAGGCCGTTACATGACCTTGACACCATAAAGAGATATCACAAAAGAGATACATGACATAGAGACAACAAATCTAGACCAAGACTTATGAAAGTCATAAGCAGCATCTGATACACCTCTTTTAGATCAGCATCCAAGATTTCCTTCTGAGCTCCTTCTCCTGAAACCAACAACAGTTGTGTACTAGAACCAAAAGCATCTAGATGCCAACAATGCTTTATGAGACTTTAATCTGCTCCCCCTAAACCTGTGCCTGCTGCTCCCCCTGAACCTGTGCCTGAAGAATTCTGGCATACCCATCTCAGACCTTCTCTGACCAGAGTCTGCCCTTGCTGTTCAGAACTCCATATACGCGACTTCTCCTGCATAAAACGGCGTATGCACGCGGATATGCTTTCTGCAACACGCGTACACCATACACGCGACTTTCCCAGTATAAATCGGCGTATATACACGGATATCCCTTACGTAACTTGCGTATACCAAATTTTTTGTAGAACAGACAAGCTTCAACAGCAGGATGAAGCATCAACTACTCCAAGCTTTTGTCTGAGATATTCAAAAGTTTCCCTGGGCAGTGGTTTTGTGAGAATATCAGCAACTTGTTCCTTAGAAGGAACATACTCCAACTTGACCTTTTGCTCAAGCACTTGTTCCCGAAGAAAATGGTACTTGATTGGTATGTGCTTGGTCTTTGAGTGCATGACTGGATTCTTTGAAATGCTGATTGCACTTGTATTATCACATAAGATAGAGACCGGTGAAGTGAAAGTGATTTGAAAATCCTGCAAGGTTTGCATCATCCAAAGAAGTTGTGTGCAAAAATATGCCGCAGCCACATATTCTGCTTCAGCTGTAGTTAAGGCAATCGAACTCTGTTTCTTGCTGAACCAAGATACTAATCTGGAACCCATAAAGAATGCACCACCACTTGTGCTCTTCCTGTCATCCACGCTTCCGGCCCAATCTGCATCTGTATAAGCATGAAGTGTGAGATCTGTATCTCTAGGATACCATAATCCATAATTTTGTGTCCCTTGAAGATATTTGAAGATTCTCTTCACTGCCTGAAGATGAGTCTCCTTTGGATTTGCCTTAAATCTCCCAACTATTCCGACTGCATGCATGATGTCTGGTCGGGTACCTGTCAAATAAAGCAAACTCCCAATCATGGATCTATAAGTTGGTTGATGAATTGCTGCTGATTCATCATTTGCACTGAGGCTGCATCCTGTAACCATGGGTGTACATACTGGCTTTGAATCTTCCATGCCATACTTCTTCAAGATCTGCTTGAGGTACTTGGTTTGAGACAAGAAGATGCCTCCTTCATTTTGTTGGATTTACAATCCAAGAAAGTATGTCAATTCTCCAAGTAGTGACATTTCGAATTCTTTCTGCATAACCAAGGCAAAGTTTTGACTCATAGTCTCTTCATTACTGCCAAAGATAATATCATCTACATAAACAACAAGTATTAGCAATTTGTTATTTTCAATTTTTATATAGAGATTGCTATCTGCTGATCCTTTTGAAAAGCCTTGTTGGTGAAGATATTTGTCCAATCGATAGTACCAAGCCCTTGGAGCTTGTTTGAGACCATAGAGAGCCTTTTTTAATTTGCATACAAGGTTTGGATCATTCCCAAGAATGAAACCATCTGGCTACTCAATATATACTTCTTCTTCTAAGTCTCCATTCAGAAAGGCTGATTTCACGTCCATTTGAAATACCTTGAAGTTTTGAAAGCTTGAGAGAGCAAGGAACATTCGGATGGCCTCAAGTCTTGCTACAGGAGCAAAGGTCTCTTCAAAATCTATCCCTTCTTGCTGCGCATACCCTTTACAAACAAGTCTGGCCTTGTTTCTAATTACTTCTCCATTTTCATTCAATTTATTCTTGAAGACCCATTTTGTCCCTATGACATTCTTATCTTTTGGTCTAGGAACCAGTTCCCAAGTGTTGTTCTTTTCGATCTGCTCAAGTTCTTCATCCATTGCTTTGACCCAACATTCATCTTTGCATGCCTCTTTCACATTTTGTGGTTCAGTGGAAGAGAGTAATGCCAAATAGCTTGAAGCTTCTGCAATTCTTCTTCTTGTTTGTATTCCTGCTTCTTTCTGCCCCATAATCTGAGATTCTGGATGATTCTTTTGAACATATCTGGATGGAGTCTTCTCTTCTATTCTTGCCTGCTCCTCTGGTTGCTCTTGAGGTTCTTCTTCTTCATGATTCTGCCTTTGAGTGTAGCCTTCATCTTCTTCAATGTCTTCATGATGAACTTGCCTAGGAATATATCCCTTCTCATCAACCACTACATCAATGCTGTCAACAATTCTACCAAGTCTTTTATTGTAGCACTTGTATGCTTTGCTATATGGAGAATAACCAAGAAGAATGCCTTCATCTGCTCTTGGTTCAAGTTTGCCAAGTTGCTCATCGGTATTCTTAATATAACATTTGCTCCCAAATATTTTGAAGTGCTTCACCGAAGGAGTCTCACCACTCCAGAGCTCATGAGGTGTTTGAGTGTTGTTTACTCGGACATTTGTTTTGTTAAGAATAATAACCGCAACATGTGTAGCTTCACCCCAGAAAGTTGCGGGAGTACCTGATTCATCAAGCATAACACGAGCCATTTGTTGGATTGTTCTGTTCATTCTTTCCACCACCCCATTTTGCTGAGGAGTTCTAGCTGTAGAGAATTCTCTTCTTATCCCATGTTCTTCACAGAAATCGAAAAATTCGTTTGAGGTAAACTCCCCACCTCTGTCAGATCTGAGGCACTTAATTTTGTGTCCTGATTCATTTTCAACCAAGGCTTTGAAGGATTTGAATTTTTCGAATGCTTCATCTTTGTGCTTCATAAGTCCTAACCAGACAAACCTGGAGAAATCGTCAATGAATAATATCAAGTATTCTTCTCCTCGAGGTGTTCTTTTTCTGAATGGACCACATGTATCTGTATGTACTAACTCAAGAGGCATGCTAGTTGATCCTTCCTTCTCTGGAAAGTTAGTTCTGGTTTGCTTTCCAAACTGGCAAGATTTGCATATAGTGTTGTCTGGAATTTTGATATCTGGAAGACCACGAACTGCCTGATATTTGCATGCTTTCCTTATTTGTGAAAAGCTTAGATGCCCCAACCTTCGATGCCATAGCCAGTGTTCATCATCCTTGCTCAAATAGCATTGTTGTGGTCCTTCTTCAAATATGTATAGATTATTTGGAGTCCTTCTTCCTTTGATCACTGTTTTACCTGTATCAAGATCACGAACACAACATCCATTTGATCTAAATATTACCTCTGTTCCTTGATCGCACATCTGACTGACACTCAGAAGATTATGCTTCAATCCATCAACATACAAAACATTTCCAGCTTTGACCTTCTCTTTCAATGGAGCCACACCTTTTCCTTTTATGGCTGCCGAGATATCGTTTCCAAAAGAAACTTTCTTCCCCTTTTCTAATGCGGTATATGACTCAAGCTTTTCTTTGTCCCCTGTCATATGCTTTGAACATCCGCTGTCAATGTACCATAGACTTTCTTGACCTTCTGCATAAAAGGCTATCCCACATCTTTCTGGTTGTGGTTCCTTTATTCTCCATGTTCTGACATTTGAGTTTTGCTCCTTCTGAATTGTCTTCCGGAACCTGCTTCTGCATTCAGAGTCTTCATGACCAAAGTTATTACAAATAGAGCATTCAACTTCATTTTCAAGAACCGAAAAGTTGTTATAAGTCCTTTTCATGGTTTCAGTCATTCTCCCTTGCTTTTGAGTTTCTCTAGTCATGATTGTCTTGTAGGCAACACATTGAGCTGCTTTGTGACCGAAGTTATGGCAAGAAAAGCATTGGCCATTAAAGAAACTTCTGCGATAACCAGATCTATCATCCAACCGATTGTAGCTTTTATTTATTCTTGGAGCAAATTGGGAAGATTTTACCTGTGGCTGATTGTAGCTTCTGTTTGTCCTTAAGGCAGTTTGTCCCCAAATTTCTTGATGGTCTTTATTTGTTCTTGAGGTAAATTGTCCCTGATTCACCTGATTACTTTTATTTGGCCTTTGCTCGCTTCTCCTTGCTGCATCAAGATAACTTTTAGAGGTAGAGGCTTCAGATGTTTCTCCATTATATCCAAGACCTGTCTTGATCAGAGGAGATCGCTGCACATTGATAATCTCATCCAAGGTTTCAGATCCTTTAACAAATTTAAGATTAATAGCTTTTGTTTTCTCAATCTCTTTTCTAAGACCAACAATTTCACCTTCTAGTTTTTCAAGATGTTTTTCCTTTTCATCAATTTGAAATTGTAGAGTATCAATGATCATATTCTTTTCTTCTATACATCTCTTGAGTCTAGTCATTTCATCATAAAGGTTATCCACATCTATAGCATCCATATAATCATCATCTTCAAATGCCATTAACAACTTATATTCATTACCTCGTTCATCTTCATCACTATTCGATAGACCATCACTATCTTCATGAGTGTAGTAGCTTTTCTTATTTGCACTCTGTTTCTTGTTCCATCTAGCAGGTTCCTTTCCTTTATCCTTATAAGGACATTTTGTAGCATAATGACCTACTCTTCCACAAGCAAAGCATTTAAAAGGTAACTTACCTCTGAACCTTCCAGAACCCCTTTGAAGATTTCTGACAAAATTTGATTCTTCTTCCTCTTCTTCTGGGACGTGGCTTGCTTCATAATAATCTTCTTTCCCTGATGCCTTGAAAGCAGCTTCTCTTCTGTCTGATGGACCTCCCTTTCTCATTTCATAAGCAGTTAGAATTCCATGTAGCTGAGACATAGTAAGAATTCGTAGATTTTCCTTTTCTTCTATTGCAGATACTTTAGATTCAAACTTGGGGGACAATGATCTTAGAACTTTTTCAACCACTATAGCCTCTTTTATTTCTTCACCCAGATTTTTCATACAATTAACAATCTCATCTACCCGAAGAAAATAGTTAGCCACACTTTCATCATTATACATCTTGAGAGTCTCATACTGAATCCTAAGAGTTTGAAGTTTAGCACGCTTTACCTGTTCATCTCCTTCATAGCTCGTGACAATTTTGTCCCATATCTCTTTTGCGGATTTGTAGTGCATTACCTTCATGAATTCCGTTTGGGATATACATCCTAATAGGGTACTGACTGCTTTCGCATTTGTTTCATACTTCTTTTTCTCAGCTGCATCTGTAGGAGTAGCTGAAGGAAAAGCGTAGCCTGTTTCTACGATGTCCCAGACTTCTGTACCAAGAGATTGAAGATAGGCAGTAACTCTTACCTTCCAATAATTGAAGTTTGTCCCATCAAAAACCGGTGGCCTGATTGATGCTTCTCTCTCGTAGTTGCTCATGATGAACGATCTACCTTCAAGCGATCAAGCTTCTCTGAAGGACCTGCTCTGATACCAATTGTTGGAAATAATACTGAGAGGGGGGGTGAATCAGTATTATCAGATCAATAAAACTTTTTCAATGCTCAGAAACATATACGCTACTTCAGTTAAGTGAACCAGCGTGTACACGCTACTGTGTCTAAAGAAAACAGCGTATAACCAGAAAAACTTATAATTCAGTTAGTTTAAGTGCATCAGGTCATTATTCACCATATTAAGAGTAAACAGTATAACAGAACAGATCATCACACAAAAGCCACACACATGAACACCATGATATAAGGTGGAAACCCAATGTGGGTGAAAACCACCTGCTGCAAGTCGTCTCTATCTTTCTTTAATAAGAACTTCAGTTTACAATCTTTTGTACTGGTGCAGCCTTATACCAGTACGCAGGCTACAACCTGCAGAAGGCTTCAACCTTCTCTCGTTCTCCAAACTTCCTTGGAAGGGAGCTTCAACCCCCTTTGCTCTTGTACTAGCTAAGATACTAGTACGTAGGTGCAGGCCTACAATCTTCTTTCCTTCAGGTACCACTTTTCATCAATTTTCAGACTGGATACTCCTGAAGCACAACATCACAATCTGAAGACCATGATTCATTTGCAAATCATTGAAGCATAAAACAACCAATACTAGCATCATCAATCTTTGAATCACTGAACCACTGAAACCCTGTCAAACCCAGTCACCAGAACACAGAGCAGACTACAGAACTCTGCAATAACAGTCAGACCCAGCTACAACCCAAAAAATCAAGCTCCAAAATATATACGCTACTACAATGAAGGCAACCCGCGTATACACGCGGTTTTACCGAAGACAACCTGCGTACAGATCTAAAAATAATTTTTCATAACTTGCAGCTGTACCAGATTTCAGTTATACCCAGAACATAACATTGCGTCAGTATGCAGATCTAGAAATTCGCATAATCAACCATATAAAGATAGTTCATTTCAAACCATTTGATCCTGATCTCTCCTTAGATCTTGTTCTCCATCAACCGATGAGATCTCTCCTTAGCTCAGATCAAGCAATACATCATCAACCAATAACCTGCATACTGGATCTAATACTTCATCAGATATTCAAGACTTTTCAGATACACTTGCCTAATGATTTCCTTCTCCTTATATAGCCTTAGGCCTTGTTCAATACCAAGAGCCAAAACCATAGAAATCCAATACCATCATCCTCAAAACTAGGGATCAACACGTCCGTCGAGACACCAAGGTCCAAAACCATAGGCACAACTTCCAAGGAATAACCGCCATGGACCAAAGATAAGTTTTCCACATACACGCGCTTTTACTGAAGTCAACCAGCGTGTACACGCGACTTGGAATATAGCGAACCTGCGTATACGCGACTTTGTATATAGTGAACCTGCTTGTATACGCGACTTGGGCTTAATGAACCTGCGTGTATGAACTTTCTCTTCTTCTTATAATCTGATCATCAATTCCTTGCTGCTGTCCTTCTGCACTATGATTTCTCATCAGTGTGGTTTGCCATCAAGGACAACACTTGTCTCATAATGCCAACAATATGAGCTAGGACCAAAGAAAACTATTGGTTTTTCATCTTGAAGGCTAATAACATCACTTTCAGTGTCAACAGAGGTGTTTTGTATCTATTTGGAAAGTTGATTTTTATATCCAGGATTTTTGGAAAATTCTGAAAGTGGTATAGGGATTTTAACTCTTTCTAACTATTTTTCAACATTAAATACAGTCAAGACAGTTTTTTCAATTTGATTTGTATCAATTGACTGATTTAATGGTCGAATAGTAGTTTTCTAAGTTTCAACAGTTTTGGTATGAGGTTCAATTGTTGGAGGTTCCTTAGGAGGTCTTCCAGGGCTAGGTCTAGGTCTAAGATCATATCTTTTGTTGAGCTCTGCAATTAGGAATTCAGAGAAGGCATGGTATTTGGAAACCTGTGAGGATTCTTGATCTTCTTGAACTTGCTTATTTTGTGAAAGAGGAATGATAGTGGTCTGACGAGAAGAGCTATCCATATTGTTAATGTCTTCGATGATAGTCATGGTATTATCATCAGGTTATTGATCATCTATTAGTAAAGGAGTTGGAACCTGTTGATCATTACTGGGTCTTTGAATAATTTGTAATTGTGGATTTCTCTCGTATTGACCTTGATTTTGATTTTGAGGTCGAGCTACTATTAATTGAATTGTTCTAGGTTGAGTCTCAATCTTGGAAATTCTATTGGACAGATTTCTAAGAAGTGAAGTAATCTCATCAATTTTAGAATCTTCAGTTTTAGTCTTAGAGGAAGTTGAGGCCTCTTGACTAGATTCAATTTTTCTTTGGGCCTTTTCCTCTTTAGCTTTTAAAGTGGTTGAGGCATCCCTATTTGCTTCTACCTCTATAGCATTAGTTTGCATGTCTTCAAGAGTCCTTGAATTTTTTTATCTTAGCCTTACAGCAAAATCATATTCTAAGACTTTTGAGAACCTAGATTTGGCTGCTACTACAATGGGTTTGCAATCAGGAGGCATCTTATGATAAAGTTTGTTGAACCTTTTGATAAAATCAAAGACAAGTTCACCAAAGTTTCTTTTAAATTCTTCAAACTCAGTCAAAAAGTAAAGAGCATCTTTCTTCACACCCCATTGGTTTTTGAATATATTTGTTAACTCTTCCCAAGACCTAATGGAATTTGTAAGTAACTGCCTAAACCAAGTTCTTACATTTCCCTCAAGAGATTGAACAAACAACCTCATATAGACATTTTCTTGCTCAATGTTCATATTATCTGCAAAATCTAGAAATGCTTGAAGATGGTCCTCAGCTGAGGAACCAATTTCTCCATTATACCTAGGAAGATGTTTTAAATATCCTGGAGGGAATGCATCGAGGTTTTGAGGTAAAACTAAAGCTGCATATCTAGCCTGTACAATAGGTTGGAATGCCATAGTTTAAGATGGTGTGTGATATGTTTGTGTATATGTTGAAGAAGAAAAAGAGGAAGATGGTGATAAAGAAGGTGTATACCTATGTGAAGGTGAGGAAGGATGAGATATCCTATATTACTTTAAGGGAGTCTTAATAACTAACTTCTGAACCTGTGACTGAATATCCTCTTTTGTTTCAAAGAGTGGATTTGAATTTATAGAAAAGGTCCCTTCAGGTTTTTCAGAAGTGGAAGCTTTAGGTTGTTCAAAAGTGGAAGGGAATGAATAAGTAGTTGGGATATGAAGTCTGTAGGTTTATATTCAAGTAAATGAACACCTAGGTCAGGCTGAGATTTAGGTGATCCTGGTGGAAGTAAGGATTTTGGATGAGATTTAAGTGAATGAATAAGGAAAGATGATTTAAAATCAACTCCCCTATCTAAAAGTTCAGCAACCCTAGGTGATAAATGAGTCCATTATGGACTGGATGGAATATTACTATAGGGATCAAATTGTAATATATCTTCATACTGTAAGGCTAATGTTATGAAACCAGCTCAAGAAAAGATAGAAAAGATAGATCAACGCCTTAGAATTCAGCCTCTTCGAGGGGGCAACCTCCTTTACATTACATAAATGAACAATTCTTGGATGATTCAAATGACAAAACCTCCTTTCTATATATAGGAGTCTAAGGAGTCACAATATAATCTAGCCGACCTAACAATAATAATATAAAGCCACAAAAATAACAATAGAGGGATTCTATGGGGCACAGTAATAACAATATGGGGGCAATAGGGGCACAACAATATTAATAAGGGGTATAACTACAATAGTAATGGGGTAATCACTAGTATTATAGGGACCCAACATGCCCCTCTCCTTCAAAAAAGTGTTGTCCTCAACGCTTGAGTAGTTCTGGATACTTTTGCATAAAATTCTCATCCTCCCATGTGGAATCTTCAGCGGATAAGTTCTTCCACTTGATAAGATACTTTGAAATTGAAAAATTTCGTAGCTGTTGAGTTCTTGTTTTTGTGACTGCTTCCGATTCCAATATAATTTTTCCTTCCTCATCAAGTTCTGGCAATATTGTTTGAACTGGGAGCTTGTCGCCTATAACCTTCTTTAAACATGAAACATGGAAAACTGGGTGCAATCGAGAAGCTGCAAGAAGCTCCAATTTATATGCCATAGTACCAATCTTTTGCAACACCTTGTATGGACCATAATACTTTGGTGATAATTTATTATCCTTCTTAGCTTGCTTGAGGGACATTTGCTTATATGGTTGTAGCCGTAGGAATACCCAATCACCTACATCAAAACTTCTTTCACTGCGATGTTGATCTGCCTGTTGTTTCATTCTATTCTGTGCCAACACGAGGTTATCCTTTAAGAGTTGGAGGACTTGTTGTTGATATTCGATGTGATGTTCCACTGCCTGAACCTTAGAATTTTCTCTTAAATATGATGTGATGGATGGTGGTTGATACCCATAAAGTGCCATAAATGGGGTCATTTTTGTTGTTGTATGGAAGGAAGTTTTATACCACCATTCAGCCAGAGGCAACCATTTGACCCATTGTGTCTGTTTATCAGATACAAAGCAACGAAGATATCCTTCCAAACATTTGTTTACTATCTCAGTTTGCCCATCAGATTGAGGATGATAAGATGAGCTATGAGCTAACTGAGTACCAAGACAAGAAAATAATTATGTCCAAAAATTTCCAGTGAAAATGGGATCTCTGTCACTTACAATAATCTTTGGGTTTCCATGTAGCTTTTGAATTGTTTCCATAAATGCAGTAGAAACTGTACTGGCTTTAAATGGATGTGATAATGCACAAAAGTGTGCATACTTGGTAAGTCTGTCAACTACCACCATGATGACACTCTTTCCCTCAGACTTGGGTAAACCTGTGATAAAATCCATTGAAACCTCCTCCCAACGTTGGCTTGGAATGGATAAAGGTTGTAATAGACCCAGTGTCTTAATTGTTTCAACTTTATTTTGTTGGCAAACCAAACATTCAGCCACAAACTTTTGAATATCTGATTTAAGGCCATCCCAAAAAAATTCCTTCTTAACCCTGTGGTAAGTTTTTAAAAATCCTGAGTGCCCTCCTAAGGGAGAAGTGTGCAATTCCATAAGAATCTTTTGTTTTAGCTGGGAATTCTTACAGAGGTATAAGCGATATTTGTACCATAAAGAATCATTTTGCCAGCTAAATGTACCAGACGTACTGGAATCTTGTTGTAACTTTCGAATAAGTGCCCACACTTCTTCGTCAGTCTTCCATTCCTCCCTTGCTTCATTTATCCAATCTGGTTGGATAATAGAAATGGCGCACAACAATGCTTCCACATCCTCATCCTTTCTTGAGAGTGCATCTGCCACCACATTTTGCTTCCCTTTTTTGTAGATGATTTCAAAGTCATAACCCAACATCTTTGTGACCCACTTTTGTTGCTCTTCAGAGGATAATCTTTGTTGTAAAAAGTATTTAAGGCTATCATGATCCGTTTTTACCTTGAAGTGTCTACCCATTAGGTAGGGTCGCCATTTATTAAGTGCATGGAGTATTGCCAATGTTTCCTTCTCATAAATAGCTTTGCTTAAAAACTTTCCCTTGATTGGAAGACTTTCAAAAGCAATGGGTCTTTCATCTTGCATTAGAACAACACCAATTCCATTTCCTGAAGCATCACATTCCACAATAAATATTTTTGTGAAGTCTGGTGTAGCTAAGACCAGTTCTTGGCACATTGCCTCTTTAAGATGTTCAAAGACCTTTGTTGCTTCCAGAGTCCATGAAAATTCATCTTTCTTCAATAATGTTGTTAGAGGTGCTGCTATTCTCCCATAATTCTTAACAAACTTGCGATAATACCCTGTCAACCCGAGAAATCCTCGCAGATGCTTTATGGATGTGGGGATTTTCCATTCCTTAATGGCTTTAATTTTGCTAGGGTCTACCTTAACTCCTTCATGAGATACAATATGACCCAAATATTCCACCTCCTGGACTCCAAAGAAACATTTGGATCTTTTTGCATATAATTGTTTCTCCTTCAATAGTTGTAGCACCTTGTCAACATGTTCAACATGATCCTTCCAAGACTTGCTGTAGATTAGTATATCATCAAAAAATACTAACACAAATTTTCTAAGGAATGGTTTGAAAATTGAATTCATCAAACCTTGAAATGTTGAAGGTGCATTGGTAAGGCCAAAAGGCATGACCAAAAATTCATAATGACCCTCATGAGTTCTAAATGCTGTTTTCGGAATGTCTTCAGTCTTCATTCTGATTTGATGATATCCTGAATGAAGATCCAACTTGGTGAATTAAATTGATCCATGCAATTCATCCAGTAATTCATCAATGACAGGAATGGGGAACTTATCTTTAATAGTGAGCTTGTTGAGCTCCCTATAATCCGGACACATGCGCCATGATCCATCCTTCTTGTGCACCAATACTACTGGAGCAAAGAATGAACTTTGACTCGGTTGAATTATACCAGCCTCTAGCATTTCTACAACCATACGTTCAATTTCACTCTTTTGGACATAGGGATATTTGTACGGCCTGATGTTTGGAGGAACACTTCCTGGAATCAGATGAATAGCATGATCATGATCACGCATAGGTGGGAGACCTATGGGAGTCTCAAATACCTTGGAATGGTTGTCCAGGACTTTTTGGAGATCTGGAGAAATAGATGATTCCGATGTGGAAACATCTAGCAAGCATAATTGTGCAATTACACCTCTTTGCTCCTTTTTTAGAAGCTTTGTCATACTATTAGAGCTGATTATCTTTCCTGGTTTCCCTGCAATACCCCTTAATTCAACTTCCTTTCCTTCCATAGAAAATTTGATGAAAAGTTCTTGAAAATTAAAAGCTATTATACCCAGGGATTGTAGCCATTGGACTCCTAGTACAACATCAGCACCTCCCATTGGAATGGAAAGCATTGGGCTAGTCAATACATATTCTCCCATGGATAGCTTGATATTATGGAACTTTCCAAAGCAATTTATTGTTCCTCCATTTGCAATCATCACTTGACACTATGGTGCTGGATATAGGAAGCAATTCAATTCTTTTGCTACCTTACAATGAACAAAATTGTGGTTGCTTCCTGAATCAATCAACACTATTACCTTTTTCTTCTTGATTTGTCCTTCTATCTTGATGGTTTGAGGAGTGGTAATTCCCGCCAATGCATTACAAGATATGGTCAGATTTATTTGTTCTTCATCTAGGCTTTGTTCCTGGTGTATATCCTCTTCTTTTGACCTTTCTTGCTCCTTTTCTTCTTCCTCTTCACAATCTATGTAGAATAATTTATTCTCGGCACACTTATGACCTTTAGTGTATTTGCTATCACAACTGTAACAAAGCCCTTTTGCTCTTTTTTCTTCCAATTGTTGTGGTTTCAACCTTATAGGTTGTGGAAGACTAGGGGCAACAACACTTCCGTCTTTATAGTTGTGAGTGGTATGCTTCCTGGTTGCCATAATTTTGCTTTCCATTTTTCTTGCTAACCTGAATGCCTTCTCTAATGAATCAGGTTCCCAAAGGTGAACATCATGTTGGATATTATCTTTTAAAGACCCTATGAACACATCAATCCTATGCTCCTCTGAATATCTTTTACCCTTATGTTCAATTTTTGGAACTCCTCAATGTGCTCCATTATTGAACTCTTTTGTTTGAGACTTATCAATTGGCTAAAAAAAGTGTTGCTTTTTGTATCCTCATAATGTGCTATCAATTCTTCCGTAAAAATTGCCCAAGTGATAAATGGTTTACGAGAGCAAAGCCATTGATACCATACAAACTGATTTGGTTCCAAATATAAAGTTGCCATACGTACCTTTTGTGTGTTTTTCACATTATTGAGATCGAAGAATTGCTCCATCTGTAATATCCATGTGGCAGGATCCTTGGCATCAAACTTCCTCATATCGATTTTTGGAATATGGTGAGTCTTCGATCCAACATTAGCATCTATGGAATCATGATTAACATTTCTTTTGTTCTCATCATGAGTTTCCTTTAGTACCCTTTCACCATTAGGGACCATTTCTTGTAGCAACTTATTCATATTTATCTTCAATTCGTCCATGTCTGTCTTCAAATCTATCTTCAAATCATCCATCTTAGCTTCCACGTCAATCATCTTAGCTTCTATGACTTTCTTTAAACAGTCCATCTTAGCTTCTACACCTTTCTTTAAACCATCCATCTTAGCTTCTACATCTTTCTTTAAACCATCCATCTTAGATTCTGTTCCTTTTTGTGCAAGGGACAATTGTTGCACTTGGTCTTGTAATTTTAATATATCATGTTGCATTTCTTCCTCTTCTTCATGAGTCATGCTAGAGCTTTCAGGTTCCTTACTAGGTGTTTGCATTTTCTTTCCTCGGGGCATCAGTTACCGATAATAATTCTCTACTATGCCCTTTGAATTCCTTCAAAATAAATTTTCAAACCAAGCTTAAGCAAAAATTTAAGAAAATCTACACACCTTTTTTCACTTTGTAGGAGCTCGATATTGCCTCTGATGTATCTTTGTACTTTCCAATCATCTAGTTCTGAATTTGTGAGCTATATTAGCCCTCTGTGTCCTCTTTCCAATGCCACAAGTCTGACCCAAATTGGATTCTCCAAGGAAGAGTTATGTGAAATCTCCCACAGTGACTTTCTTATAGACTAGTTCAGTAGAGCGAACTTGTACGACGTGCCACGAGTCACTGTTTCGACATTTGGATCTAAAACATGCATACAAGAAACTACAGTCTGTCCTCTTTCTTTACCTTCTTACGAAATTTCAATCCGATCCCCAGAGAGAAAGTTATGACGATTTTCCCCAAGTCACCTATTTTGAATGTAATTCAAGAGTCTGCAAAAAGACCAACTTCCTCAGATCATATCTCCGCAAATATCATGCGAAAAGCTCTGAAATTCGGACCCAAGGTTCAGCGCTCTTCTCAAATGGTTTTTTTTTGCGACTTCTGAAACGTCCCAGAAAAAAAGTTATAGCGAAAATGCCACGATGACCTATTTGGAGCAGCGAAACCCTAGAATCCAAAGCTCTGATACCAAATGTTATGAAACCAGCTCAAGAAAAGATAGAAAAGATAGATCAACGCCTTAGAATTCAGCCTCTTCGAGGGGGAAACCTCCTTTACATTACATAAATGAACAATTCTTGGATGATTCAAATGACAAAACCTCCTTTCTATATATAGGAGTCTAAGGAGTCACAATATAATCTAGCTGACCTAACAATAATAATATAAAGCCACAAAAATAACAATAGAGGGATTCTATGGGGCACAGTAATAACAATATGGGGGCAATAGGGGCACAACAATATTAATAAGGGGTATAACTACAATAGTAATGGGGTAATCACTAGTATTATAGGGACCCAACAGCTAAAGTGGAAGAAGATGGTTGATACCTCCTTCTAGAACTGGCCTTTCTCACAAGTCTTTCTGGATCTGACGAAGGACTATTTGTGTCAGATTTAGAATGGGATCTAGTGTGCTTAAAAGGTGTCAGTTTGATATAGTGGAGTTGCTAGGTGAAGGATTTTGACCTATCTAGACCTTTAGTCACTTTAAAGGAATAGGGTTTATGTCATTGTCCCAGGCAAACTAATCAAATTCGAGTCCCCGACAATGGCACCAGATTGATGTTGTTCCTCTGAGATGATAATGGTCAATTAATCATGTCAGAGCATCTAAGATATTTGTTTTAGGGGTTTTGATTTTGGTTTTTATGGAGGACAAATACATAGAACAAACTGTAAGAATGATGTATTAACTCTTTTAGATTGTACTAATAGATAATCAAAGGGATTCTATTTGACTTCACACAGTGATTTGAATTTATAAGGTGTTTAGAAAGAATAGTAAGGAGGTATGATTAATTTAGATTTCAGACAGAAAGATAAATTATCATAAGTGGGAAAACCTTTGTCCAATGTTCAAAATTTAAACAAACTATGCTTAAGATTACATAATATGCTAACAATTTTATGATTTAGAGGGAGATTTTTAGATAGACAGTCCAATATCTCAGTCTCTTTATGATAATAACTTCATAAAGGAATTTTAAGAATAATTGTAACACATTTATTCTCACCTGATATATCTATAAAACTTAAACATATGCAGAATAAGCATAATGAATGAAACACATGAAAAACTTATAGAAGAAAACGAAACTATATGAGACCAAATTCATAATCCTTTGATTTATTATCAGTGATCTAGAAACAGCTTTGTACAACAATGCTTTTACAATATTTCTTATGGAAAGGTACCACCTTTAATAACTCATAGAAGAGAGTAATTTATACAAGTTCTAAACAAAATATCCTAAACTGATTACAAGATAGCTTGAAAGAAGATAGGAAAAGAAAAAGTGTTGCATGATGTGTCCCTATTAGATAGGAATTTGTTGATGACTATTCCTTCAAAATCTATTGTTGATATCTTCTTGTTGGAATGAAAAGTTAATCAATTGTTTCACACAATTGATCCCACCTTTTCTCACTAGGTATCTCGAGATTTACCATCCTTCTAAGTATCTCATCAACTTCGGTATACCTCTCAAAATTGGGTTTGGTGAGAAAAATATGACCAATTTCATATTTAATGGATAGGTCTAAGCTTAAAGCATCCAAAAACTCCTTGCCAGTAATCTTCCTTTTTATCCCTTCAAATTGACTGTTGTCTGTTGCAATGGTATAAAGCCTTTCACAGTAATCTTCCAATTTTACTAGCTGATCATTTGATCATATTATCTCTGGTAAACCTTTCTTATGAAATATACTAAGTTTAGAGTGAAACCTCCTGACTGCAGTATTCAAAGCATCACACTTCGTTTTTAGCTAAGTTAATAGATTCTTCTTCACTAGGACTTTCTTAATTTCCAAAATATTAGTTGTCCTATCTGGAATGTTCATCTCATGTAAGTGTTGCAGAGTCTTAGAATTCATTGCCCTGGTCATTCCTGATGCTTCCTTGGGTTTTGTGCCCAATGCCACCTTCTGGGTCTCTATCTTTGCCCTGCATTTAGCAATCAGATCTTCCTGCTCAAAAATGATTTGTATGGATGGCCATACTTTTGTTATAGAGCAGCTAATATCTAACCATATATCTTCTTTGGCTTGGGTCAAAGTGTCTGCCATTAGAGTCTTGCTTTCTAACTGTTTAACCTTGAGCTCTAACCTATGTGACTTTTGCATTTCTTCTACATACAAGGTATCATGTTTTACCTTTCGTGACTCAAGAGCTTGGAACTTCTGGAGTAACTTCTCATTTTGGTGTTTTTGTTCTTGTAGCTCCTATGATAACCTTGTTGTTTCACCTGTTACTGAAGATGAAGAAATGTCAGTAGGAGATGAGCTTAAATCTACACCTGTCATTGGAATTGTTGTCACTGAGGTCACAGCAAGTTGTGTTGTCTCTTTTTCCTTGAGAAATTGTTCTATCTGCTCCTCCATTTTCTTGATCTGTATGTTTTGCTCAATAATGAGCTTTAACATTTCCTCCCTGTGTTGTTCATTTTCTGCCATTTCTTTGGTCTGTGGATCCTCAGTTGAAGGCAGCTTCAACTGTTTCTTCAAGGCTGTAATCTCAACATTCTTCTTTTGCAGTATTTCTTCAATTGCTTTACAGTCCTAGGGATCATATCCAATCTTGATAATGATATCTTCTAAAGATTTTAATTTGTTATCTTTAGACAAGGATGACAACTTTTCAATCTTAAGTTGTGATTGTACATTGGACAAAGAAGTTCTGAGCTTGGAAAGAGACATGGCAGTTGTGGTCATTGTTGAAAATAACATCTCACATGATTGCCTATGCAAATCCATTTGATCAATGAGATGTATTTGGTTCACATCAAATGGAAGATGGTATTCTTGTAGTCTGTTGTGGATTTAGGAAATGGAATCTGAGCCTGCAAAATTGCCATTTTCATCCTTCCTATTTCACTGTTGAAGGCAGAGAGAAGTCTATGTTGAGAAGTGGATGTATGTTTCCAAAACTGACTGTAAACTTGAGATTTAAGACTTTCATTCTTTTGCTTGATTTCCAAAAATGTTGAGAAGATATTAATATCTCCTACTGAGCTGGTCTCAGTTGATTGGATAATCTCCATAGCTTCAGTTGAAGAAGGAGTTGAAGAAGTAGATGGAGGCTTGGGATCAGTGGTCCCTGTTGATGAAACATCGTCCAATTCTCCAAGATCAATTATATTTGGTGGCTTTCTTCTTGAGTCATTAGCTAATTGAGTTTCCTCTCTAGCTCTTTTATGTTGAGTAATATGTGTAGTTGGATTCTTTTTCTGAGGAGTTGATATAACCTGTTCATCAACTTCTGTGAGAGTATCTTCAGACCATTGCTCCTGCATCATGAACTTCTCCAATTCTAGCCTAGGAGTATGGTTGTAAGGTGTTGCCTTCAACTGCACTCTGAGAACTGAAATAATCCCAAAGGGATCATAAGACCAAGTGAATCTTGGCTGGAAGTTCATGTTCTTTAGCAATCTGCCTGCTTTTGTACCTGCAGACCTAGTGTTACAGATGAAACTCCCTACTTTGACTTTGAGTTTAAACTTTGATTTCTTCTTACCTGAGACAAAATGGACTTCCTCAATATTTATCATTTGTCTGATGTATTCTAATGAGAATATTCTCATTGTCACATACTTAGGCAGTTTGTATGAAGCCAACTCACTGCCATAGATCCTAATCTCAGTGTAATTTTGGTATAGGTACCAATCACCAGTATTGGTTTGCTCTGATAGGTGCAGTGTCTTTTTAATTTCTTATCCAATTATGGGCTTTGCTTAGCTGTTGAGTAATTGGAGAACTGGATGTATGAAGGAATCAATGAAATGGGAGAATGTAAAATTTAATGATCCTGCTCTTACTAGCTCTATCCAATGAATCACTGATTGATTCACTCCCTGCTCATCTTGTCTATTCAGCGAAATAGGCAGTAGATCTCCCTGTTGAAACAAAATTAGATGAATTATAACTGAACTTTACCTAAATACTTGTTGTGTCGTCAAATTCATAAACTGTTCATGTATATTATCAGCCAAAAAGTGGCCATAATTATACATGAAGGCAGGTTGATATTCTTTACTAAAAATAGAAAAGAATCCATGGATGGATTCATCAACAACTTGTTCATTTTCATAACCTAGAAGGTATGATAACAGAGAGATAATGTGTCTAGTAGCTTTAGGGAACATGGAAGATGAATATGGAGGATTTCTCTTAGGTAATTTGGCATTTGTAGAAAATATGTGATAGGTTAACCCGATAATGCAATATAAATCAAATCAAAATACTATAACCTACTTCTACTATCAATTTGTGGAAGCTTAAAGGTCGAGCTGAACAATATAACCAGAAGAAGAAGAATCAATGGCACAATACACATGAAAATACTTTGGGGAAAGTCTCAGATAAAAACCCCACACTATTGTATTATCATACATGGTGGAAATACATAGGAATTATACAAAGCCTTAGCTCTCACAACTAGCCAACTCTCATTACAATCCTCACAGATGCTCACAGGAAATCTTGGCTTCTCTCCAACCTTCCTCTTTGCCCTCCAAGCTCCTATTTCCTTGCATTGTTCCTTGTGGATGATTAGCCTATTACCAAGTGGAAAACCAGCCTTCAAAACTGTGCAATCCTTGACAGCATGCATAAGTTTTCTCCATGAGAAAACACATGCAACTAATAGTACATTGTCCTTGAACATTAATCTCAACTGGGTATTTCTCGGAATAGACATGCATGAGTTTCTGATGAGGGAATCTTCAATGAACTGGAGTAGCACTAGTTGAGTGCATTAATACATCAACTGACTGTTAACTCACTATTAGTTCCTCAAACAATTTGGAACTAATTTAACGGGACTTAAATCATTAAACTGAGTTAACTAATTACAACTCAAATATAACTCAATCTTATCTCCTTAATTTAAGGGATAACTCTTGCATGACTTCAGAAAGACTTCTAACTTGAATTTCTCCAACTAATTAATTTTAAATAAATTAATTAATTATTTCCAAGTAGCTGTTAAGACTAAATTCGATTTTAATTCACAATTTAATTCAAGGACCAATTAAATTGGAATATTCTTATTTCCATATTTCAACACTCCTTCTCAACAAGAAAGGGATTATCTGCCACCCCGATCCTGTCTCTATGGAACTCAAATTTACTCTTTGATAATGCCTTTGTCAAAATGTCAGCATCTTGCTCCTTTGTCGAAATATACTGCAGCAACATGATCCTCCTCGCCTGTGAAAAGCCACGGGCAACAAATCTTTCCTTATGCTTCTCCACACTACCATCAGTAGCTTGCTTTACCTTGTCAAGCCAACGGGAACTCACAACTAACTTGTTCTCCGGTCTCAGAACCACGTCCCAAACACTTTTACGAACTATGGAGTCATACTCCTCCACCATAGCATCAACCCAAATCGGCTGCTGCACTACTTCCTCAAAGGAAGATGGCTCGGTCTCAACACATTCCCCAGCAAGGGCCATGTATCCAATGTACCTCTCAGGTGACCTCCTCTATCTACACTGAGAAGATGGTGCTCCCACATTCTCTCTCACATCCTCCAACAATCTGTCAGCTTCTCTTGTGCACTTCCATCCATCTCTAGAAGACTCTACTTGAGTGGATGTCTCCACTCCTAGAACCTCTGCATGCGGCTGCTCCGCATCAGTCTGAGGCTCCTCCTCCTTAGGAACCAACAATTCCTCCACAGCCTGTAGTTGGAGCTCCCTCTCAAGGGAAACTCACATGACCTTCTGGTCATCAAACTTGAGATCTCTGCGAACCACTATCCTCAGATTGGTAGGCAAGTACACCCGATAGTTGTGAGGTGTATCAGTGTACCCCACAAGTATCCCCAACTCTGTTTTTGACTCAAGCTTCTTTCGTGCATCCTTTTTCACATGGCAGTATACCGATGAGCTAAAGATCCTGAAGTGACCCACATCTGGTCTCTTACCAGAGAAAGCTTCCTCTGGTGTCTTCATCCCAAGTATGCGATGCGGGCTTCTATTCTGCAAATAGACCGATGTGTTGCATGCCTCAGCCCACAAGTGAAGTGGTAGGCCTTGGTCATGCAGCATTGCTCGCGCTACCCCTACAATAGTTCTATTCTTCCTCTCGGCCACCCCATTCTGCTGTGTGTTATGAGGTGTCGTCAACTCTCGTTTAATTCCTTCTGCTGCACAGAAGTCCTTAAACTCTTGAGAGACATATTCTCCACCGTTGTCACTTCTCAAGGCCTTGATCTTCTTCCCTGAAACAGCCCCGAAATAACAACACATAATTAATTAGATTAATCAAGCGATTTATAATCAACAAGCACTTTATCATTAAATTACAGAAGTATGAGTGAAGAGAGACAACTTACCTGTGGAACGCTAGTTGAACGCTAGTTGGATTTTGCTATCTGCAACAAAGTCTTGGGGACGACTCTCCACCCAACCATAGGCTCAGTTGCACAAAATCTTGCTACAATTCGCCACCCCCAAGCCCTCAATCAACGTACTACTGCCAGGATATCCTTTGTCTCACAACACTATTCTCCTAAGAAAATGGATGGTGGAATCATGGAATAATGAAATGCCTCTCATCTTCCTCACCATCTATTAAATAGAGCAAACATTGGAAGAGGAACCACATGCATACACTCCATGTGTCTACATGCAACTTTATTGATTTCTTGTTTTATTTCTTTTGTTTTTACTTTTTGATAGCTTTACTGATTTTTACTGCTTACTTGTTTTATTTCTTTTTATATTTATTTAGAGCTTTAGTATTGTTATTTATTATTTTATTATTATTTATTATTTATTTACTATTACTATTTTATTTATTTATTGTTTATTATTTATTTTCTTGCATTTCAATATTATATTATATTATTTTTATTATTATTATTATTATTATTTATTATTAAGGGACATTACATACTTCCCCACTTTAAGGAACTTCGTCCCAAAGTTAAGTTGAATTATTTAATATTTTATTTATTTATTTATTTATTACTTCATGTTTGCCCTACACCCTCTGCTGAGCTAGTATAACTAGCAGGCATCGAAAGTTTCACAACACCCTAGAAATCTCAAGGAATCTTCGTCCTTTTTCCCACTTTCGAAACCAGGCATAAGCCTCCCCAGTCTATATCCTAGTCCAAGGCTAAAGGCTCGCGCCTGACTCAGACCTCATCTACCCCAAGGCAAGCATCCGGTACAATACTGAATGACTCCAGGCATCTCGCAAGGCTGGCCCACTCCCTCCACAACTACTAAGGCGCACAGCACCAGGTATCGAAGTCCTTACACCCCCACCAGACTTCGGCATCCCAATCCAATAATAAGAACCTAGCCTAGAACATCAGGCACTTGGCCTCCTCAAGATGGTCCCATAGCCCTTCAAGAGCTATCCATCAAGAGCTACACAAGACAAAGGAACCACTGGCATATGTAGTGTTGATTGAGTTTGTCCCCATCCCATATGATGTTACTTATTCTCCCTCGTGCATATGGGCTCGCATTAGATCATCAAATAAACCGACCCTCTCGGCCCATTTGTGGAGTCCTGTGAATCATCACACCTCAACATGCAACCAATGCATTAGCTATACCATCATAGTATCATAGAAAATAATCCACATGCCAAGTCTTGCATGTCATCATGTAACATTCATCATTGTTAATCGCAACATTATGAATAATAACGAATTGCATGCTCATGCATGTCATAAATTTGTACGCAACTAGCACATGCTTCACCTCATGAAATACCATCATAAGTTATAACATCAACATATTTTCATCAAAGAAATATCATGACTTCACATAATAAATGAACCACATGTCAATAAACCTCATATTATAGCATTATAATTCCTATGCCACATGATGCATATCATAATCATCATAAGTATTCAACATTAAATACCTATCATCACGTAGCAAATGAATATGTCAATATACCTTGACATAACATCATAATGCCTATGCATATCATCATCATCATAAAGATACATCATCACTATTGTAACAACTATATAAATATAAACCACATGTGCATGATCACCCTCATACCATCATATCATGAAATATCATCAATATGAGAACATCTCAATACTTATCAAATATAGAATAATACTCTATAAGCATTCTTATCATGATTCATCAGAAAAAAAAAAAAATCAATTTCATTTACTTTACAAACATTCAACTATGAACTAAAATTATTCAACATCCATCTAGGATCTATGTTATCTCATCAGTGTTATTAGTGTTATGTTTTCATCAAGATACCAATTACTTTTTCAATAATCATTTCCACTTCTTTCAACTAGGAAATTGACCATTTTCACCATAGGTATAATCATCTAAGTACATTGTTAAATTTCACACGAGCCTCATCATCTTGAGTCTTAATCTCTCGTCATATATTCTTCCTTCCCCAAGGAAATTCTGGTGAAATTCATTGTTAAGATATTACTAGTTATACAATCATTATTTAAATCATCTATCTCAAAATTAAAATCCCTTGGTTTTATATCCATTTACCCTTTGGCTTACCGATTCCAATATCGCTATATGCAATCACATATAAACACTAGGTCATCATGATTTAATTTTATATCATACTTAATTTACTTGCATGAGGGTTTGTTGATCCATGTTGACTTATACATACATCACTTAACAATTATCATTTTCATCCACAAAAAATATTTTCTTATCTCGTCAAATTCCTATCTCAATACCATTTGATTACTTTATCGTAAATTCACCCTTCTTCAATTTGGACAAGAGATTCTTGCTCATTAAATAGTATCTTTATTTTAGATTTTGAAACAGTTGGAAACACTACTACCATCATTGTCCATGAAAAATTTAAATGTGTGGTGTTCTGTGGAAACAACCTCTTTTAACGCTATGGGAAAAAATCTTGATAAGTTTCTCTATGTGAAGTCCTACTCATGAAATAATGAGTGCAAATGAAGTCCTACTCATGAAACAATGAGTACAAATCAGTCGAGTACAACCTCTATTAATTGACTCTCACTTCTTTTGTCAATATGTACACAATCCTTCTCAAGGTATCCTTATAAAATTTCTAGCAACATTTCTTTCCTATACTTCAACTATTATTTTTATTTTATTTTTTTACCATTTAAACCTTTAGACATCTTCCTCATTTATCATCACTGATCATTATGAAAATTCTCAACTTCATATCTTCACACTTTTAACCATGTAGATCATTACTATGACCATTACCAATCATGTTTCTTGGTCCACTCGTCAATACCCTTAAAAGAACTTTCTTCTTGATAGAACATCCCTTCATTTCCTCCTACTCGATATTCGTAGATATATTTTTATTTTTCTCCGAGTCTTAATTTCCTAATATTCCATGTCTACTAGCTTCAAAAATGGAAACTTGTTCACTTCATTATATTTTATTAATTTGACTTTAATTTCTCACCTCCAGTCATTGTGGTTTCTTTTCCTCCTCTCTTAGAAGCATAGCATTGATACACTTTGGAAATGTTGTTACTGTTCCCCAACTTGGGTAATACCCTATAAATAAATTCATTAAGATGGCTACCAAATGTAATCCGCTTATCATTTCCTATTTTAAGACATCAACATAATAAAATTGCCTGATTATACATCTTGTTATCCATAATTCATGCATATAGTTAGTCACCTATGGAAAACTTTACAATGTGGCCCTCCCATTAGAGGGAAAAACTAATATAGATGTTGTTATGCACACAACTTATCTCCTCCAATTGATAAATTTTATTACGGATTTACTTCTTTAATCTATGTCATCATACCTTCGAGGTTCCTTCAAAATGACCTTCATTATTACCATGATTATTCAACTTCATTAGTTGATTTCCAATATTTTCTTCTTTATGTGCATCATCCTTATATAGACCTTATAGTGATACATTTAGAGTACCAAGTTATGATTATACCAAACTCTTCCATTATGTTCTAAAATAGGTTGCCTCTTCTTATTGATTTCTTACCATTGTTGTGACACTTCCTCTCAACCACCTTAAGTATTTATATCCAAGTTGGCCATAATCACATGAGCTATCATTAGTTATCATCATTAGAAAATTTGCAATTTTCTCCTTTCCATTTCTCCTTAGACAACTTTATTCAATATATGCAATTAACCTTGAATCACAAAGCCTCATGTAACATTATACTCAACATCATAACAGTTAATTAAACTAAACTGAAATCATAGTGTACGATTTATATGTATCATAAATTTTAAATGCTTTTAGATGCTCCATAAAAGTGTCTATCTTAGCTAAGTAAGCAATCAATCTACTCATTAAAATCCATCAACGGAAATTTTGATATATTTGATAAGCAATCATCATTTCGAACCTCAAAAATCATACTATTGCTGGACTGTATACTTTCAGTGGTGTGTGCGCTTTTAAATTTAATGCAAGGTGTATATCAGTTATTCTCGAATATCTCTTTTATGTATTCTTAGTACTGTGCATGTTATTTTAATCACAATTTGGAATAGAAACACCTACAATATACTGTCTACCAATTGTTATAATACAACAGTGAACCAATAAGTAAACTCAGATTTCTTTGTGGAAATTTCTAAGATATTCTAAGTGGGTATCTTTTGACTATGACTAATATGAATGAGTATTTTTGGGGTTGAACCATTTATGGGCACAATATATGTTTCATGCTTGTGATTTGAATACTCTACGTTGTTCCTAACTCTCATCTAAATAACTCAAGAAACAGGGACGCTTGCTCTAAAGAAGACTTTGTATTTAATATTAAACCAATTATTCGACTAGAAAATGCAAGACTGAAATGCAATGAAAATTCTCTAATGAGACAATGTAGATCAAGAGTATTGAATAACCCGCTATCCAATTTTTGAAAGTAACACTTGCAATACAAGATTACAAAAAAAACCTCTTCCAATGAATCAATGAGTCACAACAAAACTATATACCTTTAATCATGTGACTCATTTAGAATTTCGCTTTGTTATATGGTTGTAATGGAATATAAAGTGTACAAGCACAAGTAGCTAGAGATAAAAAAGTTGTCCACAGAGAGCTATGTGAGCAACACCTTGAATTAATAAACTTTTAGATTATTGAAGCACTGTCACACCTTTAACTGTTGTAGTTGATTACAGCACTGTTCATTTTATGAAACGGCGTTTAGAAAATGGTAAGAGGATGCAAGCACAAATAATTCAAGAAAATGAGATTTCTATCAATGGTTTTACCATGCAATGAGATTCTAATGAGAGCAGAGAACCATAGAGGAAAAGGATGGTATCCAAACCAGAGAAGAAATAAGAAAGGAGGCTCATTCCAATACTAATGTAAATATCAATCTGTTGTCTATAAAATGGCACAATGATGCATGAGAAAACCAATGAGGAACTAATGAATGCACCAAACTTTAAGTTATACCGACGTTAGCCTGCTGTCAAGAAATACGATTGTTGTAGCTTATTTCCAAGAATATATCAGTCCTTAGATACCAAAATTCAATAACCAATTAAAGCAAAACTGCAATGCGGTGTGAGTCACTAGATGATCCAATCAATCCACCCAATAACTTCTCAAATGATCACTGAATGCAAGATAAGGAGTACTAATGATCTAGATTCAAGCTTAGTGCCAAAAGTATCACTGTAATGTCAAGATCAGACCTATATCTGACCTCTGAAAAAATATCAGATTTCTAATAGTGAAATCAAGTCACCCACATATGAATGCTATGATAGCCAAAAACTTACAGTTGGTCCTCCAAAACAAATGGTGATACCCCTGGAATTTCAGGTCTCACTTCCATAATTTAATATCAGACTTTTGTAATGGTTCTAAAGAAATAAGCTGGTTGTAGCTAGTTTAACAAGTATATCAGTCTACCAAAGCCAGATCATTTATCAAAATGTAATGAGAAAGAAAGTTGATGAACTGTATAAAAAGAAAAGAAGGTTGATGTAGAGACCTTGTACACTCAAAAAATGTTGGAAATAATACTGAGAAGGGGGGGGGGGGGTGAATCAGTATTATCATATCAATAAAACCTTTTCATTTCCATATTCAGATTCATATATGCTACTTCCATAACTTCTTATGATTCAGTTAGTTGATCCTTAATGAGTGCATTAGAACATTATCAACCATATTAACAATAAACAGGTGCAGTAAAATAGAACAGATCATCACACATAAGCCACACACATGAACACCATGATATAAGGTGGAAACCCAATGTGGGAGAAAACCACCTGCTGCAAGTCATCTCAATCTTCTTCTTAATAAGAAAATCCTTTTACAATATTTATGTACTGGTGCAGTCTTATACCAGTACGCAGGCTTCTACCTGCAGAGAGCTTCAACCCTCTCTCATTCTCCAGTCTCTCCTGGAAGGGAGCTACAACCCCCTTAGCTCTTGTACTAGCTAAGATACTAATACGTAGGCATCGGCCTACAATCTTCTCTCTGGTTACCATGTTTCATACATTTTCAGACTGGATACACCTGAAGCACAACACATATTCTGAAAGGCCACGTTTCATCCAATTTTCATACTGGGCCCATAAATATCATTGAAGCACATAATCAATCAATCTTCTGGATCACCCCAAACACCAGATCAATACATATACAAGGATAATATGTGAGTTATCAACCAGATCTAGTCCATAAGATCACATAAAGTTAAGTCATCAATCATGCTTCTATCAGAACTCAATACTAGTAACCAAACATCAAATATGCACCTAGAACCCTGCAGAATAGTCAAAGGTAGTTAAAACAAATTTCAAGCAGGGTCCGCAACTTCACCAATAAGCATCTGCGGATATCCGCACTTCAACTGTCACTGTGCCTGCGGATCTCCGCACCTGCACCTGCGGGTTGCCTGCGCACCTCCGCACCTTCTCCGTGTCTGACTTGCGCACCTCCGCACTGTGCTTTCTGCTGCACTGCGTATCTATGCACCTGCGCCTTCAGCTGCGCTGCGTACCTACGCACCTGCGCCTTCAGCTGCGCTGCGTACCTCCGCACTTTTCCTGTGTTGCACCTGCGGTCCTGAGGTTAAAGGTGATTTTCAGACTTCAAGCATACCCCAGACTATCAGATCTACAGATCTGATCATGCGCCAAGTTGATCTCGACCCATCAGTAGATTCGCCTTATAAAGCTCATGTTTCTCCTTGATTTAGATCTAGACATTACTCCCAAGAGATCATTAGTATTTCAGATCTAGCTCACCTTAAGATATTCAACCCATAAGCATGCCCTAGCCAAATGATCTCCTTCCTCTTTTATAGCCTTAGGCCTTTCACAATACCACAGTCCAAAACCATAATAACATAATACCACGGACCCGACGGGCTAAATACCAAGGGTTAAACATAAGAAACCCCACGTGTGCTTTTCTCTGCATGAAAGTGTGTGCACTTTAGGACCGCACCTTTTGTTCTGTGATCCCGCGAACATGTCCGCACCTTCTGAACGTAGAACCTGCGGACCCAGCCTATGACCGCACCTACTGAATGGCGCACCTGCGTACTTCTTATTTTCTTCATTCTTTGTGAGCTGATCATCAATCTCTGCTACTGACCTGTTGTACTGGGATCTATCACCTGTATGAGTTGCCATCAAGGACAACACTTGAGCCATAATGCCAACAATCTCCCCCTTTGGACTTGATGGCAAAGCTAACTTGTCATACTGAGGACTTGTCTTTTGATTCCTTTGAGTTGTCCTGCATCCCATGTATTATGTCACATCTGATATCTCTTCTGTAGATTCATCTAGATATATATAAGTGAGATGTTCTTCTATGAGTGAGTTTCCATCAAGTACAACACATGCATCATAATGCCAACAATCTCCCCCTTTGGACTTGATGGAAACAACACCAAGTCACTCTCCCCCTTTGACATCAAAGGAAAAGGGCGAACCAAGATATTCTCTTCCTTTGTTGTCCATACTCCCTCTAAGTACCTGCTGAAATCTCTGAATGAGCTCCCCCTTTGAATATGACATGGTGCACCAATCTGTCCATGCTCTTTCTGAGAACATGCTGAAATCTCTGCTCTGCTAAAGTATGCTTGTTCATGCTCCTCCTGACTGTAAGCAAGGTCTGCAAAAAGATGTTCTACAAGAAGAACATGACTCTATACATCATAAATGACCTGAAGAGATCTCATCAAATGACTACAAGAGATAGAGACACCCTATTACATCATTGATACATCGAATGATATTCATAACAGAGACCAAACAGATGATAAATATCAGCAACAACACCGTATGATCTGCTCCATAGCATCTGTCAATAGAAACTAGACCAGCAACTTGCATGAATCATCAAGGTCTGTCCATATCAACTCATCCTTTTGAACAAAATCATTCACATTCTATCATATGTGAGAAACACCATAGCCATCCAGATCTGCATCAATCAACATATGTACGAAACAACCTATCATCATATAGGTAAGAACTCATCATCATCATGTAACTTTGAATAATCATCCATGTATCCAGCCAACAATCCTCATCCATATATGTGCCAAGAACAATAGGAATCCTGCATTATCTTTATGCATATGTCGATAGCTGCATATGATAGACTCATCATCAAGTACAAGCTTTGTACTTTTCTTTATCCTTACAAATATATGCACCATCTAAGAATCAATCCACAAATATGATCTGAACATCAACTATGAGCAAGATATATCTTTTATCCATATAAGCATCATCACCAAGGACTATTAACCATAATGCCAATAATGCATTAAAATCATATGCTCCCCCTAAACCTGTGCCATCTTGTTTACTGTCAGATCTGATCATGCATATCAGCAAGAAGTATCAATACATCAACAAGTTAGAACCAAAACACTTCTAACCATCAAGTCATTTCCACACATCATCAAAAATCAACCAGAGCAAATAATAAACTGAATTATATCAGATCCTTTTTCTAAGCATGTCCCCACTGTCTTTCCTCAAATAATCATACACGCGACTATGCCATAACCAACTCGCGTATATACATGACTTCTCTTTAAGAAACTTGCGTATGAGATTTAGGACATTGAATTTTTACACGTCCAACTCCCTCTGTATGTTGTGTTGTGTCGCCTCTTTCTGACTGTACTTCTTTCTTCTTCCACATCTTCAAGTGTGATGATGATGTTTTCTCCTTTTGGTATGGTGCCCATACTTTGTTCCTGCATTCCTTAGCTATATGTCCAAGCTTGTTACATGTGTAACATCTTACAAGTCTCATATTTCTTCTATAGCAATCAACAGCTCTGTGACCAAACATATTGCAAGCAAAGCAATATCCATTAAAGTACCTTGAATGTGATGATCTTTCTGCATGATGGTCTTGAACCCTTCTTCTTCTGCATCTAGCTGCCACATGTCCAAGATTATGACATACAAAACATTCAACATTATTCATAGGAGGAGTAAAAGATTTTCTTTGAAGGACTTCTTTCCTTGCTTGATGATGAGATTGACCTTCCATATCCTTTTTGACCTTTTCAGATTTTGCATTAGAGTCCCTTGTCTTACTAGATTCACCTTCAACAGATTCATGAAAACCAAGACCAGTTTTGATAGCAGGAGACCTTTGACTATTAAGAATATCATCCAACACTTTAGTACTATCTTGAAAATGTAAGAGCTTATCCTTTTCTTCTAATTTACCTTTCAAGATATTTACCTCAACCTGAAGTTGATTTTCCTTTTCCAAACATTGCTTCTTCAACATTTCTTCAGACTTTCTTTCCTCTTCCATTTGTTGCCTTAGTTTAAGAATCTCCTTTTCTTGTTCTTCATTCACATCCTACTGCATTTGACGAATTCTGAAGGCACATTCCAGCTGAGATTTTAAGCTGATAACTTCGTTTTCCTGTTTTTCAATAGCTTGGAGTAGATCTTTATTCTGCTTCTTTGTTTCTTCAAGTTCTTCCTTTAGCGAGAGGGTCGTAGCTTCAAGACTTTCATAATAACTGGATCGATCTCTGAGCTTCTTGATTGTTGTGTTCTTTTCAATGACTTCATTTCTTAGAGATGTTACTTCATCCTGCAACTTTTGATATTTGTCCTTGAATAACTCTCGTTGAGCCTTTAGTCTAGTAGCAACTTCTTTGAAGGCACCATCCTTTATGTTCAAAAATTTTTCTTGAGCTCTAATTTTGTTTGTTAGACTTTTAAATTCTGCCTCTATTTGATATCTTTCTTGTTCACCCATAAGAGCAAATTCAGTTGTTTCGCTATTACTTTCATCTTTTCCAAATGGATATATACCTGTATCACCAGAGGATAACAAATTCATACCTGAAAGATCTTGTTCATCTTCATTCTGAAGTGATTCTGAATCTGATTCTGAATCTGAAGAGCTTCTTACACCTAATCCCCAATCGATTCTCCCACTTTCATAGTTCTTCTAAGATGTCTTGTTCTTCTTAGGTGCTTTCTTCTTATGCTTCTTTCCCATAGTTCCACGGATCTCCTTCAAGCGATCAAGCTTCTACCAAAGGACCTGCTCTGATTCCAATTGTTGGAAATAATACTGAGAGGGGGGGGTGAATCAGTATTATCATATCAATAAAACCTTTTCATTTCCATATTCAGATTCATATATGCTACTTCCATAACTTCTTATGATTCAGTTAGTTGATCCTTAATGAGTACATTAGAACATTATCAACCATATTAAAAATAAACAGGTGTAGTAAAATGGAACAGATCATCACACATGAACACCATGATATAAGGTGGAAACCCAATGTGGGAGAAAACCACCTGCTGCAAGTCATCTCAATCTTCTTCTTAATAAGAAAATCCTTTTACAATATTTATGTACTGGTGCAGTCTTATACCAGTACGCAGGCTTCTACCTGCAGAGAGATTCAACCCTCTCGTTCTCCAATCTCTCCTGGAAGGGAGCTACAACCCCCTTAGCTCTTGTACTAGCTAAGATACTAGTACGTAGGCGCCGGCCTACAATCTTCTCTCCTCTGGGTACCATGTTTCATACATTTTCAGACTGGATACACCTGAAGCACAACACATATTCTGAAAGGCCACGTTTCATCCAATTTTCATACTGGGCCCATAAATATCATTGAAGCACATAATCAATCAATCTTCTGGATCACCCCAAACACCAGATCAATACATATACAAGGATAATATGTGAGTTATCAACCAGATCTAGTCCATCAGATCACATAAAGTTAAGTCATCAATCATGCTATTATCAGAACTCAATACCAATAACCAAACATCAAATATGCACCTAGAACCATGCAGAATAGTCAAAGGCAGTTAAAACAAATTTCAAGCAAGGTCCGCAACTTCACCAATAAGCATCTGCGTATATCCGCACTTCAACTGTCAGTGTGCCTGCAGATCTCCGCACTTGCACCTGCGGTTTGCCTGCGCACCTCCGCACCTTCTCCGTGTCTGACTTGTGCACCTCCGCACTGTGCTTTCTGTTGCGCTGCGTATCTACGCACCTGCGCCTTCAGCTGCGTTGTGTACCTACGCACCTGCGCCTTCAGCTGCGTTGCGTACCTCCGCACTTTTCCTGTGTTGCACCTGCGGTCCTGAGGTTAAAGGTGATTTTCAGACTTCAAGCATACCCCAGACTATCAGATCTACAGATCTAATCATGCGCCAAGTTGATCTCGACCCATCAGTAGATTCGCCTTATAAAGCTCATGTTTCTCCTTGATTTAGATCTAGACATTACTCCCAAGAGATCATTAGTATTTCAGATCTAGCTCACCTTAAGATATTCAACCCATAAGCATACCCTAGCCAAATGATCTCCTTCCTCTTTTATAGCCTTAGGCCTTTCACAATACCATGGTCCAAAACCATAATAACATAATACCACTGACCCGATGGGCTAAATACCAAGGGTTAAACATAAGAAACCCCACGTGTGCTTTTCTCTGCATGAAAGTGTGTGCACTTTAGGACCGCACCTTTTGTTCTGTGATCCCGCGAACATGTCCGCACCTTCTGAACGCAGAACCTGATCATCAATCTCTGCTACTGACCTGTTGTACTGGGATCTATCACCTGTATGAGTTGCCATCAAGGACAACACTTGAGCCATAATGCCAACAATCTCCCCCTTTGGACTTGATGGCAAAGCTAACTTGTCATACTGAGGAGCTAACTTGTCATATTGAGGACTTGTCTTTTGATTCCTTTGAGTTGTCCTGCATCCCATGTATTATGTCACATATCTCTTCTGTAGATTCATCTAGATATATATAAGTGAGATGTTCTTCTGTGAGTGGGTTGTCATCAAGTACAACACATGCATCATAATGCCAACAATATCCCCCTTTGGACTTGATGGCAACAACACCAAGTCACTCTCCCCCTTTGACATCAAGGGCAAAGGGCGAACCAAGACATTCTCTTCCTTTGCTGTCCATACTCCCTCTGAGTACCTGCTAAAATCTCTGAATGAGCTCTCCCTTTGAATATGCCATGGTGCACCAATCTATCCATGCTCTTAATGAGAACATGCTGAAATCTCTGCTCTGCTGAAATATGCTTGTTCATGCTCCTCCTGACTGTAAGCAAGGTCTGCAAAAAGATGTTCTACAAGAAGAACATGACTCTATACATCATAAATGACCTGAAGAGATCTCATCAAATGACTACAATAGATAGAGACACCCTATTACATCATTGATACAACGAATGATATTTATAACAGAGACCAAACAGATGATAAATATCAGCAACAACACCGTATGATCTGCTCCATAGCATCCGTCAATAGCAACTAGACGAGCAACTTGCATGAATCATCAAGGTTTGTCCATATCAACTCATCCTTTTGAACAAAATCATTCACATTCTATCATATGTGAGAAACACCATAGCCATCCAGATCTGCATCAATCAACATATGTACGAAACAACCTATCATCATATAGGTAAGAACTCATCATCATCATGTAACTTTGAATAATCATCCATGTATCCAGACAACAATCCTCATCCATATATGTGCCAAGAACAATAGGAATCCTACATTATCTTTATGCATATGTTGATAGCTGCATATGATAGACTCATCATCAAGTACAAGCTTTGTACTTTTCTTTATCCTTACAAATATATGCACCATCTAAGAATCAATCCACAAATATGATCTGAACATCAACTATGAGCAAGATATATCTTTTATCCATATAAGCATCATCACCAAGGACTATTAACCATAATGCCAATAATGCATTAAAAGCATATGCTCCCCCTAAACCTATGCCATCTTGTTTACTGTCAGATCTGATCATGCATATCAGCAAAAAGTATCAAGACATCAACAAGTTAGAACCAAAACACTTCTAACCATCAAGTCATTTCCACACATCATCAAAAATCAACCAGAGCAATTAATAAACTGAATCATATCAGATCCTTTTTCTGAGCCTGTCCCCACTGCCTTTCCTCAAATAATCATATACGCGACTATGCCATAACCAACTCGCGTATATACATGACTTCTCTTTAAGAAACTTGCGTATGAGATTTAGGACAATTTTTACACTTCCAACTCCCTCTGTATGTTGTGCTGTGCCGCCTCTTTCTCACTGTACTTCTTTCTTCTTCCACATATTCAAGTGTGATGATGATGTTTTCTCCTTTTGGTATGGTGCCCATACTTTGTTCCCGCATTCCTTAGCTATATGTCCAAGCTTGTTACATGTGTAACATCTTACATGTCTCATATTTCTTCTATAGAAATCAACAGCTCTGTGACCAAACATATTGCAAGCAAAGCAATATCCATTAAAGTACCTTGAATGTGATGATCTTTCTGCATGATGGTCTTGAACCCTTCTTCTTTTTCATCTAGCTGCCACATGTCCAAGATTATGACATACAAAACATTCAACATTATTCATAGGAGGAGTAAAAGATTTTATTTGAAGGACTTCTTTCCTTGCTTGATGATGAGATTGACCTTCCATCTCCTTTTTGACCTTTTCAGATTTTGCATTAGAGTCCCTTGTCTTACTAGATTCACCTTCAACAGATTCATGAAAACCAAGACCAGTTTTGATAGCAGGAGACCTTTTACTATTAAGAATATCATCCAACACTTTAGTACTATCTTGAAAACGTAAGAGCTTATCCTTTTCTTCTAATTTACCTTTCAAGATATTTACCTCAACCTGAAGTTGATTTTCCTTTTCCAAACATTGCTTCTTCAAAATTTCTTCAGACTTTCTTTCCTCTTCCATTTGTTGCCTTAGTTTAAGAATCTCCTTTTCTTGTTCTTCATTCACATCTTGTTGCGTTTGACGAATTCTGAAGGCACATTCCAGCTGAGATTTTAAGCTGATAACTTCGTTTTCTTGTTTTTCAATAGCTTGGAGTAGATCTTTATTCTACTTCTTTGTTTCTTCAAGTTCTTCCTTTAGCGAGAGGGTCGTAGCTTCAATACTTTCATAATAACTGGATCAATGTCTGAGCTTCTTGATTGTTGTGTTCTTTTCAATGACTTCATTTCTTAGAGATGTTACTTCATCCTGCAAATTTTGATATTTGTCCTTGAATAACTCTCGTTGAGCCTTTAGTCTAGTAGCAGCTTCTTTGAAGGCACCATCCTTTATGTTCAAAATTTTTTCTTGAGCTCTAATTTTGTTTGTTAGACTTTTAAATTCTGCCTCTATTTGATATCTTTCTGGTTCACCCATAAGAGCAAATTCAATTGTTTCGCTATAACTTTCATCTTTTCCAAATGGATAGATACATGTATCACCAGAGGATAACAAATTCATACCTGAAAGATCTTGTTCATCTTCATTCGGAAGTGATTCTGAATCTGAAGAGCTTCTTACACCTAATCCCCAATTGATTCTCCCACTGTCATAGTTCTTCTGAGATGTCTTCTTCTTCTTAGGTGCTTTCTTCTTAAGCTTCTTTCCCATAGTTCCACGGATCTCCTTCAAGCGATCAAGCTTCTACCAAAGGACCTGCTCTGATTCCAATTGTTGGAAATAATACTGAGAGGGGAGGGGGGTGAATCAGTATTATCATATCAATAAAACCTTTTCATTTCCATATTCAGATTCATATATGCTACTTCCATAACTTCTTATGATTCAGTTAGTTGATCCTTAATGAGTGCATTAGAACATTATCAACCATATTAACAATAAACAGGTGCAGTAAAATAGAACAGATCATCACACATAAGCCACACACATGAACACCATGATATAAGGTGGAAACCCAATGTGGGAGAAAACCACCTGCTACAAGTCATCTCAATCTTCTTCTTAATAAGAAAATCCTATTACAATATTTATGTACTGGTGCAGTCTTATACCAGTACGCAGGCTTCTACCTTCAAAGAGCTTCAACCCTCTCTCGTTCTCCAGTCTCTCCTGGAAGGGAGCTACAACCCCCTTAGCTCTTGTACTAGCTAAGATACTAGTACGTAGGTGCCGACCTACAATCTTCTCTCCTCCGGGTACCACGTTTCATACATTTTCAGACTGGATACACCTGAAGCACAACACATATTCTGAAAGGCCACGTTTCATCCAATTTTCATACTGGGCCATAAATATCATTGAAGCACATAATCAATCAATCTTCTGGATCACCCCAAACACCAGATCAATACATATACAAGGATAATTTGTGAGTTATCGACCAGATCTATTCCATCAGATCACATAAAGTTAAGTCATCAATCATGCTGCTATCAGAACTCAATACCAGTAACCAAACATCAAATATGCACCTAGAACCCTGCAGAATAGTCAAAGGCAGTTAAAACAAATTTCAAGCAGGGTCCGCAACTTCACCAATAAGCATCTGCGGATATCCGCACTTCAACTATCATTGTGCCTGCGGATCTCTGCACCTGCACCTGCGGGTTGCCTGCGCACCTCCGCACCTTCTCCGTGTCTGACTTGTGCACCTCCGCATTGTGCTTTCGGTTGCGCTGCGTATCTACGCACCTGCGCCTTCAGCTGCGTTGCGTACCTACACACCTGCGCCTTCAGTTGCGCTGCGTACCTCCGCACTTTTCCTGTGTTGCACCTGTGGTCCTAAGGTTAAAGGTGATTTTTAGACTTCAAGCACACCCCAGACTATCAGATCTACAGATCTGATCATGCGCCAAGTTGATCTCGACCCATCAGTAGATTCGCCTTATAAAGCTCATGTTTCTCCTTGATTTAGATTTAGACATTACTCCCAAGAGATCATTAGTATTTTAGATCTAGATCACCTTAAGATATTCAACCCATAAGCATGCCCTAGCCAAACGATCTCCTTCCTCTTTTATAGCCTTAGGCCTTTCACAATACCACGGTCCAAAACCATAATAATATAATACCACGGACCTGACGGGCTAAATACCAAGGGTTAAACATAAGAAACCCCACATGTGCATTTCTCTGCATGAAAATGTGTGCACTTTAGGACTGCACCTCTTGTTCTGTGATCCTTCGAACATGTCCGCACCTTCTGAACGCAGAACCTGCGGACCCAGCCTATAACCGCACCTACTGAACGGCGCACCTGCGTACTTCTTATTATCTTCATTCTTTGTGAGCTGATCATCAATCTCTGCTACTGACCTGTTGTACTGGGATCTATCACCTGTATGAGTTGCCATCAAGGACAACACTTGAGCCATAATGCCAACAATCTCCCCCTTTGGACTTGATGGCAAAGCTAACTTGTCATACTGAGGACTTGTCTTTCGATTCCTTTGAGCTGTCCTGCATCCCATGTATGATGTCACATCTGATATCTCTTCTATAGATTCATCTAGATATATATAAGTGAGATGTTCTTCTATGAGTGGGTTGCCATCAAGTACAACACATGCATCATAATGCCAACAAAAAACACCATTGGAATAATGCAACCAAACACTGTAATAATACTATCAGTCACTCAATATCAAGATTCATCACTGAAGAAGCATAAAATAAGAGCCAAGATACTTAGATTATTGTTGTGATAATTATGCAGTGAATTTTTAACCAGATATGTATTAACCATGCCAAATTTATTTTTATAACCTTACCGAGATCAAAGATTCATGATATTAAAAATCGAAACAATGTCTCCAGTTTTATTGTTAACATCTGCACTGCTTGGATATTATTTTTCTACACAAGAAATCAACTGATGGTTTGTTCATAAACAAGAGCGTGGAATTTGTTTGTGAATGGTTACAAGACCTAATGCCTTTTTAAATTACATAAATTTAAAATGATAAAGGGCATGGGCTTCCATTATATTGAGATGGGGCATAATCACGTGACTCAGACTTAGGAGCCCCAGGAAAAGCCAAAAAGCAAGAATATGAACGGGACCGGAAATCTTGAAAAACTTGGCAAATAAGTAAAACTCAAGAAATTCTTAAAATAGGCAAATACCTATCAAAGTCTGTCCAAATCTATCAAATGGTCAAAGTAAGTTAGATTCAGTGAAACTCATCAGAAGTTGCAGTGTCTTGGTCAAACCATCAAACTCATTATGTCTTGGTGAGTTTGACTAGATTTGACTGAAATTTTGTTCAAATGAACTAACTCAGCTCATTGATTCAAACTCCATTTTGAAAGCTTCTATTACAGAGAAAGTGGATGAGTCTGCTGATGGGAAAGTGGTTTCCATAACAAGGGTAGGCAAAGAAACGATATCCAAGAAAATAAAAATACATCCTTCATCATGCTATGCCTGTAATGATAGTGAATCATCAATTAAAAATGAATAAGGATGGGGCTGTTCTTGGGAATGTCGGGCAAAGGTTCTTGGTAGCAAAGCCAAACATAGAGGAATCCAGGTTGAAAAATGATAATTTTCCCACTACACAGAACCCAGAGGCATTGTGCAGATGTATTCTTAAGAGGAATATATGATTTTGGTAAAATTATAATGTCTGGTTCATACAGAAAATGAATTTAATATTCTATAAAAGTTCTGAAACCAAACTCAATTTTGCCCAAGGCCCCGATTTCACAAACTTTATGTGCGATTACTTGGACAGGATCGAGATCACCTTTAGTAGTGTCAGGGGAATGATCTATCTAAATTTCAGTGCATCCAATTTCGAAGGGACTAAAAATCCTCTGGAGAGCAAGGCATTCTCAGAAATATGTTAATGGTAACAAAAGCTCTTGTTCTCAGTCTCCAATTAGATCCCCTTGTCCTCGGTCTCGAAGTCCATCCCCAATGGGTTATATTTCGCCTAGCAACGTGATTGAAGGGTCTGTTTCCAGAAATTGGCTTGGTATAGGCAAACAGAAATGTCACGAATTTGCAGAGTCTTGGGAGAATGAATGCTTTAGCAAGGATAAGGAGGAAGCGATATCTAGAAAAAGAAAAAGGAGATACACACCCACATCGACTAGAAATTTCCCTATGAATATTTCCGAAGCAGGAAACGATATACCACTAGAGGACGGCTACACATGGCGCAAATATGGCCAGAAAGAGATTCTCGGAGATGACCATCCTCAGATGTATTACAAATTTACCTTCCAGGATGACCGAGGTTGCAAGGCGAGAAAGATAGTGCAAGGGTCAAATGAAAATTCAAACTTTGAGTGATTTTGCTACAAGACAAAGGTTAGAACATATAAGAAAAATATTGCCAAGAAAAAGAAATTGCCCAAACACTTGTAAATATTAATGATTAATGATTAACATGGGATTTAAATTACAGTGAAGACAGGCCTGTAGACTCTTCAAATGATTTCCCTACATCGAATTGATTCAAATTATGAGACAGCCCTTGTGCAATATATGAATTCTGTAAATAAATTTTAGGCCCTCATTTGAGAACCTAAGTGGATTCTTTCAAGGTCTGCAAAATAAATCAATTAGATAGAAATCTTAGATAAAATATTTGCGAAGCTTTAATATCCAGAAAATAATTTCAAAGAGGTCAGAAAATACAGCGAGGGTTTGGAAATCAAAAAGGCACGCGGCTTCCTCAAAGCGGTGGTCCCAAAGCCTCAACAATTAAAAAATAAATAATAAAATAATAATAAATAATAAATAAAAGAATAAAAATAAAAATTATTTCAAGAAATCTTTAAATGAATTCGGGTTTATTTTTTGTAACACAAAATTAATGCGCCCCTCCCTAAAAAAAAAATCTTCAAAACCCCGTGGCTATGACAAATTTGATGGAAAATAAACAGTAAAATTCAAACCATAAAGGGCTTACGGCCTTTCCAGATCTACTTGTTAAATTGTTTGCCAAAATTTAATGTATGAAAGCCTCCATAAATTTTTTTCTTTTATTTTCAAACCCTAGCCGACTTTCTCAAAAAAAAATGATTTTTCCTTATGATGATTTGTTTTTGTTAGAGTACAATTTTTTCTAAAACAAGTTATATGGAGAAATTGAACAAATAGAAAATTAAATTAACTATAGGTAATTCAATATTTAAATACCCATAGGTCTTAAGGGTTTGAACCTGCTCTAATACCATATGTAATAGCCCCGAAATAACAACACATAATGAATTAGATTAATTAAGCGATTTATAATCAACAAGCACTTTATCATTAAATTACAGAAATATGAGTGAAGAGATACAACTTACCTGTGGAACTCTAGTTGGATTTTGCTACCTGCAACAAAGTCTTGGGGACAACTCTCCACCCAACCATAGGCTCAGTTGCACAAAATCTTGCTACAACTGGCCACCCCCGAGCCCTCAATCAACGTACTACTGCCAGGGTATCCTTTGTCTCACAACACTATTCTCCCAAGAGAATGGATGGTGGAATCATGGAATGATGGAATGCCTCTCATCTTCCTCACCATCTATTAAATAGAGAAAACATTGGAAGGGGAACCACATGCACACACTCCATGTGTCTACATGCAACTTTATTGCTTTCTTGTTTTATTTCTTTTGTTTTTACTTTTTGATAGCTTTACTGATTTTTACTGCTTTCTTGTTTTATTTCTTTTTATATTTATTTAGAGCTTTAGTATTGTTATTTATTATTTTATTATTATTTATTATTTATTTACTATTACTATTTTTTTATTTATTGTTTATTATTTATTTTCTTGTATTTTAATATTATATTATATTATTTATTATTCATTATTTTTATTAATATTATTATTTATTATTTATTATTCATTATTAAGGGACATTACAGACTCTTTCTCAACCAAAGCTTTGAACTCACAAAACTTTTTGAAAGTTTGGTCCTTCTTCTGCATGAAATAAATCCAGCATTTACGAGAATAGTCATCAATGAAAATCACATAATACCTTTGCTTCGCTGTGGATGCCTTTGAGAATGGTCCACACAAAGCAGTATGAACTCGCTCTAATATAGTCTCTGCTCGACTGTCTCGATCATGAAAGGAATACTTGGTGTACTTTCCCAAGGTACAACCTTTGCATGTGTCAACTTGCTCAAGTTTACCTTTGGGAAGTCTTATAGATATCTGTTGCATTATCTTCAAAGCCCCATGATGCAAATGGCCCAACCGCCTGTGCCACAACTTGCCAATGTCTTGGCTTTGCACCAATTTTGCTTTCGTACTCAATGCTGCATAATCATCTACCTCTAGTCTATAGATATTCTTCACCTGAATCCCTATCCTCTTGGTCTGACCCATAGTTATGTGTCTTAGGAATGCCTTTCCTTTACTGAAGACAACATCATAGCCTTTTTCCTCCAACATCGCGATCGATACCAATTTTTTCTTCAGTCCAGGCACATACATCACATCTGTCAAGGTGAGAGGACATCCATGCTCCCTCTGAAAAGCAATCGTGCCCATTCTTGAAACACTATACCTTCCGTCATCACCCATCTCTATGCGCATCTTGAGGTCTTTCTCCTCCAAGGCACTAAATAAATTTTTATCAACGGTCATGTTGAATGAGGCTCCATTGTCAAGATACCAGACACAACCCATCATCGATGACACCATGGATGCGATGAGGGTAAAGTGCATTTCGAACTGAGAGCTAATGTCTCACCTTTCGATCCTTCCGAGGATCCCTTCTTGGACTTCTTCGATGGGCAATTAGTCGCATAATGTCACATCTTGTGACAATTAATTCATCTTACTTTAGACATGTCACCCTTCTTCCCTCCATGAGAAGAATTCGATTTGAAATGGGAAGCCTTCCCTTCCCTTTCCTTGCTTTACTTGCTAAGGCTAGATTTTCTTCATCATCACTCTTGGATGAAGAACCATCTCATGTGCTCCTCCTAATCTCCTCTTGCATATGATCCAACCACAGTCGTTCCTAATCTAACAGTTTCTCCCTTCCTTTCACAGAGTCCTAGTAGCTGTTCCAACTCTTTGGAAGGCCAAGGAGAGCGAGGCTCACCATATCATCATCGGTAGTAGTTTTTCCCACACTGCCAAGCTCATCTCTACAGGTGGTGAGCTTGTTCAAATATGTGGAAATGGTATCGCCCTTCTCCATCTCGATTATTCGAAGCTTATCCTTGAGTGCCAATTTCCTTTGGTCGTTATTGTTCTAGTAGAGGTCCTTCAATGTCTTCCACATTGAAAATGGATTATCCTTCCCATGGAGACTCGAGACAATATGGTCTCGAACTCCCTCAAGGATGATCCATCTCGCCTTCGCCACACACTTCTTCCACTCAGCCAACTCTTGTGCATTAGTTGAAGTTGGCTTTAGGATTTCTTGATCAATGAATTCCTTCAAGTCATTACCTTCTAATACAGCCTCCATTCTACCTTTCCATGCTATGTAATTCGAGCTACCTTCCAAGGCATACTCGAGTCTTAAGCCATAGAATGCCATTGGCCAACCTTGAAGTATGATATGAATTCGATTTGCACCTGCAACCCTGAACTTCAAACTTCGAATTATCTTCTTAGTATATTGTTCACAGCTCTGATACCATGTAGAAAATCTGTGATATGTTAACCCGATAATGCAATATAAATCAAATCAGAATACTATAACCTACTTCTACTATCAAATTACAGAAGCTTAAAGATCGAGTTGAACAATATAACCAGAAGAAGAAGAATCAATGGCATAATACACATGAAAATACTTTGGGGAAAGTCTCAGATAAAAACCCCACACACTATTGTAATATCCTGCATGGTGGAAATACATAGGAACTATGCAAAGCCTTAGCACTCATAGCTAACCAACTCTTAGTACAATCCTCATAGATGCTCACAGGCAATCTTGGTTTCTCTCCAGCCTTCCTCTCTGCCCTCCAAGCTCCTATTTCCTTGCATTGTTCCTTGTGGATGATTAGACTATTACCAAGTGGAAAACCAACCTTCAAAACTACACAATCCTCAAGGATGAATCCTTGACTGCATGCATGAGTTTTCTCCATGAGAAAGCACATGCAACTGATAGTACATTGTCCTTGAACATTAATCTCAACTGGGTCTTTCTCGGAATAGACATGCATGAGTTTCTGATGAGGGAATCTTCAGTTAACTGGAGTAGCACTAGTTGAGTGCATTAATGCATCAACTGACTGTTAACTCACTATTAGTTCCTCAAACAGTTTGGAACTAATTTAACTAGACTTCACTCAGTAAACTGAGTTAACTAATTACAACTCAAATATAACTCAATCTTATCTCCTTAATTTAAGGGATAACTCTTGCATGACTTCAAAAAGACTTCTAACTTGAATTTCTCCAACTAATTAATTTAAAATTAATTAATTAATTATTTCCAAGTAGTTGTTAAGACTAAATTCGATTTACAATTTAATTCAAGGACAAATTAAATTGGAATATTCTTGTTGCCATATTTCAACAGCATCTTCTAGTAGGAAACGTTCAAAGATAAGAGCTCTCTATGGGAAGGTGAGTTTATTGTAGAGGTCCATGAGAGCTGCAGGTGATAAATGGCTAAGGGAATCAGATGGAGGTATTATTAGCATCTGGTTTATGCTTTGAACAGTGATGGCAATCAGGATTTTTCCATCCTGAGTCATTATTGTTCTTTGCATAGGGTCATATCTGGCTTGACACCAAGAGATTAGATCAGGGAATTAATTGGTCTTAGGAAAAGAAAATAATGGCAGAAGAGTCTCCTAGAAGTGAATGGAATCCTCCTTATTCGTATATTTCAATTTTAACCATGAATGTAATTCATAGAAATCAAATTCACATTCACAGCCATTGATCTTGAAAAGGGAGTCTACAAGTGGCATATGATCCAGATCAAAGGAGATTATGGAGGGATTGCCTTCTTCGGCAGTCTTCTGTATGTTTTCTTTAGGATCCATCACTATTGCAAGGGAAATTCAGAAGTTGATTTTAACCTAAAATTGATGAAAGTGCCAGAAATACATAAAGCGACAAATGGTGCTTTTGGTTTATGGATGGAAGCAAAAAGTGGCAAAGATTGGAGCCATGGAGGATTTATAGGTTCAATTGGGCTCAATTGACTGTTTAGATCTAGCCGTAGGCATTCAATTTGTAGGGGAAATGTGAATTAATGCTTAACGGATGTTTAAACGGATAATCAGGCACAGCAACGACTTTGGAGCATATGGGCAACAATATTATAACATGGCGGGTGGTGAATGGATAAGTGAAAATGGATGGATGACGTGGAGGTTCATTATTGGACGGAGGATAACGGATGCACAAGGCACGGGAGAAGTCAACGGTCGGATGGAAGAAAAACCGGAAGCGGATTTTTCGGGGGGGGTCATAATGGTTTGTGGTTTCGGGCCTTGGGGGTCTGAAACATTTTGGAGGCGCCACGTTGCAAAAAGTGGCAGCCATGAAAACTTCTTTTCGGACCCCCCCCCCCCCCTCGTGTTAATGGGAAATGGCCAAGGGGGGGCCGAAATGCTTCCTCCATCGTTGATCCAGGCAGAGTGAAGGATCTTCATTGAAAAGTACATGTTGGTTATCGGTGCCCGATGTGTTGTTTTTTCATTTTCGCCAATACGACAAAAGTGTCATTTGTTATTTATTTTATAAGGTCATCAAGCTTTATTACAACAATTAAATCATAATTAAAGAACTTAAGCATGATTAATCAAAAGGACATTTTTCAAAGGTGCATTTGAGCTAGCAACCTTAATTTATTTTCTAAAGCAAATATTTTTCTTTTGTTGCTTTTCTATCATTTTCATTTTGCCCTCCTTTTTTAGAGCAACTAAGCTATCATTTTATTTGTATATTTGATATGGACCTGCAATAGTAATTACTCCTAACATTTTTATTTTCCATCATGTTTTTGGTCCATATCCTAACTTATCATTTTTTGTATGGCATTTTGATTTTTTATCTAATAGCTAACTTATAAAAAACAAGAATGTTACAACATCTCCATAGGAAGTTAGCTTTCCCTTAGAGTTTTTGTAACTGAAAAAGAGAAGAAGGTGCAAGAAAATCAATGATTGCTTGAACTTTCAGGGGATCAATACAAATTCCTTGTTTTGATATGAAAAAAACCTGAAGTCAACCAGAACTGACACAAAACTCACATTTGTGTGGGTTAAGTTGAATGTTATAATGTCTACAATGAAGCAAAATAGCCCGAAGATGCATCGGGTGATCAGCCCAATGTTTGGAGTGAGCAGGGAGGTTGTCCAAATATGGTTGAATGATGTGTTTTATATTATGAAAAGTGTAATCCATGGCATGTTGAAACCTGGCCCAATATTCTTTAAATATAACAGGATTTTCCTATAGGCGACAGTGCCCTAGGGACAAATAAAAGCAATTTTAGGTTGGTTCATGGGGAGAATTTTGATTGATTATAGCCCAAAAATCCATCCATAGACAACCAGAGCAGTCATCAACAATCTGGGCAATAAATGGAGTGGGATAATTTTCCTTTGGACATGCGCGATTTACATCCTGATAATCGATGCACACTCGAATGGTGCCCTGTTTCTTTGTGACAATAACAACATTTGACACCCAATCAATTAAAGGAACGGGGTATATGAAACTAGCTCAAAGAATCTTTTCAACTTCAGCCTTAATGCCAACAACCTTCTTGGGATGGACCGGGTGGAGGTGCTGCTGGATTGTTTTGGCATTAGGATATGTCTTAATTTCATGTAGAACTATATTTGGGTCAATACCTGGCATCTCCTCATAGGTCTAGGAAAAGACATCTCGAAACTCACGAAAAAAGGCTCGATAAGTCTCAATCTTGGATGGAGAACAAGATGCTCCAATGTGTATATTTTCGACAACACCTGGCTTAATGGAAATATCAAGAGGTATTATCCATTTGATATTCGGAAGGTTATTTTTGAATCAACCTCGTGAATAGACACAGAATTCACAAAGAGTTCGACAAAATTGGGCGAGTATACATCATTGAGACTATCCTCAATGGAATTAGGTAAGGAGGAATGATGGTGATGTTCATCCCACGGTGCATCATCCGACATCATGATCTCCATGATGCTTTCATTGATAGGGAATACACACGAGAAAGGATCGGAAGACGTACCATAATATAATTATCTATCTACCCAATTAATCAAATCAAAGGAAGAAACTACACAAGCCGAATAAATGGCTTCGTAATCTAGGTCAATAGGGATTAGCGACATTCAGTCGCCAAAAATTTGGATGTCATTTCTGTCTGATACAATCCATGGATGAGGCAAGATATTATAAGATGATATCATGTTGATATAGGCTACTGAAGATGAGTTGTCGGGAAGGAAAGGAGGAGGGAGTGGAAAGGTTCCCATAAGTGAAGAATCCTTTAACAATCCAACTCTGAAATTTTGATATGAATTTAGAGTTTCCCCAATAAGAGGTACACTTCCAATAACACGTGAATCGGTAGTGAAAAAGATGAGTTGGTCTATGGTTTCAATCCTACCTTTATGAGGAAAGTCGATCATACGAAAGTAAGTTGAAACAACAAAAGCCATAGCATAAATTCATGTACATCCCAATAGAATATTGTAATCGAGAGGTATGTCGATAACTTTGACTTCTATGGACACAGTATTTCCCCATAATTAAACTTGTAGGGAATTCAAATTCCCATAAGGTTTTAAATTCTTCCGTCAAAGGCTTTCATTTTGGTAGTCGATTGACTCAGTAGAGGAGAACCAATTACCTTCTAGCAAGACAAGGACATAATGCAAGTCAAGGCTCCCTCATCCATGATAGAATGATGAATATTCTTACTGTTAGTGTCGGTCTTGAAGCCCTCCATCAGCGATCAAAGCTCTTTGCATTTGCATAGGTAGGTGTCTCATCAGTGTCAAGTTTTGCATCCCATTAGGCATGCCATAACCCTAATGGAGGAGCTGGTCTATTTATACCCCTCTTGGCTTTGCTGGATCAGGTCATATCAGTCATTAAGCTCTTTCAAGCTTGTCTTGTTTTGTCTTGAGGTCAAAGTCCTAGGTCTAGGGTTTTGGTCATTTATCTCTGCAAGGTCATGTCTCTGAAAGTCCATGAGTGCTCAGCAAGCCAGAGGGAGGAATTGTAAACATGTTTCTTCGATATTTTTATCTTGTACAGTGAATTTTCACCTTGGATTTAAAAACTCTGTTTTTAAAGCCAAGGTCATTTTTTTTTAAATTTTTGTAAAAAGTGATGAAATTTCAAAAGACTGCAGTGGACATCATGAAAACCCTGGTCCCCTTGCCGATATCCCTCAGATGATCTACCTGCAAAAAGAATCAAGAAAAAGCACTAAAAGAGCCGATTTCAGGGCAAAAGGAAGCCAAAAAGTCAGTTTTATAAAGTGTCAAAGATAAACTTTAGAAAGTGGGTTTGAGCATTAAATTTTTTCAAATGGAGTTTATAAAAGTTCAATTTCCCTCCTATTAGTCTTATTGTGCATCGAAAGCATGGTTGAGAGAGAGTGAGCAAACATCAAGAGCATTGGGCGAAAATTGGTCAAGGTTCGAGCTCAAGACAGGCGCGCGACCCGTCAGGCCAGGCGCGCGACTCGTCAGAGGCCATCCAGCAGTTCAGTTTTTGAACGGGCATGACCCGTTGGGAGGGGCACGCAACCTGTCAACCTGTTCTCTGCAATCTCCTTTCAAATTTGCTCAATCTTCCTCCAAGTCATCGAATTTGTTCAAGCATAGAGTTCAGCACTTTTACAAGCAGAAACAGCAGTACATTTTGTCCACTCTGCTCCTCAAACATGTCAGAAACCGAAACATATGAGCAGAGTGATGACCAAGCATCAGTGTCAGAGGTTGAGCTACAGAGGAGGCTACATAGAGGTGGAAAAGGTGGCCATCACAGGAGAGAGGAGCCTACTTCTTTGGCAGGTCTACAAGCTTGTCCTTTGGCAGTTTCTTGCTTTCAGTACATGTCCTGTTATGAGTTTTGTGAGAGGATCTCTCGGATTCAACATCACCGAGAGTTGGCCCGCCTCTTTGTCTTGCACTTGCATGAGGGACATGTTAACTTTGCTGGGGTGGATTTCATTTTGACACCCGAGATCATTGCACAGGCTACAGGGATTCCAAATGTCGGGGAAATTTGGAATAAGCGTAAGGTATTGGATACAGTTCACTTTGAGCCTTTTGTCCGGCCACCATTCATGAGACATTTGGCCGGTGTGTTTCCTTTCAGGTTCCTCCGGAGTCAGTATGCCCCCATGTTGAGACTCATTATGCTTTATTTCACCTGTGAGGGCAGATTTTCCCAGGTATACTCATATCACATTCGCCTCTTGATGCACTTCACTCGAGTGCGGATGATGAACATCCCGGTCTTCTTTTATCAGAACATTGAGAGGATGGTCTCCGTCATGCAGAGGAAGAGCCCGGCCTAGCAGTACAGGAGCCTATGACATTATGGTTTGATTCAGCTCGTAGTCTTGCATCAGTTGGCTCAGCAGGCATCTCATGGGAGGAGTTCATTTCCCGTGAGTTTTTCATAGCACCACCCCAGCCACATCCTAAGGTCATTCAGGAGGAGGGAGGACCATCTCAGCAGCCTGATATTCCGGTCACTCGACATGTTAGTTCCTCACCTCAGCTCACTTATCAGAGAGGCCGGAGGGCCTTGTTTGCAGCAGCTCGGTGAGTACTATCTCCACAGCAGGTGGAAGGGGTCTCGCCTTCATCATCGGCTCAGCGAGTGTTATCTCCACATCAAGTGGAAGGGGCCTCGCTTTCTTCACTAGCACAGGTACCAGAGAGGGGCAAACAGCCCATGATTGATGAGGGTCCATCAGGAGTTCCCGATATTGAGTTTGTTGACCTTGAGGCCAGTTCTCCTAGCCAAGAGGCAAAGGAGATTATTCAGCATCTCAGAGCTGAAAATGATGCCTTGCAGAGGAGATTAGAGGGGGCACAATGGACCATCACCTACCTTGAGCAGCGCAACAAACAGTTGGAAGATGAGCAGGCACTTGATGAGTTATGGAGGATTCATAGTGACCGAGTCTTGAACCGAAGAAGACCCGGTGATCCATTGCCCGCTGACCGAGAGTCCATGCTCATCCAGGAGAACACACACTTGGAGAGGCTGTTGGCTAAGGCCAACCAAGAGAAGAAATTGCTGAGGAACATGAAAAACCATTACTGGGCAAGAATGCATGTGTGCAAGGCCAAGATGAAAATGTTTCAAAGGCGGTTGTCCGAGGCCCTTAAACGGAAAAAAGAGGACCAATCCACTCCGTATCTTGGCTGAGGCTTCCCTCAAAGATCAAGGCACTAATTAGCCCAGCCACAACACAAAACGCAAAAAAAATTGAGAATTTTGGGTGAATTTTGACATTTTCAGGCAATTTGCAGGTTTTTCCCATTAAGGGGTCTCACCCCGCGCGCGACCCTTCATCATGGCAACTCCTTTTGGAAAAAACTCAGCATTTCTAGATTTTTCATGCAAAGTTACATATGCCCATGGATGGACTTGAGATTTTGTGCAGTTTTGGTCCCCCAAAAGGTCAAAAAACTACCGAAAAATGACTTTCTGGCCCTTTTTTGAGTTGCAGAAACCAGTCTTGGGAGAATTAAGTTTTGACAGGGAAAATGACCTCCAAATTCAAAAATTCTAGTTGGGTTGGAAAGTAGACTCACATACCTTTCCAACAAGCCCACTTTTGCTCAATTTAGACACCTACAAGGTCCTCAAACATCGCTCCAAAGGCGCGCGACCCGTCAGGCAGTTTTTGCCAGATTGCATTGTACAGCCCAGAAAACGTAGTTTTGACCCAGTTTGACTTTTTGGGGTGGAAGATGATTATATTTGATGTAATTATTGTAAATCTAAGACATTTTTACTCTTGTTTAACACTTCTAGAATATTCATTCATGTAAAGGGTAAATATTTAATGAATGGATTGGTTTCCTAGCTTATAGAGGCAAGTTGTTTTGACTGCCTAGATTGTAGTGCTTAGTTTAGAAGTGGTTGAAACAGCTCCTAGGATAGTGAGCTCGACCCATGGAGGCAAGGAGAGAGGTTAGATCATCTATATTATGTACTTTCTTGCTCATTTGCATGGTTGGACTCTTTAGGGAGAAGCTATCGTTGTATTATTTCACTGTATCTCTGCAATTTTTGGCTAAGGAAGACCAGGGTTTTGCAGTCCTCTTTGGGATTCTTGTGGACTCATGTGTTGATGGTGTGTTTCTCAATGTACTTGTAAGCTTGTTATGTGATTCATTTCCTTTCTTTTACATCTGCACATTAAACAAATGAAGTGTTAACATAAGAATTTATGCTTGCCATGCTCTGCTTTTAAGTTTGTTTAATTTCAATGTTTTCTTCTGTCTAAAGAGAATTCAAAGTTATTGTTTGCTCTCTTTAGCTCTTCATCTTTCAGTCCTAACCATCCACCTCAGTTAAAGGCATCAACACTGTCTCCTACCTCGCCCCAAGGAACCCCCTGCAGAAACTGTGTCCAATCCCCGCACCCAAAATTGCCCTCTCCTCAAATTGCCACCAAAAACCCAAAAAACCCCAAATCAAACTCTTTGATCAGTTTACTAGCCTAATATCAGTGTTACCTTATTGGTCATCTCATCTATTGGGGATTTTACGAGATAGACGGGAGAGAGCCTTCTCCTGCCCCGTAGGGCTAGCTACGAGGCTAAATGGTTTGATGTTGCCTTGAGGTTTACCTTTCTCAGCCTGAGGTGAAATTTCAAGCGCTAACACTTACCACGGATGATGAATTGGATTATAAAATCTAATTGGGCTGGAGGCTTAGGGGTATAGCATTCATGAGAGATAATGACGAGGTTGGAATCCAATGGATCCACACATATGATAACTAAAATTAAATATTTCTTTTGGGCGGGGTAGTTTTGCAACACCTCAAGAGTTAACATAGTTGATGGAGAGTGAGCCAAGTCTTCAACAACATTATAATTATGAGTGGCTCTTGCCCAAGGGTTGAAAGCAAATTTATGAATAACTCTCTTCAGAGGTCTAATAGTCAATTCGATAGGAATCGACAGTGGAGTGGGATCTGACGAGGATGGTGATGAACTAGCAGGTTGATCAATAGCCTGACCATTCGGTGGATTCACATTACCGTCATCCTTGTTCCAAGTAGCTACCAAAACATCAAATCTTGGCTTTGAGGAGGAAAGCATCAATGCCATGTTAGAGGAATATGGGTCCCACACAACCATATGAGTCTCTTGATTAGGAAACGGGTCAGTCAACACTACAGGAGAAGTGGAGATTTAAGAAATTGATTCACTTCGGCACAGTGAGGGCAGTCACATGTAAAGTGTGAAAGGATATCAGAGCTTTTGTTTCTCATCAGAAAACTGATTTGTTTTTTTTATCCTGCGGAGAGGGATATTTATTTTTCTTACCTTTTCCTTTATTCTTGCTTTCCGGTTGCTGTTGAGACTTTCCTTTATCAGAAGCAGAAGTCGCGGGAGGGTGGGATTGAGGGTTTTGAGCAAATGTGGGTGGAGAAATACCAAATAGTTTACTCGCCATCTGCAAGATGGTAGAACCAATAACGCCATCAACAGCATGAGATTCTTTACCATGTAGAGAAGGAACACTATTTGAAGATCTCAAAGCATTTGGTATCTTATCATAGAGTGTGTCTGATTGGGTATAAACCAAATCCAAATATTGCGCACGAGCAATTACTTGCTCTTCAGTCACAAGTCCACCTTTAGCCACATATTTTGTTATGGGTGCCAATAGAGATTTGGTAAACCATTATACCAACAATTGATCGGGAACATAAGCCTTTACCAGTCGGCGACGACTCCTCCACTCATGAATGTGATCTGAAATGTGAGTGGAATCAGAATGTTTGAAGTTAGTTGATAGTTATGTTCGAGTTTCGTATATGATGGGAAACTGGAAGTGTGTGAGGAAGGTTGTGGCTAAGGATATGAAAACATGGAATGAAGCTCTAGGTAACTCAATATACCATTTAGCAGCGGTACCCATAAGCGTTCTTTGGAAAAGACGAAGTCGAATAGAATCATTTTGAAGGGATTTTGGTGAACACCATAGATGATATGTCACGACATGCATCGATGGGTCTTCTCCTGTATTCCCATTGAATTTAAGGATATCATAAGGCAACTTAGTAGGAATAATCAGCCACCAAGGTGAAGGATTGATGGGGTAATTGGTGAGTCAAGTCAAATATGGAAACTCAAGAGTGGCCACTAAAGGAAACTATCGATTAAAGTTCGACGGGGGATGACTTGGGTACAAAGGAATACACTGGGCAATAAGAAATTTCATTCTTAGATAAGGAGGGTTCTAGTAATAAGGAACTCGGGTACCAGGATAAGAAGGATTATGATAACGAGAATACAAATGACCTTGTTGACCAACCCTGGGATAACCATGAACTTGTTGGCCTTGAAAAGGCACCTAAGATATATTCTGATAAGGTTTATATTGTTGCCTGATGGGAGTTTGCATTGTCCCATGATAAATAGGATTTGATTGAGGTTGTGCCATGCCATATACAATTTGTCCTACTGAAATTTGAGGAATACCTTGTGTAAGCAAGTGAGATTGTAAAGGAACTTGTAAAGGTTGAGTAAGTGGGACCGGGGAGGTACCAGATACTAAATGAATGGGTTGAGATGCGATCACAACCTATATAGGTTGAGTCATATGAATTTGATCTTGTTGAAGTATATATTGATGGATAGGAATTTGAAATGAAGGTGGCACAAGTTGGGAAACGAACAATGAACCCAACATCGAACTAGGTTGAATGGGGAAAGTAGGTTTCCAAACACTAGCATCCATCCTAAGATAAGGGGGACTATAATAAGGTTGGTTTCCAATTTTAGGGATACCAACAACATGTTGCCCTTGTCAAAGGGGGAGGGGATGATGGAGGCAATTTCCCCCCATGTGGAGGGTATCTAGCATAAGGATAGTCAGGTTGTTGAAGAGAACCCTTCCCACTAACATAAGGGCTAGCCTGCTGCTCAATTTTTAGTGTAGGAGGATGAGAATGAGCAGGCTAAGAAGCACTCATAAGAGCAGCGCTAAATGGAATTCCCGAAGTGGAAGACATGGGGGATGTCCATAAACTGGAAGATGCACCAGAGAAGGTACCAGATAAGGACTGATAACCTGGTGGGACAGATGGGCCACCATACAGATGTGCCTTTGGTGATGTCAAAAACATAGATGTGGAAGTGAAATTTGATGTTTCAACCATAGTGGTAGACATAGGTTGGGAAGCCATATTGGTTCTAGTCATGGTTAATAATCCCGATATAGATTGTCGCATGAAATTTGTGGGTGATTCAAAAGAACCAAGAAAATGAGTTTGTATAGGAGGTGGAGGAGGAAGAAGAGGATGGTTTGAATAAAGGAAAAGTCCCTCCAAATGAGTAGAAGGACGAGGCTCTTCTTATGGTATCTCCTCGATACTCGCAAGTCCAGGTGGAAGTTGTTCACCGTTAGGGCCGAGATATATAGTAGGCAGTTCTATATGAGACAAAGGAAGAGAAGATGGAATACCCAAAGTAAAAGGTAAACATGATTGAGGCTCCTCGAGTTCGATGACCTCAAGAAAAAAAAATTCTTACTCAAGAAGGTCAGGTGCTATAACCTTAGGCAAAAAAGTTTCAGGTAATTTAGTATCAATTGTGTCAATTTCACCACCGAAAGTAGATGTAACCTTAGGTTTGGTACTCAAGGGGACAAATGATTCTAATCGATCAGATTCAAGAGGAGCACTAGAAGTGGTTCCCGAAGTTCCCGATCTAGTAGTCTACATGTTCTTATGCTTCTGACGATGGCCAGGAGTAGCTCCTGGTGGAAGAGGAGGCTTATTTTGCATTCTATGTGAACAATGGGGTGGGGGATCTTGTTCTTCCATTTTGGATAGTAAATTTTACTAACCCAAAAATATATAAATAAAAATAGGGTAATTTAGGCATAAAGAATTACCAAGGAACCGTGAACTGCAATATACACCTTAGTGAACCAAGGACTTAACATACGACATCCAATCTCCCCGAATGTTGTGTTCAGTGTATCACGGTATACAAGGTGGTAGACTAAGTTACCTATGGATGGATAGTCACCTATTAGGGACTCCCAAAATATACACGACGATACATGGGAGTGTAGTTCATAGTAGTGATGTCTAATGCATAATCGTTCGATGAGAGCGTTCCCATATACTTTACGTGCGTGGATTGCCACCAATATACACAAAGGTACATGGAGAACAATTCTATACACTCACATATGTGGAAAGGGATTTCACCCTCGGGATATAATGTTGGAAAACAATGACAGATCCTACGCTTAACGACGTCAGAACACGTCTCTAGCCTAGACCTCTATGTGTTTGCGTAATGTTACAAATGCTCCTTAGGTTGATTCAGTAAATATTAAGTTGATCTTGAATTAAGTTTCAGTTTTATGGCTCACCACGAATTCACTTGAATTCCCTAAAATGAAAATCTAGCATGAGGAAATGGAATCTTTCTCTTCAATGAAAACCTAGCTAAGGAAGGGAAGAGACAAACAATATGCAATATAGAAAATGCAGCAAACAAGATGCACAGTGCAATTTCCTTTTCATGCAACTATTCCTAAACCAATGTAGATGCAAAAACCTAAATGCCAATGCAATTTATTTCTTTTCACCACACTTATTTTTCAAAAATGAGGAAAACTAAGATGTAAAGTCTAATCACTTATTCAAATTCACTCTTCAGAATAAGGACTAGAACAACAATTATTCCAAGTGATAAATGATCAAACAGGACAAGTTTGCAAGCGACCTAATGAAAAGAACAAAGAAAAATTGAAACTAATTCTTACCAAAGGTAATCGCACACGAATGCAAACCAAAATGGAGGCTTCAGAGAGACCACAAGACACTCAAGACTCAGCGAAGGTCAACTGGAATTAGGGTGATCAAAGAAACACTAAAAAGATAAGGAAAATTTTGTGAAAAAACAGGGATCAATGTAGGTGCAGAAGAAGCACTAGTGCTTTGCAACGTAGGCACAGAGAAGGCCCAAGTGGGGTGAAATGATCTGTCAACAAACCATAGGGTTCGTTGGTCTAGGGGAAGAGGATTTTGACAAAAATTTCAAATAAGACTCAATGAAGTCACTTCCTAGGTATGTTCTTGGTTGATTAAAGCATCAAATATCTATGAAAGAGGTAAAGCAAACACAATGGACAAAGAAATCGCCAAGGTAATACACCAATCCCCAGCGGAGTTGCCAATTTGTTATGTAGGATTTACGATTGTGGACAAAGGTACCTCCCCTAGGTTTGGTGGCTAAACTAGAACAACAGAAAGACGAAGGACCCAATGTTTTCCTTAAAGTAAGTAGATGAAGGGATGAAAGAAACTTGGAATCTATTGTATGTTTCACTCCTTTGTCTTGAATGCTCCAATCCTATCTCTAGCTAAAAAAATTTGAACCTACACAACCAGACAACACAAGCCATGAAACTATGAGATCTATGTAGCGTCATCTATCTACTTTATTCAACAAATCAACATGGTATTGAAATACATGAAATAACGACCCAACATATAGGAAAACAAAGAACACTTTCTATTGATATAAATGGAGTGAGTTACAACCATAAATAGGTGTTGATCTTGTAGAAGAGCTCCTCCAAATTGTTGAGTTTCCATTCCTTTGTCACAAAGTGCACCTCCAATCACCCTAAATGCATGAGAATATCACTTTCACAACAGCAGCATAAGGGTAGAATCACTCTCCAAAAGCCAACCTCTTGCATACGAAAGGTTGTAAATATATAGAGGAATGGGGTAAGTTGGGAGTTCTTATACTTTTACCAATATTGGGATTGAGATCCACTCTTGATGGGAGGATCAGACCTAAGGATAAGAGATGGAAACTCCAAGGTAGGATAGGATAGGATCCGAATATTTTATCTGAGGTAAATGGTTACAACAGATCCTGGAAGCTTCTGGAAATGGAGGCTTCGGGATTCTCTCTCTTTTTCCTGAATTTCTAGAACCAACACAAGTGCAAAGCGGAGTAACCTGTTAGTGATCAATGCAGGCCACATTAGAGCAACCTATAGGTGAACATTGTCCAACAAGGGGGTAGGGTGCATTAGTCCTAAAACCAGCTCAAATGATGCAGTTTAGGGCAGAAACTCTAGGGAATGAGAGAGGAATGCATAGAGATTTGTCCAATGATGATGTAAAGGGGAATAGGATGTTGCTTGATCCCATTAGGAGGCCTACTGGTCATATGTGACAAAATAGCCTATAACATGGTGCATTGGTAATATTAGGAAGCATCAATAATGGTGCATATGTATATTATAAAAGAGAAAGGAATAAATACCAAAGACTTTTAATAATTTATTGTTATAATGGTGCACTTTGGGGAAATCAAAACACCTCTAATGATGCATCTTGTATAGTGATAGGATGCACTTAAGTGTTCGATGTGGGTTTAATAGTTTGAATTCATTGTGTGAAATTTTATCAAAATAATGAAAATTATGGAAAATTTAAGATAAATTGGGAATTTTAATACACTAAAAATGTAAATGAGGGGACGGGATGCAATTTATATATCCTTTTCCCTAATAAGGAGGCAGGGTTGCCACATAGATTAAAAAAGAAATTATGGAACCATTTCGCAAAATTTGAAAATGAACCAAATCCATCTCTAAAATGGAGAAATCGAGGAATTTGACAACACAATGGCATCAATGATGATGTGGTCATACATGGATCCTAAGCACTAGTAACTGTGTGGTTGGAAGCATTCAAAAAAATGTATGAAATTATAGGTTCAGTAAAAAAAAAAAATACTCTACATCAGTTGAGGCAAGAGCATCATTTGGCTCATGTAATTGCCATAAAATATGTACTTTTAATATACATTTCCTCTTATTTAGTTACTTAGCTTGGTAGGAGAAATAAAGAGGTCGTTATTACTAGAGAATTTATGGATCCTACATAAATGTTAAAAGACAAATACCTTAAAAGTTAAATTAAGACAATCAAAAGGATATGGAACACAAGTTACCTTGGAAATTTATAAAGATAGCTAAAAATAAGATGAAGAGTTACAAACATTATTGATCCGCCATGTAAAATGAACAATTTAAGAGAAAAATATAATAGAATTATCAAAATAAGAGGAGTTACAATCATTTGCAACAAGAGAAGAGAGGGCTCAAATCCATATCTACAATGGAGAAGAGGAGAGTGAATACCATCTTATGCTCAAGGAAATTTGAGATTGTCTATATTTTATAAGATTACTCTGATTATTGTGAATTATGGAGAGGCCAAGACCTCCATTTTGTAATTCAGAGACCTCCAGATTGTTTCCTATTATTTTAATTTTATCATATTTAGTTTTGTAGCATTTTCATATTGTGATTGATTAAGTTACCTTCGTAGTTGTTACACTCTAATAGTGCCAATCCAACTTTTTAGCGTGTTAGAAAATTAGAGAACTTGTTTGGTGCATCATGGCACACCTAATAGGAATACGCGCATGTGCACTACTATGTTTTGGGGTCACTGTAGATTTTTTTTTTTAGTTAACATCTTGGTGCATAATTTGTTAAGGCGCATGGGTATTTCCTATTACACATATTGGTCTATTTTTTATTTTTTTTAAACCATATTTTATAACCAAGTGTTGTAAGCTTTGATGATGTGCCCAATCATCATCCATCCTAGTGAACTTTTAATTTCCTTGCACATTGTTCACTTTTTTATGAACGAACATTGTGTTGTGCTAATGTATTTAGGTCCCTTGGTGCCTACTTTGATGCTTCTTGAATTATTATGCACGAGTGTGCTACTATGTCCCTAGCATACCATTTGAATTATAACAAAACTATAAACTAATGTGCCATTTATTAAGGCACACCAATGTGTGTTTTGTTAATCAAATATAACATTTAGTGTATTATTATTATTATTTTAAACTATAGTTTGTTACTGAATGCTTTAACCTAATTAGTGCATTGAACATTTTAATGCCCTAGTATATTTGTGTGTTTTTGACACACCGAAGAGAGTTTGTCTAGAAAATAAACCGAGTTTTTCTTTTATTGGGAATAACAACATTTGGTGCATGTTATTATTTGGTGTAATAATGCACCAAACATGGGAATTTTCTATTGCGTCTCTACAATTGAGGAGCACCACACAAAAAACATCTCTGGCTACCTGCCTCTAATATAAATGGATAGAGGAGACATTTTTGTGGGAGGTTTTATAAATGCCTCTCATAGAGGGTGTTTTCCTTGTAGTGATAAGATTATGTGTAATTTGTTTAATTGGTCGTTGACTACTTTAAAAATGTATCATCAATTGGGGATGGTGTGTGTCCACCATAGGAGGATGTAAAAATGGTTGATATCAATGTTGTTGCACCAACACATCAAAATAAACCTAAATGCCAGTGATTTAGGGAAACAATTACAAATGATCGTTCTACTTCTTTTTCTTTTTCTTTTTCTTTTTTCATTTTTTTTTTTTTTTTTTTGGCTTTGGCATCAAAATGATCTATCCCATAGATTTCACTCGACATCTTGTGCATTTATGCATCCCTAGGTGCCTTCCTTGAGACTTGACATGGTTATTTTATCTTATAATTCAACCTCTCTTGCATGATCAAGGACATGTAATACATGCTCATGCTCATGTTGATGTTGTGTAAACTCCTCTTGATGCTCTTAGATCATGTTGATGTTGTAGAGGCCCTTCCTAATGCTTCTGCTATTACTCAACCTAATCTTGGAAATGCTCCTCTTATGACCACTCTTGCTACTTATGGAGATGTTGATCTTATTGTTGCTAACTCCAGTGATTCTATTGAGGGCCTTGGCCCTAATGTTCACTTTTTATTGGAGATGTCATGGTTAGTGATTCTCCTCGATGTACTAACCTTCCTATGCATGTTAATAATGATGTCCCTAGCATTGGTACTATACCTACTGCCAATTCTAGTGGAAATTCATGTTGATATATAAGTATATTGATTTTTCGTTATATTTTTTCATATGTGAGAAGTATCCATATGTTTTTTTCTTTTTTTATACAAGGCTCATTTCTTACTATGTATATAATTTGTTGATGTAATTTTATTTCATTTGATTAATATTATGATTTACTTTTTCCAAGAAAAAAATAATATTTGTCTTTCAAGCAAAAATCAAGATATACCTCGATATATACCTTTTAGCACTCAAGGGCCTTTGTCTCTCTTATGTTTAAAAGACATAAAAAGACGTAAAAATAATAACAATAATAATAAAACAGCAGTTCTTCCCCATATTGTCCTATTACATATAATCTCCTCTTTTTCCTTTTAGGTGTTTTGTTATAAAAATAAAATACAAAACCAAAAACAATCTAAACATTGTCTTCATAATTTTAACATATAAACATTCAAAATATAAAACAAGTATTTTATCTCTTTCTTTAGTAGCTATATTTATGCTCTTCTCAAAATTAGGAGATTAGTCATACATAAACCTTTTGCAAAATAGATGGATAGTGTTGCCCTCTTCTTCCTCTGTGTCATGCCAGGACGTAACTCCTCAAATGAAATTGCATTGTTCATTTAGGTTGTTCATTATTATTTACAAGAGGGAGAGACTGTTCAGTTCATCTCCCCATGACTCTTCATTTCCTCTATTATTTATTTACACTAATTACAGTTGTTCACCCAATCCCTATGATTAGGTGTCAACATTCCCCCCGTTAATCTGAAGGGATGTTGGTGAGTCCAAGCATTGTTCTGAATCCTTCAAGTTTTTCTCTTCCAAGCGCTTTGGTGAAGATGTCTGCAATCTACTCATTAGCGGAACAATGGCAAAGATGGATTGTATTGGCCTCAACATGATGTCGAATCAGATGATATTTTGTATTGATGTGCTTCGTTCGATCATGGAACTTTGGGTTCTTGGCCATCTTTATTGCCGAGGTATTGTCAATCATGAGTGGAGTCGATTGTACTTGTTTTACCTGCAAATCTTCTAGAATTTTCCTGAGCCACACAATTTCTTTTGCTGCCTTAGTTGCTGCCACATATTCTGCCTCTGTTGTGGAATCTGTTGGAACTGATTGTTTGCATGATCTCCAGGAGACAGCTCCTGATCCAAGACTCATAGCATAACCCGGAGTAGATACCCTAGTTTCTTTGTCTCCATTGAAGTCTGAATCATAGTATCCAATCAAGCTGAAGTCGCCCACTTGTGTATGCTTGAGTCCAAAGTCTTTAGTTCCCTTCAAGTACTTTAGAAATCTTTTTGCAGTAGACCAATGTCCCTCACGAGGCTTTTGCATAAACCTAGAGAGGATTCCAACAGCAAACGAAATGTTTGGTCTGGTAGTAGTCAAGTAGTTGAGACTTCCTATAAGTTGTCTATACCTTGTTGCATCCTCAAATTCTTTTCCTTTAATGGATGTGAGCTTTAAGTTTTGTTCCATTGGAGTAGTCAGAGGATTGCATTCAGTCATGCCAAACCTATTCAACGGATCTCCAATGTACTTCCTTTGAGAAAGAAATATGGACTTCGGATGTTGAGTTACTTCAATACCAAGATAGTAATGAAAATAGCCCAAATCAGTCATTTCAAAACCTTTCCTCAATTCCTTCTTTATGGATGCAATGTAGCTCTCATTGTTCCCTATCATCAAAAGATCATCTACATATACCACAAGATATACAACTATTTTTCCAACCTTCTTGAAAAACAAAGTTGCATCATCAAGATCATAATGTTTGAAATTGAGTTTCAGAAGATGCTCAATTGGCTTTTCATACCAGGCCCGCAATGCTTGTTTGATTCCACACAAGGATTTCACAAGTTTGCATACTTATGTCCATGTCCTTTCACATCAAATCCTTCAGGCTGGGACATAAAAACATTCTCTTTTAGATCTCCCTTCAAGAAAGCAGTTTTTACATCCATTTGATGGACTTTCCAATCGTTCTGAGCTGCTAAGGAAAAGAGTGTCCAGATGGTACCCATTTTGTTATGGGGGAAAAGTCTCCTCATAATCGACCCCTTCCTTCTGCGCAAAACCTTTTTCCACGAGCCTGGATTTGTGCTTGTCAAGTGAGCCATCAGCTTTATACTTGTTCTTGTAGACCTACTTGTAGCCAATTGGTTTGGTTCCCAATGGAGGATCAACCTGCTTCCAAGTGTCGTTCTTTATCAAGGCATCATACTCCTTTTGCATTGCTTCTTTCCATTCGTCATGGGAAGCAGCTTCTTTGAAGGAAGTTGGTTCAAAATCTGTATACAAATTCAATTCACAATCATAAGAAACATCCATATCAATAGGTGAATCAAAGTCTTCTACATCACCTCCATTTTGTCGGGTTGAATTTCTAGTTCCTATTTTTCCAACCTCGTCAGGATGAACACTTTCAAGTGTCTTTGTCAGCCATTCGGGGGGACCTTTCTGAGATGGTTCAGGCTGCTCTGTTGATTGAGTTGGGACTGAATCAAGATTGAGTCTCCCAATTCTATCAATCACATCACTCAAAGTATCATCCGTTGTTGGATTTTCATGCGGGGAGAGAGTGCTTTAGAAGAAGATTCCAAAGGTTGATCTAGTATAGGAATTCCCCCTTCAAGATGTGGAATCTGATTATGAAATTCTTGAAATGATTTTGCATTTGTGAACCAAGCGATCAAGTTGCCGCTTAACAACATTATCAGTTTTGGATGATTCAAGAAATATTACATCTCTAGATACAAAAAACTTTTTATTGACTTCATCATAGAGACGGTATGATTTGGAGGTGTTTGAATACCCCAGGAAGATACACTTACGACTTCTTGCACCAATTTTGTTTCTATGTACCTTTGGTATCAAGGTAAAACATGTGGAACCAAAGACCCTGAGATGCTTTACCGAAGGAATGTGCCCATACCACATTTCATAAGGAGTCTTGTTTCTAATAGAATTAGATGGACATCTATTCTTTACATATACAGCACATAGAACTGCATCAGCCCAAAACACCAATTTTACATTCTTGAAAAACATCATGGAGCGCACCATATTTAAGATTGTCCTATTCATTCTTTCAGCTACTCTGTTCTATTGGGGATTATAAGGCATAGTTGTTTGATGTTTGATCCCATGTTGGCGAAGATAGTTTCCAAATTCATTTGAAGTGTATTATTTTCCATTATTAGTGCGAATAGAGCCAATATGAGATTGTGCATCATTTTCAATCTATGTATGAAAGTTCTTGAATGTTTGAAAAGAATCATATTTGTTCTTCAATAAATAAACCCAACACATTCTGGTGTAGTCATCAATAAATGTCATCATATATTTATTTCCATTTGCAGAAGGAACAGGCATTGGACCACATAAATCTGAATGAATGAGTTCAAGTTTTCTATGTGCTCTGGAATTTGAATCATGAAAACACTGTTTGCTATGCTTTCCTAGAATGTAAGCATCACATTGCTTAAGTTTCCTAGGAATTGTAGGCAAACCAATAACACCATTTTTCTTCAACAAGCGGAGGTTGTCATAGTTTAAGTGTCCACATCTAGCATGCCATAATAAACTTGATGGAAATGTACCTTCTTCATAATGAGAATTGTATGAGAAATTTTGTGCACAAACAGAGGTACCTTGCATCTTGAGAAGCCATTCTTCTTCTATCCCCGTCATGACATGTGAGTGGTTTGATGCTTTTATCACCTCAAGCTTGCCATCAAACATATGAATGGAGTGTCCTTGCTAGTGGATGTGGACCAAGGACAGCAAGTTTCTCCTCAGCTATGGGAGATATAGAACATGATGCAGAAGAAAGTTTGGAAGACCAGGTAATTTAAGCCTGATTGTGCCAAGCCTTGATGGCTTGAGTTTTGATTTGTCTACAAAGTATACTGATCCATCAACATTGTCAGTAAATTCTTCAAAAAAAATTCTTCTAAAAGTCATGTGGCAAGTTGCTCCTAAATCAAGCAACCAATCATTTTTCCAAGAAGCAAGTGAAGCATTAAATAATTCTTCATTTACTCCAATACTATAGTGTACCACAACATAGTGAGCGGATTCAGGTGCTTTACCTTTCTCTTTGTCATTAGTTCTACCTTTCGGTTGGTTCTTTCCTGCTCAATTCTGTCCCAAGGCAACTTGCATGTGGATGCATCATGTGATCCATCTCTTTTGCAGCGTATGCAATGAAAATCTAATTTTTCTCCTTGAGGGTGTCTGCCCCCCCTGCCTCTGAAATTTCTTCCTCTTGGTCTTCGACCATCTCTTCCTCTGGAAGAATCTTGAGCAAGATTCTTCTCTCTATGTGCAAGGCATGCAGCCTCTTCAAAACACTGAGGAGCTGTCTTCTTCCCAAAATCTTTCTCTCTTTCAACAATTTTTTTCACAAGGGAGTCAAAGGTAATATCTTTGAGGTTTCCATTTGCTTGCAATGACTCAAGATAATTTGAGTAAGTGGGATAAAGTGCCTTGAGAAAAGCTATCAGAGGAATTTTCAGTTCAACATTAGTGACTTTGATATCATGCATAATAGATTTTACTTCTGATGCAAGAGCAAGAGGATCATCATTTTGTAATTCAAGGGTGAACAATTTAATCATGAGTTGAACAACTTCAAGTGCAGAGTGTGAGTCATAGAGTTCCTTCATTTTTTGTAAGGCTTCGAAAGCATTTGAAAATGGTGAAATATGGCGACTCACCTCTTCATTTACTGATGCTGCAATCAATGCATAAGCCTTGTTGTTCTTATTTTCCCAAATGGTGAATTCCTTGTCTGAGGTAGGTTGTTTTGGCTCTTTGTCTCCGTTTCCAACACACACTCCTTTCCACAGCTCATTAAAAATGAGAGTGTGTTTGATTTTCTGAGACCACTCAGGATAATTTTCCTTCCCATTGAGGACCACTCCCATAATAGATATTAATGAGTGCATTTTAAAAAACTGTGAACTGTAAAAAAAATATACTTTTGCTGCCAATGTATAAAATTGTACTTCTGGTGGAGAAAAATACAGTTCTGGTGCAAAAAAAATTAAAAACAATTGCACTCTGATATATAGGATAGAGCTTCAGAGAACCACGGAACCTTGAGCTAGAAAACTCCTGCAACGTACCAAATCAATGAAAAGCATCCAATCTGAATGCAAAGAGAGGAGTATTACCATAGGCGTATGAGAGCATATAGATAGGCGTGATGGAGGGCAACAGTGCGTAGGAGAACTGTCGCACTATGTGAACGTTGCTGGGGAAAGTAAATCTGAACCTAACTAACATTCGCCTTCAGATATCAGAGGCATTTCAGGCCCGCAAGCCAAATCAAAGAGACTATAGCCCAAAATACCCTTTGATATACCATATTTAAAATGCACTTTCCCAAACCAACTTTTGGGAAGTCTGGTAAAATGAATTCTCAGAGTTAGAATCTGTGGATTATAGATTCGAAACCACTCAAAACTCTTAGCATGGTGAAATCATAATCCGATTCCATGCACTAATAAGCTACAGGACTTCAACCAAAATCCTGCAACAACTCATCACCAAAGAAAACGCCTTTTGAGAGCCAACTGTGTAAGTGGAGGCGAGAGTTGCTGGCTGCGTATATGTGTGGAGAGCCAACGCTTAATGGAGCATCGCATGTAAGGGAGCACTTAATGGAGTAGCGCATGTAAGGGAGCCAGCGTAATATGCAACATGGAGAGGTATGGTTAGCGTAATATGCAGCGTAGAGAGGTATGGTCAGTGTAATATGGAGTTTCCAGCGTTTACATACATGAGGATGAACACTTTCAAGGATGGAGAGCAGCGCTTTGATACCAAGAGGAAATGTCGGGAAGCAGGGAGGAGGAGCAGTGCTTATAGACCACACCAATGCAATATTCAGATTGCATTTACTGGGATTTGGACGCGGGCGGTGAGAACATTAAAGCAGAACTGACCGTTTCCACCAGGGAAAAAACGCAGCAGAGCATGAAAGTGGAGGAGCGTGGGAGACGAGTCGTTCATTTAGGAATAGAAATGCATATGATAGTGCACTATTCAGGCCTTTGGAGCATGAAAAATGTGTCAGTTCTGCAAAATAGGCAGAACATAGGCCAGGAGGGAGTTACAAGGGCAAACTGTAATGCCAAAGATAGAGCTAGCTCTAATACCATGTCAGGCCAGGAGGTAACTCCTCAAATGAAATTGCGTTGTTCATTTAGGTTGTTCAATATTATATACAAGAGGGAGAGACTGTTTAGTTTCATCTCCTAATGACTCTCCATTTCCTCTATTATTTATTTACACTAATTACAGTTGTTCACCCAATCCCTATGATTAGGTTTCAACACTATGATGTGAAAATATTAGGTTGAAGAGTTAATGCTTGTTTTGGTAATTTTAATTCCTTGACATTTAATTATCTATATATGCAATAAAAATATTTTATAAATTTCCTTTTAGATCTCCAATTATAGTTGTTTGTACCCATTTTAGAGGTTAATCTCATCAATAACCAAATCATATACATATTAGTCCTATTTTTGTACCTTTCCCCATAATATCTTTAAAATAAACACTATGATTTCCCTTCAAATACAAAACAACCTCGCCATCACATGTTCTAGGAGACCCTTGACAGGCTCCATCTAAAAAATCCCATGAATAAGCTTCATCGATTTATCATTTTTTCAAGATTATGGGAGCCTTCTCTTTCCCTAGTTTCCATACTCCATACGCATAGTTTATTTTGGTAAAATAAAAAACAACTAGTATCATGTTATCCTGGTGAGGTAGCTTCAGTGGCTAAGTGTTGCTATTTTTTTATAAGAGGTATGGGGGTTTAAGTCCTTGGGTTGGTTGGCTCTTTCATATGGTAGTAGGCCCCTATGATTTAATACTTGATGTACATGTTGGTTCAAGCGTTCTATAGTCTACATTGGTGGTTTAGCTTGGTTACCACCCATAAATGGTGGTGAAGTCATTGGGGTTTCCTGTATGAAGAAAAAGGTAGTATCTTATTTCATTCCTATCCAACTCGATGGCTCATGATACAAATACATAGAAAATCCATATGTTAATTATAAACTTATCCTTAAACAAAATCTCAAATAAATAACGATATAATCACCTACCTAGTTTCCTTTTATATCTATCTATTTTAGAGACTCCTTCCAAATTTCTTTAGTGAAGGGATTTTGCCCAAGAAGATGATCAATTGATTCCTCAACATTTACTTGGCACTTTCCAAGTTGTTTTCTTACAGCTATCCCAAGTCAAGACTTTGTTCGATAATGTTAATCATAGGAGTTTTTTTTTCGATGGCATTTATATTTTCCAAATGTAATTCCACTAAAAAATTTGATCACCTTCTTCTACTTCCTTAAAGTCAGCCTTATATCCTAATTATGTTTTGAACCCTCATATATAACTATTTTTTGACCAAATAATTGCATCCTCTTTGTCCATGAACCTTATATTATTGTGTTATCATTTGGGAGTAGATTGGGTCCATTCCCCTACTTCCCCTTCTCGAAGTAGGTTTTCAAAACTTTTCCAACCTTGTTTCCATATGGAGATAGTTGTTGCATCCATTGTTTCTTGTAAATAATTAATATATTGCATATTCAAGAGTTAATGGAGTCTTATATGACCTATAATTTCCCAGCAAGCCACCCAATTGTTTTATTTGATTCTCACACTATCTCCCTTTCCCACTCACCATGCCATAAAATTCCTTAATATAAAAAAATGCTTAACTAAAGCCTTCCATATAATGGAGGCCCCCACTATTGACTTATTATTCTAATCCAACTCTTGAATCTGATTAATTCTATATTATTTCAGAACATCATTTTCTTTCCATAGTCATTCATAATTCATTAGCTTGACAAAGATTCTTTGTTGCCAATGCTAGAAAAAAAAATTGGATTTTCTTCAAACCCAACCCCTTTCTTCCTTAGGTTTTGTTATATTATTCCATTTTACCAAAGGAATAACTTCTCTATCTCTTTTCCATGTCCATAAGAAAATTGTGCAGTTATTCCCTTTTTTTCTAGCATACATATTCAAACATATGCTAGAAAATGCGAACAATTGGGATTACTCCCATAATTGATATAGCCAAGGTCATTCTTCCCCCTCTTAACCACTTATAACACTAGTTAGAAATTTTTCTTTCTACTTCATAAAGACAATTCCAATATTTGAACCTATAACCATTATGTTACAACATGAACCCTAGATATTTGACTACATTATTAAAAGGAGGAACATTGAAAGAGATAATTTTCACTTTCCATATTTCATGTTCTACTTATAGCCCACTGAATAATATGGTAGATTTGTGATACACAATTGCTTTGTAAATATAATTCTAAGATTTCTTTACATGTTTTTGTTTTCTTGTGACAATGCCCAAGTTAAACATAATTACATCATACGCAAATAATAAGTGGGATAAGGTTAAACATATCCCTCATTCAATTATTTTTATGGTTCCTTCTCTCTTATCTTTGTTTACAACCTTACTAAAGACTTCAAACAACACTAATAAGAGAAAGGGTGGCATTGACCATACTTGCCTTAGTCCCCTTAGGATATTAAAATATGGATGGCAATCCAATAATTAGAACTGTGAATGATACTTAAGCTAAAATACCCATAATCTACTATACAATTTCAAGACTTATTCCAATATTAATTAACATTAATATAAGATAAGCCTACGTAACCCTATCATGTGCTTTAACTAGATATGGTTTAAGTGTCATAGCTGGAATCTTCTTTACCTTTATAGAGTGAAGACCTTCTTAGGCCACTCCTATGACATCATGAATCTATTTGTCATGTAGGAAGCTAAATGTTTCATATGAGATGCCTTTGAGAAGACTCTCTATAGCTTGTTGGCTATTATTTTTCCTAAGACAAAATTATGTAATGAAATTGGTCTATAATATTCAAAATCTTCAAGATTGCTCTTCTCATTCTAGACATGACTAGAGAATCTTGAATCCTCTACCCTTCTCAATTAACCCATCCTCTATCATATCATATAATCATAGGTTAATTTCAATGTCTCTTTTATCATTTATTTACCACAATAACGCACATGAAATGACACTCAAATTTTTTATTGTTGATAATTTTATTTTTCTTTCTTCAAGTGACATTGTTTGTATTCATTTCTTGCGATTTAAGCTTTCATTTGTATTCAAACTATATTTATTATTGTAGAAATTCTTGAGAGGTATTATATGAAAATCAAGGAGTTGGGCCACAACCTCATATTTGTTTACATCATACACAAATAATAAGTGGAATAGCATTAAACAAATCCCATATTCAATTCCTTTTATGGTTCCTTATCTCTTATGTCTGTTTGCAACCCCACTAAAGCCTCCAAACAACATTAACAAGAGAAAGGTTGGAATTGAGAATCCTTGCCTTAGTCCCCTTATGATATAAAAATATGGATTTCAATCCAATAATTAGAATTGTGAATGATACTTAAGTTAAAAAAACCCTCAATATAATATATAACTTCAAGACTCATTCCAATATTAAATAATATTAGTATAAGATAAAGCCAGGTAACCCTATTGTGTGCTTTAACTACATAAATTTAAGAGCCATATTTGGCATCTTCTTTACCTTTATGGAGTGCAGACCTTCTTAGGCCATTCCTATGACATCATGAATATTTTTTTCATGTAGGAAGCTAAACATTTATTATGAGGTATCCTATGAGAAGACTTTTTATAGCTTGTAGGCTATTATTTTTCCTAAGACAAAATTACATAATGAAATTTGTCTACAATCTTCAAAAGCTTCAGGATTTCTCTTCTCATTGATTAGTGCTATGAAGATTGAATTTAGGGATTCCAGAAGGGATACCTCTATAATTAAGTCCTTGAAATACCTCGTGTTGAAGAAAATAAACCAAGGCTTCACATCCATAACTGTCACACGGAATGAGTCGTTAGTGCGGACACAACCGACCTTCCTAGAAGCCTAAGACTTTCTAATGACAAACAAGACAAATAAGAGCAATCCTTCCCTAAATATGCTTTTACAATATGAGAAATCAAGTGTTTAGATCCTACCTGTAATCCAACGCTGTTGTAGTAGTCCAGCTTCGTTGATCCGGATGAGCTCCTCCTTCCCTTCGAAACCTGCATTCACTAACAATCAAACGATTAAATAGCACCTGAATATCACATAAAATAAAACATATTTAACATATAGACCAAGGAGTATATGAAACAACTCATAAATAACAAATTGTTGAGAAGAATGGACTAATTTGTATTAAAAGGTAACAAAAGGAACCATTACAACCTAAGCCTTGGTGTTGTGCAAGTCCCTCCCAGGGTCCACAAGAGTTCTCCTTTACTCTGATCAGCTCACCCACTTCCAAATAGAACAAGAAAAGATGGTAATCTCTCCTCACAAGCTTCTACAAGGAAGTCCTAATTCCAGCAGCATCTACCCTTAGGAATATTCAGCTTTCAACCTCCCCTCCCTTTGGCCCAATGCCTGTATTTATAGTGCTCTAGAGGAAGTTATTCAGGTCCACCATCAATGGGATAAGCCCCTCTTTGGATGGGATAGCTCCCCTCTTGATGGGATAAGTTCCTCTTTGGTAGGGATACATGAACCATCTGGAGGCGCTTCATACACGTCAAACAAGCTTCTAGAATGCTCTAGAAATGACCACAAGTAACTTTTTTGGAGTGAAACTTGCGCCTTTTGACCTTTACAGGAGTACGCACCCACCCCTTTACATACAGAGCGTACAAGTACGCAGGTATTGTGAACTTGGGTTGCGTTCACGCAGGTAAGGCTAAGAGAAACTGCATACCAGAAATAATTGACTTTAAATGACTTTTCTCTCTTTCTTTGAAGTTTGACATGAAGAGCAGAGGCATGAGACTTGCCAAGGAGGATAGTATGACAGTAGATGGAGCCATACTAACTGCAAATAGTCATGGTGACATTTTTTAGTGTAACAGATTGCCCCCTAAAGTGCGAAGCCTGTAGTAGATTAGGGTTTTACATGATCTAGGAAGGGTGAAGTACTTTATCATTTCAAGGAGTATCTTGTGGAGGACCCAGTCAGAACCTGCAAATATTCAACACAAAATACATATATAAGATGATATCATCGCTGAGGTAGGCATTCCCATACTCAGATTGAAAACTTTAACTAACATTCTAACTACTGCTCTGATACAAGAATGATTTTGCAATACATCACAATCATAGACTTTTGTAGACACAGTATGGACGCAGCCATCTGTTTATGGTTAGTCTATTATATAATGAATACAAAACTCCTCGCAGCCTAGATGGTGGAAACTAGATCCAGGGTCTTCATCTCTACTTCCCGAATTGGTACGATTCTATCCATGCGAATAAATGAGTTGATGTCGAACATGGTAGAAACCACTTGATTACCAGTCGATGATGTAAACTGTTAACAAGTGTGAGAGAGACCACCAGTGATGTCAATGGTTCTCAAAGTACCCAGTACAATCCATGAAATGTGAATGAATGAGTTGATGTCGAACACATCACGGAACCCTTTGATCGAAAGTCAATGATGTAAACTGTCGTCAAAGGCGAGAAGCCTGCCATTGATGCATGCAGACTTCAAGGTACTGACGATTTCTAAGTCATCTTTCTAGATAATGTGCTGATGTCGATAGAAAGCGACCCGTTGCGGGCAAGCCCACAATACGAAATCATTGTTCAAGTTGAAGAAATGTTGCTGTAAGGACTGACTCAGGGATGGTCAAAATGGATGACAAGTATTTTGCATATGAATGGTTTATTTGCAGAGACCTCTTGAACACATAACGACACGACAGATGGCTTGGTGACGATTGACCCAAAGTTAATACCCGGAAACGGTTGAAGACTTTCAAAATGGTTTGATCAACTTTAAGGCAAAGGATTTCCCAACCCAGGTGAATGAAAAGTGTCGTGTTCAAGAGCGGTGATAAGGTTCTTCTGTGACAAAGGATGACAAATAGGTTCATTCTTCTCTCTTTTCCCCCACCATTTCTGGCAAGTACCTCTTTATTTTTTATAAGCTTGAGGAGGATAACATATGCTTGATTATAAGCTCATCCTTCGGATCAGTCCAACTTAGTTTAGATTCGGACCCTAAGAAGGAGTGGTTCGTTCCTGTTTGTAATCGAACAGGTCCTTTACTGTGAAATTTTAACGAGTCCAGTATAGGAGAAACTCGGCGTTTTTCAATTTTAGAGAGTCTGAAAAAACTAAAGAAGACTCCAAGGTGAACTTTTTCGTAAATTTGTGTCTCCCAAGCCCGAAAAAGTATAAAATAATACCTGAGAGAACCGCTTGATCTTGCGACCAAGGAGTACTTTCATGTTTAATGCCTTTGACCTGAAAAGTAAAAAGCGATCAGAGGCATGTCGTTTTATTTTCGTATCCAGTTTGAAACGACAAAAACCCGGCAATATTTTCCTGTTTTTTACGGTCAGAAAAGAGCTATAAGGGGACCGTCTTTTAATTCCATTTTAACGAGTGTAAAAGAAACGCTCGGCAATCTTTTCATATTTTAGGAGTCAGAAAAGGGCTTAAAAGATGACTCTGATGTCTTGGTTTCGTAAAAAATAATGATTTTACCCTAAAGTCCTTTTGTCCTGCACAAAAACAACACATTACTCATACCTGTTTAAGATGGGCAAAAATACATTGAAAAATATCTTTTCATGGTAAAAAATAAACAAACTTAGCATTCATTCATCCAAAAAACCTATAAAAAGACTTTTTACCATGTCATTTTTACCATTTTACTGTTGAGGTTGAGAAAAGGGCTTTTGGCAAGAAACTTCCCGTGGACTTTGCAGAGAATCCGACCGTCAGAATCGAGCGCCGTCTCTTTCAGGTATTTCACAACATCCTCCTCTTCAATTTCATCCGTTTAGAATTTCATTTCAAGTTCTAGTTTGATTTTTTAGAGGGTTTTGGGTTTTAGGGTCTGCTTTTCGGGGGACGCAGGTGCCCCATAGGTGACCTGCGTACCCCGACTTTTTCGTATATGGGAAAAAGGTCGGAGTACGCAGCCCGCCTTCAGAACAGCTGCGTACTTCCGCTCTATTTTCTGAACGCGGGGTGCGTACTCCGCGCAAAGCGGATTTTCAAACCCCAAACACAAAAATCAACCATCAAATTTTAATTTTATGAATTCTAATCAATGTTTTTTGGTGTGTAGATTGCCCACCATGCTAGATTGGTGTGAAAGAGAACACGAAGATGTCGATTTGGCCGCAATAGGTCATCAACCTTCCATTGATGCTTTAAAGGCATGCGGTCTTTACAAGTACTGGGCCATACCTGGCATGAGGGCCCAGGTGCCATTCTTAGAGTGGCTGGTTGAAAGGTGGAATATTCAGGATCAATGTTTTTACATCGGAGAGCACCAGCTCGAGATAGAGCCCTCCGACATATATTTTCTCACTGGCTTGCCTAACAGGGGCGAGCAACTCTCTCTATTCAGGACTAGGCCGGGTGGCCAATCCCTTGCTAGTCTCCGGCTAGAGTGGTGCAACAATCAAAACCAGGATAAGGGGATAGAAATCAAATACATATCCCGACCTGAACTTATGGTAATTGCCTTTACAGGTACCAGACTTTGCGGTGTTGCCGCTTTGCACATAGCCCCTGGCTCCCAAATGCGGATGGCTATAGATTGCTTCCAAGGCACCATTTTCAACTGGTGCGATGCTGTGCTGGCCAATATGAAAGGCCAACTGACTAGGGCAAAGAATGGACAACTGAAGACCTTTGGATATGGGCCTTTAGTTGTGAGCTTTGCCCTAGAGAGAGTTCCAATGCTGATCCCCCAGCATCTTACAGTTCCAGTTGGGTCTCCTCGGGAGCCTAAGTTGACGAGATGGGTTGCGGTAATGGCCCGACATCCTGATGAGGGAGCAGTAGTTGTTCGATTTCCTGACGGTTACTTTCACTGGCTGGAGAGCCAGGTTTTTGCGATTCAGGATTTTCCTTATGCCGGAATGGATTTTCGCAATGATCCGGACATGGTTCTTCCACAAGGAGAACAATGGGACGACAGAGGTATTTCATTTTTCACAAGTTTTTAAATTATCTATTTTTTTGTTTTTTTTATATATCGTCTAAAAACTGACAGTGACAAGTTTTCAAAATGCAGATGTAGGCCCACGGCGTCTGGCCAATCTCCGGGCTTTTGAGAGAAGAGTACCAGCTGTACCAGCACCGGCCCCACAGGATGCGGCCGCAGAGACCTTAGCCGAGCTGGAACAGGATCTAGAGCGTCTGACGGCGGGTATACCAGAGACGACTATAGATGACATTCCTATCTGACTTCAGCGCTATGTGGTCGCAGTCCCAGGACCTTTCAGGAGGTTCCTGTGTAGGGTAGCACGGGCAATGGTCTCGTATAGAGAGCACCACCAGTGATTGGCCAGTCACTTTTGTAGACACATGTGACATTTTTGGTTTTTTGTACTTATCATTTTTGCCGATCATAAGGTGTTTTTTCAACCTATGATCGAAGACGATGTATATTTTTGACACACTCCTATCTATATATATCATTATTACCGGCTTATTTTGTTAAACATGTGTGATGAAATGTTTATAAATTTACGTTTATGATTGTTACAAATGTCTCTTTAACATTCGAGACGCCATTGCATCTGATAATGTATTTAAAGACCTTGGAATATGTTGATATTCAATGTAATCAAATTCACGTTCCAAGAGACGCACCCTCAAAAACAATCTTAATAACACCGGATTTCTAATGGCATAGACTCTATTAAGCTGTAATACAACGAGTTCAGAATCTAACCTCACTATCAAACTCCGAATCCCAAATGAAATAGATTCAGATAATAGTTCAATCACTGCACTGTATTCTGCAATGTTGTTTGTTGTTTGACCGAGGCTCACCCCATGCATAGAAACTAACTCGTCAGAGGGCGAATAGATAACCCAAGCTGCGGAAGAGATATTCCGTGTACTACGACAAGCACCATCAGCAAATCCAATGTACGTTTGAAGAGGCGTCGACATCTGCAATATCAAGAGTAAAACCAAGATAAGCCAGAATAACGACGAAAAACACACTCTCTAAGCTAAGCACACTGTCTAAACTAAGCAAACATACCAGCTAGAAAGAAAAATTAACCTAACTAAACTAACTGAATCTCCATACCCACCATTTAAGCATAATACCTCTTTAGGTAAAGTCCATTTCTGGGCTTACCCAAAGAGTCCCCATCAAAATCTACCAGCTCATAGGCCCCTTTTGCTAGCTTTCGCTTGACAATGTAGGGCCCATGCCACATAGGAACGAATTTTCCAGCACCTAATTTATCGTTAGCTTGATCATATAATAGCACTAGGTCTCCTTCCGAAAAATTACGAGGGATCACGTTACGATCATACTGAGCTTTCATTCTTTTTGCGTGAGTCTCGATTGCTAAAGCAGCTTCACATCGAGTCTCATCTATTTTAGCTAAGTATAATAGACGCTTCTCCTCTTCAGAAGTAGCTGGGAGTAATTCGATAGCCATTTGAAGTGATGGGATTTCGCATTCAATGGGCAACACTTCCAAACCATAAACTAGTTGGAAAGGAGTGAACCCTGTTGATGTTTTTACTGAGGTTCGGTACGCCCAAAGCGCTGAAAATAACATGTTATGCCAATTCGACCGATGAATACCAATGATTCGTCAGATCATGATAACTAGAACTTTGTTGATGGATTCAACCAAACTGTTTGCTTGAGGATAATAAGGAGTAGAACTATCATGACATAAACCAAGCTGGCTTGTAAGTTCTGTCATCATAATGTTTCGAAAATGGCGCCCATGGTCAGTGATTATCGCTTGTGGGACACCAAACCTAGAAATAATATGATTGAATACGAAAATCGCAGCTGTCTTGCCATCTGCCTCGAATGTAGGCATCGCCTCGGCCCACTTAGTAAAATAATCAACCGCAAGGATGATATACGCATGCCCCCTGGCCGAGTGAGGGTTACATGTAATAAAATCGATACCCCATTTAGCAAAAGGACCAACGGCAATTATAGGGTGGAGAGGAGCAGGTGGTGCGCGCATCTTGCGATCAAACACTTGATAGTTGTGGCATTTCCGGACCGCAATGATACAATCTGTAAACATGGACGGCCAGAAATAGCCAGCACGCAACACCTTCTGAGCTGTGGCATACCCAGACATATGACCACCACATGCTCCAGAATGGCAGTCATTCATAACCCTTTCTGCCTCTTCATGAGTTAAGCAACGACGAAAAACCAAGTCCGCCCCACGACGATAAAGAGTATCTCCAATAATTCTGTACTGTTGGGACTGGAATCGAATTTTCCGGCGTTCTGACTTTGAAGCTTCGGGCTGAAAGGATTGGGTTTGGAGATAGACGATTATATCCCCATACCACGGATCTAAAGTGCTGATAAGAAACAGAGATTCGTCCGTAATGGGTTCCTCTGCCACAGTTTCCGTGTCAGCACGCGGGAAGTCACACATCAATTCCGCAAAAACTAAGGATTTCTTAGACTTGGACTTCTCGAATTCCAAATCGAACTCCTGCAGGATAACGATCCATTTGGAGTACTTGCCCCCTAGCAATTGTTTAGTCAAAATATAGATCATAGGGTTGCAATCCGAAATCACTGTAGTTTTACGGAGAAGAATGTAGTGACGAAATCGCTGGACAGCCTGAACAACTGCCAGGGCCAATTTCTCCACATGCGAATATTTTAGCTCGGTGGGATTTAATGTCCTACTAAGATAATATATCACATGTTCCGTTCTGAATTCGTCTTCCTGAACTAAGACCATTCCAATGGTGGAGTGGGAGGCGGCGAGATACAAAAAGTAGTCCTGGTTGTAGTTGGGAGGATGCAGCAACGGTGCATGGGTCAACGCGTGCTTAAGTGCATCAAAAGATTTCTGAGCTATCTCATCCCAAGAAAATTGAGCGTTTTGTTTCAACAACCGGGTGAAACCCTTTGTAACCTCGGCGTAGTTAGGAATGAATCGACGTAAAAAGTTTGCTTTCCCCTGCAAACTTTGGAGTTGGCGCAAACTCGAAGGAGGAGGCAATTTGATGATGGCTTCGACCTTCGAGGGATCGACGCGGATATCGGCTTTTAAAACAACAAATCCTAGCAATTGTCCCACTTCTATGCAGAAGACACATTCGTGTGGGTTCAACCGAATTCGATAATGCCGACACCTCATAAAAATAGCGCGTAAGTGGACGAGGTGATCAGCTCGATGTAAAGAATGAGCAGGCAAATCATCGAGATACGGTTGCACAATGTGCTTGATGTCGTGAAACGCGTAAGACATTGCCCGTTGGAAAGTGGCTCCGGCATTCTTAAGTCCAAAAGGTAATTTGCAGTAAGCAAATGTCCCCCAAGGACAAATGAAAGCCGTTTTGGGTTGATCGGCAGGTAGAATATTTATTTGGTTGTAACCGGAAAAACCGTCCATAAAGGAAAATATTTCACTGCCGGCACAATCATCAATTATTTGATTGATATAGGGCGTGGGATAGTTGTCTTTTGGACAAGCACGATTTATATCCCTATAGTCGATGCATATTCTTATTGTTCCTTGTTTCTTGTTAACCGGAACAATATTCGATACCCAATCCGTTAACGGGATCGGATAAATGAAACCTGCTTTCAACAGCTTCTCGACTTCTGCTTTAATCGCAGCCGCTTTCCTAGGGTGTATCTGACGCAGACGTTGCCGAACGGGTTTAGCGTCCGGGTAGGTCTTAATTTCATGAACAACAATGGAGGGATCAATTCCTGGCATTTCCTCATAGGACCAGGCAAACACGTCGCAGAATTCTTGAAATAGGACCTTGTATGTTTGAATTTCGTTATCTGTACACGAGGCACCTATATGAATGTTTTCAATAACTCCGGTTTTAACTGAGATGTCAATGGCAATAGTTTGGGAGATGTTTCCCAAATTCAACTCTGAATCAAGATGTTTCATGGGATTCTGAGCGTCCTTGACATATTCAGCTGTAAAAATTGATGAAAAATCATTTTCAAAGTCATCACTCTCAGGTAAAAACGAAGATCTATGATGAAGATCTTCCCATGGTAGATCGTCTACACTTAGGATTTCGCGAAGTTGTTCGTCAGATGACACGACTTCAGGAAACGTTATCCGTTCTGAGGTTGATGTGAAAAGTGATTCCTCACGGACCACATTCATTTGGTCGATTTGGGTTGAACGCGAGTCGGTAAAAGACTGCACGGCTTCATAAGCAATTTCATATGGACTCAAAGGCATGGCATCACCGAATGAGTCTATCTCAGATTCAGATGGGACAATCCAAGGATCATCATAAATAATAGTGTCTGAAGTAATCATATGAATGGACGCGAATGAATGGTCTGCATTGATCGAAGGAAAAGGAAAAGTTCCCAGTAAACCGTAATCTTTAACTAATCCTACACCAACATCCTTGTAAGGGATAGTCGTTTTACCGACATGCTGGATACTCTCTGAAGAGGCTGGGTCGGATGAAAAGTAAGCCAGCTGGTCTATCGTTACGATCTTACCATTGTGTGGAAACTTTATAACTCTGAAGACCGATGAAACGACCGTTGTCATAGCGTAAGACCAACTGCGACCCAAAAGAAGGTTGTAGTCTAGAGGGGCATCAACCACCTCCACATCCAGACTAACGGTTTTTCCTTCAACCCCTATAAGCAAATCCTGTAGAATGCCAAACGGATGGAACCCACGGCCATCAAAGGCCTTAAGAATCTTCGGGGATTGGTTCAGTGAAGGAGAACCAAGTGATCTCCAACACTGAATCGACATAATGCACGTAGAAGCTCCTTCATCAATTACAGTCCGATGAATAGGCCTGTTTTTGACTATCACTGGAATCTGGAAAGCCATCTGATGAGGGAGACGCGGTGTACTATTTTCTAGATCAAAGATTATCAGGTTCGGGTCCTGAATATCAATAGCTCCTATAGCCGACAAGAGTAATTTTTGTTGTGTTGGGCATGATTGCAGCACTTCCAAAGCCGACATTGCTAAGGGTGAAACAGCTAAATCCTCAACAATGTTATAATTCTGAGCTGCTCTCGCATGTGGATTGAAAGCAGACTTTCGAAGTATACCCTTGGCGGGCGGTTTGATTACCAAGTCTGGGTTAGGTTTCTCGATCTGTAGTGGATCGGAACCAGGAGCTGAGGTTGATGGATTAGAATGAGAAGATTCTGCTTCTTTGCCATCAACAGGATTCTTACTACCATAATCGTGCGATCGAGTCGCAATCCGTACATGAGACATCATCAATATGGGTTCTTCACTGGCACTCGAGGAAGAACCTATCATTTTACTCTCCTGCTTCGGAAATGGATCTTTCAAAACAGCAGGAGTTGGGGAACCTTTAACGATTTTCACTACCTCTGCCCGATGAGGGCAATCTCTTGTGAAATGATCTTCTTCACAAATTAAACAAGGATAGCGAGGTTTGCGCTTTTCGTCGTTAGATTCTGACTTCTCTTTTTTCTCCTTTGGAGCCTTGTCTGCTTTTTCTTTCTTCTTGCCTTTCTTCTTACCACCGTTTTTTGATTTAGCCATAGATGACTCTACAGCGTGAATATCAGCGGTAATTTCAGGAGAAGACTCTCCTGTCGGGGAGTCCGGTAAGGTTATTATTGGAGAAGAATTCTTTGAGGATTTCTTCTTACTTTTAGTATTCACCGTACCAATCATGCCATCAGCAGCATGAGACCCCGAAGGAGCAGCAGCGATTTGATTCGACTTAGGAAGATCTGGGATCTTCTCGTGCAACGTACCCGACTGAGTGTAAACTAAGTCAAGGTACTGGGTTTGAGCAATGACTTGCTCCTCAGTAACTACTCCGGCCTTAGCTACATCTTCAGTAATCTTCGGTAATAATGATTTTACAAACCATTCAGCTAAGATTTGGTCCGGGATAAAAACTTTCACTAAACGTCTTCGACGTCTCCATTCATGAATATGATCGAAAATATAAGTGGAGGTTGACTGTTTTAATGAAGTTAATAACTTCGTGCCGTTATCGTATCTGACCGGCAACTGAAAATGAGTTAGGAACGAGGTCACTAACTGGCTAAAATTGTAAAAAGAGGCCTGTGGTAACTCAATGTACCACTTGGCCGCGAGACCAATGAGCGTACGCTGGAAAAGACGTAAGCGGATCGAGTCATCCGAGATAGAATTTGAAGCACACCAGAGGTGGTAAGTCATCACGTGATTGGACGGATCCTCTCCAGACTTACCTTCGAACTTGGGTATATCACTGGGCAACTTATTTGGCATTGGCGGCCAAAACGGAAGATATTGTATTGGATCATTCGTTAGGCGCGTCAAGTCAGGTAAATCCAAAGTTGCAATAAACGGCAATTGCCGGTTAGGATCTCTAAAACTCTGGGTCACAATACCAGTTCCAGGAGGAGGATATCCAGGATAACTAGGAACTGGAATCGCGTTCGGGATATTATACCCTCCTGGAAAACCAGGATTAACCAGACCGTATTGGGGTTGCTGAGGTTGTTGATAAGTGTACCCAGGATACGGTTGATACTGGTAAACCGGTTTTTGGACAACAGGACCGAATTGGTACTGTCCCTGGTACTGTTGATAGGTAAATTGAGGTTGACTTGTTACAATAGTACTTAAACCAGGCTGCCCTACAGGCATCTGGACCGTGGTTTGAATCGTAGATCCGGACAACGGTAAAGATGTCTGAGGGGTGGTTGCAGTGACAGTAGAAACCGGAGCTGTCGATACTCCAGAAGTAAGTGCGGTAGATGTTGTGGTAGTTGCAGCAGTCGTTTGAGATGGAGTACTAGGTGCAATTGGCAACTGAGTAACTACCGAAGTTACAGAAGTTTGAACATTTGACTGGACAGGTTGCGGTTGCTGGGGTGAACCAGAAACTACGGGTTGTCCAGTTTGAGGTAACAACTGTATACTTGGCTGCAACACCTGTTGACCTTGTGATGGATCCCACACTATCATTCCGGGGTATTGACCTGTAACAGGTTGAGGATACTGAGATCCATAACTGGATTGAGGATAGGATTGATAACTGAAAGGCATAGTTCCCATACCTTGAAGATATGACTGACCTTGAGGTGGTTGATAACCTTGACTCGAGTATTGACCTTGAGGTTGATAACCTTGGGGTAAATACTGATACTGGGGTTGACCTTGACCTTGAGGGTGATACCCTTGAGGTATAAGGTAAATATTGATACTGAGGTTGACCCTGGGGTACATATTGAGGCTGGGGTTGACCTTGAGGCATGTATTGTACTATGGGTACATACTGGCCTTGAGGTTGCCCCCCAGACATGATTTGCGTACCTTGAGGTTTCCCCCCAGGCGTTAACTGAGGCTGCCCCCCAGGCGGTAATTGGCCACCTTGAGGTTGAGAAACAGGAACTGAACCTGACATCATGTAAATGTCGCCTATACCCAACGGTTTATTACCATTGTTTCCAGCTAATAACCCATGAACAATGGGTTGAGGAGATGCCCCCGCAAAGGTACCAGAAAGTGACTGATACCCGGTGGGAACAGAAGGACCGCCGTGTAGGAAAGATTCAGGAGATTGGGTGAACACGGACGACTGACCAGACATATTTACAGGAGTATAAATACCTCCAGGTGGAAAAGGAGTACGAGGTGGAGAAAAACCTACCCCTGAGTTGTCTAAATAATTGGTTAACGAAAGGTACCAAGTAGTACTTCTAGGAGGACTGTAAAAGATAGATTCATGCTCCCTTAGATCAATAGTAGGTTGATCTTCAAGGATAGATACGCCTAATTCTTCCTCTGGAGCAAGTTCTTCAATAGCTATCAAACCAGTAGGAAGATTTTCGGTGATGACTCTTTCTACCCTAGGTGAATCTGGTACACTAGAAGTTGGAGTAACAGGTTCAGATACTTCAAGTTCTTCGCCTATATCACTAGTAGATGAAAAACTACCAGTAAGCTCGGAAACTGCAACTGCTTCAGGATTATAACCTGTTTCTAGACTTTGGTAATCCTGATGGACTACCAATGAAGACTCTCCTTCTTCAGGTGAACCTACTCTACTGCCACTAGGAGGAGTTACAAGGACCTTTAAACCTTCGTAATGACTCGGGACGTCTTGAGGAGGTTCACCCCGAAGTCTAAGGGATTTCCTCAACAATTCGGCCACGGCAACAACCTCAGGAGACTTGTCCCGAAGTCGACGGGACTGTCTCGGTAATTCCGCCACAGTTAAAAACTTTTAACTACTGCACACGCAAACAAAGTAAAATCTCAAAGCAAACCACCTAAAGTCTCTAAAGAACCAAACAAATTTGAATCACATGCCTAAAGAATCTAGGGCGTCAAACCAAGCACAAACAGTAGCCTTCCGGACCAAAAACGCTAGTTGGAGATGAAACCCAACATCGCCGGATTCAGTACAGAAGTGGCGGGTGGGACAGTTACCCCGGCAACCTGCTTAATGAATAGACCGGCACAAGTTCCTCCACTTTAACCGTCTCGAGTGAAGTGAACCCCCCGAAAAATCCAAGTGAGTCTAGCCAACGTCTGCTCTAGGTACAGTGGGATCTTCCCTCCACCGTCACCTCGGTAGAATCCTAAAGATAATGGTCACTAAGGTTACCAACCGCAACAAATGCACCTGGGGGAACAGTCTACACTCCGACAGCACGCAAGGGCAGAGTATCAAGCTCAATCCCCTTGTCGGCTCCTTGACAATAATCCAAGGTTTACCGACAAGTGACCCCTGGCTCCTAGACAATGGTTAATCCGAGGTTTACCGTTTGTAATACGTGCGTGTCTGGCATCGTTCCCAACGAGGGAGGATTGATCCCCTCACTGGTTCGGACACGAGCTCGTGCTTCTCCTTTAAGAGGAGCTTTCCCAGAGTACAAATGAAACAATTGGATTTATTCTATCACAAGATAAGCTACTTGTTTGGTTTTGTTGTCTTGGAGAGTTAATTACTCTCCTACTCCAAGACACTAGCCTAATCTAAATTGGTGTTTCAGAGCCCTAGTAAATAAAAGTTACTAAGTTGATTTTACTTTAAGCGTTAATTTTATGGTTTTTCTTAAAGACAAAAGGTAGTGGAGATGAAACTGGTGGTGTGTAGACTCGACTCGCAACCACTACAAAGATGCACCTAAGATGATTTACACTACTTTTCTTTTTCAATGAATCTCCTAACTAAGAGAGTTGGAAAATGCAAATTTTATAGAAAACAACTTTCTTAGTAAAGACAATCAAAGAAACAATTCTCTTTATCTTTTCAAAACATATAACTCATGACCACTAATTACTCTACGAAATTTCCTTTTTCTCCCAAAAGTCTACAAATGCTACCAAAGCAAACTTTTTCCAAAAGAATTTTTTGTGTTTTTTCTATATTAATAAAGCATGTAAAAACTATTTATCAAATGAAATTTAACAAATCTAAGACAATCAAATCAAATTCACTCAAAAGCAAATCAAAAGTAAATTTACCTAAAAGCAAAAAATAATGAGGACAAAAGCCTACTAGGATAATTCCCGGATGTTTTACTCAGTCAAAATGCAACTAAGGATCAGTTCATGCAGAATCATAAACTAATCAAAAAACAAAATCGAAATATTTTTGTTCTTTTTTCTCAAGAATGAAATTCAAGGTTTTAACAAACAAACTTTTCGAGATTCGCAAAGAGAAGACACAAAGGTAGGTCTCTCACAAGGGTGACTTCTATGACAGGCCCGACTCCTAAGAGGACTGAACAAAACCAAGGAGATCCAAAGTTTGACAACCTCTAACGCCAAAGTCACTACAGGACCAGTTAAAAATCAAACCCTAAGGCAAAATCCCTATGAATTCCACCAAAACCCTCGACACTAACGGGACAAGTTCAGGTGAAGATCTCTGACAGTAAACTGATGGATCTGGGCAGTAAAAACAAAGTAAAAACAAAATCTAAAGAGCAAAAAGAGGAAAAATGAGATTTTCTCAAATTTGATAGGGGTACGCAGGTGATCTGTTGACACAGGCGTGGGTATGCCCTGTGCACAAAGACGCAGTGCGTACAAGTACGCACTGTGTCAAACTCAGAGACTGCGTACTGCTGGCAAAGCTAAGAAAAATAAAAATCTAAATTGACTCTAAGCTAACCCACCCAAATACACAGTTAGACAGCCAAAAATCATAAAACAAGCGGTTTTTCTCAGACCAAAATATCAAATCAAAAAGAACTCAAACACATTCATGGATTCCCCATTGGAGTCGCCATTTTGTCACACAGAATGAGTCGTTAGTGCGGACACAACCGACCTTCCTAGAAGCCTAAGACTTTCTAATGACAAACAAGACAAATAAGAGCAATCCTTCCCTAAATATGCTTTTACAATATGAGAAATCAAGTGTTTAGATCCTACCTGTAATCCAACGTTGTTGTAGTAGTCCAGCTTCGTTGATCCGGATGAGCTCCTCCTTCCCTTCGAAACCTGCATTCACTAACAATCAAACGATTAAATAGCACCTGAATATCACATAAAATAAAACATATTTAACATATAGACCAAGGAGTATATGAAACAACTCATAAATAACAAATTGTTGAGAAGAATGGACTAATTTGTATTAAAAGGTAACAAAAGGAACCATTACAACCTGAGCCTTGGTGTTGTGCAAGTCCCTCCCAGGGTCCACAAGAGTTCTCCTTTACTCTGATCAGCTCACCCACTTCCAAATAGAACAAGCAAAGATGGTAATCTCTCCTCACAAGCTTCTACAAGGAAGTCCTAATTCCAGCAGCATCTACCCTTAGGAATATTCAGCTTTCAACCTCCCTTCCCTTTGGCCCAATGCCTGTATTTATAGTGCTCTAGAGGAAGTTATTCAGGTCCACCATCAATGGGATAAGCCCCTCTTTGGATGGGATAGCTCCCCTCTTGATGGGATAAGTTCCTCTTTGGTAGGGATACATGAACCATCTGGAGGCGCTTCATACACGTCAAACAAGCTTCTCGAATGCTCTAGAAATGACCACAAGTAACTTTTTTGGAGTGAAACTTGCGCCTTTTGACCTTTACAGGAGTACGCACCCACCCCTTTACATACAGAGCGTACAAGTACGCAGGTATTGTGAACTTGGGTTGCGTACTCGCAGGTAAGGCTAAGAGAAACTGCGTACCAGAGATAATTGACTTTAAATGACTTTTCTCTCTTTCTTTGAAGTTTGACATGAAGAGCAGAGGCATGAGACTTGCCAAGGAGGATAGTATGACAGTAGATGGAGCCATACTAACTGCAAATAGTCATGGTGACATTTTTTAGTGTAACAATAACATGTAACACCAATTCCAATAAGTAGCTTTCCATAATTGACTTGAAAAGGCAAATCTCGTATGGTGTGACATGGTTGAAAAAGAGGTGAGTTGTTTCATTTACAAATAGTAACTATTACTCAAAAGAAAAAAAATATTTCAACATCACGGATTTGAATATGTCTAGGAAGAGTGGTCACTTACCTTGATTACAAGCCTTTACAAAGTCAATTTTAATAAATAGAGATTTCAAGTCCCTATACCTGAGCCATTCCATTCCCTCCCAAACAAAAATAGTATTATCCACCATAAAGAGAACATTGTCAACCCTTTTCCATTGAGTCATAGTGGTCTTAGGTAAGATATACTTGGCCCACATAGCTCAATTTCGTAGGTATAACACTCTTGAATAATTTGTATGTAATTATGTTTGAATGCTTTTGTATAAATATTTTATTACTATGTCGTATTGACACCATGAGCTAGGTATATCATAGTGACTTGAATACATGTAAATATTGTTATTTTTTAGTTAATAAAAGAACCAATATTGATTGAGCATGATCACCTAGAGGTGCTATGATACTACAAGAGGGGAAAGTTGAGGGCATACTATGGAAATACAAGGTTTCCATACTATGGATGGAACAACTGTGAAAGAAAGCCATTAGAACCTTGAGAAGAACTATTAGAATCCTCTTTTCCCAAGTGATATTATAACCTGGCTAGGGGGTGGTGTCCACAAAGGGCTACCTATGGTTCGGTCGAAAATTACTCCATATCAACTAGTTTCTTAGTATTCAGTCTCAAACACCGATAAATTATTGATATATTTTTCTTATAAAATATATACAACTTATATGCATGCTATGCATAAATTCCCTTAGTTGAACCATTATTGTTTCATTTTTATGCCTAAACTCTATGTTCGGCATGTCTAGTTACTCTTACATATGGAACTCAATAACTTGTTCTAGTTATTAGATTGGTATATAAGGGAAATTTTTTAAGTTTAGTACCCCCTAGCCTAGTGCAGGTGGGGTATGCGATCTCATGGTCAATCATCAATGTGAAGTTACAATTCCAAGGTCTTAGTATAACACGTAATTCACTTTTATAAATTTTCGTAGCAACCCTCACTAAATCATCATATCAATAATGAAATTATTCTTGGATTCCTCACACTCTCTAATAGTAGAATCTTTCTCTTTTATGGCATGGAGCAATTAGATCGCATCTTCTTTGTTTTTGTTAACTATCGTGACCTAATCATACATGCCCTTTATTTTTCTTGTGCCTTGTATTACATTGTTAACATGTTATTTTCTTTGATTGGGCTTCAACACTTTTAGTTCTTTCATGGTATAGTGCATGAATCTCCACCCTAGCAACACTCCTTTCTTAAGAATCACCTATAATTCATTAATCCTTTTAATGATAGATAAACCTATACTACGATACACTCAGTCTTCCACATGCATTTAAGGTGCATAGAAGTATCTCATTTCCACCAGAAGAAAGAGAGTACCACTTCTCATCTTGAAATTGCAAAGATACATCCCATATATTTGGAGCAAGGAAAAGGAGTTGCTCTATCTGTTCATATCCTAGCACTTATAACAATATGCAAGATGAAAGATTGCTTAGTCCATTTCCTCCTTAATTTCCCTATCATGAAGATGAAATATGAAATAAGGTCGAAACTCAGATATGATGTATTGTGAAATAGGACCCCTTGTAGCTATCTCTAATATATCCATGAAAGAACAAGTAGTTGATACATTGATGAAGCATGAGACCAACTAAAGATTGTGATGATGTCTCCTTAATTAATAGGGAGTAAGAAATATCCTCCATGTTTGAGGAGTGAGGACCTCCTCCATAGTTGAGAGGGAGTGATGGTGGACACCATATTCTCCATATGTGTCATGCATTAGGCTAGGACTAATCTTCATACTTCTAGTGTATCACACTGGGAGGGAGAAAGGAGGATTGGATAAGCATCTAGGACTAGTACTCCTTAAGGGTTGGAATCCAAGATAGGAAGTATCCTCTTGTACCGACACTCTTTGAGGATTTGACAGGGTATCCAAGATAAGAGTGGTCGAAGAGGACCAATATTATTTGAGGATTTGGAATCCAATATAAGAATAGTCCTCGACAGACATACCTAGTGAATATCCAGATGGGGTATGTGCCTTGAGAGGCTATGGTGGTGTCCATATGTATGCCTCCAAGCATTGTGCTCTAATCTTATGAAGAGTTAGAGTTTTTCAAGTTAAGGCCTTCCTATGTTAATATTTTTCAATGTTAGTTATGATGTTGATGCTTAAAGATGGCTTACCAATCCAACTCTTATTATGAGAATATTTCAATTTGAGAAGTATCCATGTACCAGTCGTGGAATTGTGAATACCTCATTAGTTAAGAGGGAGTCTTAGAAAATGTAACTAGGTTCGACCTTCATAATGATATTTGTACTTATGTAAGTATATATTTTATGTAAAATAAAAATAAGAAAAAAGAATTATTATTATTATATTAGATAAGCATGTTCTTGATGCTTCTAGGATTTGTTGAGTCAAAGTCCTATTTGGATCTATTGTAAAGAAAAAGGAAAAATCATTTTTAAATATGTAATTTGTGTAAAAAACCCCTCTAGATGCCAAGTTGGCCTTGCCCCAAAGGTCACGTATACTTGAACCCCTCTAGAAAGTATAAATAGAGGGTGAGTTGAGCTCATTTTGATACACACAATTCACTGGATTGGTTCTGAAATTTGACAAAAGAAGGAGAGCATAAGTCTGAAATGGATAAATGGTTTGTGGAAGTTTTTCCTTATCTTATCTCTTATTAAATACTTGTTGTTGGTCTCTTGCTATTGATGGATTTTCCATGTAGGAGGGTTTAACTTGGCATCTATAAGGTTGGTCATGGGTCTTGGATATCTCACTTTTATCTAATTCTATAAGAAGAGATTGTTTTCTAGGTTTTCCCCTTGGAGGGGTTTTTCCCTGGCTTGGATCCTATATCTTGTGTTCATTGTTTTCGTGTGATCTTCATGTTTGCATTTTTGGTAATTATTTGATGAAAGAGCACAATAAAAAATAATAAAAGGCCAACAAACTCCACAAGCAATTATCAAAGAAAGAGAAATCTAATCTAAATTACAAGCCTCTCAATTTCTCAATAAGGTGTACCAAGAAACAGGAAAAACAACTAGAAGAGTTTTTTATACACATATAGGGATGTGTTCCGAGAGCCTATAGGGTTACCACCGAAGAGGGAAGTGGATCACAAGATCCATCTATTTTTGGGCTACCCAATTCCAAACATCAAGTTGTATAGGAAGTCTATTATAAAAGCGAGTGAGGTGAAGAAATAGTTGCAGCAGCTACTAGAACAAGGTGTAATTCAACCAATTACATCACCATGTGGGTCACCCATTATCATTGTGCCAAATAAGGATGTGACTTGGTATATTTGTATTGATTAGAGGGCGTTGAACAAAATCACGCTCAAGAATAGGTACCCCCTTCCCAAGATTGATGATTTGTTGGATCAGTTTTAGCAAGAAAAATACTTCACCAAGATGGAATTAAAGTCTAGATGTCACCAAGCTCAATTCAAAGAAAAAGATACCTAGAAAACCACCTTCAAGACTAGGAAAGGTTTGTATGAGTGGTTAGTCATGTAATTTGGCTTATGTAATGCACCAGCTATGTTTATGAGGCTAATGAATGATATATTGTGCCCTTCTATAGATTCATTTTATTGTTCTCTATTTGAATGATATATTGGTATGTAGTGCTACCTAGGAGAAACATGTCTCACATTTGAGACAAGTGCTAGATACATTAAAGAAGCACCAAATCCTAGAAAATTTCAAGAAGTATGAGTTTGCACAATAGTATTTGGTGTTTTTGGGGTATGTTATAGGTGGAGGAGAGCTAAAGATAGGCCCTGCTAAGATGAAGGCCATCATGAAATCGTCTGTGGCTACTAATGTTTCTAAGTTCAGTGGCTACAATAATCAAGGAGATTCATAGCCTTGTTTTCAGTGGTAGCATCACCACTCCACACTATAACAACAAGTGGCAAGAATTTCCAGTGGGGAAAGTCTCAACATAGGGACTTCGAGGTGTTAAAGAAGAATATTAATCAATATTCAATTCTAACATTACCAAACTTGCAGCATCCCTTCAAAGTGGAGAGAAATGCGAGTGGGTATGTTATGGGAGCGATCTTGTTGCATGGAGGACCATTATGAAGTATTTCATGGGGCAATTCTTAATTACCCTACCTATGACAAGGAGCTCCATGCCTTGGTGCAAGCTATGAAGAAATGGAAGCACTATCTGATGGTAAAGGAGATAGTAATCCACACATATTGCCAGTCACTATAGTACCTGCAGGCCCAGAATAAGCTACAATAGACCAGAGATTACAAGTGGATGGGTTTCTACAATAGTTTCATTTAGTGAGCAAGTATAACAAGGGAAGCACAAACAATTTGATCGACATACTTTCAAGACCACCCAAATCAAATATCATAACTTTGTGAACTTTGATGCACATGGAGCCATTCACCCATGATGCATATAGAGAGGCATATTCAGAGGATGAGGACTTCAATGAGGTGTATCAATAGTTGCAAATCCAAAGTCATGTGCATGATGGTGACAACACAGTTGACTACCATATCTAGGACAGGTTACTCTACAGGTTAGATAAGTTATATGTTCCTAAACGTGATCAATTGCAGTTGGTTAGAGAGGCTCACTTCTACAACTTTGCAGGTTACTCTAGTGTAGGGAGGACAATAGCTAACTTGCAAAGTTTTGTGTATTGGCCCAAGATGCAAGAATAGGTAGCTAGGTTCATAAGAGTATGCATACAAACAAGCCTAGTAATAGGAAACAAGGTCTATATCATACTTTACTTGTACCCACTCGTCCCTTAGAAAGAATTTCTATGGACTTTGTGCAAGGCTTACCAACAACCAGGAAGGGACATGACTACCTTTTCATGGTAGTTGACATGTTCAACAAGATGTGTGTTTTCATGCCACATAAAAACACCATTATCCAAAAAGAATCAGCAAGCATGTTCTTTAGATAGTTCTCCGTGCACTTTTGGATACCAAGGAGCATTTTTTCCAATAGGGACATGTTGATGCCTCAAAATCCATTGCACCAACATGGGGGAAAACCAACCGGTCTGGACCTTAAAGTAGTTCCTTTTCCATTTGGAATAGTGGCTCTGACTGGTTTAACTAGTTCCAATTTACCTTTTCCCAGTCGCTATCAGTTTTAAATATGTCTTTAATTTCTAATAGCTAGGGACATCGGATCAATTCCTCTAGCTAATCAAGCAAGAAGAATGACCCTTAAGTTGTTTTTGTGGAACAACCAAACCAATATAAAGCTTTGCCTCGAAGAGATAACTTCTAACATAATACATGCATGATTTAACTAGTATGCAATTATTCTTATCTATCTTGATTGAAGGAAAGAAGAATCCTTCTCCCAATCAAGAGCTGATTTATTAAAACAAAACATTAAGGAATTGAAGTAAAAATGAAGGAATTAGATCAAGGAGATAGCTCTTGAGATCTGATTCCTTATTGATCTAAATACTAACAATCAAACACTTAGTAAGTAGTTACATAAGTGTTTGATTGAAGTATATCCAATTCCTAAGGTATATGAATATAAAATCTATTCCAAGGTTTACTTGTTATTTGAATGTGATCTTAAATGGTTGTCTTTAGTACATGGTAATAAAAATTAATCATATACTAAAGGAAATGAAAACATTAAAGATTAATTCTTTTAATAAAATAATTAATTAAAATAATTGTTAAAGCATATATCGCCATCCAAAACTCTGATATATTTCCGGCACTTTGTGATGTGGATACTGTTTCACAGTATCTACCATTTTTGACATTACAGGATGGATTATAAATCCTCGGATCAGTGGTTTATGCCACATTACAGCATATGCTTCGGCATCAACAACATGTAATCTCTGTTATTATCTTTATAATAGAAATTGCGAACTCTATTTCTTCGGAAAAAAAAAATATATCGCCATCCAAATAAAATAACAATTTGCTGCTAGATGTATTGAAAAATTACAGCACTGGCATATTCAGAAATGAGATGATGTTGAACTGTGTTAATAATATACATATAACAGACAAATTGAAAGATGGAATGACTGCAAATTATACAAAACATAACATTAAAACATTGATAAAAATCCTTGATGTGACACACTCATTTTGTAAAATTCACAGTCTCAATCCTTTTTCTTCATCTCAAAGCTCTCCAAAAGTACAAAAATGCAACTAGTTGAAGCTTCTTTAAGTAAAAGAAAAAGAATTCAAATCCTATCATTCTATTAAAAATACTAAGAGGTACAATAATGCAAGCCTCAAAGGCTTTCTTTTTCGAATTCTGGACCCGGCCCAATCTATTAGGACAGACTTGGAGATACAAAAATGAAAGCCCCCAAGGATTTCTTTCTCAGATTCCTGACCCCTTATTCGATCCATTCAGTGGGTTTAAATAGAAATACAATTTTTTAATAACAGGTCTGCGTGTAGCACTGAGGAAATTAATGGTATCCCTCAAATCTTGAAAAAAATAAAAACAATTTTCAAAGATAATCTTTTGAAAATGCCATTCTGGCTGATTGGCCTTGTATTTCAATCATAGGATCCTCGCATTCGCAGATTCTGTGGGTTTGATCTGATTCTTTCTCTGCACAACTTTCTCCTCTTCATTTTATTTGTTGTCGAATTCTTTGTTTATACCTGGAAAATGATAAACCATGGATAAGAAATCATAAATCGAAACTGTGTTTTAAAAAAACAAAAGATCAAACGAAAATATATGGGTCATTTATTTAAATCACAATCGCATTGGAATCAGGGATAGAGTCCAGCATAATCACAATACGTTGGAGCGGGTATGAACCATATCGCATTCGCATCTCAAACAAGGACTATATTAAAACAATTGCATTAAAATAGGGAGCATTCCTTATTGAGATCAAATCATAATCACAATGGAAAAAATCGAATCACAATCGCAATTAATCAGGGAGCATCCTTATCGCAATTACACTTTAAACGAAGGCAGGAATAACGTGAGGCATGTGGATTTTGCGATTGCGATATCGCAATAGCAGAACACTGAGGATAGGATGATCACAATCGCAGCAATGAAGCGACACAACACTAATAGTCCTGAAATATTTACGATTTTCGATTTGCGAGATGACGTCATGGTTGCATCACTATGATGTGGCATCTGACGTGGTGGATGATGTCACGGGTGACATCGCATCTGACGTGGATCTGACATCACTGATGACATCATATCACAATCGCAATCGGCATGAGGCAGGAGGCATGACTCTTGGAAATTTTGTGATTGTCGTTGATGCGAGGAATGTATTAACTAGAGTGTATAATCTCGTTGGGTTCAGAATGATCGCAATTGAAATCGGCATGAGATAGGAGGCATGACCCTTTTCTATTTGCAATAGCCGCAAATGCGGGGAATTTATGGACTAGCATGTATAATCCCGTTAGGTTGGCTTATATCGCATATCGCAATCGGTGGTGTGGAGCGAGGTATGGAATTAAGCCTTTTGATATTGCGATGTCCCGCATGCAATATTTTTATTCGGTGGATTTAAATCTGTGATCAGGTCTGGTTTGAATATCACATATCACAATTGGTTAAGGCTGAGATTTAAGTTCTGCAATTATTGTGATTTGCAGACATGGGGGATTTATAGAATTGTATTGACTCTGTCGTCGGGTCCGTTATTAAAATTGCAATTGCAATGTAGTTATGGTGAAGGGGTCTTGCCTTATGTTTGTTTTTTATTCGGGGGAGCGGGATTTTGGATGAGTCAGATTTTTAGTTCCGATTATTATTTTTTTTATTAAATAACCCATGTTTAATACTTAGGGCTTAAAAATCCTAAGTATGAGCCTTGGTCTTGGGGGCTATTTGGAAATGATTTCAATAATCAAGGTTTAATAATTGGGTTTTAATTTAAAAGCCTAAGTATTAAACTTTGGTTATGGGATTTTATTAACATTTTTTTATGTCGATTTTCTATTTTTTAATTCTTTGTTTTTTTAAGAAATAAAATCAAAATCTTTTTAAAACTAAAGGGTCCATGTTTTAATATAAAAAATTTTCATAGGAAATTTATGATATATAAAAATGGGGGTTGTTGAACAGTACAACAATTGACGATTCACTAGAAGAACCAATTATCTCTGATGAATGATAAAGACATTTCAAAAATTTAGTAAAAATAATTTAGGAAGTGGAAACTACTTTTCGAAACATTTAGATAAATAAAATTTCTCTGACTATAAAACTCGTAAAATTGCAATTTCTTTAAAAACCTTATGTGAATGAGAAACACCTATTTACATGTATCAGTCATTAATCAGTTATATAGATAAAGTAGGGGGCCTTTTATGACTTAGCTTCTAATGTACTCGTTCGTCACAGGTAGAGCCACTGCTGCCAGCAAGCATTCATAGCTTCGACAGGGTTACGTTTTAACCAACAATAATCCAGTATCCCAGCCATTTAATAATGCAATAATTAGAGGTAAGTTTTTTTTCTTTTTTTCTTCTTTAACTGATGTCTAAAAATCATTGTCCTGGTTTGGTGGCCAAATAACGACAATGCCATTCACAGGTGATAATCAAACTGAAAAAGCTGGCTCGTGATGAGACCCCTTGTCTTGTAATTGAAACAATCATAAGCCATTACCCTGATTTGGTGTTCAATATTGGTAATGTCAGTTTAATTGGTTCCCTATGATCATGGTAAGCAGGCTCAAACCTCTAATCTTTTAGATTTATTATATTTTAGAATTACACTCTAAAAATTCTCTTTTTCATGGATGGGGAGAATCATTGACTCCGTAAGAGTTTTGGATGACAAATCTGAGTTGAAAGTGCTTAGTCGTAAGACAGACTTTACTTTTTAAGGATAACCTTTTTTACTGAAACTAGAGTAAAAGGATATAATTTTTGAGGTTCTTTAAATATTTCACAACTTAATGGAAAAATTTCAGAGTTATATAATTTTTATCTAGTTTTCAATTTTGGTAACCTCTTCTTAAAAATTTCTACTTTCAAATTGAAAAAATCATAAAATGGTTTCAAGAGATGTTTGTGAAAATCCAAAGGTATGCTATTAACATTATTATCTAAAAGAAAAATGTAAATGTGATATAATAACAAAATTTTCTCAAGATACGACTATTCACAAGTATGTTGGTAAAATCACCAAAACCAAATCTAAAAGGAAAACTCCACAATATTGTTTATATAAATTTCTTAACAAAAGAAAATAGAAGAAGATAATCATGTAAACATTCCTTCTTATGTTGAAATTTAGATAAATTTTAACTTGTAAATTTATAAGCATTTAGTAACAATAGTTCAAATGAGGAAATTTCTGTTTACTATGGATTTTCTTTTTCAAAAGAAAAACTTGCAAAAAGATTTTTAACCATTTTTAAATCAAAGTAATGTTTTAAAGAAAAATATTAAGGTTTAGAAATCCCCCATTTTGGCTAATTCGATGAAACTCATTACAACTTCCTTTAAAAAATTAAAGCAAATCAAGAAAATGAGCTCAAAGTTTGATCTGGTGGAGGTGTTGTTTAGGTCCTATAATTTATAGGATATCAAGGTAATTGAGTATTGTATATCAGGAATCTTATTTTGTAAATACTTGTCAATCTTCCAATAATTTCCAAATAATAGGAAGAATAGAATAAAAATGAAAAGAGAGTATAAATAAGAAAAAGAGAAAAAACAAAAATATAGAAAAAGAAGAAAAGATTGAACCCCACCAAAAGAAAGAAAAAAAAAAAAAATGAATAATACTGAAAGTGTTGCAAGTATAAATTCCACTACTCATGGATAGTTTTTCTTCATCACTAAAAATAAATGTTGTGTGCAGCTTGTTCAAAATGCCACAATCACTAGCTTTTGTTTAATCATACAATGTAATCATGATTAAACTCCTTTCAATTTCTGTAAATTAGGTTAACAAATAAAGATTTGCCCAACAATTTAATTTGGGTAAATCAGTAATTAGGTAGAAAATGACATGATTCGACTATTTAATCTAAATCAATATGAGAAATAAGGGATAGGCTAGATAGTTTTTCATTCTGTATAAAAGAAAATAATGTGGGTTTGCTACTCTAAGTGCACCCTTTTGAAGAATAAAAATGCTAGTTTAGTCATGGGTAGGTAGATTAGATGGTGGGTCTCCATACCTGCATATGTATGTGACTTTCCTGGGAGGAGGATGGTGCGCACTGCAGCTGTCCGCGAGGGTTTCGGTTAGGGTTACAGAAAGCCCTCCCACAACCGCCTGAAGCCTAACCGTGCACCTGATCCGCCTGTTACCTGGCCCGGCTTTTCAGGCCCCAACTGTCGTTTTCAAAATGACCTCGGATACTGTCGGTGATGTTATGGAAACGGAGGAGGAGGTTGACTATTCTGAAGATCCGCTCCCTTCACAGGTAATTTTTGGTCGCCCTAATTTCATTTCGTCTTCTGCTGGCCCTAGCCATTCACCGCTTCCATCGTCACATCCCTCTCTGGTGGTTACTCTCCCGGATCCCCACCCCTCTCGCCTGCCTGAAGGTTCCTCCCCTCACGAACCCCCTGGCTTGGAACTCCCTCCACTGTCACCGGGGACTCTCCGTTTCCTGTCGACTGTCATCCCCCCGTCGCCATCCTTTGACCCGCACCCTCCGTCCACTTCGTTCCTGGCTACAACTTCTTCTGGACTGCCCCCTTCGTCGGCGGCCGGGCCCTCTGCTCCCCTCCACTCACCCTCGGGTTGCTTTGAGACCCCTGCAGTCAGGGTCAGCTCATCGAAGGCGACTCCACTGGAATGCTCCCTGGATCCATTGGCGGACCATCCTTCAGCGCCGCATTCAGGAAAGAAAAGAACCAAGTGTGTCAAAGCAACCTCCAGGGACATTTCTATTCGGTTTGGAGAGACTTCGGTTATTGGGGAGGCAGCCAGAATGGCGAACACCATTCTAGTAGGGCATGTTCGAGGGCGTGCATATTCGACGACCCGGCTCACCCTTTGGGTGAAGGAGATCTGGGGAGGGGTTCTTAAAGAACTTCCTAAGGTGCAAGTTCTGCCCCGAGGCTGGTTTGCCCTTCATTTCGCTAAGGAGAATTACACTGACATGGTATTAGCTAGGTACTGGCACATTGAGATGGCACCGGTGCTGTTAAAAAGATGGATCCCCCTCTTCGATCCTAAACGAGAACAGATAGGGGCTGGGCCTTTGTGGGTTCATCTGCCTGGGCTCCCCCTCCAGTACTGGAGCGAAGAAGTCTTCATTCCCATCGGGAACGCCCTGGGATCATACCTTGACCATGACCGCACCTTTATGGAATCCAGGAACAGAGCGCTTGCTCGCATCCTCGTTCATATGGACACTCGTGAAGGCTTGGAGGAAAAGATTACACTTCACTGGGGCAGATTTGCGCGGGTTCAGACTCTGGACTATGTAGGGGTGCCTTTCAGATGCCGACGTTGTCATAGGGTGGGTCATATATTCAACGATTGCCCTCTCAACAAGAAACAAGAAGAAGCACCTGTGCCATCAACCATACCCTTGAGGACTATATCTCTGGCCGCTCAGCTCACTCCGGCAGTGGGCACCCCCACCAGCATACCTCATCAGGCACCTGGAGCAGCTCACTGCACAGTATCAACGCCGTCACCAGATCTCGGGCAGCCTCAGCAGCCACATCCGCTCCGGGTACATCACACTTCTCTCCTTTGTCTTTTTACTCTAATGTTCCCTCTTTGCACTCTCCCTCATTGTCTGCTGCATTTTGTTCATTGCCCTCCTCCCCAGTAATTGCACCTTCCGTACCCTCATCTCATAAGCTCCCCTCACCATCTTCCTCTCCCTCATCATCCCGGGGATCTAAACATAACTATAACCTTCGCCCTCATGCCCACAACCTGGGTTCACATCTGAAAATTGCTGGATTGGGCATCACATCATCAGGGTCGGCCCCTTTGTTTGCTCGAGGGAGAAAATCACATCTATCTAAAGCTATCAGGAGAGCGGAAGCTGAGGTTGCCACTGGGCGAAAATCCACAATTGTTGGGGTTCTTAGAGCAATGAACACCCCAGGAAATTTTCCTCCATGAAGTGCCTTTCCTTCAATTGCAGAGGCCTGGCTAGCGCCTCCAAGAAGCTAGCCCTGCACAAACTGATTGAATCATCTCCTGTTGACATTATCCTTCTCCAGGAAACCCTTGGCCCTGCCGACTCCATATCTGCCTCTCTATCCTCCATCACCCCGGGATGGCAATACACGGCGATGGACTCCACGGGTAGATCGGGGGGCCTTGCGATTGGTTTCAACCCAGCTTCTATCAGGGCTCAAGGTACATGGGGGGGACCTGGATTCATGGGACTAGACCTCTTCTCGGCTGATCTGGGTATCAATCTCAGGGTTATTAACATATATGGACCCTGTCATCAAAGAGAATCCTTCTGGAATCACCTTCTGAGTTTATCTATCCTCTCAGCTGAGAATATCATCCTAGGGGGTGACCTAAATTTTTCCCTGGGATATAGCGAATCTTGGGGGTCTATGGCACAGATTGACTCGATCACCGGATTTATGACCGACCTCCTGGAACGCCATGACCTGATCGATGTTCCCATGAATAAACCTCTCCCCACCTGGAGAAACAGAAGAATTGGAGAAGCTGCCCTGGCGCGCAGACTAGATAGATTCATTATGAAAGGTACTCTGTTTCAACAGCTTCATCATTACAAACAATGGGTCGGTACCGGAGGAATATCTGATCACTATCCTATCTACCTGGAGATTTCGGGGCCAAACAAAAAACCAAAAGCCCCCTTCAAGTTCAACCACGGCTGGTTACAGGACCCCTCCTACATCAAGCTGGTTAAGGACTTCTGGTTACACAATCCGATTGACAGAACAGACTCACTGGCAAAAGGCTTCTGCATAAATCTATCGCAGCTCAAACATCATACTATCGAATGGGCCAGAGAAAAAAACCAAAAGGAGAATTCAGCTCTTATACACATAGAATCCGAACTATCCTCACTTTCAGATGAAAGAGGATTGGGCTTTACCTCAGCTGAAGACAAATCCCACCTGGTGGAACTTGAAAATCAGAAGCAAAAAATCTTAAGGGAGCGAGAAGAATCTATTCGACTTCGTAGTAGAGCAACATGGCTAAAAGCCGGAGATGACAATACCCGCTTCTTTCACAATTATGAAAAAGGTAGGAAGGAAAAAAATACCATATGGAGTCTCCCTCTACCAAATGGTGGTGTAGCAGACACTTTCTTCAAGCTCTCACAGCTGGGATCAACCCACTTCAGGAACCTCTACAAGCAGCCACCGGGTTCAACTATTGCAGACATCATCAACATTGCTGGTCACTTCCCCAGGTTTGTAAATGAAGAAGAAGCGAGAATCTCTTTGATCCAGTGACACCTGAGGAACTTGAAAACACCATAAAGTGGTTCAAGAAGGATCGAAGCCCGGGACCAGACGGATGGACCATTGAGTTTTACATTACCTTCTATGAGCTAATCAGCAATCATTTACTGAGGGTTGTAGAGGAATGTAGGGTCTCCGGGTCTCTGTACAATGCCATCAACTCAACTTTCATAACTCTAATCCCCAAATCTGATTCCCCTTCCTCTTTTGATGATTATCGCCCCATCTCCCTCTGCAACGTGCTCTACAAGATCATCTCCAAAATCATAGCAAATCGCATCCATCCCATACTGTCACGTCATATCACTCCTCAACAATTTTCTTTCCTGGAACACCGTCAAATTCATGAAGCCATTGGAGCGGCTCAAGAAGCCCTTCACTCTATCTGGACCAAGCAACACAAAGCCATTATCTTAAAGATTGATTTAGCCAAGGCTTTTGACCGGGTCAGTTGGCTCTACCTCAAGATGCTTCTCATCCATCTGGGGTTCCCTAATAACTTCATCACTTGGATTATGGCTTGTATCACCACTCCCACCTTCAGTGTACTGATAAATGGATCTGCGTCCCAGTTATTTCACTCTGAACGTGGTCTTCGACAGGGTTGTCCTCTGTCTCCCCTTCTTTTCCTGATCGTCATGGATGGCCTGAGCCACCTTATTGAATCGGCCAAGAGAAATGGGGATCTTTGTGGTCTCAAAATTACAGATGATTGCTTCCTCAACCACCTTCTTTTTGTGGATGACGTTATGATCTTCCTTTATGGCAGCATTCGAGATTCCTGCTCTTTCTCGAAAATTATCTCTCTTTTCTCATCCGCCACAGGGATGCTTGCCAACCACACAAAATCCTCCATTATTCTCTCCAGAACTTCTATCCATGAATCACAACTGGCCCAACATTTGTTTCCTTATAGCGTCCATCCCTTAGACAATGGCCTCAAATATCTGGGTTTCTGGATCAAGCCTATCAACTCAAAGATCACGGACTGGGTCTGGCTAGTAGAAAAATTGGAGAAACGCCTCAATATCTGGAGCCATCGATATCTCTCTCGAGCAGGTAGACTTGTTCTGGTTAAAGTTGTCCTGGAAGCTACCCCGGTCTTTTGGATGGCTCTAGCCTGGATCCCGCGTAGCATTCTGGCCAGGTTACAACAAACTTGCAATAGGTACTTGTGGAATGGGAATCAGGATAAACGCATATATGCTTGGGGCGAATGGAAGAAGATCACAACTCCAAAAAATTGGGAGGATGGGGCCTAAAAGATCTACCTACATTCGCTCAAGCCCTCGCGGCAAAAATGGGATGGACCTTACTCACTGGCAACAATCTATGGACCAACATTACATATCACAAATATATTTGGCCTCTCCACATCTTGGATTGGATTCGCCTCCCAACCTGGCCAAAATCTGGCATATCACCTGTATGGAAAGCTCTTCTTAACTCTATGCCACTTATCAGGGATAATCTGGTATGGAAAATCAATGACGGAACACTGGCTCGTATTGGTCTGGACCCATGGAATGGTAGTGGCGGTAGGCATATTCTACCTGAAGCACTCATCTGGCATCTTCACTCATAGGAAATTAAAGTTCTGGCTGACATTGCAAATCCACAAAATTCTTCCATATTTGACCAGCGCTGGAAATCTACAATACAGATCAATATCCCTCCCCTCTAGCACCAGGACTGGTCTGCATATATCAATGCATTATCAGAATCTCATATCAGGATCAAACAAGGGCAGGACGAGCTCATCTGGTATCACTCGGAAAACGGAGTATACACTCCAAAGTCTGGCTATCTCACTCTGATATCGCACAAGGTTCCAAATACAATCTCTTTTTGGTGGAACTCAGTTTGGAAACTCACCGCTCCCCCCAGGAAGAAACTTTTCTTCTGGTGCATCTTAAAAGGTGTTGTCCCCACTGGGGAATATCTCATGCGTCGCGCAGTCCATGGACCGAATTGGTGTACCCTGTACAAACTTACCTCTGAATCGAGCGTTCATTTGTTCATAAACTGCTCTTCATTAAAGTCATTATGGCAAGCTCTATCATCCTCTATTCAACACACAGGCAAATGGGAGGGAGATGATATAATTCGAACTTGGGAAACTTGGTTTTACAATCACAAAAACTCCAAGCTTCAAAGCCTGCCTGTCGTAATTTGCTGGTACCTATGGCTTGCATGAAATCGAACGATCTTCGAAGATAAACCTGTGAACTGGCCGCATCTTACTACCCTCATCACATCGGCCTATAATGAGTTGCCTGAGCCGCCACAGCCTAGAGCTAGAATACCGTGTGACCCTCCGCAAATAGATCATAACACTCCATGGGCATTCTTCGATGGCGCAGCCCAACACCAGGGTTGTGGGGGAGGCTTCCTATTATTCATCAACGAACAACATTTCTACAAAGCAAAAATGGGGTTGGGAACTAGCACAAACAACTTTGCTGAGATTATCACCCTCCGACACCTCTTGCATTTTGCATTGGGACACAACTGCATGCATATTCATATATATGGAGATTCAAAGATTGTCATTGATTGGTTCAACAATATTACTGTTTGCCACACACACACTCTCAGCAACATTTTGGATGATATAAATTTACTAAAGGCACAATTCATTGATATCACTTGTCAACATATCTACAGGGAACACAACAGCAATGCCGGCCAACTATCCAAGGAGGCCATGGCACTACCCAGAGGAGAGTGGATGATTCAGGAGCAGCAAGGAACAAATGCATACCACTACTACCATCGTCCGTATATAGATACACACTATCACAGGGCAGCCAGCCCATGAGATACAGATCTGAAAAATGATACTTTTTGAACTTTTTGTACATAGCTGATAATATTATTTACTTGCAGCCCTGCGTGGCAATATGTATATATATAACAGATCAACAATGAACATCCTGCGTGATGATTTTTTCTTTTGAACAGACTAGATATATATCCATACCCACATGTGGTAGAAGAACTTACAGCATATGCAAAATGCATCTACAATATGTAATTTTTCAAAGTTAATGAAAGATTACGATTTTTCCAGTGGAAAAAAAAGGTAGATTAGATGGTTTCAAAATTATACCCCTATGTTATTTTTATCCTAAGTTTCAATGATAGGGTAAATAGGCAAAAGGGGCACGATGGGATAAAGTATTTCATATATTTCATACTTCCTCTTATCCTAAGTTCGGAGGTAAATTATAAAAAGCGCATACGGACAAATCTTGTTTTTTCGTATACAGTTAATCAATCGCACGGTTTGAGGCATTGGGATCTATTCCCACTTAGCATCCACAGTCCTCATCCGCCTTCGGGTCCCCCCCTCCATCCTTCCTTTACCATCAGGGGGGGGTCTAAAAACTTGTTTCTCCCACTAGGCCCCATCCCTAACGTGGCAGTGCCTCATGATTTCGCACCCCCCCTTGGCCATTCCCACTTACCGCTTCATACCCCCTCTGGAACCATCGTCCCCTTGCCTGCTTTACCGCGCCCCACCATGGCTCCTTTTCCACTCTCCTCCCACCACGTTTCATAACCATTAGCCTATTGAATGCTCTCCCGGCGAATAACCATTCGATATTAATTTCATTTTCCCGGGTAACTGTTCGAAAACTAACAGTCCTGCACCATTTTCAACGGAACCTTCCCAGCATTTAAAAACGTCTGAACCCATCACTCTCCTTTCTTTACTACTCATCCTATCGCTCTCCTTCTTTTCACTATTTATTTTTTGTTACTGATAGCTTTGCACAGCGATCACTCTTAGAGCTATTCCACCACCAGACCACGACAGAAAATTGACAGTCCTCTGTTTCTTTTACCTAACAGTTCGTTACTCAAATACTTTCCCTAGTAATCTCTTCTTATAATTCTTCTTGTTTTTCACAGTGTTATAGTCATGCTTCCAAAGACCAAAACCCAAGACAAACTTGTTAATCCTTTGATTCCCCCTTCTGTAGACTTAGATCATACCCCTCTGGCTGATAGGGATTACAGGATTAAAGAAGCCTAATGTGACTATGATTTTCTTGAATTATATTGTTGGTTAAAGGACAAACATACAGATAAAACCAATGAAATTGGGTTCTAGGAGTCTAATCTTCCCCATTATATTTTCCCCTTGACATTCCAACCCCCAGAGTTTACCAAAAGGTGTCAAGCATGCTATGTCCTTGCCCAAAGAGTTATAATTGCCCCTACAAGTGACATTATCTTCACAATTATTGCACAGTCCATTGACCAAATGATGCTAGCTCCCACTGTGGAAAATAATACTCCTTTCTCCTTAGAAGCCCTCACCCAGCTTTATCAGAAGTTGGATTTCACCACCAGAGCTAAAATCTTCTTACCTGAGAATGCCCAATTACCTAAAAAGAATCTTCCATGTCCTTCTTCCATCTTCCCTGATCATGCCAAACAAATTATATCCATGATTTCCTACATTTTAGGTTATTATTCTAATTAGTGGGTAGATGAGAAATTTTAAGATTCCTCTCCATATTTTCCACAAACAACAAGCCTTCCATTGTGTTCAATTTCAGTCAATTCTTGGTTGACAGTATTCATGAACAATTCATAAAGTTTCCCACAGAACAGGTGTTTAATTACACCTCCATTTTGATTTATATGTTCCTTTACTATTAGTTAGACAAATTCAGTTTTGCAATGCAGAAGCTTGATGATGCAGGAAATCAGCAGCCAGTGATCTTTTGGACCTCATTGGTCATGAAAGAACAACATGAGTTTTCTTATAAGAAGTTCATTGAATATTTTGTTCACCCAACCATGAACATTCTGAACAGTGCAGTATAGCCCAGGATCAGTGAAGAAATCAAGAGAATTCTACACCTAACAAATCAATAAAAGACTGGGGATTGGTATTTATACCAAAATTATATGGAGATCAAGGTGTATGGTTGTGAATTGGCACCCTACAAACTCCCCATATACCTACCAATGAGAATTTTGTGCCTTGTAGTATATTAGACAGATGATGAATTCAGATGACATCCATTTTGTAGTGGCCAAGAAGAAATCACAGTTCAGAATAAAGACACAGGTGGGCCCATTTGTATGTAACACTAGGACAACAGGTGAAGAAGCAGACAGGATGCTTAAAGAAATGAAGTTTAGTCTGAGATTTACATGGTCTTATGACCCCTGTGGCATCATTTCAAAGCTCAGAGTGGAGAATAAAAGCACTCCTTACATTCATACTTCAAGGCCTGAAATAGAGCAGTATGCCAATCAACTGGAATGGACTGAAAACACTTTGTAGGAAGTTGAAGAACAGCTCTTTTCCACTTCCAGTTTGCAGACACCCACTCCTCAGGAAAAATCAAGCAAAAGACAGAGGGAGGAAGGATCATCATTGACAATAGGAAGTGAAGCCAAAGATTTTAGATTCAATTACAGGAAGAGAACAAAGTTGACTCCTAGAGTAGAGGTGGACAAAGAGACTGAAGGCCAAGTTGCCATCATAATCACAGATTGACCACCTGTACCAGCAAATTCACAACATCTCCTACTGAACCTTCATCATCATAAGGTCAAAAGGAAACTAGGCTAGAGTCATGGATGTCCAAACAGAAAAAGAGAAGACAGTTTTTTACAGGTATAGGGAGATTAAGCTCAGAAATGAGATTCTAAAAAATAGTAGTTATAATCAAATTTGGAAGAAGACCTCCAGCTCACAGAGTAGGTTGTTATCATTCTTTGACACAGAGCATGGAAAAATGTAGATGGCCTTCCTTGAGTCCCAAGTTCCATAGCCAAAATCAGCAGCAAACTACAAGAGTACTACCTTTGAGTTCAACACAAAATACATTCATCCCATTGATCAAATGGAGATGTAGAAACAAACTGGTGAAATGATATCCTTCACATTGACTAACACTATTATGTCACTATCTAAATTGCAGGTTTCATTTGCTAATGTTCAATCTCAGTTGAAAATGGAGAAAGTGTCCTCATTAGTCAAGGATAACAGGACCAAGTCTTTGGAAGACTTGGTACAAAAGATAGGGTATGACCCTAAAGATGTCAATGTTGTTGAGGAGATTATTAAAAAGAAGAACCTAGACATTGCAGCCCTGAGAAAGTAGCTCAAGCTGCCAGCCACAGAGGATCCATTGACCAAGGACATTGAAGAAAGTGAAGCACAAAAGGAAAACATGATGAAGTTGATCATAGAGCAGAATATATATATTAGACGAATGGAGCCAGAGATGTAGAAAGTGATAAAGGAGAAATAAGAGAGTCAAAAGATGGCCATTGTCCCCCTAGACACCATACCCATTTCTCAACTTCCAACAACAGGAACAACCACTACAGCCACTTCTTCCACTCAGACTGTGAGTGTCAAACAAGTAACAAAGGCACTAGAGAACATGTCACTCCATTCAAACGAGATTGATACTTTACAGGGCCAACTCAAAGCTTTAGAAGTGCAAAAGGCCAAAGATGAAGCTGCTCGGGTTACTTAAATGCAGAAACCCCATACTGTTGGAGAAGTTGCAGAAGGTGGAAAGGGACACTTCAATTGGTCAGACCTTGGCCCAAGCCAAGGAAACCATTTGGATGAATATACTAGACTCTATGAATGAGATTTGGCCTTCTATCCAAATCATATTTGAGAAGAAAGAGATGATAGAAAAGGCTACAGAAACTATTGTGTAGGGAAGAGAGAAGCTTGGAGAGATGCCCACAGAAGCCTCCAACATTATCAGGTTCTTGAACTCTAAGTCCAAGTATGAGCTTGAAGAAGTAGGAATGAGTCATAAAACAAGCACTATTTTGGAAGTCAAGAAAATCTTAACAAAGAGGAACCTTATTGATCAGTTGGAAGAAAGATGTGAAACCTTGGAGCTGCAAGTAAATAGGTTCACTAACAGAATTGAAGCATTGATCCAAAAGGGACTGCCCAACATTTATGTAATAAATGAAAAATTAATCACTCAGGAAGACTATGTCCTGAAGATGAAAGAAATGGACAAAATCAGTATCAAGGTCAATGGAATAAAAGGCAGTATGACATCAAGGGCATTTTTGGAAACCATGTCAAATGATTTCTACATACAAAATGAGGTAAAACACATTTTTACTGTGAAGCCAAATTTTACCAAATACACAGAGGTAGATGAAATTTACCATAGGGTAACAAAATTGACAATACCATATGAAAAGAGATGGGAAGAACTGGTCGATTTACGGGATTAAAACGGTAATTTGGGAGCAGTAAGACAACAGCCAGCACGACAGTCAGTTCAGCAACGCAACACATTTTTGGGTTGACTTAGCAACCGAAACCATCAAAACAGAGCCACCTTTCCTTTCAGTTGTCAACATGGCCTATTTGTCTGCCAAGATTAGATCATACTGTTTGTAATTAGGCTAATAATCATTGTCGGTTTGACAGCGATTTTGTAAAGGATTTTTGTAATTTTCAGTATAAATACTTCACTGTTTGAAGTATTAAGGTTTGATTTCCAAATGTACTTTCCTTCTACATATTGTAATTTCAAAGTGTTGGAGCAACAATAACACAAGGACCTTTCGCATGATTCATGTGGTGTGATAAATGGTGATGTATTCCTTCTGTTTATGTGTTTAAACATTGTTTTCCTTTCCATGTTATTCTAAATATCTGAATTATTCAACAGAAACTGTGATAAATAGGATTTGTTACTTAGAGCACCCTATTTTGGTTGTTGGTAATTTTAATGTTTTCTCCTGAAGTCAAACCAAGGAATTCTTAATTGCTCCTTAATTTCTATTGAACCTTACACTTCTGCTATTTCACCATCCATTTAATTTCTGAAAATATCCAAATAGTGCAACCTAGCTTGCCCTGTGAGAACTCCTCTAAAAATTGATGCAAAGTCCAGTTTAATCTATAGAATCCATAGCCCAATGGAATTATAACACTCAAATCAACCAAAACCATTTCAAACAAAACAAACAGTACACTCATAACTAGCCTAAAATTCACATAAAACAAAGCTAAATTAAACAGAGAGATCCCTCTTTGAAGCTAGCAGGGCTATATCCCAGCTTCCAAAGTGGTTTTGATGTTGTCAGGTGTTTACTCCCTGAACCTAAAAAACATAGAACGACAACATAGTGATGACCATACTAGGGAACGAAAACTATATAGATTGAAAAATCATTATTCCCTGGTATTTAATCAGTATTTCTATAAATCAAAACTTATATATCATTATGAAATACATGATCTGAGGTCGTTATTTTGTAAATATTGTAGTGTGTCATTTATTAGATTTTTATTTTTGTGATGATTTTTAATATACCCGGCTCCCAAAAGAATTTTCACTAGAGCTCACCCTGATCCCAACCCTGCCGAATTTGTAGATAATCCCAAAAAATTGGTGAGAAAGAGAAGTCTTACAGAGAGTCAAGGTAGTAATAGTCCTTTGTCTAGATTCAATTCTCTTCTTGAGAATAGTCCTTTGTCAAGGTCTAACTCTCTTCCAGAGAAATTTGAAACTATTCAAGATATAGAGTTTGATTTGCCTTTCCATCATACTTTGTTTAGATCAAAATATGAGGCTTTTGTAGATCAAATTGTCATTGATAAATCCCTACTACAACCATGCATGCCCCAAACCCAACTTCTTGAAACAGATCCTAATCTTAAATCCCTACAATAATTTGAAAATTACAAGGTCTAGTTTCAGTTGTGGACCAAGCTATTGAAGAAGCTTATATTCAACAATCTGTTGAATTTTTTGCTTTAATAGTTGCAGCAGCTTTTTTTTCTACACAATCTTCCTAGTATGTTCATCTACAACCTCCCAGTCCTACTCATTCCATAGTCTCAACTTCCTCACCTATGATATCTCAAACTGTTATTCCTACTATCCTTGTAGTTATCACAACTACACCTACATCAGGTCCATCTTCAAGTCAATCTTCCAAACCAATTATGGCAGGTAGGTATGCACCTTTGGTGTTACCAGGACAGCTAAATGCTATTCCTGGAGATTACCAATCTAAAATTGTGACCTTTGATAACACTAGTTCTCATACTGCTCAGCAGCATGTGGATAGAATGAATGATGTGTTTAACCTTCAAGACGTAGATGAAGTTGATGTTAAAATAAGATTGTTTGCTCAAAGTTTAGGATATGATGTCAAAAAATGGTTTAGGAGTTTACCTGCAAGAAGTATATCCAACCTTGATGCATTCCATCAAACTTCCATAGCTAGATGGGAGATCAAGAAAAATCCACTTCAACTCCTAAATGAATATAAAAGGCTGAAAAGAAAACCAAATGAAAGTATGGAAGAATACCGTGAACAGTTTAATACGGTTTATAATGTCATTCCACAAGACATCAAGCCCTCCCCTAGCATAGCTTTAATTGATTTCCCTGATGGTTTCGATGTAGACATGGAATATCTACTTAGAGAGAGACTTGAAAACTTTGGAAGAAATGCAAACTAATTCTTTTAAAGTTGAAGCTAACATCTTGGCTAAGAAGGCCAAATTAAAAATTGAACGCAAGGTTAACATAAAAGAAGAGCCTTCTACTTCTGTTGTTGATCATAAAATTGATAACTTAGTGAGGGTAGTAAATCATATGATGCAAAGAGTAAACATAAATGACCAAACTCAAGTGAGAGAGAACCAAAATGCTCCTCAAAATAGAAACCAAAACTTCAGGAGAAATGTTCCCCAAATCAAACAAAGAGAACAAAAGGGGCCAGACCAGCAGGTTTGGCCTCCTTTTTAGGAAAATTACACTGATGATGAGGGAAATATTATTGAAGATTTGGAGGAAAATCAAATAAATTTGATGGGAATAAACGATGATGAAACAGTTTTCCTCACTCAAGAGGAGCAAGAAATTTTTCTCCTAGCTCAAACCGAGCTAGATTCTGAAGAATCAAATGAATATAAACAAGGTTTTGAAAATGCTATCATGGAGGTCCATAGGCAGTATAACCTTAGGAGAAAAAAGAATTCAGACACTCTCAACACCAAAAACTCTGATAATCCTGCTAAAAAATCCTCTGAAATTGATCCTAGGAAAACCACAGACAGTTTTCCTAAGAAAACTATGGATAATTATGGTAAGAAAAAAGTATAAATCTTTGTCAAGAAGATGGTTGATAGTGTTTCTAAAACTACTCAAAAATATACCCCAACCACCAGTCAACAAAAATATCCTATAACAAAACAAATCACAGATCAATCTAAACTTCCCAACTTGATTAAGATTCAAACATCGTTCAACATTGAGAATGAATTAGCAAAATTGAAAATCCCTATTCCTCTCACAAAGTTAATGAAAAAAAACATGTATAGACCCTAAGAAATGAAAGCTTTAAACTTAGGAGAAAACATAGACTCTGTAAATCTAAATGATGACCAGCCTGAACTCTTATTTGGACCGGAAGTTGAGGGAAAGCCACAGGAAGGGGGTGTTCCTCCATTCTATGTTAGCCTAAATATTCTTGATAAAATCCTCCATAATGCTATGTTGGGTTTAGGAGCTTCGCACAACTTAATGCCTACATCTATTATGGAGAAATTAGGACTTGATATTACCAGGCCTTATAAAGACTTATACTCCTTTGATTCTAGTAAAGTAAGATGTTTAGGTCTCTTCAAAGACCCATGTGTTACTTTAGGTCAAATCCCAGCCAAAAGTCTTGTAATGGATATAGTGGTTGCAAATATCCCCTCTAAGTATGGCATGTTGTTGTCACGCTCATGGGGAGAAAAATTACAAGGAACCCTACAGATGGATATGACCTTTGCCACCATACCAGTTTTTGGGCAGCAAAGAAGATTATATAGGGAAACCTTGATGAAATTCATGGTGAGTAGTCAAGAGAAACCTCACAACTATCCTCTTTATTCTGTTCACTCAGATTTGGATTCTTTCATTCTTTACAATGATGGAGATATCAACACTCAGGTGATCAATGCTGAAACTGAAATTTCTAAAACAAACCCAACCCAAACACAAATAATAGAACTAAATACTCCTCCTGAACCTCTTTGGAACATGAGTTTTGATGGCTCTTGTAGCAAAGATGGTTCTGGAGTAGGAATTTGGGTGGTTAACACAGGAAATAATCATGTTGAGGGTCACTCATACAGGCTTAATTTTCAATGTACCAATAACATAGCAGAGTATGAAGCCCTTATATTAGGATTGCAGTTCTTAAAAAAATTAGGTGCCAAAAGAATATCCATTCAAGGGGATGTTGAATTAATTATAAAACAAATTAAAGGAGGATATTTAGCTAAACACCATAGGATGAGAGCATACAGAAATGTTGTGCTTGACTTTCTAGAAAGTTTTCTTGAGTGTGACCTTTCTGAAATTCCTAGAAAACAAAACATCATTCCAAATAATCTAGCTTTTTCAGCCAGCTCCTATAAAATGCCTTATCCTAATCAAGAATATGTACTGGAGGTAAAACATCGACCAGTTGTACCAGATAACATGAGGTATTGGTAGGTGTTTGGGAATGATAAACAAGTTGAAAGTTTTCTGCAATCTAAAGATGAATTTCAAGATGATAGTATTGATTTGGAATCTAAAGTAGATAATCAAATAGTTGTACATTCTAATCTAGAAAGGCAACTAGAAAATTCAAATATAAATACACCTATAGATAAAGTTGTAAATAAATTAGAATTGCTTGAGATAGACCCAGAAAAAAGAAGAATTTGAAACACTCCAGATAAAAGATAATGTTTTTCCTAGAGGTCTAGTTCCGTTAGAAGAATTATTTGATTTAAATCATGTGCCTAAAAAGCCCAATATTGAGCCCACGGGAACAACAGTTGAAGAATGTAATTTAGGTACTAAAAAGGACCCCAAAATCATAAAACTATGTAAATCAATCCCAGCTGCTAAAAAACAAAAGTACATTGCTTTATTCAAGGAATTTAGTGATGTTTTTTCCTGGAGCTATGAAGATCTTAAAACATATGATACAGAAATTATACAACACAAAATTCCAATTAAGGAAGATCAGAAACCATTTAAACAAAAACTTCGCAGAATAAATCCTGTTCTGATGCCTTTAATTGAGAAGGAAATTAAAAGAATGTATGATTCTAAAATCATAGTTCCTCTTAGGTACTCTAAATGGGTTTCCAATATTGTGCCAACTAGGAAGAAAATAGGTGAAATCAGATTGTGCATAGATTTTAGAAACCTTAACAAAGTCTCCCTAAAGGACAACTATCCTTTACCTAAAATGGATCATATTCTGCAAAAGGTAGTTGGATCTTCTAGGATTTCTTTATTAGATGGTTTCTCAGGTTATAATCAGGTTTTAGTCCACCCAGATGATCAAGATAAAACAGCCTTTACTACTCCATGGGGTAACTTCATGTATGTGAAGATAAATTTTGGGTTAATGAATGTTGGAGCCACATTTCAAAGAGAAATGGATATTGCTTTTGCTGATGAAATTGGCAGATTTATTGTGATCTATCTAGATGACATCATTGTATATTCTAAAACTAATGAAGAACATTTGTTACATCTGAGAAGAGTATTTGAGAAATGTAGAAGGTTTGGGATTTCACTAAATCCTAAGAAAACAATGTTTGGCCTTGAAGAGGGAAAACTTCTTGGTCATATCATATCTAAGGAAGGTATTAAAATTGACCCCAAAAGGATTGAAGCTATTCTGAAGATTAATCATCCAAGAAACATTAAGGAACTTCAGTCGTTTATTGGTAGAATAAACTTCCTAAGAATATTTATCCCTAACCTTGCAGAACTTCTCAGAAACATAACAAACATGCTAAAAAGAGATTCAGAAATCAAATGGAACATTGAAGCTAGGCAATTGTTTGATCAAGTTAAACAAGCATTGAAAAAAGCACCAGTCCTTATTAGTCCAGATTTTACTAAGGATTTTATAATTTTTTCATTTGCTTCTGAACATACTGTTGCAGCTGTCCTTTTACAGAAAAATGATGAAGGATTTGAACAGCCCATTGCTTTATTTAGCAAGGCTTTAAGGGATGTTGCACTCAAATATAATATAATGGAAAAACAAGCTTTCGCATTGATAAAAGCAATTAAAGATTTCATAGTATATATCCTTCATTCTCACATAATTTCTTATGTACCAAATGTTGTAGTTAAAGATATTTTGACACGGAATGGACCAGATGACAAAACAGGAAAATGGATTGCCATCATTCTTGAATATGATATCGAAATCAAGCCAACCAAGCTTATCAAAGGAAAAGAGTTAGCCAAATTGATGGTTGAATCTAATTTTAATGCTTTAGATATCAACTTTGTAGTTGAATTGGATGATCAAGAGGAACAGACGACTCCACAACTAGATGAGGCTTTCATGACCTCAACCTGGTATGCAGACCTTATTTATGTTTTATTCAATTTAAATGCTCCTCCTGATCTAACAAAGACAAAGTCTATATTTCTGAAGCTAAAAGCAATTAAATTTTGCATCGTATAAAATGTTTTATATTGGAAAGATGTTGGTGGTATTCTACTAAAGTGTATATTGAGAGATGATGTAGAAAGAACAATGCAGAAATTCCATGAAGGTGACTGTGGTGGCCATATGTATTAGAAAACCACTACCAATAAGATCCTTAGAGCTAGTTTTTACTAGCCTATGCTTTTCCCAAATGTCCATAAGAAGGTAACCTCTTGCCACAAATGTCAAATCTTTGAGGGAAAAAGAAAGCTTTTGCCTCTACCTTTGAATCCCATATATGTTGAAAGCCCTTTCCAACAGTGGGGATTTGATTTCATTGGAGAAATCCATCCACCATCCTCTGCTTAACATAAATGGATCCTTACTACTACTGACTACTTCACCAAATGGATTGAGGCCACTCCTTCTAGACTAGCCACGGATGTTTTCATCATCAAATTCTTAGAAACCAATATTCTGTCTAGATTTGGCTGCTCAAACAAGCTTATTACAGACTGTTAGGGCTTAAATCTACCTCAGGCTGAGAAAGGCAGGTCTAGAGTAACATCAAACCACGCTTAGCCTGGTAGCTAGCCCTACCAGGTCGGGAGAGGGCTCTCTCCTTGTCAATCTCAAAGAAAATATGGCAAGTAAGACTTGAGATGACTGATATGAAGACCAATTTTAGGCTAGGTATATGCCCAGGGGAGTTTGATTGAATTTAATTTTGGTTTGCTGGCTCAAATGTGAAAGGCAGATTTGGGTCCGAAGAATGGACACAGTCTTGCAGAGGTTTCTGTGGGGCGAGGTAGGTAAATGGTTTAGTACTTTGAAATAAGTTAGATGAAGAGTCTTAATATTGGTGAGGAGTTTGAGAGGGCATGAAAGTCTCAGGGATCCTCTTCAAACTATTCAAAACATAAATAACTAAACAAACCCTAGGTAGAGCACTGCAACATCAATGAATTCTACCTTTATCCTTGATTCATTTAGTTAATTTGAACAGAGAAATATGATGGCATAAGTAAACACATGTAAACTTGAATTACAGAAGGAAAAACAATACCAAATCAATTTGCCTCAAGAATCCCACAAAATGCTGCAAACCCTGGCTATTCCTTTGCCAAACTGCGGAGATGAATGTACAATAATGCTCAAAGCATTCACAAGAGTCCAACCTTTACAAATGACTGAAAAAGTACTAGATATAGGCAACAGAAAACTCATGCTAGGATTTAGGGGTCAAATTCATGAGTTTAGGAGTTGTTTCAACAAGATCTAAACTAAGAACTAAAAAGTAGGCAATGGAACAGCTTGCCTCTAAAACCTAGGAAACTGATTCATTCAGTTCAAAACTACCTTTTCATGATGTATCTACCTCCATGAGTGAATTTTTAACTTTTTTACATCAAATTCCATCAAGTTACATCAAATTACATCATGAATTTGGCTATTAGAGAGAAAAAAAGTCAAACTGAGAAAAAACTAGGCGAAAAACAGAGTTTTTTGGCAAAAATGACAATTTTTCATCCTGTGCACCGCGCCACTGTCCCTATGCGTATCACCTTTTTGCAGCTAATTTTGGAGGCCTTCCCATGCACCAAATTTTCTCCAAGTGGTATTGTTGGAAATTTTTGTGTGTCTATTTTCCAGAACAGGTGGAATTTCTGAATTTGGTGTCCATTTGCCCCTCCAAAAGTGAGTTCTCCCAAAATTGCTTCCTATGTGGCCAAAAAGGGGCAGAAAGGGCATTTTTAAGGTGTTTTTGACCCTTTTAGAAGCTCAAAACTTGACAAAACTTTCTAGCCGTTTCTAGGCATTCATAATTTTGCATGAGGAATCCAAAAATGCTGATTTTTCCTCCAGAGGAGGTTCCTAGCAAAAGCGAGCGCCGGGTGGCGCTACGCACCAGGCAGAAAAACCTGTTTTTTCCTCCAATAAATCAAAATTGTCAAAAAGTGTGCCAAATTTCTTGAAATTTGGGCAGAGTGACCTGCATCAAGTACTATGTTGGGCTAAGGAAGCTTCAACCAAGATCTTGAGCTTATCTTGCTCTTTCTTCCTCCTCAAAGTTTTCCTCAACTTGGACTTTAAGGTCCTTATCCTCGTTTTGCAAATTTTGTTTCTTGCCAAATAATGAAAAGCCATGTGCCTCAACATCTTTTTCTCCTTATTTTCTTTCTCAAGCAGCTTCTCCAAGTGCATGTTTGCCTCTGTATGGTGTTTCAATGATGAGTATGAAGAGATTTTAAATGAAGAATAGGTGTTTGCTATTTGACGAAGGGGACTAATGAGGGGGACAGTGAATGCGGGATTGTGATGTTGGTCGTAGGGTTTTTTGGGGAGTGGCAAGGTTTTGGGAATGCAAATTAGGGTTTGGGAAATAATGGGAATTTGATAGGGTTTTAGGGTTTTGGGGATAGGGGAGTAGGATGAGTGTAAATGAGAGGGGGAATGGGAAATAAAATTAGTGAAATGTAGTGAAGGGGATGTGAAAATGATATAGGGGAATAAGACAGCAAAAATGACAATTTTGGAAACCCTAGGCAATTTTTATAGTGTCATTGTGCAGCAAGTAGGGTTTGTTTTTTCACCTTTTAAAACACCATGAAGGATGAGAAAATATTTTGAAATGGAAAAGTAGAATGCTTCACTTACTTGTGGAATAAATTTTGCAAGATTTGGGAGCTTTGCAAGATGGTTTGAGTGAAATTTGGGCTAAGCAGGCAGGTGCGTTGGGCCACTACCCAGGTGTGTCATGCCAAGGAACAGGTGTGTAGTGCCTTTTTTCAGACCAGTTTTGGAGGCCTTCCTAGTGTCCAAATTGGGCGCGAGATAGCTCGTTGGAAATCTTATTGATTATAATTTCCAACCCAACTTGAATTGTTCAATTTGGAGTTCATTTTCCCTGTCCAAAGTCAAATCTCCCAAGACTGGTCAAAATGTGCAAAATGAGGCTGCCAAAAGGCAGAGTGTTGTTGCAATCAACTTTTGAAGGTCTTCCTCAACCAAAAATTGAGCTCATGATAGCTCATTGGAAATTTATTTGTATCTAGTTATCATTTGACTCATCAAACAACTCATTTGTCCAACCAAGCTAGGAGAAATCTTGATTTTCCCAAGGTCACTTTAGAGGTGCATCAATTCTCCTAAGGCAGCTGTATTTTTGACATTTCTCTAAAACCATGACACCTGTGTAAAAATTGAAGGATTTTTTTCTTACTTGACCTATTGTGGACAAAAACCTCTCTCAGTTTTCCAAAATTCATCTTTTCTTGCTCAAAAAAATCATTTGAGGAAAACCCATCCCGATGTGTGGAACAAGGGATTTGTCGAAATGAAGTGAAATGAAAGGGATAAGGGGCTTCTAAATTCTTGAGAAAATTTTTGGAAGTAGGGAGGGATGTTAGGAAGCAGGGGAAAGTGGAATTTCAAAAATTGAGTGAGGGGAAGGGGTTCAAAAGGGAAAAACACATGCCTAGCCTATAAAATTGTCAAATTGTAGCAAGAAACTAGGGTTTGTGCGAAAACGAGGAATTTGAGGCATATCAGTGATGGGAAGTGTTTAATAAGTTACATTAATGATAGGGGAAGGTGTATGAACATCAAGATACAAGTTTTGCTGTGATTTTACCATCCAAGAGAAATTACCTTCAAAACCCTAGGAGAGGGAAATGAACCTTACCTAGGCACAATTGAAGCATGAACAAGGTGTAAAATGACCCATTGGAACCTGACATGATGATGAAAACCCTCTGAATGATGGTAAACTCAGCTGAATGGTGACATGGACCAACATTTGGACAACTTTGAAAGGAATGAAAACAAACCCTAGACCTAATACCTAGTGACCAAATTTTGCTTGAAGACTCACTGTAATGACAAAATTTGACCTTGACACCTTAAAATCACTTTGTAAGATCATGTTTGATCACTGAAGGAAGGTTTCAAAGACTGGCACTAACATTGACTCCAATGGGGATGGTAGCTCCTTGGAGGTGCCAAGAACCGCAGATCTTTGGGAGAGCATACAAGTGCCTTCATCCATTGGGCAATGGAGTCAATAACTTCAAAACAACCAAAAACCAATTACTATGAAATTTTGACTCAAGACTCATAGTTGAACTGACTAATTCAAAACTGAAACAAGACTCTCAAAAGCTGAAACTGGACACTCAGCTGAAACTAACTTTAAACTGACTGAAACAAAAAATGACTCAAGACTAAAACACAAATGACAAACTGGAAAATATGCTCAAAATGGAGCTTATTCAGTACAACCTACTCTAGTTGTTCCATTCATCACCTGATCAAGTGAAATGAAACAACCAATGTAACCAAGTAAGTATTATGGCTACTGTTTGAATTCTCCACAAGTGCTTGCTTATGAACAACAAGGGAGAACTACTGAAAGGCAACTCCCATGAAAACTTGTAAACAGATCCGTTGAATAATATGAATTCTCTATCTGACTCCAAAAACACTGCATAAGGATCTCGAAATTCATGCACACCGGAACTTAGGTCATACAATGGATTACATTTCTTCTCCTCATACCATGAATGCAAACTTTGACCTGAGCTTTGTGACGAGACTCCTGCTAAAAATGATAAAGAAACTAGCCGTCGGATCAAGTTTGTATCAATACTTTTGTCAAGCTCACAGATAGGAGAAGGACTTTGACTGCAGATATCGTCCAACACATCAGCTATTGGATCGTGAAAAACTTGAAAAGACTGCTGCCACCCATTTTCTATTGGTTCTAATGTGATTGCACGATTTTCTACAGGCTTCTCATTTGAAGATATACTATGCAATTTACCCTTCAAAAACTGAAATGATTCAAAACAAAATGGTACGGAATCATCTTGTATCATTTGATCATATTTGCCAGCTTCCAAGTCTTCATCTACAACTTGACAATCAATGTCATTCGGTGGTTGCAACTCTGGATATGAAAAGTCTCGAACAAGGTTTTCATTGCCGTCAAGATGGTCAAGATCGAAACTTGTCGACAGTTGATTTCTGATTGCATGAATGTTGTCTTTGATGAACTGAAACGAAGCAAAACAAAAAGGCAAAGATCCTTCACTTTCTTCAAAATTTGCTGCACTTTCCTCCTCACTTCCATAGCTAATATGCAATGGCTGATCACTGTACTCGAATTGAAAATGAACCTCCTCCTCCCACAAACCAGCTGTTGATTTGTCTGCAAGACTAGCTTCTGTTTGGAGAACATAATCATCATCATACTGATCAAACTAAGCAAATAATCAGTATAAAACACATCAATAAGCATAGATGTCATATCAACAAATCTCTCTTCTCTAAGATGATCTACAAAACAATCATTATCAGATCTATGACAACTAGGATAAGAAAGAAGAAGTTTTGGATCAACAACTTGTTCTTCTTCAATCAACGAGCGATGGGCTTGAACACTATACTCATTCCTTGTAGTGATCTTCTGCATCATCTCTTCCACTGCACTTACCAAAATGTCGATCTTTACCTCTAAAGATGTTGATTCCTCTGGATCTATATTTTTCATCTCTTCTTCGTTCGACTTTGCCCTTCTGATCAACAAATTAGCCTCTACATCTACTGCATTGTTCTACATCTCTTCAAGTGTTGCAAGATTCCTTTCCCTCAGCTGAAACTCCATTTCTGGATCAAAGGCTTCCGGGTAGTGCAAGAGAGCGGATCCTGGAGGAGGTCTTATATTAACCGGCATCGAAAAATAGACTTGGTTAAATCTGGTAGAAAATTGTTGTACTGTCTCCCCTGGCTATCTTTTCAACTGGTTATACTCTTCTATAATCAAGAAATGGTTTTGTCTGACCACCCACCTATCGACGAAAACTTTGACGAACTACTGGAAATCTGAGATGCTCGCATCAGGCAGGGTTTTGAACCAACTCTTGACTTTACCTTGCAAAGAAAGAGAAAAAAGCTTAATACTGACATCTTCTTCATCAAATTCAAAAAGATCAAGAAAATACTCAAAATTCAATACACGTCTCTCAGCAGTGATGTTGTCCCATTCACCATCAAATCTTGGTGGATATAGGTCATGAGTTTTAGGGAAAGCATGGGATATAGGAGGTAAAATCAGAGGCTTGTATCGATCTGGAATTTTACAAGGTAGTGGGGTATGTACAAAAGGTATAGAATCAGTCTTGGTCTCTTGAGGCTCATCAGTTTGAAGACGGTCATCACAAGATTCAGAAAAAGGGTCTTGATTAAACTCAAAGGCATGCAAATTTTTGGTATTCACAATCTTCAAAGGGAAGGAATCAAATGCAGGCCAAGGATCTTTTCTCAAATACAATATACTTTACAAAGCCTTCTTGACATTCTCGGGAAAAGTGAAGAAATAATTTATGACAAAGAACAAAATTTCTTTGATGAAATTCCAACTTGAATACCTGATCTTTCCATATTATCCTTTCATGTTTCTACTGGTCAAGTTCATCCTCCAGTGGAGTCCTTGTGTTATCAGGAAATCTAATGTCTATTCAAAGCTGCTAGTCCCACTAAGACGGGTAGCTATCTTAGAAACAAATAGATTAAAGTCACTTGTTTTTCCTTTATGAGAGAGGGATGAGAAAGAAGCAGCGAGTACCAACCTTAGTCTTCCACTTGGCTTCTTACTTTTTTCCTTTCCCCTTTGACAGAATCTCGCCACTGCTTCCTTACTTGTCCAGCTTCAAAGAGCACCTGTAGATTCAAAGCAGCATAATACCATCAAAGCATAGAGATCTTTCACTGTAAACAATATAGGATCAGATATATATTGACCATACAAATGCATATAACAAACACAGTATTCAGAGATACACAAGAATATGGAGGAAAACTCAAATAGCTTTATTAGTAAAAGTCATAGAAGAGAGGATTACAACCACCTGGTCTGACCCAGCGCCATCCTCCCAGCTTTAAAGCCCTCTTCACCTCACACAAAGCAAGATCACCCGACAATGTCTTCAAAGAGAAACCAGCAACACCTCTTTGCAAATTACCCAATTCCAATCTTTGGATCTCTTGGATGAGGGATCCATTTATAGATATTAGCAGGGGGGTGAGTCAGCTTCTGGGATTTTGATTAGTGTCATCTCTCTGATAGTTCCCGGTTCCACATGGAGAAATTAGATCTCTTACTCATCCCTGGGTGAACTCAGAGAGGTAAGTGTCAAATGAGCAGTTTCTAGAAGATTCTCTGGGTTTCCACCTAGCAAACTACTTGTGCCATTTGTCTACTCTCACTCATCGCACCCTATAGAAGGGCTTTCCAGTATGCATCGCATTTTTTTCATGGCAGGTGAGATGCATCGAACCTTTAGCACTGGGCAGCCTGTATGGTCCTGCTTTGACCAGTTCTGAGTAGCTTTTCATGGAGAACTTCTGGGAGGTGATGTAATCAGCTGACCTTGCTCCTTTAGGGTATGAAACAACACTTATAGGGACTTAGAAGCCCTTGGTTTATGGACATATATGATTGGGTTTGCAGTGCCCAAATATGTCTATAACAGTTTCCCCCTAAAGCATGAGGTTGTAAATCTTTTGATGTCGGGTGAAATGCTTTATAATGAGGATCCATGGTTTTTCGCACTGGAAGGCGACCTGTAATAAGATACAATACAATAAATTATCTTCATAATATTTTCATGATCTAGCTGAGGCGGGCATTCCCATGCTTAGCTTAATAAATTCATTTTCATGTACATAGGACAGACAACCGTCTGTGTGCAGACTGATGATTCTGGTAGAGCCATCATCCCTTAGTTTGGATGATTATCTGTGCAGCAATGATGTACATTTGATGTCTTTATTTTCCTGATTATATTGGAGCCCGTATGGATGAAACTAGATCCGGGGTCTTCAAAACTCGTTCAATCTTCGCCCGAAAGTACAAGTCGATCCATGTGAAAAAGATGTTCTGATGTCGAACATGGAAGGACATTGTCTGATTACCAGCCAATGATGTAAGTTGTTAATAGACACGAGAGGAATCACCGATGATGATGATGACCCTCAAGGTACTGCAGTACAATTCACGTGGTGTGAATACACGAGTTGATGTCAAACACCACGCAAAATCTTTCGGTCGAAGACCATTAGTGTTAACCTGTCGCCGGAAGTGAGAAACTTGCCATTGAGGTATGCAAGCTTCAAAGTACTGGAAGGGTTGTCCCTAGGTCGGCTTCTTGGATAATGAGCTGATGTCGACAAGAAGTGACCCGTCATAGGAGGGCATTAATGGATCCCACATCTAAGACACGAACGGAGCAAATGATCTTGTAGAGGTGAAAACAATCTGATGATACAAGGTTCAGGATGGCAGTCATGAAAGAATGAAGCGTGAAGGTATTGTAGCGGATGAGACAGAAGCTAGGGGGGTAAATTCTCTGAGCGACTTCTCTTGAACATATCGGTGACACTGAAATGGATTGGTAGCATTAACCCCAAAATTGGATGGTACTGTGGACCAATGGTGATACAACCGGTGAACGGAATAACCCAACCCGACTCAATCATGGTGATGGAGTGAAAGTGTCATGTTCAAGAGCGACCTGCTACCAATAAAGTTTTCTTCAAGTTTTCTTCCCAATTTTCTAGAGTCATTTCTGACCAGTACCTCTTTATTTTTGTCAAGCTTGAAGAGGATAACATATGCTTGTTCTATAATTTTCCCTTTGGGCAAACCCTTTTCTATGTTTTAATGAGCCTAGCAACAGTGAAACTCGTTCTTGTCTAAATGGACAAGTTTGTCGCTATTGTTTTAATGAGTTTAACAACAAGGATAACTCGGTCCTTTTCAATTTTAGAGAGTCTGAAAAGAGATGGAAAGAAGACTCCAATATTCCTTTTTCGTAACATAATCCCTTAAGTCCGAAAAAGTATAAAAAAATGCGAAAGGGATGACTTTTTGATAGTTTTAACGAGCCGAACAAGACAAATGCTCGATCTTTTTGTGTAATAATCCCTCAGGTCCAAAAAGATTAAAATCTAGAGGAGGGATAGCACTTCCAATCACTTTAACGAGCTGGAGAGGCCAATCGCTCGGCAATATTTTCATATTTTATGATTCAGATGAAAAGAGCTTAAAGGAGACTTGTTTTTTAAGGAATGAGTGATGTTTTTAGATAGCAATTGGTTCCAAGTAAGGTTTGGAACTTTCCAATCACGGAAATGTAAAAAGGTGGCTAATAGGATCACTCATCACAGTTGTTCCTGAAAAGGGGTAAACAATAAAATGGAGGCAAATGATCGGCAACAACAGAGTGGAGGTGATGGTAAGAACACAACCAAGGCTCAAAAGCTGATGAAAATGCATTCACAGTGGTTATTTACTGGAAGTGGGTTCATTTTTTAATGAGCTTAAACTCTGGTGGAACATATGCTCATTGCTAGGTTTAATTTTTAACGAGCTTGAACTTCACGTAAAACTGCTCATGCCAGTCATATAATAAGGATGTCTCATCGATAGGTTCATTTTTAAGGGAGCTTGCACCATTCAAAATTGTGCCCCGACTCCTTTTTTTATGTAAGCTAGGAATGACCAATCCTACGAGTTTAAAGGGTTAAGAACCTACAAACTAAGAAAATAAATGGTCGTTTTTCACTTTCACGCAAAAAGGTTTGCATGCCCCCAGGTATAGCGAAGTAGAGTTTCCCAGGTTACCCCTCAATTTGCAGACAAAACATTTGTTCTACCGGGAAAGGCCTACCTTTTCAAAGTTACCCTTCAATTTGCAGACAAAACATTTATTCTATCGGGAAAGGTCTACCTTTTCAAATTTACCCTTCAATTTGCAGACAAAACATTTGTTCTATCGAGAAAGGCCTACCTTCTAACAGAGGTACCTTATTCCGGTCTAATCCCATTTTCCTAAACGGGCGGGTCTGTCAGATTAGTCATATATCCTCTGCGGAAACCTACCCTATACCTAAAGTTTTCCTGCCGAAGCAGACCAGGGTGCATGCCCCCTGGGTTTCAGTCACAACCACCGAATCACTTGTGTTCATCAGGTGGACGAATTGGAGATTGATGAGACATTCCTTGTGCAAAAAGACCTGTTAGGGATGTCATTTGACTATTAGCTATGTGTGAACCGGGGAATGAAAGTTGGTCTATGAGCTGGACCACTCTGCCTTCATGCAGAAAACATATTACTCGAAAGAGTGAGGAGACGATGGCTCCCATGCTATAAATGTAGTCACACATAAGGAGTAGATTGTAATCTAAAGGTCCTTGGAATACTGTTACGTTCAGATAAATGGTTTCCTTCTTAAAGTTATAGGCAAACTCGGAAGGATCCCTAATGGTTGACTGGTTCCTTTATCAAAGCCTGTCAGATTTCACATCTCAAGCAAAAGCGATGGCGAACCAAGCGCTTTCCAAGTAGTTGAGGAAAGGATACTCATAGAAGCCCCTTCATCTATGATGGTACCAACCATGACCATTTTGTAAGTTTGCACTATGATTCGAAATGGTACATTAGATGGTAAACGGGGTCTGCCTAGTAGATTCCAATCGAAGGAAACGACTAGGTTGCTTGGAGGTGGGACCGAATAAACGGCCAGATACGAATTTCCTTCCTACGGTAAAGGAATGGGCAGATTTCCCCCATGTTCATTGGAGTCTGTGTTTACGAAAAGAATTTGAATGGTGTCGTTCTCATTCTCTTCAGTGACTGTATCATCTGAAGGTAAATCTTCTGAAGTCAAGATGGGGTCGACTGCCATCTCGACCTGTTGACTTTGGTCCGATGTGGACTCAGAGGGTTTATCTTCAATGATAGGTGCTTCAACCGACTCCAAAGGTGGGTCAGTCGGATTTTCAACTAGCAATGGATTCGGCAAGAGTTTCTTGTACCCAGGAGGGAGTCGCTGTGGTGACCCAAGATGATTATCCAAGACTCTTTTAGCTTCGTCCAGGAAGGGACAACGGTGGAGGGCATGATCGCCTTCACACAGTCTGCAGGGAAATTTAGATTTTCTTTTTTGTCTGGTGACTTCACTTTCACTAGTTCACGGTGTATTTTCAACATGATCGTCAGAGGTTGACGACACCGGATTGTGCAAGCAGGGAGGCCAGTCCCTTAGGATCCGTGGGATGTAAGGACAATCTCGGTGATAGTGGTCTCCTTTGTAGATGACACATGGAGATTTAGGTTTGGACAGTGCAGTGTGTGGATTTTCGCTAGATGATGTACGATTGCCCCTTTTTGCCGTTGGCTCCTTCTTCTTCTTCTCCTTCCCAGTCTTCTTCTTCTCAGTTACTTAGTTTTTAGTTTTACTATCTTTACCAAGTGAAGAGGAAGAAGGAGAGACAAATGAAGTAGAAGGTTGGGGGAAAACTCTAGTATCATCTAGTTTCCAATTCGATTGTTCAGGAATTACAGTGCTTTGAACAACAGAGGTTGAGAAAGCCCATACCAGCAGGCCAATTATCAGTCCTGGAAGGGACAATGTGGCCATATGAGGTGCACCAACATCTCCCCAAGAGGAGAAAGGACTAGGACTTCCCCCAAGGGGAAATCCTTGGTTGGTGGACTCCATTTTCTCAACCTAAGACCAATGAGGGAACAGTGATGTTATTCTGATTAAAATAAATTTGTAGACACTTTGACACAACTTACTTTTTCAATTTTTAAGAGTCGAGAAAAAGCTAAAGATGACTCTATTCGCCTTCGATTTTTAATGAGCTTGAAATGACAAGCGCTTAGATGGACCTTTTCCTTTAAGGAGTCTGAAAAGGAACGAAAGGGACTTCTCTGGAAATCAAGACAAAGGGATTACCAAACTAATCGCAAAACTACAGAATACTTTTTACGGTACGGCAATCAATCTTTCCGAATGTTGTGTTCAGTGCACTACGATCGATAGGGCGGTAGACACGGCTTCCTAAGGATAAAGGATATAGCCTATTGTGGTCTCCAAATATATACTCGACGGTACGTGGGAGCACAAGTCCGTACTGGCACTTGTTGTCTCAAAGAGGAGGAATCACCCAACCTATGGTGAAAGCGACAGTTACTAGGCTTTACGACATTGGAATACGTCTCTAGCCTATACTTCTAGATGTTGTGCGTTAGGTTCCAAAGCGTTTTTATGTTCATTAAATTTATTTTACAGTTGATCTTTCTTAAGAAGTTTTCCTTTAAGGTTCACCACGTGATGTAGATATACAATTCCTAAAATGCAATCTAAGATGATAAACATTCATTTAATCTTCTTTTTGCAATGAAAATCCTAGCTACTAAGGAAAGAGAAATGAAATCCTTTCAACATAGAGCAGAGAGCACACACAAGATGCACTGTCCTAAATCAATATCAACAAGCAGTCTAAATGCAAATGCACATACATGTATTTTTTTTCCGCTTTCTTAATGTGTGAATGACAAAAAGAATGCTAAATACAAATCTGAATTATTTCTTCTTTCAGAGCGACAGTACTAACGCTTTTCTTTTCAAAAAATGACAGGAAGGCAAGATGACACTTCGCGATTTTGAATCGAAAACTGCTTTTGACACTTGAAATACTTATAAATTCAGGTCAAATACAAGAGTAACAGTGTAATCAACTATCAAAAAGAGAAGTATTCGTTTCTTTGACTGAAAACGACACTTGCGACACTTCCAAATCAAAAGACGACAGTTCGAATAAGCTACTATTTTGTAAAACAGAACTGTAAATGGCACACAATACATAAAAACATTCACAATTATTTGTACAATAGAGGTTGGATGATGCAAAGAAAGGGTTTCAATAGTGGTCTACTGATCACAGACAGCGAAACTCCTGAATAAAACTGAAGACAGTGAAGAAAAAACCAAAATCTGGAGGCAGATCTAGTCTTGTCTGATCATCGCACCTGTAACACAAGGAAACAGGGATGCATCCCACATACTGCACATGGGAGGTGCGATGCATCCAGATTTCCTAAATGAGAGGGTGCGATGGTCAAGGAACGAGACTTTAGCTTGGTTTTTGGTCACAGTTTGCAGTTTAGTTCAGGGATTTAAGCCGAGCAAATGATAGTCAGTAACTACAAAGTATAGGGTTGATCTAATGAGGTTACTCAAGCTACCTCTAGGGCACTTAGTGTTGTGGGAAAAATGCCTATGCAGGACGATCCTATCCACCTAAGGTGTGACAGTGCCTTAGCAACAAACAGAGACAGCTATTCTAGTATTCTTCCTTTATGAGTTAAGAATGAAGAGAGATAGATGGACTAACCGGTGTCTTCCGTTTGTCCCTCGATCCGGTCTCTCTTCTCTTTGAGAGTTCCCAGCTACTTGCCTTCTCGCTCGCCCAGCTTCAAGAGGTTTCTGCAAGATCACAAGAAGAGAACGCTACACAAGACATGGATTCATATTCATAACTAGTTCAGGATTAGAAATAAACTAAACATACTAATGCAATCATACATCAAAAATACATCAGTATATAGGAGAAACCAAGATAGCTTTATTGATGAATAACAAGGTTCAGGAAGAGATACAACCCAGAGGGCTCCAATCCAGCATCTCCTTCCCAGAAAATGGAATTCCTATCTTCACCCCCTTCAAAGCATTAAGCATCCAATGATTCCAATCTCAAACCAACAGCAATTCTTTGCAATAACAAAATTCCAGCCTCTAGATCTCATGGAGGAGAGATCCATATATAGATGTTTGGAGAGAGGATGAGTCAGCTTGAGATCTGACTAGTGTCCTCTCCCTCTGTCAGTTCTTGATTCCACTTGGAGGTTCTTGCTTCCACTTGGAGATTTGGAACCTCTTACTCATCACCAGTCGAATTCCCTGAGGCAAGTGTCATTGAGGAAGATTTTGGAAGCTTCCTGGGTTTTGACACCTCGTGGAATGAACTTGCCACATGTCAACTCTCACTCAGCGCAGGTAGCCAGTGTTGGCTTTGACATTCAGTGCAGGTAGCCAGTGTTGGCTTTGACATTCAGCGCAGACAGCTAGTGGAGCCACTGAAATGATCCTGAATTGACTTGTTTTTGAGCAGTTTCTGGTGGAGAACTTCTGTGAATTGCTGTGGTTTGTTAGCCTTGTTCCTCTAGGGGTAGGAACAACATGTTTAGGTACTTTGGATCCCTTAGATTATGGACATTTCATGCTCAATACTGTAAGGCACAAAAATGTCTATAACAGTTGCCCCCTAAAGTATGAGGCCGTTTATCGGGTGAAATGCTTTATCAGGGGGATCCAAAGTTCATCCAATGCTGGGAGGAGACTTGTAATAAGATACAATACAATACATTATTTTTCATACTGCTTTCATGATCTAGCTGAGGCGGGCATTCCCATGCTCAGCTTTATAAATTCATTTTTCTGTACATAGAACAGACAATCGTCTGATGGTAGACTGATAATTTTGATGAAATTATCATCCTTTGAGTAGGATGATTATCTGCTGCAATGATGTACATGTCAATGTCTTTATGTTTCCTGAATATATATCCGGGGTCTTCAAACTCGTTCGATCTTCACTCTAAGTACAAGTCGATCCATGTGAGAAATGTTCTGAAGTCGAACATGGAAAGACATCGCTTGATTACCGGTCAATGAGGTAAACCGTTAACAAGCGCGAGAGGAATCACCGATAATGATAATAACCCTCAAGGTACTACAGTACAATTCACGTGGTGTGAATAAAGGACTTGGCGTCGAACACCACGCAAAATCTTTCGGTCATTGATGTATACCTGTCGCCGGAAGTGAGAAACTTGCCATTGAGGCATGCAAGCTTCAAAGTACTGAAGGGGTTGTTCCTAGATCAACTTCTTGGATAATGAGCTGATGTCGACAAGAAGTGATCCGTCAAAGGAGGGCCTTAATGAATCCCACATCAGTGACACGGAACGGAGCTAATGATTTTGATGGAGGTGAAAACGATCTGTGACATATGATTCAGGGTGGCGGTCATGAAAGGATGAAGGATAATGTATGGCAGTGGATGGGACACGGTTGACTTTTCTGAACGACTTCTCTTGAACATATGGCGACACTAATGCGATGGATCGGTAGCATTACCCCAAATATGGATGGTATGGCGAGACCATGGTGATGTGACCGGTGAATGAAACAACCCAACCCGATTGTGGTACGGAGGAAAAGTGTCATGTTCAAGAGCGACTTGCTACCATCAAAGTTTTCTTGAGTTTCTCCCAATTTTTCCCCAGTCATTGCTGACCAGTACCTCTTTATTTTTGTCAAGCTTGAGGAGGATAACATATGCTTGTTCTATAACCTGCCCTTCAGGCAAGCCCATCGCTATGTTTTAACGAGCCTAGCGATAGTGAAACTCGTTCTCGTCTAAAGACAAGTTTGTCGCTATTTATTGATTTTAACGAGTCTAACGACAAGGATAACTCGGTCCTTTTCATTTTTAGAGAGTCTGAAAAGGTACATAAAGTTAACTCCAAAAGTCCTTTTTCGTCATCTAATCCCTTAAGTCCGAAAAAGTATAAAACAATATAGAAGGGATGAGTTTTCGATAGTTTTAACGAGCCGAACAAAATAAGCGCTCGATCTTTTTGTGCAATAATCCCTCAGGTCCAAAAAGATTAAAATCTAGAGGAGGGATAGCTCTTCCGGTCGCTTTAACGAGCTGGAAGGCCAAAACTCGGCAATATTTTCATATTTTACGAGTCAGATGAAAAGAGCTTAAAGAAGACTCGTCTTTTGAGGAACGAGTGATAAAACGGGTTAGCAGCTGATTCCAGGTATAGGTTGGAATTTTCCAATCACGGCAGTGTCACAAGGATGGCTAGTGAAATCACTCTTCGCAGCTGTTCCTCAAAATGGGTAAACAAACATATGGAGGTGAACGATCGGCCAATGGAAAAGTGGAGGTGACGGTGCAAACACGACCAAGGCTTTAATGGCTGATAATATTACATTCACTGTGGTTATTTACCGGGATAGTTCATTTTTTAACGAGCTTAAACGCGGGTGGAAATATTTGCTCGGTCTTATGTTTATTTTTTAACGAGCATGAACTATGCGCTAAAACTGCTCGGATCTTGCGTTTATTTTTTAACGAGCATGAACTGTGTGCTAAAACTGCTCGATTCTTATATGGTCAAATTTTGATTTTTTACCATAACTAGCTTTGCCCTTTTCAAAGATAGTACTGTATCCTCAATTGCTGCATCAAACTAGTTAGAAATGAATAACATTTGCTTGAAAATTAGATTAGAAACCTAATATTTCACTTTGAACTAAGTAAAAAGCAATTAAAAAGTGTTTTTACCTCTCATTTTACCATTTCATTTGAACTTGGTTTGTTGGAGCTTTGGAGGTGCCTCTTCCCCCTTGATTTTCATCAGCTGATTCCGGGAGATTCTGCGGACGATTTTCGGCGCCGTCTGGACCAGGTAGGAGCTAAACCCTAGCTCTTTCTTTTCATGGTTTCCTTTTCCCATTTTGTGCCTGTTTTCCTGTCCCCCTGAGCCCCTGGGGTTTTGCTAGGGCGCTCTGCCATCAGCGCAGGTAGTTCACTCGAAACCTGGGTTGAATGTCAAGCTGCATGAAGGCAGTTTGACCTTCAACGCAGGTGGAACACTAGCCAGTTGCGTTGGGCATAGAAAAACAGTTTTGTTGCACTGTTTTTGATGAAAATTTTGCCAGTTTCTCATCAAATCCAGGATCTTACTCTTTCTCTTGTTTGTTTTGCAGGGACTTTTGAGCAAAATGACCCTTACATGGCGAGAACGAGAACATGAAGAAGAGGACATGATTGCCCTCCATGACCCTGTCATGGTGAACGCGCTTCGGAACTGTGGCCTGCTGAAGTTCTTCCGTATCTCCAGTATGAGAGCACAGATCTCCTTACTACAGTATATGCTTGATGCTTGGGATCCTATCAACCAAGTATTTCAGATTAGGGGCAAATCTATTCCCCTGACCGTAGTAGACATTTACTTCTTGACTGGCTTGTCAAGGCGGGGTGCTCCCATTTCTTTGTCAGGTTCGGCCCGAGGGAATGATTCAATGAGAGATTATGTCCGCCAGTACTGTAGGGAAGGATCTCAGCCGAGCAGAGACGGCAAGGTCGTTATCCGTGAGATTGCTGACAGATCTCTCAGGTCCATTCTGTATACTATTGGTAGGATGGCCAGTAGCGCATCTCTTCATGTTGCCAACAGATCCTATGTGCAGCACGCCTTGGAGTGCCTCCAACCGAAAGTATTCAACTGGTGTGATGCAGTACTTCTTCAGATGAAAAGTCAGTTGACCAAGGTAAAGGACGGGAAGCTGAAGAACTTTGGATTTGGTTCTATTTTGACTGCCTTTGCCTTGGAGAAGATACCACTGATGCAGCCTCAGTATATCGCACTCGACTTGCCTTCTCCTACCGAGCCACGCATGCAGAGATGGGTTGATCACATGTCTAGGCATGCTGGTCAATCTCAGATTTCTTTCACCGATACCTTCTTCAGGTGGTTCGAGCGTCAGCAGATGGTCTATTCCGAGTATCCATATGTTGGTATGGATTTCTGAGGTGATCCGGACTTGGTACTGCCAGACGGCGAACAGTGGGGCGCTATTGGTAAAATCTTCGACCACATTACTGTTTACTGTTTTTATTTATAATGTCCTTGTGCTTTATTCTATCAAGACTTTAATCGAACTCATGTGTGCATGCAGATGTTGGTCCTGTTCGTCCAGCAGTTCGCCTGAGAGCGCCAGTCGCTGCCCCAGTAGGGGGTACTGCTGGGAGGGTTATTCTTCGTGACCTTGATGTGGCCGAGACCCTTACAGCTGTGCAGGAGCAGGTTGAGAGCCTTACTCCCGGCATTCCCGGTGTGAGGATTGATGAGTTACCTTTACAGTTGCAGCGGCATACTACTGGTGTGCCTAGACGATGGACTCGTCTCTTACGCATGATCGCACAGGCCGTGACGTGCTATCATGAGCATCACTAGGCTAGGGTGCCCCCTAGCATTTTTTGAGTTTTTGGGTCATGCGACCGATTTTTGTCTTGGTTACAGAACATTATGTATAAACGATAAACAGTTTTTATATATATATTTTGATTTTCGGGGTTTATTCTGGTTGAGTTATATGATCCATATGTACAACATTGATGATGTGTCTCTTTTTATAAATGTCGCAAATGTCTATCTAACACATAGTTTGCTAATGAGTCGGTTAATGTGTTTAAGTTTCTAGAAATATGTTGGTATTGAATTAAATCAAATTGTCTTTCCAAAATCTTAACCCTTAGGAACATGCGATAAATAGCTGGGTTGCGAACGGAATATATACCATTGAGTTGTAGTATTACGAGTTGTGAGTCTAGCCTGACGATTAGTTGGCGTATACCATGGGTGATGGCATCAGAGAGTAGTTCTATCAACGCGCTATACTCAGCGATGTTATTCGTTGATTGCCCGATACATACACCTCTGAAACTTACTAACTCGCCGCTTGGATCAAAAATGGCCCAGGCTGCGGAGGACAGGTTCCGCGAACTATGACTCGCTCCGTCGGCATATCCAACACATGTCTCCAGAAGGTTTGACATCTGCAATAAATGTAAAAAGGTGGATTACTCGACCAAAACAAACACTTTAGCGAAAACAAAATACAACAAAAGCATACAGGTTACTATTTAAGCATAGTAACGCTTGAGGTACAACCCATTACGGGGTTGCGCCAGTGGAATTCCGTCATAATCCATTAACTCGTAGGCTCCTTTTGCTAACACTCGTTTAACAATATAGGGGCCCATCCATAAAGAATTAAATTTACCTTCTCCCAACTTATCGAATTCTTGGTCATAAAGCAAGACCAAGTCACCTTCTGAGAAGACACGGGGTTTGACATTTTTGTCGAACTGCGCCTTGACTCGTCTCTTATGGGCTTCGTTAGCCAAAGCGGCATCACGAAGGGTTTCATCCAATTGAATTAATTCCAAGAAACGGGCCTCTTCTTCCGAAGTTCCAGGGAGGAGATCAATCGCGAGTTTTAGAGACGAGATTTCACACTGGATTGGCAAGACTGCTTCCAGGCCATACACCAGTTGGAAAGGTGTGAACCCAGTTTCATTCCTTACCGATGTTCAGTAAGCCCACAAGGCTGAGTACAGGATTAGGTGCCACCTTCTTTTGTGAACTCCGATCATCCTTTGCAACATACGCTTCAGGACCTTGTTGATTGCTTCAACTTGTCCGTTGGCTTGTGGATAATACGGGGTAGAGCTGTCGTGAGATAGACCTAGCTTGGCAGCTAATTCAACCATCATGTGATTGCGAAAATGCGATCCATGATCTGTAACTATAGCCTGTGGTACGCCGAACCTGGCGACTACATGATTGAAAAAGAAAAGGGCAGCTGTTTCACCAGTGTTATCTAATGTAGGCATCGCCTCGGCCCATTTGGTAAAATAGTCAACGGCGACTATAATATACCCATGCCCCCTGGTCGAGGTGGGGTTACATGTCATGAAATCGATGCCCCATTTGGCGAATGCCCAACAGCAACTTTTGGCTGTAAAGGTGCGGGTGGTTTTCTGGTTTTGCTATCAAAAATTTGACAAGCGTGGCAACTTCTGACTGCGGTTATGCAATCTTTGAACATGGTTGGCCAGAAGTATCCTGCTCGTAAGATTTTCTGTGCTGTAGCATATCCAGATTGATGCCCCCCACACGCACCTGAATGACATTCATTTAGGGCTTTTTCGGCCTCTTCATGGGTGAGGCACCTCCTCAGAACTGTATCGATACCACGACGGTAAAGCGTATCACCGACGATCATGTAGTCTTTTGCTTGGTATCGTATACGTTTCTGTTCTGAGTGAGAGGTGTCAGGCCTGAATTTTTGGGTTTTGAGATAAATTATTATATCTCCATACCACTCATTGCTTGTAGATATCAGAAACAAACTTTCGTCCACGATTGATTCTTCGGATGTTTCATCGTTGGACGACGATGGGAGATCGCACAATAATTCTGCGAAGACTAAAGCTTTCTTTGATTTGGATTTTACAAATTCCAGATCAAACTCTTGAAGGATCGCTATCCATTTTGAATATTTTCCCCCCAGCAACTGTCGCGACAATATATAAGTCATGGGGTTGCAATCTAATAGAATGGTAGTTTTCCGAAAGAGGACGTAATGTCGAAATCTTTGAATCGCTTGAACAGCTACAAGCGCTAGCTTTTCAACGTAAGAATATTTGCTTTCTGTATCATTCAAGTTTTTACTTAAATAATATATAGGATGTTCAATTCCATCGACTTCTTGAACTAAAACCATCGCAATGGTCGTATCTGCTGCAGCCAGATACAGGTTAAAATCTCTTTGATAGTCTGGGGCATACATTAATGATTCTTTTACTAGAGAATATTTCAGAGCATCAAAGGAAGCTTGCGCCACCTGATCCCAGACAAAAGGTACATCCTTTTTCAAAAGACGAGTATAATCTTTAGCAAGTTCTGCGTAATTTGGAATGAACCTCCTCAGAAAGTTTGCTTTCCCTTGGAGTTTCTGAATCTGAAGCAAATTTGAAGGTGGAGGCAAATTAATGATTGCCTGAACCTTGCAAGGGTCGAGACGAATCCCATCCTTAGAGACTACAAAGCCAAGTAAACGACTAGAACCGACGCAAAACACACATTTGTGTGGATTGAGTCTTATCTTGTAGTGTCGGCAACGTAGAAATATCGCTCTTAAATGCTACGGATGATCAGTCCGCTTTCGCGAATGAGCCGGAAGGTCGTCGAGATATGGTTGAACGATGTTCTTGATGTCAGGGAAGGCATAATTCATTGCCCTCTGAAACGTCGCCCCTGCGTTCTTTAAACCAAAGGGTAATTTTCGATAAGCGAATGTGCCCCACGGACAGATGAATGCAGTCTTTGACTGGTCCTGTGGGCAGATATTTATTTGATTATACCCGGAAAATCCATCCATGAATGAAAAGATTTCACATCCGGCGCATTCATCAATTATCTGGTCGATGAAGGGTGTAGGGTAGTTGTCTTTCGGACAAGCTTGGTTTACATCCCTATAATCGACACACACTCTAATTGTCCCTTGTTTCTTCATAACAGGGACAATATTCGATACCCAATCGGTTAGAGGAACCGGGTAGATGAAACCAGCATGGAGGAGCTTTTCAACTTCTGCCTTAATAGCAACGGCTTTCTTAGGGTGCACCTGCCGAAGCCGTTGTCTTACTGGTTTGACATCAGGATACATCTTAATTTCATGTTCAACGATACTCGAGTCAATGCCTGGCATTTCATCATATGACCAAGCAAAGACATCTCTGAATTCGCGAAAAAGAGCGTTATATATTTCCAGTTCTGAAGGAGAACAACCTTTGCCGACATAAATATTCTCTACAACATTTGTTTTAGTCGAGATATTTATGGCTATAGTCTCTTCAATATTGGATAAGTTTCGCTCGGAATCCACCGTATTTACAATATTTGATAGGAATTCAAAAACTGAAGGGTGATAAAGGTCATGTTGAGTATCTTCTTCATATTCTCGAAGAAGGGAACGATGGTGGCAATCATTCCATGGTGCCCCCTCAATCAACATTGATTGTAGGATTCCTTCGTCAGTCCCATGCACTTTCGACCAAGGATCTAATGGGGTACCATATTCTCTAGACCTATCTACTCAAACGCTTGATGAGCGTTGATTTGGGTTCGCCTCCCATGCCCGAAACATTGATTGCTACAATATTTCTATAGGGCTTGGGGGCAAAACCATTTCATAATCCATGTTGATATCGTCTTCTGAGATCTTCGTGGAAGATATCATGTTGCAGGCTCCTACCAACGCTACTTCTCCTATATAGATTGGAGGTGGAAGTGTGAAATTTCCCATTAATGTGGGGTCTTTCAGTAGGCCTACTCCGATATCTTGAAGCGAATGGTTGCTTCCATGGATCATGGGAATGCTTCCTGTAACTTGTGAACCATTAGGGAGGAAGTCTTGTTGGTCGACGATCGTAATCCCTCCTTGAAAAGGGAATGTGATCTTCCTAAAATAAGTCGACACTACAGCTGCCATGGCATATATCCACGGTCTTCCCAGTAGGATGTTGTAGTCAAGATTCCCATCGATGACTTCAACATCTATTTCTATTGTTTTTCCCCCCAGTTCAACCTTCAAGCTATTAAGGATACCGCACGGGGTATAGGTCCTTCCGTCGAATGCTTTCAATGTCATCGAATATTGCGACAAGGTCGGAGACCCTAAAGTTTTCCAGCAACTCATCGACATAATACATGTAGATGCTCCCTCATCAATAATTGTTCGGTGAACAGTTTTGTTGAGGGATTTCACTTGAATAAGGAAAGCTAGTTGAGCTGGTAACTGAGGATCGTATCCTTTGTGGTCGAAGGATACAAGATTGGAATCCTTAGGATCAACCCCACCAATAGCCGATAACAAAGCCTGCCTTTGGGATGGACAATTTTGTAGCACTTCAAGAGTCGACATAGCGGATGGCAATTGGGCCAAATCTTCCACTATGTTATAATGCTGCGCCGCTCTGGCGCGAGGATTAAATGCCGACTTGTGTACTACTCCTTTTGGCGGTTTTATTGTTAATTCAGGAATGATGGGCGGTACAACTTCTGTCGAAGTTGTTGTCGAACTACTTGGTTGATCTTTACCTTTGTCGTTCGACAGATGCGGATTCCCGTAATCTTTGTTCCTTGTCGAAATCAAAGCATCATTTTGTTGCTTGGAGATCGACAACATTAGCACTTGCGACGGGGAAGCATTTCCACTATCAACCAGATTTTGACCTGGATTGGGAAACGGATCAGTTAACACAGCTGAGGTTTGCGAACTTTTGAAGAACCTTTCAAGCTCAGCTTTGTATGGACAATCGGCTGTCCAATGATCCTCGTCACATATCATGCATGGACTTTTTGGTTTCCCTTTCCTAGGAGGGTTTGAAGAAGTTTTTTCAGGGGATGACTCACCCTGTTTCTTCTTCTTCCCTTTGTTTTGCTTCTTCTTGCTTCCTGGTTGATTGGTTTCTTTGCCCTTATCTGCTGATACGGCATTTACTTCCGAAGCAAGAATTTCTTCTTTTGCATTTTGATCTGAAGTCTTACGGGCTTCCTTAGACGAAGCCTTTGTCGATTTAGCGTTTTCCGTGCCAATCACGCCATCGCCGGCATGAGAGTCACTATTTGATTTAGGAGGAGGAGGAATTGAGAATTCCGGTCTAGGGGCATCAGGTATTTTGTTGTAGAGCGTGCCAGACTGAGTGTAGACTAAGTCTAGATATTGTGCACGAGCAATAACTTGCTCCTCCATTACGACTCCCCCCTTGGCCACATCTTCCGTTATGGCAGGAAGTAACGACTTGATAAACCATTCAGCTAATAGCTGATCGGGAACGTACGTTTTCACCATCCTACGACGACGACGCCACTCATGTATATGATCAGATATGTGAGTGGTCGTTGTCTGCTTGAAGTTGGTTAAGGTTTCCGTTCCCGTTTCATACCTTATCGGTAATTGAAAATGGGTTAAGAATGTCGTGGCTAAGGTGCTGAAATTGTCGAACGAGGCTCTAGGTAATTCAATATACCATTTAGCCGCTGGACCCGTTAACGTCCTCTGAAAAAGGCGAAGTCTTATCGAATCATCATTTAAGGTGTTTGATGAACACCACAGATGAAAGGTCATCACGTGATTCGATGGATCTTCACCTGGATTTCCATTAAATTTAGGAATGTCCGATGGAAGTTTGTGAGGAATCGCTGGCCACCAAGGGGCGTAAGCAATCGGATCGTTGGTTAACCAGTGTAAACCGGTTAACTCTAAAGATGCCACGAATGGTAACTGTTGATTCAGGTTAGGTGAAGCATACCCAGGGTACGATGAAATCGCCTGAGCAGTGGGCCTTTGCATACCAGCATAATGTAATTGATGTTGGTATGACTGATACGGTTGGTGGACTTGACCACTGTAAAGCGGTTGGTTTTGACCGTTTTGAATATACGGTTGTCCACTGTTCGCAAAGATCTACTGCTCAGAACCTTGGTACACTTGCTGGAATTGTGGTTGTTGGTATTGCACCAGCCATGGTTGTGAAGCCATGTTCCGTTGTGCTATACTAACCGTTGGACCAAGGTGTGGGGTAATTATACCCGTTTGGACCTGTGTCGCCCCACTAGTAGGCGATTGTGGTTGAGTCACAGGGTCAAGGGGCTGTTGCATTACAACCTGAGAAATCTGAGGTTGACATACAACAGGCAACGTTTGAACTTGCGACACTGTCACAATGGCCGGTGTGGTCGGGATGTTCGACATAGGTACACATTGTTGCATTGAATATACAACCCTTGGTTGTTGAGGTAGCATAGGTACCCAACCACTTGATGTAACTCCAGTATAACCTGAATACTGTTGTGAACTCCCGTATGGATACCCTCCCGGAGGGGGTAATGAAAGGGCATACTGCCCCCCATACGGTAGCAATCCGGAACTCAAGGGGATTGTTTGTCCTTGGGGACTGGATTGCCCAAATTGACCTCCAAATGGATCGATCTGGCGAGTTTCAACATAAGAGTTGCCGGATATTATTCCGGAGGAACAAACTAGAACAGACCACACTGTCGAAATAGTCCCTGGGTGGACTCCTTCTAGCGGTTGTGAGCTAGTTGGGACAGATGGTATGCCGGCAAACATTGTCGGAGTGACGGCAGGGGGTTCTGTTGTCGCCGTGTCGTTCGACACAGTCCTAGATGTTGACGGTTGTTCAGACATTTTGAGTCTATCCAATAGATTGCCTAGCAATTCTACAGGAACTTCCACTGGTGATAGACTAACTTCTGATGTAGAAGGAAATAGAGTGACCCCTAATCCAAAATGTGTTGGAGTACTTGCTTGCGGATCCTCTACAATTTCCTTTATCGCAATCAAACCAGGTGGAAGAGGAAGACCGTCAGGTCCGTAAAATATTTCTGGTGCCGAAGAAGGGGTTGAATCGACAGCGACAGTTGTTTGAGGAGCAAGACTCTCTGAACCGGTTACAGATGGAACTGGTTCAGTAACGCAAGTATTTGCTCCCAGACTAGGATCAGTGTTACTGTCCCTCTGTGGCTGTTGAACTTCTTCTATAGAGGCAGGGTTTCCAGAAATGTTTGGAGTAACCGGAATCTCAGATGTCGTTGGAGCACTTGTTCTAACTTTGATAGGAGATTTCGAACCGGTTAAACGAGTTCGCTTTGTCCGTACTGTTTTCGATTCCGGAGACAAAGACGGTTGACTCGTAAGCCTCCGCGAACGACGGGGTTTCAATTGACTTTCTTCCACGATTGCGGATTACTCGATCAACCAAAATACAAAAGGGGAAAGTGTGTTTCCCAATTAAATGAATTTTTTAGACGCTTTTAGACACAACTTGCTTTTTCACTTTTAAAGAGTCGAGAAAAAGCTAAAGATGACTCTAGTCTCCTTCGACGTTTTAACGAGCCCGAAGTGACAAATGCTCGGATGGACTTTTTCCGTTATAGAGTCTGAAAAAGGCCAAAAGGAACTGCTCTGGAGTTCTAGGCAGAGGGTGTGCCAAACTTTTCGCAAAACCGCAGAATACTTTTTAGGGTACGGGCGGTCGATCTTCCTGAATGCTGTGTTCAGTGCATTGCGATCAGTAGGGCGGCCGACACGGCTTCCTAAGGATAAAGGTTTTATGCCTATAGGGGTCTCCCAATATATACGCGACGGTACGTGGGAGCACAATCCGTACTGGCGCTATCGTCCCTCAGGAGGAATCACCCACCATCCACGAGATCGACAGTCACTAGGCTTTACGACGCCGGAACACGTCTCTAGCCTAGACCTCTATGTTGTGCGTTATGTTGCAAAGCGTTGTTAAGTTCATTCAATTTATTTTAAGTTGATCTTTTTTAGAATTTTGCCTTTCAAGGTTCACCACGAGATGTATGATACAATTCCTAAATGCAGTCTAAAGATGATAAGCAAGCTTTATATATTTTCAACTTTGAAAATCCTAGCTACTAAGGGAAAAGAAAGACACCATCTTTTCTCAAAGAGCAATCAGCACACTCTAATGCACTTTTCCTAAATCAAACATGCAAACTATCAAAAATGCAAATGCACAATGCAGGTGTTTGTTTTCCGCTTTCTTAGTATCGATGCCTACAAAGAAAGCTTCTTGTACAACTTTGAATTTGCTTTTAAATGACAAGTACAAACAAGTTTACTTTTTCGAAATCAGAGAGGGTAGAAGAGATTACAACACTTAACAATTTTCGAAATGAATACTTGTTTCGACACTTAAAAGAGACAAACTCAAACCAATAAGCAAGAGTAAATGTATAATCAACTGCAAACAGCCAATGAACTCTCTCCTAAGATCACAATCAACAGATCTGAATCAAGGGCTACAGGATGACTATTTCTCTCATGCAAAGGAAAATTGTAAATGATGCCACAAACACATAAAAACACTCACAGTCTTTTTGTACAAAAGGAGGCGGAATTTAAGTAGAGAAAAGGAGTTATCAGACTGGTACCTATGCTGGTTACAGGCTGCAAAAATCAGAGATCAAAACAAGGCAAAACAGAGCAGAGAACCCCAGCTGCACAAGGCCAAACTGGTTCAGCGCAACCTCAACACAGGTTTTGACATTCAGCGCAGGTAGCCTTCACGGGACCTGCGGTGAAATGCAGAATCCCTTCACAGGGTCTGCGCTGAAGGAGAAACGCTCGTTTCTCACTGGTTCTGGGTCACAGATTGCTATTTAATCTACTATTTCAGGCCAAATCAAAGCAACAAGCAAGGTGTAATCAAAGGGATGCTTTAAGGGGGTACTAAGATCTATCACAAAGGATCATCAAATAATTTGTGAGTCCATTGTTCAGATCATAGACAAGTCCAGTGATTGGATCAAAGCAGCAACTGTCTACTTTTCATCTGGGAATAGCAGATGCGGTTTGATTGTTGCTGTTGAGTCTATGAAACAAACAATCATAGAAACACAAATAAAATGACTAAACAAATCTCCCCAGCGGAGTCGCCAATTTGTTGTGGGGAAAAATGCCTATGCAAGACGATCCTATCCACCTAAGGTGTGACAGTGCCTTAGCAACAAACAGAGACAGCTATTCTAGTATTCTTCCTTTATGAATTAAGAATGAAGAGAGATAGATGGACTAACCGGTGTCTTTCGTTTGTCCCTCGATCCGGTCTCTCTTCTCTTTGAGAGTTCCCAGCTACTTGCCTTCTCGCTCGCCCAGCTTCAAGAGGTTTCTGCAAGATCACAAGAAGAGAACGCTACACAAGACATGGATTCATATTCATAACTAGTTCAGAATTAGAAATAAACTAAACATACTAATGCAATCATACATCAAAAATACATCAGTATATAGGAGAAACCAAGATAGCTTTATTGATGAATAACAAGGTTCAGGAAGAGATACAACCCAGAGGGCTCCAATCCAGCATCTCCTTCCCAGCAAATGGAATTCCTATCTTCACCCCCTTCAAAGCATTAAGCATCCAATGATTCCAATCTCAAACCAACAGCAATTCTTTGCAATAACAAAATTCCAGCCTCTAGATCTCATGGAGGAGAGATCCATATATAGATGTTTGGAGAGAGGATGAGTCAGCTTGAGATCTGACTAGTGTCCTCTCCCTCTGTCAGTTCTTGATTCCACTTGGAGGTTCTTGCTTCCACTTGGAGATTTGGAACCTCTTACTCATCACCAGTCGAATTCCCTGAGGCAAGTGTCATTGAGGAAGATTTTGGAAGCTTCCTGGGTTTTGACACCTTGTGGAATGAACTTGCCACATGTCAAATCTCGCTCAGCGCAGGTAGCCAGTGTTGGCTTTGACATTCAGCGCAGGTAGCCAGTGTTGGCTTTGACATTCAGCGCAGACAGCTAGTGGAGCCACTGAAATGATCCTGAATTGACTTGTTTTTGAGCAGTTTCTGGTGGAGAACTTCTGTGAATTGCTGTGGTTTGTTAGCCTTGTTCCTCTAGGGGTAGGAACAACATGTTTAGGGACTTTGGATCCCTTAGATTATGGACATTTCATGCTCAATGTTGTAAGGCACAAAAATGTCTATAACACTTAGGATGTTTGCAATTCAATTGTTCAGTTCATAAACAAACCCGGAGATTGACTAAAGCAGCGTTGATCTACTTTGCACTTGCATAGCAAATGCAGTTCGAAGGCTAGCTGGCTTGACTTCAGGCTCCGTCTGTGGTTTATGGATCAAACAAATAGAGACAAGCAATCAAACTAATCGTTCCCTAGCAGAGTCGCCATTTTGTTATCGGGAAATCTAGTGTCTATTCAGAGCTGCTAGTCCCACTAAGACGGGTAGCTATCTTAGAAACAAACAGATTAAAGTCACTTGTTTTTCCTTTACGAGAGAGGGATGAGAAAGAAGCAGCGAGTACCAATCTCAGTCTTCCGCTTGGCTCCTTGTTTGTTTTCTTTCCCCTTTAACAAAATCTCGCCACTGCTTCCTTACTTGTCCAGCTTCAAAGAGCACCTGTAGATTCACAGCAGCATAATACCATCAAAGCATAGATATCTTTCACTGTAAACAATATAGGATCAGATATATATTGACCATACAAATACATATAACAAACACAGTATTTGGAGATACACAAGAATATGGAGGAAAACTCAAATAGCTTTATTAGTAAAAGTCATAGAAGAGAGGATTACAACCACTTGGTCTGACCCAGCGCCATCCTCCCAGCTTGAAAGCCCTCTTCACCTCACACAAAGCAAGATCACCCAACAATGTCTTCAAAGAGAAACCAGCAACACCTCTTTGCAAATTACCCAATTCCAACCTTTGGATCTCTTGGATGAGGGATCCATTTATAGATATTTGCAGGGGGGTGAGTCAGCTTCTGGGATTTTGATTAGTGTCATCTCTCTAATAGTTCCTGGTTCCACATGGAGATTTTAGATCTCTTACTCATCCCTGGGTGAACTTAGAGAGGCAAGTGTCAAATGAGTAGTTTCTAGAAGATTCTCTGGGTTTCCACCTAGCAAACTGCTTGTTCCATTTGTCTGCTCTCGCTCATCGCACCCTATAGAAGGGCTTTCCAGTATGCATCGCACTTTTTGCATGTGGCAGGTGAGATGCATCGCACCTTTAGCACTAGGCAGTCTGTATGGTCCTGCTTTGACCAGTTCTGAGTAGATTTTCATGGAGAACTTCTGGGAGATGATGTAATCAGCTGACCTTGCTCCTTTACGGTATGAAACAACACTTTTAGGGACTTAAAAGCCCTTGGTTTATGGACATATGTGATTGGGGTTGCAGTGCCCAAATATGTCTATAACACCTTGGATCTGATCTCGAAACTGATTTGAAGTCGCCAGGTGAATGATTTCAGCCTTGCTATGTTTGATCATTGTTCACCATCAACAATCAGATCTGAACTTGATTACATTTGTTGAGGAAACCAGATGTTCAGTTCATAAACTAAACCGGAGATTGACTAAAGCAGCGTTCATCTACTATGCACTTGTAGAGCAAGAGCAATTCGAAGGCTACCTGGATAACTAGGCTCCGTGTGTAGTCTATAAAGCAAACAACAATAACAAAAAAACTTTTCTTCCCCAGCGGAGTCGCCAATATGTTAGGGCTTAAATCTACCTCAAGCTGAGAAAGGCAGGTCTAAGGTAACATCAAACCACGCTTAACCTGGTAGCTAGCCCTACCAAGTCAGGAGAGGGCTCTCTCCTTGTCAATCTCAAAGAAAATATGGCAAGTAAGTCTTGAGATGACTGATATGAAGACTAATTTTAGGCTAGGTATATGCTCAGGGGAGTTTGATTGAATTTAATTTTGGTTTGCTGGCTCAAATGTGAAAGGCAAATTTGGGTCCGGGGAATGGACACAGTCTTGCAGAGGTTTCTGTGGGGCGAGGTAAGAAAATGGTTTAGTACTTTGCAATAAGTGAGATGGAGAGTCTTAAGACTGGTGAGGAGTTGGAGAGGGCATGAAAGTCTCAGGGATCCTCTTCAAACTGTTGAAAACATAAATAACTAAACAAACCTTAGGTAGAGCCCTGCAACATCAATGAATTCTACCTTTATCCTTGATTCATTTAGTTAAGCTGAACAGAGAAAGATGATGGCATACATAAACACATGTAAACTTGAATTACAGAAGGAAAAAAAATACCAAATCAAGTTTCCTCAAGAATCCCACAAAATGTTGCAAACCCTGGTATATTCCTTTGCCAAACTGCAGAGATGAATGTACAATAATACTCAAAGCATTCACAAGAGTCCAACCTTTACAAATGACTGAAAAAGTACTAGATATAGGCAACAAACAACTCATGCTAGGCTTTAGGGGTCGAATTCATGAGTTTATTAGTTGTTTCAACAATATCTAAACTAAGAACTGAAAAGTAAGCAGTGGAACAGCTTGCCTCTAAAACCTAGGAAACTAATTCATTCAGTTCAAAGCTACCTTTTCATGATGTATCTACCTCTATGAGTGAATTTTTAACATTTTTACATCAAGTTACATCAAATTACATCATGAGTTTGACTATGAGAGAGAAAAAAGTCAAAGTGAGAAAAAACTAGGGGAAAAATAGAGTTTTTTAGCAAAAATGACAATTTTTCATCCTGTGCGCGGCGCCACTGTCCCTCTGCATATCACCTTTTTGTAGCTGATTTTGGAGGCCTTTCCATGCACCAAATTTGCTCCACGTTGGCTTGTTGGAAAGAGCTATGTGTCTACTTTCCAGAACATGTGGAATTTCTGAATTTGGTGTCCATTTTCCCCTCCAAAAGTGAGTTCTCCCAACACTGCTTCCTATGTGGCCAAAAAGGGGCAGAAAGGGCATTTTTGAGGTGTTTTTGACCCTTTTGGAACCTCAAAACTTGACAAAACTTTCTAGCCATTTCTGGGCATTCATAATTTTGCATGAGGAATCCAAAAATGTTGAGTTTTCCTACAGAGGATGTCCCTAGCAAAAGAGAGCGCCAGGTGGCGCTACGTACCACGCAGAAAAACCTGTTTTTTCCTCCTAAAAATCAAAATTGTCAAAAAGTGTGCCAAATTTCTTGAAATTTGGGTTGAGTGACCTGCATCAAGTACTATGTTGGGCTAACGAAGCTTCAGCCAAGATCTTGAGCTTATCTTGCTCTTTCTTCCTCCTCAAAGTTTTCCTCAACTTGGCCTTTAAGGTCCTTATCCTCGCTTTGCAAATTTTTTTTCTTGCCAAATAATGAAAAGCCATGTGCCTCAACATCTTTTTCTCCTTATTTGCTTTCTCAAGCAGCTTCTCCAAGTGCATGTTTGCCTCCGTATGGTGTTTCAATGATGAGTATGAAGAGATTTTAAATGAAGAATAGGTGTTTGCTATTTGACAAAGGGGATTGATGAGGGGGACAGTGAATGAGGGATTGTGATGCTGGTTGTAGGGTTTTTTGGGGAGTGGCAGGGTTTTGGGAATGCAAATTAGGGTTTGGGAAATAGTGGGAATTTGATAGGGTTTTAGGGTTTTGGGGATAGGGGAGTAGGATGAGTGGAAATGAGAGGGGTAATGGGAAATGAATTAGTGAAATGTAGTGAAGGGGACGTGAAAATGATATAGGGGAATAAGACAGCAAAAATGACAATTTTGCAAACCCTAGGCAATTTTTATAGTGTAACTGTGCAGCAAGTAGGGTTTGTTTTTTCACCTTTTAAAACGCCATGAAGGATGAGTAAATATTTTGAAATGGCAAAGTAGAATGCTTCATTTACTTGTGGAATAAATTTTTTAATATTTGGGAGCTCTGCAAGATTATTTGAGTGAAATTTGGGCTAAGCAGGCAGGTGCACCGCGCCACTACCCAAGTGCGCCGCGCCAAGGAACAAGTGCATAGCGCCTTTGTGTAGACCAGTTTTGGAGGCCTTCCTGATGTCAAAATTCGGCATGGGATAGCTTGTTGGAAAGCTTATTGAGTCTAATTTCTAACCCAACTTGAATTTTTCAATTTAGAGTTCATTTTCCTTGTAAAAAGGCAAATCTCCCAAGACTGTTCAAAATGTGCAAAATGAGGCTGCCTAAAGGCATAGCGTTGTTGCAATCAACTTTTGAAGGTCTTCATCAACCCCAAATTGAGCTCATGATAGCTCATTGGAAAGCTCTTTGTATATAGTTATCATTTGACTCATCAAGCAAATCATTTGGCCAACTAGGCTAGGCAAAATCTTGATTTTCTGAAGGTCACTTTAGAGGTGCATCAGTTCTCCTGAGGCCACTGTATTTTTGACATTTCTCTAAAACCATTACACCTGTGTAAAAAGTGAAGGATTTTTTTCTTCCTTGGCCTATTGTGGATAAAAACCTCTCTCATTTTTCCCAAATTCATATTTTCTTGCTCAGAAACATCATTGGAGTAAAACTTATCCCTATGTGTGGAACAAGGGATTTGTTGAAATGAAGTGAAATGAAGCGGATAAGGGGCTTCTAAATTCTTGAGAAAATTTTGGGAAGTAAGGAGGGATGTCAAGAAGTAGGGGAAAATTTTCAAATTGTAGCAAGAAACTAGGGTTTGTGCGAAATGAGGAATTTGAGGCATATCAGTGATGGGAAGTGTTTAATAAGTTACATTAAGGATAGGGGAAGGTGTATGAACATCAGGATACAAGTTTTGCTGTGATTTTACCATCCAAGAGAAATTACCTTCAAAACCCTAGGAGAGGTAAATGAACCTTATCTAGGCACAACTGAAGCATGAACAAGGTGTAAAATGACCCATTGGAACCTGGCATGATGATGACAACCCTCTGAATGATGGTACACTTAGCTGAATGGTGACATGGACCGACATTTGGACAACTTTGAAAGGAGTGAAAATAAACCCTAGACCTAATACCTAGTGACCAAATTTTGCTTGAACACTCACTGAAATGACAAAATTTGACCTTGACACCTTAAAATCACTTTGTAAGAGCATGTTTTATCACTGGAGGAAGGTTTCAAAGACTGACACTAACACAGACAATGTTCCATCTTTTAGATCTAAGAAAATGATAGATTTCTGCAACAAATACCACATCACATTGGGACATTCAACTGCTTATTACCCACCGGGTAATGTTGGCTAAATCTTGAAATAAAAGTCTGGTAAATATTATTAATAAGTGTTAGCAGATAACAAAAAGTCATGGCACAACAAGCTGATAAATGCACTTTGGGTTGATAGGTTCACAACTAAGCAATCAATTGGCATGTCACCATACCAATTGGTCTATGGAATGGATGTTGTTTTTCCATCCTCTTTTGGAGTTCCAGACATGAATTTAATTCAGGAATTGCAGGTTGAGCCAAATGAAATTCAAAGGAGAATTGATCAAACAATCCAGTTGCAACAATCTAGGGAAGAAGATTATAATAAGGCTCAAGTCATCCATGACAATATCAAGAAGGTTTTTGATAGAAGAACAAAAGCATATGATTTCAAGTGGGGTTCCAGAAGAGAAGACAAAGGGAAGCATGGAAATTTTGACAATTTATGAATGGAACCTTATGTCATTTATGCTTTCAAAAGGAATAATGCATTTTTTCTCAGAAATTTGGATATTAAAGAATTTCCCGATGGACCTGTCAATGGCAGGATGCTCAAACACTACTTCTCTGAGAAACAGAGATTTTTCTATCATTTATCGTTGTAAATAGCATTGTCTTTATTATTTGGATTGGGTGACCTATTAACAGAAGTTGAAGCCCGCGGAGAAGGCCCTAAGCTTCTATTGATATTTTATCATAAGTACTGCAACAAAGAAATCAGATGTGGATATTGTTGAAATAGAACACTCAAGGCTACTGATCAAATGTACTTGGCACCTCATAGGGAGAGTGCCATCCCTAGCTAGAGCCATTGTTAGTGTCTTATAATTTATAGGATCTCAAGGTAATTGAGTATTGTATCTCAGGAATCTTATTTTGTAAATACTTGTCAATCTGCGAATGATTTCCAAGTAATAGGAAGAATAGAATAAAAAAGGAAAAGAGGGTATCAATAGGAAAAAAGAGAAAAAACAAAAATATAGAAAAAGAAGAAAAGATTGAACCCCACCAAAAGAAAGAAAAATCAAAAAAAGGAATAATATTGAAAGTGTTGCAAGTCTAAATGCCACTACTCATAGATAGTTTTGCTTCATCACTGAAAAATAAAGGTTGTGTGCAGCTTGTTCAAAATGCCACAATCACTAGCTTTTGGTTTAATCATACAGTGTAATCATGATTAAACTCCTTTCAATTTCTGTAAATTAGGTTAGCGAATAAAGATTTGCCCAACAGTTTAATCTGGGTAAATCAGTAGTTAGGTAGAAAATGACATTGATTCAACTATTTAATATGAATCAATAGGAGAAATAAGGGATAGGCTAGATAATTTTTCATTCTGTATAAAAGAAAATAAAGTGGGTTTGCTACTCTAAGTGCACCCTTTTGAAGAATAAAAATGCTAGTTTAGTCATGGGTAGGTAGATTAGATGGTTTCAAAATTATATCCCTATGTTATTTTTATCCTAATTTTCAATGATAGGGTAAATAGGCAAAAGGGGCACGATGGGATAAAGTATTTCATATACTTCATACTTCCTCTTATCCTAAGTTTGGAGGTAAATTATAAAAAATGCATACGGATAAATCTTGTTTGTCTGTTCAGTTAATCAACCGCACAATCTAAGGCCTCACGATCTATTCCTGCTCAGAATCCACAATCTTCATCCATCTTCATCCCCACCTCTCCATCCTTCCTTACCGCTAGGGGGGGTATGAAAAGTTGTTTCTCCCACTGGGCCCCATCCCTAACGTGGCAATGCCTCATGATTTCGCACCCCCCTTGGCTATTCCCGCTTATCGCTTCCTACCCCTTCTAAAATCGTTGTCCCCTCGCCCACTTTACCGCACCCCACCACAACTCCTCTACCACTCTCCTCCCGCCACGTTGCATAACCGTTAGCCTATTGAATTCTCTCCCGGCTAATAACCGTTCAATATTAAAGTCATTTTCTCGGGTAACCATTCGGAAACTAAAAGTCCCATGCCATTTTCAACGAAACCTTCCTAGCGTTTAAAAATGTTTGAACCCATCATTCTCCTTTCTTTACTGCTCATCCTATCGCTCTCCTTCTTTTCACTGTTTATTTTCTATTATTGATAGCTTTGCACAGCGATCACTCTCAAAGATCTTCCACAACCAGACCAAGACAGAAAATTGACAATCCCCTGTTTATTTTACCTGACAGTTCGTTACTCAAATACTTTCCCCGGTAAGCTCTTCTAACAATTCTTCGTGTTTTTCACAGTGTTACAGTCATGCCTCTGAAGACAAAAACCCAATACAACCTTGTTAATCCTTTGATTCCCCCTTCTATATACTTAGATCATACCCCTCTGGCCGATAGGGATTACAGGCTTATTGAATCCCAATGTGACTGTGATTTTCTTGAATTATATTGTTGGTTAGAGGACTTTGCAGGGCCAACTCAAAGCTTTAGAAGTGCAAAAGGCCAAATTTGAAGTTGCTCGAGTTACTAAAATGTAGAAATCCCAGAGATTGTTGGAGAAGTTGCAGAAGGTGGAAAGGGACACTTCAATTGGTCAGACCTTGGCCCAAGCCAAGGAAACCATTTGGATGAATATACTAGACTCTATGAATGAGATTTGGCCTTCTATCCAAATCATATTTGAGCAAAAAGAACTGATAGAAAAGGATACAAAAAATATTTTGTAGGGAAGAGAGAAGCTTGGAGAGATGCCCACAGAAGCCTCCAACATTATCAGGTTCTTGAACTCTAAGTCCAAATATGAGCTTGAAGAAGTAGGGATCAGTGATAGAACTGCCACTATTTTGGAAGTCAAGAAAGTCTTGACAAAGAGGAACCTTATTGATCAGTTGGAAGAAAGATGTGAAACCTTGGAGCTGCAAGTAAACAGGTTCACTAATAGAATTGAAGCATTGATCCAGAAGGGATTGCCCAGCATTTATGTAATAAATGAAAAATTAATCACTCAAGAAGACTATGTCCTGAAGATGAAAGTGTTGGTGTCCAGGTATGAACAAATTCGTCAACCCTTTTCCTACATTAATTCATCAATCCGAGTGCGTACTCTTTTCAAGGTAACACGCAAGGTATATGCAGGGGCAAGATTACACTCTACATCAACCAAGGATTTGTGGTTAAGAAATCAAAACATCGTTGTAACAGTAACAGAAATAATTGCAAAACTTAAAAAGGCATTCATAACAATCTATGTAATATGCAACAACAATAAAGAAATAAATGCAGCAAGTAAAACAACACACAAAAGGAAACACGCAGCACCTGATCAGAAAAGTGGGCCCAACTCTCTGATTGGGGTTGTGTTTACTCACAACCAAAGATCGAACAACAAAGCGTTATATTTTATTAATCTGAAGAAAATTGTTACAATGCATCCCCTGGTATGGCTAACCCCCCACACAGGAATGATCCATCTTTTATACAATATGGGGGTGATAACATCTTCCCCTGAAACCTGGCAACTACATGCCCAAAAATATACATCAGTTCAAAACAGCACTAGTGTCAAGAGAGCGAGAACAGAAATGATCCAAAATGGATTGGGACCAGCTGCAAGTCGGTTATGTTGTTTTAGCGCTACTAAACGGCTACTGCGAATTGTAGAACTGCCGCTATATGCTGGAAGATCAACACATGTTCTCCAGAATTTGCGGACATAACACATTTTAGTGGCTCGCATAGGTAAAACCCTCGTGACTTTACTTCATTAATTAAATATTCCAAGAGATAGAGAAAGGAGGGTCACCTCATAGATTTAGCACAATAGATACATGTTAATGGGTGTAAAAAGGATGAAAAGATGAGTGGAAATGCAAGGAAAAGGTAGGCAGATTTAGCGCCCAACATCTCCCCCCAACTAATCTTCTGCATGCCCTCATGCATCTCACCACCTTTGTAGGTCTGGATTGGATTGACTATGGGCCTCATGAAGCCGGGCAAGATCATATTCCTCTGCCATGTCTATTCCCGGAACCTTATACCCTTCCGAAAGAAGAACGTCCTTCCACCAATCATTTGGTACATTATATGTTGGGGTGTAGTGTTCTACCGGCAACCAAATGACAGGGAACTAGAACTGGATTCCCATCCACCGGACCCCACATGTTTGGATACATGCCACGTATCTTGGCACCCTGCTTAGTGCTCGTGCAAAATTTGGTGCTCCAAAAGGTTCCCTATTTCAGACAGATGTGGGTGACATCATCCAACTTTTCTGGCAACTGTCAAGGGTCTCATCTTGAAACGTGACTATTTGTCTGACACAAATATCAATGCACCACTTTTGTGTCCTCGACATTCGTTCTCTGTTTCCCCCAATTTCTAAAAATGTGTTGTGCTTATTGTACATAGTCACTGATTGCTCGTGCTCCCCTCTCATCATAAAAGGCTTCGTGGTATGATTTGATTCAAACGTATTAGAAGCCTTCTGCCAGCTTATCTGGTTTAGAGTATAAGAGGTGAGAACCCTTAAATGAATGTCCCCCACATATGCTACTGGATTAAAATCTTTGTCTACATGCAGAAGGTATCCATGCATATAAAGCTCACACATCAAATGTTGAGTTTCCAAATCATGAGCTTTTAATATCCGAAGGAATTGTACACCATCCTCGATCTCATGACTAATTTCCTTCTTAATGCTCTCCAAATAGAAGAAAATAAATCACTCATGCAAGAACAAATCATAGCTAGAAGCAGGAGGGTGACATGCCATTACCTCTTGTGCTAGGTTGAACATTTGTTCTTTGTCAGCCTTCAATTTTGTCACTTGACCCTCCAGCTACTCCACCTTGAGTTGCTGCTTTGCGTGCCTCAATCGCAATATGTCTATGCACTCCACATATTCGAAGATAGCCTTGGATGCTTGTTCTTGGGTTCTCCTTACTTCATTATGATATCCAGGCATCGTGGATTTCCAGGTTTGAACTTCGGCCGTCAAGGAAAACTCACGGCCTTCGAACAAATACTCGATAGGGTCTGTCTGAGTGGCAACAGAGGTTGTTGCCACTTTTTCCACCTATGTTTTCTGCTTCAATCACCGTGTCTTTGGGATTCTTAGCCCGCCACCTATATTTCTTCACTTGTTTCTTTAGCTGATGCACCCATCTTCTCAGCCTCCTAACCTTTGTTTTTAGCCACATCGCATCCTTGAATTGCAGCTGATATTTCTACTTAATGGGCAGCCTCCGTTGTTCACATAACTCTATCCATTCTTGCTTGACCACCACCTCATCCGGTACTATAGTTGGTTGAGCAAGTGGTGGATTACTCGAGGGAGTATCCATAGGTTCAATCGAAGGGCTACCCTGCTTGGTCCCTCTTCCTCGGAAGTAGCTGCTTCCTTCTTGACCACTACCTCGACCCGCTGTGAAGCTATCTCGGTAGGTGGTGGACTCACTGGATGGGTATCCATCGGTGTTTCAACCAACATCTCCCCTCCTGGTTCCCTTGTTTCAAAAACACCTGTCTCTTCCTCTCTTCTGGGTTCCTGGGAAAGGTCTCTTTGGGATTCTGTGGCCAACAGACCTGTGGCAACTAGTCCCTTGACCGACCCATCAAACTTCAAAATAGACAGAACGGTAACATCCTCCTTTGCACGTCGAGGACAGTGAGACACCCTCGCCCCTCTCGGAATGGAGAAATAAGAGGGGAATTGAAATAAGTTCTATGCCTGGTCTATCCGGGCCCTGACTGTGACCTCGAGCTCTTTTCCTTGATCTGAAACAGCTCCACTCTGGGTCGAGACTTCTTCCTGTCCCATGGTTCATTCAGCCTCTGGCTCCTCTTGTCCTGGTCCATCTTCCTCCATTAGCTCTACGATTGAGGTTGGTTCTTGTGGGACAGCCTCGGCTGTAATGTCAACAATTTCTTATACCTCAGCCTGTCACGGTACCTCTTCTCCCATTATGGTGTTTCCGATTTTCTCCCTTGGCTCCAAAGTCGAGGTTGGTTCTTGTGGGACAACCTCAGCCATGATGCTAACGGCTTCTTCTATATCAACCCTCTCTTGTTGCAACCCTTCCTCTTCCATTAGTTCCACAGTTGAGGCTGGTTCTTGTGTAACAGCCTCAACTATCCTTTCCGCTTCAAGTTCTCTGTTTTGTTCTAACTCCTCGATCTCCATCTCCATTTCCTTTAGTTATTCTTGATCTATGTACTCATCTTCTGCTACAGTCCCTTCCTCCATGGATTTCGGCTCTTCCCCCATTGCTTCTGGATCTTCCTCTCTAGCGACTATAATAGTTGTTATTTCTTCCTCTGTAGATTCCCGGAATGTTTCCCACGGGATTTGAAGCCGAGTAATTGCATGCATGACCAATAGCCGAACCAACCCTTGGATAGTGATAACTGCCGCAACTTGTTGTGAATGCCAAGCAGATTGCACCACCAGTTGGAGGCTTTTTAGCAGGAAAAAAGGCATGTTTAATGAAAAGGCTTCCGACTGCGGAAACCAGAGGTGAACCAAAACTCTGAAATGGCACTTGAATACAGTGGTATACCTCCCTTCTCAGGTTATGTACTTCATTACAAAACCTGCTACATCACCCCACGGGTGTGGCAATGAATTCCGGTCATATCCTCTCCCTTTTTGGATAACATTCTCACCAGCTTGTAGAAATGATTTTGGGAACTCCGGGAGGGAGGTTCTTCGTGAAAACCATCTTTCTCCTTGTTGTGGTAGCCCACTGACCTCCATGATGGCTTCCTCTGTGACAGGGATTTCTATTCCTCGAACCTGAGAGCTCTCCTCACCTAAATTGAGTGCAAATTCAATTGCAACTGCTTCGTTGAACCCCTGCAACCTATCAAGGTAGACGTCCCAACCTGCATTTACAAAAATCTTCCATACTTCCCTATTGTTTCGGGCCATTGTTGTATCCTTCGGCTCATGGCGCATAGCCAACCCACCCATCGTTGTAGAACGGTAACAGCACGGTGGACACAGTCAGCAGGCAGGGGAAGAGTGGCCGCAATCCACACTACAGTGGAGATGATAACAGCAAATGGCCGTGAGATAAAAAGGTGGTGAAAGTGATGGGTGAATTCTTGGAAAGCGCAGCAATGATGGTGAGTTATTGTAGTGTAATTGAATGATTACAATAATTAAATGCATTATACTAGAGAAATGATCGATGAGGTTTGTGGCGTACGACTTCAAATCCCAATGCGCCAGAATCATAATTATAAAATCATAATATATTTTTTTATTCTCGTTCACATTGCATTTGGTAATGATGTGGTATGAATATAATTAATAGTACGTCATCGTTTTCTTATGACGGAACCCCCCCAAACTTAAACGTGGTCATCTACAGCACGTAATAATCTCTTTAATGGAATATTTTAATTAAATTCGTAAGAGTCAGCAGGGCGTACCTGGCGGTGGAGTAACAGCAAAAATGACCAGCAGAGTAACAGCAATGGTGGAGTAACAGCACCAACGGAGTAACAACAATGGCGAGTAACAGCACCAATGGAGTAACAGCAATGGCAAAGTAACAGCACCGACGGAGTAACAGCAATGGTAGAGTAACAACACCGATGGAGTAACAGCAATGGCGGAGTAACAGCACTGACGGAGTAGCAGCAACGGTGGAGTAATAGCACCGACAAAGTAACAGCAACGACAGAGTAACAACACCGATGGAGTAATAGCAATGGCAGAGTAACAGCAACGATGGAGTAACAGCAATGGCGGAGTAATAGCACCAACGAAGTAACAGCAACGGCGGAGTAACAGCACCGACAGAGTAACAAAAATGGCGGAGTAACAGCACTGACGGAGTAATAGCAACGGCGGGGTGCACCGATGGAGTAACAACATGAAATATTCCTTGGAAAATTTTCTTTCAACTCCTTCTTGTCATAATTTGATCATTATCCCTGCAAAAGACAAATAAGTAAGTAGTAACAACATATTGTGTGTGTGTGTGTGTGTGTGTGTGTGTATATATATATATATATATATATATATATAGATATTTTAATAGGCAGAGAGAGCATTCTCTGCACCAACAACCATCAAACCAGAGTTATCAGAGAGATGTTTGATGAAGTCATCCTTAGAATATGGATGATGGTATAATTTTAGATGATTTCCATTCACTAGGAAAGAAATACAAGTTCCATCTATTGTAAATAGTCTGATTGTTCCATTGTCAAATGCAGCATCCACTTCATAGGGTCCCATCCAACGAGTGTGAAGCTTCCCTTTAAAATCTTTGAATCGGGAGTCATAGATCAATGCCCAATATCCTGTATGAAACACCTTGTTCTTGATGAATTTATCATGCCACTTCATTCTCTGCTGCTGAATAGCAGTGGTTTTTTGGACAGCTACTGAATGGATCTCATCTAACTCATTGAGTTTTTCCAACCGGTGTTCCTGGGCTTTTGATAAGTCTAATCCCACTTCCAAGGCTACTCTGAGCGTGCTAATCTCAAATTCTACTAGGAACAAGGGGGATTTCCCATAGACTAATTCAAACGGTGAAGACCCGGTTGTATTCCTCCATGTTGTCCTATACGCCCAAAGAGCTTCCGGAAGTTTCTGAGACTAATCCCGGCGATGACTTGCTACAGTTTTTGTCAAGATATTTTCCAATACCTTTTTTGTACTCTCTACTTTTCCATTCGCCTGAGGATGGTATGGATTGTCACTCTGTGTTTAACTCTATATTTCTGCATAAGCCTTCCTATCATGTGGAATGTGAACTGTGCTCCTCCATCAAAAACAATCTCCCTTGGATGATCTGAAATGGGGCACTAAAGGCTTCTTGTCAAACTTACAAGAACCTCTCCCACTCCAAAGCTTATATATTCCCAAGATCTAGCTTATGATTGATAATTTGTTGAATTAAAAGTGCTTGAAAGAGGTGTATTCTTGTGTTTGTTTTTAGATTGTTCAAGTGCTTATGAACATTTGCTTATGCCGATGTAAAACACACATAACAGTAAATACAATGCAGCAAATAAGCAAACACATGAGACAACAATATAATATGGAGTTCACCCTGATATCTTGGGCTATGTCTCCTTGAGCTCTAATCAACTCGATTAGGCTCTTTGGGATTATGGCTTCAATTCTTTTACAAGCGCTACACTTAACTCCATTGGTTTACAAATGAACCAATGGGCTTAGAATGCCATCTTTATCCCTAGTTGTTTGGCTGTTTGGCTTTCTAGCTCTCGGCTCTCGGCTCTTGGCTCTTGGCTCTCGGCTCTGGCTCTCGGCTCTGGCTCTCGGCTCTGGCTGCTCTTGGCTTTCGACTCTGGCTCTCGGCTCTGGCTCTCAGCTCTTGGCTCTTGGCTCTGGCTCTCGAATCTTGGCTCTCGGCTCTAGCTCTCAGCTCTGGCTCTCGGCTCTGGATCTCAGCTCTTGCTCTTGGCTCTAGCTCTGTCAAGCCTCCAACCTTTGGTGGCTCTTTTGTTGTCTTCCCAACCTCTGGTGGCACTCTGCGAATCTATGGCTCTTTGGCCTTCTGCGCTTTGCAACTCTGCTATGCTCAGCTCTCTGGGCAATCACCCCTTTGCCGTCACCCCAATATTTGGTGGCTTCTCGACTTTCACAAGCTTTTGGTAATAACTACGTAACATTCAATGCTAAGGCTAGTGATATACAAACTCTCAAATTTGAAAAAGGATAAATGATATACAAGCCATTTGATCGACCAATTTATATACCAACAATCATAGTTAGCAACTTACTAGGATAAAATTCTATATGGGAAATTTTTTATCGAAAAGATTCAATTTGGCAAAAATCGTCTTTATTTCTATATTCACTTGTCGCTCGACCTCCAAGCGACCCCTTCTCAATTGTGCTCTCTGTGTTATCTCTCGGCCTCTGCGAATCTACGCTAATTGTGTTCTTTATGTTTTTATAACACATTTGTTTTCGCCTCCCAAAAGCATGGAATCTGTTTTCCAATTGAAAGGAACGGAAACACGTGGTAACCCAATTGTTTTGCCTTCCTCCTGCAGAAATCCCAAATTCGAACACGTAACGAAAATACACAGGAAAACTCATGAAAACACATCATGATTCTTTAAGCCGGATCTCAAATTATATGAAATCGCGCTTATAATCCCATCAAGTCCGCCTTTGGTCGCAATATTGCAATCGCACAGGCATAAGGCCAAGAAACCAAAATACACAGAAATACAAAGAAAATCTGCAAATTCGGATTTCAAATTATATGCAGTCGCGTTTATAAACCTCATCGCGTCCGTGCCTCGATTGCATATCACAATCGCAACAGGCATATGTCAACGGCCCTTTTTAATAGGCACAGAGAGCATTCTCTGCACCAACAACCATCAAACTAGAGTTATCAAAGAGATGTTTGATGAAGTCATCCTTAGAAGATGGATGATGGTATAATTTCATATGATTTCCATTCACTAGGAAAGAAATACAAGTTCCATCTATTGTAAATAGTCTGATTGTTCCATTGTCAAATGAAGCATCCACTTCATAGGATCCCATCCAATGAGTGTGAAGCTTCCCTTTAAAACCTTTGAATCGGGAGTCATAGATCAATGCCCAATCTCCTGTATGAAACACCTTGTTCTTGATGAATTTATCGTGCCACTTCATTCTCTGCTGCTGAATAGCAGTGGTTTTTTGGACAGCTACTGAATGGATCTCATCTAACTCATTGAGTTTTTCCAACCGGTGTTCCTGGGCTTTTGATAAGTCTAATCCCACTTCCAAGGCTACTATGGGCGTGCTAATCTCAAATTCTACTAGGAACAAGGGGGATTTCCCATAGGCTAATTCAAATGGTGAAAACTTGGTTGTATTCCTCCATGTTGTCCTATATGCCCAAAGAGCTTCCAGAAGTTTCTGAGACTAATCCCAGCGATGACTTGCTACAGTTTTTGTCAAGATATTTTCCAATACCTTTTTTGTACTCTCTACTTTTCCATTCGCCTGAGGATGGTATGGAGTTGTCACTATGTGTTTAACTCTGTATTTCTGCATAAGCCTTCCTATCATGTGGGATGTGAACTGTGCTCCTCCATCTAAAACAATCTCCCTTGGATGATCTGAAATGGGGCACTAAAGGCTTCTTGTCAAACTTACAAGAACCTCTCCCACTCCAAAGCTTATATATTCCTAAGATCTAGCTTATGATTGATAATTTGTGGAATTAAAAGTGCTTGAAAGAGGTGTATTCTTGTGTTTGTTTTTAGATTTTTCAAGTGCTTATGAACATTTGCCTATGCCGATGTAAAACACACATAACAGTAAATACAATGCAGCAAATAAGCAAACACATGAGACAACAATATAATATGGAGTTCACCTTGATATCTTGGGCTATGTCTCCTTGAGCTCTAATCAACTTGATTAGGCTCTTTGGGATTATGGCTTCAATTCTTTTACAAGTGCTACACTTAACTCCATTGGTTTACAAATGAACCAATGGGTTTAGAATGCCATCTTTATCCCTGGCTGTTTGGTTGTTTGGTTTTCTAGCTCTCGGCTCTCGGCTCTTGGCTCTCAGCTCTGGCTCTCGGCTCTGGCTCTCAGCTCTTGGCTCTTGGCTCTGGCTCTCGAATCTTGGCTCTCAGCTCTAACTCTCAGCTCTGGCTCTCGGCTCTGGCTCTCAGCTCTTGCTCTCGGCTCTGGCTCTTGGCACTGGCTCTGTCAAGCCTCCAACCTCTGGTGGCTCTTTCGCTGTCTTCCCAACCTCTGGTGGCACTCTGCGAATCTACGGCTCTTTGGCCTTCTGCGCTTTTCAACTCTGCTATGCTCAGCTCTCTGGGAAATCACCCCTTTGTCGTCGCCCCAATCTTTGGTGGCTTCTCGGCTTTCACAAGCTTCTGGTAATAACTACGTAACATTCAATGCTAAGGCCAGTGATATACAGACTCTCAAATTTGAAAAAGGATAAATGATATACAAGCCATTTGATCGACCAATTTATATACCAACAATCATAGTTAGCAACTTACTAGGATAAAATTCTATATGGGAAATTTTTTATCGAAAAGATTCAATTTGGCAAAAATCGTCTTTATTTCTATATTCACTTGTCGCTCGACCTCCAAGCGACCCCTTCTCGATTGTGCTCTCTATGTTATCTCTCGGCCTCTGCGAATCTATGCTAATTGTGTTATTTATGTTTTTATAACACATTTGTTTTCGCCTCCCAAAAGCATGGAATCTGTTTTCCAATTGAAAGGAATGAAAACACGTGGTAACCCAATTGTTTTGCCTTCCTCCTGCAGAAATCCCAAATTCGAACACGTAACGGAAATACACAGGAAAACTCATGAAAACACATCATGATTCTTTAAGCCGGATCTCAAATTATATGAAATCGCGCTTATAATCCCATCGAGTCCGCCTTTGGTCGCAATATTGCAATCGCACAGGCGTAAGGCCAAGAAACCAAAATACACAAAAATACAAAGAAAATCTGCAAATTCGGATTTCAAATTATATGTAGTCACGTTTATAAACCTCATCGGGTCCATGCCTCGATTGCATATCACAATCGCAACAGGCATATGTCTACGGCCCTTTATATGGTTGCGATCCTGATCGTCGATCGTCGATCGCGCTATCGGTGCATCGCATATCACATATCGCAATGTCCAACGGCCCGAGGTCTGTGTGACGTTCGCTGTATGGTTCTAATGCGATATATATATATCGTCGATGCCGATCGCCAATCCCGCTTTATCGCTATCACGAGTCGCTCTGCCTGGGTTCCGATATCACATGAAGGCCTTCCTCTGATGCGACATATTGGAGATCACTATCGGGGAGTCCTTCCACCTTTGCTTAAGTCCTCCCTTTGAACCTTTTCTGATGCGATTTTCTTTAAGAGCCCTTAAGTCCATTTTTATAAGAAATTTCCTCCTTTTCTAAGGATAATGGGCAATCTTCTTTTTGCAATAACTCCTTCGTTCGGAGTCCATTCTGGTCCATTAAAATTGTAGTAGATTCAGATTGAAAATATCTACTCAATGAGACTATTCCTAAGAGCATCCTTTGACTTTAATTTTCCTCTATGAGGAATATTTTTAGACATAGAAGTCTATGTTAGATCCATTTTGGATCACACCTTCCCACTAAAAAGATTTTGGACTCCAAAAGACTGATATATTGATCTGAACAGTAAATGGGAGTACATCACCCTCTTCTTTCAACCTCCATACACTTGCCTTGCATAATGCCTCTGAACCAAAGCCTTTGAACACTCCCTTCCTGGATGTGCTTGTCCGCCTGGGAAGAACTGTCTTCCTCCTTGAATTCTTGTAGAACTTCTGTTGAGAAGGTCACAGAAGGTAGTTTGAACTTCTCTGCCTTGATCATTGATCCAAGGTGGCTCAAACCAATGTGAAGTTACATCTGCTTCACAAAATTTTCATTTGTACCTGTTTGACATACTATCAACAACAACTGTTAACAACAACTAGATGGCCTAAACTCCTGCTTCAACAAAAGAAACGGATTTCACATCTTGTGAACACCTCCATGTCTTTACAAATGATTGACTAGATAACAAGCCAACAAAACATGCCTTTAAAACAATTGACCCTTCAAGTCAAGAATGTAGAAAAAGAAATTTAGGATTCTTTTTCAAAGATGAAACACTTCATCACTATCTCCATCTTGGAGACCAAATCAACTTTTTCCAAGTCAACATTACATTACATGCATGTTTACAACAAAGCAATCAACCCTTCATGTTAATCACACATACATGTTCAAATACAAGGAAATCATCAACATCTCTGTGTTCATGCATGCATTTCATCCTTCAACTTTCGCTTAAGTACACTATACTTTCGAAGCTGAAATGAACATAATGTTGCAGCAATAAAGTGAGTCTCTATTATAGACATTTTTGTGCCTTACAGCTATAAGCATGAAATGTCCATAATCTAAGGGATCCAAAGTCCCTAAACATGTTGTTCCTACCCCTAGAGGAACAAGGCCAACAAACCACAGCAATTCACAAAATTTCTCCACCAGAAACTGCTCAAAAACAAGTCAATTCAGGATCAATTTAGTGGCTCCACTAGCTGTCTGCGCTGAAATGCAAAGTCAACACTGGCTACCTGCACTGCAACGCAGGTAGAAGCACTACCAGGGTGCGCTGAGCGAGAGTTGACAAATGGCAAGTTCATTCAGTAAGGTGTCAAGACCCAGGAAGCTCCCAGAATCTTCCTCAATGACACTTGCCTCAGTGAATTCGACTATGATGAGTAAGAGGTTCCCAATCTCCAAGTGGAAGCAAGAACCTCCAAGTGGAATCAAGAACTGACAGAGGGAGAGGACACTAGTCAGATCTCAAGCTGACTCATCCTCTCTCCAAACATCTATATATGGATCTCTCCTCCATGAGATCTAGGGGCTGGAATTTTGTTATTGCAAAGAATTGTTGTTGGTTTGAGATTGGAATCATTGGGTGCTTAATGCTTTGAAGGGGGTGAAGATAGGAATTCCATTTGCTGGGAAGGAGATGCTGGATTGGAGCCCTCTGGGTTGTCTCTCTTCCTGAACCTTGTTATTCATCAATAAAGCTATCTTGGTTTCTCCTATATGTTGATGTGTCTTTGATGTATGATTGCATTAGTGTATTTAGTTTATTTCTAATCCTGAACTGGTTATGAATATGAATCTATGTCTTTGTGTAGTGTTCTCTTCTTGTGATCTTGCAGAAACCTCTTGAAGCTGGGTGAGCGAGAAGGCAAGTAGCTGGGAACTCCCAAAGAGAAGAGGAACCGGATCGAGGGACAAACGGAAGACACCGGTTAGTCCATCCATCTCTCTTCATTCTTAATTCATAAAGGAAGAATACTAGAATAACTGTCTCTGTTTGTTGCTAAGGCACTGTCACACCTTAGGTGGATAGGATCGTCCTGCATAGGCATTTTTCCCCACAACAAATTGGCGACTCCGCTGGGGAGATCTGTTTAGTCATTTTATTTGTGTCTCTATCATTGTTTGTTTCATAGACTCAACAGCAACAATCGAACTGCATCTGCTATTCTCAGATGCAAAGTAGACAGTTGCTGCTTTGATCCAATCACTGGATTTGTCTATGATCTGAACAATGGATTCACAAATGATTTGATGGTCCTTTGTGATAGATCTTAGCCCTTCCTCAAAGCATCCCTTTGATTGTACCTTGCTTGTTGCTTTGATTTGGCCTGAAACTGTAGATTAAATAGCAAACTGTGACCCAGAACCCAGTGAGAAACTCTCGTTTCTCCTTCAGCGCAGACCCTGTGAAGAGGTTCTACATTTCAACGCAGGTCCCGTGAAGGCTACATGCACTGAATGTCAAAACCCCTGTGTTGAGGGTGCACTGATCCAGTTAGGCCTTGTGCAGCTGGGGTTCTCTTCTCTTTTTTGCCTTGTTTTGATCTCTGATTTTTGCAGCCTGTAACCAGCATAGGTACCTGTCTGATAACTCCTTTTCTCTGCTTAAATTCCGCCTCCTTTTGTACAAAAATACTGTGAGTGTTTTTATGTGTTTGTGGCGTCATTTACAGTTTTCCTTTGCAAGAGTGAAATAGTCATCCTGTAGCCCTTGATTCAGATCTGTTGATTGTGATCTTAGGAGAGAGTTCATTGGCTGTTTACAGTTGATTATACATTTACTTTTGCTTTTGGTTTGAGTTTGTCTCTTTTAAGTGTCGAAACAAGTATTCATTTCGGAAATCGTTAAGTGTTGTAATCTCTTCTACCCTCTCTGATTTCGAAAAAGTAAACTTGTTTGTATTTGTCATTTAAAAGCAAATTCAAAGTTGTACAAAAAAGCTTTCTTTGTAGGCATCAATACTAAGAAAGTGGAAAACAAACACCTGCATTGTGCATTTGCATCTTGATAGTTTGCATGTTTGATTTAGGGAAAGTGCATTAAAGTGTGCTGATTGCTCTCTGAGAAAAGATGGTGTCTTTCTTTTCCCTTTGTAGCTAGGATTTTCATGGTTGAAAAGATATAAAAAGCTTGCTTATCATCTTTAGGCTGTATTTAGGAATTGTATCATACATCTCGTGGTGAACCTCAAAAGGCAAACTTCTAAAAAGATCAACCTAAAATAAATTGAATGAACTTAACAACGCTTTGCAACATAACGCACAACATAGAGGTCTAGGCTAGAGACGTGTTCCGGCGTCGTAAAGCCTGGTGACTGTCGATCTCGTTGATGGTGGGTGATTCCTCCTGAGGGACGATAGCGCCAGTACGGATTGTGCTCCCACGTACCGTCGCGTATATATTGGGAGACCCCTATAGGCATAAAACCTTTATCCTTAGGAAGCCGTGTCGGCCACCCTACTGATCGCAATGCACTGAACACAGCATTCAGGAAGATCGACCGCCCGTACCTTAAAAAGTATTCTGCGGTTTTGCGAAAAGTTTGGCACACCCTCTACCTAGAACTCCAGAGCAGTTCCTTTTGGCCTTTTTCAGACTCTATAACGGAAAAAGTCCATCTGAGCATTTGTCACTTCGGGCTCGTTAAAACATCGAAGGAGACTAGAGTCATCTTTAGCTTTTTCTCGACTCTTTAAAATTGAAAAAGCAAGTTGTGTCTAAAAGCGTCCAAAAAATTCATTTAATTCGGAAACACACTTTCCCCTTTCGTATTTTGGTTGATCGAGTAATCCGCAATTGTGGAAGAAATTCAATTGAAACCCCGTCGTTCGCGGAGGCTTACGAGTCAACCGTCTTTGTCTCCGGAATCGAAAACAGTACGGACAAAGCGAACTCGTTTAACCGGTTCGAAATCTCCTATCAAAGTTAGAACAAGTGTTCCAACGACATCTGAGATTCCGGTTACTCCAAACGTTTCTGGAAACCCTGCCTCTATAGAAGAAGTTCAACAGCCACAGAGGGACAGTAACACTGATCCTAGTCTGAGAGCAAATACTTGCGTTACTGAACCAGTTCCATCTGTGACCGGTTCAGAGAGTCTTGCTCCTCAAACAACTGTCGCTGTCGATTCAACCCCTTCTTCGGCACCAGAAATATTTTACGGACCTGATGGTCTTCCCCTTCCACCTGGTTTGATTGCGATAGAGGAAATTGTAGAAGATCCGCAAGCAAGCACTCCAACACATTTTGGAGTGGGGTTCACTCTATTTCCTTCGACATCAGAAGTTAGTCTACCACCAGTGGAAGTTCCTGTAGAATCGCTAGGTAATCTCTTGGATAGACTCAAAATGTCTGAACAACCATCAACATCTAGGACTGTGTCGAATGACACAGCCACAGCAGAACCCCCTGCCGTTACTCCGACAATGTTTGCCGGCATACCATCTGTCCCGACTAGCTCACAACCGCTAGAAGGAGTCCACCCAGGGACTATTTCGACAGTGTGGTCCGTTCCAGTTTGTTCCTCCGGAATAATATCCGGCAACTCTTATGTTGAAACTCGCCAGATTGATCCATTTGGAGGTCAATTTGGGCAATCCAGTCCCCAAGGACAAACAATCCCCTTGAGTTCCGGATTGCCACCGTATGGGGGGAAGTATGCCCTTTCATTACCCCCTCCGGGAGGGTATCCATACGGGAGTTCACAACAGTATTCAGGTTATACTGGAGTTACATCAAGTGGTTGGGTACCTATGCTACCTCAACAACCAAGGGTTGTGTATTCTATGCAACAATGTGTACCTATGTCGAACATCCCGACCACACCTGCTATTGTGACAGTGTCACAAGTTCAAACGTTGCCTGTTGTATGTCAACCTCAGATTTCTCAGGTTGTAATGCAACAGCCCCTTGATCCTGTGACTCAACCACAATCGCCTACTGGTGAGGCGAAACAGGTCCAAACGGGTACAATTACCCCACACCTTGGTCCAACAGTTAGTATAGCACAACAGAACATGGCTTCACAACCGTGGCTGGTGCAATATCAACAACCACAATTCCAACAAGTATACCAAGGTTCTGAGCAGCAGATCTTTGCGAACAGTGGACAACCGTACATTCAAAACGGTCAAAATCAACCACTTTACGGTGGTCATGTCCACCAACCGTATCAGTCATACCAACATCAATTACATTATGCTGGTATGCAAAGGCCCACTGCTCAGGCAATTCCATCGTACCCTGGGTATGCTTCACCTAACCTGAATCAACAGTTACCATTCATGGCAACTTTAGAGTTACCCGATTTACACCGGTTAACAAACGATCCAATTGCTTACGCCCCTTGGTGGCCAGCGATTCCTCACAAACTTCCATTGGACATTCCTAAATTTAATGGAAATCCAGGTGAAGACCCATCGAATCACGTGATGACTTTTCATCTGTGGTGTTCATCAAACACCCTAAACGATGATTCGATAAGGCTTCGCCTTTTCCAGAGGACGTTAACGGGTCTAGCGGCAAAATGGTATATTGAATTACCTAGAGCCTCGTTCGACAATTTCATCTCCCTAGCCACGACTTTCTTAACCCATTTTCAATTACCGATAAGGTATGAAACGGGAACGGAAATCTTAACCAACTTCAAACAGACAACAGCCACTCACATATCTGATCATATACATGAGTGGCGACGTAGTCGTAGGATGGTGAAAACGTACGTTCCCGATCAGCTATTAGCTGAATGGTTTATCAAGTCGTTACTTCCTGCCATAACAGAAGATGTGGCCAAGGGGGGAGTCGTAACGGAGGAGCAAGTTATTGCTCGTGCACAATATCTAGACTTAGTCTACACTCAGTCTGGCATGCTCTACGACAAAATACCTGACGCCCCTAGACCGGAATTCTCAATTCCCCCTCCTCCTAAATCAAATAGTGACTCTCATGCCGGCGATGGTGTGATTGGCACGACAAATGCAAAATCGACAAGGGCTTCGTCTAAGAAAGCCCGTAAGACTTCAGATCAAAATGCAAAAGAAGAAATTCTTGCTTCGGAAGTAAATGCCGTATCAGCAGATAAAGGCAAAGAAACCAATCAACCAGGAAGCAAGAAGAAGCAAAACAAAGGGAAGAAGAAGAAACAGGGTGAGTCATCCCCTGAAAAAACTTCTTCAAACCCTCCTGGGAAAGGGAAACCAAAAAATCCATGTTTTATATGTGATGAGGATCATTGGACAAGCAATTGTCCATACAAAGCTGAGCTTAAAAGGTTCTTCAAAAGTTCGCAAACCTCAGTTGTGTTAACTGATCTGTTCCCAAATCCAGGTCAAAATCTGGTTGATAGTGGAAACGCTTCTCCGTCGCAAGTGCTAATGTTGTCGATCTCCAAGCAACAAAATGATGCTTTGATTTCGACAAGGAACAAAGATTACGGGAATCCACAGCTGTCGAACGGCAAGGAAAAAGATCAACCAAGCAGTTCGACGACAACTTCGACAGAAGTTATACCACCCATCATTCCTGAATTAACAATAAAACCGCCGAAGGGAGTAGTACACAAGTCGACATTTAATCCTCACGCCAGAGCAGCGCAGCATTATAACATAGTGGAAGATTTGGCCCAATCGCCATCCGCTATGTCGACTCTTGAAGTACTACAAAATTGTCCATCCCAAAGGAAGGTTTTGTTATCAGCCATTGGTGGGGTTGATCCTAAGGATTCCAATATTGTATCCTTTGACCACAAAGGATACGATCCTCAGTTACCAGCTCAACTAGCTTTCCTTATCCAAGTGAAAGCCCTCAACAAAACTGTTCACCGAACAATTATTGATGAGGGGGCATCTACATGTATTATGTGGATGAGTTGCTGGAAAACTTTAGGATCTCCAACCTTGTCGCGATCTTCGACAACATTAAAAGCATTCGACGGAAGGACATATACCCCGTATGGTATCCTAAACAACTTGAAGGTTGAACTAGGGGGAAAAACGGTAGAAATAGATGTTGAAGTCATCGATGGGAATCTTGATTACAACATCCTACTAGGAAGACCATGGATCTATGCCATGGCAGCTGTTGTGTCGACCTATTTTAGAAAGATCGCATTCCCCTTTCAAGGAGGGATTACGATCGTCGACCAACAAAACTTCCTCCCTAATGGTTCTCAAGTTACGGGAAGCATTCCAATGATCCATGGGAGCAACCATTCGCTTCAAGATATTGGAGTAGGCCTACTGAAAGACCCCACATTAATGGGAACTTTCGCACTTCCACCTCCAATCTATATAGGAGAAGTAGCGTTGGTAAGAGCCTGCAACATGATATCTTCCACGAAGATCTCAGAAGACGGTATCAACATGGATCATGAAATGGTTTTTCCCCCAAGCCCTATAGAAATATTGTAGCAATCAATGTTTCGGGCATGGGAGGCGAACCCAAATCAACGCTCATCAAGCGTTTGGGTAGATAGGTCTAGAGAATATGGTACCCCATTAGATCCTTGGTCGAGAGTGCATGGAACCGACGAAGGAATCCTTCAATCAATGTTGATTGAGGGGGCACCATGGAATGATTGCCACCATCGTTCCCTTCTTCTGGATTATGAAGAAGATACTCAACATGACCTTTACCACCCTTCAGTTTTTGAATTCCTATCAAACATTGTAAATACGGTGGATTCCGAGCGAAACTTATCCAATATTGAAGAGACTATAGCCATAAATATCTCGACCAAAACAAATGTTGTAGAGAATATTTATGTCGGCAAAGGTTGTTCTCCTTCAGAACTGGAAATATATAACGCTCTTTTTCGCGAGTTCAGAGATGTCTTTGCTTGGTCATATGATGAAATGCCAGGCATTGACTCGAGTATCGTTGAACACGAAATTAAGATGTATCCAGATGTCAAACCGGTAAGACAACGGCTCAGGCAGGTACACCCCAAGAAAGCCGCTGCCATTAAGGCAGAAGTTGAAAAGCTTCTCCATGCTGGTTTCATCTACCCGGTTCCTCTAACCGATTGGGTATCGAATATTGTCCCTGTTATGAAGAAACAAGGGACAATTAGAGTGTGTGTCGATTATAGGGATGTAAACCAAGCTTTTCCGAAAGACAACTACCCTACACCCTTCATCGACCAGATAATTGATGAATGCGCCGGATGTGAAATCTTTTCATTCATGGATGGATTTTCCGGGTATAATCAAATAAATATCCGCCCACAGGACTAGTCAAAGATTGCATTCATTTGTCCGTGGGGCACATTCGCTTATCGAAAATTACCCTTTGGTTTAAAGAACGCAGGGGTGACGTTTCAGAGGGCAATGAATTATGCCTTCCATGACATCAAGAACATCGGTCAACCATACCTCGACGACCTTCCGGCTCATTCGCGAAAGCGGACTGATCATCCGCAGCATTTAAGAGCGATATTTCTACGTTACCGACACTACAAGATAAGACTCAATCCGCACAAATGTGTATTTTGCGTTGGTTCTGGTCGTTTACTTGGCTTTGTAGTCTCTAAGGATGGGATTCGTCTCGACCCTTGCAAGGTTCAGGCAATCATTAATTTGCCTCCACCTTCAAATTTGCTTCAGATTCAGAAACTCCAAGGGAAAGCAAACTTTCTGAGGAGGTTCATTCCAAATTACGCAGAACTTGCTAAAGGTTATACTCGTCTTTTGAAAAAGGATGTACCTTTTGTCTAGGATCAGGTGGCGCAAGCTTCTTTTGACGCTCTGAAAAATTTTCTAGTAAAAGCACTATTAATGTATGCCCCGGACTATCAAAGAGATTTTAACCTGTATCTAGCTGCAGCAGATACGACCATTGCGATGGTTTTAATTCAAGAAGTCGATGGAATTGAACATCCTATATATTATTTAAGTAAAAACTTGAATGATACAGAAAGAAAATATTCTTACGTTGAAAAGCTAGCACTCGCTGCTGTTCAAGCGATACAAAGATTTCGACATTATGTCCTCTTTCGGAAAACTACCATTCTATCAGATTGCAACCCCATGACTTATATATTGTCGCGACAGTTGCTGGGGGGCAAGTATTCAAAATGGATAGCGATCCTTCAAGAGTTTGATCTGGAATTTGTAAAATCCAAATCAAAGAAAGCTTTAGTTTTCGCAGAATTATTGTGCGATCTCCCATCGTCGTCCAACGATGAAACATCCGAAGAATCAATCGTGGACGAGAATTTGTTTCTGATATCTGCAAGCAATGAGTGGTATGGAGATATAATAATTTATCTCCAAACCCAAAAATTCAGGCCTAACACCTCTCACTCAGAACAGAAACGTATACGATACCAAGCGAAAGACTACATGATCGTCGGTGATACGCTTTACCATCGTGGTATCGATACAGTTCTGAGAAGGTGCCTCACCCATGAGGAGGCCGAAAAAGCCCTGAATGAGTGTCATTCAGGCGCGTGTGGGGGGCATCAATCTGGATATGCTACAGCACAGAAAATCTTACGAGCAGGATACTTCTGGCCAACCATGTTCAAAGATTGCATAACCGCAGTCAGAAGTTGCCATGCTTGTCAAATTTTTGATAGCAAAACCAGAAGACCACCCGCACCTTTACAGCCAATAGTTGTTGTTGGGCCTTTCGCCAAATGGGGCATCGATTTCATGACATGTAACCCCACCTCGACCGGGTGGCATGGGTATATTATAGTCGCCGTTGACTATTTTACCAAATGGGCCGAGGCGATGCCTACATTAGATAACACTGGTGAAACAGCTGCCCTTTTCTTTTTCAATCATGTAGTCGCCAGGTTCGGCGTACCACAGGCTATAGTTACAGATCATGGATCGCATTTTCGCAATCACATGATGGTTGAATTAGCTGCCACGCTAGGGCTATCTCACGACAGCTCTACCCCGTATTATCCACAAGCCAACGGACAAGTTGAAGCGATCAACAAGGTCCTGAAGCGTATGTTGCAAAGGATGATCGGAGTTCACAAAAGAAGGTGGCACCTAATCCTGTACTCAGCCTTGTGGGCTTACCGAACATCGGTAAGGAATGCGACCGGGTTCACACCTTTCCAACTGGTGTATGGCCTGGAAGCAGTCTTGCCAATCCAGTGTGAAATCTCGTCTCTTAAACTCGCAATTGATCTCCTCCCCGGAACTTCAAAAGAAGAGACCCGTTTCTTGGAATTAATCCAATTGGATGAAACCCGTCGTGATGCCGCTTTGGCTAACGAAGCCCATAAGAAACGAGTCAAGGTGCAGTTCGACAAAAATGTCAAACCCCGTGTCTTCTCAGAAGGTGACTTGGTCTTGCTTTATGACCAAGAATCCGATAAATTGGGAGCAGGTAAGTTTAATTCTTTATGGATGGGCCCCTATATTGTTAAACGAGTGTTAGCAAAAGGATCCTACGAGTTAATGGACTATGACGGAATTCCACTGGCGCAACCCCGTAATGGGTTGTACCTCAAGCGTTACTATGCTTAAATAGTAACCTGTATGCTTTTGTTGTATTTTGTTTTCGCTAAAGTGTTTTTTTTGGTCGAGTAATCCACCTTTTTACATTTATTGCAGATGTCAAACCTTCTGGAGACATGTGTTGGATATGCCGACGAAGCAAGTCGTAGTTCGCGGAACCTGTCCTCCGCAGCCTGGGCCATTTTTGATCCAAGCGGCGAGTTAGTAAGTTTCAGAGGTGTATGTATCGGGCAATCAACGAATAACATCGCTGAGTATAGCGCGTTGATAGAACTACTCTCTGATTCCATCACCCATGGTATACGCCGACTAATCGTCAGGCTAGACTCACAACTCATAATACTACAACTCAATGGTATATATTCCGTCCGCAACCCAGCTATTTATCGCATGTTCCTAAGGGTTAAGATTTTGGAAAGACAATTTGATTTAATTCAATACCAACATATTTCCAGAAACTTAAACACATTAACCGACTCATTAGCAAACTATGTGTTAGATAGACATTTACGACATTTATAAAAAGAGACACATCATCAATGTTGTACATATGGATCGTATAACTCAACCAGAATAAACCCCGAAAATCAAAATATATATATAAGTTGTTTATCATTTATACATGATGTTCTGTAACCAAGACAAAAATCGGTCGCATGACCCAAAAGCTCAAAAATGCTAAGGGGCACCCTAGCCTAGTGATGCTCATGATAGCACGTCACGGCCTGTGCAATCATGCATAAGAGACGAGTCCATCGTCTAGGTACACCAGTAGTATGCCGCTGCAACTGTAGAGGTAACTCGTCGATCCTCACATCCGGAATGCCAAGAGTAAGGCTCTCAACCTGCTCCTGCACAGCTGTGAGGGTCTCGGCCACATCAAGGTCACGAAGAATAACCCTCCCAGCAGTCTCCCCTGCTGGGGCAGCAACTGGCGCTCTTGGGCGAACTGCTGGACGAACAGGACCAACATCTGCATGCACACATGAGCTTGATTAAAGTCTTGATAGAATAAAGCACAAGGACATTATAAATAAAAACAGTAAACAGTGATATGGTCGAAGATTTTACCAATAGCGCCCCACTGTTCGCCATCCGGCAGTACCAAGTCTGGATCACCTCGGAAATCCATGCCAACATATGGATACTCGAAATAGACCATCTCCTGATGCTCGAACCACCTGAAGAAGGTATCAGTGAAATAAATCTGAGATTGACCAGCATGCCTAGACATTTGATCAACCCATCTCTGCATGCGTGGCTCGGTAGGAGAAGGCAAGTCGAGTGCGATATACTGACGCTGCATCAGTGGTATCTTCTCCAAGGCAAAGGCAGTCAAAATAGAACCAAATCCAAAGTTCTTCAGCTTCCCGTCCTTTACCTTGGTCAACTGACTTTTCATATGAAGAAGTACTGCATCACACCAGTTGAATATTTTCGGTTGGAGGCACTCCAAGGCATGTTGCACATAGGATCTGTTGGCAACATGAAGAGATGCACTACCGGCCATCCTACCAATAGTATACAGAATGGACCTGAGAGACCTGTCAGTAATCTCACGGATAACGACCTTGTCGTCTCTACTCGGCTGAGATCCTTCCCTGCAATACTGGCGGACATAATCTCTCACAGAGTCATTCCCTCGGGCCGAACCTGACAAAGAAATGGGGGCACCCCGCCTCGACAAGCCAGTCAAGAAGTAAATGTCTACCACGGTCAAGGGGATAGATTTGCCCCTAATCTGAAATACTTGGTTGATAGGATCCCAAGCATCAAGCATATATTGCAGTAGGGAGATCTGTGCTCTCATACTAGAGATACGGAAGAACTTCAGCAGACCACAGTTCCGCAGCGCGTTCACCGTGACAGGATCATGGAGGGCAATCATGTCCTCTTCTTCGTGTTCTCGTTCTCGCCATGTAAGGGTCATTTTGCTCCAATAATCTCTGAAAAACAAACATGAGAGGAGTTAGATCCTGGATTTGATGAGAAACTGGCAAAATTTTCATCAAAAACTGTGCAACAAAACTATTTTTCTGTGCCCAGCGCAACTAGCCAGTGTTCCACCTGCGTTGAAGGTCAAACTGCCTTCATGCAGCTTGACATTCAGCGCAGGTTTCGAGTGAACCAGGTGCGCTGATGGCAGAGCACCCTAACAAAACCCCAGGGGCTCAGGGAAACAAGAAAACAGGCACAGAATGGAAAAAGGAAACCATGAAAAGAAAGAGCTAGGGTTTAGCTCCTACCTGGTCCAGACGGCGCCGAAAATCGTCCGCAGAATCTCTCGGAATCAGCTGGTGAAAATCAAGGGGGAAGAGGCACCTCCAAAGCTCCAACAAATCAAGTTCAAATGAAATGGTAAAATGAGAGGTAAAAACACTTTTTAATTGCTTTTTACGTAGTTCAAAGCGAAATATTGGGGTTTTAATCTCGTTTTCAAGCAAATGTTATTCATTTCTAACTAGTTTGATGCAGCAATTGAGGATACAGTACTATCTTTGAAAAGGGCAAAGCTAGTTATGGTAAAAAATCAAAAATTTGACCATATAATTCGAGCAGTTTTAGCACACAGTTCATGCTCGTTAAAAAATAAACGCAAGATCCGAGCAGTTTTAGCACATAGTTCATGCTCGTTAAAAAATAAACATAAGATCGAGCAAGTGTTTTCCCGCGTTTAAGCTCGTTAAAAAATGAACTATCCCGGTAAATAACCACTGTGAATGTAACATTATCAGCCATTAAAGCCTTGGTCGTGTTTGCACCGTCACCTCCACTTTTCCATTGGGCGATCGTTCACCTCCATATGTTTGTTTACCCATTTTGAGGAACAGCTGCGAAGAGTGATTTCACTAGCCATCCTTGTGACACTGCCATGATTGGAAAATTCCAACCTATACCTGGAATCAGCTGCTAACCTATTTCATCACTCGTTCCTCAAAAGACGAGTCTTCTTTAAGCTCTTTTCATCTGAATCGTAAAATATGAAAAGATTGTCGAGTCCTTGGCCTTCCAGATCGTTAAAGGGACAGGAAGTGCTATCCCTCCTCTAGATTTTAATCTTTTTGGACCTGAGGGATTATTGCACAAAAAGATCGAGCGCTTGTTTTATTCGGCTCGTTAAAACTATCGAAAACTCATCCCTTCTGTATTGTTTTATACTTTTTCGGACCTAAGGGATTAGATGACGAAAAAGGACTTTTGGAGTTAACTTTATGTACCTTTTCAGACTCTCCAAAAATGAAAAGGACCGAGTTATCTTTGTCGTTAGACTCGTTAAAATAATTAAATAGCGACAAACTTGTCTTTAGACGAGAACGAGTTTCACTATCGCTAAGCTCGTTAAAACATAGCGATGGGCTTGCCCGAAGGGCAAGTTATAGAACAAGCATATGTTATCCTCCTCAAGCTTGACAAAAATAAAGAGGTACTGGTCAGCAATGACTGGGGAAAAATTGGGAGAAACTCAAGAAAACTTTGATGGTAGCAAGTCGCTCTTGAACATGACAATTTTCCTCCGTACCACAATCGGGTTGGGTGGTTCCATTCACCGGTCACATCACCATGGTCTCACCATACCATCCATATTTGGGGTAATGCTACCGATCCATCGCATCAGTGTCGCCATATGTTCAAGAGAAGTCGTTCAGAAAAGTCAACCGTGTCCCATCCACTGCCGTACATTATCCTTCATCCTTTCATGACCGCCACCCTGAATCATATGTCACAGATCGTTTTCACCTCCATCAAAATCATTAGCTCCGTTCCGTGTCATTGATGTGGGATTCATTAAGGCCCTCCTTTGACGGATCGCTTCTTGTCGACATCAGCTCATTATCCAAGAAGTTGATCTAGGAACAACCCCTTCAGTACTTTGAAGCTTGCATGCCTCAATGGCAAGTTTCTCACTTCCGGCGACAGGTATACATCAATGACCTTCGACCGAAAGATTCTGCGTGGTGTTCGACACCAAGTCCTTTATTCACACCACGTGAATTGTACTGCAGTACCTTGAGGGTCATTATCATTATCGGTGATTCCTCTCGCGCTTGTTAACGGTTTACCTCATTGACCGGTAATCAAGCGATGTCTTTCCATGTTCGACTTCAGAACATTTCTCACATGGATCGACTTGTACTTAGAGTGAAGATCGAATGAGTTTGAAGACCCCGGATCTAGTTTCATCCATCCAGGCTGCGATATATATTCAGGAAAGATAAAGACATTGACATGTACATCATTGCAGCAGATAATCATCCTATCCAAAGGATGATAATTGCATCAAAATTATCAGTCTACCATCAAACGATTGTCTGTTCTATGTACAGGAAAATGAATTTATAAAGCTGAGCATGGGAATACCCGCCTCAGCTAGATCATGAAAGTAGTATGAAAAATAATGTATTGTATTGTATCTTATTACAGGTCTCCTCCCAGCATTGGATGAACTTCGGATCCTCCTGATAAAGCATTTCACCCGATAAACGCCTCATACTTTAGGGGGCAACTGTTATAGACATTTTTGTGCCTTACAGCTATAAGCATGAAATGTCCATAATCTAAGGGATCCAAAGTCCCTAAACATGTTGTTCCTACCCCTAGAGGAACAAGGCCAACAAACCACAGCAATTCACAGAAGTTCTCCACCAGAAACTGCTCAAAAACAAGTCAATTCAGGATCAATTCAGTGGCTCCACTAGCTGTCTGCGCTGAAATGCAAAGTCAACACTGGCTACCTGCACTGCAACGCAAGTAGAAGCACTACCAGGGTGCGCTGAGCGAGAGTTGACAAATGGCAAGTTCATTCAGCAAGGTGTCAAGACCCAGGAAGCTCCCAGAATCTTCCTCAATGACACTTGCCTCAGTGAATTCGACTATGATGAGTAAGAGGTTCCCAATCTCCAAGTGGAAGCAAGAACCTCCAAGTGGAATCAAGAACTGACAGAGGGAGAGGACACTAGTCAGATCTCAAGCTGACTCATCCTCTCTCCAAACATCTATATATGGATCTCTCCTCCATGAGATCTAGGGGCTGGAATTTTGTTATTGCAAAGAATTGTTGTTGGTTTGAGATTGGAATCATTGGGTGCTTAATGCTTTGAAGGGGGTGAAGATAGGAATTCCATTTGCTGGGAAGGAGATGCTGGATTGGAGCCCTCTGGGTTGTATCTCTTCCTGAACCTTATTATTCATCAATAAAGCTATCTTGGTTTCTCTTATATGCTGATGTGTCTTTGATGTATGATTGCATTAGTGTATTTAGTTTATTTCTAATCCTGAATTGGTTATGAATATGAATCTATGTCTTTGTGTAGTGTTCTCTTCTTGTGATCTTGCAGAAACCTCTTGAAGCTGGGCGAGCGAGAAGGCAAGTAGCTGGGAACTCCCAAAGAGAAGAGGAACCGGATCGAGGGACAAACGGAAGACACTGGTTAGTCCATCCATCTCTCTTCATTCTTAATTCATAAAGGAAGAATACTAGAATAGCTATCTCTGTTTGTTGCTAAGGCACTGTCACACCTTAGGTGGATAGGATCGTCCTGCATAGGCATTTTTCCCCACAACAGTCTCCTACTCAACTTTTCCATTCACCTTCTTGGTAAAGACCTGCAACTTGCATCTCATTAACAAAGAAATGCAAATAGATGCATTATATCAATAGACATGCAATCTTAATTGGATAATAACTCTAACTATTTCTTACCAATCCATTTTAGAGGTGCTACCTTTGTTTGCACATCAGCATCCACATGTGAATCATCCTAAAACACATCATTTATGGAATCTTTCTTTCCATTCCTGCCATTCTTTCTTTCCACCTTCTTCAAGTTTCATGGAAGCATTGTTGGATTCAGAGTCCAAGATTTTACAGCAATATGTCCTTGCTTATGGCAGTAAGTGCAACACATTGCATCTTCTTAACAGGATGATTTGCCTTGTCCAATGGACCTTTGGCTTTTTGCTTCCTTTCCTTCAAAAGTTTCCTGTATGTGGCCATTCTCTTCCAACATCTAGAAACACTATGGTTATCCAAACCACAAAAGGAACATGCAATTCTTTTCCCATGCTTATATGGAAATTTATCATGCTGTACATAATCAAAAGGAACATGATTAGAACCAGATTTATACCTTTCTCTTTCACCTTTATTACCTTCATAAGGAGGTGAATTGAATGAAGAAGTAGCTCCCTTTGGAACACCATCAACCTCTTCAATGGTTTCAGAGTTTCCACAACTCTCTGGTTCAAGTGTATGATGATATACACCTTCTTTCTGCAAAGTATGCTTCACACTATTGCATTCCCCAAGAATACAATCTTGAGGTAGAAGACCTGCAATGAAACTCCCTCTTGGAGTTGTTTCAATTGTCTTCATGGTAGCTTTGGAACTCTCTCCATAAGCTTGTCCATAGCCAATACCCAAATACTTAGGCCTTTCCTCAACTATTATTGTCTCAACAATACCCTGTGCATGTTTGCCCAAGCCTTTTCCTTCATAACCCATCTTGGACGTTAACTTGGAACCTATGCCTCTGGTATGTTTTTCAAAAGAAACAATATAAACATTCTTATAGGAAATTGAAGACAAACTGGAATTATTTACCTCTTCTTCAAGCTGATACTTGACTAAGGCTTCTTTGGCAACAAAGAGTTGTGTCTCCAACTCATGCATCCTTTCCAGGTTCATATTTGCAATATGAAGTTGTCTCTTCATTTCTTGTAATTTGTCAGAAAGCAACTGATTCTCTTCCTTCATGGAATTCAAGTGCTCTCGAAGTATGATGCTCTTCCTTCCATCCTCATACATTTCTCTCACCATATCCATCATGATGAACAAGTCTTGCTTCATGTCTTCATCAAAGAATCTTGTGAAGAAAGAAGAATTTGAGGACTCACTTGTAGAAGTTGTCATTATCAAAATGAACAAAAGAACTTCAAACAAGTTAAACAAAGAGCTTATTCAAGCAACCTTTTGCAACAAACCTCTTTTGCTTCAAGGATTACTTTGAGGTCCTTTGGGATAAGAAGAATGCCTTCAGCCCTTCTTCCTTCTTGTCCTCTCCTAGACTTAGCTATCAATATCTTTCCCTTCACCTTTACAAACTCAAACAATAGTCAGTTTACAAACAATCAAACAATCAATCCTTGACTATTTAAACACCTTTCAAGTTAAGCAAGAAAATAAATGGCTCTGTCAATCAAGGATCCTGCTTTGATCAATCAAGCATCATGATACCACCTGCTTCATGATACCACCTGCTCTGGTATAACTTGAGCTCTGATATAACCTTCTTTGAAGGTGGGGTTAATCAACCTAATGCTCTGATATAACTTGGGCTCCGATACCACCTGATCTGAAATGGGGCACTAAAGGCTTCTTGTCAAACTTACAAGAACCTCTCCCACTCCAAAGCTTGTATATTCCCAAGATCTAGCTTATGATTGATAATTTGTGGAATTAAAAGTGCTTGAAAGAGGTGTATGCTTGTGTTTGTTCTTAGACTGTTCAAGTGCTTATGAACATTTGCTTATGTTGATGTAAAACACACATAACAGTAAATACAATGCAACAAATAAGCAAACACATGAGACAACAATATAATATGGAGTTCACCATGATATCTTGGGCTACGTCTCCTTGAGCTCTAATCAACTAGATTAGGCTCTTTGGGATTATGGCTTCAATTCTTTTACAAGTGCTACACTTAACTCCATTGGTTTACAAATGAACAAATGGGCTTAGAATGCCATCTTTATCCCTGGTTGTTTGGCTTTCTAGCTCTCGGCTCTCGGCTCTCAGCTCTTGGCTCTTGGCTCTCGGCTCTGGCTCTCGACTCTGGCTCTCGGCTCTTGGCTCTCGACTCTGGCTCTCGACTCTTGGCTCTCGGTTTTGACTCTCGGCTCTTAGCTCTTGGCTCTGGCTCTCGGCTCTAGCTCTTGACTCTTGCTCTCGGCTCTGTCTCTTAGCTCTAGCTCTGTCAAACCTCCAAACTCTAGTGGCTCTTTCGCTATCCTCCCAACCTCTGGTGGCACTCTACGAATCTGCGGCTCTCTAGAATTATGCACTCTGCTACGCTCAACTCTCTAGGAAATCACCCCTTTTCCATCGCCCCAATCTTTGGTGGCTTCTCGGCTTTCACCAGCTTCTGGTTTCGCTTGACCTCCAAGCGACCACTTCTCAATTGTGCTCTCTCTATTATCTCTCGGCCTCTACGAATCTATGCTAATTGTGTTCTCTATTTTTTTATAACACATTTGTTTTCGCCTCCCAAAATCATGGAAGACCGGTCATTTGATCAAAGAATCCGTTTTCCAATTGAAAGGAACGGCAACACAGGGTAACCCAATCGTTTTGCCTTCCTCCTACAGGAATCCCGAATTCGAACACATAATGGCAATACACAGGAAAACTCATGGAAACACATCATGAATCTTTTATCCGGATCTCAAATTATATGAAATCGCACTTATAATCCCATCAGGTACGCCTTTGGTTGCAATATCGCAATTACACAGGCGTAAGGCCAAGAAACCCAAACACACAGAAATACAAAGAAAATCTGCAAATCCAGGTTTCAAATTATATGCAGTCGCATTTATAAACCTCATCGGGTTCGTGCCTCAATCGCATATCACAATTGCAACAGGCATATGTCAACAGCCCTTTATATGGTTTCGATCTCGATCTCCGATCGCGCTATCGGTGCATTGCATATCGCATATCGCAATGTCCAACGGCCCGAGGTCTGTGCGACGTTAGTTGTATGGTTCCGATGTGATATATATATATATATTGCCGATGTCGATCGTCGATCCCAATTTATCGCTATCGCGAGTCACTTTGCCCGAGTTCCAATATCACATGAAGGCATTCCTCTAATGTGATATATCGAAGATCGCTATCGAGGAGTCCTTCTGCCTTTGCTTAAGTCCTCCCTTTGAACCTTTTTTGATGCAATTTTCTTTAAGAGCCCTTAATTCCATTTTTATAAGAAATTATCTCCTTTTCTAAGGATAATGGGCAATCTTATTTTTGCAATAACTCCTTCTTTCTAAGTCCATTCTGGTCCATTCAAATTGCAGTAGATTTAGATTGAAAAGATCTATGCAATGAGACTATTCCCAAGAGCATCCTTGGACTTTCATTTTCCTCTGTAAGGAAGATTTTTAGACATAGAAGTCTATGTTAGATCCATTTTGGATCATTGGAGTACCATATCAAGAAAAAATATCTTCAAAAATAAAATCTGCAACCACCTGTTATGTTGCTTTCGCCACAACTCTAGCTTCCACCCACTTAGCTACATAATCGGTGCAGACCAGAATGTAAACCTTCTTGTGAGACGGTGGGTTGAAAGGTCCAACGAAGTCAATGGCCCATTTTTCAAAAGGTTTGAGGATTATCTGAGGTTGTAGTGGCATCTCATCCAATTTCCCAGGCTGTCCCATCCGTTGACAATTGTCACATCTTCGGACATAATCTTGGGCATCACGAAGATAGAAGGCTAGTAGTATCCCACTTGCAGCACCCTGTGGCCTGTTCTTTTATCTGCAAAATTTCCTCCACAAGGGCCATCATGGGCAGCCTTCAGTATTTCATAGATGTCATCCTCTGATACATAGCGCCAAATCTGTTGATCAACCCCTGTATGAAAGAGGTACCCTGCCATCCACGAATATCAGGTACTTTGATGAATAATTTTCTATTGATCCCTGTTTGACAAATGACGAGGTAACTTCCCTGTAGCAAGATAGTTAGCAATATCTGCATACCACAGAGTGTTAGCGGAAATTGCAAAAATATGTTCATCTGGAAAACTATCTTCGATGGGTGTACCTTCAGCATTATTTTCTAGTCTAGACAGAAAATCAGCAACCACATTATCCTTACCTGGTTTATCTACTATGGTAATGTCAAACTCTTGAAGTAACAAAATCCATCTTGTAATACGACTAGGAGTAATGGATTTATTCATCAGATACCTGATTGCTACATGATCAGTATGTACAAAGGTGGGGTACCCGGTAATATAATGCCGGAACTTGTTGATGGCGTAGATGACAGCAAGGAATTCTTTTTCAGTCACTGTGTAGTTCAACTCAGTTGGAGCCAAGTTCTTACTAACATAGTAGACTGCATATGGTACCTTATCCACTTGTTGTCCCAAAACTGCCCCAACTGTTGTCTAAGAAGCATCCGCATGGATATGGAATGGTAATGTCCAATCCAACCCTCGAAGGATCGGAGCGCTACAGACAAGTTCCTTGATCTTCACAAAGGCTGCATCACAATCATCTATCCACACAAAATCTGCATCTTTTGTCAGCAATTGAAAAAGTGGATGGGCTACTTTAGCAAAGTTTTCTATAAAGCACCTGTAATAACCAGCACAACCAATAAAGCTACGTACCTGTGTGGGTGTTTTAGGTATCGGGAAGTGCAATATTACCTTTATCTTAGCTGGATCCATTTGAATTCCAGCAGTTGAAAGTAAATGTCCCAAAACTATTCCTTCCTCCATCATCATGTGGCATTTTATCATACTCAAAGAGACACGTGCATCTTTACATATTTCAAGTACTTTTCTTAGATTTTCCAACCCCTCCTTGAATGAATCCCCGTATGGAGTGAAATCGTCCATATAAATCTCAACACTGTCATCTACCAGATCAGAGAAAATCCCCAAAATTTCCCTTTGGAATGTTGCAGGTGCATTACAGAGACCAAATGGGAGGACCCGATATGCGAAAGTTCCCCAAGGACATGTAAAAGTGGTTTTATCCTAATCTTCGGGGGCTATCTGGATCTGGTTATACCCGCTAAATCCATCCAGGAAGGAGAAGAACTTCTTCCCAACCAAAGTATCCAAGACTTGGTCAATGAATGGTAATGAAAAATGGTCTTTCTGTGTTGCCTTATTTAATTCTCTGTAATCCACGCATATCCGCCATTTACCATTTTTCTTAGGAACCATCACTAATAGGGAAACCCATTGACTGTCCGAAATGGGGTAGATAAATTCCACATCCAATATCTTTTGAAGTTCTTCCTTGACAAGGTTTTTCAGAGCAGGGTTCATCCTTCTATGAGGCTGTCTCACAGGATGATAGTCCTCTTTGATGTATATATGATGGGTGCATAAATTGGCAGGGATCCCTTTCATGTCTATATAATCCCAAGCAAACGCTTCCTTGTGTTCTCGAAGAACATCCAAGAGCTATTTCGTCTGGGATTTTGACAGATCTAGATTGATATTCAGGGTCTTCCTTGGCTCTATTTCCACCAAAATGCTGGCAGGGGACGCAGCTATAAGTAGCTCATCAAATCCATTGGATGTTCTGATACTCTCTTGCATTTCACAGCTCAAGACAAACTCTAGAATTTGTTGATTTGAGTCTGAAACAGAACAAGGATCACTAATAAAGGTAGTAATTGTATCATCTTTTGTTTCTGTTTTCAACTAAAGGGCTTGTCCAATAGTAAGGACTAGCCTTAATTCCTCATTTTCAGATTCGAATTCTGCCTCTAGTAAAGGTTTCTTGTGGCCTGATGGTTTTGCTGATGGACTGGGTTTTGCAAGAGGATATAACATTAAATTATTAGTACTTTGTCCATTCGAGATAACCATATGTCCAGATCGACACCCAATATAAGCATCTGTCGTTGCCAGCCACGGTCTTCCCAGAATCAGGGGATGGCCACTAGCTGGGGATTGCGTTTGCAGCACTAGGAAATCCACAAGGTAGTGCCATGAATCAACTGAGATTGTAATATCTTCTAACTTCCCTACTGGTTTAACCATGGATCGATCTGCCAGCTCTAACACAGTAGGTGTAGGTTTCAAGTTCTGAAGACCCAATGCCTGCATAGTCTCAGCAGTAATGACATTTATGGCAGCGCCCAAATCTACCAGCACGTTTGGAATTTCTATTCCATTAATTTGCACGGTTAAAATTGGGTTCCCTAGATCCCCATATTTCACAGGCATGATCTTCCCCATCATAAAATCAGATAGCTTCCCCACCACATGAATGGTGAGTGGGTCCCTTGATTTCTTTTTAGGCTTCTTAGCACAATATTCCCTGAGAGTTTTTGCATATATAGGTACGTCCCTCATAGCTTGTAGCAGGGGAATATTAAAAAACAAATTTTGCAGCTCCCCTAACAAATCGAACTCAGCTTGAGGGATCTGTTTACTCAAAGCCAACCTTTCTGGATAGGGCGGTTCAACTTGGTGTTTTTGAGTAACTAGTGGTTGAGGAGGTGTATGATTTTTGTTAACTTGGTTTGATTCCTCTTCGACCATTTCTGGTTCCTTTACCTCATCACCAACTTGTTCAGTGATATCAAGTGAGGGTTGAGCATCTACTACCCACCCAGATCTTAAATTCATCTCATACAATTCTGCAGCGGAGATGTTGTATGAAGGTAGGTTGAGGGTCTCAACTTGCTGAGCCCCTTTATTGTTAGGATTTGGATTGGGTTGGATGGGAAGTTGAGGATGAACAGGTTGATTGCCAGGGGCTACATTAGAGGGAAATTGGAGTTGTTTTTGTGGCATTGACTGGGGAAACTGCCCAAGAGGACAAGGTCCTCGCCAGTTAGAAGTCCACAAGGAACTCGAACTAGCTTGAGGAGCCCATTGCTGCCAAGGCAGAAACTGGTATTGGCGTCACATAGGTGGATAAGGCATGGACTGGGGACCCATATCAAAATTACTAAAATATTGGGATGGATCTGGAAACATACATTGATTTCCCATTGATGGCCGAGGTTGCCATGGCTTTTTAGGTCCCATAAAGTACAGCTACTCCATCTCTTCGCCTGTCCCTTGAAAAACTGCTTTCAATCCTGGCAAGGATGGGCATGAACTTGTCGCATGATTCAACTCATAGATTGTACACACCTCTACAAAGATTAATGGGCATTCCCTCTCTAGGTGTTTCTTCCTGCACTTTGGGAAAAATATAGCCATAGTTCTTTCCAATTCTAGTTGTCTCTGTTTTACCTGCAGTGTGTCTATTTGTTCAGACAAGGTACTCAGGATATCAGTCCTCAGGCTGTCCAGCAGATTTCCAATTTCTACTTTTGTGACACCTCCACCAGATAATTTTTTTGATCGAATCCCTTGTTTATTCCTTGCTACTCCCCTTGAGCACTGGATGCACAATTCGCAGATGGTGCCAAAGTTCTCCTTCGATATATCTCCCTTTCTGACTATATTTAACAATTCCAGAGAGTCCTCTCGAAAGGCCCAGAGAAGGATAATTTTCAAAATGTCATTAGCCAGGTCAGAGTGACCTGATCTTTGCAATCTGTATTTAAAGCGTTCCACACATTTTTCCATATTTTCGTCCTCTTTCTGTGTAAACTTGAAAAGTTCTTCCTTAATGTCCTGTGATTTACAATAATCCTGGTACTTCTCTAGGAAATCAGTTTTCATATCCTCCCATGGTGTGATAGTCCTTCCCCCAAGACCCATAAACAATCGCAATGTTGTCCCTTTTAGAGTAGCATGGAATATTTTCAATTTATAAGAATCCGTTATATAATCATATCCCCGTCACACAATGTCAAATTCAAACAAAAATGTGTCGAGATCTTCTAAAGTAAGCCCATGGAAGCTAGGTAAAGTTGTTAAAGGAATGGGCTTTGTTGGTGCACCAGTCCCAAGATCCCCAATTGGGAAGTCAATAGTGGAGGTTGTAGGTGCCATGAATATCCTCCAATACTCACTGGGGATTTTGGCAGGCTCCGCAGGGAATGATAGAAGGGATCTTATCACAGGAGCTTGAGTTGCCTTAACAGCACTCCCCCTATCCTTTGGTGATAAAAATGTCCCTACAATTTCTTCCCTTCTGTCATAGTGGCTTGACCCTTCAGACCTCTTCTCTGCAACCTCTTCTTCCCTACTAGAATGGGTTGGTTCCTCGGATGTTCTACTTGCAACTTCTTCTTCTTTTGCTACGAGCAATGGTACCCCTTTATCAAGTGTATTGTTGCTTATCTCTTCAGCTGTTGGAAGGGTCTTCTGTATCAAATCAGTAGGGGGTGTTGAGAACAGCATTGGTTGATCTACAAATTGTCCTTCCAATCTTGTCTATATACCTGGCCTTACAGCAGCATGAGAAGATGCCTCTGATTCAGCTTTCGCGATGATTTGTTGGATATAAGTGTTCCTTCCCAAATCCTGTCCTCCCTTCTTTGGGGCTCTTCCTCTACCCCTTTTATTTGAATATTTGTTCATACAAGTTGATGTGATGAAAATATCGATATCATCACAATGCTTAAGACCTGGAGCAGGGCGTCAAAAGACCATTCCCTCCCCAGGACAAGAGATCAGCGGAAAGGAAAACAGCTTAAAGAAAAAAGAAACCTAGGGTTCAGGGCCTAGAGCAGGGTGTCAAAGGACCCTTCCCTCCCTAGGACAAGAACCCAAACAAAAGAAAAGAGTACACACAAGGGAATCCAACACTCAAAACCTAAAGCAGGACGTCAAAGGACCACTCCCTCCCCAGGACAAGAGATTGGGTTTTCCCAAAATCAAAACAAACAAGAATGCAAAAATAATTTAAATTCAGGGCTTGGAGCAGGGCATCAAAAGACCATTCCCTTCCCAGGACAAGAACCCAAACAAAATAAAAGAATACATACAAGGGAATCCAACATTCGGAACCTAAAGCAAGGTGTCAAGGGACCACTCCCTCCCAGGACAAGAGATTGGGTTTTCCCAAAATCGAAACAAACAAGAATTCAAAAATAATTTAAACTCAGGGCCTAGAGCAAGGTGTTAAAAGACCACTCCCTCCCTAGGACAAGAGATTGGGCCTAAAAATGGATATAGAAAAACAAAAACAAAGAAATAACTACTCTCAAGACCTGGAGCAGAGTGAGAAAACTCGTTCTCTCCCCAGGATGAGAGATTGACCCTCTAGTCGATACAAATCGTGTCTTGCACCTTGTTAGCCTTCCCCGACAACGGCGCCAAAATGTTGGTGTCTAGGTATGAACAAATTCGTCAACCCTTTTCCTACATTAATTCATCAATCCGGGTGCGTACTCTTTTCAAGGTAACGCGCAAGGTATATGCAAGGGAAAGATTACACTCTACATCAACCAAGGGTTCGTGGTTAAGAAATAAAAACATCATTGTAACAGTAACAGAAATAATTGCGGAAATTAAAAAGGCATTCACAACCATCTCTGTAATATGCAACAACAATAAAGAAATAAATGCAGCAAGTAAAACAACACACAAAAAGGAAACACGTAGCACCTGATCAGAAGAGTGGGCCCAGCTCTTTGATCATGGCTGCGTTTACTCACAACCGAAGATCGAACAACAAAGCGTCATATTTTATTAATCTGAAGAAAATTTTTACAATGCATCCCTTGGTATGGCCAACCCCCCACACAGGAATGATCCATATTTTATACAATACAGGGGGTGATAACATATTTCCCTGAAACCCGGCAACTGCATGCCCAAAAATATACGTCAGTTCAAAACAGCATTAGTGCCGAGAGAGAGAGAACAGAAATGATCCAAAATGGATTGGGAACAGCTACAAGTTGGTTATGTTGTTTTAGCGCTACTGGACGACTGTTGTGAATCGCAAAATTGCCACTATATGCTGGAAGATCAACACCTATTCTCTGTAATCTGCGGACATAACACATTTTAGTGGCTCACATAGGTAAAACCCTTTTGTTACTTCATTAATTAAATATTCCAAGAGATAGAGAAAGGAGGGTCACCTCATAGATTTAGCACAATAGATACATGTTAATGGGTGTAAAAAGGATGAAAAGATGAGTGGAAATGCAAGGAAAAGGTAGGCAGATTTAGCGCCCAACAGAAAGAAATGGGCGTTTTTGGAAACCATGTGAAATGGTTTCTACATACAGAATGAGGTAAAACACATTTTTACTATGAAGCTGACTTTTTCCAAATACATAGAGGTAGATGATATTTACGGCAGGTTAACAAAATTGACAATACCAGATGAAAAGATATGGGAAGAACTGGTTGATTTACTGGATTAAAACAGTAATTTGGGAGTAGTAAGACAGCAGCCTGCACATCAGCAAGCACGACAGTCATTTCAGCAACGTAGCACAGTTTCGGTTTGACTCAGCAACTGAAACCATCAAAACAGGGCCACCTTTCCTTTCAGTTGTCTACGTGACCTATTTGTCTACCGAGATTAGATCATATTGTTTGTAATTACACTAATAATATATTATCGGTTTGACAGCTATTTTGTAAAGGATTTTTGTAATTTTCAGTGTAAATACTTCACTATTTGAAGTATTAAGGGTTGATTTCCGAATGTAGATTCCTTTTGCATATTGTAACTTTGAAAGTGTTGGAGCATCAATAATACAAGGACCTTTCATAGGATTCATGTGGTGTGCTAAATGATGATGTATTCCTTCTGTTTATGTGTTTAAACAATGTCTTTATTTCTCTATTATTCTAAATATCTGAACTATTCAACAGAAACTGTGATAAATAGGATTTGTCACTTAGAGCACCCTATTTTGGTTGTTGGTAATTTTAATGTTTTCTATTGAATTAAAATCAAGGAATTCTTAATTTCTCCTTGATTTCTACTGAACCTTACACTTATGTCATTTCACCATCCATTTAATTTCCGAAAAGATCCAAATAGTCCAACCTAGCTTGCCCTGTGAGAACTCCTCTAAAAATTGATGTAAAGTCTAGTTTAATCTATAGACTCCATAGCTCAATGGAATTATAACACTCAAATCAACCAAAACCATTTCAAACAAAATAAATAGTACACTCATAACTAGCCTAAAATTCACATAAAACAAAGCTAAATTAAACAGAGAGATACCTCTCTGAAGCTGGCAGGGCTAGATCCCAGCTTCCAAAGTGGTTTTGATGTTGTCCTATGTGTTTACTCCCTCAACCTCAAAAATACATAACGGCAACAAATGTAAAAATGCTTGTGAAGATCTGCAAAAGAGAGTTATATATTAGTAAAAACTAAAAACAAAACTGAATCTAAAAAGTAAAGAAATGAATGAAAGTGAGTATGTGAGACTTACCATTGAAGAAGTTCATTTAATCTTACCTGAGAGATATGACTTTCTCCAATGCAAGGTAACTAACTCAAAATCATTATTTATTAAATCTAAAATGTTAAGTAATGAATTTTAGGATTACATTCACCTCGATTTCACATAGGATGACAATAGTAATGACTATAACTTTCTCAGAAGTACTTGTGAATCAAAGATTGCCAAAACATAGCAATTCTCCACACATGTTTTTCTAAAAGCGTTATTGTCAATGTGATGGAGTTTTGCAAAATAAAGACAATCATGTGATTTAAAAGTATCTGATATGTTTTAAATCACTTTATCATAAAATGAGAAATAGATGTTGAAAATATTAAATTCATTGCTTGCTTAATGAAATCTGCAATGAAAACATAAAATAATCTAATCTAAATTAATCTACTCCTAATTACTAACTAAATGGAGGGAAAATGACTAGGTATAGTCATACTTCCAATGTAACCATTCTCTCGTTTCATTACCTACCTGTATATACAAGTCAAACATTAGTAACAATATGATGAAAACAATCAAAATGAAACAAAATTTATTATTCACATTTAGTGTAAAATTATGTACAAAAATAGATTTATTTAAAATTAACTTGTTAGTAAACCATCTCTTTTGGAAAGTATTCTCTAAGAAAATATCAATGGGATCATCAAAGAATTGATGAATATTTGTTAGAGAGTGAAAACTTTCCAAAGGAGATGATGACAAGTCATGTTGTGAAAGAACATTCTCAAGATTTCGATTTCACTAATGATGAAATGATTGGAATGAATTTCTGAATATCGAATTAAATTGGAAACGAAAATATTTTTATATTCAGGATTATGAGCAACCATTTCATCATTTTCATTTAATAAATATTGAGGATATTCAATATGGCAAGATTGAACATGCTTGCAAAAGGGAAAGAAAACAAAATGGAAGGATGGAAAAAGAAATAAATTGTTATGAAAACTAAAATTACAAAATAATTTTACAAGGCAATTCTGGAACTCATCTTGGATTTCAGTCAATGAATTGCCACTAAAAGGACATTCCCTGAAAAACTTATAAACGCAAGTTTCTAAAAGAGAATCAGAATGAAATACGTTAGAAACTTGCAAAGCTAAATCATCAAAATTCTCAAAATTAAGTTTGTGTTAAGAAAAAGGAAACAAAATTAAAGCGTGTGAATCTTCACAAGATAGATTAGTTTTCAAAATTGGTGCACTTTGTACAAGATGTGATTTTTTATCTTCATTGTCATGATAATCGTCATAAATTACCTTCTTCTTATGAAAATTAAATGGCTAATCTGAATTAACAAAATCAGAAAATACAAAAGAAGGTTTTGCAATTAAAGATTTATCATCCAAATGAGTAATAGATGCAAAATTTTCAGAACAAGGATTAGGAAAATTATCACTTGAAAGATTAAGATGATCACCATTGACTATATTCCCGATATGAAAACAAATCAAGATAAAGAAAATAATGCATGCTAGAATATAATGATGGCTGAAATGATTCATTTATACAAATTTTCGTATTAGATTCTTGTTTTAAAAAAGTTTTTTCAAATGTAATTACATGTTCTAAATTTTCTGAATTTTCCTTTAAAGAAGATAAAACAATATGTTCATTATCCAAATCTTGTTGTAAATTAAATTTTATTGGAACTATTGATTGATCACATGTATCATTAAAAATTGTTGCAATAACATTTTCAGATTCTGTATTTATAATGGAAACATTTGTTTCAGAACTGAGAAAATGAAAATTACAATTTTCTAAGAATAAAGGTTGTGATTCAATTACAGGTTCGGGTTCCATAAAATCTTTTAATGGTTCAAGACTAGTTAATGAGTTAGACGTGTCTTGTTCTTCATTAGTCGATTTATTATTTTCAAGATGGCAAGAAACAAGAGAAGTGAAACGTTCAATTAAATCTTCAATTGAAGGAAAATCATCTAAATGAAATCTATAACAAAATGACCAAAATCTATTATAAAAATCATCTAAAGATTCATTATCATACATGTAAAGATTGTCTAACTCTAAACACAAACTATCATAACTGTAATTATGATGTGATTTTAGAAATACCAGGCAGAAATGTTTCCATGAATGAATTGACTTTGGAGGAAGCACCAGGAACCATTTGCAGATTCGTCCTCTAAACATAAGATCAAAAAGCCTGCAAATCTCATTATCAACGATTATATTAAATGACTTACATTTATTAATAAAATCAGAAATATGATTTAATGCAGAAATATTACTCTCACCGTCGTACTTTAACTTTGATAAGGACTCAATCTACTTCTTGGGCATGCCTCATGTAGGCTTGGGTGAATTAAATGCATGACCAAGTGTAGGAATGCATATGGGAGCCATGATTAGTTAAAAAATGATATAAACAAAATTAAACAAATAACTAATTCAAGGCCCTCCTTCTAGTGCCAAAATGTTGATGCCTCAAAATTCGTTGCACCAACATGGGGGAAAACCACCCGGTCTAGACCTTAAAGCAATTCCTTTTCCTTTTGGAATGGTGGCTCCAACTGGTTTAACTAGGTCGAGTTACCTTTTCCCAATCACTATCGGTTTTAAATATGTCTTTAATTGCTAATAGCTAGGGACATCGGATCAATTATTCTAGCTGATCAGGCAAGAAGAATGACCCTTAAGTTGTTTTTGTGGAACAACCAAACCAATCTAAAGCTTTGCCTCGAAGAGAGGAATTTTAAGATAACACATGCATGATTTAACTAGTATGCAATTAATCTATCCTATCTTGATTGAAGGAAAGAAGAATCCTTCTCCCAATCAAGAGTTGATTTATTAAAAGAAAACATTAAGGAATTGAAATAAAAATGAAGGAATTAGATCAAGGAGATAGCTCTCGAGATCTAATTCCTTATTGATCTAAATACTAACAATCAAACACTTAGTAAGTAGTTACATAAGTTTTTGATTTAAGCATAACCAATTCCTAAGGTATATGGATATAAAATATATTTATTTCTCGAGTTTACTTGTTATTTGAATGTGATCTTAAATGGTTGTCTTTAGTACATGGTAATAAAATTAATCATATACTAAAGGAAATGAAAACATTAAAGATTAATTATTTTAATTAAATAATTAATTAAAAGAATTGTTAAAGCATATATCGCCATCTAAATAAAATAATAAGTTGTTGCTAGATGTATTAAAAAATTACAGCACTGGCATATTCAGAAATGAGATGATGTTGAACTGTGTTAATAATGTACATATAACAGACAAATTGAAAGATGGAATGAACATTAAAACATTGACAAAAATACCCGATGTAGCACGCTCATTTTGTAAAATTCACAGTCTCGATCCCTTTTATTCATCTCAAAGCTCTCCAAAAGTATAGAAATGCAACTAGCTGAAGCTTCTTTGAGTAAAAGAAAAAGAATCGAGATCCTATCATTCTATTAAAAAGACTAAGAGGTACAATAATGGAAGCCTCAAATTCTTTCTTTTTCGAATTCTGGACACTGGCCAATCTATTAGGACAGAGTTGGAGATACAAAAATGCAAGCCCCCAAGGCTTTATTTCTCATATTTTGGACCCCTTATTCGATCCATTCAATGGATTTAAATATCAATACAATTTTTTAATAATAGGACTGCACATAACACTGAGGAAATTAACAGAATCCCTCAAATCTTGAAAAAAATAAAAAATAGTTTTCAAAGATAATCTTTTGAAAATGCCATTCTAACTTATTGGCCTCGTATTTTGATCATAGGATCCTCACATTTGCAGATTTTGTCGGTATGATCTGCTTCTTTCTCTGCACAATTTTCTCCTCTTCATTTTCTTCGTTGTCGAATTCTTCGTTTATACCTGGAAAACGATAAACCATGGATAAGCAATCATAAATCAAAACTATGCTTTTAGAAGAAAAAAATAAGATCGAATAAAAATATATGGGTCATTTGTTTAAATCGCAATCGCATTGGAATCGGGGATAGAGTCCAGCATAATTGCAATACATTGGAGCGGATATGAACCGTATCGCAATCGAATCTCAAACAGGGACTATATTAAAACAATTTCATTAAAATAGGGAGCATTCCTTATTGAGATCAAATCCTAATAACAATGGAAAAGGTTGAATCGCAATTGTGATTAACCAAGGAGTAGAACCTATCCTTATCGCAATGCCACTTTAAACCGAGGCAGGAATAATGTGAGGCATGTGGATTTTGCGATTGTGATATCGCAATCATGAAAGACCGGGGATAGGGTGAACGTAATCGCATCAACGGAGTGGCACAACGCTAACAGTCCCGAAAGATTTGCGATTTGCGATCTGCGGGATGACGTGGAGAATGACATGGTGGATGATTTCATAGGTGACATGCATCTGACGTCACTGATGACATCATATCACAATCACAATCGGTATGGGGCATCATATCGCAATCGTAATCGGCATGGGGCATCATATCGCAATCACAATCGGCATGGGGCATCATATCGCAATCGCAATCGACATGAGGCCCGCGGATGCGAGGAATGTATTAAATGAAGTGTATAATCTCATCGGGTTCGAAATGATCGCAATCGCAATTGGCATGCGCCAGGAGGCATGACCCTTTGGTATTTGCGATCGTCGTGGACGAGGGGAATTTATGGACTAGCATGTATAATCTCGTCGGGTCCAGCTTATATCGCAATCGATGGTGCAAAGCAGGGTATGGACTTAAGCCTTTGGATCTTACGATGTCCCAGGTGCTAATTTTTTATTCTGCGGATTTAAATCTGTGATCGGGTCCGCATTGAATATCGCATATCAAAATCAGTTAAGGTTAAGATTTAAGTTTTGTGGTTATTGTGATCTGCGGACACAAGGGATTTATACAATTGTATTGACTCTATCGTCGGGTCCGTTATTAAAATCAAATCACAATGGATTTATGGCGAAGGGGTCTTGCCTTATGTTTATTTGCAATGCGTGGGAGCAGGATTTTGGATAAGTTGGAGTTTTAGTTCCGATTATTATTATTATTATTAAATAACCCATGTTTAATACTTAGGGCTTAAAAAGCCCAAGTATGAGTCTTGGTCTCAGGGGCTATTTGGAAATGATTTTGATAATAAAGGTTAATACTTGGGTTTTAATTAAAAAGCCTAATTATTAAACTTTGGTTATGGGATTTTATTAACAGTTTTTTATGTCGATTTTCTATTTTTTAATTCTTTGTTTTTTTAAGAAATAAAATCAAAGGCTTTTTAAAACTAAAGGGTCCCTATTTTAATATAATAAATTTCATAGGAAAATTATAATATATAAAAATGGGGGTTGTTGAACAGTACAACAGGATACAAGATTACTCATTGCATTTTGGACTAAATTGTGGGAGAAGATGGACATAAAGTTGAAGAGGTCTATAGCTTTCCATCCATAGACAGATGGGCTGATAGAAGTAGTCAATTAGACTTTGGTGCAACTTTTGAGGGGTTACAATCATAATCATATGAAGACTTGGGACAAAAATATGGTATATATATATGTATAACACTCCTATAATAGAGTCGTCCACACTTCTACTGGTAAGTCCCCATGTGAAACTTTGTTTTGGATATTTTCTACCTTCACCTTTGGATATTGCATATGGGCAACAAGGAGGATTAAGGGAAGATCTTACAGGGGATGCCTTGACGGTTGATAAAATTATAGGAAATACTAGGAAAATTCATATATAGGTACAAGAGACACTGCAAAGGTCACAAGAAAAATAAAAGGTGATACATGATCACCATAGAATAGAGAATAGTTCAAGGTAAGAGACAGAGTATGGTTACAATTGAACAAGGCCAGGCTACATTATCCAAAATAGATCTTGTATAAAACATCTAAGTCTAAGTCTTCATATGTATTAACTATCAGAAAACATTATTGCAGAGAAAAACACTAGGAATGGCAGAAAATAGAGCTAAGCGGAACGTAAAGCCTCATTGCACTGGAGCCATCGGATTGGACAGATCAACAGCCCAGATTAAATCGGGATATCGCATCTGGAGAGGCCAGCGGAGTATATCAGAGGCAACCCTAAGGGAAATGCAACTGCGATCAATGATACAACGTGAGTCGTTGATCAAGCGCGCAGATCAACGGTGGACATGAACGGAAACATATCGCATCGCAATTCTCTAAGAGGAGGACTTAACACAGGTTGTAGGCTTAAGCGATATGCGATGGCCGCATTATCACATCGCAAAGAACCAAGGGACAAGGACGGAACCCGTAGACTTAAGACTATGTGATGAGCGCTTCATTGACAGTCGTTGGATCTGGAAAGGAATGGACAGTTGCGATTGAAATCGGTGATCGGAATGATCGGGGTGATTGGAGATCGGGGATCGAGAGCGCAACAGAGCAAAGGACCATTGAAGCAGTGATACCGCCAATGCGTCGATAGCCGATGAGGCCGATCGGAGCAATCGGGGATCGGAGATCAGAGAATCGCAATGCAAAGGGACTAAGCAATATGCGACTTGCAACAACGATAAAAGACAGACCCGAGAGGATTATAGGGCGGACTTTATATCTTTTGAAGTCCGGCTTGGTCGGATTTTCCACTGTTTTTAGAGTATTTCCTGTGTATTTCTCTATGTAAACAGAGAAGCGATTCTTTGGGATTTTCACCCGCGCTGGTCCTTTCTGTTTGAAAACAGGTGGCCACCATACCTTAGAGCGTTTTGCAATGATTGTTTAACGCTCAATAGGGATTTGAATGGATAGCGGCCGGGAGCCAGAAAGCCTGAGAATGGAGTTGAACAGACAACGCCGATAGGTTTAAAAAGAGCCATCCCATGACAGTTGAGGGAGATGGTCAGAGAAGTCAATTGAAGACAGTCACAGAAAGACAGTCAGTCAGTCAGATTGAGGTAGATTGGATAGAGGAACAGGACAGAGGGAGAGTCTGTGCACTCTTTTAGACTCGAGGTTTCTGAGCAGATCCCTCTTTGATGTCACTGTTGGTTGAGACTCTGTTTTTTAGCTCACTCTTGTAATAATCTGTTCCTGAAGACTTAATATAGAAGTTGACATTGATAACTGGACCAGGAGACGTAGCCAGGAAGTTTGGTGAACTCCTTTATTATTTTGGTTGTGTTAATGTGTGATTGTTGTGTTTTCTAATTGTTAATTGTCTATATTATTTGCAATATTTTCGATTCGTTGAACTAAGTAATATAGGCATTTTCCTACACATGAGTCGGTAACACCTTTTCTTCTTGATTTAGTATCCATTTTGGATCAAGTGGTATCAGAGCATTTGGTTTTGTTAAGGTTAGACAAGCTTTTGCTGGATTTTGAATGCTAACTATATTAAAGCTCAGACTAGGAGAAGGAGAACTTGTTGAGGCTAATCCAAAGATTGGAAGAGTCTATTCTCATAGGAGAATGGCAAAAGAAGCTCCATTGGGATCAGAATCTCAATTTATAGAAAGTTTTAAGACACTCCAAGCCATGGTGGAAGAGATGTATCTGGAATTTAAGAAGAGTCGAGGTGAAAGCACTTCAACACCTAAACCAGAAAAAGGAGCAGAGGAACCTTTTCTATTTGCCCCTCTAGAAGGCAAAGGGAAAGGGGAAATGCTCCTCCACCATCTCCTCCATCATCACCTTCATCATCCTCATCATCTTCTAGCTCTTCTAAGAAGAAGAAGAAAACTTCCTTAATCAAATCAGATGTGAAGTTTGATTTGCAAATTTATGATGGAGAACTCAATGCAGAAAAGATAGAAAATGGGATAAGACAAATTGATGTATATTGCATGGTACAAAATATTGATTCAGAAAGGAAGAAGATTTAGCTGGCTAGCCTTCGACTTGGAGGAACTGCACTAGTATGGTGGGAAGGCAAGACACAAGTTCATTTGCAAAAACATGGTAAAATCATTTCTACCTAGAATGAATTTGTTTCTGTTATCAAAAGAAATTATATCCTTTAGCTTACATGCAGTAGGCAATGATGAGTTGGCAAACTCTTCGTCAGTTGAAGGGTCAAAGTGTACAAAGTTATACTTAGGAATTCAAAAAGAGAGCTTTAACTCTATCTATATCATTAGATTCACCTGAGACTTTATTGAAGTATATAGGTGGTCTTCATAGCTATTTAAAGCATACTATTCTCATGTTTAATCCCACTAGCTTAGATGATGTATCAGTTCAAGCTACACATCTAGAAGCTAGAGGTAAGAATGTAAACCCAGAGGTTGGGGGATCATCTAAATATTTTGTAAGCAAGAGCAAGGAAAAGAAGAAACTGAAATGGAAGGAGAGGAAAGCAAACACTGTAAAGAAGGATAAACCTTCATGCACTCATTGCAAGAAAGAAGGACACGATGAGGCACACTGCTAGTCTTTGCATCCAGAACGGAAACCTAAGAAGTTTGGTGGAAAGAAGAAAAAGAATGTTTCTACTATTTAGCAGGACTTGGGATCATATTTGGGCGATGAAACAATAGTTACAGCCACAGGTATTAAAGGTAAATATTCTGAAGCATCCACAAGTAATTTTTCACAATTTGTTGATAATGAGGATAATGAGAGGGAAAGAAATGAGCTTTTTCGTATTAGAGTAATTTCCAAGCATAATACGATTGCTAATTTATTTGATAGCGGGTCACAAGTAAATTTGATTTCTAAAACAATTGTAAAGAAGTTGGGGTTACAAAAAAAACCTCATGAGAAGCCATATCCATTAGGTTGGGTGTGTGATAAAACAAAGCTACAAGTAACGAGACAATGTAAACTTAGGTTTTCTATTGGATCAACATTTGTAGATGAGGTTGAGTTAGATATAGTTCCATTGGATATATGTGGTATTGTTTTGGGAAGTCCATACTTGTATGATAGGAAAGCTATTTTCTATAGAGCTGAGAATAAGTATCAACTCACTAAAAATGGAATAGACTACATGGTAAGAGCTCATAAACTCAATGTAACTATTCTCTCATAAACTCAAGACAGATGAAAAGAATTGTGAATTCAAGTAAGAAGTTTTTACTAATGGTTGTAAAGGCAAAGGATCCTAAAAAATCCAATGCATTTGAAGGCTATGATTCTAAACAGAAAGGTGATTTAGTTAAATTTGTTTCAGAGTATGATGTTCTATTTCGAGAACCAAAAGGTCTGCCACCCAAGCGAGAAATAGTACATGATATTTATTTGTAGCAAGATGCTCCATTACCTAACATTGGAATGTACAGGTTGTGAGCTTTAGAGAATACAGAGATAAAGAAGCAGGTACAGGAGTTACTAGATAAAGGGTTTATACACCAAGCACATCACCATGTGGATCTCCAGTCGTGCTGGTGAGAAAGAAAGATGGTTCGTGGAGAATGTGCATTGATTATAGAGCACTAAATAAAATAACAATCAAGAATCGTTATCCTCTTCCTCGTATTGATGATTTATTAGATCAATTGAAAGTAGTTTATTTTTATAAGTTAGACTTGCAAAGTGGTTATCATCAGGTCAGAATTGCAGAACAGGATGCATGGAAGAATGCTTTCAAGACAAAGCAAGGACTTTATGAATGGTTGGTTATGCCTTTTGGCTTAACTAATGATCCTGCTACATTATGAGAGTCATGAATGATGTACTCAGACCATTTATTGATGATTTTGTAATTGTTTATTTAGATGACATTCTTGTTTTTAGTAAGACATGGGAAGACCATGTAAAGCATGTAAAGCAGACTTTAGATGTTTTAAAAAGGGAAAATCTCTATGTTAAACTGTCAAAATGTGAATTTGGCAGAACATCTTTAAATTATTTGAGTTATATTGTAGGGGGTGGTGAATTGAAGATAGATCCCTCTAAGGTTGAAGTCATTGTGAATTGTCCTAAACCCAAATCTGCTACAGAGGTTAGGAGTTTCCTAGGGGTAGCACAATACTGGAGAAAGTTTATTGCTAACTTTTCTTTGATTGCAGCTCCATTACATGCTTTAACAGGATTGAAACAGGTGTTTAAGTGGGGAGGCAAACAACAGAAAGCCTTCGACACCTTAAAAGAGAAAATCAGTACAGCACTAGTACTAGCACTACCAGATCTTCAACATCCATTTGAGATTGAGACAGATGCCAGTGACTATGCCATGGGAGCAGTGTTGATGCAACACGGAAAACCCATATGTTATCATTCTAAGACATTTTCTTCTGCAATAGTTAATTATCCCACATATGATAAAGAATTGTATGCATTAGTACAAAGTGTGAAAAAGTGGAAACATTACCTAATGGGTAAAGAAACAATCATACATACAGATCATCAACCACTTCAATATTTGCACTCACAAACTAAATTGCAGCAATCAAGACATTATAGATGGATGGGTTTTCTACAGCAATTTCATCTTGTCATCAGATATAAGAAGGGCATACACAATAAGGTTGCAGACATGTTGTCAAGACCAATCATAAATGCATCTACTATACTTAAGCATAAATCAGTAATGCATGAAAGTTACATTGAATAATATGCTCAAGATGTAGATTTTAAAGATGTATATGCAACTTTAAGTCATGGCAATCAAGTAGAAGAATTGGATTATTATGTAAAGGACCAACTCTTATATCATTTGGGAAGGTTATGCATTCCACAAATTGAAAGAGTTAACATAATTTGAGAAGCACATACTTCTCACATATCAGGTCATTTTGGTGTAAGTAAAACAGTTGCACAATTGCAAAGGTTCTGTTATTGGCCAAGAATGCATGAGACAGTTTCTAGATATATCAGAGGGTGTACTATGTGTGCTACAAGCAAGCCCAATAATAGGAAATTAGTCTTGTACACTCCACTTCCAATTCCTTCTCGTCCTTGGGAAAGTGTTTCCATGGATTTTGTTGGGGGATTACCAAATTCTAGAAAAGGTCATGATTATTTGTATTTTGTTGTGGATAGGTTCAGTAAAATGTGTATCTAATACCATGTAACAAGCAAGTTACAACTGAACAAACAGCAAAGTTTTTCTTTCATAATGTATGGGTTCAATTTGGTTTACCCACTTCTATTGTATCTGATTGAGATTCTCGATTTGTTAGGAAGTTTCGGTCAAGTTTATGGGAGTTGATGGACACTAGGTTGAAGAAAAGCACGGCATTTCATCACAAACAGATGGTCATACAGAAGTGGTCAATAGGACAGTGATCCAGTTGCTCAGAGGTTATTGCAGCAAGCATACCAAGCTTTGGGATGAGCATTTGTGTTATGTGCAGCATGCTTACAACCGTGCCAAGCACTCTTCTACTCAGAGATATCCTTTTGAGACTTGTTTTGGTTTTGTTATCACTAAAAAGATTTCAAAAGAAAAGGGTAAGGTAAAGAAGAATTGATCTAGGTCATTCTCATGCTCCTTTCATGCATAAGAAGAATTTGGCAAACTCAGGGTCAGCATACATCAGAGTTCTTTGAAGGTCCAAACAAGATTTGAAGGGATTGCATACTTATTATGTGGTCTTGGGGATGGGCATCTATTCAACTTCATATTGAATATGAGCATTGGAGAGTTGTCTGAATGGAAGAAGATTTTGTTGGGTACAAAAGCTATCACCTTGAGGACTTTTCACTCTAAGAACACAACACATGTGTTTACAGCATCAGACAGGCCGACAGTTATTTACAGTAGCAATCAAAAGTTGCTGTATAGCAATGTGAATCTTAAGGAAGTCAATCACACATGCCTTTTCAATTCAATTTCCTTTCCAGACAGCCTTGCAATTGCAAAAGAGAACCTGCTTACTATTGGGTAAATTGATGACATTCAGAAACTTCATATCCATGCTTATTATTGTGTTGGGACAGCATATGTATTGCCCGAGGAGAACAAACCTAACAAAGGCCGAATTTTAGTATTCTCAGTTGAAGATGGTAAACTGCAACTTGTGATTGAGAAGGAGACAAAGGTTTCTGTTTACAATCTGAATGCATTTAATGAAAAGTTGCTTGCTGGTATCAATCAAAAGATTCAGTTATACAAATGGGGGCTCTGTGATGATGGTTCAAGAGAGTTACAGTCTGAATGTGGCCATTATGGTCATATTCTTGCACTATATGTTCAATCTCGTGGAGATTTTATTGTAGTTGGTGATTTGATGAAAGACATCTCTTTATTGATATACAAACATGAGGAGGGATCAATTGAAGAGAGGGCACATGAAAAGAGACATTTCAAGATAATGAAGCTCAATATAGTCAAATTTTGGCATTAAGTTGTGCTTTTGAAATTACACAGCAGTTTCGCAGCGCGCTGCGAAACCCTTGTAGCAGCCTGTTTCAGGAGAAAAACTGTTTTAGGTAGTTAACTTCCAGGAGGTATCTAGAGCAACGGAAAGCATATTTTTGGAAATTGAAAGAGGGTTTTATTCCTAACATACTAAAATAGAAAAACCTCCTTCATTTTCTTCAAATTGATTATGAGCTGGGAGAAATGGGTGACTAAAGTTGCGCTACGAAACTGCTGTAGGTGCAATTTTTCATCTTCTGTTTTACACCTGTTTTTCAAAGACACACTCTGAGCAGCTGGAGTAGTATTTCAAAAAAAAAAAGAAGTTTTTTTTCAGCATGGATTGGTTCACAAAAACCTCCTTCAGTTTTTCCAAATAAATTTTGTACGAGAAGTTATGAGCTCTGTCCCAAGACCTATTTTTCAGCCAAAACAGAGCAAGGGACAGCCTCCTAGTTTCTAGGAACAGCAAAAGGATGAGTCATCAAGGGCCAGATGGAAGGTTATGGGATCATCAAATTCGACTTTATGGAGTGTTAGGTGTCAAAGAATGCTTTAAATGTTTAGATAAGGTTGTTTTAGTCATAATAAGGAGTTACACTCCTAGTTGTATTAGGTCTCTAGGACTACTAGTTAGTTGTCAAATGCATTTAAAGTTTTGTTTTATGGTTAGAATAGGTGTCAAGGATGGAAAATTCGAATTCCCCTCATGATGGAGGAAGGAATCCAAGCATGTAAAGAGCTCTATATATAGCAGAACATCTGATGTACAAAGGGTTGGAAATTTCAAGAGAAACAGTGCATATTATGTTATTGCAGAACACTGTATGTTTTATGTTAATGCAGAACTTTGGCTTTACTACTCAGGATTCAGAGAGGGTTTTATGTGTTTTATTTCCTCATGGATTTCTTCATTTGCTCACTTGCAGTGGTATGAACACATGTTACTTAGAATTCATTGATAATGCTCTAACTTCCTTCATGTGTTCATAAACTGTGTTTCCTATATGATGTCTCTGTTTTGCTAGTAGATTAAAACTCTTTATGCCCTGACTTCCATGTAAGCTGATCAGTTGTTGTACTAAAACATGCTCTGACTCCATAGCCCAATAGATGCTTGTTGATTGGAATTTCAACCATTTATACATTTTCATTTGATTTCAATCCATAGAGTTAGCCATCTTATTCATTATCCAAATCTCTAATCTTGTGAGAGAGCCCTCTCAGGTTGAGGAGGCTAAGCCTCAGCCTAAAGTAGGTTTGAAATAGTTGCTTGAAGTCTTCCTGGTCTGTAGCCTTCCAGGGCCTGATTTTGAGATAACATTTTGGTGCGTCTGCCAGGAGCCTGAGGATTATTCATTCCCGAAATCATGAAGCTGAACTTCTGAAGGTAGCAGGAGCTCAGAAGGTTTTTGAGGCTGCAAAACTACCTTGGCGACTCCACACATCAAATAAGAAATTGGAAGGTGACTCCACTACTAGAAGATCAGTAGCTTGATGAAGTTTCAAGATGAATTCCACTGCAAGAATGAATGCCAGGTATGCTCCTATGAATCGGTCTCATATCCCTGGTTTTCCAAATCCTATGCCAAAGGTTGATTGGTTAGAGGATCTTCCGATATTCAAAGATGAAAAGAAAGACAATGCTGCTCTTCATTTGGTTAGGTTTCATATGCATGTACGCAATCTTAAGGTTCACTTTCCTGAGGATTGTCTCATGAGTATGTTTATGACCACTTTAGAAGGAAAAGCATGGTCTTGGTATAAAAGTTTGGAAAATGGTTCATTATATTCTCTTGCTGATTTCCATGATGTGTTCTATGACATGTATAAAGAGTGTCATCCCTCCTTATTGCTGGTCAAAGACTGCTGTAGGAATTCTTTAAGTCTTATTCAGTACTTGGAGGATTGTTATGATGATAATGAATTTATGGATGAAGAAATTTTAGAGGCTCTTCATAACAATGCATTTCAGCACCAAGAAGAAAGTATAACATCTCATGAAATGCAGCATGAAAATCAGCAGGGGTTTACTTGTGAAAACCATGTTTCATCCTTTGATATGAATCATAATGAAGATAAAAATGATTGCAAACAGCAAGAAGAAGTACTGGAAGATAGCTTTTACGACCCTCAGGCAGAGGAAAAGGTTGGTTTTTTATGTCAAACTTCTCAGCAGCTTACAACAATAAATGATCATAAGAAAGAGAAAAATTACATTGTTTGTAGGCAGCATTCAGAAAAGCAGTTCGATAGCATATCGAAAGAATCTTGTGTGGTTGAGAATCAGTTGTCTAAAGATGTAGAATGTTATGATGATCATCAACATAACCATGTATTCTTTGACCCTATAAGTGAATATATGGACAAGCTTTGCACTCCGGTCTTTCATTTTCATTTGCATTATGAAGATCAAGTATATTATGAGTTGATTTGGTCATCTCACTACCATGGTTATTTTGAGGTTGAATGCAGTCAAGAGCCTCCAATATCAGAGAAGACAATTGATTGGCTTTATTGGAAATATCATGTTGCTTGAGCTACAAGTGAAGTTTGAAATTGATAGGGTAGGTAGGTAGGAAAATGCAAATAAGCTCAAGGTTGACTGAGCATTTTTTTTCAATAGTGGTAGATTTCTTTCTCTCACAATGATCATCAAGTTTAAGCCCAAGGTGAAGGCCCAAGAAACTTAAAGGAGATGCTTGTCAAATAAATTTTTGTTTATCATAAGTGGATAAGGCACTGAAACTGCAGGTTCTTAGTGAACCACAAGGGCACACTATCCCAAGTGGAGCCACTGTTATCACTAAAAAGATTTCAAAAGAAAAGGGTAAGGTAAAGAAGAATTGATCTAGGTCATTCTCATGCTCCTTTCATGCATAAGAAGCACTTGGCAAACTCAGGGTCAGCATACATCAGAGTTCTTTGAAGGTCCAAACAAGATTTGAAGGGATTGCATACTTATTATGTGGTCTTGGGGATGGGCATCTATTCAACTTCATATTGAATATGAGCATTGGAGAGTTGTCTGAATGGAAGAAGATTTTGTTGGGTACAAAAGCTATCACCTTGAGGACTTTTCACTCTAAGAACACAACACATGTGTTTACAGCATCAGACAGGCCGACAGTTATTTACAGTAGCAATCAGAAGTTGCTGTATAGCAATGTGAATCTTAAGGAAGTCAATCACACGTGCCTTTTCAATTCACTTTCCTTTCCAGACAGCCTTGCAATTGCAAAAGAGAACCTGCTTACTATTGGGTAAATTGATGACATTCAGAAACTTCATATCCATGCTTATTATTGTGTTGGGACAGCATATGTATTGCCCGAGGAGAACAAACCTAACAAAGGCCGAATTTTAGTATTCTCAGTTGAAGATGGTAAACTGCAACTTGTGATTGAGAAGGAGACAAAGGTTTCTGTTTACAATCTGAATGCATTTAATGAAAAGTTGCTTGCTGGTATCAATCAAAAGATTCAGTTATACAAATGGGGGGCTCCGTGATGATGGTTAAAGAGAGTTACAGTCTGAATGTGGCCATTATGGTCATATTCTTGCACTATATGTTCAATCTCGTGGAGATTTTATTGTAGTTGGTGATTTGATGAAAGACATCTCTTTATTGATATACAAACATGAGGAGGGATCAATTGAAGAGAGGGCACATGAAAAGAGACATTTCAAGATAATGAAGCTCAACATAGTCAAATTTTTGCATTAATCTGTGCTTTTGAAATTACACAGCAGTTTCGCAGCGCGCTGCGAAACCCCTGTAGCAGCCTGTTTCAGGAGAAAAACTGTTTTAGGTAGTTAACTTCCAGGAGGTATCTAGAGCAACGGAAAGCATATTTTTGGAAATTGAAAGAGGTTTTTATTCCTAACATACTAAAATAGAAAAACCTCCTTCATTTTCTTCAAATTGATTATGAGCTGGGAGAAATGGGTGACTAAAGTTGCGCTACGAAATTGCTGTAGGTGCAATTTTTCATCTTTGTTTTACACCTGTTTTGCAAAGACACACTCTGAGCATATGGAGTAGTATTTCAAAAAACAAAAAGAGGTTTTTTTTCAGAATGGATTGGTTCACAAAAACCTCCTTCAGTTTTTCCAAATAAATTTTTTACGAGAAGTTATGAGCTTTGTCCCAAGACCTATTTTTCAGCCAGAACAGAGCAAGGGACAACCTCCTAGTTTCTAGGAACAGCAAAAGGATGAGTCATCAAGGGCCAGATGGAAGGTTATGGGCTTCATAAAATTCGACTTTATGGAGTGTTAGGTGTCAAAGAATGCTTTAAATGTTTAGATAAGGTTGTTTTAGTCATAATAAGGAGTTACACTCCTAGTTGTATTAGGTCTCTAGGACTACTAGTTAGTTGTCAAATGCATTTAAAGTTTTGTTTTATGGTTAGAATAGGTGTCAAGGATGGAAAATTCGAATTCCCCTCATGATGGAGGAAGGAATCCAAGCATGTAAAGAGCTCTATATATAGCAGAACATCTGATGTACAAAGGGTTGGAAATTTCAAGAGAAACAGTGCATATTATGTTATTGCAGAACACTGTATGTTTTATGTTAATGCAGAACTTTGGCTTTACTACTCAGGATTCAGAGAGGGTTTTATGTGTTTTATTTCCTCATGGATTTCTTCATTTGCTCACTTGCAGTGGTATGAACACATTTTACTTAGAATTCATTGATAATGCTCTAACTTCCTTCATGTGTTCATAAACTGTGTTTCCTATATGATGTCTCTGTTTTGCTAGTAGATTAAAACTCTTTATGCCCTGACTTCCATGTAAGTTGATCAGTTGTTGTACTAAAACATGCTCTGACTCCATAGCCCAATAGATGCTTGTTGATTGGAATTTCAACCATTTATACATTTTCATTTGATTTAAATCCATAGAGTTAGCCATCTTATTCATTATCCAAATCTCTAATCTTGTGAGAGAGCCCTCTCAGGTTGAGGAGGCTAAGCCTTAGCCTAAAGTAGGTTTGAAAATAGTTGCTTGAAGTCTTCCTGGTCTGTAGCCTTCCAGGGCCTGATTTTGAGATAACAGGTTTTATACCAAAGTCTCCCTTGGATTTTGTCTTTGTTAAAGACATAGCAGTTGATGGACACAGTGATGTGGAAAAAGCAACCAAGTTCATTGAAAAATGCAGGAAATTCACCAGGCAGTATAGGAACAGCTGGAAAGAAGTCAAGCCAAGTACAAGGCAAGACATGATAAGCATCGAGTTGAGCATAGTTTCCAAGTTGGTGATCAAGTCTAGCTATACATCAGCAAAGATAGAATGCAGGGTGAAGGTAAGAAGCTAAAACCAATAAGGTATGGACCTTTCAAGATACTTGATAAAATTACGAAGCTTATATGCAAATCTATTCAATCGTTAATGTAGAAAACTTGATATTGTATGAACCTTCATTGATTGAAGATCCTAAAGAGCAAGGTCAATTGCCTTCTATTGGGGATTTGTTGCCTAAGTATCTCAATGAGTTACAGCAGGACACAGTTCTGGACAGGAAGGTAAGAACTACGCGTCAAGGGGATGTTGAGTACCTCAGAGTAGGACTCAAAGGTTCAAATCCAAGCAAGGCACGATGGATAGAAATTGGACAAGTGAGGGAACTGTATCCTCACTTGATCAATGCCTAAAACCAACTTTTGGTGGTCCAAAAGCTTTCTAGTGGGAAGGCGTGATCCAAAATGGATCTTGTATAAAACCTCTAATTCTAAGTCTTCATATGTATTAACTATCAGAAAACATTATCATAGAGAAAAACACTAAGAATGGCAGAAAACAGAGCTAAGCGGAATGTATAGTCTCGTTGCACAAGAGCCGTCAGATCGGACAGATCAATGGCCCAGATTAAATCGGGATATTGCATCAGGAGAGGCCAGCGAAGTATATTGGAGACAGCCCTAAGGGAAATGCGACTACGATCAGCAATACAACATGAGCCATTTATCAAGTGCGCAGATCAATGGTGGACATGAATGGAAACATATTGCATCGCAATTCTCTAAGAGGAGGACTTAACATAGGTTGCAGGCTTAAGCGATATGCGATGGCCGCATTATCACATCGTAAAGATCCAAGGGACAAGGACGAAACCCGTAGACTTAAAATTGTGCGATGAGCGCTTCATTGACAACCATTGGATCCGGAAAGGAATGGACAGTTGCGATTGAAATCGGCGATCAAGGTGATCAGAGATCGGGGATCGAGAGCGCAATAGAGCAAGGGACCATTGAAGCAGCGATATCGCTGATGCATCGATAGCGGATGTGGCCGATCAAAGAAAACGGGGATCGGAGATCGGAGAATCACAATGCAAAGGGACTAAGCGATATGCGACTTGCGACAGCGATAAAAGACGGACCTAAGAGGATTATAGGGTGGACTTTATATCTTTTGAAGTCTAGGTTGGTCAGATTTTCCACTATTTTTAGAGTATTTCATGTGTATTTCTCTATGTAAATAGAGAAGCGATTCTTTGGGATTTTCAACCGCGCTGGTCCTTTCCGTTTGAAAACAGGTGGCCACCATACCTTAGAGCATTTTGCAATGATTGTTTAATGCTCAACAGGGATTTGAACAGACAGCAGCCGGGATCCAGAAAGCCCGAGAATGGAGATGAACAGACAACGTCAATAGGTTTAAAAAGAGCCATCCCATGACAGTTGAGGGAGATGGTCAGAGAAGTCAGTTGAATACAGTCAATCAGTCAGATTGAGGCGAATTGGATAGAGGAACAGGACAGAGGGAGAGTCTATGCACTCTTTTAGACTCGAGGTTTTTGAGCAGATCCCTCTTTGATGTCACTGTTGTTTGAGACTCTATTTTTTAGCTCACTCTTGTAATAATTTGTTCCTGAAGACTTAATATAGAGGTCGACACTGATAGCTGGACCAAGATACGTAGCCAGAAAGTCTGGTGAACTCCTTTATTATTTTGGTTGTGTTAATGTGTGATTGTTGTGTTTTCTGACTGTAAATTGTCTATATTATTTGCAATCTTTTCAATCCATTGCATTAAGTAATATAGGCATTTTCCTGCACATGATTATGTAATACCTTTTCTTCTTGATTTAGTACCCATTTCAAATCACTACAGGGTCCTCGTAAAAAAATAAAGGCTCTATGATATATCCCTTTAAGATATTGGAAGAGGTGGGAGCTAGTGACCACAAACTCAATCTACCCCCATACATCTGCATTTACTTAATTGTGAATGTAGAGAATATGAAACTCTATGAGCCTTCCATTCTAGATCAAGAAGAGGAACAAGGCCCACCTCCTATGGAGGATTCGGGAACAGATGTGTGGGCATAGTTGACAGAAGATACAGTTTTGTAGAACAGGTCCATAACTATAAGACAGGGGCAGTATGACCTTTGGAAGATTGGGTTGAAAGGACAACTTCCAAGCAAGCCTAAATTGTACACCCGAGAGAAGGTGGAGGAAATTTTTCCTCACCTCATTCAGTAGAATATTTTGGGGACCAAAATCCTCCCAAAATGGGGAGGTGTGATTTGGAATGGATCATTATATTTTTTTTCATCCATCTCGATGCTTTTAGAGTGGAATAAATGGAGGAATTAGCTCATAGGACCATTTTTATCGACAAGATCTAGCTTTGCTAATTGGGGTCTGAAACCTTCTGGGAGAATTTTGAGGCATCAGACAACATTTTCTGGGGGTAAAACTTTTCCACTTTGGGACAGCACCACACATAACCTTTTTTTTGGTAGTTTACACAGAAATACATTTGCAAAAATGCAAGAATCACCTCAACCGGAGTCAACATGCAAAAGTTATTCCACTCAGAAGTTGACCTTCTTGTTTTCACCACCATAATTCGAGAGGATGCCACGTCAACCTCCATTGTTTGTTGAAAAGGAGCTAGCCATGTCATCATGATGAAGAAGAATCTAGAATAGTCCATATTGTAACTATGGTTAAGAGTTGAGGGAGTCAAACCTAACCACTAGTAGGTTATCGTCCTATGTTATAATTGGCCACTAAGAGGAAAATGTGTTCCATTCTTTTCAAGTGCATTTGTTCCATAGACAAGAAGGCTAGTCGAGAGGCATAGGGAGATACCACACAGAGAGGATTTTTGCACTATAGTAGCCCACGATCTACATGTCTTACTTCTTTGTACTCATGGCCATTTTTTATTCAAACTAAGAGAGCGGAGAGGCCTCACCTTCCATATGGGTTTTCTCCTTAAAGGACTTCCCAAATTATATCTTGTGTAAAATCATGGCTTGTGAGTTTTTATTTTGTTGTTCTATATTTTTTGCATAATTTTAGTTTGCATGCACACACAATAAACAATAAACTACATATCCCTAAATCTAAATAGAAGTAAACCCTCATAGTCTAGATTTCAAATTTTTTAAGTATAATTTATCAAATATGTTGTATTGAACTATCTAGTGGAATATCTATTGCAGTTTACGGATCACAAGGTGATAGCAATGGAAATGATATGTATATGTTTTACTTCAACATCTATATTATGGATATGTCATCTTTTTATGGTCATCTATATTTGAATAATTATGTTTTTTATTCATTTTATGATATTAAATATGAAAATTCAACAACTATTTATAACCATCCTGTTGAAAATAAATTAAATTGTTTTGGAAAATCCCAATAAAAAATGATTATTATGAATATCCTCCTTCTATTTTGATAACCTTATGATCTATGAGACAAAGGGTACAATTATAATAAAATGAGGCCATGAGGGGTTCTAGCTTACATAACAATATAACAATAGAAATGTAATTACTCAATATCTAGGACTAAATAACGAGTTTTAGGGTTAACATGAGGCTTATATCTGGCTTATCAAATGTAATATCACATTTCAGATTTGGGGGTTTTTTAATTCATAGTGCCATTCCTTTGAAAAGGTAGATGAACAGCACACAAGTCATGTATTCTTCAAAGATTCCATGTCTATCGCATGAGCCTACAATGTCAACCACATGCCTAACCAAGGCTATGTGGCCTCCACCATTGTATGTTTTATGTGACAAGTTATCTGAGAGCTCTTCCGAGATTATGAAGTCGTTTCCATAAGACATACACTCTGGAAGAGCAACTCTGTAGTTAGTCATGATAGATATGTAGAGATTCAAAACAGATGTGAGGACTCAGCTTGTCATCTAGCCCTCCTTCTAGTGCCAAAATGTTGACGGTACTGGACCCGCCAACATGTAAGGTGATCACCCCAGTAAGAAGTCCCAATTAGACCTCGGGCCGTTTGGTGTAGGAGCCCCAACAGTGGGTCGTATGGTAATGCCTTGACCATGATTTCGCACAGAGGCAAGTAATATTTCTGTGTTGGTAGCAAGGGTGTGACAATTGCAGCAAGCCAAGGAAGGTGCATGAGAGGTTTTAACACACAGGGGTTGAGATGAGTGCGCCCCTTGGAAACCTGTGATACCACGGAGTTAAGAAGGGAACACACGAGCAAAGATGCACCACAACATGGAAGGAAAGTTAGATAGCAATCCAAAGTGATGGTTGAACCAACAACACGTTTCAGAAAGATTCATGCATACTTATACAGAATAGTCCATACATGCATGCATAAGCAAACAAATACATATATCATTTATATTAAACCAAATAGCATGGAATATAATACAACATATGCATGAAACGTGTTGGCTTTGTTATGTTAAGAAGTGTAATTTCCAATCATACAATACATCCATGTTTAACCACTAATTCTGATAGCGGAACGTTACAACCACAACCGCCTACTCCTCCAAAGAGATATACTAGCTCTGCATAGTGGAGAAGCCAGCTCATTACAGTATTGTCCAAGCTCTCTCCAAGATAGTCTTATCGGAAGCTTGGCTTACCAAAAGCCTTTACAATGAGTTATGAGGTTCTATTTATAGCAAAGGGTGGGGTGACCCTTGACATTCCCCTTTGTGACAGTTCATTTACCCTCATGACTCTTCATCTACTCTATGACTGTTACATCCAACTATCGACACTTGAACTTCCACTCGACAAGACATTACATTACAATGCACATGTGCCCATGTGAGACAAAATGGCTTGAGAAATCCATGCAAGACATCACTGACACTCGGTCTATTGCAGTGAGACCAACTCTTTGACATGCTTGTGATGGTGAAGGTGGTGATCTGATGGCAAGCTTGGTCATCCATGATGGTGTCTGTGCGCTCATTGGTGACATCTTGCTGAAGCGAACTCTTGCCTTTGTTGCATCGGGTGCATTGATAACCTCCTCTGTCTAACTCGTCTCATAGCATGCGCATGGTCGTCCTGGTGCGACTGGACCGGCAACATGCTGATGTATAGTGTCTACGCTACTCTCCAAGCATGTGCTAGTGGTCGAGCGCATCAACTTGTCGAGGTACATGTTCAGCTCCAGTCGGAATTTCTTCTTGTCTTCGCCTCAGTGAGTGTGTCGAATGGGTGGGATCGCATGCGTGCGCATAATGACATGCATGTTGTTGCATTCCCTTGCATGTAATCAACAACACTGCTTACCTTGTTTGCTATATGCCAGCTGCTGGGATGGATCTATAACTTGTATGGGTGTAGTTTCATCAATGAATGCATGTTGCGCCCCCTACTATACTTGTTACTACTGCAATTCATTATCTTGTCTATGCAGCATGTTCTTCCTTGAGTTGTTGTTTGAGCACATGCAACTCCTTCTTCATTCTGTTCTCTGCCTTCCCGAGATCTTCATGTCGCGTCATCACCTCATAGCCTCAATCTCCAAAGTTTCTTTCATCACTAGTGGAACTTTTTGAGCTTGCAAATTTGTTCCGCCTTTGTGTTGTCAACAACCTTCCTCTTGCATTCGCCGCATGCGGGTGTGTTGCCTTTTGCTGCTACTGATGGTGTTGCTCGCTATGATGCTGATTGTTGGGATGTTGTTTCCATCTTATCTTGATGTCCTTGTCTACGAACAACTTGATGTCTTCATAGGTAGGCAAGATCATAGACATTGGCTTAGCTACAACCCACGTTGTGCTCTCAACAGTGTCCTTTGACTCTACTCCCCTGAAGGCCTTTGTACTTGTGCTGCTGAGAGGTAGATGAACACCTGTGATACCTGGAGACATGGAAACACTCATGGAAAACAATATGTCAGTCGAAAACCAAAACGAACTTGAGAACTAACTTGTAACATACCTCTGTGACTGATCATGAGGAGCACGCAATTTCCGCCGGGAGGTCAAGAGACTGACTGCCAAAACTGCGCAAGGCACAGACTGGGCTGTCAGGAGGCTAACTGACTGCTAGAATTGCAGAATGCACAATCCATTTTGGCCTGTTGAGGACTGAAACTGCGCAATGCACAATTTCAGTCAGCAGTGACATGCAACCAACAACTACATTGCACAGTTTTTGGGGCCAACAGGACAATGCCTCCAAGAATTTTGCAATTCAAGCTTGGAGGTTAGTGCCTGGATAGACTTACACAATTTCTGGAGGGAAGTTAGAGTCTTCGCTTCTAGAAATACGCAGTGCTAGCCGGGCAAGGCACGTTCCGAACCAAGGCAGCCTAGTCTGGCCGACAGGTGACTGAAAACATGAGAAGTCTGAATGCATGGTGAGATGAGTGCAAATGAGAGTGAATGCTCATTCATGCAAACAACAAGTGTAGGATTCAGAAAATGGGAAACGATGCATGTGTGTGAAACGAGTCACCGCAACGGCGACCCTCTGTGCTAAACAATGTCATGCATACGAAAATAGTGAGATGCAAACAAAAACTAAAATGGTGCTAGTACAAGCTAGTATGCATGAAAATGATAGCAAGTGCTCACTAAAATCAAGTAGATTGCATTCTTACGAAGCGAAGCAAAGAAGCACCAGAAACACAGCGCAAGTCATGAGCAGCGGGTTTACCCCAAGATAATTGAGCTGAATGTGCTTACGACTCCTAGATGCAATGTGGGATGCCAGAGCTACAAGGTCGATGTGAGGAATGAGCTCTTCAGCATCCAGTTGATGGTTTTTGATAAGATCGAGGTTGTGATGTGAATGCCACAAATCTAGGAAAAGCAACACTTGGCAGGAGGTTTCTAAGATGATCCTTGCATGTAACCCCTAGCCGCTAAAAATAGATCCTTGAATCAAGGGATGCCTTTGCACGCTACCTTGGGAGGAGCATCCCACGCATGCAAATCAGTTTTTCTCGGTCCTAGAGGGAACCGGTCAACTCAACTACACATGCGATAGTCTGCTCAACTAGGAGGAAAAAATGTGCATTTCTGGGAGGGAGTTGGGCTGGCTACCCATAGGGATTGCGTAATTTATAGGTAGAGCAGCTGACTGCTACCCAGAATTGTGCAATTCCTAGGCTGAGCAGCCCTGCTGGGAGGAATTGCGCAATTTTCTCAGTGAACAGTGATAGGCATATTTGCGCAATTCTGGAGCCCAGCAAGCTGCCAGAAAAAATTGCGAAATTTCTAGAGGGAAGGTTGGTTGCCCTCAAGAATTGCACAATTTCTTTAGGGAGTTTCTCAGCCTACAGCTGGACCAAGTCCGGTGAAAGATCCTGTGAGGGGGATGCAACAAGCTTTGATGGACAGGCTATCATTCTGCAAGAAAATCATTGAATTTAGTGTACTTGACAAGACAAGACATGCTGCTGTGAAAGGTTAGTAGGGAGGCTCCAAAACGAAGCTAAGGCAAAATTTTGGAGGGTGTTTGTAGCCGCTACAACACTTGGCGACACACTGGTAGAACTCCAGCTCTCTGAATGGACCTTGTTCGTGAAAATCAAGTCTAACACCTCCGGAAGTATTGTTCAGTTCTCAATTCATCTTGGTTTCCACACTTGCTTAATTGTAAGATGTAGCATCTGCTAAGCTCTTGGTCGATTGACCCACATTCCAAACCAAGTCAACACAGTTGTTTTGATTGGTGTTGAGGGTTATATTGGTTCACAAGCAGTATAGTCATCGGAGCCTTAGTTTCATCTCTGGTGTTGCTTCGTTGCCAGCATGCCTGGACAGTTACCCGGCAGAGTCACAAAGAAACACAAGCATCGCTCCATTTCCAACAAGCATGGTCAATACCCCGGTGGAGTTACTTGCATCACCTCTCTGCACATGAAGGCTTTCTCTTCTTTCGCCTTATTCATTTTCATTATTTTTTTCAAACTTTTTCACTTTTTTCATTTTTTTCATTTTTCATCTTCATAACTGTGCATAGCACTTATTCATTTCAGAGGTGGAAGAGGGATCTCGACTTATTGAGAGCATAAGAGGTTGTTCCTTCAAAGAAATAGTTTATGTATACCTCTAATGTGTTTGTTAAGGTTTTCCCCTCACCTTACTCTACTTGACTGAGCTGATAAGAATTAACCCAAAAACAACCGACTAGAGTAGGTGATACTAGTTAGCATGCAAGCGTTATGTTTTCACCAAGGTTCACTTCGAACAGTATGTATTTTCCATTGATGTATCATGTACTGAAGACAACAAGTTCTTACATAAGAGAGAGGACAAAAGATAACCAAATGTTGATAGTTGTACAAGTCCGCTCGTACTTTACCCAGCTTGTTTCAAGAGTCGCACATGGTCCATGCGAGACTAACCTACAGACAATAACAAGCAAACAAACCAAAAAACAAAGTAAGAAGAAGAAACAAATGCGGAAGCAAAGCGAGTAAGCAAACAAACACACAAAGAAAGAAGCAAACATTCGTGCAAGCAAACAACTCAAAAGCAAACACTATTCTTGCTCCTAAGCTAACAGTGCATGGGCTTGATCACATGAAGTGATATTTCCAATGCAACCACCAGCGCATTCATCAACCCATGTTGGTGAAGGCATAGTTTGCGAACAAGACAGCTATGCGAACTAGAAAACAAGAAATATATAACAATGAAGACAAACACACTCCGAGTTTACAAGCATCCACAGAACAAAAATGAGTGAAAGTGCATGACATGCACTTTGTGGAGCTGTCATGGTGTTGTGCTACACTGCGTGCAGATGTCGAGTGTATGCATTCTCTTGACTATGACATGCAAGCAAATGTGAGAAAGGTAGACCACTTACGTTGTGCATGTGTGCTTGTTGTGTAAGATTCCTCCAATGCATGAGCGATGGGATCGTGTAGTTCGAGTGGAGGAAGTGAAATCTGGGTGTTTGGTTGATCTTCAATACGAAGCAGAGAGTGATGAGGAGCCTTCATCATTTCAACAATTTCCTGATCGAAAGTGAAACCAACCTCAGGATAGCGAGGGCTTGAAATAACCATCAGCTCAGGTTGAAGTGCCTTGATAGTCTATGGGGTTTTGACTTCGTTGACAAATAGATTATCGTAGACCAGTGGCTTAGATAGATTAACAATGATTGAATCAACATCGTGATTAGATGAATAAGTAGAGAGATCACGACAATCAATATTAGAAAATTCAGGATGTTTGTCGGCATCTTCATGATTTGATGAATCGAGCAGAGGGGTAGATGGGAAGCAAAGATCTTCACCCTCTGTGTTTTTAGAAATGATAGATGACAGATTGGACAAATTTTCGAAGGAAGATGTGTCCTCTCTGCACTGTAATGACAGACTGACATCCAACGTGTCCTGTGAACAATCGGAAGTAGAAACATCCAGAAATGAGTTTTCACATGGGAAATCAGAGGTGGCAGAATCACAATGGATGTCAGGATAAAGCGAATGAGGCACAGTTGGAAGGGAGTCATCCTACAACGCGGGTTCTTCTTTAGATTCCCGCACACACTCATCATGAATGATGGCGCAAGTTGGTTGCATAACACCAACTTCATAGATAACTTGATCCTCATTCACAGTAGGTGAGGAGTCTGAAATGGAAGAACACACGACAATACAATCTAGAGGATCAACCGAACGCGGGGAAGGAGGTTGAGGGAACGAATCCACGTGAAAGCCAAAAGGCTTACAAGCCAAATATGCGCAGATATCAAGAGCAGGTGGTGTGGGAAGATGTGACAGTTCAAAAGGTGTGTGTGCATAATCTCCCACATCACTCTGCAGTGGTGGAGTTGTTTGATGAGGTGAAGGCAGACAGTCACTTGTGACAGCAACTGTGTTCCTGTGATTGCGTAGCTCCATCACCGAAGTGTGCTGAGCGGGGTTCGGATATGTGAAGATGATACTAAAATCTTCCATCGAGAAATTCCCAATCAATATCATCTTCGGGGAATCGGTATACAAGATTACAAAAGCGTGTGTGAAATTGTTCAACGGATTCATCGGGTGCTTTTCATAATCTCATAATTTCTTTGTTGAGTGCTTTACATTCAAAGTGATTGAAAGCACAGTCTATCTCTGTGACCAGATGAGCAAGATAATGAATAGATTTTTTGTGCAGCATGGCACACCAATGCATTGGGTGCCCTCAAAGCATGTAGATGAATAGCACGCAGTTCATGTATTCTTAAAAGGTTCCATGTATTTCACATTAGCCTACAATGCCAACCGCGTGCCTAACCAAGGCTACGTGGCCTCCACCATCATATGTTTTATGTGACAAGTTATCCGAGAGATCTTCCGAGATTATGAAGTTGTTTCCATAAGACATACACTCCAGAAGAGAAACTCTATAGTTAGTCATGATAGATATGTAGAGATTCAAAACAGATGTGAGGACTCAGCTTGTCATCTAGCCCTCCTTATAGTGCCAAAATGTTGACGGTTCGAGACCCGCCAACATGTAAGGGGATCTCCCTGGTAAGAAGTTCCAATTAGACCTCAGGCTACTTGGTGTAGGAGTCCCAGCTGTGGGTCGTACGGTAATGCCTTGACCATGATTTTGCACAGAGGCAAGTAATATGTCTTTATTGGTAACAAGTGTGTGAGAGCTGCAGCAAGCCAAGGAAGGTGCATGAGGGGTTCTGACACACGAGGGTTGAGATGAATACGCCCCTTGGAAACCTGTGATAGCATGGAGTTAAGAAGGGAACGCACAAGCAAAGATGCACCACAACATGGAAGGAAAGTTAGTTAGCAATCCAAAGTGATGGTTGAACCAACAACACATTTTAGAAAGATTCATACATATTTATACAGAATAGTCCATACATGCATGCGTAAGCAAACAAATACATATATCATTTAGAGTAAACCAAATAGCATGGAATACAATACAACATATGCATGAAACCTGTTGGCTTTGTTATATTAAGAAGTGTAAGTTCCAGTCATACAATACATCCATGTCCGACCACTAGTTCTGATAGCAGAACGTTACAGCCACAACCGCCTACTCCTCCAAAGAGATATACTAGCTCTGTGCAGTGGAGAAGCCAAGGCTCATTACAATACTATCCAAGCTCTCTCCAAGATAGTCTTATTGGAAGCTTGGCTAACCAAAAGCCTTTATAATGAGTTATGAGGTTCTATTTATAGCAAAGGGTGGGGTGACCCTTGACATTTCCCTTTGTGACAGTTCATCTACCATCATGACTCTTCGTCTACTCTATGAATGTTACATCCAACTATCACCACTTGAACTTCCACTTGATAAGACGTTACATTACAATGCACATGTGCCCATGTGAGACAAAATGGCTTGAGTAAGCCATGCAAGGCATCACTGACACTTGGTCCGTTGTGGTGAGACCAACTCTTTGACATGCTTGTGATGGTGAAGGTGATGAGCTGATGCCAAGCATGGTCGTCCAAGATGGTGTTCGTGCGCTCAATGATGACATCTTACTAAAGTGAACGCTTGCCTTCGTTGCATCCAGGTGCACTGATATGGCTCTTCTGTCCAACTCATCTGATAGCATGCGCATGGTCATCCTGGTGCGACTAGACCAGCAACATGTTGATGTATAGTGTCTATGCTGCTCTCCAAGCATGTGCTGTTGGCTGGGCACATCAACTTGTTGAGGTACATGTTCAGCTCCAGTCGGACTTGCTTCTTGTCTTCACCTTGGTGAGTGTGCCAAATGGGTGAGATCGCATGCGTGCGGAAAATGACATGCATGATGCTGCATTCCCTTGCATGCGATCAACAACACTGCTCACCTTGTCTACTCTGTGCCAGCTGCTGGGATGGATCTATAACTTTTACATGCGCAATTTCATCAGTGGGTGCATGTTGCACCCCCTATGTACTTGTTCCTACTACAACTCATTCTCTTGTCTATGCAGCTCTTGTTCTTCCTTGAGTTGTTGCTTGAGCACATGCAACTCCTTCTCTATTCCATTCTCTACCTTCGCATGATCTTCATGTCGCGTCGTCACCTCATAGCCTGAATCTCTAAAGTTTCTTTCATCACAAGTGGATATGCTTGATCTTGCAACTTTGTTCTGCCTCTGTGTTGTCAACAAACTTCCTGTTGCATTCGCCACATGTGGGTGTGTTGCCTTCTGTTGCTGCTGATGGTGTTGCTCATTGTGATGTTGATCGTTGGGATGTTTCTGCCATCTTACCTTGATTTCCTTGTCTACGAACAACTTCATGTCTTCATAGGTAGGTAAGGTCATAGACATTGGCCTGACTACAACCCACATTGTGCTCTCAACGGTGTCCCTTGAATCTGCTCTCCTGAAGGCCATTGTACTTGTGCTTCTGAGAGGCAGATGAACACCTTTGATACCTGGAGACATGGAAACACTCATGGAAAGAAATTTGTCAGTCGAAAACCAAAACGAACTTGAGAACTGACTTGCAACATACCTGTGTGACTGATCATGAAGGTCGCGCAATTTCTATTTGGAACTACGCAATGCACAGTCCAACCTGGCCTATTGACGACTGGAACTACGTAATGCACAATTTCAGTCAGCAATGACATGCAACCAGCAAACTGCATTGCACAGTTTCTAGGGTCAACAGGACACTGCCTTCTAGAATTGTGCAATGCAAGCCTGGAGGTTAGTGCCTGGCTAGACTTGCATAGTTTTTGGAGGGAAGGCAGAGTCTTCATTTTCGGAAATGCATAGTGCTAGCCGGGCAAGGTACGGCCCAGGCCAAGGCAGCCCAGTGCGGCCGACGGGTGACTGAAAACATGAGAAGTCTGAATACATGGTGAGATGAGTGCAAACGAGAGTGAATGATCATTAATGCAAACAGCGAGTGCAAGATTTGGAAAATGGGAAAGCATGCATGTGTGTGAAGTGATTTGCCGCAACGGTAACCCTCCGTGCAAAACAGTGTCATGCATGCAACAGCAGTGAGATGTAAACGAAAACTGAAACAGTGCTAGTACAAGCTAGTATGTATGCAAATGACAGCAAGTGCTCACTAAAATCAAGCAGACAACATTCATACGAAGAGAAACACAAAAACCGCCAGAAATGTAGTGCAAGTCATGAGCAGCGGGCTTACCCTAAGACAGCTGAGTTGAATGTGTCGACGACTCCGAGATGCAATGTGGGATGCCAGAGCTGCAAGGTCAATGTGAGGAATGAGCTCTGTAGTGTCTAGTTGATGAGTTTTGATAACATCGAGGTTGTGACATGCATGCCACAAACCCAGGAAAAGCGACACTTGGTGAGAGGTTTTTTAGATGATCCTTACATGTAACCTCCAGTTGCTAAAAATAGATCATTGAATCAAGGGATGCCTTTTCATGCTACCTTGGGAGGAGCAGCCCATGCATGCAAATCAATTTTTCTCAGTCCCGAAGGAACCGGTCAACTCAACACAACATGCAACAGTCTGCTCAGCTAGGAGGAAAAAAATGTGCATTTCTGGGAGGGAGCTGGGCTAGCTGCCTAGAGAGATTGTACAATTTCTGGGCAGAGCAGCTGACTGTTGCCCAGAATTGCACAATTTCTGGGTTGAGCAGCCCTGCTGAGGGGAATTGCGCAATTTTCTCAGTGAACAGTGACAGGTAGATATGCACAATTTTGGAGTCCAGCAGGCTGCCAAACAAAATTGCGCAATTTATGGAGGGAAGGCTGGTTGCCCTCCAGAATTGCGCAATTTCTTAAGGGAGTTGCTCAACCTGCAGTTGGACCAAGTCTGGTGAAACAGCTTGTGAGGGGGATGCAACAAGCTTTGATGTACATGTTGTCATTCTACAAGAAAATCACTGAAGATTATGTACTTGACAAGACAAGACACGCTGTTGTGAAAGGTTGGTAGGGAGGCTCCAAAACGAAGCTAAGGCAAAATTTTGGAGGCTACTTGTAGCCACTACAACATATATATTATTATGAATTAAGCAATTGTTTTAGCTTTAACAGGGTATACTTATTTTTATTACATGTTGATATAATTTTTAAATGTAATTAAATATTCTACATTGTCCATTATTCTGAGGTTTATAATTTAATATATTTGAAAGTTAGAACAACAGTTCCATCTCATAATTCGTCGGTGATTTCCAACGTATATTTAATGCAAGATTAGTGTTTTACTATATCAGTTTTTACAAGAGTATTGTTGATGGAGTGCAGGAAAAAATGTGTTTCTTATTGCAGTATACAACAGTACATTTCATGGAATGCTAAGAATTTGTGAAATTTATAAAACAAATAAAATAACAATCTAATCTCCCTATACAAGATAACGCTTATTCAATAAAACTGATTTATCAAATATATATTTATTTTAAATTAATATAAATTTATCAAAAAAAATATTGTCTATGACAAATTGGTCTTTAACCTTGAACAAACTCGGCTCATTTATTATCTTTTACTTTAATTTAGCTATATTTAAACTAAGCGGCGTGGACTAGCTACTATGTAGCACTTGTATTGAAGGTTTTTTTATTTCATTGCATATTTAATATAAAAATCCAAAATTATTTTCATGATTTAATAAAATATTAATCAAACTAATTAATGTAAAAAAAAAAAAACTAATGAAATCTAATTTAGAATTGTATTCATGATTTAACATGCATGACATTGTCACCGTCGCCATGGACATCTCAGTCTCGAAGCCAATCTGTGCAAGAGGAGTAGGCATGGATAGTCCCAGTTTTTTAGACACGTCTCGTTCCTCCCGGGGACTCTTTTTATAGTTTCCCATGCACGTTTCATACGCACCTGCTAGCCACCTCACCTCTCCATGCAGATTCGACACTCATTCCCTTCCCAACTGTAAGGTCTCAAGCTTTCAAAATCTAACCTTTGCATAGCAAAAAAGGTTTCTGGCCATCTATTTGTCCCAGAACATATCAAGCGCTGTGTTATCCATAATCCACGTTTCCCTTCCCCCCCGGAGCATATCAAGCGTTCTTTCAAGTGCTGTCTTTTTTCTTTCCCAGGGCTTTCATGCGTGGGACTCTGGTTTGGTTTCTACTGGGGCTTAATACTGCTCTCCACTCTGCATCCTCTGGATAAGAGGTCAGTATATCAGCGATATCTACTTTCCGGATTTTTGTTTTCAGTTGTCTTCAGTTTATTTTAAGTTCTCTGGTTTTTATGTCAATTGTCTGGAAAACTTTTAAGCGCTCTTAGTCGAATTATGAGAATGTCTTGTTATTATCCTGATGGTACTTCATAAACTGGATATGGGAAAGGATATATGACGGAGAGATAAACATAATTCAGATGATTTTCATGCTTTAAAAGTCTGGGTTTATCAAAATGTTTCCGTTTTTTCACAAATTAAAGCAATCTATAGTGTTCTATAAACCCTGTTCAGACTTCCGAATCAAAATAGGAGCTTGGTGGTGCATATTCCAAATTTACTGTTGTTGTATAATCTGCCATGAATCCTCTTCTAGTTAAATTTCCTTCTTCAGAAGTCTTCATAGTTTTGCCTTGGGTGATAGCTGGATAAGGGGTAGTTTCCAATTCTCTATCCATCACCATTGTTCGTGCTCTGAAAACCACTTTCGGGGACCGGTTTCTACAGGACCATGGTTTATTTGCCTTTTCTGGTTTCATTTTCAAAAAGGCTGGTAGATATGGGTCCTTGACCGTTCATGACCCATCTCCTTGCCTAATTAATGTAGGTATTTTCTAAATCAATGCCTTTGGACAGCTGTCCTCCGAGCCAATCCTTGGTCAGTGTGTCCTCTGACAGATGTGTCTCTATCATCTCTCTAGCCTTACTCGGTCCAGGTGTTATATTCAGGGTCATACCAGATGAATATTTATTGTTTGGTACTAACCTGATTTGGCAATCCATATCCTAGCTTTTATCCCCAAAAATGAGATTATACTATTCTTGAGTTATTTAAAACATTCCCATCCGAACTGTCGATTTTTCCAGGCTTCTGACAGAAGGCTCTTATTCCCTCCGTTTGGCCATCTTTTATCGGGATCTCCTTTTGAGGCCGGACTGATGTTCATTAATTTCCGGGTTAAAAATCCAGATTTGATAATCTTTTTAGGACAATATACTCTGTCAATGCTCAGAGTTGTGAGCTGGTAACGCATGGAGGGAGGGTCCGACGTGTCGGCCACGGAGGCCATGATACGTGCTACCATTTAGGCTGAGAAAGTATGGGGTGGTGACAACACTGAAGGGGGGGTGGAAATCCACGCTGGACAAAGTGGTCTTACAATCAACAAGACATGTGGATGACAAGGACAGAGCCAAGCTCCATAAGGTCTTGCACGTAGAAGCGAAAGGATATAACAGTGCTTGGAACCCTGTTAAAACCACCCCCCCACCTGCGGTGCTAAAATTGGACAGTATACACCTATCCGAACGGATTGATAGTCTTCATAACCTTGCACTGGTGGGCAGATGGCATTTCACAGAAATGGATGATTCTGCGATGAGAAAATGGTTGGAGACTCAGTGGAAGCCGTTGATTGGATATTTCCCCATTGTATCAAAGCTTATGAAGGAATGGTTCTGTTTTCATTTCTTAAAGGCAGGTCATGCTGAGGTTATCCAAAACCTCCATTGGGTTTCTCGACGCCTGACCTACAGAAGAAGGGTTTTTCGTGAAAAGTCCAGGGTGGCATCCCCCCTGTCCTCTGTAGAAGAGAAGCTATCTCTGTATTCCAGCTGGTCCCCGACTGATCTGGAGGTTGCGCGAGACAAGAACCCGGAATTGGAATCCAATTTATCCCCGCGGGTTCTCTCACAGGACCGCTCTAAGCGCGCTGGCTCCAAGCCGGTATCCCCCAAACCAGATTTTATGTCTTTACCTGATTCAATTACTGACAAGGAGTTTCGATCTTTTCTGTGCCACCCTCCGCCGGAACCTTCAAATGGAAAAGCAATCCCTCCTCCTCCATCAGTTCCAAAACCCACGAACTTTAAAGTGGGTTCTCAGACCATTCATATCTCATCGTCTCTGCCTTCTCCTGATAAACCCCATCACTCTTCCGAAAAGGGAAAAAAGCAGATGGTGGCCGCCACCCCTATAAATCCCCCATCCTCACCCTCTGTTTTCTTGTCTGATACCATCCACTCATCCAAAAAAGGAAAGGAACCAATGATATCGGCCACCCCTTTAAATTCCCCGACCTCATCTCCTGTAAATGTATACGACAGCGACCTAGATTTCCTTCTCAACAAAAAATCTCTCGAGCTTGAGCCCTTAACCATCCATAAACCACGTTTCCCTTCCCCCCCTCTCATCAGCCCAAACTCCGCAAAGAATATAACTGTCAGGAAGAAAAAAAAAAGTGGGAGCAGACACTATCTTGGGAGAACTAAAGCTGATGACGGTGGTATAAGGAATTTGTCTCTAGTGGATGTCCCCATTTTCGACTTTTCTAAAAAACAACCTCTTAGAGCTAGCCTGGCTGGTAATTCTCCCCCGTGACTTTTATCATATCGATGAATATCCGAGGTCTAGGAGCAGACCTCAAATTCTTGGCGCTCAAAGATCTTTTCTTTTCTGCCAAGCCAAAGATCATTCTTGCACAAGAAACTATGCACAGTAAACAAGAGTCCATTTCATACTTCAGAAAAATGTTTCCCTCATGGTTCATGGTAGCCTCTGAAGCCAAGGGACTTTCGGGAGGTTTAACGGTCATGTGGGATCCTTCTTGGATAAAAGCCAAAGCCTATAAATGTTTTGCAGGAATCCTCATCTCTGCAGTCATTAGGGGTCATCCGTGTCCCATCAACATTTTGAATATCTATGCTCCTTATAAAAACAGGTCTCTTTTGTGGGAAAAAAATTTTATTTCAAGGATCTTTGATACTGATTCATTAATGATTGTAGGTGATTTGAATATCACTCTAATTTCGGAAGAACGTTGGGGTAAATGTAGGAAGCATGATCCAATTTTAGACCGAATCAAGTTTGAATTCCTCCACGGGAACCTTGTTGATGCAGCTCCATCCAAAATGATGCCTACGTGGGATAATGGAAGACTTGAAGGGGCCTACATAGCAAAAAGGATTGACAGGTTTATCATTCATAACAGTATCATTGATAAAATGGGCATGCCTATCTCGACCATTGAAAATGTCTTTATCTCCGATCATAAACCAATTTCCCTCAGCTAGAGGGAAAAGGATTTCAAGTATGTGTACCCCTTTAAATTCAATAGAACATATCTTGAGGACCCATCTTTCAATGAAGAAATAACTAAAGCATGGCAGGATCTATCTGCAAATCGTTCTTTTCCTCCTTTCATGACTTTTAGAGATAAGATGTCTTCTATGAGAAAAGTGGTTAAGGCATGGCAATTTAATAAGAAACAAGCAAACAGGCTGGCTCTAAATGAAATCTAGAAGGAAATGGATGATATCTCTAAGTTTTTGAAAGTCGATTCGGTCTCTTTCAGCACGAGAAGCGGATTAAATGAATTGGAAAGGAAGAAGCAGCACATATTAAAGGATGAGGAAGCCACATGGAGGCTCAAGAGCCGTGCGTTATGGCTCCAAGATGGTGACAGGAATACTAAGTTTTTTCACAGGTATGCTAGTGCCAGACAGGAGATGAATACTATATGGAAAATCAGTAATGGACAGGAAGATTTTCTTTTCTCTCAACAAGAAATCTCAAAGGAGGCGGTGAGACATTTTAAAGACCAATATAAAAGAAAGGATTATAGTAGTTTTCAGGATATCCTATGGGGTATCGATCTGTTCCCCCAAATGTTTAATGACGAAGAAAATGAAGTTCTTTTCCAGGCCATAATAGAAGAGGAGCTATACGGAGTTAAGAAGGATAAATGCCCAGGCCCGGACGGCTGGACAATAGAATTCTTCCTACATTTTTTCGACATCATAAAATCTGATCTTTTAAGGATGGTAGAAGCAACAAGAATTTCGGGCAACATTCATCACATTACTTCATCCACGTTGATAGCTATCATACCAAAGAAATTGGAGGCAGACTCTTTTAAGGATTTAGGCCAATCTCTTTGTGCAACATAACCTTTAATATCATCACAAAAATTATAGCCGAGAGGATCAAAGTGATTTTAGCCAGTTTCTTATCAAAAGATCAGCATGCTTTTTTAAAAGGGAGAAATATAATGGATGCAGTCGCCATCACCCAGGAAAGCCTGTTCTCCATGCTCTCAAATAGAACAGAAGTAGCTATTTTAAAAATTGATCTGCAAAGAGCTTACGACTGTGTAGACTGGGGTTTTATCAGATGTTTGTTAGCAAAGATTGGCTTGAAATTGAAGGTCATAAATTAGATCATGGCTTGTATTGAGGACGTGAATTATGATATCATTATTAACGGAATCCCGACCCCATTTTTCTCAACAGAAAGAGGGTTGCGTCAAGGTTGACCTCTATCACCGCTGTTGTTCATTCTAGTGATGAACTCTTTGAGCCTTCACATAAATAAGGCTGTCACAGAAAAAACATGCAAGCCTGTGAGGATATGCAGGAACAACTTCGTTTCGCACAATTTATTTGTTGATGATGTGCTTATTTTTGCAATGTTGTGCAGGGTTACGTGGACTTGCCTAAATGAAATCTTATATAGATTTCAACGTGCCACCGGTATTCAAATAAACAAATCCAAATTCTTTCTCTATCATAATGACGTCAATATGGAATTAGTGGAATGGATTTTGGTGTTGTTTGGAGTCGGTTTGAGGTATATCAAGGATGGAGTCAAATATCTTGGTTTTCAACTGAAGGCAAAGGGTTACTCAAAGAATGATTGGAAATGGCTCATTGACAGGTTTTATAAAAGGATATCTGCGTGGCAATACAAATGTTTATCTCTGGCTGGAAGAATCGTCTTAACTAGAGCAGTCCTCTTGCAACTTGTTGTTTACTAGGTCCATATTTTTTTCCTCCCGGCTAGCATTGTTCAGAAAATGAATAAGATCTCTGCCAATTTTTTTTGGGGCGGAAACCCAACTCAAGGAAGATATCACCTCACTACTTTGGATAAAATCTCGAGACCGAAGTCTGCAGGTGGTTGGGGCTTGCTGGACACGAGGACCTTTGGAAAGGCGCTCCTATGCAAATCTTTATGGAGGGGCATCTAGGGTTAGGGACCATGTACCAAAATTATCAAAATAAAATACATGCGAGGTAAAGGCCTAGAATATTGGTTTCGTTTGGGATAAATTGATCGCAGGATGGCATGGCCCGCTTCCTATCTGGAAATCCGCTGATGATCTTGGTTTACCGCAGTCCATAAAATGCCTTTGGACCCCTGTCTGGAATTCTCTGAGAAACTGTGGGTTCTTCCAATCTAGGCCACAGGATTATCTGGTTTGGAATCTGCCATCTGCAAATTCTCAGTTGTGTGTAAAGGATATTTATGCTGATATGATTACTCTGAAGCCTGCGCACTCCTCCATTTTTCCAACAACTTTCTGGAAATCGAGATGCTCTACCAAAATGATATATTTTTCATGGCTGGTGTTTTATAATAAAAATTTATCTTGGGAGCCGGTGTGTTCATTCAAATGGATGAGAATCTTCAATATAATCTCTCTTGGAATGCAGGTGAGGGTACAAATAACCTGGCAGAGGCAAAGGCCCTTGCCGGTCTCCTCGCTTTCTGTTGCTTTCTCGACATCAAGGCCATTTTTGTATATGGGGACTCCAAAATAATGGTGGATCATGTCAATGGAAAAGGTTTTGACAACTTCCCTCACCTCTCTGTGTGGATGGATCGAATTATGTTTTTTTGGAGCCGTATGCAGGGGTCTACAATTCAGCATATCTACAGAGTTTGGAATCTAAGAGTGGATTTCCTATCTAAGGAGGCACTTCTTATGGAATCTGGTGCATGGTCCTTAAAGATTTCTGATGGCAGGGAGTCCTATATCATTCAGGACTTTTGTATCCTGGGATTTTGATTTCTCTTTTTTGGTTTCTTCTTATGCCTTTTTTGTCCTATCCCTTTTAATATCTGTCCTGGCATATGTTTAAATATGTTTATGTCTTCAACTCTCTCCGTTTTTTGATCCCAGCTGGTGCTGGGGATGTCTTGTGTCCAGACTATCTGCTCTGTTCAGACCCATCCTATGGGTCATATTTTCATATATCCTCATATATTGTATGAATGCTCTATTATACAGACTCATTATAATACAATTCAGCTTTTCTTTCTTGAAAAAAAATAAAAAAATAAAATAAAATAAAATAAAATAAATAAAAAATAAAAAAAAATAAAAAATAAAAATAAAAATAAAATAAAATTTAATTTTATTAGAGATTAATGAAAACTTTAATTAAAATGCTTAACATTAAATTTCAAAAGTATCATTTAAATTAAAAACAAATATTCAAAATATTAATGAAATCGAATATTTATCGATTTATTTAATAAACTTTGTAAACATGCTTGATCAACGTATTATTTTCACATTGAAAAATGATAAAATATTATATAATAGCATTAAATGATTATTGTAGAAAAATGAGATAAAATTAATTTAATTAGAGTTGAAAATTATAAGGAATCTCTAATTTAAATAATGCCAACTCATGGCGGAGGAGATGGTAGTTTACCGAATCATAGAGGCGGAGACAATGGTTTCTCAACTCGTGGAGGAGGAGACAGTGATCCATTGGCTTGTGGAGGAGGAGATAATTGAGGTGGAGGATGGTAATATCTTAACGTCGCGATTAAGTTAACCACACAACATTGTCATCTTATCATGTGGAATGGTCACCCATATCATTGCAATATGACGGTCCTATATGGTTATGTTAGACTATATAAGGACCACTCTATGGTAATCCATCACCACACAAAAGTGATCTGCTAGCTTCTAATGGAATCCGTGATGATGTCAGCAATGTAAGTTGAGCCTTTATATCTAAGGTGGCTCATAAGCCTCAGTTATCTCCTCATTATGTTGTTAAATAAATTTCCTAATATACATGTCAATATATACAAAATAACAAACAATTATAACTAGATAATGTAAACAATAACTGGATAATTTAAAGAAAAGGTTACAATAAATTACATGAGTATTGAGAACAAAAAAACATAACTAGATTAATTAAAACACAACACTTATATTAGTTGTAGCATATAGTGGCTTAGCCTAGCTAAATCGATGTTCCCACATCCTTTCCAATCCAACCCTACACATAAGTACTGCATAAAATCCAAGCTATGATCATCCTCATCATGTATAATCCCCTATACCTTTTGACTGAACCTATACGAGAACTATAGTTGGCCCCTTGTAGGCGTCATCTACCCCCAAGTGCACATACACACATAATTCATTGGCCATCAACCTAGGAGGGAGGTGGTTGAATATCAATTGAGTAGCCAAAAACGTTTTAAAAAGTAAACTAAATAACTCTAAAGTGAATGGGAAGCTCGTCCTGCCATCAAACACAACATGATAGTAATCCTAAGAAAAACAAAAGTATTGCAAAAAATAGTAAACCCCTTACTTAATGTTAGTGGAGTCCTCACTGACATATCTCTAAACGTATGAAATTTGACCATCCTAAAGAATGCCAAGTAGGAAATTGGGTATTTGAAGAAATCCTCCCCTCTCATGAACAACCTAATAATGAAGTATATATCCTCCTCTCGCACTACAGATCAAGACTAGCCCCAAATGCTTTCTTGGCATGATCTTGACAATAGATCAATCTCATCGAGGAATGTGTGTTCCCCTTTAGGAGTGTAGCCTCCATATAAACTTGAGAAGACCAACATTATTCAAAAGAAGATGATTTTGTGTTGTAATAGGGTGAGGGTAGAAATACCTCTCCCTCTCTTAGGATTCCCAATTAGAAAGTTATAGGGGTTCACAAGTCAATGCCACTATTAGCGTTATTGTTGTCTCAGATTCACATACAACTTTCATTAGGCACACATACTCGCAAGTTAATGCCACTATTATCATCATTGTTGTCTCAGATTCACATATAGCTTTCATTTGGTAGAAATTCTCTGTCTCTCTCTCTCTCAATTTCTAATAAATAAAATAAGAGAGAGAGAGATATTATCTCTCTCATTTTGTTTATTAGAAATTGAAAATAACTCTTTCCCTCTCTCTTAATTTCTAATAAACAAAATGATATTTATCGAGCTCTCTCTCTCTCTCTCTCTCTCTCTCTCTCTCTCTCTCTCTCTCTCTATAATAAACCAAAGGGGAGAGAGATAGAGAGAGAAATTCTCTCTCTCTCATTTTGTTTATTATAAATTGAAAATAACTCTCTCTCTCTCTCTCTCTCAATTTCTAATAAACAAAATGGTATATATCGAGAGAGAGATTATTTTCTATTTCTAATAAACAAAATGAGAGAGATAATTTCTATGTTTGTGTGTGTTTCTCTCTCTCTCCCTCTCATTTTGTTTATTAGAAATTGAAAATAAGCTCTCTCTCGATATATACCATTTTGTTTATTAGAAATTGAAAATAATGCTTTTTTTTTCCAAAAAAAAAATTGTGTCAAACATATGGTCTGCTTTTAAAAACAAAACACATTGTTGGCGGTGTTGAATATACTTAACGCATTGTCATCGATGTGTGTTACAAAATCATACAACAACAATAAAGTGGTTATGGTTTTTATTGATATTATTTGTGCACTACCTCTTCTACGCATTAACACCTACTTGTGCACCTTACATGACACAACACACCACTTACAACACATCTGCAATCCAAACTATGCTAATGAGTTGGAAAATTGTATTATTTACATTAATGATGCACTTCTTATGTACATAGGCAGCAACAATGGTGCATTAGTACATTTTTTTTTCAAAAAGGAAATAACCAACACGCTTATATTAGATAAAATTTGTTTACATATCTCACGAGTTCTATTTTTCCAACAATTAAAAACTGAAATATAGCCTAATAAGAGATAATTGTTTTCACATCGCACTACTCATACAACCTACATATTACAATATCAAAATACAATATATTGTCTCCCGTCTACATAGTATATCCATCAAATCGGTGCTACTACCAATTATTTCTAGGTCAATAACAGTAAATTCACACCAAAAGGGAACGAAACTCCACCAAGGACCAAAAAACACCATTTGTTATCCTTCCACAACATTGATTAGGCTATAGAGATATCAGTACCTGAAAATAGAAAAATATTTGTTATCCAAACCACGCAGTCCAGGATAGAAGGAAAAAGGCATAACATTCCATAGATTGCTACAAAAATAGAAATGCAAACAATTAACCTCCATTGTCCCCAGTGCATCCAGCCACCTATGCACCCACCACACTGTCCACATAGACATCAATAACAACTAGATCTTTGACCATGTTAATGTGTATTATGTAAAGTAGATTCCAAGAATTCATGTATTGTAGAGATCATCAACCACGCTAATGTGCTATGAAAAGGGATTTTTCCATAACCCTGGTATTTGTAGTTTTCAAAGGTGGTGTAAAAAATCTATCCAAAAATATAATTGGGCCTTGCGTTGGACAAAGAGTCTACAATACCATTCAACTTCCTGTGCATATGAGAAAATGACACCATCTGGAATTGTTCAGTCAACTTCCTTACTATTTGTAACTAATTTATCAACAACGGTGGGTTGAAAAATGTTTTCTTTGTGACCCACTCAACCACCAACTTTGAATCACCAAATACATCCTGTAGATCAATTGAGAGAAAGTTTACACGGAATAAATTCCCCCATACATCTATAACCTCAACACGAGTATTAATTCTAGTATCCCAATTCCAGCAGAAATGGTAATGATGTCTGAGATTAATGATGATATAGGCACCACACCCACATATATTGTTATTTGTGGCACAATAAAGAAAACCCAGAGGGAATATACTCACAGTATTCAATGGAAGTAAAATCCTCATTGATCCCTTACTAATCATAGGTCTAGATTCATTGTAGTAAGCAACAATCCTAATACAAGTACCTTTTATATTCAGAGGAGTATTTTTTAATATAAATGTGTTCCAACATCCCCAAATGCCCCATATAACATATAATGGAAGTGTATGATATACCTTATAACCATACATCCAATCTTACAAACAAGCTTCCAAGGATCTTGAGTTCCAATCTGCATTAGTGTTTAAAATATGCATTACACTGATCCAAACTGAAATCGAAAAAGTACACTTCAAAAAGAGGTGGACCAAATCATCCAAATCACATCCGCATAATATGCATCTACCTGGGCCACATAATCCCCTTTGACACAAATTGTCCCACGTCAAATCCTTATTTTTCCATGCCAACCAGCCAAAACAGTTAAGTTTAAGAGGGATATTCCATCCCAAAATTTTCCTAAACCATCTACAAGACACCTTGTGTGGAGGTGAAGGTGTGATATACCAATATTCTTCCTCCACCAATAGTAGTCCCTGAACCAATGTGCCACCCCAAGAGAAAATATCATCTTTATCATTTAATGAAATGCCAACCAATGAAATATTTTGTACATACATGTCTTAATAAATAGCCAGCTCACCATATAAACCAAGTTATCGAGATCTATTCCATACTGGATATTGAAAGCCAATATTTACCTGAATCTAATTTATGGAATAAACATTGATATTATGAATCTGTATTAAAATAGGTGTCAACAAAATATGGTCACCAATAAATCCACTAATGGGATCAAGACCAATCTCTAACCCGACACCATTCTCAACCTGCCACTTAATGTTTCCCAACAGACAATGTCTAACTTTCATCATACCCTTCCATATATATGAGACAACATAAGGAAATCAACCCCCCCTAATCCAAGTCACCAATGATGGGTTCCTTAAGTATTTCTCCTTAATGATTCGATGTCAAATGACACATCCAAATAGTGCCCTCCATAAACTTTTCATCTACAATGCCCAACCATTTTTTTCTAAATCCTTTATACCCCAACCCCCATCTTGTTTTCTCAGTGTTAAGACATCCAGACGAGTCAGGTGTATTTCATGTACATCTTTTGTACCTGCCCATATAAACTTCGAAATGATATTATTTATCTTGATGATGATGATTTTGGGAAACATATATATATATGCAACCAATAAATTGTAATTCTCAACCATTTTTTTCGAAATCCTTTATACCCCAACCCCCATCTTGTTTTCTCAGTGTTAAGCAGACGAGTCAGGTGTATTTCATGTACATCTTTTGTACCTGCCCATATAAACTTCAAAATGATATTATTTATCTTGATGATGATTATTTTGGGAAACATATATATATATATATATATATATATATGCAACCAATAAATTGTAATGCTCTGTAGAACCTCCTAAACCATTATCATCCTATAGCCCATCAAGATCCATCTGTGTGGCCATGTGACCAACCTATGTTCAATTTGTTCAATTAACCAATACCAATATTTAATTCCATAATTATTTGGATTGAAGAAGAAACCAATATACTTAAATCCCAAATCTAATGGCACATGCTCCACATTAAATAGACCAGCAACATCCATAATATGTGTTGCATTCAAAGAGGAACAAATCAACAAGGACTTCGTGGAGTTCATATATAAATCAGTAGCGTCACCAAATAGGCTAATGATTTGGTGTAAGACATTCCATTCCAAAATTGAAAGTCTCCTAAGGAAAAGTACTTCATCCATGAATATCAAGCAAGTGATATGAATATTCCTAGTAAGCCCCACACCTGAGAAAGTTCCATGGCAATGTGTGTTTGAGATTATTCTACTTGTGCCCTCAATGAAAATAAAGAAAATTAATGGCAATAAAACACATCCTTGTCTTAATCCTCAGGAAGCCTTGCAAAAGGAGGAAGGCACCCCATTTATTAAAACCACAAAAATAGTTGATGATATACATGCCATAATCCAGTTCACAGACCAGACAAACAGACCAATCTTATGCAATATCATATGCAAGAAAGACCAATCGACACAATCAAATATCTTATTTAAATCAAGTTTCAATAAAAGAACCTCTTTCTTTCTAACTTTGATTGAGTGAATGCATTCTTGCGCAATTGCCACCGCATCCTGAATCTGGCGGAGTTACAAAAAACCAAATTGTTTAGGCCCAATATGTTTTTACCACGTCTTTTTCATCCAATTGGCAATGATCTTTAACATCTTTTTATAAACGGTGTTACAAAAGAAAATGGATCGATATTCCTTAAATGAAGAATCATTTGATACTTTGGAGATCAAAGTAATAAATGTGGAATTCAATAAGCTAGTTATAAAATTTGATGTTCTCAATTCCTAAGCAACAAGTAGTAAATCCTACCCCATAATGTTTATAAATGAGGAAATAGTTCAACTGACCACCCATCCAGTCTAAGGTCCTTATCTCTAGCAAAAGACTTTAAAACAACCACTAAATCTTCTAATGTTATCGACCTATCAAATGATGCATTTGTCTCCTCATTAAACATAATCAAACATGTATTGATGACTTTTAATTGTTTTTTGATATATACCCCTACCTTGGCCATATATTGATTCCCAAAATAGCGAACAACATCCAAATGAAGATCCTTAAGTGGTAATAATATTTCTATTATATCCTTAAAATCCTAAATGGTGTTTTCTCACCTCCTCTTTGAGGCATAGTTGTGAAAAACCTTTGTGTTTTTGTCACGTCGTGTGATCCAAATGGCCCAGCTTTTGCGTCACCATTCCTCCTCTTGAAGCTTGAGGATATCCCTCTTACGACCTTCAAAATCCATGGCCATTGACTTCTAAGTAGCAGGAAAAAAATTAGGATGGGAAGAGTCAACCAATATCATAAGTTTATTGTCAATCTCGATTAATTCCTTAATACTTTTCCTTTTTTGAGCCCTCTACCATGGACAAGCCTCATTCTTAAGATCCTTGTATTTTTAACAAATCATCTCCATCCGAGAAGATCCCGGATGACCTACACAATTGTCCCACTTTGATCACACCAAATCCACAAATTCCATATTTTTAAGCCAAGAATGGTTAAACTTGAAAGGGATTCCCTACCAATCACCATCCCTGTGCCAATATAGAAGAATAGGATCATGATCAGATAGCCTCATAAGAACTACCCAAGAAAAAATAATCCCATCCACTCCACCATCTTCTCGTGGATCAAAAAGTGATCCAAGCGCTTTGCAATGGCATCTAGGCCAGTTCTACCATTTCTCCAGGTCAGTTTAAGACGCTCTGGCAATATATTCACCAAATGGTTTAAACTGAAAAAGACCTTGAAATGATTCTCCAATAGGTCCAATTTACACCTGACACTCCAAATTATTATTCGTTGCCACAATTAGATTCAAATCATCGACCAAGATTAATCAACTAATCTTCAGTATGTCACAACATTCCATACTGTTGCAGAATCTTTGCCTCAACGAGTCCCAATAAAAATATACCTACAAATTATTTATAATCCAAAAGAATTAGAACCTCCGTATCTTAAATAGCAATTAATCCCCCAGATTGACCACAAGCATCTATAGCGCAAACCCTATAGTCAAGACAAATATTTAGCAGAATCTCCAAGCCTTATGTCCAACGATCATGGTCTCCAGCAATAAAATGACCGAGGGTAATTGAATCCTTATCAAGTGTCTCAGGGAAAGTCTTTTAGAGGTAGCCCCAACCCCCTAACGTTAAACAACAAAATTTTCATGATGGACACTTATCCACGGGCATATAATCTCTAAGATACCGAATTGGAGAAGATGAACGAGGAGTATACAATGAGAGTGCATGTCCCTCCAATAGGTTATTAACATCCCCAGATGAATCAATCCCACTTGGATGGACGAGCTTCATCCTAGCCCAATGCTTCTTCCGAATAGTATATTCTAATGGAAAAGTGGACTAATGATCCGTAACTTTTGTGGATATTCCACTAGACAGTACATCACAATAGATCTTATAAAATTACATTTAAAATATGAAGTTCTACATTATTACAATTTTATTAAATTTTTGGATTTGTAGATTTATTTTTAATAGCACATGCACACGAATTAAATTATTCTAAAAATAGAGAATAGGAAAATAAAAGCTCATATACACATTTGACACAATATATGCTCCGGGAAACACTTTCGGGAGAAAAACTCAGCTGGTAGGTGAGGTTGCTCTACTTTTTTTCTCTCGATAGAAATATGGCCGCTAGTACAAAGAAGTATGGCTTGTGGCCCGTGGGATGCTACAATGCACAACTCCTCTTTGTGTGCTCTATCTCATATCCCTCTCAGTTATTCTACTCAGTAATGGAACCAATGCACTCGAAAGAATGGAATCCATTTTCTTCCTATTGGCCTGGTTATAACACAGCCTGATAGCCTACTAGTGGTTAGGTTTGAATACCTCAACTCTTAACCAAAGTTAAAATATAGACTCTTCTAGAATCTTCTACATCATGATCATGTGGCTAGCCCCTTTTGCATGAGTAATGGGGGCTAACATGGCATCCTCTTGAATTATGGTGGTGAAAACAGGAACGTCAACTTCTGAGTGGCATAACTTTCAGATAGGGACTTCAATTGATGCAATCGTTGGGTTGTTGGAAAGGTTTCTGTGTGTAGAATAAAATGAAAATATGCACGCAAAAACAAGAAAAAATTACCCACATAAAATGTCTTTTGATGCTTCAAAACACTCCCAAAAGGTTTTAGACCTTGTTTTGCCAAATCGGGCCCCACCAGTAAACAATGGGCCCGTGAGTTGATTCATCTACTTATTCCACTCTGAAAGCATCAATATGGATAACATACAATATAATTATTGAATCCAAATCAAATGAAAATCGTGGCATTGATTCACGCCCAATTTTGAGGTTTTTTAACCTACATTGCCCAAAGATCTTTCTCCAAATAGGTGCTTCCTTCAAGCCATGTATAAACCTCTCTATCGCAATATAAATCCCTTTATACAAATAATACAATGGGATATTTAACAAACTAGGGAGGATCCAAAAGGGTTATAACATTTTTCAAACCAAAACAACACAAATCCTCTTTTATATAACTCAACCCATTTAAGTCAATTGTGCAGGAGCGCACATTGTTAAACATATGCCCTAATATTTTGTGCTTTCTCGCAATCATATATCACATTCCTCCATCAAACAATAGATCTCATGGCCCTTTTAATGTACAACGTTGCTCCATATTATGCCCCTTGTAACCATCCGCGTAAGCATGTGTATAAAGTTTATTTCCCCAGTGTCGACCTCATCTTTTGTTGTCAATTCTCTGAATCTCTAAGCTTAAGACTTTTCGGGATGGCCCACTTACTGTCTCCATGCCACTGCTTCCAATGCTTCCACTTGTCTACCCATACTTGGTCCGTAAGCCATGCAATCCCACTCTTTTGTGCTTGGTGCAATCAGTAGAAGATTCACAAGATCTGTTGGGTTATGAAACCTCTGGAAGGGGTCCACTTGGCCATGTGAGCTCGGTCCTTTATGTTGGCCTTTCTTTGTCTATCAAGTAATGCCTCCGTCTTGCCTTCAATAGCCTCGCATGATAGTAAAAAGTGTGAAAAAACCATCAGAGTGGAAACCCTCCGGGAGGGACCCACAGTTGGATGTTCGCCATTCAATGCCTCCAGCCCGCTCTTTAAAGCCCGAATATTTACAATATTACTACTTCAAGACTTTCGAGAAATACCTATCCCTGCACGGCACTATCAGATGGCATTCCTATTACTGTTATGTCTCTCGATGTCGTTACTTTACGGTCTTCTCTTCCCCTTTAAAAGACTAAGTGTTGTGTTGCTTTGGCTTGACTTTACCTCTGCCTTTGCTCTATGGCTTCAATCTCCTATGTTCAAATTGATCCCTTTATACTCCAATATCAATTTCTCTATTTGCAAGCTTCTACACGAACCTCAACATAACCCTTTGCATTTATTTCTCTATCATTCACAATCGTTACTTCATTCACTTTCGTTGTGCCATTCTAATCTATTCTAACTCAAAGGAACTAATTCTTTCCTTGTTTAATCATCTTTGTAATGCCTTTACATTAACCTTGCACTCCTCTTCCATTCTACTTCTGGATCATTGATCAATGATCAACAACCTCGTTCATTCTATTATAAGAAAGGATTCAACCCCATTCTCAAGGTTCTAACTGTTGCAGCTCCAGGTTAAAAATCCATGTAATAAAGTTAGTAAAGGAAAAATAAGACCAAGGTCATGGGACATGTATTCCAAGCTAAAGTTTGGGCAAAACATCCTAGTGTGGGCGTTCATTTGGTTTATTATGGCTAAGGGAAATTGACAAAGGCATTGAAAAGGAAAAGAGGCATTAATTGAAATTTTATTTATGAAAATAAAGGAAATTAGGAGAAAAGGAAGGTGAAAGGTCACACATTGCATATAAGGAGGAAAATGAATGAAAAATAATGGAAATTGGAGAAACTAGAGGCCTCATTGATAAAAAGGCTTATGAGGATCAATTCACAACCTTTTGTCAATTTAACCTTTTGTGAGTTAGTTTTGGAGTTCTCTCTTTATTCTCTCTACTCTCTCATACACTCATACACTTAGAGTATTATTTGAGCACTCTAGCATTGAGAGAGGAAGGCAAAGGAAGGACAAGAAAGTAACAGGAAGTAAAGATCATGCAAGGAAGAGTTGGATCAAGCAACTAGAACGGGATTACTTGCAGGTATCGAGTTTCATGTGTGATTTTCTTGCTAGTTTTGGCATGCATGGTACATGCATGTGTGTATTTGGTTCTCTTGTTGTCACTGGCATGGTTTTTTCCAGGTGTGACAGTGGTTTTCAGCATTGCCTTTCCATTTCTAGATAGTTATAGTGGGATGGTGTTTCCCTTATTCAGTTGAGTTGGATTTCTGGATGGTTTTTAAAGTGAGTGGGGTGGTATAAAGGAGAAACACAAGGCCTAGAAATCCCTAGACTGATGAAGGTGGGATTGTGGTAAATCCTAATTGTGTATACCCTCGTTGGGCCTATGAATCCTCGACCAGTGAATGTTGGGATATACAATAAATCCTAGATGGTGGATACAAACAAATTCCTCACAGTTTAGGTGGAGGTATCTAGAGGCATCCATTCTTGTATAGGTCTAGTGATCCCTCGACCGGTATATGTTGGGATTGCAGTAAATCCTGGTAGTGTATGTTTCTTATTTGGGCCTAGGAATCCCTTTGCGGTATTGTGGTAAAACCTGGTAGTATAGATGAGGGTTTGAGACCTAGGAATCCTTGACCGGTATTGCGGGATATAATGTAAATCCTGAGGAATCCCTGGTCTATTTTGTTGTGAATCCCACATTCATGCTTGGAATATGACACGGGGGTGATTAGCTGAAAGAAAATTTTGGTTCATCCTAATCTATGGTCGGGTGGTATGTGGAAGTCCCTGGCCTAGTTGCATTTTGCATATGTTAATAAGAGATATTTTCCTCTTGTGTTCCATGTGTAAATGTACTTGTTAATATGTGTTTTACTGGTTGTTATATCATTGCTATTTTGTTGGTTATATGATGGTTATAAGCATGGTTTATGACAAACTTTGGTTGTGGCTCTCATCATGTTTTGATTAGTAAATGAAATATTAATGAATGTATGACCTGATAGATGACAATGCAGTTATTGTGGGAGGGCATCAGACCTTCTTGACGAATCCCAGATAAGTATGAGGTCCCTATGTTTAGATCTGTTGTTATGACCTGTAGATTACATGTTTGTGATATGTTTGATGGAATGTCTGTCATGGTTGTTAGGCGTCAGGTCAATCCCTTGTTCAAGTTTTTATATTAGTACTCTTGTATCAATGTTATTTATCATTTCTAGAAGTTTCATGAAGTTTTGGGTAGAGGCCTGAGTCCTAGCCCTGAAATAGTGGCTCATAATCTGGGGTCGTTGGCACATAACTGCCTCAAAAAGGCCACATTCGCATGGATGCCTTGTTGTGGGACTGACTGGAGGGTCCCAGTCACATGGAGGACCTTTCATGGGTGCAACTAGGGGTCTAGTTTAGTCAGAAAGAAGGTTAACTCAAGGGTTTGGCACCTAGAGTGGTTGGTTAGCCCCTAGGGGTCCTGTAGCTTTTGAAGAAGGTCAGTTTGGTTTTGGTTTGTCGATTCCACTTCCTTAACTATACTTGGGAAGTTGAATCATATCATAGTAACTCTTCGTCACATGTTTACCTCAATGGGCAGGTTAGCTTGGGTAAATGTGGGAGGAGGGTGTTACAGAGTGGTATCAGAGCATGGTTCACCCCTTAGACTGGATGGGTGAAATGTGTTTGTCCTGCATACATGTCGATTGCATATGTGTTATTTATGCTTGTGGCGTATGTGCTTGTTGTGTATGCATGGTGGTGGTCATTTTTGCAGTTATGTCGCCATGTGGAAGATGATGGCGATTGTTGCTGGATGTGGTCGCCAAGAGTGCATGTCGGTTATATATTTGTTATGCATGTCAGTGTCTATATGTCATTATGCATGCTTGTCACAATTATGGTATAGTCATGCATGGTAACTGGATAATGGTTGAAATGATGTCTATATACTGATATGATTATGTTTATACATGTACTACGCTAATCTGGTTGATCTTGCAGATGAGATATCCTCCCCTGAACTATACTGAGCTACGTTGATTATGTTTATATTTTGGTTTAGATGACATTGTATACTTACAGGAATAAGATCAAAAATGTTAGAATTTAGACTTTTGTGGTCTTCTTTTGGAGAAAGATGGTTTGGATTTACCACAGTATTAGATGAATCTTGACGACATTTCAAAACCCAAAGGGGATCCATATTCAAGGAGTGAGTTAAAGAAGAGCCGAAGGGAGAATAAATAAATAATAAATGAACAAAGTTTTAAAAAGCCGACAAAAACCTAAAATAAATTATACAACCTAAATTAAATGTAAAAAATAAATAAATAACATATTACAACTAATAATTAAATAATCAATTCTTATTAATAATTATTTTATTTTATTTATTTATTTATTTATTTATTGTAATAAATAAATAATATTATAAATAAGTAATTATTAATAATGATTAAATTAATTTATTAATAAACTAACTCTCAATTCAATTGTAATAGATAATTAATTAATCATTAGTAATAAATAAATAATGATTTATTTTATTTATTTATTAATAAATATTTTATTCATTTGTAACAAATAAATATTTATTAATATAAATAAATAATTATTAACAATAATTTATTTATTTATAGAGTCTCAGACTAATAATAAAGAAAAATGTTATGGAAACTAAAAATATAAAGAAATAATGTTAATGATGCAAGCTTAAAAATATCTAACCATGAGATAATATAATATCATATAATGAAAAGAATTCAAGAGAGGAAGGATAAGGATAGAAATTATACCTGGGATATTATACCTGAGAAGAAGAACTGGAAGAACTAATATGTTTGATTAAAGGAAGCAAATTTCCATTGATCTCGGTTCCACCATCCCTGATGAGATTATGTGGATGTTTTATAATCTTAAGAGATTCTATGTTTTTCCTCTTTTGATAGTGTTATTCCCTGGCGATAATCCTCGCACTTTCTAAACAAACGTGATGCTTGGTTTTAAAGAAGTGTTCTGCAAGGGCTGAAGTGTGTGATCTCTCATTCTTAATATCGGCTCCGTGTTCTTTCAGTCTTCTTTGCAATGAGTGCCATGTCTCTCAGATGAGCAACATGGTAATGGGTAGTCTCCTGACTTAATAGACACATTAAGAAGTTTGAAGGCAGGAATAAGAAGTTTCAAAGCAGATAATGACATAATCATTCAGGCATAGGAGAAACAAGTAGAGGTTAATGCATTTATCCTTCACAGTTTGTTATATTTTCAGAGACAGAGACCGCTTAGGATCAGTCATGGGTAGGAGGATAGGACTAATGGGACATATGGAAGTAGGCCAGATGGTGGGCACAGGTCAGATAGAGCTGACATGATCAACGATGGCAGGTTCTTCGAAACACCTAATAGGAGAGGTGATGGACATAGATTCTATTATTCTGGTTCCAACAAGTACCATGGTCATCATTGTTATCATCCTTACCAGAGGAATAATAGGGGATATTTTCTAGATGAGTTCAAGAAAGCCAAGAAAACTACCTTTGATGGAGACTTGAAGAAATCGGAAGATGCAGAGGCATGGTTACTTGTGATGAACAAGTTATTTGAGTTGCATGATTACGTAGTGAACATGAAGGCCAAAATAGTTATCTTCAGCCTCAAAGGGAAAGCATACATCTGGTGGGAAGATGTGAAGCGGGTTAGAGACATCAGGATCGAGGAGTTGAGTTGGCATGAATTAAAGAGACTTTTCAGGAAGAAATATTTGTCAGAGAGGTACTATGACATTAAAGTTGAGGAATTATATGAGCTAAATATGGGATCGATGACGAATGAGGAGTATACGAACAAGTTCCTGGAGTTGTTGAGGTATGTATGGTACCTTAAGGATGAGAAATCCAAAGTTCAGAGATTTGTCAGTGGATTACCATTAGCATTTAAAGAACAGATTGAGTATGATGAGCCTCGATCACTTGAAGAAGTCATTGGGGAGTTGAAGCATTGTTATGCGCAATCAATGTGTAAGACAAAATCTCAACAAGGTTAGAAAGGGAAAGAAAAAGCTAAAGGTAAATGGCAGCAGAAAAGAGCAACACCCCAGGATATAGGCGAGAAAGAAAATGTTGCACCTTAAAATAAGTTTAGTGGACCTCAACCTGGAGGGCAACAAAATAAAGGTGATGGTAAGTGACACTTACAGTGTTGGACATGTGGTAAGGAGCATATCAAGAGGGATTGTCCACAAAATCAGTGTGGTAGGTCTCAGATCTACAATGCATAGGAAGCGCAGACAGTTGTGGATGTTGGGCATAGCATTCCACATATCTATGCAGCATTGGATAATAGGAAGGCAGATCACTAGGCATCTATTATCGAGATGGATGGTAAGCTTTGTGATCAAGTTGTTTATATTTTGATTGACCCTAGATCTAATCATAGTTATGTTAATCTTGACCTGGTAAAAAAGTGTGGTTTGAATAAAGAAGTGCATGCAGAATCTTGACTAGTGCAGTTGGCTATAGGTACAAGGAAAAGAGTTCATCATTGGGTAAGAGCTTGTGCATTTGAGTTGAATAGTATGCCTACATCAGCACATTTGAATGTGCTTTAGTTGGGATCATACAATATGTTGTTGGGTATGGACTGGTTGTATCTTCGTAGGACTAAGGTGGATTGTTATGACAAGGATTTTGAGTGCTTTGATGACGATGGAGAATAGAGTATCTTGGAGGGTAAGAAGAAGGCAACATCAGTTAGAATGGTTATAGCTATGAAGGAAAAGCACAGTCACAAGAAAGGTTGTGTGTTATTTACAGTACATATTTCTAGTGATAAAGGTAAGGATTTTGAGGATGCTGAGTGTTATCACTCAGGTTGTTTCCAAAAGTTGTAAGAAAGGGAATACGGCCGAGGTAACCAAAGACCATCTTTTATATACAGATTCTAACCAATCTGCATCCAGAGAGGGCTCTCTCTTTATGATTTAGCTTTGTTTTTAAAGGTGTTAGGCAAGTTATGAAATTCAAGGGTTTTGTTTTGAGTTTGGGTGGTGAGATTCAATAGAACAGTGAGGTAAAATTGAAGAGTTTGGTCCATTAGGCATGATGGAGTCAAAAGAAGGATAGCTTTCTGGGTTTGGTTTCTAACAGAGGATGGCATCACAGAGCAAGGTACTCAAACATGGAACAATTTAAAGGCTAGAATCAGATGGAATGGACTCAAATGGGTGAAGGGCAGTTAAGAATCCTTCAACATATTGACAGAGGGAAAATGGATGATTACTGTTAAGGAGCAGTTAAGAATTCCTTAGCAAATAATCAACATGAGAGAATCAGTAAGCTGGAGCAATTAAGAATTCATTGCTTATACTAATTCTGAAGAAAACACAGAGAATAATAAAGACTGAAAACAGAGTGCAGTCAAGCAAACTCTGAATTAATCTTTTGCTTTATCATTTGGATTTATAAAACATAGATGATATGACAAACAAGAAAACTGTAAATCACAAGATATAAGGGTACTTATTTATCCATGGTATGATTCAAGAATTCTGTGATAGGTCTTCTGCATCGATTCTTCATCCAATAGGCCAAACAACAGTTTGATTCCAACAGCTTTGTATTCCAAAGTTCAATATTACAGCAAAGTCTAAGAAATCTACACATACCCAACCTCTTCAAAACTCTGATGAAGGGGGTATTTATACTACAAAAATATGTACAACAGAATATCTCATCAAAGCTGTGAGATAATATCTAAGTTTAACCTAAAATACTTTACAAGAGAAGATAGAAAACGGCTCAGAAAAGATATCTGATGTTGTGCTGGAGGCTGGCTCTTTAGGGTTCGGCTTGCAGGTGTCCTTTGTTGCTCTGTGCCGACTATTTTCCTTAACTTCTCTTTAATTCTGATCTGCTTCTCTTAGTCGGCTCCGATATTCATTAATTGTGATTTGATTTGCCTTTAATTCTGCACTAATACACTTTAATGCTCCTCTGATACTCTTTGACTTGTTTTGTACCCTGTTAAATGTTGAACCGACCCTGATCACTGCTGCTTTGCAAGAAATAAGACTGCAACGTGTCTTCTTTCCTCTGGTAAATCATGTCTCGGAAGGCTCACACTGACTGCAGCATGTATCCTTGTTTATCTCTGTTTCCCTCTTCTACAAGCTTGGGAATCGCTTTGTTTGCTTTAAACTATTCTAAGAGGAAGAAAAACTGCAAAATGGTCGATTGGGGGAGGCCACGAGCTCATTGATGGAGCTTTTTCCTGGTCGGAGGCGGTCGAAAACCCGAACTGAGAACTCAGTCGCTTTTATGCCTGGAGCGCAAAAATGCAGGAAAAGATAACAAAAATGATATTTTTACCCTTTTTTGACAAAAAGATTTTTTTGTGGAAAAATTTGATTCAAAGGACGGATGATGTAAGCATGACATCAGCGGGGGTATGGTACAGATGACATGGCAGTGACGTGGTGGTGACATCAGCGGAGGGTCAGCGAGAGGGCGGTATGTTGTTTTGCCTGCACCACTTTCAGGCTAGGGCGGTTTCGGGCGGAGAGGAAGTGAACACCGCGAGAGGGCGACACGTGTCCATGGTACGAGCGCCATACTGCCGATTCCCCGCGAGGTAAAGTTCAACGGGAATATGGGTCGTGAAATGGTTAAGGAACGTTGGATGTGAGGGTGGAGATCCGACGGTGGACGATCGTTGGAGATGGCGGAGGTTTTAAACAGCGGGCCCAGTTTAATAAACCGACTTTTTAATGGTTTTCAGGGTTAATTTCATTGGTTAGGTTGCGGGTTTGGTTATTTAATTAACCAAAGGTTAATAAATCCCAATGTTTCACGCAGTGGAGGCTATGGTTATATTTAACCGGGGGTGGGAATATTAACAATTGGGGGTTTTCTTTAATGTATTAACATAATAGGGGAAAGGGGTATAAGTATAGGGAGTTATATAATAATGTTAATAGTTAATATGAGTTTGAAAAAAGCGCGCTAAGTATAAAGACAGGTGTATTTTTAGACTTAGGCTTAAAAGGAGGAATAGGGTCTATACAAGAAAGATGGCCACTTTAGGCTTAAAAGCAGGAACAGGATCTATACAAGAAAGATGGCCACTTTCCTAAGTAAAGATGGGGTTGTATTTGGGCAATTTTTATGTAATGAAATAAGTGGCTTTAGTGATATCAAGCAGATCTTAATATCTCTGGGGGGAGATTAGTAAGTGATTGGGGAAAAAGTATGAAGGGGAGTTAGTTAAGAAGTCTGCCTCGCTTGAGCTGCTCCAAGAGAAATATTTGCCACGGCAGTTGTGATAGAGGTAAAATTAACACTTTGAGAGACAAGATCAATCACAGGTCTCATTCTGCAACAACAATCTACCTACCCAGCCTTCTTTGCCTAACATTTTTTCTTCTTTACATTTGGGTGCATTTAGACTAGCAAACCCTCATCATCTTTTATTTTCTTTTCATTGTAAGCCTACCTAAGTCTGCACTTATTTCTTCCAAGGGCTCAGATTAAACAGTTGAGCTCCTTTGCTTCTCTACCTATCTATTTATCTGCCAAGATTAAACAGTTTGGACAGATTTTATTCTCTATCTCTAAAACAGGAAATTGAAACATGAACTAGCCAAGATTAAGCTGTTTGGCCATTCATCAATTGTGGCATGAAGTTAACAAGCTGCACATAATGCTTTATTTGCAAAAATGAAATAGTAGTGGCATTTGGACTTGCACACTGTCCTGGTCTTTTTTTATTTGGGGTTCATTTTTTTTTTCTTTTGAACATTTATTTTTTTCACCCTTTGATTTTTCTTTTAGGGTATACCCTCTTTACATTTTTTTATTTTTTGTTTTTTGTTTTTTTTGATAATATGGAAAACTTTACAGCAAGGAAAGGTATGAACATATTACAGAGCTCAACCAGTCAATCATGAAATATGACACCTATTACTATAGGAGTAAAACATTGAGGTATTGATCAAGTACCCGGCTTTATAGCAGTTTTAGGATGTGTTTCCCATAGAGATTTCAGAGTTGTCGCCTCATAAAGAAGTGGACTTTTCCATTGAGTTGGTACCAGGGACAACAACAACATCAAAGGAACTATACAGGATGAGCACATCGGCGTAGTAGAGTTGAAGTCGCAATTGAAGGAAATGCTTGACAAGGGATACATCAGGCCAAGTGTATCACCTTGGGGTTCCCAAGTGTTGTTCGTAAAGAAGAAGGATGGTACACTTAGGTTATGCATTGATTACAGGCAGTTGAACAAGGTAATCATCATGAACGAGTATCTGTTGTTGAGGATTGATGATTTGTTTGACTAGTTAAAGGGAGAAGCAGTGTTCTCAAAGATTGATATGAGATCAGGATATCATCAGGTACGTATCAAAGAAGGGAACATCTACAAGACTACTTCCAGGACTAGATATGGGTATTATGAGTTTGTTGTAGTTCCATTTGGTTTGACTAGTGCTACAACTACTTTTATGTGCTTGATGAATAGTGTGTTGTGCCCTTATCTAGACAATTTTGTTATTGTGTTCATTGATAATATATTGATATATTCTAAGAATGAGGAAGAGCATGTTGAACACTTAGCAGTAGTGTTGAGATTTCTAAGAGAACATCAGTTGTGTGTCAAGCTTAGCAAATGCAAATTCTTTCAGACAGAGGTACATTACTTGGGGCATGGTGTTTCCAAGGAAGGCATAGCAGTGGATCCGAAAAAGATAAGAACTATCATGGAATGGGCGGCTCCTATGAATGTGGATGAGGTAAGGTCATTCATGGGGTTAGCAGGTTACTGTAGGAGGTTCATCGAGAACTTATCACACATTGCATATCCTATTACATCATTGTGAAGAAAAGGTAAGAAGTTTGAATAGACAGAGGAATGTGCAGCTAGTTTTGAGTAGTTGAAGCAGTTGTTGACAAATGATCCAGTTCCTAGGTTTGAAAATTTGGATAAAGAGTTTGTGGTGTGTATAGATGCTTGCAAAAGAGGACTTGGTGAAGTCTTTATACAAGAAAGACAAGTAGCGTGCTATGAATCAAGGAAATTGAATGAGCACAAGCAGAATTATGTTACACATGATCTTGAGTTGGCAATGATCATCCATGCATTGTAGATGTGGAAGCAATATCTAATTGGCAGGAGATTTGTACTAATGAGTGATCACAGTGGATTGAAATACTTGTTTGACCAACCAAATTTAAATTCTAGGCAACATAGATGGTTGGCCACGATCAATGAGTTTGATTTCAAGATGAGGTACATTAAGGGAAAGAAAAATAGGGTTACAGATGCTCTTAGCAGGCAGATGCAAGTAAATCACATTACACTTATGAGTTCATACGGGACAAATCTACAGATCGGATCTTACAGGTAGGACATTAGGATGACAGGTACATGGAGCTTAGGCACAGGTTATAGCAGGGTACAGTTGAATAGTATGTGGACTATCGTCTTACAGTAGATGATTTGATTAGATTTAGGGATATGATCTATGTGTTGAATAGCAGTGAGCTCGAGAAGCTTATCTTGAGGGAATTTCATGATAAACTGTATTCAAGTCATCAAGGATATCATAAGACATTGACAGTGGTGAAGAAGTTCTATTATTGGTTGAATCTGAAGAAGGAGGTGGCAAAGTTTGTGGCTAGATGCTTGGATTTTCAATAGGTAAAATCATAGTGTAAGCATACAGGTGGTTTACTACAGTCGATTTTGATTCCATAGTGGAAATGGGAGGTTATTTATATGGATTTCATTACAAGTTTTCCAAGGTCATCTAGAAAACATGATTCCATTATGGTTGTGGTGGAAAAGTTGACAAAGGTAGCACACTTCACTCCAGTGAAGTCTACGTATTCAGCGAGTGATGTAACACAGGTCTTCATTAGGGAGATAGTGAGGATGCATGGTGTTCCGAAGAAGATTGTGTCGGATGGAGATTCTAAGTTCACTTCTAGATTCTATAAAGAGTTATTTGTAGGTTTGGGTACAGAGTTTGCCTTCAGCACAACTTATCATCCACAAACAGACATGTTGGCAGAGATGGAATGGGAAATTCAGGTCATCATAAAGAATCTAAAGGTAGCGCAAGACAGGCAAAAAATTTATGCAGCTCAGCATAAGTTGTTTAATGAGTTTTAGGTTGGGGAACATGTGTACTTGCGCATCAAGACCAAGAATAGCTCCTTAAGGATTAGGTCATGTGAGAAGTTAGCACCTCAGTATTGTGGGCCTTTCAAGATCCTTGAGACGATTGGATCAGTGGCCTACAGACTTGTACTACCTCTGATAGTTAAAGTCCATGATGTTTTTCATGTTTCATTGCTTAAAAGATATGTAAAGGATGTTGATCATGTTATTGATTGGTATGTATTGCAGGGGGATCTAAAAGGAGAATTCCAGCCAGAACCTTAGTGTATTTTGCAAAGAAAAATGCTCATGCTCTGTAACCGAGAAATCGAGTAAGTTAAAGTGCAGTGGAAACACTTTGGGGCCGATGAAGCTACATGGGATATGGTTGATCAGATGCGGGCTATGTATCATTTCTTGTTTTTCAGTTGAGGAAAAGTAGTTTTATATATGTATATGGATGTAAATACCCCAATGAATTGTGTTATAAAGCTCCAATAAACAGTATGGGTGTCATGTTGGTTTCCTTTTCAATAGGTTTATTTTTGTAAATACTATATTGAGATAAGTTATAAAGCTCCATGGGTAGTATGTTTTTATTTTCGGCGATCTTGTTGGTTGGAGGTGTCATTTAACACCAAGGATAGTGTTCCCCTAAGGGGAAGGGGTTTGTAATAGCCCCGGGTTGAAAAACCATCTAATAAAGTTAATAAAGGAAAAATAAGACCAAGGTCATGGGACACATATTCCAAGTTGAATGTTGGGAAAAACATCATAGTGTGGGTGTTCATTTGGTTTATTATGGCTAAGGGAAATTGACAAAGGAAATGGAAAAGGCATTGAAAAGGAAAAGAGGCGTTCATTGGAATTTTATTTATGAAAATAAACGAAATTAGGAGAAAAGGAAGGTGAAAGGTCATAGGTTTCATGTGAGGAGGAAAATGAAGGAAAAATAATGGAAATTGAAGAAAATAAAGGCCTCATTAGTAAAAAGGATTTTGAGGATCAATTCACAACCTTTTGTGAGTTAGTTTTGGAGCTCTCTCTCTATTCTATCTACTCTCTCATACTCTCATACACTTAGATTATTCTTGGAGCACTCTAGCATTGGAGAGAGGAAGACAAAGGATAAGAAAGCAATGGGAAGTAAAGATCAAATAAGGAAGAGTTGGATCAAGCAACTAGAATGGGATTACTTGCAGGTATCGAGTTGCATGTGTGATTTTCTTGCTATTTTTTGCATGCATGGTACATATATGTGTTTATTTGGTTCTCTTTTTTTCATTGGCATGGTTTTTTCCAGGTGTGACAGTGATTTTCAGCCTTGCCTTGCCATTTCTGGATAGTTATGGTGGGATGGGCTTTCCCTTATTCAGTTGAGTTGGATTGTTTGGTGGTTTCTAAAGTGAGTGGGGTGGTCTCAAGGAGAAACACAAGGCCTAGAAATCCCTGGACCGATGAAGGTGGGATTGTGGTAAATCCTAATTGTGTATACCCTCATTGGTCCTATGAATCCTCGACCAGTGAATGTTGGGATATACGGTAAATCCTAGATGGTGGAGACGAACAAATTCCTCACGATTTATGAGGAGAGATCTAGAGTCATCCATGCTTGTATAGGTCTAGTGATCCCTCGACCAGTATATGGTGGGATTGTAGTAAATCCTGGTAGTGTATGTTTCTTATTTGGGCATAGGAATCCCTTTGCGGGATTACGGTAAAGCCTTGTTGTATAGATGACGGTTTGAGGCCTAGGAATCCTTGACCAATGTTGGTGGGATATAATGTAAAACCTCAGGAAGCCCTGGTCAGCTTTGTTGTGAGTCCCACATTCATTCTTGGAATATGACACGAGGTTGATTAGCTGTAAGAAAATTTTGGTTCATCCTAATCGATGGTCGAGTGGTATGTGGAAGTCCCTAACCTAGTTGCATTTTGCATATGTTAATCAGAGCTCTTTTCATCTTGTGTTCCATGTGTAAATGTACTTGTTAATATGTGGTTTTATTGGTTGTTCTATCATTGTTATTTTGTTTTTTATATGATGGTTATAGGCATGGTTTATGACAAGATTTGGTTGTGGCTCTCATCATGTTTTGATTAGTAAATGAAATTTTAATGAATATATGACCTAATAGATGATAATGAAGTTATTGTGATAGGGCATTAGACCTTCATGATGAATCTTAGATAAGTATGAGGTCCCTATGTTCATATTTGTTGTTATGACTTGTAGATTACATGTTCATGATGTGTTTGACAGAATGCATGTCATGGTTGTTAGGGGTCAGGTCAAGCCCTTGTTCAATTTTTTGTATTAGTAGCCTTGTCTCAATGTTATTTATCATTTCTAGATGTTTCATGAAGTTATGGGAAGAGGCCTAAGTCCTAGCCCTGAAAAAGTGGCTCAAAATACAGGGTCACTAGCACATAATTGCTTGAAAAAGGCCACAATTGCATGGATGCCTTCTTGTGGGAGTGACTGGAGGGTCTCAGTCGCATGTAGGGCTTGTCATGGGTGCTTCTAGGGGTTTAGTTCAGTCAAAAAGTAGTTTAACTCAGGGTTTTGAACCTGGAGTGGTTGGTTAGCCCCTGGGGTTCAGGTAGCTTCTGAGCAAGGTCAGTTTGGTTTTGGTTTGTCAATTCACTTCCTTAACTGTACTTGGGGAGTTGAATGATATCATAGTAACTCTTCGTCACATGTTTACCCTAGTGGACTAGTTAGCTTGGGTGAATGTGAGAGGAGGGTGTTACACTAACCTCCTCTGAATTAACTATGGTTGCGTTCATGCAACGCTATCCCTCTTGGTCTTAAATCTCGCCCAATCCTACAATCAAACTCAATTTTTTATAATTACAAGGATTACATATACATATAAAAAAAGAATCACCATAATAACAAGGGTGGGCACCATATTCCAACACTCGGAAAGAGTATTCCTCTATTATAACACGCAAATAATATACAAAGGCCTTCTCCTAGCTTGATTTACATCAAAGCTCCCCTCTCGTCCTTGAGGCCTTACTTGGCCCTCAAATCCTCTCGAACTCTCACCTTTACACACTCCTACATTTGGTTTTTTTATATATAAAATTGATTACATTATTATCCAAATGGATTTCTAATCTAATTTAGGTTCGGATCCATAATCTCCTCAAGGAATATAAATAACCCTCAAACCTCTCTAACTCTCTCAATATTCTTGAGACCTCTCCTCTTTACAATATTCATCATTTATATACAATTTATATGAATAATTAAATCTAACTTAGGGAACCAACTCCCTTGGTAAATGAACCCCTATTCTAGTCAAAATACATTTTGACTTGGAAGTGGAATGCTCCTGCATTATACTCCCAAGGTGAAAAAGATTCATGGTCTCCTTACCTAGTTCCCATACTTTATTTTGCAGTTGATCCTTCTCTTCATTATGTTGCTACTATGTTGTTGTTTTCGTCATCCTTCCAGGCTTCCAAGCTTTATATTGCAATTCTCCTCTTTCCTTACTGATGTAAACTTGTTTTGTCATATGTAATTTTTTGTCCACCTTCCTTCTCTCTGCAATATGTCTCCTCTGAGACACTTTACTCATTAGCTTCCTCATTTCTTCAATCTCAATGTCCATCTGATCCTTTGGATGGTACATATTATGCAAATCTTGGTTGCTTTCTTATTGACCTTTGCTACAGATATTACTCATTAGTTGTTACTACATCTTGATTTCATCCTCATTCAAACTATCATAACTTGTCATGTTTGCAGTTTCTTCATCAATGGGCTTATTGTCCAACTAATCTTCCAGAAATATGAGCTCTCCTGCAAAATCATTAACATTTTCCATGCTAGCTTTCAATTATGCCCTCTTTATCACATGAATTTTCTTCCTTACTCCATCTCTGATAGCTTTATCTTCTTGAAGAATTTTTGTACTATCATCATTGTCCATGGCAGCTTCCATTGATTTTCCATCCTCAACATCTGCAAATACGTACTTGAGTAGAAATTTCTCAATTTCAACCTTCTCCTCCATCCGCTTCATTTCTTCATCAACCTGTAAAAATATATCATTTTAATGATGTTCATTACCCGCATTCACACACAAACTATTAGTCTAAAAAACATAAGGCTCCTTAACCTCATTCGATGCCACTATCAGCACATCCTTATGTTGATCCAAACTAATCCAATAGTTCATCAGACTGCCAATAAATATCTTCTCCATATCTCTGGCTTCTTCTTTAGCAATGTACAAGTCTTGTTCATAAACAATCAAATTATACTCAGCTACTTTGAGTTCTTCTCTCACTTTCACATACATTCTCTTCCTCAAGTCTTTCTGTAATAGAGGCCATCTCACTTTATTCTATCTCATTATCCATCCATATCTCTGGTTTTCCTGGTTTTTCTATAACATTTGTTTTGAAAAATTGAGTTCTAATTTCAACTCAGCCATCTCTCCCTCGAATTCTTCACTGCTCATCCTCTTTATATCAGTTGGCTTAATATTCTTTCCTATTTTACCCTGACTCTTTCCTAAACCCATCATATGAACATTAATAGTAATTTTGTCTTCATGTTTCTTCTTCTTGTGAACTCTCCTTGTTCACCTGTGAGCTGCAACAAGCCTTTCTCTCGTAGCAAGTCATGCAACTGCTACCAATACCTAACTAAGCTTCCTCCTAAGCTCATTCTTTTGGTATGTTTGGTTCCTTCTATGGAACTTCTTCCTCTATTTCTCCAGGTAATTCTACCCACACTCACTATGCAATTACCCTCTCTAAAAAATTCTACCCAACTGCTATTTGTTTGAAGTCGCCCTTCTTTTGGTTCTCTATAGTAGAACCTCTTCTCCTTCTCCAAAGCACGCCTTCTCCTCAGCTTCAAAAACTGCTAGTATGTTGCAATTTCTCTTGCTCACTTCTCCTTAGAGAACTTTTGTTGTCCTCTCTATATCTTCCACAATGGAATTTTGTTGTTGGGTTCTATCACAACATCTCTTGCTTCTTATAGCTTGTTTTCTCCCTCTTCTCTTCACATTGTTGCTAGCTTTCTAGCTAATGTTTATTTCATCCTGCAAACACAACTCTTTATGACCAAATTTAACACAAAACACAAATTTATAAGATTTATACCAAGATCCTAATAATCTTCTTGTTGGTCCACTCCTCTAAATCAATTTTCCTCCAAACACTTATGCTCTAAACAATATTGCTCAAGAGTGTATCATCGCTTTCATCTCCCTGCAATCATCTCTTATTTGGAAAAACAAAATTTGTTGGAATATAATCTCAATTTGTTTTTCTATTCAAGATATCTATCTATATGTGTGGGCTCTACCTCCACTTGTAACAACCACGATTTAAAATATACAAATAATTCATCAATTTATATGATTAATAATCAACACCCAACTATACAACTAATTAACATAGAATTTTCAAAAAACACGAATAGAGATGACTTACCGATATCAACAATATTCCTTAATTATGCTTTTGGAGTTGAATGCTCTTTGAACTTTGCTAACCACAACAAAATTTTGGGGATGACTCTCCACCCAACCGTAGGCTCAGTTGCACATAATCTTTCCACAACTGACCACCCCTAATCCCTCAATCAACGTACTACTACCAGGGAATCTTTTGTCTCGCAACACTTTTCTCCCAAGAGAATGGATGAAGGAATGATGAATCTCATCTTCCTCATCGTCCATTAAATAGACCAAATAATGGAAATGAGTCCGCAAGCACACATTCCATGTGTCAACATGCAACTTTTATTTCTTTATTTTAAGTTTTATTTAATTTAATATTTCTCTTAATACGAGAAAACTTCTCGCAGATGCAGAGCAAGGAGACTTAGTCTCAAACAGACTCAAACTAACATCACAGACTATAGAGTTAAAACTTTGTGGTGCAAGCAGATCGAGAAAACTTCTCGCAGATGCAGAGCAGGGAGACTTCACTCAGACTCAAACTTCTTAGACTCTCTAAAACCCTCAAAAACTCCTCCTCCAAATGAACTTACAATGCTAGTATTTATAATATCCTAGCAGGTCATCCGGTGAAAACTTTTACCAGGAACTTGAAACCAAACGAATCCAACTTTCGGCTAGAACATCATGCAAGATGTCTATCACGAAAGGACCTTGTACAAAAAGTAATGAACAGTTCTAAGGATTCGGGCAAGTGGGGACAACCACTTGTTATCTCGTCCCTTGGAGGCTAGGCCATATGGGGACCGAATCATGATATATCTAAAAACGAAAAGATGGTCGGAATCTAGGACATCGGCTCTTTTACAAAAGTAATTACAGAGTGGAGATTTTATTTGGAATAAATCCCACGGAAACCAGAAAACAATACATGTACAAATAAAGTAGGATAAAAGTAATTACACAGTGGAGATTTTATTCGGACTAAATCCCACGGAAACCAGAAAACAATATATGTACAAATAAAGCAGTATATGGAAGGATATCATCTGAATGATCCTTCCAATCAATCACTGTTAGCTCTGTCATCATAATCATGTGCTTGAGTATCTGGGACAGCTGGATCAATATGACCAAGTCTGGTTTGGTCAAGTTCTATCAATTCATTAATTAGTTCTTCATTATCTGGAGCAAGCACTTCGTATGGTACAGATTCATCTAGCCAATATGGTGCGGCATCTCTGGTACAACAAAAGAATGGAAATGTGTACATGAATGGAGGCCTGTCTTGCTCGTCCATTGATATCAATCCTCTAAATCTGACGGAAATCTTAAAGGACTCATCTTCTTCATTTGGAATGACAATTGTGTGGCGGTGGATGAACTCAAAGTCTAGGACATAATCATTCTGGACAGCTACATGCATTTCCCAATGGAGAATTTTGACAAACTCAGCAAAAGTCCTATCAAAAATATTTTTAGCTCTAGGCAAATACCTAAACATAAAAATCTTAAACCATGGACTCCACCAATTTTTAGCAGGGTGTATAGCTGCTGCATAAAATATGACCTTAATCGAACCATGTATCCTAGCTCTCTGATGAATAAAGAAATAGTCTGACCATGTCCAGTCCATATTTTGAATGCATCCAAAATAAACAGGATCCGGTTCTCTAGATAGTGCATAATAAACATGTCATGGCCTAATCCTATATGGTAACTCTTTTGTATATGACCATCTAGACTCTTCAGAGTCAAACCATTTTTGCAAAATGATCTGTCTTAGGCATAATGGTAAGATTAGGAACTGTTTTGAAAGACATTCTAGACAAAACTCATAATGACAGTTACTACAGACTGTGACATACATGACTCTGCTAGACTTGACATGACTGGATTGACTTATAGAAGCTTCATGCTGGTGAAGAGGTCTGAACATCTTGATCTCTTTGATTTCTTGAGCACCTTCTCTGGTAAGCATGTCAGCAAGATAATTTTCTGCACCAGACTTGTAAACAATATCAAAATCAAAACCCTCAAGCCATAGTGCCCACCTCAGCACTCTGGTACTGCCTTGTTCTAACAATCTTTTGTTTGCCAGCATCTGTTTCATATGCTTTAAGTCTGTTCTGACAATAAATTTAACACTTTTCAAGAACAAGTGAAATCTCTTTATTCCTCTCTTTACTGCAAGTATTTCCTTATGAGATGAAGGATACTTTTTCTCTGTATCATCAAAAGATCCTGAGGAATAGGCACAAACCAGTTCTTTTCTTCCATGCTTTTGTAACAAAACTGCAGCCCAAGTGTGATCAGAAGCATCTGTCTCAAGTATAAAAGGAAGATTAGTATCAGGAAGCTTAAGTTTTGGCAAATCATTAAGCTTACTCTTAATACTAATTACTGCTGTTGTCATCTCATCTGTCCAACTGACAGCTTTCTTCTTTAGTCTGTTCAGTAGTATCTTTGTGTCTTCTGATTGCTTAGCATAAAAATTCCTTATGTAATTCAGACATCCAAGAAATCTCTGCAGTGTTTTCACACCAGTAATAATATCAGGAAATTTCAATAGATGGGTTAGCACATGTGGCTGAAGTTCTACATGTCCTTTTTCTATGTGTAAACCCCAAGTAGTCAATCTTGACTTTCCCAATTTGAAATTTTTCTTCTGTATCTGAAAGTACCAAGCCATGCTTATATACAAGTTGGTAAAATTGTTCTAAATGGACCTTGTGCATATTTACATCTCTACTAAATACAAGCAAATCATCAATATATATAATAATGTACTCTACCCCACCAAAAATGTCTTCCATTCTTTTTTAGAATTCAGATGGAGCATTTTTCAGACCAAAGGGCATCACAGTCCATTAATATTGGCCATGAGGAACAGTGAAAGCTGTTTTATATCTGTCAGCAGGAATAATACCAATCTGCCAAAAGCCACTTTTAAAATCAAACTTGCTAAACACATTAGCATTAGCAATCTTAGCAAGTAACAGTTCCTTGTTAGACAGAGGATATCGAATAGGAAGAAGAGCATCATTCGATGCTTTATAATTAATCACAAGTCTTTTCTTACCTCTTTTCTGCTCACTGTTCTTATTGACATAAAAAGCAGGGCAAGCCCAAGGGCTCTTATAGGGTTCAATAAGCTTTTGTTCTAACAGTTGTTCGTTTTCTGCTTTGCACAATTCTTGCTCTTTCAGACTCATATGATTTGCACTAGCTTTTTGTGGCCTAGGAACATATCCTTCTTTGTAAGGTAGTGCAACAAAATACTTTTCCCGTACCCAAAATGCATCTGGCCTACTGGAAGTACAATTTCCACGAAGCCTATCAGAAATCTGTTGCAAAGTCTTGGGACCATGTAACTCTGCATTTTTGACAATATTATTAATCTTGGTCAGATCTTGTAGACTATACTGGAGAGGATCCTCGTCTTCAGGCTGCACATTGATTTTGTAATCATTGGAAGCAGGGACTGTGATAGGACCAACAGTGGTGGAGAATATAACATAATCTTGCCCAAAAGTGACTGGCAAATATTTCTTCAGAAATCTTGTCCTAAAAAAATGTTAGCACCAGTATCAAAACTATACAAAGTGACAAAAACCTGTACATCATTCAAGAAAATGGGAAATTCAGGAGCTATGTGACCTATTTCCATTGAATCACCAGTGATAGCCCTGAATTGGAGTTTAGTAGGCTGCCAATAATAATGTGGAATGGCTTTGTATTTGCAGCACCTACTCATAGCACCAGAATCTATTTGAACATCCAAAGTATAAGGTTTAATGCTAGGGACTTTAATTCTTATTTGAATAACCACTCTATCTCCAATGCCCATAACATTAAACAGCTCAACATTTTTCTTTGGGGATATCTCTTCAATAACTAGAACATTTTTCATTAGTAAACTTGTTAATTTAGAATTACAATCATCATAATCAGAAATAAGTAATTGAAGCTTGGATGACAACTGTATTATTTCTGACCTTGTATGATGAATTGAAGATTCCAAATCTGTGATCTTTTTCTTGAGAGCATCAATTTGATTCATACCTGGAGATACGAAAATCTGCAAAGGTTTGAACATTGAATCGAACTCTCTTTCGATGAACTCATCCTCATCTCTTTCTTCTTCTGAAAATCTTTCTTTCTTTTTAGATGGCAGTTGTTTCTCAAGATTTTCAAGTTTTTCAGTCAATCTTCTTCTTGTTGTACACTGGACTGGATCTAACTGTGCGAGATCAGCTTTGACTACTGCAATCTTTGCTTGTATATCTCCTGAAGATTTTAAACTGAACATTTTAATATCAGGAATGAATGTTTCATCAAAGTCAGATGATTCTGAATCAATTGTTAATTTCCTAATTTCAGGAATTTCATTATCTGAAGATTCTGAAGGAGAACTTGAAACTTCAAAATATTTTCCATCAGAGTGAGATATGAGATCCCAATCTTGCAGATCGTGGATTGTTGAAAAGATATTCATTATCTTCATCTGCTTCCTATCTTTTCTTTCTCTGCAAGTGTTAGCATAATGACCTTCTTTACCACAAATAAAACACACAACTTTTTTAGAAGGTTTTGATCTTTTCCTAAATACTACCCTTCTTCTTTTAAATGATCTTTTGGAAGAAAAGTACTTTTTCTTCTTAGGAAAGTATTTATCATTCTTGCAAGAGCAGGACTTGTCAAACTTTGTCTTTTTAGAAACCTTTCTTTCGCTTTTCTTATGACAACCAAAATTATAGGTTTCTTTGAAATTATTGCAAAGCTTTGTGCTAAAGTGCATCTGTTTGGAAAAATTCTTCTTAGCTTTGCTTTCTGCACATTCTTTCTGCAAAATTGTGACAATCATTTGGTCAATAGCTGCAAATGATTGTCCTTCCATATTCACTTTATGATCTGCTATGTACTAATTAATGAGATCAGGAATTTTACCGGGCATAGACTAAATGTAATACCTCAGATAGGCGACATTATGTGGATCACTAGCCTGATACAAAAGTTTCTGCATAACACACAAATACTCTTGCAAATAATCAATGTTGCATAACTTCTGGGAAAGAAATAGTTGTGAATGATGGGCTGAGTCTTCAGGGACTAATCCAACAAATTCATGTTTTAAAGCTTCAAACAGTGCTCTTAATGGATCAATACTATGTTCAACTATTTGATCTTTCTCTTCTTCTGCAAGCCTTTCCCACCATTGCTTTAGTATGCCAGTAAAAGACCATACAACTTGAGTGACTATATCAGAACATGGTGCTTTGGTTTCAGCTTTTCTCTGTAGTGCCCAAGCATGGACATTATGTAATACAGCAATCACTTCATTATAATCAAGGCAATCAATATTTACTAACAATGAATTTCCACAACCTCTGGAAGTAGGATTGTCTAATCTTACAGATGTAGATTGTAGATTTTCAGTATATCTACTGAACGTGCTTGATGTTGATGCTTCATGTGCAGAGGTATCCCCAACACCTCTTTTTCCTTTGTTAGAATAGAAAAAGGAATCACTTATATCTCTTTTAGAACTTGGTTCACCTTGTGATTATTCACCAGTTACTCCTGACATGGCCATTATTGTAGGAGCAAATGATTGGCCATTTTGTTTCATTAAAGAACTAAGGCTGACATAGTTCTTTGGCAATCTTAGAATTTCAACAGAAGGAAGATCAGCTAGTCTATTCTTCATCAACTCTGTTTTTTCTCTAGCTAGATTGATTCCTTTATGGATTTTCTCAAGTCTGACTTTATCTATATTCTCTACCCCCTTAAAAAAAATATGCTTCGATTCATCAGAACTGGAGGAGAATTTCAACTTTGAAATTGAAACATCTACTTCTCTATAATGAGGTGGAGAATCAGGAGTGGGTAGTGCATCTTGAAGATGTTCCAAAGACTTGGAGATGATACCCATATTTGACTGAATATTATTTAACTTTTCTGTGTGTGCATCTTGGGTTCCCAATGTCTCAATATAACCAGTATGCATCTTTTTGATGTGTTCTTTAATTTCTAAAACATCTCGGGCTATATCATCAATATTCTGAAGCATACAAACTATTTGGTAGTTTGTATAATTATGCATCTTTTCATTTTCGTTCTGATCTGGATCAGAAGTTGCTCTCATAGATAACCATTGGAAATCTGCTTTCTTTGTTCCATTGCTAAATGTCCTTCTAGAATTTCCAGATTCTAAATATCTTTCTGGTATTTTTGCAGTGACTTCTGACTGAGCTCTAGGAAGTGAGAAACTTTTAATATCAGGTATAAAGACTTCAGAGCTAGGGGAATCATCAATCTGGAATGTAGAAGATGAAGATGGAACACAGAACTGACAATCATCAGGTTTATGAGAGGTAGACTTTCTATGATCCTCTCTTGGAGCAGAATGTCTTGATGATAAACTTCTGGGAACAGAGGGTATATGTGGATTCCTACCACCCAAAATTGTAGATCTAGGGAAGGATGACATAGATCTAGTAAGTGAAGGAGTGGTAAATTTAAGACCAGAGGATCCATCAGGATGTTGGATGAGAGACAATTGCGGAGGAACTTTAGATGTTTGCAGTTGAGGATATTTCTGTGAAAGTGGAATATAAGTACTATTCCATTCATCTGGAAGAGTACATTCTACAAAACCAATCTGTAAGGGAGCAGTGTTACCAGGGCCAACAATAACACCTTCTTTTAAAGCTCTACCAGCTAACTTTGGATTAAGAGGAGGCATGGAGGTAGAGACAAATCTCAGGCATATAGAAGCATGGAGCTGAGCAATCTGTGACTGTGGGGCAACATTAAAACCATAAAACTGAATATAAGCATTCAAGAATTCATTGATATAAGGGTCTGTCAGTGAAACTTGATATCTGGGGATAACTGATGACCAAACAGGGCCATTATTGAGGGGACTTTGGAATCCTCCCAATAAAGCGTCGTTGAAGTTATTCATTCTGGTATCAAGGACACATGTCAAGCATGAAGTATTTAGACCAGGACGGACTAGTGGATTAATTCCAAATTGTATGATACCTATATGGATATATCTATAACCATTTTCCAAACCCCATTTGATATTTTCTGGCTGTATCAGTGGGATTTGATATACGGACTGGCCAGTGGAAATAGGAATATTCACAGATGTAAATCTAAATAACTGAGCAGCTCGAAACTGGAAAACAGGCATTTTATAAAGCTTATCAATATCAATCTCTGGCAATGTCCAGTTTGGCTGTGGTTCAAACTCTTGTACTAACACTTTTTCATCATAGAGAACATCTTCATTTCTGGATTTATTTAAAAATTTATTCAAAAAAGACCATTGTTTACTATTGTATTTATTTATCATTATTTATTATTTATTTACTATTATTATATTTTATTTATTATTTATTATTTGTTTACTATTATTATCTTTTATTTATTTTTTAATATTTATTTACCATTATTATCTTTTCTTTATTGTTTATTATTTATTTACTTATATTTTAATATTATATTATTTTATTTGTTTATTTTTATTGTTTTTATTATTATTATGGGACATTACATACTCCCCCTCTTTAAGGAACTTCGTCCCGAAGTTAAGTTGAATCCTTTAACATTTTATTTTATTTAGTTATTTATTTATTACTTCACGTTTGCCCTACACCCTCTGTTGCGCTAGTATAACCAGTAGGCATCGAAAGTTTCCACAACACCAGAGAAATCTCAAGGAATCTTTGTCCTTTTTCCCACTTTTGGAACTAGACATAAGCCTCAGTGGTCTGTATCATAGCCCAAGGATGGCCCCAATGCTCGCGCCCGGCTTAGACCTCATCTGCCCCAAGGCAAGCATCTGGTCCCAGTGGTCAATGACTTTGGGCATCTCGCAAGGTTGCCCCATTCCCTCCACACCCGCTAAGATGCACAGCCCCAGACATCGAAGTCCTTACACCCCCACCAAACTTCGACATCCTAATCCAATATCAGACACTTGGCCTTCTCAAGATGGTCCCACAACCCCTCAAGAGCTATCCATCAAGAGTTATACAAGACAAAGGAACCACTGGCATATGTAATGTTGATTTAGTTTGTCCCCAACCCATATGGTGTTACATATTCTCCCTCGCAATTATGGGCTCCCACGAGATCATCAAATCAACCGGCCCTCTCGGCCCATTTGTGGATTTCTTGTCAATCACTACATCTCAACACACCTCCAATGCATTAGTTATAACATCATAATATCATAGAAAATAATCCATATGACAATTCTTTCATGTCATCATGAGAACATAACATCATTGTTATCACAAAATTTTGCATGTCATAAATCTACATACAACTACCACATGCTTCACACCATAATATCCTCCTAAGTTATAACATCAACATTCAACCTCAAAGACATATCATCACATAATAAACGAACCACGTGTCAATATACCTCAACATAAAATCATAACCTCTATGCATATCATATTCATCATAAGCGTACATCATCATTATCATAACAACTATATAAATAAGAGCCATATGTGCATCATTATCCTCATACCATCATATCATGAAACCTTATCCAACATTATACTCAATGACCCTATTTGACATAACAGATAACGAAACCATAATTGAAATCATAGTGTACAATTTAGATTTATCAATAAAATTTAAACAATAAGACGTGATCTAGATGCTCCATAAAAGTATCTACCTTAGCTAAGTTATGCACTCCTATCTAGTTCATCACACAATTTAATCAAATAAATAAGGAAAGTCATTAAAAAAAACATTTGCATCCTCCCAGTTAGCTGACCCTAGGCTGTATTGGTCCCACTAGACCTTGACTCGCTCAAACTCACGATTCCTAAACCGACAAACCCAACGACAATATACAAAATAGTTCAACTTGAAGGACTCCCTCCATGAAAACTTGTAATTTTTCAAATTTTAAAACATGGGATGGGCAGGGTACATATTTTCTAAGCATAAAAACATGAAACACATTATGCATCCTTCTTAGATGGAATGGAAACTCGAGCTTACAAACAACTGGTTCAATCCTCTCTAGGATCTTGAATGGGCCAATAAACCTAGGGGATAACTTTGTTCCTTTACCAAATCTAAAGGAACTCTTAAAGGGTTTGCCTCTAATAAAAACTTAGCTTCCTTCCTCAAAGCTTCTATCAATTCTCTTTGCATCAACATAACTTTTCTGGCGATCCCTGGCTTCTTTTAGCCTCTTCTTAACTATAGCCATTTGTTCTTCCATTTCTTGGAGCATTTCAAGTCCCAACATGACTCGATCCTCTAATCGATCCCAGCTTAATGGAGTACGACATGGTCTTCCATATAAGACTTCGAAGGGAGCTGCCTGAATTGAACTGTGATAACTATTGTTGTATGCAAATTCCACTAAGGGAAGGTATTTCTCCCATTGATTTTGTTGATCCATGACATACATTCTTAGCATGTCCTCTAATACTTGGTTTACTCTTTTTATTGTCCCATTTGTCTTTGGATTATATGCGGTACTGAAATTTAGTTGTGTTCCCATAGATTGTAAGTCTTTTCGAAAATTTGGAAGTAAAATGTGCATCTCTGTTGAGTTGAATGCTCTTTGAATTCTGCTAACTGCAACAAAATTTTGGTGATGACTCTCCACCCAACCGTAGGCTCAGTTGCACATAATCTTTCTACAGTTGGTCACCCTCGAGCTTTCAATCAACGTACTACTGCCAGGGAATCCTTTATCTCGCAAGAAAATGGATGAAGGAATGATAAATCTCATCGTCCATTAAATAGACCAAATAATGAAAATGGGTCCACAAGCATACATTCCATGTGTCAACATGCAACTTTTATTTCTTTATTTTAAGTTTTACTTAATTTAATATTTATCTTAATTTAAGTCTTTCTTACTTAATTCATTTTTACTTTTTGTTAACTTTACTTATTTTTACTATTTTTATAGTTTACTTATATATATTTATTTAGAACTCCAATTTATTATTTACTATTTTATTTATTATTATTATTATATTCTCTTTATTATTTATTATTTATTTACTATTATTATTTTTTTATTGTTTATTATTTATTTACTTATATTTTAATATTGTATTATATTATTTATTTCTTTTTATTGTTTTTATTATTATTAGGGGACATTACTCCACTATTGCGACCCTTCAATATCCTTAACTTAGGATGTCTTGCTCCATCATCTTCCAAAATTTCCAACGCTTTACGTTGTGGTCATTAGTCCTCAAACACAAATATAAATTGCAGAATAAACAAATTTCCCTTCCTTCAAACTCCTCCAAATTTGATTCTACTACAATACCTCACTCCATAGTTCCTCTGTTGTTATTGCTTCTATTGATTTGACTCATTTTCTCCAAAGCTTCTTGTATCCTTCACTAAGAGTTGTCATGCTAAAAAAAAATCTAGCTCTGATACAACTTGATGCAAGCCCAATTTTGAGCATGCTTAACCCATAGTGCCCAAATCTCTTTCTCCAAAAAGGCGCTTCCTTTAATCCCTATATAAACCTCTCTATCAGGATATAAATCCCTTTATACAAATAATACAGTGGGAGATTTAACAAACAGTGGGAGGAGTCAAAAGGGATACACTTTTTAAACCAAAACAACGCAAATCCCCTTTTATATAACTCAGCCATTTTAAGTCAATTATGCAGGCGCGCACAGTGTTAAACATATGCCCTAATATTTTGTGTTTTCCCATAATCAAACTTCACGTTCCTCCATCAAACAATAGAGCTCAGGACCCTTTCAACTTACAACCTCGCTCTAGATTCCACCCCTTGTGACTGCTCACATAACCATGTGTATAAAGGTCAATTCCCCAATGTCGGCCTTCTCTTTTGTTGTCAATTCTTCGAACCTTCGGGCTTAAGCCTTTCTAGGTTTTCCCACTTACTGTCTCCATGCCACCACTTCCAATTCTTCCACTTGGATACATGGACTTGGTCCATAAGCCATGCAAGCCTGCTCCTTTGTTCTCGACGGAATGGGAAGAAGATTCACAAAATCCAATGGGTTATGAAACCTCTGGGCGAGGTCCACTTCGCCACATGAGCCCAATCCTTTATGTTGACCTTTCTTCATCTATCAACTAATGCCTTTGGGCTGCCTTCAATACCCTGACGTGATAGTAAAAAGTGTCTACAACAACTTCTGGGGTGGAAACCCTCTAGGCGGGACCCACAGTTGGATGTTCCCGTTCAATTCCTTTGGTCTGCTCTTTAAGGCTCAGATATTTACAATGTTACTACTTCAAGACTTCTAGGAGATACCTAGTTTGGCCCGACGTTGTCAGTTAATGGAATTCCTCTAACTATTATGTCTCGCGACGCCGTTACTTAATAGTTTCCTCTTTCCCTTTAAAAGACTAAGTGTTGTGCTACTCTAGATCGACTATGCTTATGGCTTTCTTCTATGGCTTCTGGCTCCTCTGTTCAAATTCAGCTCTTTATACTCCTATCTCAACTTCGTCGTATGCAAACTTCTACATAAACCTCAACATAACCCTTCACATTTTTTTCTTTATCCTTCACGATCATTGGTTCATTCGCTTTCATTGCGCCATTATAATATATTCTAACTCAAAGGAGTTGATTCTTTCATGATTTAATCATCTATGTAATGCCTATGCATTAACCTTGTGTTCCTCTTCCATTTTGCTTTTGGATCATTGATCACTTTGTTGATCAATGATCAAAAGCCTCTTTCATTCTACTATAAGAAAGGATTTTACCATATTCTCAAGGTTCTAACCTCCTCTAAGTTAACTCTGATGGCGCTCTTGCAACACTCTCCCTCCTGAGCTTAAATCTTGCTCAATCCTGTAATCAAACTTGATTCTTTATAATTACAAGGATTACATATGTATATAATAAAGAATCACTATAATAATAAGGGTGGCCACACATATTCCAAAACTCGGAAAGAGTGTTCCTCTATTATAACAAACAAATTATATACAAAGGCCTTCTCCTAGCCTGATTTACATTAAAGCTCCCCTCTCGACCTTGAGGCCTTACTTCGCCCTCAAATCCTCTCGAACTCTCTCCTTTACACACTCCTACATCTTGCCTTTTTTTATAAAATATATTACATTTTATACAAGTGGATTTCTAAATTAATTTAGGTTCGGATCCACAATCTCCTCAACAAATCCTATCTCTAGGTTCTCTAGATCCATTAAATCCTTAAGGAATCTAACTAACCCTCAAACCTCTTTAACTCTCTCAATATTCTCAAGATCTCTCTCATTTACAATATTCATCATTTATATATAATTGAAATGAATAATTAAATCTAACTTAGGGAACCAACTTCCTTGGTAAATGAACCCCTATTCTAGTCAAAATATGATTTGACTTGGAAGTGGAATGTTGCATCACGAATCCACACACAAATTATTTGAATGTATGGATAATGGCTCCATGTTAATAGTAGGGTTAAGTCTCATATATTCAATATCACTTCTCACATAATTTGTGAGCGAGTGAGGCACCATAAAGGAGCCAAAATGGATGATAGGAGAAATAGGAAATGGAAGAGAATCTTCTCCATCTCGATGAGGAGTGGCATTCCCCCCTCGAAGACCGACATCTACAAAAGTAGTAGGACACGTATGCAGTTGGGGAAGGGAGAAAAAATCGAAGAAATCCCATGATTACCTACACTAAATAAAGGATTAACACATGGATATATAGGACAACAATCACTCCCCATCAATAATATAGCATCATTCTGGACCTCAATTACCGGGCCATCATTGATAGGAATTGGGGTAGAAAAAGACGAAAGGTGTGTATTCAGACTGGAAAAATAATATAAAGATTTATCCATAGAAACCTCCTTAACTGATTCCTTGCCAATAACAAAAGGAATATTAGGAATATCAAAAGGTATAACATGCTTAGTACTTGGAGACAAAGGAAGAAAGCTCCCATGTTCATCAATAGATACATGGTCGAAGCACAGAGACCCTCCCTTATTCAACGGTTGCATATCTCCCAGATGTCAACAAGAATGACGAGAAGAACCAAAATGAGAAGGACAAATTGCTAGAAGGTGTCCAATCACATGGAAACCCAAACATCTGAAAGGTATACCCCAATAATCAATGTGATGTTGAGCAATATTTCTACCCTAAATTAATTCCACTTCAATAGGAGGTCCTCTAGAAAAGTAAACTTCGACTAGAATCCATGCAATTCTTTTATCCATTCCCCATGGACTTCGCTCCACCAAATATGTAAATCTCCCAATTAAATTCCCAACGTCCACCAGGGTCGGCCTAGACCAGAATTCCAGAGGAAGGTTAGGTAGTGTGGCCCATAACAACTTCTTCCTTAGCACCTCCTTAAAAGGGTCGAATCCAACATTTCATGGTTGAAGAGAAAGGAAACTACGACCCTAGACCTAGGGAGAATCCAAATTTTTCTCCACATCATCAAAGTGAAGAAAATGGAAACATTAAATATTGAATAATATACTTATCTTTGGCATATAATTGATAACCAACGTTCAGTGCTTCTCGACCCAATCCTTCATGTAATAACCTTCCATCCCCACATATTCTCACTGCCCAACCAAAGCCCTTTGTTGCAGGCCCACGACTCGATCCAAAAACACGCCATAAACAAAAGATAATTTTAGAACCTCTCTCGCAGCCTTAAACGGATTGTTTTTATGACCTCGAGGTGGATGAAACAGAGGAGGGATATCCTAAGTAGTATGACAAACATCGAAAACCACCTAACCAGAGAATACAGACTGAACAATCTCGGTGCATGAATGAAACCAAACGATTGAACACCTGTCAAAGGCCATGAATTTCAACGTTCCACTTCCATGACTACATAAACAAGTGCCACATCATCAAGAGAGGAAAGCTCATGCATGTCATGGAAAATTTCCCTCGCATCCCTAAGGCCAATTGTCCCCATCCTATTGCATATATTAATTAACCAAATCACCAACGACCCAAGTGGAAGTGATAGAAGCAACGACAAGAAAGAACAATAACTCCGTCGAATTTATGGCCAAACATAGATCCCCACACAAACTTGATGTGTCACATGAACCAAGGAGATCATCGTAACCAAAAAACTATAGGAAAATCCTTGACGGTATTAATATTAATAACCCCGAGATCCAGTCAGCAACCCCCAAGTAATTAAGGACCAGACACCGAAAAGAGAAGGTAAAATACCACCCCGATGCAATAATGAGCGAAAATCCAGGTCGATAAAATATACTAAATAATTAAAACCACCAGTAATCCACATGACCAAAGAAAATATGACAAATCCACACAGTCCAATGGGGGAAATGAATAACGGCAAAAAACGATAAATGAGGAGTAAATGTCGCCATAAAGCCCCACCCAAAAATTATCTACCAATTGAATGAACATCAACGTTCACTAGGAAAACCAGAGGGAAATGAAGGTAATCAAAAATAAAAAATAAAAAAAATAGCATCCATAACAAGGTAAACCATGTCAAAAAACACTAAAAACCACCACAAAATCCACCTCAAGGTAGACAATCTCTTGAATGAAACCGAAGGAGAGGATAAACCAACACCTATACATCCATTTGTTTACTCACAGCTGAAAATGTGCATCCCCAGATCTAATAAGAACCATCTCCAATATGTTTAAGTCGGCCAAGAGGAAAAAATCGGATACAAAGAGATAATCAAATAAAAATCTTGGTTAAGTATAAGTCGAACGGCTGAGCAGCTTAGATACAGACTGCAATACCTGCAACCTCCCAAATAACTAGTAAATATTAGTAGGTACCAGTAACAGGTAAAAATAAACAAAATGTTTAACAATATCAATACCAATCTAGAAAATACAATTCAAGTTCCAAGAGAAACTCAATCAACCCATCATTTTGACTCAAATCCATGAAAGTTATAACTCTCGATTAGTACATTACATTGTGCATCAATAGGTTTGTGCTATTTTAACAAAAGCACTCCATGATGCATTTATAATATAAGGAAGCACTACAAGTGATGTCTATAGATATTATAAAAATGCACTACAAAAACCCAATTTTTTTTTACTATTTATTTTTTATATTTTACACATGCACTATGTTAGCGCTTGAAATTTCACCTCAGGCTGAGAAAGGTAAACCTCAAGGCAACATCAAACCATTTAGCCTCGTAGCTAGCCCTACGGGGCAGGAGAAGGCTCTCTCCGGTCTATCTCGGTAAAATCTTCAATAGATGAGATGACCAACAAGGCAACACTGATATTAGGCTAGTAAACTGATCAAAATGGTTGATTTGGGGTTTTTTGGGTTTTTGGTGGCAAATTGAGGAGAGGGCAATTTTGGGTGTGGGGATTGGACACAATTTCTGCAGGGAATTCTTTGGGGCGAGGTAGGAGACAGTATTGATGCCTTTAATTGAGGTGGATGGTCAGGAATGAAAGGTGAAGAGCTAAAGAGAGAAAACAATAACTTTGAATTCTCTTTAGACAGTAGAAAACATTGAAATTAAACAAACTTAAAAGCAGAGCATGGCAGGCATGAATTCTTACTTTAACACTTCATTTGTTTAATGTGCAGAAGTAAAAGAAAGGAAATGAATCACATAACAAGCTTACAAGTACATTGAGAAACACACCATCAACACATGAGTCCACAAGAATTCCAAAGAGGACTGCAAAACCCTGGTCTTCCTTAGCCAAAAATTGCAGAGATACAGTGAATAATACAATGATAGCTTCTCCCTCAAGAGTCCAACCATGAAAATGAGCAAGAAAGTACATAATATAGATGATCTAACCTCTTTCCCTGCCTCCATGGGTCGAGCTCACTATCCTAGGAGCTGTTTCAACTAATTCTAAACTGAGCACTAAAATCTAGGCAGTCAAAACAACTTGCCTCTATAAGCTAGGAAACCAATTCATTCATTTAATTTTCACCTTTTTCATGAATGAATCTTCTAGAAGAGGTACATAAGGGTAAAAGTGTCATAAAAGTACATTAATTACATCAAAGAGCCTAATAATCCACCCCAAAAAGTCAAACAGGGTCAAACTGCGTTTTTCTGAGCTGTACAGTGAAATTTGGAAAAGTTTCCTGACGGGTCGCGCGCCTCTGCCTCACGGTTCGCGTGCCTTTGGGACCACATTTGGGGCACTTCCAGGTGTTCAAATTGAGCAAGAGTAGGCTTGTTGGAAAGGTCTGTGAGTCTACTTTCCAACCCAACTGGAATTTCTGAATTTGGTGATCATTTGCCCCTCCAAAAGTGCAATCTCCCAAGACTGCTTTCTGCAACTCAAAAATGTGGCAGAAAGTCATTTTTTGCTTGTTTTTTGACTTTCTGGAGGCCCAAAACTTCATAAAATCTCAAGTCCATTGATGAGCATATGTAACTTCTCATGACAAATCTAAAAATGCTGAGTTTTTGCAAAATGGAGTTGCCATGATGAAGGGTCGCGCGGGGGGTGAGACCCGTTAATGGACAAAACTTGTAAATTGCACAAAAAATTCACAATTGACAAAATTTTCTCCAAATTTCTTGAAATTTGTGCTAGGAGCCCCTGATAAAGTACCATGCTCAGTCAAAGAGGCTTTGGCCAAAATTTGGAGTGGATCGGGCCTTTTTCGTCGTTTTAGTGCCTTGGCCAACCGCCTTTGGAACATTTTCATCTTCGCCTTGCACACGTGCATCCGCGCCCAATAATGGTTTTTCATGTTCCGGAGCAGGCTCAACTTTTGGTGTTGACTCACGGTCATCACTTTGCTCATAGTCGGTTTCAGTTTTTGACATGGTTTCAAGAGAAAAGTGGCTGAAATGTACTGCTGTTTCTGCTTTGAAAACTGCTGATTAAAATGTTGTTTTAAGGGGACAAGGAGCACGAGGGAAATGTTAGGGGAGGGATACTTTAAAGGGAAAACGGGAATAATAATAAAACAGGGAGTTTAGGGGAAGAATTATTGCATATACATCATTATACAATTTGATTTACAAGGATATTATGAGAGGTAGGGTTAGGGTGTAATTTTTTGATTTCTTGGGAAGAGGGGTAGGGTTTAGGGCTTTTCACATATTTGGAAGGGAAATTTACATAGAATGATAAGGAATATGAAATGGGAGATGGAAGAAAAATGAGAACAATGGGATACCTCAAAACAGCATATAAAACCCTAGCAATTTGACAACTTCAAACCAAAAGCACAATGGAGACTTTCACGTGCAAATGGAGACTTTTACAAATACAATCATGACCTTCTTGAACTGTAGCAAGCAATAATTTTTTATGATGGAGGGCCTACCTTGCAAAATTTGGCAATTTGTGGTTCCTTGGCAGCTTGCTGGTAATTTTCTGTGGAGGAAACCCTGATGGGTCGCGCGCACTGCCCAACGGGTCGCGCGCCCTCAACGGGTCGCGCCTGTGTAATTTTTACACTGCTGGAGGTGCCCTGACGGGTCGCGCGCCAGGCTCAACGGGTCGCGCTTTTGCAGGAGGCTTTTGGAGGCCTTCCCGGTGTCAGAATCAGGTGCAGGATAGCTCGTTGGAAAGGTATTTGAGTATAATTTCCAACCCAACTGGAATTTTTCAATTTGGAGTTCATTTTCCTTGTAAAAAATCAAATCTCCCAAGACTGGTCAAAAAGTGCCAAATGAGGCTGCCTCAAGGAAGAGTGTTGTTGCAGTCAACTTTTGAATGCCTTCCTCAACCCCAAATTTAGCTCATGATAGCTCATTGGAAAGATATTTGTGTCTAGTTATCATTTTACCCATAAATCAAATAATTTGGCCAACCAATCTAGGAGAAAACTTGATTTTCCCAAGGTCACTACAGAGGTGTCTTTGATTCTCCTGAGGCAACGGTATTCTTGACATTTCTCTCAAACCATGACACCTGTGTAAAAAGTGAAGGAGGTTTTTCTTCCTTGGAATTCTTTAAACAAAAAAATCTCTCAGTTTTCCAAAATTCATCTTTTATTGCTCTGTAACAGCTTTTGAGTGAAACTTATCCTGATGTGTGAAACAAGGAATTTTGCCGAAATGAAGCGAAATGAAGGGGATAAGGGGCTTCTAAATTCTTGGGGAAATTTTTGGAAGTAGGGAGGGATGTTAGGAAGCAGGGGAAAGTAGAATCTCAGAGATTGAGTGAGGGGAAGGGGTCCAAAAGGGCAAAACACAAGCCCAACCTAGAAAATTGCCAGGTTGTAGCTAGAAACTAGGGTTTGTGCAAAAATGAGGAATTTGGGGGATCTAAGGGATGGGAAGCATTTGATAGGGTATTTTAAGGATAGGGGAAGGTGTATGAACATCTGGATACAAGTTTTGTCGATGATTTGACCGTCCAAGAGAAATTGGCTTTCAAAACTCTAGGAGAGGGAAATGACCCTGCCAAGGCACAACTGAAGCATGAACAAGATGTAAAATGACTCATTAGACACTGACATGATAATGACAACCCTATGAATGATGATAAACTCAGCTGAATGGTGACATGGATTGGCATTTGGGCAACTTTTAGAAGGAGTGAAAGCAAACCCTAGACCTAATGCCTAGTGACCAAATTTTGCTTGAAGACTCACTGAAATGACAAAATTTGACCTTGACACTTCAAAATCACTTTGTAAGAGCATGTTTGATCACTGGAGGAAGGCTGGGAAGACTGACACTAACACACTATATGTCAATCTATGCACCACAAGGTTTAATCATTTACTTGTCCTTACTCTAGGAAGAGCATTTGTAATATCAAGAAGCACAATTAGTTGTGCTTCAAAATGCAAGTTGTTGTTGTTTTTAATGTCTTAGTATTTCTCCCAAGGTCAGCATATGCATCAAATTCTTGAAACACAAGTATTCTAAATAGTGCAACTATACTATTGAGAAGCATGAACAAAAAACATTTAACCATAAGAATTTCTTACCTCGTGCATTGGTAATATTAGGAAGCATTAATAATGGTGCATATGTATATTATAAAAGAGCAAGTAATAAATACCAAAGACTTTTGATAATTTATTGTTATAATGGTGCACTTTGGGGAGATAAACACCTCTAATGAGGCATTTTGTATAGTTATAGGACACACTGAAGTGTTCGATGTGAGTTGAATAGTTTGAACGCATTGTGTGAAATTTTATTAAAAAAATGAAAAATATGGCAAATTTAAGCTAAATTGGCAATTGGAATCCACTAAAAATGTAAATGAGGATATGGGATGCAATTTATTTATCCTTTTCCCTAATAAGGAGGCAGTGTTGCCACATTTACTAAAAAATAAATTATGGAACCATTTCACAAAATTTGAAAATGAACCAAATCCATCTCTAAAATGGAGAAACCAAGGAATTTGACAACACAATAGCATCAATGATGATGTGGTCATACATGGATCCTAAGCACTAGCAACTGTGTGGTTGGAAGCATTTAAAAAAATGTATGAAATTATAGGTTTGGTAAAAAAAGAATTACCCTACATCAGTTGACGCAAGAGCATCCTTTGGCTCATGTAATTGCCATCAAATATGTACTTTTAATATACATTTCCTCTTATTTAGTTACATAGCCTGGTAGGAGTAATAAAGAGGTCATTATTACTAGAGAATTATGGATCCTACATAAATGTTAAAAGACAAATACCTTAAAAGTTAATTTGGGACAATCAAAAGGAAATGGAACACAAGTTACCTTGGAAATCTATAAAGATATCTAAAAAGGAGATGAAGACTTACAAACACTATTGAGCTATCATGTAAAATTAACAGTTTAAGAGAAAAATATAATTGAATTATCAAAATGGGAGGAGTTACAATCATTTGCAACAAGAGAAGAGAAGGTTCAACTCCATATCTACAATGGAGAAGAGGAGAGTGAATACCATATTGTCCTCAAGGAATTTGAGATTTTCTATCATTGATCATATTACTCTGATTATTGTGAATTATGGAGAGGCCAAGACCTCCATGTTGTAATCCAGAGACCACCACATTGTTTCCTATTATTTACATTATTAATTTTATCATATTCAGTTTTGTGGCATTTGCATATTGTGATTGATTAAGCTACCTTCGTAGTTGTTACACTCTGATAGTGCCAATCCAACTTTGTAGCGTGTTAGAAAATTAAAGAACTTGTTTGGTGCATCATAGCGCACCTAATGGGAAGACGCGCATGTGCACTAATATGTTTTGGGCTCACTGTAGTTTTTTTTTAATTAAATTCTTGGTTCATAATTTGTTAAGGCGCGTGGGTATTTCCAATTGCATACATTGGTCTATTTTTAAATTTTTTTAACCATATTTTATAACCAAGTGTTGTAAACTTTGATGATGTGCCCAATCATTATCCATCCTAGTGCACTTTTAATTTCCTTGCACATTGTTCATTTTTTTTATGAACGAACATTGTGTTGTGTTATGTATTTAGGTCCCTTGATGCCTACTTTGATGTTTCTTGAAATATGATGCACCAGTGTGCTACTATGTCCCTAGCATACCATTTGAATCATAACAAAACTATAAACTACTATGTCATTTATTAAGGCACACCAATGTGTGTTTATCCAATCAAATATACCATTTAGTGTATTATTATTATTTTAAACTATAGTTTGTTACTGAATGCTTTAACCTGATTAGTGCATTGTACATTTTAATGCCCTGGTATAATTGTATGTTTTTGACACATCGAAGGGAGTTTGTCTAGAAAATAAACCGAGTTTTTTTTCGATTAGGCATAACAACTTTTGGTGCATGTTATTATTTGGTGTACCAATGCACCAAACATGGGAATGTTCTAGTGCATATCTACAATTGAGGAGCACCACAAGAAAAACATCTATGGCTACCTACCTCATATATAAATGGATAGAGGAGACATTTTTGGCAGAGGTTTTATAAATGCCTCTAATAAACGGTGTTTTCCTTGTAGTGATAAGATTATGTGTAATTTGTTTAATTGGTTGTTGACTACTTTACAAATTATCATCAATTGGGGATGGTGTGCCTATGTCAAAATGGTTTACATCGATGATGTTGCACCAACCCATCAAAATAAACCTAAATGCCAATGATTTAGGGAAACAATTACAAATGATCATTTTTCATTTTTTTTTAATTTTTTTTTTTTTTTTTGCTTTGGCATCAAATTGAGCTATCCCATAGATGTCACTCGACATCTTGAGCATCAATGCATCCTTAGATGCCTTCCTTGAGACTTGACATGGTTATTTTATCTTATACTTCAACCTCTCTTGCATGTTCAGTGACATGTAATACATGCTCATGCTCTTGTTGATGTTGTGGAAACTCCTTTAAATTCTCTTATAAGTGATCATGTTGATGTTGCAGAGGATCTTCCTAATGCTTCTGCTTTAATCAACCTAATCTTGAAAATGCTCCTCTTGTGACTACTCTTGCTACTTATGGAGATGTTGATCCTATTGTTGCTAATGTCAGTGATTCTATTGAGGGACTTGGCCCTAATGTTCACTTTTTATTGGAGATGTCATGGTTAGTGATTCTCCTAAATGTACTAGCCTTCCTATGCATGTTAATAATGATGTCCCTAGTATTGGTACTATACCTAGTGTCGATTCTAGTGGCAATTCATGATGATATATAAGTATATTGATTTTTCGTTACATTTTTTCATATGTGAGAAGTATACATATGTTTTTTATCTTTTTATACAAGGCCCATTTCTTACTATGTATATAATTTATTGATGCCATTTAATTAATATTATGATTTACTTTTTCCAAGAAAAAGGCAGTATTTATATTTCAAGCAAAAATCAAGATATACCTCGATATATACCTTTTAGCACTCAAGGGCCTTTGGCTCTCTTATGTTAAAAAAAAAATTAAAAAAAAAATACAAAAGTTGTTCCCCATATTGTCCTATTACATATAATCTCCTCTTTTTCCTTTTAAGCATTTTGTTATAAAAATAAAATACAAAACCAAAAACAATCTAAACATTGTCTTCATAATTTTAACATATAAACATTCAAAATATAAAACAAGTATTTTATCTCTTTCTTTAGTAGCTATATTTATTCTTTTCTCAAAATTAGGAGATTGGTCATACATAAACCTTCTGCAAAATAGATGGATAGTGTTGTCCTATGCTTCCTCTTATATGAAAATATTAGGTTGAAGAGTTAATGCTTGTTTTGATAATTGTACTTCCTTGACATTTAATTATCTATATATGCAATAAAAATATTTTATAAATTTCCTTTTAGATCTCCAATTATAGGTTTTTGTACCCCTTTTAAAGGTTAATCTCATCAATAACCAAATCATATACATCTTAGTCCTATTTTTGTACCTTTCCCCATAGTATCTTTAAAATAAACACTATGATATCCCTTCAAATAAAAAACAACCTTGACACCACATGTTCTAGTAGACCCTTGATAAGTTCCATCTAAAAAATCCCATGAATAAGCTTCACCAACTTATCAGTTTTTCAAGATTGTGGGATTCATCTCTTTCCCTAGTTTCCACGCTCCATATGCATAGTTGATTTTGGTAAAATAAATAACAAGTAGTGTCATGTTATCTTGGAGAGGTACCTTAGTGGCTAAGTGTTGTGATTTTTTAATAAGAGGTACAGGGGTTAAGTCCTTGGGTTGGTTGCCTCTTTGATATGGCAGTAGGCCCCTATGATTTAATACTTGATGTACCTGCTAGTTCAAGCTTGCTATAGTCTACATTGGTGTTTTAGCTTGGTTACCACCCATAAATGGTGGTGAAGTCAATGGGGTTTCTTGCCCGAACAAAAAGGTAGTATCTCCTAGATTATTTCATTCTTATTCAACTCGAGCGCTCATGATACAAATACATACAAAAGCCCTGTGTTAATTTATAAACTTATCCTTTAACAAAATCTCAAATAAATAACGATATATTCACCTACCTAGTTTCCTTTTATATCTATCTATTTTAGAGACTCCTTCCAAATTTCTTTAGTGAAGGGATGTTGTACAAGAAGATGATAAATTGATTCCTCAACATTTACTTAGCTCTTGCCATTTTATTTTCTTACAGTTATCCCAAGTCAAGACTTTGTTCGATAATGTTAATCATAGGAGTTCTTTTTTTTCAATGGCTTTTTTATTGTCCAAATGTAATTCCACAAAAAATTTTGTTCACCTTCTTCTACTTCCTTAAATTCAACCTTATATCCTAATTATGTTGTGAACCCTCATATATAACTATTTTTTGACCAAATAATTACATCCTCTTTGTCCTTGAGCCTTATATTATCGTGTTGTAATTTGGTAGTAGATTGGGTCCATTCCTCTACTTCACCTCCTCGAAGTAGGTTGTCAAAACTTTTCCAACCTTGATTCCATATGGAGGTAGTCGTTGGATCCATTGTTTCTTGTCAACAATTAATATATTGCATATTCAAGAGTTAAAGGAGTCTTATATGACCTATAATTTTGTAAAAACCCACCCAAGTGTTGTATCTGATTCTCACACAATCTCCCTTGCCCACTCACCGTGCCATCAAATTCCTTAATATAAAAAAATGCTTAACCAAATCCTTCCATATAATGGAGGCCCCCACTATTTACTTGTTATTCTAATTGTCCCCTTGAATGTGATTAATTATATATACTTCCATAACATCATTTTTTTCCATAAATGTTCATAATTCATCAGCCTGACAAAGATTCTTTTTTGCCAATGTTAGACAACAAAAAAATGGATTTTCTTCGAACCCAACCCCTTGCTTCCTTAGGTTTTGCTATCTTATTCCATTTTACCAAAGGAATAACTTCTCTATCTCTTTTCCATCTCCATAAGAAAACCGTGCAATTGTTCCTTGTTTTTTCTAGCATACCTTTTGAAACATATGCTAGAAAATGCGAACAATTGGCATTACTACCATAATTGATATGGTCAAGGTCAGTCTTCCCCCTCTTAACCACTTATAACACTAGTTAGAAATTTTGCTTTCTACTTCACAAAGATAATTCCAATATTTGAACCTATAACCATTATGTTACAACATGAACCCTAGATATTTGACTACATTATTAAAAGGAAGAACATTGAAAGAGATAATTTTCACTTTCCATCTTTCATGTTCTACTTCTAGCCCACTGAATAAGATGTTATATTTGTGATACATTGATGCTTTGTAATATAATTCTAAGATTTCTTTACATGTTTTTCTTTTCCTTACTATGCCCAAATTAAACATAATTACATCATACACAAATAATAAGTGGGATAAGGTTAGACAAATCCCTAGTTCAATTCCTTTTATGGTTCCTTCTCTCTTCTGTTGTTTACAACCCTACTAAATACTTCAAACAACACTAATAAGAGAAAGGGTGGCATTGAGCAAACTTTCCTAAGTCCCCTTAGGATATTAAAATATGGATGTCAATCCAATAATTAGAACTGCGAATGATATTTAAGCTAAACAACCCATAATCTACTATACAATTCCAAGACTCATTCCAATATTAACTAACATTAATATAAGATAAAGCTAACTAACACTATCATGTGCTTTAACTATATATGGTTTAAGCGTCATAGTTAGCATCTTCTTTACCTTTATGGAGTATATACCTTCTTAGGCCACTCCTATGACATCATGAACCTTTTTTTCATGTAGGAAGATAAATGTTTCATATGAGATGCCTTTGAGAAGACTCTTTATAGCTTGTTGGCTATTATTTTTCCTAAGACAAAATTACGTAATGAAATTGGTCTATAGTCTTCAAATGCTTCAAGATTTCTCTTCTCATTGATTAGTGGTATGAAGATTGAATTTATGGATTCTAACATTACTAGAGAATCTTGATTCCTCTATCATTCTAAATTAACACATCCTCTATCATATCATATAATCATAGGTTATAACTTCAATGTATCTTCTATCATTTATTTACCACAATAACACATATGAAATGACACTCATATTTTTTGTTGTTGACAATTTTATTTTTCTTTCTTCAAGTGACATTGTTTGTATTCATTTCTTGCAATTTAAGCTTTCATTTGTATTCAAACTTTATTTATTGTTGTAGAATTTCTTGAGAGGCATTCTATGAAAATCAAGGAGTTGGGCCACAACCTCATTTTTGTTTACATCATACTCAAATAATAAGTGGCACAGGGTTAAACAAATCCCATATTCAATTCCTTTTATGGTTCCTTCTCTCTTATGTTTGTTTACAACCCTACTAAAGCCTTCAAACAGCATTAATAAGAGAAAGGGTGGCATTGAGCATCCTTGCCTTAGTCCCATTAGGATATAAAAATATGGATGTCAATCCAATAATTAGAACTGTGAATGATACTTAAGTTAAACAACCCTTAATCTACTATACAACTTCAAGACTCATTCCAATATTAAATAACATTAATATAAGATAAAGTCAGGTAACCATATTGTGTGCTTTAACTACATACCGTTTAAGCGCCATAGTTGGCATCTTCTTTACCTTTATGGAGTGTAGGCCTTCTTAGGCCACTCCTATGACATCATGAATATGTTTGTCATGTAGGAAGCTAAACGTGTATTATGAGATATCTTTTGAGAAGACTCTTTATAGCTTGTTGACTATTACTTTTCCTAAGGAAAAATTACATAATGAAATTGGTTTATATTCTTCAAAAGCTTCAAGATTACCCTTCTTATTGATTAGTGCTATGAAGATTGAATTTAAGGCTTCCAAAAGGGATACCTCTAGAATTAAGTCCTTGAAATACCTCGTGTTGAAGAAAATAAACCAAGGATTCACATCCATAACATGTAACACCAATGCCAATAGGTAGCCTTGCATAATCAACTTGAAAAGGAAAATATCCTATGGTGTGACATGGTTTACAAAGAGGTGAGTTTTTTCATTTACAAATAGTAACTATTACTCAAAAGAAAAAATATATTTGAACATCACGGATTTGAATATATCTAGGAAGAGTGGTCACTTACCTCGATTACATGCCTTTTCAAAGTCAGTTTTAATAAATAGAGATTTCAAGTCCCTATACTCGATCCATTCCATTCCCTCCCAAACAACAATAGTATTATCCACCGTAAAGAGAACATTGTTAACCCTTGTCCATTGAGTCCTGGTGGTGCTAGGTAAGATATACTTGACCCACATAACTTAATGTCATAGGTTCAACACTCTTGAATAATTTGTATGTAATTATGTTTGAATGTTTTTGCATAGATATTTTATTACTATGCCTTATTAACACCGTGAGGTAGGCATACCACAGTGACTGGAATACATGTAAATATTGTTATTTTTTAGTTAATGAAAGAACCAAGATTGGCTGAGCACAAGAACCTAGAGGTGTTATGATACTACAAGAGGGGAAAGTTGAGGGCATGCTATGGAAATATAAGGTTGCCTTACTATGGATGTAACAACTATGAAAGGGATCCATTAGAACCTTGAGAAGAGCTATTAGAATCCTCTTTTACCTAGTGATATTATAACCTGGCCAGGGAGTGGTGTCCACAAAGGGCTACCTATGGTTCGGTCGAAAATTACTCCATAGCAACTAGTTGCTTAGCATTCAGTCTCCAACACCAATAAATTATTGATATATTTTTCTTATAAAATATATACAAGTTATATGCATAAATGCCCTTAGTTGAACCATTATTGTTTCATTTTGTATGCATAAACTCTATGTTCAGCATGTCCAAGTACTCTTTCAAATGAAACTCAATAACTTATTATAGTAATTAGATTGGTATATAAGGGAAATTTTCTAAGTTTAGTACCCCCTAGCCCGGCGCAGGTGGGGTATGTGATCTCATGGTCAATCATCGATGTCAAGTTATAGTTCCAAGGTCTTTGTATAACACGAAATTCACTTTTGTAAATTGTCGTAACAACCCTCACTAAATCATCATATCGTTCATGAAATTATTCTTGGGTTCCTCACACTCTCTAATAGTAGCATCTTTCTCTTTGATGGCATGGAGCAATTAGATGGAATCTTCTTTTTTTTTTTAACTATCGTGACCTAATCACACATTCCTTTTCTTTTGCTTTTGCCTTTATTACATTGTTAACATGTTGTTTTCTTTTATTGGACTTCAACACTTTTAGTTATTTCATGGTGTAGTGCATGAATCTCCACCCTAACAACACTCCTTTCTTAAGAATCTCCTAGCATTCATTAAGCATTTTAATGATAGATAAACCTCTAGTACGGTACAATCAGTCTTCCACATGCATTTAAGGTGCATAGTATTATCTCAATTCCAATAGAATAAAGAGAGTACCACTTCTCATCTTGAAATTGCACACATACATCCCATATCTTTGGAGCAAGGAAAAGGAGTTCCTCTGTCTATTCATATCCTATGCAAGAAGAAATATTGCTTAGTCAACTTCCTCCTTAATTTCTCTACACGACAATCTTCAATCATGTTACAAAATATATTATGCCTTATTTTTTTATTATCACATTTAGCATTTTTTTTCTTGGAACACATAAGCATAGCGAGGTTGAAACAAATTGTAATTTTTACTTAATACTTGTTACACTATGTTTATGTTGTATAATTGATAGAAGTATAGGATCTTCATAGGCATGTCATTTCAGTGAATGAAATGGTTGACAAGTGCATATTATATGAGATTCCATTCTCTTGCTTCTTAATTTGAATAAAAGCCTATTTATTAGTTGCATATATTTTGTTATCATTCTGATTGAAAGGGACCATTGGCATTCATGGACAATAGGTGTTTTATCCCTTCCCTCTATATCAATATATTAGTGTTGGTAGAATTTCTCTTTATGGATTTATGATACAAGGGTTGTCTTTATAGGTGTACAATTATCAATGGGTACAGTTGAATCATACTTTCTTGTATGTTGATGAAACTTTGATATAACATAGAAGATTGCACTTTGTTATTGGAAACATTGGGGAACTACTATGATTAGAAATATTGATTGTGGATGCCAAAACAAATTCATATGCCATGTATATACCAAACTTACCTATAACATGTGTGTAAAGTGGACTTATCATGATTTGTAGTATTGAAAAGATGAATGTTGTTAGGGGTTTGCAGTTCATGTTGGTTGTGCATTGAGGCAATATTTCATAGACATTGGGTGGTGAGCATGTGTGTTACAAAATTTTATGGTGCCTAGGTGATGCAGGAGCATTCAAGCCTAGTCAGCAATGTGATGGCATGATCACATGTTGTGACTAACAAAGGGTTGGAAGACAAGAGTTTAGTTAATTTTAGTTATTTAAATGTGTGAGGGTGTTTATTTATTGTCGAATATGAGAAAAAGAGTATAGTGGCTGAGTGATCCTCCCTATGTGGAGATCAGGCCAAGCAGTTAGATTTATTTGGTTTTGACTAGGATATGAGGGATTTGAAAGCTTGATTTAGCATTTGTTTAGAAAAGAGTGGAGTTGAAGAGATTCTCTAGGAGAGAGTGAGAGATTTCTAGATCTGAACCATAATTGGTTCATGAATCCACTTTTGTATAAATTGTGATCTTTTTGTATAATTCAGAAGTTGGAGAAGTTGGAGAGGTTGGAGAGGTTGAATAGATTAGTTGTAGTGTAGATAGAGGCTAGCAAGAGAAACAGGGTCTTTTTATTGTTGTAATCGAGCCAGAGGGTCGAGACTCTGTAACTCATTATTGAATAAAATATCAGTGTTTGTGAAGGTGTTGTTTCTATTAAAACACTTCCCTTATCTCTATATATCCACCTGCGAATCAATCTAAGTGTTTTCTTTGTTTTACACCCTGAAGCGATAAATCGTAGTATTCAAAGCATAATCGGGGTCCTCAGTGTAAAGAGCATTGTTTGAGCCACTTTAAACCCAGTCATTGATCCAAAGTATCACAGAGGATCCGTGTTAAAACACAGAAATCCATCAATAGAAGGAGATCAAGTCCAAGAGGAGGTTGGAGAAATGATGCATAGGATCCATTGGATCTAGAAGATCAACGACGTAGAAGACAAGATCGACGGTTATCGCGTGGGTAAACTACGGGGGCATTAATGCGCAAGAAAATAAGTTTTCAACAGGAAATGGTATTTTGGGGGCACTCTAAGTGGTAAGTGGTAATATCACGAGTCCACCCAATTCCATTAGCCACTCGACACATAGCAGCGAGGAGGAGAGAGGAAACCGCTTTTCGGGCGGTTAATCCTCGTACTAGTTGTACGGTCGATATCGTTGTGAGGAATTGGATCAAATGAGGTGAAGATCTACGGCACAGGATCAATGATTGGTTTCATTGATTGGATGTAATGTAAACCGTCGGATCGAGCGGAGGATCAACGGTCCTGATTTGATCGGTGATCAGCAATCGGGGAATGTAAAGGAGCAGCGCAACGAAAGGGACTGAAAGTTTATAGAGATGGATTTAATTCCATTGGAGTTTTGGCCTCAAGCTTTCGAAACGGGTTTCCGTGTAATGCGGAGATCAGAGGAATAATGTAGAAAATCTTGGTCTTAGCAGACCCAAGAAATTTGTATATGCGGGGCTATGTATTTTGAAGTCCGATTTACATGATTGGAGTGGGGTTTTCCCATGTATTTCCTATGTTCCCGATAAAGTGAATGGATCTGGAGTTGTAAAGGAAAATCGATTATAAAGTTGTGTAACCGGGTTTTTAAGGCAATAGTGCATCAACAACACTTCTGATAGATGATTGTGGGCATAACCACTAGTTCCGAGTCTAATAGTTGTTTGGATATGAAGGGATGTCAGTCAGCTGGCATCATTTTTGGTATCAAAGCTACATCAATGCTCTGTAGGGATTAGTTGAGAGACTGAATTTTAATTCCAGCATATGTATAATTGCACTGAAGTGAATTTGATGCAGATGGGGATTAGACTACAAAGGACACTTAGATCATAACAGGGAAACAGTGAATCTCTAATGAAGGTCTGGTAAGAATGTTTATCTTGATGGTTTTGCATAGATGTGTTTTGAACGTCTAAAGAGCAACAAGGGATTGAAATTTCAAAGGAGAAGGTGTTTTCCTTTCAGGAAAATGAAATTTTCATGTAAGTTGATTGACTGATTGGTTTGATTTAAAAGGTAAATTGAAATGAAAGGTTTAGAAGTTAAAGCTAAATAGAAGAGTGGTTTGCTATGGCATTGAAGTCATTTAAATTATTTGAAGAATTTGGTGAAAACTGAGAATGATTGAGGATATCTTAAAGTATTGTTAAAGGAAATGATATGGATGATTGAAAGAACAGAGATCAGGTTTAATAGGACTAAAAGAAGAACCACTACAAGGAATGAATTTTGGAATTTATAGAATCAAAACAGGATTTCCTTACAAACAGGTTATTAGAAGGAATTGATAGTGTTTGTCATGCATTGGTAAATATAATTGAAATTCAAATCTAATCTTAATTGATCTTGAAAGCTGAAGAGTCCATTGTGAAAAATAAGAGGAAAAATAGTTGTTGAATGTATGAAGGTTTTTCAATGGAAATTTTAAATGAAATAGTGAACAAATGAATCTTTTGGCAAAGATTTAACTGATGGAATGGGAATTAGTTTTAAGACATATTTGAAGGAAAAGGTGCAGGTTTAAAAGGTTACTTTGATGTATCTTGAGATAAGATTGTGCAGGTCAATAGAAGCAGTAGAATTGCTAAAAGGTAGAATGAGTTGTACCAGCATCATAGCATATGAGCTATGTTAAAGAAGATAGAGCAAGAAGTACTCTTAGATGAGTAAAGGTGACAGTACCCAACAGTAAATGAAATTACTGAATGAAAGAAGGAAGTGAGCAATTGAAGATGAAGAGCCTAAAGCAAAGAGTGTTCGAGAGAAGATGAGAACAACTTCCAACTGTGGTTGGTAGAAGTTGTTGAGGCAGATCCACAATTGTGATTGTGGGTAGAAGATAACAATTCCAGCAAGAGGAGCGATGGGTAGAATTGTTATTCAGTGAAAGGTTCGAGGAAAGAACCAATAGATGCCAAAAGGCTAAACTCAGGAAAGTTTGGTGAGGCATGAAGGAGACTTGTTACAGGTGAAATGAAAAAGGCTAGTTGCAACTCACTAGTGAACAAGGAAAGTTCACCAAAGGAAGAAATGGAACTGACTATTGTTAGTCATGACAGGGGTACAAAGGAAAGTCACTGACAGAGGAAAAAGAGTATCGAAGCAGTTGGACTCAAAGGGATGAGTAAAGAAGAAAGAGACATAAAGTTGGCTGAGATGAAGGCAGAACTCAGTCATTTGAAGACGTTGGTATTGAAAGGACTTAGAGGAAAATGGAAACAAGGATTTTATGTGGGAAAAAGAGTTAAATGTTCTGTTAGAGAATTGTTTGCTGAGAAATTAATACTCCAAACAAATGAGAATGGGAGGAATGTGCTGGTAGCATCCTCGCAGACAAGAGAATCTCGTATTTTTGGGATTAATTATTTCTGTGAATGTAAAATTGTAGGTATGCAGCCTAATGAATTTGAACCTGTGTATGAAAAGGTGAAAGAGGCAAAGGCAAGACAAACACAAAAGGATATGCATAAAGACTTTCAAGACTTCAAATGTTGGAATAAATTAAAAGGTATTGCTGAATGGTTGTGTCTTTTCTTAGTGAAAACTTATTGGATCATATTTGAATGAATTTTAGCATGGATAGAAGATCAATGGGAAATAGAAACAGGAAAGGAAACAAATGCATTACAGATTTGTGAAATGAAGAGAAGGAAAGCTGAAACAGAGAACTTAGCTAGAGAAGTTAAGTCAAGGAAATCTTTGAAAGATCAAAGACTTATCATAGAAGAGGAGGAGACATTGGTGTCTTATTTGGATAAACTGAGTGTTGGAAGAAATTGTGTAGAACAGAAAGGTATTCTACAAACTTATGATGAAGTTGCCAAGCATAGTCAAGAAGTTGTAGTCCCAGAAGTTTTCTTTGATGAGGAAGAAATCAAAGATGTTGAGGAAGAATTTCTCAATAACTTAGTGAACTATCAGAATAGTTCAGAGAAGCATGAGGATCTGATCATTGAGGCTTCAAATGAAGAGCCTTGTAATTTTGAAACTGACATGTTGTGTACGTTTTCAGGTTTGATAGGTGATGAACAGCAATTGGACAATGTGCTTATGCATGTTGATGAAGAAGTGAGATTACTAGAAGAAATGGCTGAAACAAAAAGATAGTTTGAGCATGTATTTAATAATTTTGAGAATGATGGTATTGACAGGGAAATTGTCATGATTAAAGAAGCTGAAGATAAGAAAATGAAAGTTTGTAATGATAACCAGAATGAAATATCTTCAGTAGAGAATCACCATGAAAGTATTATAGAAATTGTGAAGGAATATATGATGATGTTGACAAATGCAGAAGTTCAGAAATTCTGTGATTTTAAAGTGGATTATTTTTGTGAATCTGTAAACCATGAAGAAGCTTTAGAAAACCAAAATTTTGTTTCTGATGTAGGAGAAGACGAAACAACATCATTTTTGTTGTAATAGTATAAGTATAGAAGAGGAAAGGGTACTTCATAATGATATGCTCCAACAAATCCTAGCTATTGAACTATTGAATGATAGTCTTGTGTTAGAACAAGGAATATTGTCTAATGCAAAGGAAAGTATTGGAATGAGAATTGATGACAGTTTCATAACTTATGCAGAAGGACATTATAAAGAGTTGATGGCAGAATTACCTATGAAGATTGAAGACCATAGTTATTTTGAAACTGACAATTGTGATGGAAATTCTGTTTTATACAGGAAGGATGAGTCATCTGTAATTGACATGCTCATTGAATATGGAGGAATTGGCATTTTGCTGGAAAAGTTATTAGATGAACCTGATAACATAGAGGAAAATATTATCTTTAATGATAGTGGAAGAGAAGCTGTACAGTACAAACAACAGTTTGTAAATGGCAGAGGTGAAGAAGAATTGGACATAAATTTCATAATCTATATGATGAGGAGGAATGTACAGCAGGCAAATGTCAGTGGAGTTCAGTTGAGAACAAATTGTAAAGAGGAAGTTGAGAAATTATGGAAGATGAAATCAGATGAGAAGAAGGACAGCAAGGAAGAGAAATTAACAAAAGGAATTTGTATCAGCAAGGAAAGAGGACAACAGCAAAATAAGATTTGGAAATCTGGAAGAACAAAAATGACAATGGCCGAAGAATTGAATTAGCAGCATGATGAAAGTGATGACCAGTTACAAAGTAAAGTTTGGGATACTGGATGATCAGCAGAAGAAACACATGACGAGGAAGTCATGAAAACTTTCAACTTTGGAAGTTTGATGCAGGAGCATTTAGGCCTAGTCAGCAATGTGATGGCATGATCGCATGTTGTGACTAACAAAGGGTTGGAAGACAAGAGTTTAGTTAATTTCATTTATTTAAATGTGTGAGAGTGTTTATTTATTGTTGAATATGAGAAAAAGAGTATAGTGGCTGAGTGATCCTCCCTGTGTGGAGATCAAGCCAAGCAGTTAGATTTATTTGGTTTTGAATAGGATATGAGGGATTTGAAAGCTTGATTTAGCATTTGTTTAGAAAAGAGTGGAGTTGAAGAGATTCTCTAGGAGAGATTGAGAGATTTCTAGATCTGAACCAGAATTGGTTCATGAATCCAATTTTGTATAAATTGCGATCTTTTTGTATAATTCAGAAGTTGGAGAAGTTGGAGAGGTTGGAGAGGTTGATAGATTGGTTGTAGTGTAGATAGAGGCTAGCAAGAGAAACAGGGTCTTTTTATTGTTGTAAAAGAGCCAGAGGGCCGAGACTCTGTAACTCATTATTGAATAAAATATCAGTGTTTTTGAAGGTGTTGTTTCTATTAAAACCCTTCCCTTATCTCTGTATATCCACCTGCGGATCAATTTAAGTGTTTCCTCTGTTTTACACCCTGAAGTGATAAATCGTAGTATTCAAAGCATAATTGGGGTCCTTAGTGTAAAGAGCAATATTTAAGCCACTTTAAACCCAGTCATTGGATCACAGAGAATCCGTGTTAAAACACAGAAGTCCATCAATAGAAGGAGATCAAGTCGAAGAGGAGGTTGGAGAAACGATGCATAGGATCTGTTGGATCTGGAAGATCAACAACGTAGAAGACAAGATCGACGGTTATTGTGTGGGTAAACTGCAGGGGCGTTAATGCGCGAGAAAAGTAGTTTCACAACAGGAAATGGTATTTCGGGGGCACTCTAAGTGGTAAGTGGTAATATCACGAGTCTACCCAATTCCATTACCTGCTCGACACGTAGCAGTGAGGAGGAGAGAGGAAACCGCCTTTCGGGCGATTAATCCTCGTACTAGTTGTCTGGCCGATATCATTGTGAGGCGTTGGATCAAATGAGGTGAAGATCTACGGTGCAGGATCAACGATTGGTTTCGTTGATCGGATGTAACGTCAACCGTCGGATCGAGCGGAGGATCAACGGTCCTGATTTGATCGATCATCGGCGATCGGGGAATGTAAAGGAGCAGTGCAGCGGAAGGGACCAAAAGTTTATAGAGGCAGATTTAATTCCAGTTGAGTTCCGGCCTTAAGCTTTCGAAACGGGTTTCCATGTGTTTCTGTGTAATGCGGAGATCAGAGGAATAATGTGGAAAGGCTTGGTATTAGCGGACCCGAGAGATTTGTATATGCGGGTCTATGTATTTTGAATTCTGATTTACGTGATCGGAGCGGGGTTTTCCTGTGTATTTCCTATGTTCCCGATAAAGTGAATGGGTCTGGAGTTGTAAAGGAAAATTGATTATAAAGTTGTGTAACTGGGTTTTTAAGGCAATAGTGCATCAACAATGCTTCTGATAGATGATTGTGGGCATAATCACTAGTTCCGGGTCCGATAGTTGTTTGGATATGAAGGGATGTCAGTCAATTGGCATCACTAGGGTTTCATCTTGAGATGCTAAGAAAACTTGAGCAGTGCTAGGGTTTGTGCTTCAGAGATCATATTGGTTTGAACTGTGCAATGGCAAAGAAACATTGTGATCTTTGATATAAGGTGGCATTTATTGGTTGCACTATTGATTGATTTTTGTTTGATATGCTACTGTTATACTGAATTTTCTTATGCTAAGTGTTGACAACTTTGATAAACTTGACAACTCAATTTTATTATATAGCAGACAAATGGTTGAGGATTTGTGGTTGAGCATAGAACTTGGTTTTCAATTGATGTATAGTAGTGGAAATAATAGCTAGTCTTTGACAAGGGAATTTGTAACTTAAGCAAAGCCATTGTGGCAAGGCACTTTACAGAGTTTCTTAGCAAAGGAAGAACAACAATATTGGTAACAATGTTGATCATTGGTTGATTAAAACAGAAGTTTTGCAAAGATAAGGTTTGATGCACAAAATCAAATTTGATTATTGAAGTAGAGTTTGTACTTATAAAGAGTTTTTGTATTTTGTATTGTATTTGAGTAGAGGTGGATCCAGTTTGAAGAATGTGAAACATGGTTCGTTCGCTAATTAGGGTGGCAGGGTAGTGCAAGGAAAGAGAGTGGAATCACCTTCAGGTTAGAGCCTAATAAAACTTCAGGGTGACAGGGTGGTGCTAGGGAGTGTTGGAGCTTTCATATGGCATTGGAGCATCCTTCAGGTTGGAGCCTGTAAACTAGGGTGTTGGAGCGTCTTTCTAGTTCAGGTTGGTAAACCAAGGTGTTGGAGTGTCCTTCAGGTTGGAGCATATAAACTAAGGGGTTTGATCCTCCTTAAGTTGGAGCTAATATTATTGGTGTAGATTTTATTAAAGGCAAATATTAAGAAGTGTTGTGTGGTTTTTATCCTGGAATGGTTTCCACCTAAAAATTTGTTGTCCATTATATTGATGTTTGCACATTGTGCAATGGTGTTCTTTAGTGTTGATTTATGTTACATATGATGATAATGTTAATTAATTCTCAGTGAAGTTAAAAATATACTAATTGAAGATAATATTGATTCACCCTCCTCTCAATGTTTCCAATAGACACTATGTTTCCTCATTCTCATTTTTAACATTTTACTTTTAATTGGATAATGCAACGACTTGGTGATTAGAGAGGGTAAGTTCCCTTGAAATTTGCACTAGTTTCCCCCCTCTATAAACAAAGTAGGGAGAATTATGATCCAACAACATGAATTTGAGTGGACTTTTTAATAATCATTATTTTCTTCCCCTAAGAATGAAATCTTAGACAATTCATTCCTATAAAACTTAATGAGTTCCCCTAAGAATGAAATCTTAGACAATTCATTCCTATAAAACTTAATGAGTTTGTATAGGCCAAGTTTGGTCTTGAAACCATTATAGGTCATAATTAGTTGCCACAGTGGCACATGAATGAGATTCATCCTCTATTTATCTTTCAAAGGTTTAGTATTGTTAAAGTCCAGATAAATAAGCCAATGAGTTGCAAAGAGACATTCAACTAGCCAATTCAAAAAGAAAAGAAAAAAATTCTCAATAGGATCGCCAGAAGAATATGTGTTGTTCATGCCAAACACTCAAAAATTCGGGTTGAGTAGCAACTACAACACTCAGTGATTAAGTTAACCTTGTGATAAATTAAATGTGAAACAAGCTTTGGCAAGAAAATATTACCCCCTGCTTGTACCCTTTCATGATTTGTGTAAAAAATAGTATCATGGGGCAAATAAAACGAAGTATCATGCCAAATAGATGCCCAATAACTTTAATGTCTTGAAAACACGGGATATCCATGTCTTAAACTAATTAACAAGCTCTCAAAACCTTGGTTGTCTCAAAAAAATATGTAAGATCGAAAAGATTCAATGATAAACCTTCATTTAAACCCTTGAAAATGAAATTCACTTTTCCACCATCAAAAATAGATAAATTCTAGTAGCTATTTTAAGAAATGATATTCTTTCAAGTTACAGAAGAAATTAACCATGCATCTAAGAGACTTGTCTTTGAATTTTGTTGTGCATCCTCAACCCCGTCACTGATGTGAGGGTTCAATATTAGAATTGGAGATGGTATCCTACACACCCTTTCCCATGGGATGCAACATCATAAGAGTAGACAAAATGAGCTTTCCTTATAGATAAAATTAGAAGTTTGGAGGGAGAACGTCTAGATTTGTTTGAGCTCTTTGGTGGAGGGGCCTTTAGTAATAAGGAACCTTGTTACTATTTTTCACTCGTTAAATACTGCCATCTCGAACAATAAAGGCTAAAACATTTTGAGTTTTGGTTTCATTAGTCGTAACTAGAAAGGCACGATGGGTATCAAGTTTAGCCATAAAGGGACAATCCCTAATGTTGTGGTTCAAGCTTTGTCAACTAAAATAATTATTAGGTAAATTAATGTATTTAACTATTCTCTTGAAGACCTTTCCCTCAAAATGGATGAAAATAAATTCTTTAAGGTACTTGGAGAGATAAACCTTGAGACATACTAATGTTTCTTGAGGATTAAAGCATCGACAAGGCTCATGGCATATGAATTTATACAGAGGGAAGGGCTAATACACCTATTTTCCATGAATGTCAATGGTCCCTTTCAATCAAAATGAGAACAAAAGTAATGTGACTAATAAGTAGGATTTTATTCAAATCAAGAAGCAAGAGAATCTCATATAATTTGCACTTGTCAACCATTTCATTCATTGAAATGGCATGCCTATGAAGATCCTACACTTCTATCAGTTATACAACATAAACATAGTGTAACAAGTCTTAACTAAAAATTCCAAATTTTGTTAACCTTTCACTACATATTTGATTCAACAAAAAATGCTAAATGTGATAAAAAAAAATAAGCAAGGCATAATATAAAATTGTAACATGATTGAATATTGTCAGGTAGAGAAATCAAGGAAGAAGTTGACTACGCAATCTTCCATCTTGCATATTGTTAGAAGTGCTAGGGTATGAATATATAAAGCACCTCCTTTTCCTTGCTCCAAATATATGGGATGTATCTTTGCAATTTCAAGATGAGAAGTGGTACTCTCTTTCTTCTAGTGGAAATGAGATAATACTATGCACCTTAAATGCATGTGGAAGACTAGTTGTATCGTAGTAGAGGTTTGTCTATCGTTAAAAGGCCTAATGAATGCGAGGAGATTCTTAAGAAAGGAACACTTATAGGGTGGAGATTCATGCACTACACCATGAAAGAACTAAAAGCATTGAAGGCCAACAAAAGAAAAGAACATCTTAACAATGTAATGCAAGGCACATGTAAAAGAAAATGCATGTGTGAGTAGGTCACGATAGTTAACAAAAACAAAGAAGATGCCATCCAATTGCTCCATGTCATCAAAGAGAAAGATGTTACTATTAGCAAGTGTGAGGAATCCAAGAACAATTTCATAAATGATATGATGATTTAGTGAGGGTTGCTATGACAATTTATAAAAGTGAATTTCATGTTATACAAAGACCTTGGAACCCTACCTTCACATCGATGATTAACCATGAAATCGCATACCACACCTGCACTGGGCTAGGGGGTACTAAACTTGAGATTTTCCCTTATATACCAATCTAATTAATATAACAAGTTATTGAGTTCCATTTATAAGAGAACTTGGTCTTGTTCAACATAGAGTTTATACATGAAAAATGAAACACTAATGGCTCAACTAAGGGCATCTATGCATAGCATGCATATAACTTGTATATATTTTAAAATAAAAATATATCAAGAATTTATTTGTGTTGGAGATTGAATTCCAAGTAGCTAGTTGAGATGGAGTAATTTTTTACCCAACCATAGGTAGTCCTTTGTGGACACCACCCCCTAACTAGGTTATAATATCACTAGGGAAAAGAGGATTATAATGGTTCTTCTCAAGATTATAATGGATTCCTTTCACAGTTGTTCCATCCATAGTATGACAACCCTATATTTCCATAGTATGCCCTCAACTTTCCCCTCTTGTAGTGTCATAGAACCTCTAGGTGATCATGCTTAATCAATCTTGGTTCTTTTACTAACTAAAAAATAAAAATATTTACATGTGATCAAGTCATTGTGGTATGCCTACCTCATGGTGTGAATAAGTCATAGTAATAAAATATCTATGCAAAAGCATTCAAACATAATTACATACAAATTATTCAAGAGTATTGAACCTATGACATTACGTTATGTGGGTCAAGTATATGTTACCTAATATCACTAGGACCCAATGGACAGGTGTTAACAATGTTCCCTTTATGGTGGATAACTTTATTATTGTCTAAGAGAGAATGGAATGGCTTAGGTATATGGACTTGAAATATCTATATATTGAAATTGACTTTGAAAAGGCATGTAATCGAGGTAAGTGACCACTCATCCTAGATATATTCAAATCCCTAATGTTCATATTTTTTTTTTCTTTTGAGTAATAGTTACTATTTGCAAATGAAACAACTCACTTCTTTGTCAACCATGTCACACCATAGGGTATTAGCATTTTCAAGTCAATTATGCAAGGCTACCTATTGGCATTGGTGTTACATGTTATGGATGTGAATCCTTAGTTTATTTTTTTCACCATGAGGTCTTTCAAGGACTTAATTAAAGAGGTATCCCTTTGTTTACATTGAATTTTGTCTAGCTGGTTAGCAACCAGTTCGTAGATTATGCATTACTCACCATTTTGGAAGAGAAGGCAACAATGGATAGCATGATGGGTTGCCTCTATATATTCAACATTGCTTTAATTTGGAAGCTATAAATGGATTAGTTCCAATCTTATGGGTTACACTGGATGACCTCCTATATTTGTTAGGCAACATGGGATGGTTGTAGTTGTGGCCAATCTATGTTTTTAAATTGCATATTTCCCTCATATTTCAAGCCTCGCTAAAGGAGATACAAGAAGTGGTTTCACAATAGATAGTTGAGAAAGTAGATAAGAAGATTACAAAATTCATGATATTGGAAACACATATATTATATATTTGTATCGAGGTCCTCATTGTTGCATATCTTTATTATTATTTCTATTTGGTCTCCTTTGTGTTGACCTTTGAAACTCTCAAGAAGCCCCTTCAAGACCTTATTTAGGTCATCCTTGAAGGATAAGGCTTCCATCACATTGGTTGGAGCGAATATTATAACCTTAACTGTTAGGGGGGATGTGTATTATTGGCTTGTTCATGGCACATCCATTCGAAGTGGGTTAGCAGGGTTGTGGAGGGAAGTGAAGTATGTACAATACTATTGTGGAATTCATCTCCTTAGGGTATTGCATTAGTAAAAAATAGCTCACACAATGTGAATTTATAAACCTTCTTCCTTATGGAGAATTATAGATCACACAAGAACTTCCACACATATCTATTGTGAGCATGCAAGAAGTAGTTCGAGATATTTTTGGAAAGTATTTTTGAAAGCCTTATATTTAGCAGTTGAGTCTAAAATTGTATATCATGCATGAATTAGACTGAGAGTAGTCCTAAAAATAGATTCTCAACTCAAAACTAAATATGAGGCAATGTATAGGATTTCAACACACTTGAGTAGATGAGTATGTTAAGCGATAGAGAGGGAGAGAGAGGGGGTAGTGAGGAAAGAGGAATTATAAATAACACATAATCTCACCCAAGTATAAATATAGTCTCGTATAGTCATAATTCTAGCACCATACATATCTATACAACCATATGTACAAGTGTATCTAGCGATATGTATAAGCCTTATAGGTTATACATCAATTATATATTGATTCCAATTTTTCTAGTAAGTCACACAAACCTAGTTTAGGATGTTTTTGGTATCTGTGTAGTGTTGTTTTTATTGGGTAGCATGTGGAGGTTTCCCTATAATTTTTTTAGAAGTAGTGCAAAGTTGGTTTGAAGGAGTAATTATATATTATGCGTGAAACTTATTTTCGTGCTTCCATTATTTAATCTATAGCTTGTGTGATTGATGTTATGGTTTGAAATTAAATTTGAGCATTAATTAAATTAAACAATCTACTTGTTTAATTGAGAACGTAAGGACGTCAATCACCTAGTGCTTGAAATTCTCACATTATATTAAGGATTGATTGCTAATTGAGATTATGAGGGATTTGCAACAATAAATCTATTACTTGGAAGAAGGCCCAACAATAAGGGTATTTTGAAATTTTATTTTATGACTTGCAAGTTTGTGCAAATAAATCTCATGGATGGCAATAGTAGGCCTCCAATTTGGTGACAAATTGGAGTGTGCCTCGAATTTCTTAGCATGGAAGGTGAGGGTTACATTCTTACTGAAAAATGAATGATATCTAGGATATTGTCAACAATGTTGTGACTTTACTTGTAGATCCACAAGGTTTGGCAACTCACAATAAAAAGGAACTGAAGGCCAAACATATGACCTTGGATGCCCGATTTCATTACGCAACTGCATTTATAAGATCATGTCTAAAATTATAGCCAATCGACTGAGGCCCATCTTATCCAAACACATATCTTCGGAGCAATTTTCCTTCCTACAAGATCGCCAGATACATGAGGCTGTGGGAACAGCTCAGGAGGTATTGCACTCTCTGCATGTCAAGAAAATCAAAGGGATGATTCTTAAGGTTGATCTCTCTAACACTTTTGACAGAGTTTGCTGGTTGTACTTAAGAATGTTGTTAACCCACCTAGGGTTTCCTTTTGCTTTCATTAAATGGATTATGAGCTGCATCACTAACATACCATTCAGTGTTTTGGTTAATGGAATCCCTTCTTTCATTTTGAAAGAGGTCTCCGCCAAGGATGCCCTCTGTCACCATTACTTTTTCTCCTCATTATGGAAGGGCTCAGCAGAATAGTCAAAGAAGAATTCAGAAGGGGCAGACTGCAAGGCATAAAAATCACATATGACTGCATCTTGACACATCTGTTATTTGTGGACGATGTCTTGATATTTCTCAATGGTGGCATTGTGGACCTGACGAATATGAAGAATACCTTCTCTCTATTCAAAATGGCTACCGGAATGACTATAAATTGCACCAAGTCTACTTTGACAGCGGCTGGATGCTCCTAGCACGAGATTCATTATGCTCTTCAAAGATTTCAGTCCTCCCACCTGAGACTGGAGGAGGGTCTCAAATATTTGGGATACAAAATAGCAGAATGGACCTAGCTTATTGCAAAGATGGAAAAGCGACTCAAAATCTGGTATCATAAATATCTATCCAGGGATGGCAGACTTATTATCATTAAAAGTGTATTAGAGGCTACTCCGGTCTATTGGATGTCACTAGCATGGATTCCTATGGGCATTCTCTCTAGGATACAAGCCTTATGCTGTAGATTCCTTTGGAAGGGTAGTCAGACGGGGAAAGTTTTTGCATGGATCAAGTGGGATGCTCTAAACTTGCCAAAGAAATGGGGTGGCTGGGGCATTAAGAAGCTGGAGGATTTCTCCTCAGCACTGGTAGCAAAGCTTGGTTGGCAGCTCATTACAACAAGCAGTCTTTGGACAAAGGTGGTTGTTTCTAAATATATTGCCCCACTCCAAGTGATTGACTGGCTAAAACTGCCTCAAAGGCTCTCCATAGGGATTTCAATCATGTGGAAGGTTGTTATCAAATCTATGGACTCCATCGGAGCAAGCATTACTTGGAAAATACATTCTAGATCGGCTGTGAGGATTGGGTTGGATCCATAGATTGGCTGTGGAAATGCTCACATGCTGCCAATATAACTCACAAACCATCTCAATGCAACAAATATCACTCACATTAGTCACATTGCAAACTCTAAGCATACCACTTTATTTTAGCAAGCATGGAAATCGGCCCACAATTTGAACATTCCGCATCAGTGGACTCAGACCTGGAATGATTATATTGAGGCCCTTACAGAAGCACACATCCGAATAAGTGAGGGTGAAGATGAGGTAATCTGGGCACTTTCGAAGACCAGGAGATACTCACCTAAGGAAGGCTACCTTGTGTTGGCTGAATCTCGCAGACCTCTAGCCATCGAGTCATGGTGGAAGAACCTTTGGAAGCTCAAAGCACCTCCCAGATGTAGACTCCTTATGTGGACAATATTAAAAAATAAAATCCCCACAGGAGACAACCTCCTCAAGCGTTCTCAATATGGTCCATATTGGTGTTGTCTCTATAAATGCTGCAATGAATCGGTCTCTCATCTTTTTATAGAGTGTACAACTGCACAAGAACTATGGAAATCTATTCTAATATCGGTGGCACCACAATGCAGGTGGACGGGAACATCTATCATAGAGGCATGGTCTGATTGGTGGACTATCGCTATCCCTACCAAGCTTAGGAACCTACCACTCCTCGTTAGTTGGGCTCTCTAGATCGCAAGGAACAGGCTCACTTTCCAGAACATCGTCCCATACCAGCTCTCCATTGCTGCTCATGTTTTGTCTGATTTTGCCCTCATTCTAGATGACATTGAACCCTTTAGACCCCGCATTATTGCACCGAAGCCCATAAATCACCGGATTCCTTGGGCCTATTTTGACGGCTCCGCCCAGGAGGGAGGATGTGGCAGAGGCACCATTCTATATATTTTTGTTTCCCACCTATACAACATTCAAATGGGATTAGGGCGGGGAACAAATAACTTTGTTGAATTAACCACTGCAAAATTTATTGTTCAATTCGCTTTGGATAAACACTGTAGAGATCTACAATTATTTGGGGATTCTAAAGTTGTATGTGACTGGCTAAACAAATCTACAAGATGCTCTACTTTTTCATTGAGACACATTTTGGATGAGGCTCTGCGACTTATCTCTTTTTTTGACTCTTTTACATGCCATCATATTTACAGGGAACGGAACACAGCTACTGACAAATTATCCAAAGAGGCTGCAGACAGGCCTCCAGGCACTTGGTTAATACAGGAACAAAGGGATGGCGCTCATTATCAATACTACCATCAGCCATATATGGACATCGCTGTATAGTATCAGCTCATTGGGACCAAGACATATTTACATGTTTTTTTTGTTAGTTTACTCCATCTGTAAATATACATGTTTTTAACTAGAGATGATCAGCACTCTCAAAGTGCTGGACTATTATCTGGTAAATTATTATGCAGTATATTACCTGACATTGATGCCTCCCTACGTGGACATAAGGCATCCAAATTTTGAACATTTATATTCCTGAACATTATTTTTGGACAGGCAGCGCCTCTCTTAAAGCATATGAATCATGCATTTACAACATGTAATTTTCTTACTTAATGAAAATTATGATTTTTCCAAGGGGAAAAAATATGATCTTGGATGCCATAAAGGAAAATCTGATCTCTCATGTATCTGAAAATATTATGGAAAAGGAGATGTTCGATGCCTTAGTTAGTATTTTCAAAAGTCAGTGTTGAAAAGTAACTAGGTTTGGTCTTCATAATGACATGTGTAATTGTGATTTTATGAAATTGGTGAAAAGAAAGAAAAATAAAAAATTTGTAATGCTTGTCTCATGGGTTTCATGAACAAGAAATTTTATTTTAATAATGGCTCCCATTGTGAGCCTTTAGGATTAATTCATCTAGTCATAAAGGTAAAATTTAGTCAATGTCATGTATGAAGGACCCTTCTTGGGCATGATACACTTGTATATGAGTCAATAGAAGTGTCAAACAACCCTCCAAGACAAGCACAAGCATCCTCCTACAGGTCGGCTTCAAAGAAATAATAATATCTTCATAAAAAGGACATGTCGGTTCACCAAAAGTCATGTCGGCTTATTATGAGGCAACAACCACTACAAATAGGCAGCTCGGCCTATTTCATAGCACAAATTTTTGGTCATCTATAAGTCTGTAATTCAGTTGAAGTTTGAAGTGAGAAAGGGAGTGTGAAGTTCACAAGAAGAAAGCCTACTAAACCAATGAGGAAGGGAAGAAGAAGAAGATCAAAGTTTTTAGCATTGTTTTTAGGGCTTATCTCCTCACACGTGTGGCATAATCTAGGGTTGTTGATGTTGTAATAAATTAGTCCTAAATAATTCATCAAGAAGGTCTACAAAACACCTTCTATGCTAGTTGAGAACATTAAGAGAAGCACTCTAGTAAAGCGAAGGAGGATAGTAGCCTAAATCCTCTCCATCTCCTCACATGTGCAGAATTGTTGAAGTACGAAAGTTGTAGGTCCATCAAAGAAGGCTGAATTTCAGAGTAACTGAGATTAGCATTAAAGGAAGGAAGTTTGACTAATGTTGACTTAGTCAAAAATATGAAGGAAGGGTTTGTTTCTTGGCCTTGAAGTGGAAAATAGGTCAAGGGTATTGGTCTTGGTATTCATTAATTGGAATATGTATAAGACGAAGAATTTGTTCGGGTTTTCCTCTCAAAGAGTGAGAGGTTTTGGCCTTATATAATAGCCTATATTTTGTGTCTCTTATCTCTTTATGTTTTATGCATTGGTATTGTTTAATGAAGAAGAACATTAATAACCTAAGTAAAAGAAGATCTTAATCTAAATAAGTAAAAGGCACTCACAAACAATTACTATTAGAAGAGAAATCACCTAATATCGATGCCCTAGATTTATCAACATGGTTTAAGAGCTAAGGTGACTAACTCGAGGAAGGGAATCTTATCAAGGGGCACTCAAGTATCAAATCTCAAGAAAGGCATCAAAGAGAAGATCGTCTTGAAGTCAAAACCATAGATCAAAGAAGTCTACAAAGAAGTATTGAGATCATCATCAAGAGGGAGAAGGCCAAAACCCTACATTTACTCAAGTTAAATTGTTTTGAATACTATTCATCCAAAGGAAGCTAGATCAAAAGGTTGTGGCATCTCACTCTCTGTGGGATCAAGAATCATTTTTGAAGAAAACTATCTTCGACAAAAAGAAGTTTTCTATTCTCTATATCATCATCAACATCAAGGAAGCAACAAGGAGAAAGGAGCATCCTATCAAATAAGTATATGACCTTATTTGAATCTGTCAAAATGTATTTTTGCAAGGAGAGAAACAAATTGGTTGGGGCTTCAAACTATCTTGCATGAAAGAAAAGGACGGATCTAAATCTCATTGAAAATGAGGTCATGGATCATGTCAAAGGATCTATCACAAAACCAAGAGAGGAATATGCTCAAGATATTGTCAAGTATATGAAAGGAGAAATTGGGGCTCAAAGGATTCTCATTGAATCCATCAAGGATCCCCTCATCCCATATGTATCTAAACTCAAAACTTCAAAAGACATCTATAACAAACTAGTAGAGTTGTATTATGTAAGCATTGTTGGAGAAGTCATCTCATTAAGGCAAGAACTCTACAAGCTGAAGATGTATAGGGAAGATGGAATAGCCTCATACTTTATGAGGATATCTGAGATCAAGGATAAACTACGAGATCTAATCTGAAATGGGGACCTAAAGGCTTCTTTTACACCTACAAGAACCTCTCCCACTCCAAAGCTTAAACAATTTCCAAGATCTTACTTATGATTGATAATTTGCGGAATTAAAAGAACTTGAAATAGGTATATGCCTTTTGTTTTCCTTTAACTAACCAAATGACTTAAGTTCATTTGCTTTACTGATATTTACACACACATAACAGTAAACAATGCAGCGCATAAACAAACACATAAGACAGAAAGTTTAATTAGGAGTTCACCCAATTCTCATGGGCTACGTCTTCATGAGTTCTTGTCAATTCGACTAGGCTCTTTGGGATTATGCTAACGCTTCTTTTACAAGTTCCACACTCAACTCCATAGGTTTACAATTATACCTATGGGCTTAGAATACCATCTTACCCCTGGCTGTCCTTACTCTGCAAATAGATCTAGGCTTCTCTGGACTAGAATCCTTCAATTAATGCTCTAAGCTATCTTGAGCTCTAGCTTGCACCAAATCCCTCATAATTCTGTTAACTGTCTCTGGAACTCCGTCTTCTATCTTCAACACACCTCGGACATCAGCAATAGCTTGATCATTTGATCTCTTTGTTGTTCTCCGGATCTTAGCCCTTAAGCTTCTCTGGCTCTCCGACTCTTAAGCTTCTCTGGCTCTTCAGTTCTTAAGCTTATCTGGCTCTCCCGTTCTAACTCTCGGCTCTTGGTTCTTGTAAGGAGAATAACTGCCTCCAACCTCTGGTGGTGTCTCTCTGTTATCCTCTCACTGGCTCGAATTATTACCATGTGTGAGCTCCCCCCAAGTCTCTACACAACAATGGGATCTATCCCTGAGATGGCTCGAACTCCTCGAGTCCACAAGAATAACACCTCCAGACCCCCTGGACGGTTACCAAAACCTATTTGGTTCCCCAAAAACGCCTTCCTTTGTGTTGGACCCTTCTGTCTGTCTCTTCGCCTTCTCTTTTGCGTTCTAATTTGCATTTTCATGACACATTCAGTTACATCATTTTCTTATGGTGGGTAGCAATGATGTTTGAAATAGAAAACGGCTTGGAAAATGAAAGGACTGGCGGGCACGGGCAAAACCCTTTCAATGGAGCTAAAATCCCCAAAACAGATCATTTTACCAAATACACAGGAATACATGGCAAAACATAGAAAACCCAACTATGAACCTTAGCCAGATCTCAAAAGGAAACTACACCCGCATCTATAGAATCGTCGGGTCCGTGCACATCGCAAATTGCATGTCGCATGGTCTGTTGTTCCCCTTTGCTTTGTTGTGCTCTGATCTCTGATCTCCAATCACTCTGATCGACGCTATCGGCTATTGGCGCATCGGCCCATCACTTATCGGAATATCGCATATCACATGGTCTAAAGACCTGAGGTCCATTCCTTTTCCGATGGAGTATTGTGATGTGATATATCGGCAATCGCAAATCACAATCGTTTACGGCCTAAGGTCCATACCTTTCAACTTGACTCATTGTGATGCGACTTAATCTGGTCCGTCAATTTGCCTTTTAATCCGACGGTTCGCACTAAACCTGAAACATCAAGCAGTCCGCTCAATCTCCACCATTGATCTGCGATCTCCAATTCAATGGCTGACAGTCTTTTCGGATGGCCTACTTGCATGGAGATTACCCCCCCCCCCCCCCCCCCCCCCGAAAAAGAGGTTTCCTCTCTCCTACGGCGCGCTACATGTCGGTTGGTGTATGGAATCGGGTGAAGCCCTTCCAATACCACTTATTGCCTGAAGCCTGCTCGAAATACCATTTACCACAGGACTCAATTCCTTCACTGTTTTGTTCAATAATCCTTCGGGTCTGCTTCATCGCATTTCTCTTAAGGCCACAGTCCAAACACACCGCTGGTGTTGGGTCCCTATAATACTAGTGATTACCCCATTATTATTGTAGTTATACCCCTTATTAATATTGTTGTGCCCCTATTGCCCACATATTGTTATTACTGTGCCCCATAGAATCCCTCTATTGTTATTTTTGTGGCTTTATATTATTATTGTTAGGTCGGCTGGATTATATTGTGACTCCTTAGACTCCTATATATAGAAATGAGGTTTTGTCATTTGAATCATCCAAGAATTGATCATTTATGTAATGTAAAGGAGATTTCCCCTCGAAGAGGCTGAATTCTAAGGCGTTGATATATCTTTTCTATCTTTTCTTGAGCTGGTTCCATAACATTTGGTATCAGAGCTGATTATCTTTCCCGGTTTCCCTGCAATACCCCTTAATTCAACTTCCTTTCCTTCCGTAGAAAATTTGATGAAAAGTTCTTGAAAATTAAAAGCTATTGTACCCAAGGATTGTAGCCATTGACCTCCTAGTACAACATCAGCACCTCCCACTGGAATGGAAAGCATTGGGCTAGTCAATACATATTCTCCCATGGATAGCTTGATATTATGGCACTTTCCAGAGCAATTTGTTGTTCCTCCATTTGCAATTATCACTTGACACTTTGGTGCTGGATATAGGAAGAAATTCAATTCTTTTGCTACCTTACAATGAATAAAATTGTGGGTGCTTCCTGAATCAATCAACACTATTACCTTTTTCTTCTTGATTTGTCCTTCTATCTTGATGGTTTGAGGAGTGGTAATTCCCGCCAATGCATTACAAGATATAGTCGGATTTATTTGTTCTTCATCTAGGCTTTGTTCCTGGAGTATATCTTCTTTTTTTGACCTTTCTTGCTCCTTTTCTTCTTCCTCTTCACAATCTATGTAGAATAATTTCTTCTCAGCACACTTATGACCTTTAGTGTATTTGCTATCACAACTGTAACAAAGCCCTTTTGCTCTTTTTTCTTCCAATTGTTGTGGTGTCAACCTTATAGGTTGTGGAAGACTAGGGGCAACAACACTTCCATCTTTATAGTTGTGAGTGGTATGCTTCCTGGTTGCCATAATTTTGCTTTCCATTTTTCTTGCTAACCTGAATGCCTTCTCTAATGAATCAGGTTCCCAAAGGCGAACATCATGTTGGATATTATCCTTTAAAGACCCTATGAACACTTCAATCCTATGCTCCTCTGGAGTATCTTTTACCCTTATGTTCAATTTTTGGAACTCCTCAATGTGCTCCATTATTGAACCCTTTTGTTTGATACTTATCAATTGGCTAAAAAAAGTGTTGCTTTTTGTATCCTCATAATGTGCTATCAATTCTTCCGTAAAAATTGCCCAAGTGATAAATTGTTTACGAGAGCAAAGCCATTGATACCATACAAACTGATTTGGTTCCAAATATAAAGTTGCCATACGCACCTTTTGTGTGTTTTGCACATTACTGAGATCGAAGAATTGCTCCATCTGTAATATCCATGTGGCGGGATCCTTGCCATCAAACTTCCTCATATCGATTTTTGGAATATGGTGACTCTTCGATCTAACATTAGAGTCTATGGAATCATGATTAACATTTCTTTTGTTCTCATCATGAGTTTCCTTTAGTACCCTTTCACCCTTAGTGACCATTTCTTGTAGCAACTTATTCATATTTATCTTCAATTCTTCCATCTTATCATCCATGCCATCAATTTTAGCTTCTACGCCTTTCTTTAAACAATCCATCTTAGCTTCTACACCTTTCTTTAAACCATCCATCTTAGCTTCTACATCTTTCCTTAAACCATCCATCTTAGATTATGTTGCTTTTTGTGCAAGTGACACTTGTTGCACTTGTTCTTGTAATTTTGATATATCATATAGCATTTCTTCTTCTTCTTCGTTTCTTCTTATTTTTTGTGCAATATCACATTCATTTAAAGCCAGTACAGTTTCTACTGCATTTATGGAAACAATTCAAAGGCTACATGGAAACCCAAAGATTATTGTAAGTGACAGAGATCCCATTTTCACTGGAAACTTTTGGACAGAATTATTTTCTTGTCTTGGTACTCAGTTAGCTCATAGCTCATCTTATCATCCTCAATCTGATGGGCAAACTGAGATAGTAAACAAATGTTTGAAAGGATATCTTCGTTGCTTTGTATCTTATAAACAGACACAATGGGTCAAATGGTTGCCTCTGGCTGAATGGTGGTATAACACTTCCTTCCATACAGCAACAAAAATGACCCCATTTATGGCACTTTATGGGTATCAACCACCATCCATCACATCATATTTAAGAGAAAATTCTAAGGTTCAGGTAGTGGAACATCACATCGAACAACAACAACAAGTCCTCCAACTCTTAAAGGATAACCTCATGTTGGCACAGAATAGAATGAAACAACAGGCAGATCAACATCGTAGTGAAAGAAGTTTTGATGTAGGTGATTGGGTATTCCTACGGCTACAACCATATAAGAAAATGTCCCTCAAGCAAGCTAAGAAGGATAATTAATTATCACCAAAGTATTATGGTCCGTACAAGGTGTTGCAAAAGATTGGTACTATGGCATACAAATTGTAGCTTCCTGCAGCGTCTCTATTGCACCCAGTTTTCCATGTTTCATGTTTAAAGAAGGTTATAGGGGACAAGCTCCCAGTTCAAACAATATTGCCAGAACTTGACGAGGAAGGAAAAATTATATTGGAACCAGAAGCAGTCACAGAAACAAGAACTCGACAACTACGAAATCGATCAATTTCAGAGTATCTTATCAAGTGGAAGAACTTATCCGCTGAAGATTCCACATGGGAGGATGAGAATTTTATGCAGAAGTATCCAGAACTACTCAAGCGTTGAGGACAACACTTTTTTGAAGGAGAGGGGCATGTTGGGTCCCTATAATACTAGTGATTACCCCATTACTATTGTAGTTATACCCCTTATTAAGATTGTTGTGCCCCTATTGCCCCCATATTGTTATTACTATGCCCCATAGAATCCCTCTATTGTTATTTTTGTGGCTTTATATTATTATTGTTAGGTCAGCTGGATTATATTGTGACTCCTTAGACTCCTATATATAGAAAGGAGGTTTTGTCATTTGAATCATCCAAGAATTGTTCATTTATGTAATGTAAAGGAGGAATCCCCCTCGAAGAGGCTGAATTCTAAGGCGTTGATCTATCTTTTCTTGAGCTGGTTCCATAACAGCTAGCTTTTCTTCGATGCGATAACAATGGATGACTACTCCATTGTTTTGCTCTCGTCCATTGGTATTTTGAATCCAACGGCCCTTAAGCATTAACGCTGCATTTCTTTGACGGGCTTACGTTTCAACGTAGTTTCCCTGTCATACTTCGATTTAAAAAAATTTCGAAGACTTGGAAAGATTATTCAAGATCCATTTTGGATCACGCCACCCCATTGGGAATCTTTTGGACCCCAAAAGACTGACATATTGATCCGAACAGTAGATGAGAGTAATAGCACCCTCTTCTTTCAGCCTCCATGCACTTGCCTTGCATAGTGCCTCTGAACCAAAGCCTTTGAACACTTCCTTCCTAGATGTGCTGGTCCTCCGATTAAGAACTGTCTTCCTCCTTGACTTCATGCAAAACTCCTGCTGAGAAGGTTACAGAAGGTAGTTTGAACTTCTCTTCCTTGATCATTGATCCAAGGTGGCTCAAACAAATGTGAAGTTACATCTTCTTCACAAAAATTTACATTTGTATCTATTTGACATATTGTCAACAACAACTGTTAACAACAACAGAATTACAGACAACAACTGGATGGCCTAAACTCTTGCTTCATCAAAAGAAACAGATTTCACATCTTGTGAACACCTCCATGTCTTTACATTTGCATACAAATGATTGACTAGATAACAAGCCAACAAAACATGCCTTTAAAACAATTGACCCTTCAAGTCAAGCATGTAGAAAAATAACTTTAGGATTCTTTTTCAAAGATGAAACACTTCATCATTATCTCCATCTTGGAGACCAAATCAACTTTTTCCAAGTCAACATTAACATTACATGCATGCTTAAAAACAAAGTAATCAACCCTTCAAGTTAATTACACACACATGTTTAAATACAAGGAAATCATCAACATCCCTGTGTTCATGTACATCATTCTCATGCATGCATTTCATCCTTCAACTTTCGCTTAAGTACACTGTACTTTCGAAGCTGAAATGAACATAATGTTGCAGCAATAAAATGAGTCTCCTACTCAACTTTTCCATTCACCTTCTTGGTAAAACACTGCAACTTGCATTCCATTAACAAAGAAATGCAAATAGATGCATTATATCAATAGACATGCAATCTTAATTGGATAATAATTCCAACCATTTCTTACCAATCCATTTCAAAGGTGCTACCTTTGTCTGCACATCAGCATGAACATGTGAATAATCCTGAAACACGTCAATCATGGAATCTTTCTTTACATTCCTACCATTCTTTCTTTCCACCTTCTTCAAGTTTCGTGGAAGCATTGTTGGATTCAGAGTCCAACACTTTTCAGCAATGTGTCCTTGTTTATGACAATAAGTGCAACGCATGTGCATCTTCTCAACATCATGTTTTGCCTTGGCCAATGGACCTTTGGCTTTGTGCTTCCTTTCCTTCAAAAGTTTCATGTATGGGCCATTCTCTTCCAACATCTAGAAACATTATGGTTATCCAAACCACAAAAGGAACATGCAATTCTTTTCCCATAATTATATGGAAATTTACCATGCTCGACATAATCAAAAGGAATATGATTAGAACCAAATTTATACCTTTCTCTTTCACCTTTATTACCTTCATGAGGAGGTGAATCAAATGAAGAAGTGGCTCCCTTTGGAACACCATCAATCTCTTCAAGGCTTTCAGAGTTTCCACAACTCTCTAGTTCAAGTGTATGCTTATGAACACCTTTGTCCTGCAAAGTATGTTTCAAACTATTGCATTCCCCAAGAATACAATCTTTACACTTCTGAGGTAGAAGACCTCACATGAAACTCCTTCTTGGAACTATCTCAATTTTCTTCATGGAAGCTTTGGAACTTTCTCCATAAGATTGTCCATAGCCAAGACCCAAATACTTAGGCCTTTCCTCAGCCATTATTGGTTCAACAATACCTTGTGCATATTTTCCCAATCCTTTTCCTTCATAGCCCATTTTGGACATTAACTTGGAACCTATACCTCTGGTATATTTTTCAAAAGAACCAATATAAACATTCTTAGAGGAAATTGAAGACAAACTGGAATTGTTTACCTCTTCTTCAAGCTGATACTTGACTAAGGCTTCTTTGGTAACAAGGAGTTGTGTCTCCAACTCATGCACCCTTTCCAGGTTCATATTTGTAATATGAAGTTGGCCTTCCACTTCCTGCAATTTGTTAGAAAGCAACTACTGCTCTTCCTTCATGGAATTCAACTGCTCTCGAAGCCCAACACTCATTTCTCTCACCATATCCATCATGATGAACAAGTCTTGCTCCATGTCTTTATCACAGAATCTTGTGAGGAAGGAGGGTTTTGAGGACTCACTTGTAGAAGTTGTCATTATCAAAATGAACAAAAGAACTTCCAACAAGATTAACAAAGAGCTTATTCAAGCAACCTTTTGTAACAAACCTCTTGTGCTTCAAGGATTGCCTTGAGGTCCTTTGGGATAAGAAGATTGCCTTCGGCCCTTCTTCCTTCTTGTCCTCTCCTGGACTTAGCTATCAGTAGCTTTCCCTTCACCTTTGCAAATCAAACAACAGTTAGTTTACAATCAATCAAACACCTTTCAAGTCAACCATGCATTCTGATCTGATACCACCTGCTCTGGTATAACTCACTCTGATATAACCAGCTTTGATACCACCTGATCTGAAATGGGGACCTAAAGGCTTCTTTTACACCTAAAAGAACCTCTCCCACTCCAAAGCTTAAACAATTTCCAACATCTTGCTTATGATTGATAATTTGCGGAATTAAAAGAACTTGAAAGAGGTATATGCTTTTTGTTTGCCTTTAACTGACCAAATGCCTTAAGTTCATTTGCTTTACTGATATTTACACACACATAACAGTAAACAATGTAGTGCATAAACAAACACATAAGATAGCAAGTTTAATTAGGAGTTCACCCAACTCTCGTGGGCTACGTCTCCGTGAGCTCTTGTCAACTCGACTAGGCTCTTTGGGATTATGGTAACGCTTCTTTTACAAGTTCCACACTCAACTCCATAGGTTTACAACTGTACCTATGGGCTTAGAATACCATCTTACCCCTGGCTGTCCTTACTCTGCAAACAGATCTAGGCTTCTCTGGACTAGACTCCTTCAATTAGTGCTCTGAGCTATCTTGAGCTCTAGCTTGCACCGACCCCCTCAAAATTATGTTAACTATCTCTGGAACTCCTTCTTTTGTCTTCAGCACACCTCGGACATCAGCAATAGCTTGATTATTTGATCTCTTTACTGTTCCTCGCTCTCAGCCCTTAAGCTTCTCTGGCTCTCAGGCTCTTAAGCTTCTCTGGCTCTCCAGTTCTTAAGCTTCGCTGGTTCTTCGGCTCTGACTATCAGCTCTTGGCTCTTGTAATGAGAATAACTGCCTCCAACCTTTGGTGGCTTCTCTCTGTTCTCCTCACACTGGCTCAGATTATTACCATGTGTGAGCTCCCCCTGAGTCTCTACACAACAGTGGGATTTATGCCTGAGATGGCTCGAACTCCTCTATTCCACAAGAATAACACACCCAGACCCCTTGGACAGTTACCAAAACCTCTTTGGTTCCCCAAAAACGCCTTCCTCTGTGCTGGACCCTTCTATCTATCTCTTCGCCTTCTCTTATGCATTCTAATTCATGTTTTCATGACACGTTCAGTTACATCATTTTCTTATGGTGGGTAGCAATGATGTTTGAAATAGAAAACGGCTTGGAAAACGAAAGGATCGGTGGGCGCGGGCAAAACCCTTTCAATGGAGCTAAAATCCCCAAAACAGAGCATTTTACCAAATACACAGGAATACATGGCAAAACATAGAAAACCCGACTATGAACCTTAGCCGGATCTCAAAAGGAAACTACACCCGCATCTATAGAATCGTCGGGTCCACGCACATCGCAAATCGCATGTCGCATGGTCTGTTGTTCCCCTTTGCTCTGTTGCGCTCCGATCTCCGATCTTTGATCACTCTGATCGGTGATATCGGCTATTGGCACATCGGCCCATCGCTTATCGGAATATCGCATGGTATAAAGACCTGAGGTCCATTACTTTTCCGATGGAGTATTGGGATGCGATATATCGACAATCGCAAATCGCAATCACTTATGGCCCAAGGTCCATTCCTTTAAACTTGACTCATTGCGATGTGACTTACTCTGATCCGTCGATTTTCCTTTTAATCCGACGGTTCGCACTAAACCCGAAACATCAAGCAATCCGCTCAATCTCCACCATTGATCTGCGATCTCCAATCCTTCGGGTCCGCTTCATCGCATTTCTCTTAAGGCCATAGTCCAAACACACTGCTAGCTTTGCTCCATTGTTTTGCTCCCGTCCGTTGATCTTTCGGATCCAACGACCCTTGAGCATTAATGCTACATTTCTTTGATAGGCTTACGTTTCAATGTAGTTTCCCTATCATACTTCGATTTAAAATATTTTCGAAGACTTGGAAGGTTTATGCAAGATCTATTTTGGATCAAGATCTGGGAGAAGTCATGTCTAATAGTGAAATGACTACAGTTGTATTAAATTCACTACTAGAGGAGTGGGGTAACTTTACTTCAAGTATTTGTGGGAAGAAAGAAGCTACTCCATTCCAAGATCTATGGCCACTATGCAAGATTGAAAAATCTAGACTAAAAGCCAAATTTGATGTGGGAGCAGGTGAGAAAAATCAAGCTTATGCTGCAATGACAAGAAGAAAGGGACAATTTGGAAAGTTGGTCCTTAGAAAAATAAAAAGAACATGGCTAAAATCCAATGATATGGGTGTCAAGAATATGGACACTACAAAAGAGATTGTCCTAAGATCAAGAAGGACAATAACAAAAGAAGAACAAAAGAAGCTCATATCACCAAAGAAGTGGAGGAAGCTAGAAAGAATAAGTCCAAGATAGAAGAAGTAAGAGATCTCTACTAAGACTGAGATAGTCTTCCTCACCTAAGTTCTTTTAAAATTCCTAAGTCTTCTGTTGTAAGATATGGCTCACTAAATGGGATGCATCAAGGCATCATAGAAGCATTGAACGAAAGAGCTCAGGACACCATCATAGAGAAGCATGAAATATTGTTAGAATCTATGGAAGTCAAGGATATAGCTCTTGGGAATCTCATTGGAGACACAAGTGTCAAGGTCATATAGTACAAGGTTCATCATTCATCTGACAAAAGGAAACATTTTAGATGAAATTCAATTTTTGAAAGTCCTCAATGTGCTCTGCCATCGAACCCTTTTGTTTGAGATTTATCAATTGGCTAAAGAAGGTGTTTCTCTTTGTATCCTCATAATGTGCTATCATTTCCTCCGTGAAAATTGACCACATGACAAGTGGTTTACGAGAACAAAGCCCTTTCTACCATAAAAATTGATTCAGTTCTAAATAATTAGATGCAATATGAACCTTTTTTAACAGTGGTACACCATGTAGATCAAAATATTTCTCCATCTGCAGTATCCAATTTACCAAATCCTTGCCATCAAACTTCCTCATCTCACTTTTTCTTAATTTTAGGAGCTCAATCTTGAAATGGCTGTAACTCTGTAATTTTAGATCTTTAAGTTCTAAAATTTCGGCCTGTAATAGCCCTCTGAGTCCTCTTTCTAACTCTGCAAGTTTGATTGCAATTGGATTCCCGAAGAAATATTTATTCCCAATCTCCCGCGATGACCTAATTATAGACTAGTTCAGTAAAGTGAACTTGTACGACGTGCCACATGTCACCATTTCCACCTTAGGTTCTAAAACTTATACCCAAACAAAATACAGTCTGTCCTCTTTCTTTAACTTCTTACGAAATTTCAATCTGATGCTCAGAGAGAAAGTTATGACGATTTTCCCAAGGTCACCTGTTTAGGATGTAATTCGGGAGTCTACAAAAACCCTAACTTCCTCAGATCATATATCTGAAAATATAGCGAGACAAGATCTGAAATTTGGATCGAGGTTCAGACCGATTTCTTCTCAAATGGGTTTTTTTTTAGCTTCTAAAACTTTGTAGCGAAAAAGTTATAGCGAAAATTCCACGATGGCCTGTTTTAGATGAAATTTTGGAGCTTGCAAAAACCCTAACTTCCTTAGATAATATCTCCGAAAATATAGCGATACAAGATCTAAAATTCAGATCCAAGGTTCAACGAGATTTCTTCTCAAATGGTTTTTTTTTAGCTTCTGAAACGTCGCATAAAAAAAGTTATAGCGAAAATGCCACAATGACCTGTTTGGAGCAGTGAAACCCTAGAATCAAAAGCTCTGATACCAAATGTTATGAAACCAACTCACAAAAAGATAGAAAAGATAGATCAACGCCTTATAAATAAGCTTCTTCGAGGGGGAAACATCCTTTACATTACACAAATGAACAATTCTTGGATGATACAAATGACAAGACCTCCTTTCTATATATAGGAGTCTAAGGGGTCATAATATAATCAGAGCTGACATAACAATAATAATGTAAGGGCACAACAATAACAATAGTGGGCTTATATGGGGCACAATAATAACAATATGGGTACTACATGGGCACAAAAATATAATAAGGGAGTTGCACTAATTATAATAAGGGGTTACACTAGTAGTATAGGGACCTAACATAGACACAACATTCTTGTTTTCACTTGGGAAGACAGAATGGAGGATTGGGTAAGCATCTGGCATCTAATGCTCTTTGAGGATGTATTAGGGCATCCAAAGTAAGAGTATTCATTGAAGACCGATATTCTTTGAGGAATGGGAATCCAAGATAAGAATAGACCTGGTGGAACACACCTTGAGAACCCGGGTGGGGTATGTTCCAGAAGAGACAATGATGAGGGTGTCTATACATCATTAGTCTTGCTAACATTGTGCTCTGATCTCGTGGAGAGACATAATTGTTAATAAAGGCTTTTCTATGTGACAATGTTGGTTGATATGATGTTATACAGATGGGTTACCAATATGACTCTTCTTATGATAAATTTTTCAGATTGAGAATGAGCAAGTACCATTATGAATACCCCCCTAGTTAAGAGGGAGGGTTGAAAAGTAACTAAGTTCGATCTTCATAATGACATGTGTAATTGTGATTTTATGTAATTGATGAAAAGAAAGAAAAATAAAAATATTGTAATGCTTGTCGCATGGGTTTCATGAGCAAGAAATTTTATTTTAGTAATGGCTCCCATTGTGAGCCTTTAGGATTAAGTCATAGTCTAAAAGTCAAATTTAGTCATGTCATGTATGAAGGGCCCTTCTTGGGCATGATACACTTGTATATGAGTCAATAGAAGTGTCAAACATCCATCCAAGACAAGCAAAAGCATCCTCCTACATGTCAGCTTCAAAGAAATAATAATGTCTTCATAGAAAGGACATGTCAGTTCACCAAAAGTCATGTCGGCTTATTATGAGGTAGCAACCACTATAAATAGGAAACTCAACCTATTTCAAAGCACAAAATTTCAGACATCTGTAAGTCTGTAATTCGGTTGAAGTCTGAAGTGAGAAAGGGAGTGCAAATTTCAAAAGAAGGCATCTTACTAAACCAGCGAGGAAGGGAAGAAGAAGATCAAAGTTCTTGCACTGTTTTAGGGGCTTGTCTCCTCACACGTGTGGCATTATCAAGGGTTGTTTCTGCTGTAATATATCAGTCCTAAATAATTCATCAATAAGGTCTACAAGACACCTTCTATGTTAGCTGAGATCATTAAGAGAATCACTCGAGTAAAGCGAAGGAGGATAGTAGCCTAAATCCTCTCCATCTCCTCACACGTGCAGAATTGTTGAAGTACGAAAGTTGCAGTTCCATGAAAGAAGGTCGAATTTTAGAGCAACTGAGATTAGTAGTAAAGGAAGGAAGTTTGACTAATTTTGACTTAGTCAAAAATACAAAGGAAGGGTTTGTGTCTTGGTCTTGGAGTGGAAGATAGATCAAGGGTATTAGTCTTGGTATTCGTCAATTGGAATCTCTATAAGAAGAAGAATTTGCTCAAGTTTTCCTCTGAAAGAGTGAGAGGTTTTGGCCCTGGTTGATAACTTATATTTTGTGTGTCTTGTCTCTTTATGGTTTATGCATTGGTAATTGTTTTATGAAGAAGAATATTAATAACCTAAGTAAAATAAGATCCTAATCTAAAGAAGTAAAAAGCACTCACAAGCAGCTACTAGTAGAAGAGAAATCACCTAATATCGATGCCCTAAATTTATCAACAGTCAGAATATAAATAAGAAGATAATATTATGAGACAAACTCAATCCATGGAGATGACTAGATCATACATATCACTAGTTACCTTACGAATATCACATAGATTCATGATTAGCTTTTAGTGGTTGGGGAGAAGATTGCAAATGCAAAGCTAGTGAACATGGCATTGAATGGTTTCCCAACTTCATGAGAACTAATTATCAAAGGTATTCTCACTGAGGAAAACCTTATTGACTTTAAGAGGCTTTAACTTGAATATATCCAAAAGGGGAATTTAATGGATTCAAATCCCAACAAGGAATGTGTTGATGACTTAGCTCTATTGGGTCAAAGAAATAAGGGTAAAGATAAAGGACCTTGCAAGGGTAAGGGAAAGACTAGGGATTCAACCTCGTAGCTCTAAAATAAGGAATTGAGTAAAATCAAGTGCTTGGTTTGTCATAAACATGATAATTATGGATCACAATGTCCAAAGAAGAATAAGGGTAAAAGCAAGCAATGACAAAAGAAAGGATCAGAATACACAAAAACTCAAATGAATCAGTTTAACATCGTGTTTGAGGATTTATTGATGATATTTTTCCTTTCTACTAGCATGATTCTAAAGGATGCATGGTATGTGTACAACAGAGGCATCTTGGCATGTAAAAAAACCCAAATTTGTTTTCTAATACAAAGAAGTAGGACTCATGAGTATAGGTTAAGCTTGGTGATGATGCCAAGAATCTAGTAATACGAGTTGGTATTATTCTCCTTCTAGCTCAAGTTAGGTAAATCTTTAGATTTCGAAGATGTCTTATTTGTTCCAGGTCTTGGGAAGAATTTGCCTTCAGTTTTAGGCATGGAGGATAAGGGCTTTGTAATGGAGTCCAAGAAATGACAAGTCATCATCATACCAAAGGATTATATCCTGAATACAAATCCAGCAATGGGGGTTAGAGAAATTAATTTGTATATCTTGTAAGATGAAGGTATTGAAGCTTTGGCACATAAGAGTAACAACTTGTGTGAGTTATGGTACAAGAGAATGAGGACCTACATCACAAGCGATTAACTATTTTAATGGAGATAGTTACAGGTATTCCACAATTAATATTTAATAGCACGATGTATGTAGAGGATGCACACTTGGAAAACATGCCAAGATTGCTTTCATGAGCAACGAGCATAGGTCTAAGGGGATTATAGACCTAGTACATTCAGATGTTTGTGGACTGATGTTAGTAGCATCAATAACAAGAAGTGTGTATTATGATTCCTTATTGATGAATTTTTTTGCAGGACTTGGGTCTACTTCTTAATGACCAAGGATGAGGTATTTAACAAGTTTTAGGAGTTTAAAGCTCCAGTTGAAAACTAGGCAAGGAAGAAAATAAAAGCCTTGAGATCAAGCAATGGGGGAGAGTATACCTCTAAGGAATTTGAGGGTTTTTGTATGGAGGCAGGAATGAAGAGGGAGACAATAGTTCCATGCAACCCATAATAGAATTGGATGGCCAAGTGGAAGAATTAATCCATAGGGATTGTTAAGGCCATGATACATGACTAGGACTTGCCATTATTTCTTTGGGAAAGGCATGCAACAAAATAATCTACATCGAAAATTAGTTTCCTCGTAGGATCTTGGATGACAAGACACCAAAGGAGGCATTCACTATTGTGAAGCCATAAGTGACTCATTTTCACATCTTTGTTTGTCTAGTTTATATTCATGTATTGGTAGAGAAGAGGGCCAAGTTAGAGCCCTCCAACATGAAGGGTTTGTTTATGGGTTGAAATGATACTTCAAAGTCTTATAAGGTCAGTATTCAAGAGTAAAGGGAGACAATAGTGAGATAAGATGTAAATTTGAGGAAGACTTTCTAACTAGGAAGTTCCATGAGCCTATTCCAATGATATAGGACGAGGAGAAAGAAGCTATAGAGGTTGAGTTAAGATAAAAAATGAGTTGCAATAAAGTAAAACAACCTTTAGGTGAAGAGGACAAGACATGAGCACCTTCTACTTCTATCAAAAGCCTCAATGGTTCAATTAGACATTGAGAGATTCTCAAGAGTGTGTTGAGACTCCTAGCAGAAATTTAAGAGAGAGCATACCTTCGAAAAAGTTTTTGGACTTTGTGACATTGATGAGCATGATTCTATATCATGAGCATTATAGTACTCGATGTGCAATAGACATGTTGTCGCTCAAATTGTACACATGAATGTGACAATACTTAGGGCAGGGGGTGTCACTCTGATCTTGGTCCTCTTCGTTTAGGCTATCTCCCTACAACAGGCTAAGGGGGTAGTTCTTATGGATGAGATGATGAGTTCAGGAGACACAACTGAATGGCCTAGAAACTTGGTTAAGGGTAATTAGAAAGTTAAAATATTTATTCACCACTTGATTAAATTTAAGAATTTATTAAGTGTGAGACCAGTGCCTTAGGAGTCAAATTACTTGCAGAATGTAGATTAAATTCCAAGTTATCGGATGAATAGTCGCTGCTAGGATGAGAAATTGTCCTATATGATATGCAACACCTAAAGCTAAGTGAGATGAAAGCTCTTGGTTAATTTTAATTAGAATGCCTATTCTAGATGAGAGCACTCAATTTACCCATCTTAAAGCAAGTCTCACAAGAAGTTTGTATAAAGAAGCCCACAAGAACGAGGCTATGGCCTCATTAATGCTACATATCGTGAGGTTATGACAACCCAAGTTCCTTTGTTCCTACAAGGGATGTCCACAAGACAACTACAAGGTCACATGTTTTAACCTTAGTGCAAGGATCAAGCGTCGCAAGCCAAGAGAGAGGGGGCTCCTATCTTTCTATCAACCAAGCTTACGCTTGGAGGTACGTTTTATAGATGCAATTCTGATCCTAGAATGCTATGCAAGATATGAGTGACAACTTTAAGTGAGGATGTTATATGACTTTTAAGTACTTAAAATTAAGTTACTTAAGATTTAATGATGTTCAACACAAGCGCATAAAAGAAGTACTTGAAGAGCAATTATAGGAACAAATCTCACTAAAGAAAATGTGCTAATGAACCACTTGATTTTCTAACTTATCCAATGAATCAATGAGACAAGCAGCTTCCAATAGATTATCAAATTAAAAGATTTAGTCAACGACTTAACGTTCCCAATGAGAGAAGTGCTCTAAAACAATGATACTAAAAAGCAAGGAGCACCAATTTATCAATGGACTTGATATATAAATTAGAAACCAAATGAGACAATGAGGAACACTCAAATGATATATAAAGTGACCTTATGAATTAGCAATATCAATGTTATTTAAATGATAACAATAAGGAACAAGGACAATATTATATCACTTTTAGCAATTAGATTCACTTCTTTAGAGCACAATTTCTTTAGATATCAAAGAGAACTTATTATGCAATCTTGAGATGTGAATGAAGAAAAAACCATGCCAATGATGTAATGCAAAATTCAAAGAGTGACCAACAAGACCACAATTGCTCTTCCATGATGATTAGTCCATCCACTTAGAGCAAAACCACTTAAATCACTTTGCCAATGAGAGAAATGATCCTTAAAATGCTCAAAATGAGTTTCTTGTGAATTTAGGTGTTCCTTTTATCACTATCATGACTTATATCAGAATTATAAATGCATAGATCAGACCTTATAAATCATATGTCAGTCATCTAAATCCACTTAGAACATAAAAAATGCAATAACCCAAATCTTTCCTATCATTTGAAATTAAATGTGAGATGATTAGAGACTTATGCCAATGTATTCCAGAAATTTTTTGAGGTGTGTACTCGAATATTTTACCATTGTGATTAGATGAATTTAGATGTGATCATAAAATAGTGAGGATAATGATAGGGTTAGAGATCGAACCCTTGGCCCTAAGGCCTTGCTAGATGGCTAGTTGACTTCCCAAAGTGCACTAGAATTATTCCAAACACCCGCAACACAATTATTAGCCTTGAAAAATAATCGGTCAAACCTCTTGTGACTAAAACTAGGACTATATGGCTGAATGATGGACAAATGAGATCTTAAACCCTTTAAACCTCCTTCAACGAGTGATGAAGCCTACAAAAGCAATTGTTAGCTCAAAAATTTAATGGATCAATGGCAAAACAATCTTAGAATCGACTTCAAACCTTGTCAAACTTACCATATAGGTCTTCAAAAAAAAACTTAGTGCCAAACCAAGCTACAAAACCCATAAATGTGCCCAAAAATGACTGCAATGAAGGGATAAAGGCCTAATAAGGCCAACGACTAGGGTGAGGAGGCCTAATAGACCCGCGACCTAGCGCAAAAGGCCCTCTAAGGCCTGCAATTGCCACCAAAAGGCCCCTAGGGCCTATGACGAGGAGAAACAACCCTCCTTAGGGCTATGACTTGGAGGGAGAGCCCTCTTTAGGGTTGCGACTTGGAGGGAGAGCCCTCTTTAGGGTTGCGACTTGGAGGGAGAACCCTCTTTAAGGTTGTGACTTGGCAAGATAAGCCCTAGAAGGGTTGCCACTAAGGAAATTAAGGCCTAAAAGGCCTGCAAATACCCTAGAGAGGCCACAAAGGCCCGCGGTCAGGCCTTAGAAGGTTGTTTCTAGGGTTATAGGAGCCCACAAAGGCTACGACCAACTATAGAAAGCCCTTAGGGGTTGCAACTAAGTGAATTAGGGTCATACAAGACCCGCGGCTAGCCAACGTAGGCTACGACACCTTGCAAACACAAATTTACCTCCAAAGGCTAATGACTTCCTTCTTCAGCTAGACATTAAACAAGTGTTGCTTGGGAGGGCTAGATCTTACCCTCTAGGACTTAGATCAACCTCCTTCTCTTCACGAATAGCCCATAAATTAATTTTCGCTTCAAACCCTTGATTTATCACCTGCAAAAATGAAATAGAGAAGACCCAAGAACCCAATATATACAAAAATGATATAAAACCTCAAAAATTATTTACAAAACTTTACAAATAAACAAGGGTTAATGGAGAAATAATTTACAAATATTTACAATATTTACAAAATAAAATTTTCTCTCATTAACATATTAAACTTTATGGTAGAGGTAAAATAATGATAGAATAATTTTTTTTTTATTTTTTGCAAAGGCCTCCTGCATAAGATATTCGTTAGATGAAGACATGGAGCCAAACAAGGGTGTGATCCCTTCACAGCCTGTGAACTTAGAGGCCAGGGGCTAGAGCAACCTGTAACTCAATGCATTTCAAATGATAGATTATTAAATAAGAGGGGTTTGATTCATGTAATAGATCTATAAGCCTAGAGATACCTATGAGACATCGCTAGATGTAGAGAAGTTACTCTCACCCAACACCTAAGGCAAGATACCTGCACTAATAGATGTTCGTATTACCGACAATTGAAATAATAATAGACAATATAATAACTCAAAGCTTGTCAAATAAATATCCAACACATACCACACATCAACAAATGAGAGACACCTTGAATTGAACCCCAAATACTTTTTATTAAGAGCAAAAAATTTCAGTAGAGCCTTGCTCAGTACATCAAATAATCGTTACATCATCCAAAGATGAAATGAGGAGCTTCCTAACTTCCTTATATAGAAAATGAGTAAAGAAAACCCCTCCAAGTGGAAAATACTGGCTAGTTGGCTTGATCCTCGTCAAAATAATCTCATTCATCGATCTTCAATTGAAATAATTTGACCTCCACCATCGATTGGATTTTATTTTATTTTTTATTTTGAGGAAAAATCGAATTTTTCTTAAAATCCATTTTTTATTAATCCAAAAAATAATATTTTGGACTAATATCCTCAAAAAATGCACTTTTTCTTAACCACTAAGGTCTAAAGGGTCAATTTTTCTTTAAAAAATCCATTTTTCCCTTGGTGGAGGACCTCCAAAATTTAATTCTTTTTTGACCCATGAATTTTTCTATGATTTTCCACTTGGAGAGAATTTAATTTCTCTCAAATTATTTTTTGACTCACAAATAATTAATTTTTTGGCTAATTAATTTTTATTTATTTTTGCCAAAAAAATAATAATAATAATAATTAAAAGACTCAAGTGGGGATTAATTATTTTTTCCACCCTCAAATATTTTAGCCATGGTGTCTAACTATGAGTAACCATGCATTAAAACATTTTTACAAGATATTACAAATTGATTTAATCCTTAGAAGGGGAAATACACATTTACACAGACCCTCAAGACAATATCCAATTCTGCAACACAATATGATATAGTATGAAAAATACATAGACTCAATAAACACTAGGACTTGCCTAAGACCTTGTCAATGAATTCCACCCTAGCTTGGGGTTCATTTGGGAGAAAAACTTCGTCGGTTATGCGTGTTTACAAACACACATAATTCATGGAGGTTAAAAAACTCCCTAGGAAGAAATCTTTCGACAAAAATCATAGGCTTGCCTAAGTGTTGTTACATGGCTTCATAGTCATACTAGAATCATTTATAATAAGAAAAGCAGAATTTGGGTTTACAATGACAAAGTTAATGTTGAATGATGACATTGATCTTCGAAAAAAATTGTCCACTACTTTGTAGTCTACTTCTCGGACCGTTGACAAAGTGTGGTCAATAAGACCGACATATATGGTAGGATGCCATGGTGGAGGAATACACCTCCATAATGAAGAATGATGTTTGTGATATAGTGCAAAATTAGGAAATGATGTCAGTTATAAGTTCTAGGTGGCTCTACAAGATCATGTAGATGGCACAATTGAGAAGTTTAAAGTGAGGTTTATGGTGAGAGGGTTCTCCCATGGAGAGGGAGTGAACTATGAGGAGACATTTGCTGTAATCATTAGGTACACATCTATTAGAGTTGTTATGTCCTTCATTTCATTTATGGGATGGAGGAAACATCAAATGGATGTGAAGATAACTTTCCCTAATGAGATCATTGAGGAAGAAGTTTGCATAGAGTAACCTCAGGGCTTTGAGGTAAGTGGGAAGGAGTCCCATGTGTGTAGGCTTAGGAAAGCCTTGTATGGAGTCAAGGAGACATTGAGAGTGTGGTATTCTAGGATTGATGAATATCTATGGAGTATGGGCTTTACCAAAAGTGAAGAAAATATTAACTTATATTATATTTTTGTTCACGTTGATTTTCCTATTTTGGTGTTGTGTGTAGATGACTTGTTTTTAATAGGTGTAGTGAAGCTCATTACAGGTTGCAGAGTATACATGGCTATAGAGTTTGATATGAAGGACATTGACTTGATGCATTACTTCTTGGAGTTGGAAGCTTGGAAAATATTTCCTTAGGTAGGGTACATACGTAGTTTAGATCTCGAAGATGTTTCAAATAAAGGATTGCAAACCTATGGTCACACCCATGATCACAAATCAAAAGAAGGTGACAACTCTAGGTTCAGAGTTGTTGGATCCTATAATGTATAGGTAATTGATAGGTTCCTTGATGTATTTGGTCAATATGAAGCTATATATATGTTTTACAATGAACATTGTGAGTCAATTCATAGTGAAGCCAAAGTAGGAGTGTTGGATAGAAACAAAACATGTTCTTAGATATCTAAGGGCACAATGGAGCATGGTCTGAGATATCTTGGAGATGTTGAAGTGAAATTGTAGTCTTATTCATACTTATATTGTGTAAGCAATACACCAAATAGGAAGACCACCTTAGGGTGTTGCTTTAGCATAAGATTAGTGATGATATTTGTACAACAAGAAGCAAACTTTCGTGGTGCTTAGCTTAGAAAAGGTAGAATACATGGTAGCTAGCATTGCCGATTGTGAGGCCATTTGGCTCTTCAAGTTACTCATATGTTTGTTTGGTTTGGAATTGGAGCTTACAATAGTTTATTATGATACTCATATTTGTATCAAACTCTTTAGGAACCCAATATTTTATGATAGCTCCAAGCATACAGAGAACAAATATCACTTCATATGAGACACAATTGAGAAGGGAGTAGTGAAACTCTAACATATTCCCATATATCAACATATAGTTGATATTCCAAACAACCACTTGGCAATAGGGAAGTTTGAGGCATTTAGAGACATGCTTAGATTGGTGTAGAATTCCTTCCTTGCTTCAAGGGAGAGCCGAGAATTATAGCTCAGAGAGGAACTGCCACACATGTTTAGTGTGAAATATGTAAGAAATACTTCAAGATATTTCCAAAGAGTAATTCTATTTATGAAAAAAGTATTATATTTTGTAATTTTATTAAAAAGGTGAAAGTCTTATATTTAATAATTTAGTCTAAATGGTATCTTGTGCGTGACTTAGACTATGAGTAATATTAAAACATATTCTCCACTAAAACTGTAAAGACTGGGCAAAGTAGAGGCTTTCAAGACACTTAAGTAGTTGTACAAGTTGAGTAACAGAGAGGGAGAGAGAGTGGTCGATGAGGAAAGAGACGTTTCCAACAGTGTGTAGTCTCATGCAATAGTTTTGTACAACCATATATATAATGTCATATAGATCCATACAATTGTATGAACAATAACATGCAATTTTGTACATGCATATGAATAGGCCGTACAAGCTTATCATGTAGGTCATACATCAAGTTTATAGTGTTTTTGGTTTTGTCAGCAGGTTATACAAGCATAATTTAGGGTGTTTTTGTTATCCATGCAATGCTTTTTTCTTTGGCAACATGTGGAGGTTTCCTTGTGAATTTTTCGAAGGAAGTTGATTTGAATGAGAAATTACTTATATATGTGTGAAATTAATTCTTATGATTTTGCTATTTGATTTCTAGCTTGTGTGATTGATGCTATTTTTTGGAATTCAATTTCAACATTAATTAAATTCAACAATCTACTTGTTTGATTGGGATTGTGAGGACATTAGTCACCTAGAGCTTAAAATTCTCACACTGCTCATTGATCCAAGTGGATATTGGTGGCCACCCACCAATTCCACTTGGACCCCCACCATTGTTTCTTTCATTTTTTCAGTTTCCTTAATTGTAGCATAGTTTACTATTTTTAGCAATTTTTCGGGTCCTCAAACTTCTAGAGCTGTTTTGAGGCCCTAAACACCGTTTTTTTTTGGGAAAACTGGGAGTAACATGGGTCAATGGATTGATGTTTCTCTTCTTAAAATTGTAGTCCTCGGATAGATCTTTCTAACGAGGTATTGTGCGTGTCAAACGGAGATCATATGCCAAAGTTACGACCCTGGGAAGTTGATTTACCAATTTACCCAAAACGGGACCCATGGTTTTGGATGTTTAGGGTTTTCCATTGTTTCTCAACAATAAATAGGCCTTCGAGCCTCATTGTAAGATAGTTCAAAGGCATGTATCCGCCACATCTCTTCTCAGAGATAAGCTACCATCACCCTAGCTAGTTTATTTCCATTTCTGTTTGTAAGCATATTTCAGTATTTTACAGTAATGAAATGAAGTATTATTTCTGCTGCATCTTTGTATGTATGGTTATATCTATAATTTGTTGTGTTCCTGTTTAAATCCGGATCAGTGGTATCAGAGCAGTCTACTCTTTCTCTGTCTTTCTTTGCATGTCCCCAACGAGGTCAGGATATAAGGAGTTAGGGCTTGAACTAGTCGAACCTTTACAAGACTAGCCTCGCAAATCCCGATGGCCTCCCATGGCGAATGAAAAGAAATATGAAGGGGTAGGAGATCCTATCAAAATCTTGCTCGAAGAGGCCCTCGAGCGACAAAGGAATACGATGATAGACAACTTTGCCCAAATCCTTCAGCGACTACCCAGGGGCGACACATCTACTTCCAGCAGCTACTCTGGAAGTGCCACACCCTTTAAGGTACAAGTTAACTTTGACATTCCCATATTTGAGGGTCAGATAGATGCAGATGTTGTAAATAAATGGTTAAATTTGCTAGAAGGGTATTTTTATGTTCAAGATTTTTCCGGCCTAGAAAAGGTTACTTTCGCTCTTCTCAAAGCTGCCCCCCACGTCAAGGACTGGTTGGAAACCTACTGCGAGTAGAAGGATAAAAGTACGACCTCACTATTTTTAGCCGCACCCACTTGGAATTCATTCTGGGCTGCCATTAAGGAACAGTACTACCATGTCGGAAGCTATGAGGATCAACACATAAAGCAGACCACGTTGCGATAAGGAAGGGACCAAGACGTGCCAGAGTTTACCAATATTTTCCATACCCTTCGCACAAAGTTGGGTATCAAGGATTCAGAGCAGCATTTAGTACTCAAATACCGTGACTTCCTATATTATGGCCTAAATCTACCTCAAGCTGAGAAAGGTAGGATCTAGGGTAACATCAAACCACGCTTAACCTAGTAGCTAGCCCTACCAGGTCAGGAGAGGGCTCTCTCCTTGTCAATCTCAGGAAAATATGGTCAATGAAGCTTGAGATGACTGATATAAAGACTAATTTTAGGCTAGGTATATGCTCAGAGAAGTTTGATTGAATTTAATGTTGGTTTGTTGGCTCAAATGTGAAAGGCAGATTTGGGTCTGGAGAATGGACACAGTCTTGCAAAGGTTTATGTGGGGCGAGGTAGGAAAATGGTTTAGTACTTTGAAATAAGTGAGATGGAGAGTCTCAAGACTGGTGAGGAGTTGGAGAGGGCATGAAAATCTTAGGGATCCTCTTCAAACAATTGAAAACATAAATAACTAAACAAACCTTATGTAGAGCACTGCAACATCAATGAATTCTACCTTTATCCTTGATTCATTTAGTTAAGCTGAATAGAAAGAGATGATGGTATACATAAACACATGTAAACTTGCATTATAGAAGGAAAAACAATACCAAATCAAGTTTCCACAAGAATCCCACAAAATGCTGCAAACCCTGGTCTATTCCTTTGCCAAACTGCAGAGATGAATGTACAATAATGCTCAAAGCATTCACAAGAGTCCAACCTTTACAAATGACTGAAAAACTACTAGATATAGGCAACAAACAACTCATGCTAGGCTTTAGGGGTTGAATTCATGAGTTTAGGAGCTATTTCAACAAGATCTAAACTAAGAACTGAAAAGTAGGCAGTGGAACAACTTGCCTCTAAAACCTAGGAAACTGATTCATTTAGTTCAAAACTACCTTTTCATGATGTATCTACCTCCATGAGTGAAATTTTAACATTTTTACATCAAATTCCATCAAGTTACATCAAATTACATCATGAGTTTGACTATGAGAGAGAGAAAAGTCAAACTGAGGAACAACTAGGCGAAAAACAGAGTTTTTTGGCAAAAAAGTCAATTTCCCATCCTGTGTGCCGCGCCACTGTCCTTATGCGTAGCGCCCTTTTGTAGCTAATTTTGGAGGCCTTCCCGTGCACCAAATTTGCTCCAAGTGGGCTTGTTGGAAAGGTCCATCTGTCTACTTTCCAGAACAGGTGGAAATTATGAATTTGGTGTCCATTTGCCCCTCCAAAAGTGAGTTCTCCCAACACTGCTTCCTGTGTGGCCAAAAGGGGGCAGAAAGGGCATTTTTGAGGTGTTTTTGACCCTTTTGGAAGCTCAAAACTTGACAAAATTTCTTGGCCATTTGTCGGCACTCATAATTTTTCACGAGGAATCCAAAAATGCTGAGTTTTCCTCCAGATGAGGTCCCTAGCAAAAGCGAGCGCTGGGTGGCGCTACGCACTAGGTAGAAAAATTTGTGTTTTGCTCCAAAAATTCAAAATTGACAAAAAGTGTGCCAAATTTCTTGAAATTTGGGCTGAGTGTCCTGCATTAAGTGCTATGTTGGGCTAAGGAAGCCTCAGCCAAAATCTTGAGCTTGTCTTTTTTTTTCCCTTCCTCAAAGCTTTCCTCAACTTGGCCTTCAAAGTCCTTATTCTTGCTTTGCAAACTTTGTTTCTTGCTGTAACGACCCATTAATAAAATTTTAAAAACTTTAAACTTTATAATATATATATATTAAATTTTATAAAGTATTTAATTAGACTTTATAATATGAATCTATAAAAATATCACTTAAACTTTATAGCTTATATAATATAAATGTTATAAAATATGTCATTTAACTTTATAATACTTATAATGAAAATTTATAAAAGATATCATTTAAACTTTATAACGTATATACAGGACGTATTATAAAACATAAAGGGAAATTGTAAGCGTAAATCTCAGCTGTCCTAAAAGATCTATATATATATATACCACAGTCCATTAATAAAGGCGCGCCCGAACCAGCTGAATACTTATTGCAGAGCGCAGAGGACAGTGAGAAATATCTGAGAGCCATCAATGCGTGGAAGGTGGTGGCTGCAAGTGGGAGGGCGGCCACCGCCAAGCCGGTAAATAAATAGCAGAGGTCTGAACCGAGAGAAGGGGGGGGAAACCAGAGAGAGGCAGCAGAGAACGAGAAGGATAAATTCATCAGCAGGAAGCCGAGAGAAGGGATTTTACCAATTGAAGAGCTTTAAGTGGTCTGGGGTTTTGGGCACGGAGGGACAGAGAGCCTCTGTGGAGAGCTTTCTGGATTGAGCAACTAGGTTTTCTCTCTTTGGTTGGGTGGTATTGGTCATCTCGAAACTGGGTCAAAACAGCCACGGCATCACCAGCAGCGGGATCACCAGTTCAGCAGCAGAATCAGCAATCAGCTAGCAGTTCAGGTATGTGCCGATTACAATTTTTGCATTATTGTTTTCCAGTTATGAGCATTTATATGTTTGTTGTATCTCGAAATGTGGGCATTACACATGGTATCAGAGCTGCGTTCAAACCCTTTGGGACCTCACAGGCCCTTACACAGCTAGAGATTTCCCTTTGGATGCTTTGCATCTATTGAAACTGTGAGGGTTTTAGCATCCAATCCTCTCCATCCTTCATTTTCCTTTTCGCATTCTGCAGTTAGTGCTCCAGCAGATTTATCAAGAGGACGCTTCACATTGATACTGGATCGAAGACTTTCCTGCAGAGTAGGAAAAATCGAAATCACAAGGTATTAATTTTGGCGCAGTTCTAAAAATCCCCATTTTGATTGAAGGTAGGTTATCTGTTAGGGAAAAAGCGAAAACACACGGGTGTTTTTCTTCTGAATTTTTGCTGTAAAATTCCCCACTGGTTTGAATCTCTGCGACTGCAAAAATGTTATCATCTCCTGGATTTTCGCCCCGGCACATATTGCCCTCGCCCTCACCCTCGCCTGCGCCTACGCCTTGAAGTCTTAACAAATCCTCTGATGATGGAAAAAAAAAAAAGGGCTTTGCTCATAGGGCCTCCGGCTCCCAAGAAGAGGAAAAATCCCGAAACTGTATTAGATGACGAACACAACTGGCAGGCGTACATACCCTTACCAACTAAAAGACTATATATTTTCTTTATTAAAATTAAATCTAGATTTTCAAATTTAATCGGTTTGACGAAGCGCAGCTATCAATTGTAGTGATAATGATATCATCATCTCTCTACAAATGCACCGGCCTTCCTACCTCGTTCACCTCCCGGTGGAGGAGTTTACACTGATAAAAATTGTTGGTGAGAAGCAATTTAAAACCACTTTATACCAGTGGTCGGCAGCATTTTATCCCAGCGATAGAAGAATGAGGGCGCAGAAAAAGGTGTGAAACGCGTTAGCGACTGCGAAATTGGACGTTTCCTTTGGGCGGTTGGACGGCATCCGCAGAGTTGATAAATTGACTGTTTCCTTTTGGCGGTTGGACGGCAGCCGTTCGGGTAAACGGTAATGCCGTCAAATGGGCATTACATGGACTGCTTTGTACAGACCATTCATTTTATTTTAGGGCTGCTTTGCATAAAAAAGTTTAATTGAGATGCGATATGAAGCAGTATCGCATTCTGCCCTGTTAATCGTCTAAAATGCTTATATTTCAACACTCTTGATTGATTTTAGTTTTTAAGTCTCCCATTCCACATTTTTTTTTTAAACTGAAATTTCGATTGTTAAATAATAACAATAAAATTTTCTAGTGACATATTTCCTTAATTTATCTGCGTCAACAGGCATTGTGAATTAAAGCTTAATACATTAAATGCTTTTCAGTAAGCATGAATATCCATGAATATCTATCTACCTATGGTTACCTTATTTCTCAACGTCTTTTTTTTATCAAAGAGCATATTCCTTTGTTTCTTTTTCCCCCTTAGAAAAAGAAAAATCTTTTATTTTGTTGATGAAAAAAAAAAGTTACATTCTCAAAGAGCCGTATAGCTCTCTGATTACCAATGATCTGTATCAACTATGCTATTTTATTATTAGCCATTTTAATTGGTTTTTGGTTTGGTTCCAAAAATATGGTGACGACCCCGTCGCTATGTGTCCGTGTTTTAATAAACAGTTATTTGATAAAATGGTCAAAATTGATTTGAGGAACGTTCTTTTGATTTTGGACATATTTATTGTTGGATATCTAGATGTAGGCTTATTTTATTTTCAATTGGATTGTCAATTTATAAATTGCAATGATCTGTTCAGTTGTGGTTTTCGATTATTAGCCATTTTAATTGGCTTTTGGTTTGGTATCGGAAATATGGTTACAAAAGTCCTGTTGCTATGTATCCGTGTGTTTTAATAAACAATTATCTGATAAAATGGTCAAAACTGTGTGGAGGAATGTTCTTTTGATTTTGAACATATTTACCACTGGATATCTAGACGTAGGCTTATTTTATTTTTAATTTTGGATTGCAGACTTTAAAAATATCTCAATATCTTAAAAGCAATAAAGCTCCAGTAGTTGTTTAACTTCACTAGTATCTATATATTTTAAAATATACCTCTTACATAGAAAATGTACTAATTAAACAATGCTATAAACCAAAATGTTAAAAGTATATGACCAAAACTTATTGATAATAATCCATTCTTAAAATGGTTGATAATATACTGGTATTAATCAGTGGTAAATGGCCGTCCTCAAGCAGGAGGGAGATTAAAAGACCATAAAATCCAAACCAATACTCAGTCTCATCGTAACACAGGTTGCGCGGGGGACTTGTGTTGGGCCATTCAACCATATAGACCTATTCTACATAGTAAGAGATTTTCCAAATTATGTCTGTGGAAAATGTACATTATTCATAATTATATAACAAATTTTATTAAGTATTTCTACACAATAGACTATGCAGAGATATCAGTGAATTCTAGATCAGAATAAGAAGGCGAAAATTCTGCGTTTGTCATAATGAAACATGGACCTTACTGAACACATCATTTTTCCCTCCTAGGTTTCAGGCTAGTATGGAAAGGAAACAATCCTTCTTTTATGGATTAAATCCCCATCCCAATAATATATTCGGGACATAAATATATATGACCCCCTTAAATGTAATAGTCAGGTTGAAGTATGACGGGTATGTTACCGATGTACCTTGTGATCGAGACATCTAACATTTTCATTTTGTGGATGTTGTTAGGTAAATAAACCTTAGATGTCTTACCTTTGGGAGCTGATAAACTTCTGCATTATTCATATTAGGATAGAATACCCTGCATTAGGACAAGGAGGTCGCGAGACCACCCTCCTTGACCTCAGTACCAGTAAGATCCGCCTAGCGGGTAAAAATAGCAAAATTATACCCGTTTATAAATGTGATGTTGCAAAGAAAATTGTGTGTTAAAATTCGGTTACCCACCTCATTTTTATTTATATAAAATTTTATTTTTTCAGGGACCATTACTATGGTAAGGACGTATGAGCGACGACGACGTGACCAGGCAGCATAATCACCATTAATGCCGCCACCGTCGCCATCGCCATCCCCATCACCCTCGTCACCACCAAGGCAACTGTCAACATCAAACGCCCCAACGCCAGAGTTGACTGTGATAATGAACTCTTTGGAGGCCTTATTGGAGACATTAAAGGAATCAGCTAAGGCTAAAAACAAAGAGGAATTTCAGCATGTAGCCACCAGTTCAGCGGAACCAAATAATTTGGAGCCAGAAGATCGAGAGAAGACATCTCTAGAGAGCTTCAGAAAATTAGACTCCCAGAATTTTCGGGAGGTCGAGCTGGTGAACGCGCTGAGGCATGGTTGGAAGGAATGAACCGGTGCTTCAGGTTAAGAGAATATTCACCTTCTGCAAAAACAAAAATTGTTGTGTTTCAACTAAAGGAAAGTGCCTTGATTTGGTGGGGAAACCTGGAAAAGCAGCTACACCTTACATCAGATAACGTTCCTTGGGATCTGTTTGAGGAAAGGTTCCGCGCGAAGTATTTACCTCCATACTTTCAACAACAGAAAGCCAGAGCCTTTCATACACTAATCCAGGGAAGTAAAACGGTGGAAGAGTACGAAATAAGGTTTATGGAGCTGGTAAAATACATTCCCTACTTAGACTCTGATGAACGTCAAGCTGAACGCTTCATATTTGGGTTAAACCCTCACATCAGAGCCTTGGTAAGTATGTGGAAACCATCATCTGTAGCCGAGGCAGTCGAATGTAGCCGTTATGCAGAAGAGCACCTTGGAATCAAAAAGGATATGGGGCCAGCAGGGCCTTTTCAATCAGGGTTTCCAGGGAAGGCTCCTCGGAACGTTTTCAGAGGAGGTAGCTCGAGGCCACCTTACGGTAACAGGTTTACCCCAAGTATGGGGACAAGAGTTCCCATGAATGTAAACACTATAGCTGCGGAATCGTCCAACACCAGACCATGGGCATCGCGAGGGACTACCGGTAGAGGAAGGAGTGCGAGAGGAATCAACATGGGAGGACGCGGCTCGTTCTCTAGAAATTCACACCTTGATTCCAGAGGATCAGCGCAGCTCAATTGTTGGGGATGTGGGGGGCCGCATTTCCAGCGTAACTGCCCAGAAGCGTCATCGGATATATTGCAAAGGACTGGGAAGGAGCCGATATCAGCCAATCGAAGTAATCATAGAATTCATGCAGTAGTCAACCACGACCAAGCAGCCCATCAATCCACTGTAGTGGAAACTTCAGGTATTATCAATGGTGTAAAACTCAAAATCTTATTTGATACTGGTGCCACAGATAGTTTCATTTCGTCATATGCATTAAACAAATGTGGGTTGGCAGCTCGTAGACAAAATGATTTCCACCAAGTGGAAATGGCCTCAGGAGAACTCCAAACCGTGGGCTTGAGTGTGGATCAATGCAAAATTGACCTAGGGGTCTGTTCGACTAAACTAAGAGTCTATGTCACAGCCTTAGGGACGTATGACCTTATCATCGGTATGGATTGGCTGGAAGCTCACCAAGCTTGGGTGGACTGTTATGGAAAAAGGATTTTAGGCGTAAATGATGAAGGAGAAGTAATCCAAATTCAAGGAATCAAGAGGGAAGTTTCCTTACGCTACATTTCGGCAATGCAAGTGAAGCGTTGTTTAAGAAAGGGTTGTCAGGCTTATGCAATTCACGAAGTAAGCCAGGAAAAGGGGCCATCCTTAGAACAATATCCGGTGTTAGCCGAGTTCCCGGATGTATTTCCAAAGGAACTGCCTGGATTACCCCCGGTAAGAGAATTGGATCTCACTATTGAATTAAAGCCAGGTACCCAACCGATCTCAAAAACACCTTATAGAATGACAGCTCCAGAACTTCAGGAATTGCAAATCCAGTTGAAGGAACTACTCGATATAGGGCTTATCCGGCCCAGTACCTCACCTTGGGGCGCTCCGGTAATTTTTGTGAAGAAGAAAGATGGATCCTTAAGATTATGCATAGACTATCGAGACTTAAATCGAGCTACAGTAAAGAATCAATACCCTATGCCGCGAATCGATGATCTTTTCGATCAAATGAAAGGAGCTGCTGTCTTTTCAAAAATTGACCTTCGATCAGGGTATCATCAGCTAAGGATTTCTGAAAATGATATCTCTAAGACTGCATTCCGGACACGTTTTGGGCATTATGAATTTACTATGGTACCATTTGGGTTAACAAATGCGCCAGCCGTATTTATGAATCTTATGAACAGTGTTTTCCGTCAGTATCTTGATAAATTTGTACAAGTCTTTTTAGATGATATTCTCATCTATTCCAATAATGAAGAAGAGCATAAAGAGCATTTATGGCTAGTATTGTCCTGCCTTAGAGAACGTCAGTTATATGGAAAATTGTCCAAGTGTTCTTTCTTTCAGGAAAAGATTCATTATTTGGGTCACATCATATCAGGTGAATGGATTTCAGTAGATCCTGAGAAGGTAAAAGCGATCATGGAATGGCCAATACCGAAAAATGCACATGAGATACGAAGCTTTATGGGCTTAGCAGGTTATTACCGGAGATTTGTGGAGGGATTCTCCAAAATCGCAAAGCCAATCACAACACTTCAGCGTAAAGGTGTTAAGTATGAGTGGACCGAGGAATGTAATAAAGCATTCTCTGAACTCAAAAGACTACTCACCAGTGCACCAATCCTAAGAGTCCCTGATATGGGCAAAGACTTTACGGTATGTACTGATGCATCCAAGCAAGGGCTGGGTGCAGTATTGATGCAGGATAAGGGAGTGATAGCTTATGCTTCCATAAAGCTAAAGCCTCATGAAGAACTCTATGCTACTCGCGATTTAGAATTGGCCATTGTAATGCTAGCCTTAAAGATCTGGAGACACTATCTGGTGGGACGAAATTTTACACTTAAAAGCGACCATCAAAGTCTACAATATTTGTTCACTCAAAGAGACTTAAATGCCAGGCAAAGGCGATGGAGTGAATTCCTAAGTGAATATGACTTCGGAATATCATATATTAATGGAAAAGAAAATGTAGTAGCCGATGCCTTAAGCAGGAGACCCCGGATATTTTCTCTCATACCCATTAAAGTGGACTTAAGACAACGAGTACTGGATCGTCTTATAAAAGACAACTGGTATTTAAAAGTGAAGGCGAGTCTTGAAGGAATTAAGGCAAAAGACTCAAAATTTGCGGGTTATGAATTAGAAAACGATGGGATCCTGCGATTCCACGGAAGGATGTACATCCCTGATGATAAAGATCTTTGAGATACCATCCTTAAGGAAGCTCACAAAGCAGTATATTGTGCTCATCCTGGAGTAGGGAAAATGTATGCGGATACCAAGAAACTCTTCTTTTGGGCAGGCATGAAGCGTGATATCACTCAATTTGTTGCAAAATGTTTGGAATGTCAGCAAGTAAAGGCAGATCATTGTCACCCAGCGGGCCTCTTACAACCCCACGACATACCTATGTCTAAATGGGAGACCATCTCTATGGATTTCATCACTGGACTACCTCTTACTTCTCAAAGACACAATGCCATTCTGGTAGTGGTGGATAAATTAACAAAAAGCGCCCATTTTATTCCGGTAAGAGATACTTATGATGTTGCTGACGTGGCTCGAGTATTCATAAATGAAATTATCAGATTTCATGGAGTAACTAAGAAGATTATATCCGATAGAGATTCGCGATTCACTTCCAGATTCTGGACGTGCATGCAGACAGCCTTAGGTACTAAGCTAAATTTAAGCACTGCTTACCATCCTGAGACTGATGGGCAAACTGAAAGAGTAAATCAAGTACTTGAAGACATGTTGCGAATGTATGTAATGGATCAGCAATCTCACTGGGAAAAGTATTTACCCTTGGTTGAATTCGCATACAACAACAGTTACCACAGTTCGATTGGGATGCCTCCATTTGAAGCTTTGTATGGCAGACCGTGCAGAACACCGTTAAGTTGGGACAGGTTAGAAGATCGAGTGATAATAGGACCAGAATTAATCCATGAAATGGAAGCGCAGGTCAGACAGATTAGACAACGATTAAAGGAAGCACAGGATAGACAAAAGAGTTATGCTGATGCTCATCGAACTGATAGGAGGTATGAAGTAGGGGACCAGGTCTTCGTCCGCATCAAACCAAATAAAAGTACTATTCGATTCGGAAAAGGGACAAAGCTGTCACCACGATTTATAGGACCGTTTAAAGTCGTGGAAAGAGTTGGACCTGTTGCCTACCGTCTTGCTCTGCCACCCCACCTGCATAGAATTCATAATGTATTTCATGTTTCTGTATTAAGACATTATGTAGCTGATCTATCTCATAACATCCAGTGGAAAGAATTGCAGGTATCGGACGAGGGAGTCATAACGGTCGAACCTTTACGTATACTGGAACGTAGAGTTCGACAGTTGAGGAATCGTCTGGTGGACCAAGTTAAGGTCCAATGGGACAAGTATAGTCCTGGATCAGCAACTTGGGAAAATACAGAGGACATATGTCAGAGATACCCTAATTTATGTCCATTTTGAAGAACTTTACAATATGTTTTGTATATATTTACTTCACCACTGTCAGAGACCCAAAAACATTTGAATGATTAGTGATAAACATGAAACTTTGTGGCATAATATATGTTTAAATTCCTGCTGGTACATGGATACCAAAATAATATGTGTTTAATTCCTGCTGGTACATGGATACCAAAACAATATATGTGATTATTTTACTAAATTATAAATGTTGAAGTAAAGTTAAGGCCGTTAAATGATTTTACTTCTGGTAGAAATTGAAACAATATAAATCTGTTTTATTTATGCATGTCAAAGATGAGCAACTGAAATGGAAGACATGAAGTGAATACATCCTAAAGAAAAGTCAGAATACATGCATAGAAAATGACAAAATTATGTTATGTTGTAGTATCATATGTAAATAATACATAAGTTATTTCGAATATGCTGATGCACATTTTACAAATACATGGGTAAGTGTAAGATTGCAGATAAACTGGCAGATAAACTATGATTGCAGATAATTGATCCAATTTTCGAGATGGCCACGTGATGACAGAACCTCAGATCAGTTAAAGCTCAAAGTGATTCTATGATAGGGTAGTAGCCCTAATTCTACTGGAGGGGTGGAGGTGTTACCCACCGTTTATCCTCCGAATCCTGGAGTCATGGGAGGACTGTGCGAGTCACGCTCCCCTAGACGTGTGATGATGACTGCCGGATGCCTACTGGGAATCAGGTCGGTATAGCCGACGCTGTTACCTTCGTGTTATGAATGGTTAGGTCAGTAAATTGACGCCATGGCATACTCTAGTAGAGGACGGATAGGATGGGAGCATAAGAGATTAGGGAGGATAGGATGAGTTTGAATAGCTTGGGGACCTGGATAGAAAAGGGCATGTCCATTAAAACCTTGAACCTAAAGCTCTAACTTCGGGACGAAGTTTTCAGAAGGGGGAATGTATGTAACGACCCATTAATAAAATTTTAAAAACTTTAAACTTTATAATATATATATTAAATTTTATAAAGTATTTAATTAGACTTTATAATATGAATCTATAAAAATATCACTTAAACTTTATAGCTTATATAATATAAATGTTATAAAATATGTCATTTAACTTTATAATACTTATAATGAAAATTTATAAAAGATATCATTTAAACTTTATAACGTATATACAGGACGTATTATAAAACATAAAGGGAAATTGTAAGCATAAATCTCAGCTGTCCTAAAAGATCTATATATATATACCACAGTCCATTAATAAAGGCGCGCCCGAACCAGCTGAATACTTATTGCAGAGCGCAGAGGACAGTGAGAAATATCTGAGAGCCATCAATGCGTGGAAGGCGGTGGCTGCAAGTGGGAGGGCGGCCACCGCCAAGCCGGTAAATAAATAGCAGAGGTCTGAACCGAGAGAAGGGGGGGGGGAAACCAGAGAGAGGCAGCAGAGAACGAGAAGGATAAATTCATCAGCAGGAAGCCGAGAGAAGGGATTTTACCAATTGAAGAGCTTTAAGTGGTCTGGGGTTTTGGGCACAGAGGGACAGAGAGCCTCTGTGGAGAGCTTTCTGGATTGAGCAACTAGGTTTGCTCTGTCTGGTTGGGTGGTATTGGTCATCTCAAAACTGGGTCAAAACAGCGACGGCATCACCCCAGCAGCGGGATCACCAGTTCAGTAGCAGAATCAGCAATCAGCTAGCAGTTCAGGTATGTGCCGATTACAATTTTTGCATTATTGTTTTCCAGTTATGAGCATTTATATGTTTGCTATATCTCGAAATGTGGGCATTACACTTGCCAAATAGTGATAGGCCATGTACCTCAACATCTTTTTCTCTTTGTTGGCCTTCTCCAACATCTTCTCCAAGTGCATGTTTGACCTCTCAAGCCAAGATTCACAATCAGCTTCAATCTCTTGCTCTAGTGGTGTCAACTTGATTTTCTTCCTCTTGGCTACTTGTCACTTTTCTCTTATGTTTTGGAGCTCCATGATAGTTTTCTAGTCCTCTAATTGTTTGTTCCTTTGCTCAAGATAATTGATTACCCACTTGGCTCTTTCCAGGTTGAGAGACAAGTCATGAATGTCAGCTTGCTATTCCTAGATGATCTCTTTGAGCTTTGAGCTTTGGGAGCCCAAATCAATGTCATCATCCTGAATGAGAATGAAATCTCTCTCTTGACCTTCTGAAGGTACCTCATCATGCAATGGCCGCTTACCTTTGTCCTGTACCTGCTTTGTTATTGAAGGAAACGAGACCCCTTCCACCCCGGGTGGAGATAGTACTTGTTTTGTTGCTGCAAACAATCTCCTTGTGCCCTTTTGGTAGGTGACAAACACTGACACACTAGTGGTTTGAGTCTCATGCACCTCTTGCTGATGTGAAGGCTCTCCTGCCTCATGAAAAACTGATGGGGGTACTTGAGGGCTTGTGAAGACCTCATGTGAAATGAAATCATCCCATGAAACATTCAATAAACTCAACTGATGCAAAACCACAATCTTGATTAATGCAAAGTGATAGATGTTGTTATATTGCTGATGAGGAGGTTTCCTTTGCACCAATGTGGTCATTTTCTCAATATTCCGACATATGAAATAAGGGCTATTCATCATCCTCACTCTAGTAAAATGCATCAATAATCTGACATGATAGGTGTATAGGCAAGAAAATTTGCCTTCATAGCTAAAATATTTGATTATGAGTTTCATAAGGGGAGCATATGTGTCCTGTAGGTATCTGAAAGGGAAGACCCTACTGATATGCCTCTGAAAGCCAACCTTGATATAAGGCTCATAATGATCTTTATCCACCAGTTGTCCCTTGTTCCACTGCTCACCCACATTCGGAATGCCTGTTGCTTCAGCTATAGTCTCAGGTGTCAAAGTGAATGTCACACCTGCCAAATTGACCTGGCCATTGTGAAGATGGAGCACAAAAAGTATAGCAAGCTCATGGTGGTATTTGACTCTTTCCACCATCTCACAAAATTGGTAGCAAGATTGATGTTTGAAGCATGCTACAGCAAGAGGGCAAGCCAATAGCTTAGTAAGTGTAGTGGGCTCCTCCTAGATGTGTTTCCCTCCCTCGTGAGGCTTCCTTGGTGCATGAATTTCTTTGGAGGAATCACTTATTGTTTCCTCATCTTTGTCATAAGATGAATCTGTCTCCATGTTTGCCATTATTTGATGTTCTTTGATGAGTATGAAGAGATTTTATAAGAACAATAGGTATTTGCTATTAAATGATAGGGATTTGATGATGGGGGACAGTGAATGAGGGATTGTGATGCTGCTTGTAGGGTTTTTGGGAATGACAGGGTTTGGGGAATAAGGATTAGGGTTTAGAGATGCCAATTAGGGTTTGGGAGTAGTGGGATTAGGGGTTTTAGTTTTAGGGATAAGGAAGTGGACGAGTTTGAATGAGAGAGGAGGGAAAATGAAATGAGGTGAGTGAAATGTAGTGAGGGGATGTGAAAATGGTAGAGGGGGATAAGACAACAAAAATTGCAATTTTTCAAACCCTAGGCAGCATTTTCAATTGACTGTGCAAGGAACTAGGGCTTTGTTTTTTACCTATTGAAACACCATAAAAATTGATGAAAACCCTTACAATGGCAATATGAGATGCTTGACTTACCTGGAAGGAGGAAATTTGCAAGTTTGGAGCTTGGAGGAGGCGATTTGGATGAGTTTCAGGCTTTGGAGGTAGGTGCGCCACGCCTCTCTGGTGTGTCGCGCCCGTTACAATCTCAGTGTATTTCTTGCGTTGCGTGCGCCGCGCCTCAACCCAAGTGCGCAGCACCAGGAACCTTCACAATTTTTCGCTGCAATTTCACTCCTTCGGCTAAAAAATGACTTGGCTCTTTTTCTCTTTCACTCTTTGGACAAATGAGCTTCTTCAATATGAAAAAGACTTTATATACAAAGGATTTTAATTTTTCACTTATAAAAACCCACTTTCTAATGTTTGCCTTTCACTTGTCTTTTAAAACTCTGTTTTGGTAGTTTGACTTGTTTTTTGCCTTTGATGGACTCAATGCTTTGAAATTTTGACTCTTTTGCAGGAGTTGGAGTGCAGGAGCTTGGCTAGGTGACCAGGGCTGCATCTTAGAATTATTACATATAGGAAAAATGAAATAACATGAAATCTTGTACATAAAACATAAAAAACTATGTTTTTCCTCAAAACCCTCTGAGCATGTGATTATTGAAATTTTTGTTGCTAAGGCTTTATTTGACTTCCTTATGTGCTTGCTAACCATTATTGAGCTTTTACAAGACTTTATTGACAAAACCCTAGACCTAATGAGACCTAAAACCCTAAAAATGACTTGCAAATGTAAAGACAGAAAATGACTACAAATGACATAAATGTATGAAAATGGACCAGCAGGTAAAGACCATGAGGGAAAATTTATAAAATGCCACTACCATCAGATGATCCATGATCCTAATGGAATGCAGATGATCAGATGAGACACCTAACATGCAATGCAACAAGAGTATTTTGATCACTGATGGAGGGATGAAGATACCGACACTGACAGCCTACACAGGTACATCCAGGATGAAATATAATTCGAGAACATCTCCTCGCTCGGCACGACATACCAATATGCCGTCAAGATCAAGAAAATTTTTAAAAGAAGAAGCGAGACTTTGGATCTGCGAATCCGAAGTAAGGGAAAGGTGCCCCAAAACCGCAAAACAAAGGACAAAGCCAAGGCGGGGCAGCCCAAGACAATCCGCCAAAGCTACAAGCAAAGAACAGTGCCGCGAAGCCGAAAAAGGACACGGGAAAATGGTGTGAGATCCATAAGAGCTCCACTGATAGCACAAGTGAGTGTCGGGCCAAGCAGTCATTGGTGGCCGAGCTAAAGGTTTCAGAATCAAATGCATGTTTTGACTTTGAGTCAGAACCTGACAAGGGTAATGACAAAGGGAAACAGATTATCGATGCAGAGCCCAATGCCACCGTTGCCACCACGAAGATCCAGAAGGAGAAACCTGAATATCCAGAGGAGGAGGAACGCCTCTTCCACTCCCAGATGTGGGTAAAGGGCTCCCCGCTACAATTAATTGTCGATAGTGGGAGCCAAAAGAACCTCATTTTGGTAGAGGTCGTGAAGTGGCTGGGCTTGCCGACTACAGCACACCCACAACCGTACACCATTGGGTGGCTTCACCAAGGATGGGATCTTCGCGTGAGCCAACAGTGTTGCCTTCCATACAACATCAAGCCCTTCATGGATGAGGTATTGTGTGACATTGCCCCCTTGATGTTTGTGATGTATTATTAGGCAAACCATACTTGTGGAAGCGACATGTTGTGTATGAATCAAAGCCCCATGTTGTTATTGTTACTTTGGGAAATAAGTTTTACAGGATACCGGAGGTATCACTGCCTACCGCCATCTCTTTGGTTACTGCAAAACAATGTAGTAAGTTCATTTCCAAATCTCAGAAATTTGTTTTCCTGATGATACGCCCTCAAGGAAAGAAGAAGACAGTGGCCACGACCTCCAAACAGGGCCCCTCCGCACGACAACTACAGATGGAGAAGGTCATGAAGGAGTACGAGGAAATCTTCACCTCCCCCGCAGGGGTTTCTCTCCACTGTCAGATCAAGCACTCCATCGATCTGACCCCAGGTGCACCGCTGCCTAATGGACCAATCTATCGGCACTCCATTTTGGAGAACGATGAAATCAAGAGGCAGATTCAGGAGCTGCTACATAAAGGTCACATCCATTCGAGTTCATCGCCCTATGGGAGCCTGATCGTGTTGGTACAGAAGAAGGATGGGACTTGGAGACTCTGTATTGACTATTGGGCGCTGAACAAGATCATTGTCCGTAAGAGGTACCTGATCCCACAGATTGATGACCTCCTGGACAAACTGAAGGGGGAAAATACTTCAGCAAGATTGATTTGAAGTTAGGATATCACCAGGCACCAATCAAACCCTCCGAGGTGTGGAAGACTGCCTTCAAAGCCAAGGAGGGCCTTTTCAAATGGTTGGTTATGCCTTTCAGGTTGACGAATGCTCCTACAACCTTCATGAGGCTAATGGATGACATCTTGCAACCATTCACCAACTCATTTGTAGTGGTATACTTGGATGACATCCTGATCTTCAACCAGAGTTGGGAAGAGCACCTCCACCACATCCGATAGGTTCTCCAAACACTACGGCGACACAAGTTATGTGTCAATTTGGAGAAATGCACTTTTGGCATGACCCAGGTTCAATATCTGGGATACATTATTGATGAACAGGGGGTGCATGTGGATCCAACCAAGATCCAAGCCATTCGGGATTGGCCATCTCCAACCACTCTGACAGAGCTCCACAACTTTTTGGGTCTTGCCAACTTCTACCACAGGTTTGTGTTGGGATTTTCTCATATCACTTGGCCCTTGAGTTAAGTCACCAAGGGAGGAGCAAAAGCAAAATTCTTTTGGTCTGAATCTCAACAAAACGCATTCACAGAGTTGAAACATCGCCTCTGCTCGGCACCAATGCTCTTCTTACTAGACTTGCAACAACCATTTGAGGTCGAGACAAATGCCTCTAACTATGTTATTGGGGCAGTCCTTACTCAACACGGGCATCCAGTGGCATATCATCATGAGACACTTTCAGACACAGTCCGGAAGTATCCCACTTATGACAAAGAGATGTATTCCATTGTGCAGGCCTATCGACAATGGAAGCATTACATTTTGGGGAAGGAAACGGTCATCCACACAGACCACCGACCCCTGCAGTTCATAGAGACCCAAGGGAAATTGCAGAATGATCACCATCAAAAGTGGTCCACATACCTACAACAGTTCCATTTGAATATCAAGTATAAGAAGGGCAACACCAATAATGTTGCAGATTGCCTCAGTCGACCACCGATCATGGTGTTAACCACCGTGTTCAACTCCTATTGGCACGAGACTTTTGATTGGCCACTTCTCTACAAAAGTGACTCAGAATTCAGCCACACATACCAGGCACTCTTGGAGGGTCATCATGTTCCATATTTTCACCTCCAGGATGCCCTGTTATGCCACCTGGGTCACCTTTGTGTTCCTTCAAGCAAGCGTTCCAAGATGATTTAGGAAGCACATTGCAATCGGGTTGTTGGGCATTTCGGGGTCGAGAAAATGGTGGCAGTATTGCAGAAGTATTTCTATTGGCCGACTCTTCGACAGGATGTCAGGAAGTACATCAGATCATGCACTTCCTGTGACATTGCCAAACCGACCATCAAGAAGCAAGGCCTCTATACCCCGCTACCTATGCCTAGTCGACCTTGGGAATCCATCTCCATGGATTACATGTTGGGCCTTCCTTCTACTAAGCATGGAAACGATTGTGTTTTTGTGATCGTCGATAGGTTCTCGAAGATGGCCATTATAGCGGCCTGCAAGAAGAATATCACAGCAGAAGCCACTGCTAAACTATTCTTTGAATGAGTGTGGGTACACTTTGGGATCCCATAGTCAATCATCTCAGATCGGGATAGCAGGTTCCTCAGTACATTTTGGTCCAGTCTCTGGTCGATGCTCGACACCAAACTCACTAAGTCCATAGCCTTCCATCCCCAAACTGGTGGCCAGACAAAGATTGTCAACAGAATGATCGTACACATTTTTCACATGTACAACTCAAAGAATCCACGCACATGGGATGAGAGCCTCTCCTATGTTCAACACAGTTATAACTAGGCTCTCCACAGCTCGACTGGCCACAACCCTTTTAAGGTGGGCTTAGGATTCCAGCCACTATGTCCCATTGATGTGGCCATGCCATTTGCAGCTACACAGGCAGATTTAGCTCATGTCTAATCCGAAATAGATAAGGCAAATAGCTTCATTGAGCACATCCAACATATTCGCTAGCAGGTCCATGACATTCTGGAGAAATCAAATACCAAGTACAAGCAGTGACATGATCAACATCAGGTGCCACACAAGTTTCAGGTGGGCGACAAAGTATAGTTGCATTTGCAAAAGGAACGGCTTACCGGAGCCTATCGAAAAGTCAGACCACTTCGAGATGGTCCTTACACCATTACCAAGGCTGTGGGAGATAATGCATTTGAGCTCAACATTCCCCCATTCCTTGGCCTACACTCAGTGTTCAATGTGGACCGCCTTCGACCATACTTTCCACCATTACTAGACACATCCGACATTGCAGAACAAATCACACCCACATAGTTAAATCTAGATTGCATGGAACAAGCTGCAACTGATCGGATCATGGACACACAGATTAATCACACTCGCCAACAGAAGATCCAACTGTATTGAGTTGTCAAAGCAGGCCAATTCCTTCACCAGGGACCAAGTTTAGCAGAAGTTTCCTCATCTCATGGAGGAACTAAACGCAATGGGGACCATTGCTTCCTAAGGGGGGAGGAATGATCCAGGTGGATATTGGTGGCCACCCGCCAATTCCACATGGACCCCCACCATTGTTTTTTTCAATCTTTCAATTTCCTTAATTGTAGCACAATTTACTATTTTTAGTATTTTTTCGGGTCTTGAACTTCCGGAGCCGTTTTGAGGCCCTAAATGACGTTTTTTGGGATAGATCTTTCTAACGAAGTATTATGCACGTCAAACGGAGATCATATGCCAAAGTTACGACCCCGAGAAGTTGATGTACCAATTTACCAAAACGGGGCCCATAGTTTGGCGCTTCATCTCCTAGGGTTAGGTTTTTTGGATGTTTAGGGTTTTCCATTGTTTCTCAACAATAAATAGGCCTTCGAGCCTCATTGTATGACAGTTCAGAGGCATGTAGCTGCCACATCTTTTCTCAGAGATAAGCTACCATCGCCCTAGCTAGTTTATTTCCATTTCTGTTTGTAAGCATATTTCAGTGTTTTACAGTAATGAAATGAAGTATTATTTCTGCTGCATCTCTATATGTATGGTTATATCTGTAATTTGTTGCATTCCTGTTTAAATCTGGATCACTCATGGTAACTCAAGTGGAGATTAAAGGGACATTTATGGTGCAAAGCATATGGAAAGCTTGGGAGGCCATTATACCTTAGTTAACTTGAAAAAATGACTCGTTAAGAGATGGTTCATCTTTTAATTAGCACTATCGTCTATTGTTCAATACAATGGTAAATATTTCATAGAATCCATTTAATTTTTGGTCAAGTGCTTGTATAGGCATGGCATCATTCAAATTAATGTTAATATTAGACTAGATATTAGAAGCACTCTCCTTCGAGGTTGGATTCAATTTAGCTAAAACAATTAGGTGGATTGTAAATCATTTTCAATAACTCATTCTAGATGAATTGTTTCTTGAGCTTGGTTTGCAAATCCTTGTTGCTTAGTGGAGAGACTTAAAGTTGCATTTCACCAAAGGTTTAGAAAAGACCACATATTAGATGCTTATCATTGGTCGAGTACAATGCCCATTTTGAGTTTTTAGCCCAATAAAGCGTGCAAGTTGCCTTCTTAGTAGATGACTTAGTCGTTCTAGCTCCAAACTATCTAGAAACCATATATCAAACAAAATAACACAATTTTTCATAGTCTTTGATATTGGGCGACCTTCATGTTTGCGAAGAAAGTCAATAACTGGGAGTGTCCCAACCCAATATCATTACACGCTTGTTTTTGTTATGCTCTTTTGCTAAGTCATCTTGGTATTGGGCCTTGGAGTTCTTTAGCTAACTACTCCTTACCACCATTACTTAGAAATCTACCCTCCTTAGTAATCAACTCCCTCATGTTGTCAAGTTATATGCAACATGACAATTAGTTAGGATATAAAATTTGTTTTTTTATTTGGAAAATTGAAATGATTATGTAATTACGAATGTTTGACATTACTATAATTTTGCTTAATATGATGGTGATTTGAATTGTACCAACTTCCACTTGTAGATCAAAGTGTAGGATGATGTGGTGAGTGCCAAATCAAGGAGTTCCATAGCCAATCAACTCCCCCTTGTTCTCATAATGATAATTATTCATGGCTAAAGTTAATCAATTCAATGGAGAGGTAACTTATGTAGTAAGATGATGGTGGATGGGACCCTAGGCCCCTTATTGATGAGATTACCCTTGATGGCTGGGGCCCAAAATAAGATGACAAGCAACCTTTACTTGACATAATTACTATGTTTGATGCCATTATATATGACGATCATTTGGCCTTTATGTGCACTTTTATGTTTATGATTATGATGTTGTGATTGTTGGTCCTTGGAATATGAACATTCACATTTTTGTTTATTAGCCCATAGGGCATGGACATTCTTAGTTTTGGTTTGGCTTTTATGATAGTGTCTATATTCCAAATTCAATGTTCATTGTGGTTGTTTTTTTTTGTATATTTATTTTTTCATAGTAATAATAATGATTGTATCAACAAAAAGAGAGATTTTGGCTTGACCCAAACAATTTACATATGTCGAGGATAATTTGAGCACAATAGTAGATATAAAAGGTAAGCGAAGCTCTTTTTGAACCAAACCACAATTAAAAACTACCTTTACAACTACCACATTAACAAAGCTTCCACATAAAAACAAACATCGACTAAACATCTAGTTACTTGTTTGGCACTCTTTTGTCTACATTAGAAGGGGTTGCCATATGGGGGCCATGTTCGTTCAAAGGTGAGGTTTGTAACATTTATCACAACTCCACTACATCACCACGAATCAAAATTAGAGAGGTCACAGATCTATCTTATTGTCGTGGGAGGTTGGGCATCTCCCCACTGGTTTCCTCTTTCCAACATCGCAAGGCATGCATTTGTTATTGGACCCCGTTCCCATTTCCCCAAGCTAGTTTATTATTATATGCATGAAGAGAGTTGATCACTCATTGCATGCACAAAAGTTGTTCCTCCCTAGTGACCTTTGTAGCTTTGGGCTTTGCAATTTCCATTTGATAACACTATATACCTTCATGATGGCACTGGAGGTCACCCATTATTGCAAGCTAACAAGAGTAAGGAGGCATAATTCCTTGGAAGAAATGTAACACTAAAAAAGAATGAGTTAGGGGCTTCACTAATTACGAGTAGGAGGCAATTGAAACATGAAGTAATGCCTCCCCTTCTCATGTTAACGATGAATATGGAATGTAATAACTCTCCATAGAACGAGATACTTAATTATCCCATGATTGTACCACAAAATTGTTAAGAGTTGAACAAATTCATGCGAAGAATTGAGGGATGATTTTGAAGAAGTGGGGGGCATTTAATTTGAAATATGTTGGTCTCTCCTTGAGGGTGTCATCATAGCTACAATGATAATGGGTACATATGAGGATGAGTGCATTCTTCAAGTTTCTAATTTTTAGAGCACTATGTTCTCCTAGTCTCTCTTTTTGTGGTTTGACAATATTTATATAAAGACCTTCCTCCATGTCCATGGTTTCCATGCATTAGGAATCGCTCCTTGGATTTTGCTTTCATGTTTTCTCTTTTGTCATCCTTGCCATTGTGGTGTCTAAACATTCTTTATCATTTTATTAAAACTAAATGGAGTTTTTTTTTGGACTTCCTTCCATATATTAGGATGTGGCTAGTAAAACTAAGTACATGTAGGAGCAAGAGCAACCAAAAACATTCCAACTAGATTTCTTTTGCCAAAAAGTCACGAGAGGAGTTTATAGTTATCTAAAATTGCCAAAAAGACACTTAGCCTTAACTATCATTACAAGTACTAGTATACAACTAACATAAACATGTGCACACACATGCAATTGAAGATACTCAATCCTAGCAAGGGCATTAACATCATCTTATATTACAAGTCACCAAGATACTTGAATCCTAATTAAAACATTAACATTACCAAATCCAAATGAAGACATTAACATCACCTTGTATGACAAGTCACTCTTATCTTGAGTCTAAATAATTTCCTATATGAAATGAAATGATATTTTAGCATCCACGAGACTAAAAATAGTCTGTGGGACCATCAGTTCCCTGCTTTTCGCCTTTTGCAATTCAATCATTTTCTTATTCAAATTGATGATGAGTTGGCCCAACCTTCCAACAATCTGCTCGCTGAAAAGACAATGCCAAGGAATTGATGCTAACATATTCCCATAACTTTCTTTGATGTCTTTGAATGCATCGCATTCCAAAACGAAATGTTTTTCCGATTCCACTACCCCAGACATGCAAAATGTACACACTCGTTCTTCCCAAGCTTCTTTAGGTCTTTTCCACCATCCTGGTTCACACCGAAGTTGATGCGAGTTGGTTCTTAATTGAGTAATAAGAACCTTTGCCCTCCATGAAATGCTAGCTCCAATGAACTCTTTTTGTTGTAGATCACACATAGGGTTGAATTCCTCAATGTAGTACTTCTTCTTTCTACCCAACTCTTTTCCCCATACTTGTTTATGAAACTTCTCCATAACAAGTTTTTTTAACTCCTTGCTATTTGCGGGGCAGGCATTGAGGTAGATATTTCGTTTTTTCATCTATGTGTAGTTTTGTCTCATCCATGTTTTCTTTCTTTCACTCATGCCTTCATTGAAGATAACATTAGGCCATCTTCCCACTCCCACTTGCTCAATTATTTTTAGATATCTTATGGGCCACACCATAGCAATTGCTTCAATGGGAGTTGCTCTTGTTACACTCAACATTATCTCATAAGGTACCAAACTTTTTATTTTGAACTTGCTCATGATCAAACGTTTTTGGATTTTCTCGATTTGTTTCCATTTTGAGACGAGGCTACTGCTAACCCATAATTCACACCCATATAAAATCATTGGACAAACTAGGAGTCCAAAAATCACTTTAATCGTTTTCCAATCCCATAACTCTGCTTCTCTGCATATGTTTTGAAGAGCATATAATGCTTTCCACCCTCCTAAAATTCTATTCTTTTTATAGTCCTCCCAATTAAGTTTGTTGTTGAAATCAATCCTGAGGTAACTATACTCATTTACTTCTTCAAGAATGTTGCCTTAAAAGAAGAATGCATGCCGGCTTTGCTTCCTTTTATTAGAGAAAATCATTATTTTGGTCTTGCTAGTATTGACTTGCATCCCCACTACTCTATAAAAATGCTCAAGGACATATAGGTGCGTCTGCAATCCATGGGTCGATTTAGAAATCAATACAAGATCATCAACATATAAAAGAAGCTTTATCACAGACTCCTCCAACCGAACACCATCTCCACCTTCCAGATTTAGCCACTATTCCAATTTATCAATATATAAACCAAAAAGAGTAGGGGATAAAGGGCAAACTTACTTGACTCTGATGTCACTTCTAAAACTTTCTGAAATATCGGTTGAGGTTCTAATTTTGACTTTCACCTCTTCATAAAGTCTATGGACAACGACTCTATAATGCAAAGGAATGTCAAGTTCTTCCATTCTACGCCACAACTTATCTCTAGGCACCGTGTCAAATGCCTTTTTGAAGTCGACAAAACAACAAAATGCTTCTTCTTTGTCGTCCCAAACCTTTTCAATAATGTGTCTCAATGTAATACCATGATCCACTGTACAACGTTTTGGCCTAAAACCTGCTTGTCCTTTTGCCCTCTTCTCTTATTTCTATGCACTTACTGATTCTATTTTTTACCATGTTGCCGAAAAGCTTTGCAAATAAATGATTGATCATAATGGTTCTATAATTGGAAAGATTATCAATATCTCCACTTCTAAAAAAGAAAAACATATATAAAAATATTATTATTATACCTGCCGCTGGCATGATATAACGTATTTAGTTTTTCATTGACTAAAAAAATTAAAATCTATCCAAAGTTTAACATTATGAAATTAAATTTATTATTTTTAAATAAAATTTATTTCTATTTATCTCAAATATGATTGGTTGAAATGTATCCCCTCTTATTGTGTAATGATGGCAATAATTGACTTTTGCGTACTTTATTATTAATTACTATGTACTATATCACTAATTACTATGTAGAATAAATATAAATAATTTGAAAAATAATATTATATATTAATTACTATGTACCATAGACACAAATGGTTTGTAATTAAATTCAAAAAATTCCATTTTCTTATTGGTGTAAAGAATAGACAATTTTTATGGGTTTTATTTTTTAATTTACAAAATAATAATTTAAAAAATATAAATTTAAAAAACATATGTAAAAATAACACGTGTACAGATGGATAGATCAATGTTAAGCGGGGGAGAGAAGTAGGGCTCTGCAACTTTCGGGCTAGGGTTTCTAGCCTCCCTGTTACGGCGCCACACACTGCAAACTGTTTTGCCAACAATCGCTGACCCAGTCCACATCCGGGTCATTACATCTGCTGATCCCTTTCAATGGGAGCGTCTCAGGGGGAGGCTCTCAATGCCTCCCCCAACGTCAATGCTGAGATGTCCAAAAAGATGTCAGACGACACAAACCAACCTATTCAAGGTAATGCACAGGGCTCTGCAACAGGCCAAAAACCGCAGGACAACAACACGCAGAAGATTCCACTGGGTGATAAGCCGGACAGTCCAGAGGACAAAACGACAGAAGCGCAAGGCACTACAGAGGTACCCAAAGCCACCTCTGCTACCTGTAGACCAATAGCAATGGAACGTCCCAAGATCGAGCTACCGAGCCACAAGATCAATGGCCAGATCCAGTACATGAGAGACCACGCGCTGATTGGCAAATTCGTCGGGTTTTGGCCAACTAAAAAAGCCCTACATGGATGGATTAGGGCCAAATGGAAGCCAAAAGGGCAGGTAACACTGCAACTCAGACCGAAAGGATTCTTCACTGCCATTTTTAACTGCCTCGAAGATAAGAATCGAGTCATGGATGAAGGCCCCTACTTTTTCAACTCCTCAGGTCTCTATCTCAGGGACTGGATCGAAATATTCAACCCGGATAAAGAGGACTTTAGTTGGGTGCCTGTCTGGATTTGACTCTACTCCTTGCCGCTGGAATATTGGGACGAAGAATCCCTAAAGGATATTGGCAACGGTCTTGGCGAATTCATTAAAATTGCAGAGGAAACAAAGCTCAGGCGGTACACCTCCTATGCTCGGATCTGCGTCTTCATGCACCTCGCGCAAGCTCTCCCCGACTCAGTAAGTCTCTCTCACGATGATTATGAATGGGTGCAAACCATAGATTATGAACATGTGCCTTTTAGATGCAGGAAATGCCATACCCATGGACATTTATTCCGTGATTGTCCTCTGAATGCGCCTCCTTGTAAGCCCTCGGATTCTGCCTCTACCCCTGATGCTGAAGGCTTCACTAAAGTCTAGAACCGGCACCGCCACAACAAGAAATCCCCTCCTCTGAACCCCAAACCCCCCTCTCAAGCCCCGCTTCCACCCTCTACCAGCAATAGCTTTGAAATCCTAGCCACCCCTATTTCTGATACCCCCCTCTCGGAAACCATCCCCAAGCCCCCGCTTAGCTCGACGCCTGAATCTAGCTCTGGCCATCCTCGCAACATGGAGGTTGACAATATTGGGGCTAATGAGAACCAGATCACTCCCATGGAAGATGAAAATGAAATGGTAGATATAGGAGACCTAGACATCTTCACTCTTGAGCAAGCATGCAAAAAAAAGGACTTTGACCAGATCTCGAAGAAGCAGATTGAGAACCTAACTGTGGCTCTTGCCCGCGCGCAGCAGAATCAAAAATCCCTAGGCATCCAGCAGGGACGCCCATGGGATGGGAAGAAACTCTTTAAAGACTCAAAGAAGAGAGGGAGGAAATCTGATCTACAGAGGACTATTCTCCTGGGGGAGATGCTTGTAGAATCTGGTAGGTATCCCAAACTTACCAAGTTTTTCCCGCCCCGTGAAGGAAGTTCTCAATGAAACTCATCTCGTGGAATATAAGGGGTCTAAACGGCCCCTCAAAAGTCCGTACAATAAAAAATCTGATACAGATGGAAAAACTTCAAGTCTTTTTCCTGCAGGAAACTAAATGCACAAGTCAAACCCTTGGCCCCATTCTTTCAAAAGCCTGGCCAGGGTGTCACTCCGTCGCAGTTGATGCCTCCAGAGCATCAGGCGGTCTAGCCATCGCTTGGGATCCAAAAGCTGTTTCAATAAATGATGCCCACGCTACTCACAATCTAATTCAGGCCTCTTTCCACATCCACGGGACCAATCTGCATGGGAATCTTTCTAATGCATATTTCCCTCAGGAGGCTACAAGGAAAATCGCTCTGTTAAATACGGTAGAACAACTCAATTCTACCAGAGCTCACCCCCTCTGGATCCTGGGGGGCGATTTTAACATGATCACCAGCCTGGATGAAAAAAGAGGTGGCAGAGCAAAACTAGAGGTGGACAACACCCATTTCAAAGACTTCATCCAGCGGAACTGGTTGATCGATCTTCCCTTTGCCAATGGAAATCACACCTGGAACAACAAGAGAGTGGGCGCTCAACAGATAGCATCCAAACTGGATAGATTTCTCCTTTCGGACAATGCCATACATATTGGAGGTGATTTCCAAGCCACAATTTTGCCTTTTTCAGGGTTGGACCACTGGCCCATTTCTCTGCAATGGACCAGACCAGGGGACCACATCAAAAGACCCTTCTGATTTGAGGCTTTCTGGCTCTCCCACCCAAGCTTCAAGGAAATGGTTCACTCCGCTTGGCGAGCTTTCATTCCTCCTCCAGGTTCCAAGATGTTCCAGTTTCAGCAGCACCTCAAAGATCTCAAAGCCCGCATTAAAAAGTGGAACCATTCTACCTTTGGCAACATCTTCCAACAGCAAAGGCTCCTGGAACAAGAAATGGTGGAGTTACAGCTTCGTATCATCCAAGAAGGCCGCAATGAAGCATCTGACCTGAAAGAGCAAAGTCTCTTCAATCAGTTGGAGGAAAGAAGGCAGCAAGAAGAGATTCTCTGGAAACAAAAATCCCGGATCAGATGGTTAAAGGAAGGAGAACGGAACACTAAATTTTTCCACCGCTCTACCATTCAACGTAGGATGTGTAACAATATTAACTTTCTCCTTAGCCCAACAGGAGAAAGACTGGAGCAGCATCAGGCCATAGAAGCTGAATTGGTCTCTCATCTCAAATCGGTGGTGCAGGAAGACCAGTCTGACAGGCGACCAGCAATTAACAAAATCCTGCAACACATACCAAAGCTAATCATGGAGGAGCACAATCATCTTCTTCTTCGCCCTGTCACTCTTTTGGAAGTTGAACAGGCTGTCCTCCAAAACAAGGAAGGTAAAGCTCCAGGACCCGATGGCTTCACTTCCAACTTCTTTCATCATTTCTGGGATTTGATCAAAGATGAGATCTGGCAATTAGTGGAGGAGTCCAGATCCATGCATTGGCTTCTCCCATCTCTTAATGCCACTTTCATAACCCTGATCCCCAAGGAGGACCAAGCAGCCACGCCTGACAAATTTCGCCCCATTGCCCTCTGCAATGTCATCTACAAGATCATCTCCAAAGTTATTGCCAACAGGTTAAAGCCGTTGCTTCCTTTGCTCATCTCGCCTGAGCAAACTGGTTATGTAGAGGGGCGACAAATCCTGGATGGCATCATTCTCACTCATGAGATTATGCATTCGCTGAAGCAGACTAAAAAGCCAGGTATGCTCCTTAAGATTGATTTATCAAAAGCTTTTGACAAACTTAATTGGAATTTCATTCAACAGATGCTAGCAGCTTTTGGTTTCAGCCCTCCTTGGATAAGATGGGTCATGAGCCTGATCTCCTCTTCTTTTTTCTCTGTCCTGGTCAATGGTATCCCCTCTCATCCCTTCTCCCCCTCTCGTGGCATTCGCCAAGGCGATCCCCTGTCCCCCTTTCTCTTTGTGCTCATGGCGGAGGGGCTAGGTCGGACCATCTCTCATGCCCTTCATTCGCATCAGCTTCGTGGCATCTCCGTTCATGAGACCCCTGCTCACACCCACCAGCAATTTGTGGACGACACTATGCTGTTTGGTCATCCTTCAGCCCATGAAGCCTCCGCCTTCAAGAGCTTGCTTGATTTGTTTGCCGAAGCTTCAGGAATGACTGTCAATGCCTCCAAGTCGCAAATCTTCTTCTTTAACACTGCTATACTCATTCAACATCGCATTGCTAGAATCCTCGGATTCTCCATTGCCAAGCTGCCCGCCAAGTACCTTGGAGCCCCCTTGATTGTCTCAGCGCTCAAGCACTCTTCTTGGAGATCTCTCTTGGATAAACTCGAAGCTAAATTATCCTCCTTGACCTTTCGCCCCCTCAACCTTCCTAGTAGACTTATTCTGGTCAAGTCTGTCCTTCAATCCATGCCACTCTATCTCTTCTCGGTCCTTGCAGCCCCGAAATGGGTCCTCAAGCAGATCAGATCTCTTCAGCGCAACTTCCTGTGGGGAGCATCCGGACAGAACAGAAAATGGGCCTTGGTCAAGTGGAATACGATCTGCAAGCCAAAGCTATTGGGGGGGCTAGGCCTCCGCGACCCTCAGCACAACAACGCTATCATGGGGGCTAAGATCTGGTGGCAATGGCTATCCTCCCCCTCTTCCCCATGGGCGAAACTCTGGAATGCCAAATATGCCAACCATAGACCCCATTCAGAGCTCATTCGACTGTCTATTGTGGAAGCAGGCTCACTGATCTGGAACGCTGCCAAACAACACCGTCTTCTTATTCAGGATCATAGTTTCTGGGAGGTCTGCAACGGTCGCATAGCTAGGTTCTGGACAAACTCGTGGCATCAGCAACCCAAGCTCCTCTCAACCATCAAACCGCCCCTCCAGTTTGATTTGATCGCTCCTCTGGAAGCCACGGTTCACCAATTCTGGGAGGAAAACCATGCTCAAGGGTATAGGCACTGGAAAACGGCTGCAAGCTGCTTGAACAACCAACAAGTTCAGGCTCATCCAATGCTGGAAGTAGAACTAATCAGCAGGAAAATCAGATACTCAGACAAGCAGGATATCCTTCGCTAGGGACACTCTCCCAAAGGCAAGTTCACCACTTAGGAAGCCTATGCCCTGATGACCCAGACTCTCGAACCCCCTGACCCCATCTGGAAAGAGCTGTGGTCACCGCAGCTTTGGCCCAAGGTTTCCTCGTTCCTGTGGTTGCTTTGTCACAAGAAAATCCTCACATGGGACAATTTAATGAAGAGAGGCTTCATTGGGCCTTCCAGATGCCCCAACTGTAATAATCAAGAGGAGACTATTCAACATCTTATGCTGACTTGCCCTCTGGCTGCCTTCTTTTGGGAAAGTGTCAGCTCCAAGTGCAGAAGAGATGGTCGACAGTCCGAGGACTTAAATACTATCATTCGTAATTGGCCAGCTGCACCCTACCGATGCAATATGCTCAACTCTCTCTGGAGGCACATTCCAGGTCTCATCTTATGGCATATCTGGAAGGAGAGGAATAAACAGATCTTCAAGAACCAGTCTACCCCTCTGGAAATCCTCTGGTTCAATTACTGCAGTAATCTCCAGGAAACCTTAGCGCTGCAAAAATGGCAGAAGGAAGATTTCCCTATTCTGCCCCAGGAGCAACAAGTTTGGAACAATTGGCAGCTCAAGCTCAATCCGAGTCCTGAGTCGATTGGTCGAAGAGTCCCAAAGGCAAATTCTAATGAAAAATGGGTCTCCCCCCTAGAGGGTGTCATAAAGCTCAACTTTGACGGAGCCTCCAAAGGTAATCCTGGGGAGGTGGGTTTGGGGGAATTTTTCGCAACCATAAAGGGGACCCCATGCTCGTTTACTATGGCTCTATGGGATGGGACACCAATAACTCTGTGGAACTAGAAGGTCTATGGCAAGGTATGCAGCTAGCCCAGCTCCATAATTTTTTCCCTATCGAGATTGAGGGCGACTCCCAAATCATCATCAACATGATCAGTAAGATCCTCTCAGGCTCCCCTCCCTCAAGAGTAGCGGACAGTTGGAGGCTCATGGCAAGATTGGAACTCATAGCTGAATGGTTGCAAGAGCACAGAGCTATCTACCTCAAGCACACTAGAAGATCTGGCAACAAAGTGGCAGATCTGCTGGCTAACAAAGGGGTAACGAACGCCCAGACCCTCTCTGCAGGGCCCCTCTCTAGTCTCAATGATAGCAAACTCCTTCAGGAATGCACTCAGCTGGTGCATCAGGACAACTTCACCCCGGATGCGGGTGGGCATTGACGTGATGGAGGTTACGATCCGGCAGACGGGCGCGTGGCAAGCCCACTGGTTCGCCGGCGGAAGGCAGGTACTCACCTCTGGAACAATTAAGTTGATGGGCCGTCACCCTACGCGACATTTATATCGGTGGGGAGGCCGAGACACAAAGAGTTTCAACATGAAACCTCCGGCCCCTGTGACCCCGTCCTCAGTTGAGAATTCAGATGCTTTGATTTGGAATTGTGGTGCTCTGCCGGTCTCCATGTCGAGACAACTCTTGCCTGTAGGTTCTTGCTGTTCGCCAGAAGCTGAAGTGCACAACCTTCACACCACGGTTGGAAAGCGCTGCTCGCTGGCGTCCTGCATTAGTTTCATCCCTGGACATCATCACTCGCACAACCCGTTCTATGCTCAGCTCCTCCCTGCTCTGTTCGGCTTTCGCCCCCACCTTCCTCTGTTGGGACCCTCTCTCATTTCCGCCGGCTCTCACGACTTCTGTGTTGCAATGCCAAAGCTGAGGCACCGTATGAGATGCCGCAGGGGAGGCTCCAGGCCTAATCCCTCCCCTTCCCCTTCCTCTTGCTTGTCCCCCTCTCGCAGTCCCAGTGAAAGTGCTCCCCATCGTATTCGTGGAAGTGGTCAAGCTCGTCGCCTCCCTCCCTCCCCGCGGAATGTTACCTTCGCCTCTCACCATTACATTGAACCTCGGCCTGCTTTCGTCGCCTCTCCCCCGTCTTCTGCGCCCCCTATCAGCCTGCAGGCCTCCCCTTCTGTTCCGCCTGTTCCTCTGCCCGTAGATAATAGTCCCTCTCGCTTGGCCGATGAAAGCAGCTCTGGCCCGCTCCAGAACACTGGGACGACTGCAGGCGAGCGTGAAGCGGTGGATGACGCTCCTCAAAGGGTTCCCGATCCAGATCCTGATGAAAGCAGCTCTGGCCAGCTCCAGAACACCGGGACGACTGCAGGCGAGCGTGAAGCGGTGGATGACGCTCCTCAAAGGGTTCCCGATCCAGATCCTGATGACAAGGAAGGATGGTGGTGCAGAATTGAAGAGGAATCGCCCTCGGGTGACTATGGACTCTAGTGCCTCTGCTTTTTCTCGCCATCATGTCTAGTCTTTTGAGCATTTTGTTGGTTTTGTCGCCTATGTATCTAAGCGTGTCTAAGCTGATCTCTGTAGTTAAATTAGTTCTTAATCTATGTACGAGTCGGTTTCCCCTGGTGGGCGGCTCAGTTTTTTGGCTTACTGTTGTTAACTCAAGGCTGGTTTCCTCTTGCGAGGCAGCTTTCAAACACTTCTCGAGCCGGTTTCCCCTTGCGGGCGGCTCAATTTTTGATATCTTGCTGACTGTATGGTGGCACTCTGATGCCTAGAATTCTCTGTATTATATGTTACATTAATAGATTTAAGCTTAAAAAAAGAAAGAAAGAAGAAAACGTGTACAATTTGTACAACTCTCATTATATCAATCTATACTTTAATGACATGACATGTGTACTATAATAAAAACATTATATAAAAAAATTGCCATTATTGAGTATTAAATAAATAATTATTAACTTATTATCATTTTCTTCAATGTCAATTTTATATAACCTTTATCTACCCAAAAATTATTTAATTATACTAAAAAATTAATAAAAAAATAAATTTTACAATTTTATTATGGTTTGTAATAATAAAATTATTTTATATTATAATATTAAAATATTATTTTATTTTATTAAACTAAGTAGCAGAGTAGCTACACGGTCTTATTTATATACCAATCAATCAGATACCAACAATGCATCACTTCATTTTGAGCCTTGATAATGATATAAAAATGTTTCATTTGATTTGGTTTGGTTGGACCTGCAATGTTAAATGCATTTACTTTTCAAAGATTCAACAGTTTACATAATCTACAAGCCATACTATGATTCCATAATTCGCGTATCAGGGAAGAATTGTGTAATCATATTGCATTCATTTCCATCAATGTCGTGTGAAGCTAAAATTCCTGTGAATGACCTTAGTAAGGATAGGGATATCTTTATCTCTATGGGCTGAGTTCAACATTGGACGCTAACTTCACCCCTGTGGTTTCTGATTATGCGTGACGTCCCAAATCCCGCACAGCAAGGGAACACCAATGCCACGCCGCCCCTGGCATAACAGGCCAACCAAAATTGAAGAAAACCATAACGGCGCAGGGGACATACGACCAATATCATAAAGACGAGTTTCTACCATGGACAGATCAAATTGTAAAAGCCCCCAAGCACAGTAATGGCAGTAACAGGGACCGCCCGCAGGGTATGGTCAAAGACTAGTTCCCAGTGGTCCTGGTATCGAAACCCCTTAAATTCATCATCTCCCTATTTCTCACATCAGCTTGCCAATTTGTCTCCCTTTTCTTTCGACCTTTCCCACATCCGGTGTCGGTTCCCTACTCCTTTGTTATTCTCACCCTTAAACCCTAATTCCTGCATTCCCAGGTCTACCTCCACGCACAGCATATTGTATTCACCCTTTAACAAGTGTATTTCTGGTCCTCTGTTTCTGTGGTCACCCACTTGGCAGCTGTCCCAGTTGGCCACTCCTCTTTCTCCCCCGGGAAATTTGTGTTCAGGGAGAATGAGTGGGAAGGGGAGCGGAGGAAGGAGTCCTGTCAACAGAGGATAAACGCATTTGTAAGGAAACATTTGCCAGATGGAGCCAAGGTGCTCGTCCACGTGGGAAGGTGGCAGTTCTCCGATGCTCAGCCGGTTCAAGGAGTTCAGTTAGTGCCAGCGTCCTTCAATAGTGCCCCTAGATTGGAGCTTTCAGCTTCGGATGCAGCCGGGGTTTTTGTGAATTTGCCCAATGCCATCTCCATATCCCGGATGGTGGCTGGTCCATTGCTTGGATGGTATGTACACATTTAAATATTCCATTCGGTCCGTTGCTTGGATGGTGTGTACACATTTAAATATTTATGTATTTATTTTTTGGAAAGGTCTAAGGGGCTACACTGCATGCGAAGCCTGAAGGGTAGTTATTATGCCAAAATTGCTCGGCACTTGTACTGGGTCTCATTCCATTTGAACTCATGTCATTTGGGCGGGGTGCATAGTACGGTGAGAATGGAATCTTGGTTGATGGCTTACTATACCGTCAACCTTGACAGTGAATCAATGCCCTGAAAGGACTCTAGGAAAACCAATAGAAAATATAGCCTATTATCTGCAACGGGCCTGATAGTTCAATACAACGGAATGTTACAGATTAGAGGAATTGTCAAGTCAGTATAATGTAGCAAAGAGGACTTTGAGTTACATTGGATTGAACTGTATTGAGTTTGATAAGTAACACTAAAATTTTTGCCTGCAATTCTACGAAAATATTCTCCCAGCGTAAGAGTTATGAACCTTTAAACGCCTATTTGACATTTACATAGTATGAGAAGCCAAAAGTCCTTTTCTATGCTTCTCCCAATTCTTCGAAGCTTTGTGATTATTTTTATACCTTCTTGTGTATTATATAGCCATGTGGACTTCTTTATTGCCTTTCATCCTGGGGACCAGCATCACAACGTTTTCTAACATGAAATTGCTTGGTTCGGCATTCCTGTTTGTTTGTTTCTATCTTTTGATTATACTCTGTAATATGTATACAACATATGTGGACCAGTTTTGATTTTCAGATGCGATGTTGTATATCTATTAGAGTTGTTAGGGCGAGGTGACGATAATTGGCTTTACATCAATAGTGTAGTTCGTTCAATGGAGTGAGGACATGAAAAGTTTTACCTTAATTTGGCGTTGGTCTGTCAGGGTGAGGCAATGTATGCAAAATAGGCCCTAGTGAATTTCAATGTGACGTGTTATTTTGTAGGTCACATACCAATTCAAGCTCCATGTTAGATGTCGCTTCTTGCTGATGAAGCATCTTAGAAGTGACTTCCCAGAAAAAAATTGGTAGGTTAGTTGGGATTAAATGGCCTGATCCAACTGCATCTTAGTTGTTGGTTTTTCTTTTGTTTTTTGTTTTTATATATTTTTGAGTTGGCACTTTTGAGCAGCACAAGCAATTGACAATTGCTCTATTTTGGATATTCAATGGACAAAAGTGTCTTGCCACGCTATGGAAGTGTAGTTAGAGTGTCCAATGAAAATGTGATAACTTCATGGTGCACAATGGTGGACATCAATCTCAGAAGTAATGCAATACAAACACAACTAGCAGCACAACTAACACAAAACCAGGCAACATAGTATTTACGCATCGATCACAAGAGTTATTACGGAGAACCCTCCTGTTAAAATTGGCAACTAGGGCCGAACTCCATGTGGGTCTTCTTATCTATGGCCGTTGATAATTTTCTTGGATTCCTCTCGTCGAGAGGTATAGGATTGGTCTAAAGATCATCCAATTCCGACATGTATTCATGGAGATATGAATTTATTTGTGTTATGTGACAATTCGTCAAGGTCGGCCAACAACCAAATTACCCCAACCTATCCTCAACGTTTTATTATAAATAGAAGAGGACTTCAATTCATTTTGTACACTCATCTCTTGTGATCTCTCTCTTCATTTGTTTGGGTTTTGGTGAAAGAGAGATCTAGAGGGAGTGCCCTAGCCACAGTCATGCAAGAATCTTATACGCTGCCCTAAAGAGATCAAATGACAGTCTTGGAGGTGCCCTAGCTGCAGTTAAACGTGCCCTAGCCGTAGTCAAGGAGGAGGCCTAATTAGTAGTGAAGTGCAAGCCCTAAACTTTAACGAATAAAATAAATGAAGCGAACAAAGTTCCTTCTATAAATTAATTACTCCAGAAGACTTGGAATATGAAATTATCCATTGAGGATGCAAATATTATTTATTAAATATATGAATAAGAATCAGAATGAATGAGAACGAGAGGCTTGCTTTTATATCAGGCAAGTGTCTCTTCATGAAGAGTCATGTCTCAATTAGACATGCCTCTTCAACCTAATTACTACTTAACTAATAATTAATTATGATTATTATCATTTACATTATATTTATATTATTTATATATTTTATTCGTTACATTGTCTCCTTCTTCAAAAAGCTTTGTCCTCAAAGCTTGTCGATGAAAAGAGGCTTGATCTCTTTTCGGCTTCGAACGTCTTTCTCTCTCGGGATAGTCATTCTCGTCGATACAAGTTGATATGATCTTCTTAGTGACAAACAGAATTGTCGCATTGAGAAGGGATCAGACCATCCCAGATTAATCTTCTGTATAACATTCTGATCACTAAAATTTAGTAACGACTTGTCAGCAGAAGACGAAATTGATGTTACGTCATTATTCTTTGAAACATTAATTTGTTGTCTTGGTTCTGACTGGTTCAAATATGTAGCATGGTTGATTCGTCTGTTCTCATGATTCGGATGCCAATATGGAACCTTTTTGGTTTGATTTCTCCTTTCTGGGCATGTAGCCAATTTTTATATTTTCTTCTGGCAAAGATGTTGTTGAGATGGTTATGGAACATTCATTTGGGATGTTCATTGTCTACACTGCAACATCTAAGTGTGTCGTTTCTTTCACTGACTTGTCTTCTTCAGTTGTCATATTCACTCGATCGGTATTTGTTGTTTTGTGTATTTGTTGTTTTGTCATCAACTTGAATTCCTACATTTGATGCTTCTTTCTCGATAAGTTGTTGTACCTTGTTTTCTAATGACTTCTTATCCTTCTTAAGTTTCTTAATTTGCGACAGTAATTTTTCGCTATGGTTTTTAAATTGAGAAGCTTCTTCATTTTTGTCAACATTGATTTTGTCAATTTCTTTTTGCATATTTTGTAATGCCTTTTTACCTTCCTGAGACATTACTTTTGAAATATCTGAGATATCTTCTGGTGTTACTGAATTTGGTTTTAGTGTAAAATTTTGGAGCGTTATTTTCTTTTTCTTGTAAGAAAATGTTAAAAACTTCTTCTTTGTATTTAGAATAAAGGAACCTAGAGTTTCCATCCAAGGTAACCCCAAAACAATGTCATTATCATCAAAACGTAAGGTTTTCACAGTGAATTTTGAGGTAAAAGTATAATCTCCAATATTTAGGTGTAAATTGCTTGTATTGTATTGTTTGCCAAAAATATTTGTTTCAACTATATTTGATTCAATGATCACCAATTGGTTAGCACATTTAGGACTAACATAATTACTTCTTTCAGCAGGACAGATAGAGATTATGATGTCTCTTCCTGAGAGCGATCCTTTGATTTGAAATAATGTATCATCATATTTACCAAAGGTTTCAGGAAACCTTTCATCTCTCATTTTTGTACTACACTCAATTTCTTTATCATCAACAATTGACTCCATTTTTACTTTGTTAAGATGAACTTGGGGGTTTTTTTTTTTTTTAAATAAATTTCTAAGTAATTCTTTTATTTTTTATATATCTTTTTCAAATATTCTCCTTTAATGTGGATTGTTAAAAACTTGAATACCTTTTTATTAAAAAAAATACTCCTTTATATTGTTGCCCTCTATATATTTATGTATTTCTTTATATTAAGACCCCTTTTCAAAATAACTTTATTATCTTATAATAATAATAGTTTCGCTTCTTTTTTTTAATAATAAATTGGTCCCCTTTTTTTTTATATACTTAATTACTTCCTTGATAAATTTTTAATGTCACCCACTTAATAAATATAAAGGTCACGTCTTTTCATATGACAGAGTCACGATGTTAAAATACCATAGGCTATTACCATGGGTTGTTTTTAAAACTTCCGTTAAAATGTTCTCCACGTAAAAAGTAAAACGTATTCCTTTGGTTTTTTTGTTTTTTGTTTTGTTTTTTTAACTTTTTAAAAATACCATGGGCAATTACCATGGGTTGTTTTTAAAACCACGTGCTTCTCCACGTAAAAAGTTTTAAATATACTTGGTATGAGATTTTGTATATGTTTTTGTTTTTTCTTTTACTTTTATTTTTTTATAATTTATTTACTTATATTTTTATTTTTATTTTATTTATTTATTTATTTTTTTTATATGGCAAAAGGCCTAGAAAAACAGAGAAAATGAGAAACTCCCAAATTCTGAGCAAAATGCTTCAATTGTACGACAACAAGGTTGACGAATTTCGGTAGCCAAGGACCTGGATCGGAGAACGAGCTCTGCACTGGTGAAGCAACCTAGAGGACCGAACTCCTCTGATACCAAATGAAGCGAACAAAGTTCCTTCTATAAATTAATTACTCCAGAAGGTTTGGAATATGAAATTATCCATTGAGGATGCAAATATTATTTATTAAATATATGAATAAGAATCAGAATGAATGAGAACGAGAGACTTGCTTTTATATCAGGTAAGTGTCTCTTCATGAAGAGTCATGTCTCAATTAGACATGCCTCTTCAACCTAATTACTACTTAACTAATAATTAATTATGATTATTATCATTTACATTATATTTATATTATTTATATATTTTATTCGTTACATAAACGCTGTCAAGAGAAGACTTTCTATACGCTGTATAAGGGAGATTCAACGCAGATCAAAGGAGGCCCTAATTCTACCTAGCCGTAGTAAAGGAGGCCCTAATTCTTTGTCCTAGAGGGAGACCTAGCTGTAGTAAAGGAGGCCTATACATAGCTAAAGGAGAAGCCCTCATATGCTCTCCTAAATGCGCTAGCCGTAGGTCATGAAGGGACCTTAACTCGCTGTCACAAGAGACCCTCAAATGCAACATAAAGGAGACCTTGATCTGTTGTCTTTAGAGGCTTCAATCAACAGTTAAGGGTGACCCTTATTCATTGTTCAAGGAGGCTCTTATACGCTGTCCTAAGGAGGCCTAAATCCGCAGACTATTGAGGCTTAATTCATAGCTAGAGAGTGATCCTATTCTGCAACATCTAGACCCTAATACGCAGCTACAGGAGGATGTAAAAGGCAGTCCTAACAGCTGTCATAAGAAGGCTTAGTTGTAGTCTAGAAGGAGGCCTTACATGCAACCTAACTGCAGTCACCTAGCCGCTGTCATAATGGATAATGCAACATCGCTGTAGGTGACAACGTGGCCATTTCAGTATTGTTTGGGTATGTTCAAGTTGTTCTTGAACTCGGTATGTTGGGCAGAAGTATCCACAATAGGGAGGAGTTAGGGACTGTTGCTTAAGGGTTGTTTGGATCATTTGTTGGAGGGAATAAAGCTACAGTCCACTGCTGGGCTAGGTCGCAGGCCATAGCCAACAGTTGAAGGTCACTAAGTGTTGCATTCAGAAAGATGAGCAACCTTGTCATGATCAGTGAAGCAACGAAGGAAGGAGAATCTCATTGAAGGAAAGCCTCCGTATTTTGGGATAATTGGTTGAGGTATTCTAGGCCTATCATTTGCTGCATATCTTCAGTTTTGGTCATCAGACCTGCAACCTCATTTGTGTCATCTTCATGGTGAAGATCTCTGATGTCTGATCTCCTATTTTGGCAAGTCAAGTATTGACTTCAAATGTATTTGTACTATCTCTCTCTCTACTGGACTATTGAAGAATTGATCATGGGTTTCCCCACATTGGGGTTTGTCCCTGGCTGGTGCCACATCTTTTGTTCTCTTGTCTTGGCTTGTCTTTTGTTGTTTATGTTTATGTTCTATCTGCACTTTACTATCATGCTGATGTGATTGCTAATTTGAATATTGACATTGGGCTATTATGAAACATTGAAGTAAATTGCTCTAAGCATAGAACATACCTAAATTTAACATGGTATCAGAGCCGAGGTGAAGACAAAGCCCAAGCTAGAGTGAAAGAGCAATCACTGAAGACAATTGGAAAGGTCAAAGGCTCAATGGGTTCTTCATCCCACTTCTCGGCTGAAGACAAACTCCGTGAAAAGTTTGACTATCACGGATGGAAGATGTCTCTTGATCTAATTTTGGAAGAACAAGAAGTGTTGGATTATGTGAAGGGTAAAATCCCTAAGCCGCCATCAAATGCACCGACTGCTTCAAAGAACAAGTACACCAAGGGTGAAGTCAAAGCGAAGAAGATTATCGGAGATTCCATTGACAAGCGTCTGGTGGCCTACATTTCTGATCTAAACATCTCCAAGGAAATCCAAGACAAATTGGTAAGCATGTTCAAGGTTAGTGATGCAAATCAAATTTTGTTCCTAAAAAATAAGTTGAAGGATATTAAGAAGGGCAAAGACGAGGATGTTCAATCCTACTTCTTAAGGATCACTGAGATCAAGAATGATCTTCTATCGATTGGAAAAGTCATTCTTGACAGGGAACTAACTATCACTACCCTTGGAGGACTCCCTTCCGAGTGGTATATATTTAGAACCACTATTCTCAATAATGATCGAATTCCAGGGTTTGAAGAATTGATGTCGAAATGCATTCAAGAAGAAGCCAGGATGGTGGAACAATAAATTCCTTCTAATAGAGGCAACCCTATTGCTTTCTTTGCTCATGCCAAAAGGAGAAATAATGCAGGGTCTAAAGGTCATTTCAATGGAAAGTCCAGATCTAAGGGTGGAAGGAAAGGTAGATGCTTTACTTGCAATAAGTTTGGCCACTATGCGAGGGAGTGTCCAAATAGAAGGGAGACGTCACATGATGATGATCACAATCACTCCAGGGGTAACTTCAATAACAATGATCGAATGAATGACAGGGACAATGGCAAAGGAAAAAGGAATGCAGGACATCAAGGAAATGGTTGACCCTCCAAGAAAGCTAGGAACTCCAGGTATGAAGAATCAAATGTTGTTTCTGATAAGCAAAAGGAGTATTATCTTATATCGGCCCTCTCCACTACCTCTCCTCCAGATTCTTTTGGAAATTGGCTTATTGATAGTGGTGCTTCAAGGCACTTCACCAGATACAAGGAAGCTCTCTCTAATCTGATAGAGAAGGAAACAAACTTGGAGATTATTCTTGGAGACGATGCCACCTATCCCGTAAAGGGTGTAGGGAATGCTACTCTTCAATTGGATCAGGGTAACTCGATTCATTTACAAAAAGTTCTTTATGTACTTGATCTCAAGAAGAACCTAGTGTCCATTTTGGCAATGGAAGACAAAGGTTACAAGGTGGCATTCATCGATGGAAAGGTACGTGTTTGGAAAAGGAATTTTAAAGATGTTTTTACTCTTGGGTTCAGGGTTGGCACTTTGTATCAAGTTGCAGGAAGTCCATTGGGGACCATGTATTGTGACACATCTTTTCAATGGCACCAGAGGTCTGCCCATCTTCATTGTAAGGCCCTACTCGATGTGAGATAAATGGTGACAGGGATGCCTGAATTCAAAGAAGAGCATGAAGGTACATGTCCGAGTTGTACTGAAGGAAAACTTACAAGGGGACCATTCCCCTAATGTAATAGCAAGACCACGGATGTGGAACCAACCGAGGGGTTTCATATTCATGATTGAGAATCTCATGTATGCAGGTTGAAGAAAGCTCTTTATGATTTAAAGCAAGCACCCCGGGCTTGTTATGAGAGGATTGATAGCTATCTGATGACGCTGAGATTCACTAGGAGTGAAGCCAATCCAAACCATTGCTTTAAGGTTGTGGATGATAGATGTTAGGTCCCTATACTACTAGTGTAATCCCATATTGTTATTAGTGCAACCTCCTTATTATATTTTGTGCCCATGTAGTCTCCATATTGTTATTATTGTGCCCCATAGAAACCCATTATTTTTATTTTTGTGCCATTACATTATTATTGTGATGTCGGCTCTGATTATATTATGACCCCTTAGACTCCTATATATAGAAAGGAGGTCTTGTCATTTGTATCACCCAAGAATTGTTCATTTGTGTAATGTAAAGGAGGTTGCCCCCTCGAAGAGGCTGATTGCTAAGTCGTTGATATATTTTTTCTATCTTTTTGTGAGCTAGTTTCATAACATTTGGTATCAGAGCTTTGTATTCTAGGGTTTTGCTGCTCCAAACAGGTCATTGTGGCATTTTTCCATTAACTTTTTCTCTGCGACGTTTCAAAAGCTAAACAAAAAACCCATTTGAGCCGAAATCGTTCTAAACCTCGGGTCCGAATTTCAGATCTTGTCTCGCTATATTTCCGAAGATATGATATGAGGAAGGTAGGGTTTTTGTAAACTCCAGAATTTCATCTCAAACAGGGCATTATGGCATTTGCGCTATAATTGTTTTTTTATGAAGGCTCAGACTCTGCAATTAAAACCCACTTGAGCCAAAATCTTGGTGAGGCTTGGGCCCGAATTTCAGATCTTGTTTCGCTATCTTTTCGGAGATACAATCCAAGACATTTAGGGTTTCTGCAGGCTTCTGAATTACATCCCAAACAGGTGACCTTGGGAAAATCGTCATAACTTTCTTTCTGAGCATTAGATTGAAATTTCGTAAGAAGTTATAGAAAGAGGATGAACTGTAGTTTGTTGTGTATTGGTTGCAGGTCTTAAGGTCGAACTAGTGATACGTGGAACTTTGTACAAGTTTGCTCTACTGAAAAATTATATAATCAGGTCATCTTGGGATATTGGACATAACTCTTTTTTGGAGAATCCAATTTCGATCAGGCTATTGGCATTGGAAAGAGGACGCAGAGGGCTACCGCAGGTCGCAATTTCAGAATTTGAAGATTTGAAACTACAAAGTTACATTTGTTTCAAGATCAAGCTCCTAAAAGAAAGAAAAGAGATATGAGGAAGTTTGATGGCATGGATCCGGTAAAATGGATACTACAGATGGAGCAATATTTTGATCTACATGATGTGCAACTGTTACAAAAGGTACGTATTGCATCTTTATATTTAGAACCGAATCAATTTGTATGGTATAGAGGATTTTGTTCTCGTAAATCACTTGTCACCTGGTCAATGTTCACGGAGGAAATGATAACACATTACGAGGAGACAAAGAGCAACACCTTCTTTAGCCAATTGATAAATCTCAAACAAATGGGTTCAATGGCATAGCACATTGAAGAATTCAAAAAATTGAATATAAGGGTAAATGATATTCCAAAGAAGCAGACGATTGATGTCTTCATAGGGACTTTAAAAGATAACATCCAACATGAGGTTCGCCTTTGGGAACCTGATTCATTGGAGAAGGCATATAGGTTGGCAAGAAAAGTGGAAAGCAAAATTATGGCAACAAGGAAGTCTACCACTCACAACTATAAAGATGGAAGTGTTGTTTCTCCTAGCCTTCCACAACCTACAAGGTTGACACCACAACAATTGGAAGAAAAAAGAGCAAAAGGGCTTTGTTACAATTGTGATAGCAAGTACATTAAAGGTCATAAGTGTGCTGAGAAGAAATTATTTTACATAAATTGTGAAGAGGAGGAAGAAAAGGATCAAGAAATGTCAAAAGAAGAGGATATACACCGGGAACCAACCCTAGAGAAAGAAGAAATGAATCCGACCATATCTTGTACTGCATTGGCAAGAATTACCACTCCTCAAACTCTCAAGATAGAAGGACATATCAAGAAGAAGAAGGTTCAAGCAGTGAAATATCAGGAAGAAAAGGATCAAGAAACGTCAAAAGAAAATGATACTCACCCGGAACCAACCCCAAAGAAAGAAAAAATGAATCTGACCATATCTTGTAATGCATTGGCCGGAATTACCACTCCTCAAACTATCAAGATAGAAGGACATATCAAGAAGAAAAATGTAATAGTGTTGATTGATTCGGGTAGTACCCATAATTTTATTCATTGTAACATATCCAAGGAATTGAATTGCTTCCTATATCTAGCACCAAAGTGTCAAATGACGGTTGCAAGTGGAGGAACCATAAATTGCTGTGGAAAGTGCCATAATATCAACCTATCCATGGGAGAATATGTATTGAATAGCCCAATGGTTTCCATTCCAATGGGTGGTGCTGATATTGTATTTGGAGTCCAATGGTTACAATCCTTGGGTACAATAGCTTTTAATTTTCAAGAAATTTTCATGAAATTTTTTTTGGAAGGAAAGGAGGTTGAATTAAGGGGTATCGCACGGAAACCGGGAAAGATAATTAACTCTAACGGAATGACAAAGCTTCTAAACAAAAAACAATGAGGTGTAATTGCACAATTATGTTCTCTAGAGGTTCCCACATCGAAATCATCTATTTCTCCAGATCTCCAAAAAGTCTTGGACAATCATTCCAAGGTATTTGAGACTCCAAAAGGCCTCCCACCTATTCGTGATCATAATCATGCTATTCATTTGATTCTGAGAAGTGTTCCTCCAAATATCAGACCTTACCTAATGGGAAGACACTTAAAGGTAAAAACGGATCATGATAGTCTTAAATAATTTTTAGAACAAAGATTATCTTCAAAAGAACAACAAAAATGGGTCACAAAGATGTTGGGTTATGACTTTGAAATCATCTACAAAAAATGGGAGAAAAATGTTGTTGCAGATGCACTCTCAAGAAAGGATGAGGATGTGGAAGCATTGTTTTGTGCCATTTCTATTATCCAACTAGATTGGATAAACGAAGCAAAGGATGAATGGAACAATGACGAAGAAGTGTGGGCACTCATTCAAAAGTTGCAGAAGATCCCAGTTCAAACAATATTGCCAGAACTTGACGAAGAAGGAAAAATCATATTGGAACCCAAAGCAGTCATAGAAACAAGAAATCGACAGCTATGAAATCGATCAATTTCAGAGTATCTCATCAAGTGGAAGAACTTACTCGTTGAAGATTCCACATGGGAGAAAGAGAATTTTATAGAGAAGCATCCATAACTACTTAAGCATTGAGGACAACACTTTTTGAAGGAGAGGGGCATGTTAGGTCCTTATACTACTAGTGTAACCCCTTATTGTTATTATTTCAACCCCTTAATATATTTTTCAGCCCATGTAATCCCCATATTGTTATTATTGTGCCCCATAGAAGCCCACTATTGTTATTGTTGTGCCCTTACATTATTATTGTTATGTCAGCTCTGATTATATTATGACCCCTTAGACTCCTATATATAGAAAGGAGGTTGTCATTTGTATCACCCAAGAATTGTTCATTTGTGTAATGTAAAAGAGGCTGCCCCCTCGAAGGGACTGATTTCTAAGTTGTTGATCTATCTTTTCTATCTTTTTGTGCGCTAGTTTCATAACAATTGACCTCTCATATTGATGCCTTATATGGATGACCTCTATCTGATAGGTACAAACCCTCTCATTTGCAAAAGTAAGAGGGAGTTGGATTCCGAATTTGTAATGGTGGACTGCAAGCCTGTGACTACCCTGATGGAGCTTAACTTTAAGAAGTTATGCGGTAGTGCCGCCGGACTTGATTTGGGAAATGCCTCTGAGTTTCGTCAACTCATAGTAGCATTGATGTTCTTGGTGAACTCCCATTCGAATATATGTTTTGCAGTTAGCATGTTGAGCCAATATATGGTTGAGCCTCATCTCTCACATTGGATTGGTGCCAAGAATCTTTTGAGATATCTTCGGGGCATAATCACTCATGGACTGAGATACATTGTTGGAACTGTGAGGCTGCATTGTTATTCTGATTGGGCAAGCAGTGTGGAGGATCACAAAAGCACTTCTGAGTGCTATTTCTCATTGGGTTCTGCTTCGATATCGTGGATGAGCAAGAAGCAGAAGTCGGTTGCTTTGAGCACCGTTGAGGCCGGATTCATAGCTACGAGTATGGTCTCGTGTGAAGCTGTCTGGTTGGGGAAGCTCTTCAGTGAGCTGTTTGGACACATGCTAGATACCACCGTTATCTTCTGTGACAACCAGAGTGGGATTCGATTGTTAAGGAATCCTGTGTTCTATGATCGCTCCAAGCATATAGACATCAGGTACCACTTTATCTGGGATATGGTACAACAAAGAGCAAGAAGGCTCCGTCACATTGGGATTGATGTGTAGGTTGGCGATATTCAGATGAAGCCCCTGGGAAAGGTCAAATTCTTGACTTTCGGAAAACGACTAGGAGTCGTGGAGAGACCCTCTCCTTAGGGTCCTGTATGATTTGGATATTGAACTCTGGGAGCTCTGGGGGGGCATGGGGTACTTCTTGGAGCGATGAGCAACCATAGGGTGAGTGGTGCAGCCTTCCCCTAGTGGTTTGCTATGTAGGCAGGATGAGTGGTTCATCCTTCTCCTGCTGAGAGACAATCATAGGGTGAGTGGTCCAACCTTCCTCTAGTGGTTTGTTGTGTACAGGGTGAATGGTTCAACCTTCCCTTGGGATACCCCTGACGACAGGTATGCAGGATGAGTGGTTCATCTTTCTCCTACTGAGACATCCTATCCACGTAGTATGGGCCTCATGGGAAGTACCTCTCATTTGGCCAATGAGCAGGGAAATGAGGATAGGGACCATAGTACTACTGATGCACACATTGTGTACTACCGTGCTCCCTATGCTAGGATGATATTGATCTGGGATCAATTGGAACTGACTTCGGGTCAGTAAGAGTGGTATGAGACACTCTCTTTATTTGGAACTGATTTTGGATCAGTAAGAGTGGTTTGAGACACTCTTTATTTGGAACTGATTTTGGATTAGTGAGAGTGGTATGAGACACTCTCTTTATTTGGAACTGATTTCGGATCAGTAAGAGTGGTATGAGACACTCTCTTTATATAGGACTGACTTCGGGTCAATAGAGAATGGTATGATACATTCTCGATCACTTCTTCTTTTTCATAGTTCAATAGAGCAGAGTAGAGTAGTGTAGGGCATTGCGTTGATGGCAAAGATAGTACAGTCTGGCAGATGGATTAGCAGATGGAGTTCTCCCTAGTTGAGAGGGAGTGTTAAAATTGGAAACTAGAGCCAAACTCCATGTGGGTCTTCTTATTTATGGCAGCTGATATTTTTCTTGGATTCCTCTCGTCGAGAGGTGTAGGATTGATCTAAAGATCATCAGATTTCGACATGTATTTGTGGAGATATGAATTTATTTGTGTTATGTGACAATTCGTCAAGGTCGGCCAACAACCAAATTACCCCAACCTATCCGCAACGTTTTATTATAAATAGAAGAGGACTTCAAGTCATTTTGTACACACTCATCTCTTGTGATCTCTCTCTTCATTTGTTTGGGTTTTGGTGAAAAAGAGATCTAGAGGGAGTGCCCTAGCCACAATCATGGAAGAATCTTATACGCTGCCATAAAGAGATCGAATCACAGTCTTGGAGGTGCCGTAGCTGCAGTTAAACGTGCCCTAGCTGCAGTCAAGGAGGAGGCCTAATTAGCAGTGAAGTGCAAGCCCTAAACGCTGTCAAGAAAAGGCTTTCTATACGCTGTCTAAGGGAGCTTCAACGCAAATCAAAGGAGGCCCTAATTCTCTGTCCTAGAGGGAGACCTAGCCGCAGTAAAGGAGGCCTATACACAGTTGAAGGAGAAGCCCTCATATGCTGTCCTAAATGCCCTAGCCACAGGTCATGAAGGGACCTTAACTCGCTGTCACAAGAGACCCTCAAACGCAGCATAAAGGAGACCTTGATCCGCTGTCTTTAGAGGCTTCAATCTGCAGTTAAGGGTGACCCTTATTCGTTGTTCAAAGAGGCCCTTATATGCTGTCCTAAGGTGGCCTAAATCTGCAGACTATTGAGCCCTAATTCACAGCTAGAGAGTGATCCTATTCTGCAACATCTAGACCCTAATACGCAGCTACAGGAGGATGGTCAAAGGCAGTCCTAACAGTTGTCATAAGAAGGCTTAGTTGCAGTCCAGAAGGAGGCCTTACACGCAACCTAACTGCAGTCACCTAGCCGCTGTCATAATGGATAATGCCACATTGCTGTAGGTGACAGCGTGGCCATTTCAATACTGTTTGGGTATGTTCAAGTTGTTCTTGAACTCGGTATGTTGGGCAGAAGTATCCGCAATAGGGAGGAGCTAGGGACTGCTGCTTAAGGGCTGTTTGGATCATTGTTTGGAGGGACTAAAGCTACAGTCCACTGCTGGGCTAGGTCGCAGGCCATAGCCAGCAGTTGAAGGTCTCTAAGTGTTGCATTCAAAAAGATGAGCAGCCTTGTCATGGTCAGTGAAGCAGCGAAGGAAGGATAATCTCAATGAAGGAAAGCCTCAATATTTTGGGATAATTGGTTGAGCTATTCTAGGCCTATATTAGACTTGCAACCTCATTGTGTCATCTTCATGGTGAAGATCTCTGATGTTTGATCTCCTATTTTGGCAAGTCAAGTATTGACTTCAAATGTATTTGTACTATCTCTCTCTTTGCCGAACTATTGAAGAATATAAGAAGAATTGATCAAGGGTTTCCACACATTGGAGTTTGTCCCTGGCTGGTGCCACATCTTTTGTTCTCTTGTCCTGGCTTGTCTTTTGCTGTTTATGTTTATGTTCTATCTACACTTTACTATCATGCTGATGTGATTGCTAATCTGAATATTGACATTGGGCTAATATGAAAAATTGAAGTAAATTGCTCTAAGCATAGAACATACCGAAATTTAACACCTCCCAAGGCATAAAAACCACTCTGCTATCCTCTCTTTATCTTGGAGAATCAAGAGTACATCCATAGATGCGAATAACAGGCCCAAAACCCTCACATGCATTTGTTGGCTGGCATGCAGGCTCAATCTTCTCATATCTCTCCTCTCAGAGATCTGCAATAGGAGGTCTCCTCTCTTCACAATGATCCTTCCCAGCAAGTTGTTGAAAATAGTAGCGAGAAAGGTTCCTTGATTTGTGCCTTAATCAAAGGGAGCTCAACGAGTTCTTTTTTAGCATGCTCGAACTCCTATAGTTTAGGAACTAATTCCTACAAGTTAGGACAAATTCCTAAGATTTACGATAAGTCCCTACAAATTAGGACGAGTTCCTATAATTTAGGATGAGTTTCTAGAAGTTAGGACAGTTCATGAAGCAGTTTGACTGATATGCTAGTCCAAGTTATTTTTGGGAAAAGACAAATGAGTGAGTCTCAACTTCTTAATTTGAGGCAGGACGTGTTGCATAAGTTTGTTAACTCATCAATCACTAGTTTGAGTTCCAAAAATAGAACTTGCCAGAATTAGCTAATTCAATGTGCTTTGAAGGAGATTGAAAGGCACAATTGTATTTATTGTTTTTTGAACATGAATTGGTGAGACAAGGCAATAGAGAGCACAGATTTGTGTGTGTGAGCTTGAGGAAGAGTGTGCAAGAGAAGCTTGTGCACAAATTGGTATATGCTATTTAGGAGCAGATCAGGTCTTGCAAGGGTGTTTCAGCTTAGAACAAGCAGAGAAAACCAGATTGGTTTCCAGTGAAATGAAGTTGTATTGTAAGAGATCTGTTGCTAATTTTATATCAATAAAATTCTCAATCAAGCAGCGGGTTTTCCCAGTTGGGTTTCCTAGAAAAAATATTGTGTTTTGCTACTGTGTGACTAATTTATTTCCTTCCTATTACGCTGCAAAATTTAGTAGAGAAATTCTGTCTATATGAAAAGAAAGTAGTTTTCAGATTGTTCATATTAGCAGTGGCAGAATTTAGTGGAATTTCTACATGGTATCAAAGCGTGGATCAGATTAAGGACCAACACATCACAAGTATAAGTATAACACATCCAAGGAGCAAAAACATCAAAAGAAGATACCTCTGACGCAGCCGCAGATCAGGAGCCCTAGTGAAGGTGAAATATTGCACTGTTTTGGGTCCGATAAACTTGTGACAGCATGCCGAGTTTGTGAAGTTACAACCAGCATAGAGGAGACATCTTCTAAGGCAGTTCTGTGTCAAATTTGAGGGATAAATCCTCAAAAACAGGTCCGTATATATGTGTCTTTGGGATAACAGTTGAACTGCTGTAGGTGTCATTTTGGGAGGCCGAAAGGCTAGGACAGTGGGTAGAAAAGTGTCCTAAAGGCCAGCGAAGAAGAGGAGCTGTAGAGGAAGGGCAGCCGCAGGTTTTGGGTGGAGAGTTTCTCTAGAAACAGGTCCGAATATTTTCTAAGCATGCCCTATTGCTGCCCAGTTCTTTAGGTGGTCTCTTTGAGTACCAAAGAGACCAAACAATGGACTGTACGAAGGCAAGAAGAACAACGAATAAGGGAGGACTGTTGGGAAGCTAATCCGCAATATTTGGAGGCATAGTGGGCTGAGTTTTGGGGCTGTAACTGTAGTTACAGTCAGCCCTAATAGAGGGCCGAGAATTGCAAAGAAGGGCACAAAAGCCGAGGTCAAGAGGAGCAGCAGTTGGCTGAGAAAACAAGGTATGTTTTGTCCTCTTGAATTTGATGTTTGCTAGTGGATGAGGTGTCCAGTTTGGACAAAGGTTGGAGGACATCTTGTGGACTGTGTGGAGGGCAGAAAGGTGTCTTTGGGAGCCCTAAGTGCAGACTTATAAAGGAGCATAGGTCTGCTAGGAGTGGCAGAAGTTTGAAGCTCAAGGGCTTGTTCTTTGAAGGGATAAAAGGGCAGCCAAGGGTGTAGTTTGACAAGCCCTAGTTCACAGTTGTAGAGAAGGACTTCTACGGTGAAAAGAGGGCAGTCTCCAAGGCCTTGACTTGTCTACAGTAGCAGCAGAGGAAGACAGAAGTGGGCAACCTAGGAGTTGTGAACAACTCATAGAAGACCCTAAGAGCTGACGATCTTGGAGGAGCAGGAGAGCAACTAGTGGGCAGATTTGTTTGAGACAAGTGCAGCCTTGAGCAGCAAGGTAGGGAGAGCTCAAAGTAGGGAAGTGGTGGTTGAGTGAGAGCAGGATAGAGCTCTCAAGATGGAGCCTTAGCTAGTATCTTTGTTTCAGTCTAAGCTAGTTGGTAGTTGGGCTGATCAAAAGGATGATGAGGAGCATAGCCCTAGGGCGAATGGAGGCATCCACTCAGTCAAAGACTCCCTTGTATAGGGAGAGTTCAAGCCAAGTGGGCAGAGGATTTGGACCTTGGTTAAGGGAGATCAAAAGGGAGTTGAATTTTCCAGTGTCACTTTCAGCCAGAAGAAGCAGCCACAAAGGTACATAGGGTACATGAAACTTATGACTGAAGTGATGGACTCGCAAAACATGGTGGGAAAGAACATGTCTTCAGATCAGGTTCCGTAGAGGAAAGCAAGGAAGTCTTCTAGTTTAGAGGGAGCAACTGCAACAATGGAGAACGTGGTAGTGGTGGAGACAAATCCAGGTGGACAAGGTTCTTCCAAAAGCACCTTCCTTGCTAAGAGGGAGTGTTGAAAATAGTAGCGAGAAAGGTTCCTTGATTTGTGCCTTAATCAAAGGGACCTCAACGAGTTCTTCCTTAGCATGCTCAAATTTCTATAATTTAGGAACTAATTCTTATAAGTTAGGACAAATTCCTAAGATTTCGAATAAGTCCCTACAAATTAGGACGAGTTCCTATAATTTAGGACGAGTTCCTAGAAGTTAGGACAGTTCATATGTTGAAAATGTAATTAGTTTCGGTCTTCATAATTGTTGTTGTACTCATTTTAATATGTATCTTATGTAACAAAGATAAGAAAAGAAGAAAAAGTTATTATTGTAAAGCATGGGTTTCATGCTCTTTATTGATGGTCTTCTAGGTAAAAGCATGTTCTTCGTGCTTCTAGGGTTTGTCAGGTCATAGGATTTATTGTCATGAGTCAAGAGAGTCAACAATGCATCATGTTTATAAGACCCTTATCTTGTAAAAGAATTTATTTTGAGTCTAGAAAGTCGTGGGAACCTCCAAAGTACAAGTCAGCCTAAAGGAGGGAATTCGACCCCTTGGAAAGGCTACATAAAGGTGTAGTTCAACCTCATTTGGCATTCACTCACTAACAAGTTCGATCTCTCTTGAAATGGTTCGATCCACAGCTAAAAGAGGCAAGGAAGGTGGAGCGAATGTCTAGAAGGCAAAAGAAGGCAAAGAAATCTTATTATTGGGCTCTTTCTCTCTCATAAGTGCGAAGTTCTAGGGTTACTGCAGTTACAAAGAAGGCCGAAACTACAGGTATGCATTGTAGGAGGACGAGGTGCAATATTAAGTAGCTGGAAGAAGAAATACTCTGTCTTGACTTCGTTGACCTTGGGAGGAGCTATCTTGCTCTAAGAAGGATCTCTGAAAGACGCCGATTTAGGGTTTATGCATTAGCTACAAGGTTGAAGTTGCAAGTCAAAGTTGCAGAACAAATTTGCAGGTTGAAGCTGTGGTCAAAGTTACAGCTAGAAGTAGGTTGATGCATGATTGCGTTGTGATATTGGAAGTGTTGACTTGGTACTTGGAAGAGGACTTGGTCTAGGGTTTGGGCCTTTTTGGTCTCATTTGAAGCAGATTCTATAAGAAGAATCCTAGGGTGTATGAGCTATGCCTCTCGAGGTGCTTAGTCTCTGCTTGGTTTGACCTATTCTCGCAAGTTTGTAAGCCATTTGTGCCACAAGGATGGGCATCTTGGATCTGAATGTAAATAGTGCCAAATCAAGGAGTGCAATAGCTAATCACATCCCTTTGGCTTGAATGATAAAAATCCCGTTGGTTGGAGTTAACCATTTCAAGGAGATGCGAGTTAAGCAATAAGATAATGATGGATGGGTCCCTAGGCCCCTTATTGATCATCTTGCTGTTGATGGTTAGTGCTCGAAGTAAGATGGCAAAATTTCTTTGCTTGACACGAGGATTGTTCCTACCATGCTTGATGTCGTTATTTATGACGACTAGTTGGCCTTTATGTTTATGATTGTATTTTCGCTATTCCTTGCCCTTTGGGTGTGGACAATCACATTTCTATTTATTGACCTATAAGGCATGGACATTTTCAATTTTGCTTTATTTCCCTTGTGGCAGTTTCTAGATTCTAGGTTTTATGCTTTTGGTGGTTGTTTTTGTTTTGTATAAATTGCCATATGCATATATTTTTTTTGAATATTTTTCCAAACAATGATAATGATTGTATCAAGAAAAAGAGACATTGCGCCCAAAGGGGTTGGATCCAGTGGTGAAAAGTGAGTAGTTTCTTACCATGGGCAAGGTTCAATTCTCATGAGGTCTACTTTCCTTGGAAGCCATGGGGACACCTTGAGGTAGTGGTTGAACGTGTGCTTGCACCCAAAAAGATTATATTAATGGTCTCATGGCTGTGCACACATAAGTGGATCAAATCCCACCTCCATTTTCTCCTTTTTTTATATTCAAATCTTTCTAGTGTGATTAGATTTCAAGGGTTTTCATCTGTAAGGTGGCCAAGATTTGAAATCCGTCGTAGTTGGTAGGAGACAAAAAAAAATCCAGCGATGTTAAGCGTTGGTGTGGCCCAGGCTAAATGCAATCCATAGGTGATTTTGATAGCTTAGATGCCCATGGGTTGTCGTTTCTTAGACCATAGGCTAGTCCTGCAAGTCACGACACATTAGCAAACCTAAACAAGAAGAAGAAGAAGAGAGATTGCTGTTTCATTCAAACAGTTGTCGTATATCAAGCAAAAATTGAGCATACAAGTAAATATATAAAGGCAAGTGAAATTCTTTTTAAACCAAACCACAACTAAAAACTGTCTTTAGGAATACATTTAAATTTATTGGCGGATCAATCAACAAAGCTTCTACACAAAAACAAACATTAACTAAACATTCAGTTTGTTTTCTTGGTGCTCTTTTGTTTGTGTTGAAGTGGTTGGCATATGGGGGCCATGTTCATTCAAGGGAGGGTGTTGTAATATTTATTGCAACTCAAAGGTGTCAGATGTGGGGGGAGGGGGGCGATTTATCGCCCTCGAGGAACAATTTGAACTAACCTTCTTATGGAGTTTGGGTCAAACCTCTAGTAACCAAGCAAAGGCTTATGCCTTGCTCCAAGGAATTTCTTTAGTTATGAAAAAACACCCACACAAACTAATTATTATTTGGGACTCAAAAAATTCAATCAGGCATTTACACCTCGGCAACTCCCCACTTGACCCAAAGTTAAAGTCAATCTTTTGGGGAATTTGCTCAGGATTGGACTCTTTCCCTGAGGTAAGATGTTTTCATGTTCTAAGGGCTAACAAATCCTTGGCTGACTCCCTAGCTTCCAAAGCGTTGGGGCTTCTCTTCGGAACTTGGAGGATCAATTCTAGGGCGTCTTTCCTGCCCACCCTTAAGTTTTAATGGTGATACAAGAATTATGGCTGTTCTGTCACTTCGTGGCTTTATCAGTCCAATTGTCACCCTTAAGTTTTAATGGTGACACAAGAATTATGGCTGTTCTGTCACTTCGTGGCTTTATCAGTCCAATTGTCACCTTGGTGGACACATGCTATCTCGCGGGAGTTTAATTTTGCCATCATAGTATCTACAGACATATCTAGTTCTTATGGTAAGAAGTAGAGACCTGTACGTTAATGTAATGGGGACATTATGGAAGGAGATTTTGGAATTGTTCAAGGCATCTTGCAACATGCGAGTCTCTCCTCTTATGTCTTTTGTCTGCTCTTGGTCCTTCATACAATTGCTGAAATAGGACTTGGTCGCCACCCTGTCTAATGTATTGATACAAGCTATGGCCTATCACCAGAGTAAGGAGCCCTTGGTCTCCACGGATGAAATTGCAGACATGCATGTGTGTATATGTCATTTCCAGGTCAGGGCAGATCAACTGACATCTCTATTATCTGTTGTGCTGGATATCTTGATTGATCAACGTCTCTAACTCCATTGCATTGAGGTTGAAATGGGAAGTCTGCAGTTTCAATTGGAAGAACTTCAACTTGTTGGAAAAGGGAAAATTCGATCTCCTTCAGACATAAGTTATTTATCCAAACCTCAGATTTTGGCTAATTTAATCATGCCTTAAGGGTTCTTACTTCTAAACCTGAACTTGGAAGCTTCCCAATTGGGTTCTGTTGAAGCTGATGGACAGCCCCAAGGCCTTACTCCAGGTTACATTGTCAAAACAGGTCAAATTTTGTCTGTTTCTAGGGGTGTTTTACAGATTGTATATTTTTCATACCCCTGGTTTGATGTAGCCCAATTCAAATATAGTTTGGAACGTCTGGCTCTAGACCAGGACATAGTTTTGTCTGAATTTGTCAGCGTAGTTATTTGAAGAACTATGTGTAATTCCCTTGTGCCTCCGACCACAGACTTTTCTTTTAAAAAAACTCACCAATTATTGTTAAAAAATATGAATTGCAACTCAACTACCTCTTTATGAACCAAAATTAGAGAGGTCATGAATCTGTTTTATTGCTGTGGGAGGCGGGGAATTGCCCACTTGGTCTCCTCTTCCTAGCATCATAGGGCATGCATTTGTAAGGACCTTGTTCCCATTTCCCTAAGTTTACAGATTACCATATGCAAGAACACAAAATTTGCTTCTCATAGATTTTAGTGTTTGAATTTGACTTGTTGGCATTCAATGCATCTTGCAATGCATTCTACAATATCCTTTTTCATTCTAGGCCAATAATATTGTATACTTGCTGTAGCAATCATCTTTTAGTAGCTTGTGTGTCTAGAGTTTTGTTTCTTGTGTATTTCATCCATAATGATTTTTTTTTTAACTCTATTCAATTAGCAATGTATAGTCTATCTTTGTAGATCAACAATCCCCATCTTTAGTCATCTGGTAACCGTCATATTTCTGTTCAGGTGGTCCTTGTTGGAAACTGTTTCTTATTTGAATGAAGTGTTCATTGTCACACAAGGCTTCTTTTACTCTTATCTGTAGGTTGGATTCAGTTAATTTTTGGTATGTTCTATGCTTAAGAGCAATTTACTTCAATTTTCTTATTATCCCAATATCAATATCCAGATTAGCAATCACATCAGCATGATAGTAAAATGCAGATAGAACATAAACATAAACAGTAGAAGACAAGCCAAGACAAGAGGACACAAGATGTGGCACCAGCCAGGGACAAACCCCAATGTGGGGAAACCCTTGATCAATTCTTCTTATATTCTTCAATAGTTCAGCAGAGAGAGAGATAGTACAAATATACAAAACTGATATTTTATGACAGCAACAGCAAACCCTAACTAGCAAAGTCAACGCTGGTGAAACAGGTCAGATTTGAGCTCCAATCAAGCTTGGTCAAAGCTCAGTCAACTCGGCCTCCAACAGCAAGATGTATCAGCCCAAACACTGCTCATAATTCTGATTTCATTCTGCTAATGATGACTGTTTTGAACTTGCTGCAATGCTGCAAATCTGGGACTGGTTAGGGCACTAACCACAGTCCCTAACAGCCCATCAAACTGGCCCATAATAGCTCCTATTGGCTGCGGCTGTCCCCCAATGGTTTGCTGCCCTCCACGCTGCTCCTTTAGGGCAGTTTCAAGCCCAACACATAGACTGGTCTCCCTAAAACAGCTGCAGCACTCAACAGGACCTTAACTAGGTCTGCGGCAGCTTCTTAGGAGGACTGTCCACCCTCCAGCAAGCCCTCCAGCAAACCTCCTAGCCTCGGCCTCCAAGAACAGGGCCTCGGCCCTCCAACCAGCAGCTCTGTCCTCTAAACGGACCCTGAAACAGTACTTAAATGCCCTCGCTGTCACCTACAGCACATCCAAAATTCTCATGCTTCTTTCACGCTGTCAACAGGCTTCTTCTTGCTGTGTTAGGGCCTCCCTTTGACTGCGGCTAGGGACTCTCTTGACTGCATCTTTAGGCCTCTATTGACTGCGGCTTTATGCCTTTTTGATTGCGGATTAGGGCTCCTTTGACTGCGGCCAGATCTCCCTTCAACTGCGGCTAGATCTCTTCTCAAAACTGCTGCTAGGGCTCTCCCCTCAACTGCAACTGCTGCTAGGTCTCTCCCTTCAACTGCGGCTAGGGCACATTTGATGATTACGTCTAGGGCTCTCTTAGATGACTCTTTCTACTACGTCTTCCTTGAGAGAAGACAAACCCAAACAAGTGGAGAGAGATCATGAGATGTTGTGTGTCTCAAATGACTTGAGTTCTCTATTTAAATGCAATGTTGAGGTTGAGCTGGGGGTAATTTGCTTGCTGGTCGACCTTGACAAATTGTCAATAATACAAATAAATTCATATCTCCATAAATACATGTCGGGATCGGATGATCTTTAGATCTATCCTACACCTCTCGGAGAGAGGAATCCATGAAAAATATCAGCTGCCATAAATAAGGTGACCCATATGGAGTTTAGCCCTAGTTGCCAATTTTAACACTCCCTCTCAACTAGGGAGAACTCCATCTGCTAATCCATCTGTCAATCGGTACTATCTCTGCCATCAATGCATTGTTCTGCTCTGCTTTTCTTTGTTGAACTATGAAGAAGAAGTGATCGAGAATGTATCATACCATTCTCTACTGACCCGAAGTCGGTCCCATATAAAGAGAGTGTCTCATACCACTCTCACTGACCCGAAGTCAGTTCCAATTGATCCCAGATCAATATAGGTCATCCTAGCATAGGGAGTACAGTAGTACACAATGCGTCCATCGATAATACTATGGTCCCTATCCTCATTTCCCTACTCATTGACCAGATAAGAGGTACTTCCCATGAGTCCCAGACTGCATGGGTAGGATGTCTCAGCAGGAGAAGGATGAAACACTCATCCCGCCTACATGTCGCCATGGGGTATCCCAGGGGAAGGCTGAACCACTCACCCTGTACACAACAAATCACTAGGGGAAGGTTGGTCCACTCACCCTATGATTGTGTCTTAGCAGGAGAAGGATGAACCACTCATCCTGCCTACATAGCAAACCACTAGGGGAAGGCTGAACCACTCACCTTATGGTTGCTCATTGCTCCAAGAAGCACCCCAAGCCCCCGGAGCTCCTAGAGCTCAATATCCATATCATACAGGACCCTCATAAGAGGGTCTCTCCACGACTCCTAGTCGTTCTCGGAAAGTCAAGAATTTGACCTTTCCTAGGGGCTTCGACAAAATATCGGCGACTTGCTCATCAACCCCAATGTGTTGGAGCCTTATTGCTCCTCGTTGTACCATATCCCGGATAAAGTGGTACCTGATGTCTATATGCTTGGAGTGATCATGAAACACGAGATCACGGTGGTATTCAACACATGTCCAAACAACTCAATGAAGAGCTTCTTCAACCAGATAACTTTACAGGAGGCCATACTCGCAGCTATGTATTTGGCCTCAGCAGTGCTCAAAGCAACCGACTTCTGCTTCCTGCTCATCCAAGATATCGTAGCAGAACCCAAAGAGAAACAACACCTAGAAGTGCTTTTGTGATCCACCACACTACTTGCCTAATCTGCATCAGAATAACCATGCAGCCTCACATCTCCGGCAGTGTATCTTAGTCCATGAAGATATCTTAGAAGATTCTTGGCACCAATCCAATGTGTGTGATGAGGCTCAACCATATATTGGCTCAATGTGTTAACTGCAAAACATATATCCAGATGGGAGTTCACTAAGAACATCAGTGCTCCTATGAGTTGACAATACTTAGAAGGATTTCCCAATTTAGGTCCGACAACACTACCGCATAACTTCTTGAAGTTAAGCTCAATAGGAGTAGTCATAGGCTTGCAGTCCACCATCCCAAATATTTCCAATATCTTCACAACATATTTTCCTTGAGATAGGAAAATTTCTCCCGGCTTTTGCCATACTTCCAACCCTAGGAAGTAGTGCATCAATCCTGGGTTCTTCATCTCAAATTTAGAATTCAAATCCCTCTTACGTTTGTGAATGAGAGGGTCTGTACCTTTCAGAAAGAGGTCATCCACATAAAGCACCAATATGAGAGGTCTATCATCTTCAACCTTAAAGTAAAGGTTTGGATCGACTTCACTCCTAATGAATCTTAGCTTCATTAGATAGCTATCAATCCTCTCATACCAAGCCTGGGGTGCTTGCTTCAAGCCATAGAGAGCTTTCTTCAACCTGCATACATGAGATTCCCGGACATGAACCTCAAACCCCTCGGGATGTTCCACATAATCTTTGAAGTGACGGAACCAAGTGTTTACTTCATCCTTCCAAGAGCTTACGGGCATTATACAAGATATGTCGGAGTTGACCAATTACAATATATCTGTGGTCTTGTTATTACTTGAGGGGAATGGTCTCCTTGTAAGTTTTCCTGGACATATACCTTCATGCTCTTCTTTGAACTCGGGCATCCCTGTCACCATTTGTCTCATTTCGGGTAGGGCCTTGTCATGAAGATGGGCAAACCTTCGGTGCCATAGTTCAGATTGTAGAGATGTGTCACAAGACATGGTCCCCAATGGACTTCCTGCAACTTGATACAAAGTGCCAACCCTGAACCCAAGAGTAAAAGCATTTTTACAATTCCTTTTCCAAACATGTACCTTTCCATCGATGAATGCCACCTTGTAACCTTGTCTTCCATTGCCGAAATGGACACTAGGTTCTTCTTGAGATCAGGTACATATAAAACTTCTTGTAAATGAATCGTGTTACCCTGATTCAATTGAAGGGTAACATTCCCTACACCCTTTACGAGATAGGTGGCATTGTCTCCAAGAATAATCTCCAAGTTTGTTTCCTTCTCTATCAGATTAGAGAGAGCTTCCTTGTATCTGGTGAAGTGCCTTGAAGCACCACTATCAATAAGCCAATTCCCCAAAGTGTCTGGAGGAGAGGTAGTGGAGAGGGCCGATATAAGATAATACTCCTTTTGCTTATTGTTAACAACATTTGATTCTTCATACCTGGAGTTCTTTGCTTTCTTGGAGGGTCGACCATTTCCTTGATGTCTTGCATTCCTTTTTCCTTTGCCATTGTACCTGTCATTCCTTCGATCGTTGTTGTTGAAGTTGCCCTTGGAATGATTGTGATCATCATCATGTGATGTGTCCCTTCTATTTGGACACTCCCTTGCATAGTGGCCAAACTTATTGCAAGCAAAGCATCTGCCTTTCCTTCCTCCCTTAGATCCAGGCTTTCCATGGAAATGACTTTTAGTCCCTGCATTGTTTCTCCTTTTAGCATGAGCGGAGAATGCAGTAGGGTTGCCTTTAGTAAAAGGCATTTCTTGCTCCACCATTCTTGTTTCTTCTTGAATGCATCTCGACATCAATTCTTCAAACCTTGGAATTCGATCATTATTGAGAATAGTGGTTCTAAATATATACCACTCAGGTGGGAGCCCTCCAAGGGTAGTGATAGTAAGTTCCCTGTCAGATATGATTTCTCCAATCGCAAGAAGATCATTCTTGATCTCAGTGATTCTTAAGAAGTAGGATTGAATATCCTCGTCTTTTCCCTTCTTAATATCCTTCAACTTATTTTTGAGAAATAAAATTTGATTTGCATCACTAACCTTGAACATGCTTACCAATCTGTCGTAGATCTCCTTGGAGGTGTTCAAATCGAAGATGTAGACCACCAGACGCTTGTCAGTGGAATCTTTGATAATTTTCTTTGCTTTGACTTCAGCCTTGTTGTACTTGTTCTTTGTAGCAGCTGGTGCATTTGATGGAGGCTCAGGGATTTTACCCTTCACATAATCCAACATTTTTTGTTCCCAATGTTAGATCAAGAGACATCTTTCATCTGTGATAGTCAGAGTTTTCATGAAGCTTGTCTTTAGCCGAGAAGTGGGATGAAGAACCCATTGAGCCTTTTGTCCTTTCCAACTGTCTTCGATGATTGCTCTTTCACTCTTGCTTGGGCTTTGTCTTCACCTTACCTCTGATACCATGTTAATTTTTGTTTTCACCTCACCTCACTTCAATATTCTTACTAGCCCAATATCAACATCCAGATTGGCAATCACATCAGCATGACAGTAAAATGCAGATAGAACTTAAACATAAATAGTAGAAGACAAGCCAAGACGAGAGGACACAAGATGTGGCACTAGCTAGGGACAAACCCCAATGTGGGGAAACCCTTGATCAATTCTTCTTATATTTCTTCAATAGTTTAGTAGAGAGAGATAGTACAAATATACAAAACTGATATTTTATGACAACAACAACAAACCCTAACCAACAAAGTCAATGCTGGTGAAACAGGTCAGATTTGACCTCCATTCTAGCTTGGTCAAAGCTCAGTCAACTCGACCTCCAACAACAAGATGTATTAGCCCAAACACTGCTCATAATTCTGATTTCATTATGCTAATGATGGCTGTTTTGAACTTGTTGCAATGCTGCAAATTTGGGACTGGTTAGGGCACTAACCACAGTCCCTGACAACCCATCAAACTGGCCCAAAATAGCTCCTATTGGCTGCAACTGTCCTCCAATGGTATGCTGCCCTCCACGCTACTCCTTTAGGGCAGTTTCAAGCCCAACACATAGATTGGTATCCCTAAAACCGCTGCAGCACTCAACAGGACCTTAACTAGGTTTGCGGAAGGGTCTTAGGAGGATTGTCCACACTCTAACAAGCCCTCTAGCAAACCTCCTAGCCTCGGCCTCCAAGAACAGGGCCTCGACCCTCCAACCAGCAGCTCTGTCCTCTAAATGGACCCCTGAAACAGTCCTTAAATACCCTCGCTGTCACCTACAACACACCTGGAATTCTCATGCTTCTTTCACGCTGTCAACAGGCTTCTTCTTACTGCATTAGGGCCTCCCTTTGACTGCGGCCAGGGTCTCTCTTGACTATGCTTTTAGGCCTCTATTGAGTGCGTCTTTAGGCCTTTATTGACTGCGATTTTAGGCCTTTTTGATTGCGGATTAGGGCTCCTTTGATTGTGGCCAGATCTCCCTTCAACTGCGGCTAGATCTCTTCTCAAGACTACTGCTAGGGCTCTCCCTTCAATTGCGGCTAGGTCTTTCCTCAAGACTGTTGCTAGGGCTCTCCCTTCAACTACGGCTAGGGCACCTTTGATGACTGTGTCTGGGGCTCTCTTAGATGACTCTTTCCACTACGTCTTCCTTGAGAGAAGACAAACCCAAACAAGTGGAGAGAGATCATGAGATGCTGTGTGTCTCAAATGACTTGAAGTCTCTTTTATTTAAATGCAACGTTGAGGTTGAGCTGGGGTTAATTTGCTTGTTGGCAGATCTTGACAATTTGTCAATAATACAAATAAATTCATATCTCCATAAATACATGTCAGAATCGGATGATCTTTAGACCAATCCTACACCTTTCGGAGAGAGGAATCCAAGAAAAATTTCAGCTGCCATAAATAAGGTGACCCATATGGAGTTTGGCCCTAGTTGCCAATTTTAACATATTCACAAGTACTGATGGCTGCCATATGCATCACTTGCATGCTTCTTTTGAGTGCATTGACTACTTTGTCTTCTTTTCCTTTTATACGTCTTATCTGAAAGTAATATTCATTGAGAAAAGCTTACTATCTAGCTTGTCTAATATTCAAATGTCGCTGATTAGGTACTTAAGCTCACTGTAATCTATTTATTATCTTACAAATTTCCTGCCCCGTCAAGTATTCATGCCATTTCTTCAGTGCATAAATATAGCAGCAAGTTCTAGGTCATTAATGACAGTTTCTCTCATGTTCTTTTAGTTTCCTAAAGTTTAAACTCATATCTTGCCCCATGGTTATCTTGCCGAAGTACTCCACCAAGTTCTTTATATGCATCCGTACACACTACAAAATTTCTATTTGGATCCATGATTTTTAAATTGACACACTGGTAGTAATGTGTTTCAATGGCTGAAAACTTTCTTCACATTTTGAATACCCCACAAATTTTATTCCTTTCTTCTGAAATGAAGTTATTGGGTGATCAAGCTTGGAGAATCCCTTAAGGAATCTTTGAAGTCTCATAAATGATCTCACACTTGTCACATTTTTTTTGGAGCGGACCAAATCATGATGGCCATAATATTTTCTAGATCAATTGCAATTTCCTTTTTCTAAGATGATATTGTTTCAAGTAATGGATTTGTTTTGATAAAAATCACATTGTAATATCTAGGGAAAATTTTCCCTTAGGGTTTGTTACCGACTCGATTAGAAAGTTTGATAAGGTCTTGGTAGCCTCACTGGATTGACACACGCAAGGCGAGGCCCTACTGTCACCTTGGTCTTTGCTCCCACTCTTTAAGCCCAACACCTCCTAAACGACTAAGGGAGGCTTCCCTGAATATTCCGCACTACTCTGAATATATGACGAGTGCCTTGAATGGAGTCAGATGGTTGAAGGTGTTCCCTGGTTGCTACTTGTTCTTGCTCTTGCTGATAAAATAGTGAAAACAGAGTGCATGTATTATCCCTAAATTGGAATTTAACAACAAATACCAAGCAAGGGACTAGGAACAACAAATAAACTTAAACTCATATATAGCAATTAAACACCAAAATGTCCAACAACACAATCTGAGCCATTTTATTGATTTTATGGTGAAAGAGTACATAAAATGAGTTGAAATTTTGGAAACAGGGCTTGCTATGCAAGCTGAGCAAAACCCCGAAAAATGGCCTTGACCCAAGTGGTAGAAATGGTCTTGGAGTGAACTGCACCCTTCTTCAATAATTTCTATTGTTGGCTACTGACTAGAACTTTAATTTTTGTTGGAAATACTGTCCATTTTTTTGTTGTTGTGAAATTAACCCCAGACTCCTCTCACCAAACCCACAAAAACCCAGGAAGGGTTTGGGTTGAATTCGAGTACTGAAATTGACCCCCAAATAGTGCGAGTTGCACAAATGGCCTGCTGAAATGGGAAACTGACTGAAATGAAGAGCTGGAACACCCTTCACTCAACACTATTGGAATCCTCCCAAACTCCTTTGAGAATTACCCAGAAGGTCCAAATCCTCACTCCTCTTCAGCTCTTGACTCTGCCCACCAAAGGCCTTCGCAGGCTTGCATAGTCCACCTCCACACACTGTTAAGAGATAAGGAAATTGACCCACAAGTTTGTCCCTACCCAGCCTGGTAGCTTGCCTCCAAAATTTCGGCAAAACAATGAGAAGATGTGCCTGCAATTTATCTCCCAAATCCCCTCCTTAGCCCGCGCAATAGCCATATCGATTTTCCTTTTGCGCCCAGGAAATGTGCTATGCTAAAGTATCCCTGCAATATAGCTCTTGGAGAAGCCTTGGATGGACCCCTCAATTCCCCACTATGGAGACACTTGAAGTTCTCCAAAGGAAGGGTTGGAATTGCGCTCAAAATTCCCTATGCTAAACAACACTCGTCTTCTTTTGCTAAAAAACTCCAAGAGAACTATAATTGGAAGTTAAAATGATCATTGATACTCAAAATGAAGGCCTCCAAGCTCTATTTATAATTTGTTGGCCCTCTTCTCCCTTGGTGGTAATTCACACTTCTCCTCTTGGTGGGCCCCTTCTTCCACTAATTCGCACCTCTTCTCACTAGTGTGAATTGCCTTCTTTGGCTGGCCTCCACCTTCCACTAAGGTTGCAATTCTCCTTTTCTCCGAAGTCCCATAAGCCAAAATTGTCCCCAATGCCTAAAATTGAAGAATTGCAATATGCCTTAAGAAATTTGTGAAATTTGGGATATCACAATGCTCCCTGCCAAAAATTGCTTGTCCTCAAGCAATGCTTGAACAAGCGTTCTCTCTTTTGGTTGACCTAACTGTCGCTATAAGCAATACCCAGGTCCCCAAATGTGCCACTGCGTCATGCCGAATTTGTGCACTATCCCATCACAACGAAATCCCTCGATGCCAGGGTCCCAGCCATCCTGCTCAATGTGAACCCCCCCCACTCCACACACAATACAAAAATGTATGGGTACAAGAGACCGCCCACATATTGCCGGTAAGTAGAGTGGCACAATACAAAAATGTATGGGTACAAGAGACCGCCCACATATTGCCGGTAAGTAGAGTGGCACAATACTGCCAAGCCCTTGTCAGCTCCTCAAAAAATTGACCCGCTGAGAAGTCGATCCTGGGTACCTCAAGAGTGAACTCCTGGAGGCATGACTGAAGCCTCATAGAATGAATCCCCCACTCCTACAATCCAATCACGACCATCTTCTGCCCGTCATATAGCCACTCATGGGAAGCGCTACCCCATCGCAACATGTCCCGGAGAAGTGAAATGCTTGCTGCCAAACAGAAGCTCAATGGAAGATTTGCGTGACTTTCCCTTGTGGGAACCCACACTTCCCAATCTGTGACCGAACTGTACAACCCTATAGCTCTTAGGTCCCATACTAATTTTGAAGTGAGGTCACCATGTGGGTGTTGTGCCAGTTTGGGCACGACATGACTGCGATCGCCTCGTGCTCTTGCAGTTCCATCCACTCCCGTAATCCTTCTTCACAACCCCAATAAAGGACAAATCTATAGCGTTGAAGACTATTGTTATGTAACCAACTCACAAAATAGAAGAAAAGATAGATCAACGACTTCAAAATCAGCCTTCTCGAGGGGGCAACCTCCTTTACATTACACAAATGAACAATTCTTGGATGATATAAATGACAAAACCTCCTTTCTATATATAGGATTCTAAGGGGTCACAATATAATCAAAGCCGACATAAAATAATAATATAAGGGCACAATAATAAGTATAGTGGGCTTCTATGGGGCACAATAATAACAATATGGAAACAATAGGGGCACAACAATAGCAATAAGGGCTACAATGACAATAGTAATTGGGGAATCACTAGTATTATATGGACCTAACATGCCCATCTCCTTCAAAAAAGTGTTGTCCACAACGCTTGAGTAGTTCTGGATGCTTTTGTATAAAATTCTCATCCTCCCATGTGGAATCTTCAGCGGGTAAGTTATTCCACTTGATGAGATACTCTGAAATTGATTGATTTCGTCGCTGTCAAGTTCTTGTTTATGTGACTGCTTCAGGTTCCAATATGATTTTTCCTTACTTGTCAAGTTCTGTCAATATTGTTTGAACTGGGAGCTTGTCACCTATAACGTTCTTTAAGCATGAAACATGGAAAACTAGGTGCACTCGGGAAGCTGCAGGAAGCTCCAATTTGTATGCCCTAGTACCAATCTTTTGCAACACCTTGTACGAACCATAATACTTTGTTGATAATTTATTATCCTTCTTAGCTTGCTTGAGGGAAATTTGTTTATATGGTTGTAGCTATAGGAATACCCAGTCACCTACATCAAAACTTCTTTCGTTGCGATGTTGATCTGCCTGTTATTTCATTCTATTCTGCGCCACAGTGAGGTTATCCTTTAAGAGTTGGAGAACTTCTTGTTGATGCTCGATGTGATCTTCCAGCAATTGAACCTTAGAATTTTCTTTTAAATATAATGTGATGGACGGTGGATGATATCCATCAAGTGCCATAAATGGGATCATTTTTGTTGTAGTATGGAAGGAAGTGTTATACCACCATTCAACGAGAGGCAACCGTTTGACCCATTGTGTCTATTTTCAGATACAAAGCAATGGAGATATCCTTTCAAAGATTTGTTTACTATCTCAGTTTGCCCATCATATTGAGGATGATAAGATGAGCTATGAGCTAACTGAGCGCCAAGATAATAAAATAATTTTGTCCAAAAATTTCGAGTGAAAATGGGATCTCTGTCGCTTATAATAATCTTTGGGTTTCCATGTAGCTTTTGAATTGTTTCCATAAATGCAGTAGAAATTGTACTGGCTTTGAATGGATGAGATAATGCACAAAAGTGTGCATACTTGGTAAGTCTGTCAACTACTGCCATGATGACACTCTTTCCTTCGGGCTTGGGTAAACCTGTGATAAAATCCATTGAAACCTCTTCCCAATGTTGGCTTGGAATGGATAAAGGTTGTAATAGACCTGGGGTCTTAATTGTTTCAACTTTATTTTGTTGGCAAACCAAACATTCTGCCACAAACTTTTGAATATCCGATTTAAGGCCATCCTAAAAAAATTCCTTCTTAACCCTGTGGTAAGTTTGTAAAAATCCTGAGCGCCCTCCTAAGGGAGAGGTGTGCAATTCCATAAGAATCTTTTGTTTGAGTTGAAAATTCTTACATAGGTATAAGCGATCTTTGTACCATAATGAATCATTCTTCCAACTAAATTTATTAGATGTACTGGGATCTTGTTGTATCTTTTGAATGAGTGCCCACACTTTTTCGTTGCTCTCCATTCATCCCTTGCTTCGTTTATCCAATTTGGTTGGATAATAGAAATGATGCAAATCAATGCTTTCACATCCTCATCCTTTCTTGAGAGTGCATCTGCCACAACATTTTGCTTCCCTTCTTTGTAGATGATTTCAAAGTCATAACCCAAAATCTTTGTGACCCATTTTTGCTTCTCTTCTGAAGATAATCTTTGTTCTAAAAAGTATTTAAGACTATCATGATCCGTTTTTACCTTGAAGTGTCTTCCCATTAGGTAGGGTCGCCATTTCTTAAGTGCATGTAGTATTGCCAACATTTCCTTCTCATAAATGGTTTTGTGTAAATGCTTTCCTTTGATTGGACAACTTTCGAAAGCAATGGGTCTTTCTTCTTGCATTAAAACAACACCAATTCCATTTCCTGAGGCATCACATTCCACAATAAAGGTTTTTGTGAAGTCCGACGTAGCTAAGACTAGTGCTTGGCACATTGCCTCTTTAAGATGTTCAAAGGCTTTCATTGCTTCTGGAGTCCATGAAAATGCATCTTTCGTCAATAATATTGTTAGAGGTGCTACTATTCTTAACAAACTTGCGATAATACCCTGTCAACTCGAGAAATCATCGCAGATGTTTTATGGATGTGGGGATTTTCCATTCCTTGATGGCTTTAATTTTGCTATGGTCTACCTTAACACTTTCATGAGATACAATATGACTCAGATATTCCACCTCTTGTACTCCAAAGAAACATTTGGAGCTTTTTGCATATAATTGTTTCTCCTCCAATAGTTTGAGCACCCTGTCAACATGTTGAACATGATCCTTCCAAGACTTGCTATAGATTAGTATATCATCAAAAAATACTAACACAAATTTTCTAAGGAAGGGTTTGAAAATGGAATTCATCAAACCTTGAAATGTAGAAGGTGCATTGGTGAAGGCCAAAAGGCATGGCCAAAAATTCATAATGACCCTCATGAGTTCTAAATGCTGTTTTCGGAATGTCTTCAGTCTTCATTCTGATTTGATGATATCTTGAACGAAGATCCAACTTGGTGAACTAAATTGATCCATGCAATTCATCCAATAATTCATCAATGACAGGAATGAGAAATTTATCTTTAATAGTGAGCTTGTTGAGCTCCCTCTAATCCAGACACATTCGCCATGATCCATCCTTCTTGTGCACCAATACTATCGGAGTAGAGAAAGAACTTTGACTAGGTTGAATTATACCAGCCTCCAACATTTCTGCAACCATACGTTCAATTTCACTTTTTTGTGCATAGGGATATCTGTAAGGCCTGATGTTTGGAGGAACACTTCCTGGAATAATATGAATAGCATGATCATGATCACGAACAGGTGGGAGGCCTTTGGGAGTCTCAAATACCTTGGAATGATTGTCCAATACTTTTTGGAGATCTGGAAAAATAAATAATTATGATGTGGGAACCTCTAGCGAACATAATTGTGCAATTACGCCTCGTTGTTCTTTCTTTAGAAGCTTTGTCATTCCGTTAGAGCTGATTATCTTTCCCGGTTTCCATGCAATACCCCTTAATTCAACTTCCTTTCCTTCCAAACAAAATTTCATGAAAAATTCTTGAAAATTAAAAGCTATTGTACCCAAGGATTGTAACAATTGAACTCTTAGTACAACATCAACACCTCCCATTGCAATGGAAAGCATTGGGCTATTCAATACATATTCTCCCATGGATAGCTTGATATTATGGCACTTTCTAGAGCAATTTATGGTTCCTCCACTTGCAACAATCACTTGGCACTCTAGTGCTAGATATAGGAAGCAATTCAATTCCTTGGCTATCTTACAATGCATAAAATTATGGGTACTTTCCAAATCAATCAACACTATTACCTTTTTTTTCTTGATATGTCCTTCTATCTTGATAGTTTGAGGAGTGGTAATTCCAGCCAATGCATTACAAGATACGGTCGTATTCATTTCTTCTTTCTCTAGGGTTTGTTCTTGGTGTATATCCTCTTCTTTTGACGTTTCTCGTTCCTTCTCTTCCTCCTCTTCACAATCTATGTAAAATAATTTCTTCTCAGCACACTTATGACCTTTAGTGTATTTGCTATCACAACTGTAACAAAGCCGTTTTTCTCTTCTTTTTTTTCCAATTTTTGTGGTGTCAACCTTGGAGGTTGTGGAAGGCTAGGGGCAACAACACTTCCATCTTTATAGTTGTGAGTGGTAGGCTTCCTTGTTGCCATAATTTTGCTTTCCATTGTTCTTGCCAACCTGAATGCCTTCTCCAATGAATCAGGTTCCCAAAGGTGAACCTCATGTTGGATGTTATCTTTTAAAGTCCCTAAGAACACATCAATCCTATGCTCCTCTAGAATATCTTTTACCCTTATATTCAATTTTTGGAAGTCCTCAATGTGCTCCATCATTTAACCCTTTTGTTTGAGATTTATCAATTGGCTAAAAAAAGGTGTTGCTTTTTGTATCCTCATAATGTGCTATCATTTCTTCTGTAAAAATTGCCCAAGTGACAATTTGTTTACAAGAGCAAAGCCATCGATACCATACAAACTAATTTGGTTCCAAATATAAAGTTGTAATGTGTACCTTTTGTGTGTTTTGCACATTATAGAGATCGAAATATTACTCATCTGTAATATCCATGTTACGGGATCCTTGCCATCAAACTTCCTCATATTGGTTTTTGGAACATGGTGGATCTTCAATCCAATGTTAGAGTCTATGAAATCATGATTAATATTTATTTTTTTCTCATCATGAGTTTCCTTTACTACCCTTTTGCCATTAGTAAGCATTTTTTGTAGCAACTTTGTCAAATCTGTCTTCAAATCTTCCATGTTGCCTTTAAGTTATTATTCTATACCATCCATCTTAGCTTCCACATCATTCATCTTAGCTTCGATGTCATTCATTCCTAGCTTCCACGCCTTTCTCTAAACCATCCATCTTAGCTTTTGTTATTTTTTGTGAGAGTGAATTTTGTTGCATTTGGTCTCGTAATTTTGATATATCATGTTGCATTTCTTCCTCTTCTTCATGAGTCATGCTAGAGCTTTCAGGTTGCTTACTAGGTGTTTCCATTTTCTTTCTTTCGGGCATCAATTAATGAAAAATATACTTCACTGTGCCCTTTGAAATCCTTCAAACTAATTTTTCAAACCAAACGTATGCAAAATTTTTAAAAAACTACACGCCTTTTTTCACTTTGTAGGAGCTTGATATTAAATCTATTGTAACTCTGTAATTTCGGATCTCCAAGGTCTGAAATTGTGTCCTGCGGTAGACCTATGAGTCCTCTTTCCAATCTCGCAAGTCTGATCAAGATTGGATTCTCCAAGGAAGTGTTATGCCAAATCTCCCACGATGACCTGATTATAGACTGGTTCAGTAGAGCGAACTTGTAAGAAGTGCCACATGTCACCGTATAGGACCTGAAACCGATACACCGAAAACTACAGGCCGTCCTCTTTTTGTAACTTTTTACGAAATTTCAATTTGATGCTCAGAGAGAAATTTATGTTGATTTTCCCCAAGTCACCTGTTTGAGATATAATTCAGGAGCTTTCAAAAACCCTAACTTGGATCCTATCTTCGAAAATATAGCGAGAAAAGATTTGAAATTCGAACTCGAGGTTCATTGCGGTTTCGGCTCAAATGGGTTTCAATTTCAGCGTCTGAAACATCGTAGAAACAAAGTTATAGCGAGAATGCCACGATGATCTGTTTGGAGCAGCAAAACCCTAGAATCCAAGCCTATAATACCAAATGTTATGTAACCAGCTCACAAAATAGAAGAAAAGATAGATCAATGACTTCAAAATCAACCTCTTTGAGGGGGCAACCTCATTTACATTACACAAATGAACAATTCTTGGATGATACAAATGAGAAAACCTCCTTTCTATATATAGGAGTCTAAGGAGTCACAATATAATCAAAGCCGACATAACAATAATAATATAAGGGCACAATAATAACAATAGTGGGCTTCTATGGGGCACAATAATAACAATATGGGGACAATAGGGGCACAACAATAACAATAAGGGCTACAATGACAATAGTAATGGGGGAATCACTAGTATTATAGGGACCTAACAGCTATCTTGCTAGGGCATCCCATCAAAGCCATCATCTACCAATCCTTGTCCAATCTCTAGCCGGAACAATAGCAGGGAAGGCCCTTCTCTATCCATATTGATAATCCTGATGATCCCTGACCTGCCCTCTCGTGGGAGATGTCGTCCCATCATTGTCATCTCTATGATCCTCCCAGAATAAGGTGGTCTACTGCCCCAATGGATCCCTGGAACCCAAAGCCATATTGAAAGCCCATCGCTTCCAATTCCTGTCGCCTGCCACTGTGTAGTATTGATGTTCATTGGGAACTGCACGTGCCATACATCTAATCCCTGAATGCTACCAATACACGGATATCTGATACCTACCACTGACTCAGTGGATGCAGATCTCTCCCGTTCTGTCCAATCATCACCACTAAGTCTACTATCTGCATCCTCCGCAATATGCCAATACAATGTCTGAAGCCTGAATACCTAGTGGTAAACTGTCTCAGTTGTACACGATATCCTTCGCTCAGGCAGGATCCTGACATGCCCTCTGGAAGAGCAACACATGTCCCCTTGTGACCAACTTACCGAATGTAGGCTCTACGATGAACAATATGCCACCCTTGCAGAAGATCACCTCATCCGCCAGCCTGTGGCTGCCAACTCGCGCATTCACCCTGCTCCTCCACTGGAGAATCTCTAATGTGCCCCTGAGGCATTAACTCTCATAGCGTCGTCTCAGGCAAATTCCCCAAGTCTTGTTATCCACAATGTGGATCTGGATCAAACACAACAAGGCTCCCCTCAACTTCACGTGGTGCCAAAGAGTGGAAGATGCGTGGGTTCCGATGGGTATGATCAAAAACCCGTGTGGATGCTCCTGACTCGTCCCGTGATCGATTTGCTCTCCCCACCTGGATATATCTACCTTAATGGCATGCTTGACATTATCATCAAGGAATCTCCCTACTAGTGGCACTCCCTCAGTCCGCAGTGAAACCCCACATGCTACTGCATATAACCATGTATCCTCGTGCCTCTTGGCATACCACTGCACCCAGTTGCACATCTTTGTGCATCGTCAGACCCTGCTACATGCTGCCGCATCATCCTAGATCAATTAGTATCCTTCCTGTATCGATGTGTCCATCACTCTATGAGGAAATGCATTGTGATGTGAACCACTCCTACACCATGGTGCACAGCTACGCACCACCTCACACCTTTGCGCTCCTCTGCATATTGTTGCGCACTGCTGCATACCCCTATACACCCCTGGATATTATGGTCTATAATTGAGTCCATAGGCCTCGACTCGCATCCTGTCAGGGTCACCATCTCTACTACAACAGCTCCATGATCTTGGATGAGTGGACTTCCCCTCCTGATCCTCTTAGAGAGATCTAACATGTAGATTGTTGAGAAATCTAGGGCATCAAGTATTAGGTGATTTCTCTTGAGAGATAATTGCTTGCGAATGCTTTTTTACCTTTTAGATTAGATTCTTCTCTTTAGATTATTATTGTGTTCCTCTTTCATCAAACATTTACCAATGCATAAACAATAAAGAGACAAGGGAAACAGATTGTAGGCTATTCGCCAGGGCCAAAACCTCTCCCACTTGAGAGGAAACAACACAAAAATTCTTCATATAGAGACTTCAATTGACGAATACCAAGACCATGACCCTTGACCTATTTGCCACTCCAAGACCAAGACACAACCCTTCTTTGATGAGGTCCTTCTTGAAACAATCTTGTTGCACTTTCGTCCTTCATGGTTAACGCAAGTCAAATTGTCTGCACTTCTGCAATTTCGGTCTTGTCAATAGATTTGCAATTCTCGGCTTATCTATATCCCTGCAATTTCCATGTGCGAGTTGATATAAGATGTCTTCCTTCTTTGCTTGACTAGGAGACTCACCTTAGTGACTTCGGCTAGGGTGTGCGCTGATATAGAGATCCTTTCTAGACTTCTTTGCTGATTGAAGAAACCTTACTGCCCCTTAATGCAGGTCACACGTGTGAGGAAAAAAGTAACCAAAATAGTGCCAAACTAACTCAGATTCTTCTTCTCCTTTCTGCGCTTGATGAGAGGTTGCTATCCCTTTTTTTTGCACTTCTTTTCTGCCTTAAACCTTGACCGAATTGTAGACTTTATTGCCACCGAAATACTTGCTGTACTTCGCACTCCAGACTGCACACTGCACCTTGACTGAATTTCTGTGCTTTGAAATAGGCTGAGCTGCCTATTTATAGTGGTTTGCCTTTGTAATTAGCTTTCATGAGTGAATGTGAGCCGACATGTCCTTTGGAGGGTTTATATTATTTCTTTTTGAAGCCAACTTGAGGGGGAGACTTTGCTTGGTCTTGGAGGGCTAATTATACTCATCTAATGACTCATAAAAAATGTAATATGCCCAAGAAGGGTCCTTCATACATGACATTGTCTCAATTTGACTTTCATGACTAGATGACAAAACCTAAAGGCTCACAATGGGAGCCATCACTAAAATAAAATTCATTTCTCATGAAACCCATGAGACAAGCATAATAATAATTTTATTTTTCTTATTTTCATCAATTACATAAAATCACAATTACACATGCCATTATGAAGACCGAACCTAGTTACTTTTCAACACTCCCTCTTAACTAGGGAGGTATTCATAATGGTACTTGGTCATTCTCAATCTGAAGAGTTTCTCATAAGAACAGTCGGATTGGTAACCCATCTGTTTAGCATCATATCAACTAGCATTGTCACATAGCAAGGCCTTGACTAAAAACTCTATCTCTCCACAAGATCTGAGCACAATGCTGGCGAGACCAATGATGTATAGACACCCTCATCATTATCTCTCTCGGAACATACCCCACCTAGGTTCTCAGGGTGTGTTCCACCAGGACTGTTCTAATCTTGGATTCCTAGTCCTCAAAGAATATTGGTCCTCTACGACTACTCTTATCTTGGATGCCCTAATACATCCTCAAAGAGCCTCAAATGCCCGATGCTTACCTAATCCTCCATTCTATCTTCCCAAGTGAAGACAAGAATGATGTGTCTATTTCTCCCTCTTAATCCAGGATGACATATCTATTCCAATAAAGGAATGTACTCATTCCTACAAAAGGAATGTACTCATTCCTACAAAAGGAATCTACCTAAGCTCCCTCTTGGCTTAGGAATTTTCAAGTTTCTTCCAAGTAAGGAACTTGTTTCTAGGCTCCCTCTTAATTAGGGATCTACAAAAACTCCTCATATGGAGATAATGGGACAACCAACTGCTTGAAGAACTCCTCTTCACGATGTCCTGAACTTCTTTTCGTCATTTAGGATACTTCATATTTTGGGACTTCTTCTTAGGGCACAAACCATCCATCACTTTCATCCATGAGTCAGTCTTGTCATGATTGAAAAGTGATCCATCAATTCATATTTGGCGGCCTTTTTCATGTCATATTTCCTTAAGGATCTTTCATCCTACTACATGTGCATCAGTGGTGGAAGACATCCATAGATCTTCCCTTGGCAATCCTGCATAAACCCATCCATATATTTGTTCAAAAATAAAGGAATGAACATTAAAATAAACATTACCATTGTGATGGTCTTTCATCATGACATCTTCTAGTTTGCATCAACATCCTCCATTCATATCGACACATCTCCCAAAGATATATATTGTCAAGGTTCTCTTTCTCTCTCAGACTCCATCAGAGTCTTCATATCTTCCATGGAGATATCCTAGTTAAATCTTCTTGGTCTTTCGGATGTTGATTGCCTTTACCATGGTTGCATATTCCACGATCTCTTCCTTCCTTTCACACATTTCATTCCCAGGAGCTTCCAATCAGAGTTCCTTAATTGTAGTCAACCACCTCATACTTCATATGAGGACATATTATGTTAGTTTCATCTATTGAATGTGTGACCCATGCGTTCCTGCATTCTTTTGAGGGAGGAGATCCTTTCTTTTGATCATGCTCTTAAAATAGAGCATCGGTTCATGATATCTGCAACCATATGACATGACTTCCACAATATCAAATGTAAGCATACATACCTCATTTTTCCTTTGGGTCATCTAGACTTTCTGCAACAACTTCCTTGATTGAAAGAGCTTCAATCCCTTGATCTGCTTCACTTTTATGTCATCATACAATCATCCCATGAATTCCACAAGTTTGGAATTCTTGATGAAACACTTGCTTCCCCTCATGATCGGTGAACCTTTCAATGAAGATTCCATCAGAGAATCTTGAGGACCTAAATTATCCCCATCAGCTAATGTTTCCTTTTTACAGATGTATGATGAACCTTGAATTAGATGACATTGCCACTTATATTTTCAATGAGATTCCCAAGAGCTATATCCTTGACTTCCATAGATTCTTACTATCTTTCATGCTTCTCTATGATGATGTCCCGAGCTCTTGCTTCTAATGCTTCTATGATGCCTTGATGCATCTCATCATGATAGCCATATCCTACAACAAAAGACTTAGGAACTTGAAAATAACTTAGGTGAGGAAGACTATCTCAGTCATAGTAGAGATTTCTTACTTCCTCTATCTTGGACTTCTTCTTTTCAGCCTCCTCCACTTCTTCGGTGATATGAGCTTCTTCTCTTCCTCTTTTGTTATTGCCCCTTTTGATCTTAGGACAATTTTTTTTGTAGTGCCCATATTCTTGACACCCATAGCATTGAATCTTAGCCATGTCCCTTTTCTTTTACTGAGATCTAGTCTTTCCAAATTTTCAACTTCTTCTTGTCATTGAAGCATAAGCTTTATTTTGCTCACCTGCTCCCACACCAGATTTGGCCTTTAGCCTAGATTCCTCAATCATTCACAGTGACCATAGATCTTGGAATGGAGTAGCTTCTTTCTTCCCATAAATACTTGAAGGAAAGTTACCTCACTCCTCTGGTAGTGCATTTAGTACAACTGTAGTTATTTCTTTATCAGACATGATTTCTCCCAGATCTTGTAGTTGATCCTAGATTTCAGATATCCTCATAAAGTATGAGGCTACTCCAACTTCCCTTGACATCTTCAGCTTATAGAGTTCTTGCCTTAATGAGATGACTTCTCCCACAGTGCTCACACAATACAACTCTACCAGTTTGTCATAGATTCCTTTTGAAGTTTCGAGTTTTGATACATATGGGATGAGGGGATCCTTGATGGATTCTATGAGAATCCTTTGAGCCCTAATTTCCCCTTTCATATACTTGGCAAGAGCTTGAGCATCTTCCTCTCTTGGTTTTGTGATAGATCCTTTGACATGTTCCATCACCTCATTTTCAATGAGATTCAGATATGTCCTTTTCTTCCATGCAAGATAGTTTGAAGCCCCAACCAATTTGTTACTTTCCTTGCAATAAGACATTTTGACAGATTCAGATGTGGACATAAATATACTTACTTGATAGGATGCTCCTTCTTCTTGATGCTTTCTTGATATTGATGATGATATAGAGGATAGAAAACTTCTCCTTGATGAATGTAGTTTTCTTCAAGAATGATTCTTGATCCCACAGAGAGTGATATGACATTGCCTTTTGATCTAGCTTCCTTTGGATGAATAGTCTTCAAAACACTTTAACTTGCGTAGATGTAGGGTTTTGACCTTCTCCCTTTGATGGTGATTCCAATACTTCTTTGTAGACTTCTTTGATCTAGGGTTTTGACTTCAAGATGATCTTCGCATTGATGCCTTGCTTGAGATTTGATCCTTGAGTCTCCCTTGATAAGATGCCCTTTCTTGACTTAGTCACCTTAGCTCTGATACCATGTTGAGAAATCTAGGGCATCAAGTATTAGGTGATGTCTCTTGAGAGATAACTGCTTTTGAATGCTTTTTACCTTTTAGATTAGATACTTCTCTTTAGATTATTTTTGTGTTCTCCTTTCATCAAACAGTTACCAATGCATAAACAATAAAGAGACAAGGGACACAGAGTGTAGGCTATTCGCCAGGGCCAAAAGCTCTCCTACTTGAAAGGAAAACGAGCATAAATTCTTCTTCTTATAGAGACTTCAATTGACGAATACCCTTGACCTATATGCCACTCCAAGACTAAGACACAATCCTTCTTTGATGAGATCCTTCTTGAAACAGCCTTGTTGCACTTTTGTCCTTCTATGGTCAATGCAAGTCAAACTGTCTGCACTTCTGCAATCTCGGTCTTGTCCACAGATCTGCAATTCTCGGCTTATCTATATCCTTGCAATTTCCATGTGTGAGCTGATATGATGAGATGTCTTCCTTCTTTGCTTGACTAGGAGACTCACCTTAGTGACTTCAGCTAGGGTGTGAGCTGATATAGAGATCCTTTCTAGAATTCTTCGCTGACTGAAGAAACCTTACTGCAAAACCCTTAATGTTGGTCACACGTGTGAGGAAGAAAGTAACCAAAACAGTGCCAAACTAACTTGGATTCTTCTTCTTCTTTCTACGCTTGATGAGAGGCTGCTGTCCTTTTTTCTTTCGCACTTCTTTTCTGCCTTAAACCTTGACTGAATTGCGGACTTTATTGCCACCGAGATCCTTGCTGTACTTCGCACTTCAGACTGCAGATTGCACCTTGACTGAATTTCTGTGCTCTGAAATAGGCCAAGCTGCCTATTTATATCGGTTTGCTTCTGTAATTAGCTTTCATGAGTGAATGTGAGCCGACATGTCATTTGGAGGGTTTATATTATTTCTTTTTGAAGCCAATTTGAGGGGGAGACTTTGCTTGGTCTTGGAGGGCTAATTATACTTATCTAATGACTCATAAGAAATGTAATATGCCCAAGCAGGGTCCTTCATACATGACATCGACTCAATTTGAATTTTATGACTAGATGACAAAACCCAAAGGCTCACAATGGGAGCCATCACTAAAATAAAATTCATTGCTCATGAAACCCATGAGACAAGCATAATAATAATTTCATTTTTCTTCTTTTCATCAATTACATAAAATCACAATTACACATGTCATTATGAAGACCGAACCTAGTTACTTTTCAGCACAGACCTCCCTAAGTGACAGTGGTGGTGTCACTAAGGTGCTGCTGCTTTGTGACCTATGTGCCCCACATATCCACAAAAAGTCCTTATCCCCATACAACGCTCTGTATGGTGGCCGACCTATGCCACCTCCTCTGATCGACCCCTGTCGAAGTGTGCTGATCCTCCTACGACCCCATGTTCGACCAACCTACCATGGCAACTCATGGAATCTGTCTACTCCTTGGTCAATCAAATCTGTTAGTGGGTTGTCTGGAACTCTGATGGAAATCTGGAAGTGTGTATCTGCTCAGGGACTGGATCCATCACAGAGCTGCTGCTATCACTGACCAAATCCCTGATGTGATGGGGGATCCCACCTAGATCCCAATGCCAACCTATGCTCCCAATATCTACTCCACTTGTGTCAATTGAACCTAGATCCCAAGTGGATGTATCTTTATTTGAAATATACTTGTCTCCGCCACCCACGGATGCATGCTTAGGCCCCACTGGAACATATCTCTCTGTAAGGGCTTGTTCATTTGGATCCTTTGCGTGCTTAGACATCATAAGAGGCTGCTTTTTCTGATCATCCCCTCGTGTGGTGGCTGCCAGAGTTAACTGGCTGTCTGTCATGGGAAATGAAGAATATCCATAACTCACATCCATACAAAGCTGCTCAACCTGCAACTCAGATTCTTGAAGAGCCATCTGGGTGCTCTTCAAAGACTTCTGGGTAGTCTCTAGCTCATGGGCAAGCCAGTCAACTTCCTTCTCTTTCTCTTCTAGTGCATCATGGTACATCTCAACAAGCATGAGTAAGTGATCTCTATTTGAGAGGAGGTGTAGATAATTGGATCTCATTTCTTCCAACGCCTCTTTGAGTGTGTGAAAGTCTACAAGTGAAGGCTCCCCTCTCAAGCTGTCAGGTGTTGTTGCATTCCTCCAACAATATTCCACCACTAATGCTTGCGTATCATCATGATGTTTTATGGCTACTACAATTTTGTCGGGACTTACCTTCAATTGGTTCTCCAAATTAAAGGCACATGTAGGCTCATGAGCAATTGCTTCATTAGACAAATCAACTGTTAGATCTGTGTTCTCACAGTTGACTACTTGTATGTTACCATCATTGCCCATCTCTTGTTTGGGGATTGGAGTAGCATCCCCTGTTGTGGATGTGGTCTCAACATCCTCTTTATATTCGTCATCCTCCAATTCATCGATCTCACTGAATGACTGGTAATCCGTGACAACGTTTGATTTTCCTTCATCCCAAGTCCCTGCATCGGCTGGCTGGAGTGTATCTGGGTGAACTCCCTCCTCAATGGGTATGTCTTCTCTTATCTCATCGTTGTCTTCACCTTCAGTCTTTGTTTTTGCAGGATTCATAGTGGCATTTTGTTCAACAATCATGCTCCTCTCATTTTCTTCACCTGTAGGTCTGCATTTGCTTTTTCTTCTCGTTGATCTTGCTGATGCCCATTCTTCGAACAACTCCACCTTTTTCTCGAAATTCCTATCACAATTTTCGAATTTATCCAAGAATTCCTCTTATTGAGACATTTTTGTGCACAAGTTCAATACGAAGAATAATGCTGGACTAGTGTTTCAGCATTTGGAATTTAGCCTCACAATAGCAACTTTGGTGTTACCATGATTCAGACCTACAACTGGCCAAAATCATGCTCTGATACAACTGTAATATTCATAAATTGGAATTTAACAACAAATACCAATCAAGGGACTAGGAACAACAAATAAACTTAAACTCATACATAGCAATTAAACATCAAAATGTCCAGCAACACAGTCTGAGCCATTTTATTAATTTTATGGTGAAAGAGTACATAAAATGCGTTGAAATTTTGGAACCAGGGCTTGCTATGCAAGCTGACCAAAACCCCGAAAAATGGCCCCGACCCAAGTAGTAGAAACGGTCTCAGAGTGAATTGCGCCCCCCTTCAATAATTTCTGTTGTTGGCTGTGAACTGGAACTTTGATTTTTGCCAGAAATACTGCCCATAAAATTCTGCAAAATTAACCCTAGATTCCTCCCACCAAACCCACAAAAGCCCAAGAAGGGTTTGGGCTGTGAACCCGAGTACTGAAATTGACCCCCAAATAGTGTGAGTTGGCCAACTGGCCTGCTGAAATGGGAAACTGACTGAAATGAAGAGCTGGAACACCCGTCGCTTAACACTACTGGAATCCTCCCAAACTCCTCTGAGAATCACCTAGAAGGCCCAAATCCTCACTCCTCTTCAGCTCTTGACTCTGCCCACCAAAGGGCTGTGCAGGCTTGCGTAGTCCAACTCCATGCACTACCAAAAGATAAGGAAATCGACCCACAAGATTGGCCCTACTCTAGCCCGGTAGCTTGCCTCCAAAATTTCGGCAAAACAATGAGAAGATATCCCTGCAATTTATCTCTCAAATCCCCTCCTTAGCCTGCGCAATAGCCAGATCGATTTCCCCTTCTGCGCCCAGGAAATGTGCTCTATTGAAGTATCCCTACAATATAGCTCCTAGAGAAGCCCTGGATGGACCCTCCAATTCCCCACTAGGGAGACACTCGAAGTTCTCCGAAGGAAGGGTTGGAATTCAGCTTAGAATTCCTAGTGCTAAACAACACTCGTCTTCTTGTGCTAAACACCTCCAAGAAAACTATAATTGGAAGTTAAAATGATCAAAGATACCCAAAATGAAGGCCTCCATGCTCTATTTATAATTCGCTGGCCCTCTCCTCCCTTGGTGGTCCCCACTCTTCACTAATTTGTACTTCTCCTCTTGGTGGCCCCCTTCTACTAATTCACACCTCTTCTCTCTCCTCTTCTCACTAGTGTGAATTGCCTCCTTTGGGTGGCCCCCACCTGCCACTAAGGTTGCAATTCTCCTTTTCTCCTAAGTCCTGTATGCCAAAATTGAAGAATTGCAATATGCCTTTGAAATTTGTGAAATTTGGGATATCACAGTGCAGATTTCTAACAACAAATATTAGTAGTCAAAATCATTCAAGATATGGCTTATGATCTATGGATTTTGATTTATGGAAAAAATCCTAGCCCTTTCTATGATTATTATTTATTTGGTTGCACAATTGAAGATTTATGAATGAATTTAGCTTGCTCTCCTGTATGACAGACTACTAAGTCTGTGTAAAATGCATGGGCAACAAGTTGTTTTATGTGTTTAGGCCCACTTATGGTGTAAATACAACTCTTGGGAGTTACCCAAGAGTATAAGGGGGCAAGAGTAAATTTGTAGAGGTTCCAGGGAACTTCCCCTCTAGCTTGTATGATTGAAAATGTAATTCCCAAGTAGCTGAAATTTGCTTTTCAAAATTTCTGAGTTATGTAATAAACTACGAAGTTACCATGTTTAAGATTGGCTAATAAAACAATTAGAAAATATACCAAAACAACTCTAAAATTGATAATATTGCAACTAGACACTATAGAGCTGTCATAACCAAATATCAACAAGGATATTTACTTGAAAAGGCCCAAGGCTTGGTTAAAAAAGTGGTTGGAAATATAGATCCGGTTGAGCAAAGCGTCCCACACCTGCAAACCTCCAACCTTTGGCTAGATACAAGTGTTAAATGTGCGCTATAAAAACTTGTATCTAGGACGGGGTTCCTGATATGATGATTATCCCCAAAATGACTTGCTGTGAAGTAATCAAACAATAAAAACTAACAAGCTCGACCTATTCTAAATGTGGAAATTAAAAGAGATTTTGAGATTTTTTAAAATTTTTGGATTGTTGGAATAATACTTGTGCCAATGGAGGCTCACTTTAGAGTTGGAGTATGAAGACAATGCTCGGCTTATGATGTGATCCACCTTGCAATCATTTAAGATCCCCTTAGGGGCGGCTCCCTCTTGAAGCATCCCTAACCCTTACTCTCTATGCCTGGCAAAATATAAAATCTGTACAGCAACAAAGCTTCCTTCTGGAATGGTTTGAGGCATTAAGATCAACTATACCTGCAACACAACAAACAAGTGGAAATCCTATTTGTTCGCCATCACTTAGCTAGATATCTCTTCAATGATAGAGAATATTAGTTTTAGGATAATCTTTAGCAATCATGCAAAATAGAAAATTAATTATAATGCCAAATAACAATAACAATAGCAAGAGAAAAACACCAACAAAAGCCACTCCACAATGTAGAACAGGGTTTGCAATAAGATGAGCTCTTTTTATTAGATAACACTAATCCCTTAAACAACAACAACCACTTTACAATGGGAGAGGGCTAGCCTTATATAGAAAACATTGTAAAGGCCAGCTAACAGCTAGTTGGACTCTCTCATTATTTTAATGCTAGTCTTCCACATTTCGGGACTTAGCTTTTTATAATTCATAAAAATATTACAATAAAATTCATTTAATCCCTCAAGGGGGTCGACTTAGGCAATTTTCCCAAGGAAATTAATGACTATCCTTCCCAAGGAAATTAATGACTATCCCTTTGAAAGTGGCCCATTGCAGACTTTGGTTAAAATAGTAGACTTTCGTTCCCAATGTCCCCTTGGAATGTCCTCCAACAATTTGACTTGCACATTTTTTGATGCCATTTGTCCCTGGCAATTCGACTTGGATAATTTGTGGAAGTTAATTCTCTTCAACAACTATTTTTCCCGTGAAATTTGGTTCATGAAGCTCTAATGTCCCTGTTTTCTTGACTTTCTCCAACGGCTAGTTTTTGTTGACTTTTTGACTTTTTCAGCAAATAGTAATGTAATTCATCCCTGTTTTTTCTAGTCTAGACATTGCCTTCTTTTCCCAAACGTTTTGCACTATTTTGCTTATCATGCCACATAATATCACCTCAAAATTTTTCCTGTTGACAAAAGTTTAGCTTTGTGCCCCATCATATTGGTCAAGCCCCTAAAATATGGTCAAAATTGAGGATCTCAAAAACCCCACAATATATATATATATATATATATATACTGAAATGCGGGTTTTGTTCCTCTCACTGAGTAGATCACTTTGATGCGATGCATGTCCAAAACAGTTGAATGCCCTTAAGAGATATGCCCAAAAAACCATTGCTCACCCATGTTGACTAACTTTGACCAGCCATATCTCTTTAACTGCTGCCTGGATCTAAAATCTGCTATGTGGCATGCCTTTGTCTCTCTCAGCTCTTCTACCTGAGACTAAGTTGACTTTTTGACCACCGAGACCACTTTGCATTGAGAATCATGAACTACCTTGGGAAATGTGAAAAATGTTCAATAGACTACTATGCTTTGCTAGTTGTATTGATGAATACTGCACCAAAGCCAAGGTCACTTATAGACTTGATAGACCCTAACCATGTGGAAATGACATAGGTGCACCTTGACGTGGGTTGGACTGACCCATACACCAGTGATCACCCCTATAAATGCAGGTTATCACAAAGAACCATGGGTCCACATACAAGTCAACCAAGGTCCTCCAATCCATCTAGGGGCGAGATCCCGTCAAGAAAAGTTGTAAGGGACAAAGCATGGCTCGACCAAATAAAAGAGATATAGACACAATGGTAGGACACAAGTCTAGGACGCCTAATACAAAACCTCACATGGTTGTTACATGGCTTTGAGTTGTGAGCTTTGGGCTTACAATGGTGGAGGATGTTGCATTGCAATATTTTTTATGTATCCCTGCTGACAGAGGGGTAACAACTAATGTAATGTTCCTTTTTCCAAGCAATGGGAACAAAGTCTCGCTGAGTAGCCTAGCCATTCCCATAGACTACAGATTAAAAAGTAATGATGTAACATCTGGCAATTAATTTATTAAAAAGTGACTAAGGAAAGAGAATATTATAAGTCACTTTAATAAGAGAAGAAAACGACCCATGGTATTCGGATAACCCATGGTATTTCGATAGTCCATGATTATTAAAGAAGATGAGAGCTCACTCCTTAAGCAAACATTTGGATTATTGTTTTGTTGTTGTTGAGTTGAGCTCTTGGAGTTTGTTTGGGTGAGAGCCCATATCATGTAGAAGGCTAGTTTCGGTGGTAAATGATCCACCCTACCTAATCCAATGAAGAAGGGTTTTGATATTAAGACATATACCCTAGCCACTCGAAAAAGGAGGGATCAAATTAGATCCGCTCACAGGGCTTAACGTCGAGATCACAAGGAGAGGTTAGTCAGATCTCTCGTAGGTGCATAACATTGGAGGAGCTATTGTCAGCAATACAAATATCTTGCTGGTGTTTCAACAGGTTCTCAGAACCATAATTGGCATGTATTTCCATATCCATATTTAATATAATAACGCTGAGTTTTTGTTTCTATTTCTCGTGTTAACTTTGTGTTGTAGTTTCTGGGATTTTACTGTGCAAAATTTGTTTGTTGTGTCGATAAATTAATGGTGCAAATCATGCAATTTGATTGGGTTTTAAGTAAAGAAATTTATGGTGTAATTTTCTAAAGCAAAGTTTTGGAAAAATCTATCGAATTATTTTTTGGGATATTACAGTGGTATCAGAGTTGGTTTTACTGCTAGCTTGGGGCTTTAAGGGGTAATTTTATCAGAGTGCTTAAATTCATAAGTGTTTATGGCAGCCAAATTCCTTATGTAGGGCTGATTTTAGTTTGTGGGAGCCAGAAACTCTAGTGCAGGTTGAAATTCTAGCACAAGCAAGTGATTGTGTGAAAAGTCGAATTATTGTGGGGCCGAATTCGAGGGTTTTTGCAAGAACCACACCCATTACTTTCTTGAGGTCGAATTCATCATTTTTTTGGGCTGAAATCTCATTTAAATTGCTGGGGCCAAGTTAAGCACATTTTGTTTGCGCTGAGTTTAGTGATTGTTGGGTCGAATTAATGAAGAAAGGGGGTTGCAATCATCATTGCTAAGTTCGAAATTTCTTGGGGAGAGCCAATGCAAATTGGAGGGGTATCTTTGGAAGGTTGCATCAAACCCTAGTGCAAAGAAAAGTCATTTGTGGAGGTTGAAATTATGGGCTGACAAGGGCCAAGTTTTTTAATACCTTGTTAAAGCCAAATTTTGTGTATTCAGGCGCTGAGTTTGTGGATTTTGACAAGGACCGAGATTATCTTTATACAGAGATCGAATTCCACCATTTGTTGGGGACGCGTCGAATTTTGTTGGGTCAAATTCATTGTTTTGGCTAAGGCTAAACTGCCATCTCTAGACACAAATCGTGCAACAGTTGAGGGTTGAAATTTTCAAGTATGGAGGGCCAAATTAACCAGTGCGAGGAGGCCAACTACTCAATGTAAATTGCCAGTCCCGGGAAGCCGAGTTTCGGTGCCAAATTATTGCTTGCTAGGGCTGAGCTGTCGTCCTTTAGGGTTGCATTGCATTTGGAGTAAAACGAGTTCTCTGGGTCGAGTCACCAGTCAAGGAGGACGTACTAACTAGCCGAGATCTTCAGCGGAGAGGCCGAATTGACATAATATTGTAGCAAGCATTTTCCTAAAGTATTTTGTCAAGTTCCATCTCAGTAATTTTATTTAAAATTCCTCTAAAAAAATCCTTCAATAAAATAGTGCTGGAATTGCAGTGTTTCTATTTTGGGGTTTGCATATTAATTTAGTTATGCGTAAATTTTATGGTATTTTCAAGTAAAAATTTATAACATTTTTATTTTTTGTAACAACCCTTGATTTTTTAAAGAAATTATTTAGAGGGATATTACCAACTCTGAAGGGTTCTAGGCTTTGAGAGTGTTGTTAATGAGGCCTTGTTGGAAGGAGCTGAGGTGACAAAAAAAGAATCACAAGGGTTCAAGTTAGTTGGGGCGCCGAATCACCAAGGGCCGGGTTGTAGCAGGGCTCATGGGATTCCGCCATAGTAAACTTAGGAATAAATTTAAAAAGTTGATCAATGGACAATAGATGGAAACAAGCCTTAGAATGCATCACAAATGCCATAAATAACTTGGCGAGAGGGCAACAACAGTTTAATTGTACATCAATTGGTTCTTTGGACAGTGATGCTCTTGTGGAGCAAAGATCAAGATAAATTTGCAAACCCTTCCATATTACTCTCTAGCAGAAGCAGCTAAGGGATCTGCAGAAAGAAAAGGACGTGGGAAATTGGCTTTTTGTCCTTGGATCATATTTGAGGTTTACGAAGACAATGGCTGTTCTCTCTAAGTTGGAGGAGTTAGACATAGGCTTGTCCAAAGTAACCCAATTTAATTGGAGGATATTAAGTTGGGAAGTGAAGCCATCAATGCTTGCCTTAATCCAACACAAGTTTATGGAACATCCTTGTAAGGAGGTAAGACTTGTAGTTGCGTCTTGCCTCTGTGTGATCATATGGGTAATTGCGGCTATTTCCCCCTACAATGATAACATTCTAACAAGAGTGTTACAACTGATTATGGAGAGCTTCCAAGGATTGCAAGATATTGAGGACCTCACGTTTGGTAAGAAACTCTAAATCTTGGATATGGTGGCTAGTACCAGAATGTGTGCCATCATGTTCAATCTTGATTGCATTAATTTGATTTTCTAGATATTACACTATTTCTTCACCAGCGTCAGAGAATATCATCCAGGCATTGGTAAAAACCAACATGCAAAATATTTTGTCTTTGATTTTAGGTGATGGTGATGCCATTGGCAAGCAACTGCAATCAAAGGTGTTAGCTATTTGGAGGAAAGAGTAGGTTGTTTCACCTGCTGTTCATGAACTCTTAGAAAGATTGATTGAGCTTAACCTAAAATGGTTCGAAAGGCAACTGCTTGGAAGAGAGCTAAATTCAATGGGGTTGCATGTCGCATGTTATGCCAACAAGGGTAAGAACCAAAAAAGCAGGAAGTGAAATTGTCCATCATAGTAGGAAAGGTGGATATCTATTCACTGGGGTGGTAAAGATTTCTTGCAGTCAAATGGTGCTAAAAACAAAGAAGCAGGTAGAACCTTGGAGCATGGTGTTAATGCCATACTTAAAGAAAAAAACATGTCAACAAATGAGGAAATGGTAGAAGAAGAAAGAGCTGGTGAAGCACATTCCTCGTCCTCTCATAGCATCGGAGGATGACAGCAACATTGACACAATATCTAATGAGTGAGCTAAACAGGTACAAAGAATCTACAAGTTTGAAGGAGCTTGAGGCGAGATATAGCTTGTAGTAAAAGGATCATGAAACGCGTCTTTCGAAGAACACATCAAAAGCTCAAATGATAGTATTGGGTGAGATGGTAGAGCATTCACATTATGGACTTGCCTTCAATGAAATGCGAGCATGGATGAAAGCATCTGTAGTGGTTATAGGGCTTCCAACTGACAATCACCAAGAACACATTCAAGAAAAGGTTAATAATCTTGCAGGAGGCCTATTAGAAATAAAGGAAAAACTCAAGACGCTAATGATTTGGAATTTATCCAGGACAAAGAATTAAAGGTATTACAAACTCATGTGCTTGGATGTGCCTATGTTACTTTATGCAATGGATCGATAAGATTGCAAAATACATAGACACTGAGGCACTTAGAGAAAACATAACAGGAAAACATGTAATACAACAAGTTTAATAAAGAGTTCACCCAATGCTCCTGGGCTACGTCTCCTGGTCCAGCTTTCAGTGGTGGCCTCTCTATTATGTTTTCAAAGCAGAGTTTCTTTACAACAGTGAGCTCAACTTGAGCCTCACTCAATAGATATGAATCAATAGGATTGGAGTACATAGACTCTCCTTACTGGTGCTTGACCTCTACTAGTCACAGTAGCATGAGCCCAATCTGAAACTCATACATGACAGGCCTATGCTGAGGAGCTCGCTTGAACCTCTCAAGCTTTCTCTGGAGTGCACAGACTCTCTGACTCTCTCTAGCTCTGTTTGGCTCGATGCTGCCTTCAGGTCAGCTCGACTTCTTCTCTCTGTTCTATGCTCTTAGCTTTTTGCGTCTAACTAACTCCTCTGTGTGTGTGTGTCTCTCTACTTCTGCCAGTTCATGGCTTTAAAGCCAGTCTGCTTTCTGTTGGTTTGTTTCCGCTTCCCGGCGTTCTGGTTTTCCTGCCTCTGTCCGTTCGAACTCCCCTGTTCTGCGTCATCATCACTGGGTAACGCTTCACAGGGAGGTGGCCACCTATTCTGCAACGGGTGAGTGTGTCAGGTTCCTTGGACACATTTGAATAGCCGTTATTTCCATTTGCTCCAAGATGCCCGCGAAACACGAATCTTTTGCCAACTCATCATCCATGTCGGACTTCAAATCCCATGTAATCTTGCTTTATAACCTTGTCAAATCTGGTCATTTATCGGGACGCGCCTCTGCCGTTGATTTGGGCCCCCCAGATCCTACGGTCGTCGTTCATATTGGGCGGGTAAGTAGCATGACGTTTACCCGTCTGATGTGAGCAGTTTTCTCTCTCTTTCGCCGGACGCGTGTCACTCAATGTGTGGCATTGGGCGGGACTTGGTCGAAACTGCTTACCGCCTTGAGGCCTTCCGATATCCTGCTGGTTTTGTGGAATCCACGGAACTGAATTAATTACTTTTCCGCATTTCATAGCCATTTCGGGTTCGGGCACTTCGGGGCTGTCCTTCACTGAGGGGGACGCCCTGTGATACGCGATTAGCGCTTTACTAGCCCCGTTTCTTGAATTAGCCTCTAGATTTTCCAATTTGCGCTAGCGCGCGTTACCATGGGTCAACGGTCTGCGCGCTCGACGGAGGGTCCTCGTTGCTCCGCGCTGATCACAATTGCAACTGTCACGAGGATTCCTTCTGATAGCGTGATCTTTCTAAGACTTGAATCTGTTTGGCATAATTTGAATGAGTCTATGAAAACTTAGAGAGTGTTTAGGATCCAATTCGGATCACGGCCTTCCACTGAAAAAGCTTTTGGACCACCAAAAGTTTAATCAATCAAGTGAGGGTACTGATTCCTCGCTTGCCCAATTTCTATCCATTTCACACTGCTTGGTTTTGAACCTTTGAGTCCAATCCTGAGGTACTCAACATCCCCTTTGCGTGTAGTTGTCGCCTTCCTGTCTAGAACTGTATCTTCCTGCAATTCATTAAGATATTCAGGCAACAGATCATCAATAGAAGGCAATTGACTCTGCTCTTCGGGATCTTCAATTAATGAAGGTTCAAATAATCTCAAGATGTCTGCATTAACAACTGAGTAGATGTGCATGTAAGTTGGTAAATCAATGCAAAAACATTCTCACCAATTTTCTCAAGTATCTTGAAAGGTCCATACCTTATTCGCTTCAGCTTCTTACCTTCACCTTGCATTCTGTCTTTGCTGATACAGCCAGACTTGATCACCAACTTGGAAACTATGCCCCATCCGATGCTTGTCATGCCTTGCCTTGTACTTGGCTTGGCTCTTTTCCAGCTATTCTTGTACTGCTTCATGAATCTCTTGGATTTGTTCGATGAACTTGGTTGTCTTTTCCACATCACTGTGTCCATCAACCGCTATATCTTTACCAAAGACAAAATCCAAGGGAGACCTTGGTGTGAAGCCAAAACAGGTCTCAAAAGGAGATCTCTGTATAGAAGAATGTTTAGCTCGGTTGTAAGCATGTTGCACATAACATAAGTGTTCATCCCAAAGCCTGAGATGCTTGCTGCAATAGCCTCTAAGCAACTGGATCACTATCTTGTTGACTACTTCTGTTTGGCCATCTGTTTGTGGATGAAAAGCTGTGCTCTTCTTCAGCCTGGTGTCCATCAATTCCCACAAACTTGACCAAAATTTCCCAACAAATCGGGCATCTCAATCAGATATAATGGAAGTGGGTAATCCAAAATGAACCCATACATGCTGAAAGAACAACTTTGCAGTTTGTTCAGTTGTAATCTGTTTGTTACAAGGTATTAAAATACACATTTTGCTGAACCTATCCACAACAACATATAAGTAGTCATGACCTTTCTTAGATTTAGGCAGTCCTCTATCAAAGTCCATGGAAACACTTTCCCAAGGATGAGAAGGAACTGGTAGTGGAGTGTACAAGCCTAGTTTTCTATTGCTGGGCTTGCTTTTAGCACACATGGTACACCCTCTTACCTATCTAGAAACTGTCTCATTCATTTTTGGCCAATAACAAAATCTTTGCAGCTGTGCAACTGTTTTACTTACACCAAAGTGACTTGACATTAGAGAAGTGTGTGTCTCTCAAATTATCTTTACTCTTTCAGTTTGTGGAATGCATAGCTTCCCAAAATGATACAAGAGCTAGTCCTTAACATGATAATCCAATTCTTCTACTTGTTTGCCATGACTTAAAGTTGCATATACATCTTTAAAATCTATATCTTGAGCATACTGTTCAATGTAGCTTTCATGCAATACTGAATTATGCTTAAGTATAGTGGATGCATTTATGATTGGTCTAGACAACATATTTGCAACTTTATTGTGTATGCCCTTTTTATACCTGATGACTAGATGAAATTGTTGTAGAAAACCCATCCATCTATAATGTCTTGATTGCTGCAACTTAGTTTGGGAGTGTAAATATTGAAGTGGTTGATGATCAGTATGTATAACTGTCTCTTTGCCCATTAAGTAATGTTTCCACTTTTTCACACTCTGTACTAATGCATACAATTCTTTATCATATGTGGGATAGTTAACTACTGCAGAATTAAATGTCTCAGAATGATAACATATGGGTTTACCATGCTGCATCAACACTGCTCCCATGGCATAGTCACTGGCATCTGTTTCAATCTCAAATGGTCTTTGAAGATCGAGCAGTGCTAGTACTGGTGCTGTACTAATCTTTTCTTTCAAGGTGTCGAAGGCTTTTTGCTGTTTGCCTCCCCACTGAAACACCTTGTTCAATCCTGTTAAAGCATGTAAGGGAGCTGCAATTAAGGAAAAGTTAGAAATAAACTTTCTCCAATACTGTGCTGCTCCTAAGAAGCTTCTAACTTCTGTAGCAGATTTGGGTTTAGGCCAGTTTACAATGACTGCAACCTTAGAGGGATCTATCTTCAATTCACCACCCCCTACAATATGACCCAAATAATTCAAAGATGTTTTGCCAAATTCACATTTTGAGAGCTTAACATAAAGATTTCTCTTTTCAAAAAATCTAGAGTCTGCTTAACATGCTTTAAATGTTCTTCCCATGTTTTACTGAATATAAGAATGTCATCCAAATATATAATGACAAAATCATCAAGAAAAGGTCTGAGTACATCATTCATTACTCTCATGAAAGTAGCAGGAGCATTAGTTAAGCCAAAAGGCATAACCAACCACTCATACAATCCCTGCTTTGTTTTGAAAGCAATCTTCCATGCATCTTGCTCTGCAACTCTGACCTGATGATAGCCACTATGCAAGTGCAACTTTGGAAAAATAAACAACTTCCTTTAATATATCCAATAGATCATCTATGTGAGGAAGGGGATAACGATTTGTGATCGTTACCTTATTCAGTGCTCGGTAATCAATGCACATTCTCCATGAGCCATCTTTCTTTCTCACCAAGACAATTGGAGACCCACATGGTGATGTGCTAGGTCTGATGAACCCCTTCTCAAGTAGCTCCTGTACCTGCTTCTTGATTTCTGCATTCTCTAAAGCAGACAACCTGTACATTCCGATGTTAGGCAATGGAGCATCTTGCTGCAAATTAATATCATGTACTATTTCCTTTTTGGGTGGCAGACCTTTAGGTTCTTGAAACAATATATCATATTCTGAAACAACTTTTTCTAAATCAGCTTGCTGTTTAGCATCACAACCCTCAAATACATTGGTTTTATCAGGTTTCTTTTCCTTTACAACCATAAGTAAAAATTGTTTGCACGAATTTACAATTCTTTTCATCTGCCTTGAGTTTATGAGAGTATAATTATTCTTGAGTTTATGAGCTCTTACAATATATTCGATTCCATCTTTAGCGAGTTGATACTTGTTCTCAGCTCTATAGAAAATAGCTTTTGTATCACACAAGTAAGGACTTCCTAAAACAATTCCACATATATCCAGAGGAATTATATCTAACTCAACCTCATCTACAAATGCTGACCTAAAAGAAAACCTAAGTTTACATTGTCTAGTCACTTGTCGCTGTGCTTTATCACATAACCAACCTAATGGATATGGCTTTTTGTGAGGTGTGGTTAGTAATCCCAACTTCTTTACAATTGCTTTAGAAATTAAATTTACTTGTGAGCCACTATCAAACAAAGTATCAATTTTTTGATGCTTGGAAATAACTCGAATATGAAAAATCTCATGTCTTTTCCTCTCATTTTCTTCATTGTCAGTAGATTGTGCAGAATTACTAGTAGATGCTTCAAAATTTTTACCTTTTATACTTGTGGCTGCGATTGTTGTTTCATCTCTTGAGTTTGACCTCAAATCCTTTTCAATAGCTGTGACAGTCGTCTTCTTCTTGCCCTCGAATTTCTTGGGTCTCAGCTCCGAATGCAGGATCCAACAGTGTTCATCATCATGCCCATCCTTCTTACAGTGAGTGCATGAAGACTTGGTCTTTTGTACAATATTAGCCTTCCTCTCTTTCCATTTCTGTTTTCTCTTTTCCTTGCTTTTGCTTGTAGTGGGTTTTGATGATCCCCCAACTTTTGGGTTCACATTCTTTCCTCTAGCCTCTAGATGTGTAACCTAAACATATACCTCATCTATGCTAGTGGGATTAAACATGAGAATAGTGTGCCTTAAGTCGCTGTGTAGACCACCTATATACTTCAGCAGAGTTTCAGGTGAGTCTAAAGAAATTCCTAGAATCAAAGCTCTTTTCCTAAATTCTTGCATGTAACTTTGTACACTTTGCCCTTTTAATTGGCAAAGAGTTTGCCAGCTCATCATGGCTTGCTGCATATAGGGTAGTGGATAGAATTGCTTTTTAATTGCAAAAACAAATTCACTCCAGACAGAAAGAATTTTACCATTTTTCATGTCAGCTTGTGTCCTGCCTTCCCACCATACCAAGGCAGTGCCTCCAAGGCGTAGGCTGGCCAGTTGAATCTTACTCTTGTCTAAATCGATGCTCTGCACTCTGCAATAAACATCAATCTGTCTAATCCAATTATCGAGCTTCTCTGCATTCAGCTCTCCATGATATATCGATAAATCAAATTTAACATCTAATTTAATCAAAGATGTTTCTTTTTGTTTTTAGGGCTACTAGGAGGTGTGGGAAGTTTTTCTTCTTTCCCTTTGCCTTTAGAGTGGTCATGGAGGAGAGATTCTTCTGCTCCTTTATCTTGTTTGGAGTTTGATGAATCTTCAGCTCTACCTTTCTTAAATTCTCTATACATTTCCTCCACCATGGCTTTCATGGTCAGGAAACCATCCATGAACTGGGAGTCTGATTCCAAGGGGTTTTCTTCTGACATTTTCCTCTTAGAGTGGACTCTTCCAATTTCAGGGTTAGCTTCAACCAACTCTCCTTCTCCTAATTTAAGCTTTGATCTAGTTAGCATTCAACAATCAAATCCAACACAAGCTTGTCTAACCTTAGTAATCTAGAGCTCTGATACCACTTGATTTGGAATTTATCTAGGACAAAGAATTAAAGGTATTACAGACTCATGTGCATGGATGTGCCTATGTTACTTTATGCAATGGATCGATAAGATTGCAAAATACATAGACACTGAGGCAGTTAGAGAAAACATAACAGGAAAACATGTAATACAACAAGTTTAATAAGGAGTTCACCCAATGCTCCTGGGCTACGTCTCCTGGTCCAGCTTTTAGTGGTGGCCTCTCTATTATGTTTTCAAAGTAGAGTTTCTTTACAATAGTGAGCTCAACTTGAGTCTCACTCAACAGATATGAATCAGTAGGATTGGAGTACACAGACTCTCCTTACTGGTGCTTGACCTCTATTGGTCATAGTAGTATGAGCCCAATCTGAAACTCATACATGACAGGCCTATGCCGAGGAGCTCGCTTGAACCTCTCAAGCTTTCTCTGGAGTGCACAGACTCTCTGACTCTCTCTGGCTCTGTCTGGCTCGATGCTGCCTTCAGGTCAGCTCGACTTCTTCTCTCTGTTCTCTGCTCTTAGCTTTCTGCGTCTAACTAACTCCTCTGTGTGTGTGTGTGTCTCTGCTTCTGTCAGTTCATGGCTTTAAAGCCAGTCTGCTTTCTGTCGGTTCGTTTCCGCTTCCTAGCGTTCTGGTTTTCTTGCCTCTGTTCGTTCGAACTCCCCTGTTTTGCATCATCATCACTGGGTAACGCTTCACAGGGAGGTGGCTGGCTATTCTGCAACGGGTGAGTGTGTCAGATTCCTTGGACACATTTGAACGACCGTTATTTATGTTTGCTCCAAGATGCCCGCGAAACACGAATCCTCTGCCAACTCATCATCCATGTTGGACTTCAAATCCCATGTAATCTTGCTTTATAACCTTGTCAAATCCGGTCATTTATCAGGACGCACCTTCGCCGTTGATCTGGGCCCCCCAGATCCTACGGTCGTCGTTCATATCATGCAGGTAAATAGCATGACGTTTACTTGTCCGATGTGAGCGATTTTCTCTCTCTTCCGCCAGATGCGTGTCACTTAATGTGTGGCATCGGGCGGGACTTGGTCGAAACTGCTTACCGCCTCGAGGCCTTCCGATATCCTGCCGGTTTTGTGGAATCCACGGAACCAAATTAATTACTTTTCCGCATTTCATAGCCATTTCGGGTCCGGGCACTTCGGGGCTTTCCTTCACTGAGGGGGACACCCTTCGATATGCGATTAGCGTCAGAAACCACCCCCGTTTCTTGAATTAGCCTCTGGTTTTGCCAATTTGCGCCAGCGCGCGTTACCATGGGCCAACGGTCTGCGCGCTCGACCGAGGGTCCTCGTTGCTCCGCGCTGATCACAATTGCAACTGTCACGAGGATTCCTTCTGATAGTGTGATCTTTCTAAGACTTGAATCTGTTTGGCATAATTTGAACGAGTCTATGAAAACTTAGAGAGTGTTTAGGATCCAATTTGGATCAGCTAAAGGGCACAACATTGAAGAAGAATAGTGAGCTTGAAGAATGGAGGATTAGGAGTGCAAGGTCAACTATCAAGCTATTTAGTATTGAGGAGCAGTTAAAACACTTGAGAGGGCAACAATAGACTAATGTTATCAGAACCGAACCGGTCATCGAATTGGTAAACCCCCCAGGCCAGGAACCAGACCGAAAGTGGTAAAAAAACTAGACCAAAAAGTTGGTTAACCAAAAACACATAAAATATTCAAATTTTAAAGAAAACCACATATCATGTGCATCCATCTTAATCCAAACCATTATACACAAACAAGCGAAAGTTCTCATTAATAGAGCATGTAAGGGTGCACATAACCAAAATAACACCGACTGTAATCCATCTACGAACCAAAAATACATCAAAAAACAAGACTTAGATGGCCTCTAGCATCTAAAAATTATTATGCTACAACAAATACCTACATATCATCAAAATCTTTGCCTATATTGGGATCTTCGTCATCAATATCACGCTCGAAGCATTAAAATAAGATAAAAAATGTTTAGCATGTCAATTCAAGATTTTTTTGAGTGATGGGTACATTTTTAGTAGGATCATGATAGAGGAGTTCAACAATCAATGCCACTAACATCAAGGTACATAGAGGGATTGTTGCTCTTGATTAAATGCTAGTTTGATACCCTCATACATGATTAGATCCAACGGAAACATTGCAATTCTACCAATCTTGAAATCCTAAAAAATTGTTAAGTTTGTAGGAGAGTAGAAGTGCGAGTAACAAGCAACCTTGCACATTATTGCTCAACCCACATAGGGAGAAGATGATGGATGGAAGGTACGAGGAAGCAAGGATACAAGGTTGCAGGATGTTTGAGCAAAATAGCAAGTATATCGGGATGCAAAAAAAGAGTTGGAGCTTTGGCGTAGTGGCATCTCAATTATAATCAAAGTAGTGCAACATCTTGGTGGTCTGTTTTAGGGGTTGTTGATGACCGGTGGGAGAGACTCTTTGGGAAGTCAGAGACTTTAGAGGTGTACCCTATCAAATGGGAAACTTATGAGGAGTATTCATACATTGGGGATGATAGATTACCTATTTGGCAGTGGGATCCAGGTGGATTATTCCCTTGTATGGCAAGGCTTGACCAAGCAGGGGAGCACAATTGGAAGGCAGGAGGTATGAGAATCGATCGTGTCCTATTGATTCAACAAGAGTCTAGCAGAGCATTCTTCAAATTCATTTGGGAACCACGATTTAGTCTTGGCATGTAGATTCTAGATTCCATTTCAATGATGCAAGAAGGATTCTTCAGATTCATTTGGGATCCTGGTATTGAAATTAGAATTGATTGGGAAGGTCGAGCAACTTTGGGAAGGGAGAACTTTAATGTCCCTTTTTTTCGAGCATTAGGAATAGAGTCTAGCTTAGTAGCCTAGCTATTCACATAGGCCACATATTAAAAAGTAATGATGTAATATCTGGGAATTAATTAATTAAAAAGTGACTAAGGAAAAATAATATTATAAGTAACTTCAATAAAAGAAGAAAACGACCCATTGTATTCACATGACCCATGGTATTTACTATTTACCCGTGGTATTCCAATAGTCCATGACTATGAAAGGAGATGAGAGCTCACTCCTTAGGTAGACATTTGGATTATTGTTTTCTGGTTGTTGAGTTGAGCTCTTGGAGCTTGTTTGGGTGAGAGCCCATATTATGTAGAATGTTAGTTTCGGTGGTAAGTGATCCACCCTAGCCGATCCAATGAGGGGTTCCAGTATTGAGACATATACTCTAGCCACTCGAAAAGGGAGGGATCAAATCGGATCCACTCATCGGGCTTAACATTTAGATTGTGAGGAGAGGTTAATTAGATCACTTGCAGGTGCATAACATTGGAGGAGCTATTGTTAGCAATACATATATCTTGTTGGTGTTTTAACAGGTCCTCAAAACTATATTTGGCATGTATTTCTAGATCCATATTGGATATAATAAGACGAGTTTTTGTTGTTATTTCTCGTGTTAACTTCGAGTTGCAGTTTCTGGGTTATACATAACAAAATTTGTTTGTTGTGTTGATAATTTAATGGTGCAAATCATGCAATTTGATTGGGTCTTAAATAAAGAAATTTATGGTGTAATTTTTTGTCGCAAAGTTCTGGCAAAATTTGTCGAATTATTTTTGGGGATATTGCAGTTGGAGTGCAGTTGGCTCCAACTGTGAGACATGTTTTTTCACTCGGAGGGATGTGAGAACCCCAGAATCTACCACTTGTCAATCTACCACCTGTCACTTGAAAGCTCACTCATTACAATATCAGTACCAACGAGAGATTCAGATCGAGGTCCTTCCCCTCCCCTAACATAGCAGTAACTTAAAATGAAGTAACAACGAATCGAGGAAATGAAATAACAATAAAGTAAAGCAAACTAACTAATAAAAGTAAATGACCACAACAATAAATGGAAATCATGCAAGAAAAGTTGAAACTACCTAAGTCAGAAAAGCGCCCTTAATAGCACTAGATATTACCTTCAAAGTACAATTTTCTAGCTTGCCCATTCACGGGCAATGGTAGCCTCTCGCCATCTAGATGGCCAATGTAGAATGAATTTTCACTTGCAATCTCAACAATATTGTAAGGGCCTAACCACAAACTTTCAAATTTACCTTGTTTTTTGGGTTTTTGCCCCTTTTGTTCCAAAGCAATACGAAGTCTCCAATATGGAAATCTCTTCTTCGAGCCTTGTTGTCAAATTTTGTTTTGGTAGATTCTTTTGCCTTTGAAGAGGTGGTCATATGCCATTCTTATATTTTTATCCAATTCAATAAACAGTGACATTCTTTCTTACATGGCATCATCGTCAATAGAAACATGCTACAACAATTTGTATACTGGAATCTTTAAATGAGCAGGCAATGTCATATGCATTACATATACTAGGTCAAAATAGCTTTTACTAGTAGAATCTTTCTTAGTTATACGATTTGCCCAAAGAGCATATTTAATTTGAGAATCCTATTTCTTTTTATTATCACCTACGATCTTTTTGATGATGTTCATTAGATTTTTATTACTAGACTTAGTAAGGCCATTACCTTGAGGCTAATAATTTGAAGAATGAGATAAAGTAATGCCATAGTTAAAACAAAAAGATGAAAACTTAAAGGAACTAAAAGCCTTGGCGTTATCAATTATAATTTTTAGAGGGACATTGAAACGTGTTACGATTTTATCTTCTAGGAAATTGATGACAATATTGTTAGGGGCCTTTATGGTAGGTATAGCTTCTACCCACCTAGTGAAATAATCTATGGCGGTTAGGATCCGTTTATGACCATTGCTTGAATTCTCAATAAACTCACCTATAAAGTCTAGGCCCCATTGTTGGAATGGTGCCTCTACTACCACATGTGGCAATGGGAAGGTAACCAACTTATGTTTTCTCGTGAAAAATTGGCATGGTTGACATTCTCTGACGAAACAATGAACATCAGTAAGGATAAATGGCTAGTAGTAACCACCTCTAAGGATCTTATGCACGGTAGTTCTAGCAGTGTGATGCCCACCGCATGAGTCTTTATGAAATTATCTGATTAGGGCTTGGGATTCTTCCAAGTTTACACATCATAAGATTAACCCATCGAGATTTCTCCATCCTAAACCCTTATCCATGAAGCAATGTTTGGAGGCCTTTAGCCTCAATGATCTGTGTTTATGCTTGGGAAGATCTCTGGCACTAGTCAAGTGTTTGAGGTAATATATGATGTCTCTATACCATGCGGAATCCTCTAACTCTTGGACAATGGCATATGCCTCTTCATTCAAACCTAAGGCTTTCTCGTTGCCTTTGGCGAATCCCCACCATTTAATCACTTTAGTTGGTTTTATTTCTAGATAATATTCTTAAATCTTGCCACTCACTTTCCTCGAGTCCCCAGACAATCTTGCTGAGACAAGATATCCTTTATTGTGGAATGGGGGATGAATGCTGCAATTCTAGAGTAGCCTCTGTACGTGCGGAAATACTTGCATGATTTTACTAAGGCATTAGCCAGTTTCTCCATAATAGCGTAATTCAACTCAGCCAGATGATGGCCTTGAGATAATGAATATTTACTCACTTCCCTTCTTTCCATGTTGCTATGACTTGATCCCTAGATAACTTGAGCTCTGCTTGTTGGGATTTGGTGAGGTTAGGATTGAGAAAGATCTTCTGTGTGGGTGAGATAAAAAACAGTCTTCTCTTATCTCTGAGGGCTTTGAGTGTCCAGAAATGAAGAAAGAGCATGGAGTTGGGGCCCATCCATGTGTGCTCAAGGATGAGGTCCTTCATATTTAGAGTGTCATGAAGGAAAGAGGTGCCTAGCTATAAGGGGCCATGGGTTCTCTCAGATTGAGCTCCTAGGTATAGTGGAGGTGTTCCTCGTTCAACTTTTCTTGTACCACCCCTTCGACCACAAGTAGGGGAGGTTGCTCCCTTTTCCACACCACTTCAACCCAAAGTGTTTTTGGTTGTATTTTTGTCTCTTGTTTAAAAATGGCAAGCTATGATTTCATTTTTCCTGTAAATTTTTAATGATTAGAATTTCTTTTTGGAGTGCGTTAACCACTAAATTTTCCCTTGCAAATTTGGAGGGTTAAAGACAAATACGTTTTATTAGGCTAAAGGTTCATAGACAGATACCAATACAGGTTAGTGGTTGGTTCCTAGGGAGACTAGTTATAGGATTGATTCAATGATAGTTCAGACACAGTTCTACATAGATTAGAGAGAGTTGCTATTTTAAGCAGATCCCCTACTTTGTAGATGAAGTTCCATGGATGGTACAACAATGTTGAGCACATATTCAAAGTCCTTATGAATCTAGATTCTAGTGAGGCTTTTTCGGGTGACATGCTTGACACTTCCTATTTTTAGCAGGTTTTGGCCAAAGACTCGTGTCGCTGCAAAATCTAGTAGGCCTTATGGAGGAGTACCTTACAAGGCAAAAACTAGACCAAGAGACAATAATAAGGTAGTATCCCACTGTCAGCACAGCTACTACCCCCTGCTCTTTATGGATTTTCACCAATAAGAGGAGTCCCGATATATAGGTCACCTAAGAGATGTTCTATGCTTAAAGGTATAAGGCGACTAAAAGGATTTTAAGGGAGGACTCACTTAAGGACAAGGCTCAAGTGATGAAGAAGAGGCAAAGCGCTTCCCTTAGAGAAGCCAAAATAGGGCACACCAGAATTAGGGTTCAAGCAATAACGTTGGAAAAAGGAATGTCCCAAGGTCAAGGTGTAAAGAAAAGGTTTCCAATAATGAGTATTATCAAGGCAAAGGTACATGAAACCTTCAACAAGTCTTCAAGTTGAAGCTGTAACAAAATTAGGGTTTTATCCTTGGGATAACCACTAGAGCAAGATAAATTATGGGTGAAAATGGAAAGAATGACCACCAAGGGGAAAGATTTTGAGCCAACCACTACAACCCTTGATGTTGAGAGTTTCCAAGACTAAAAATTCCCCTTCCTAGATAATTCACACGTAGCCCTAATTGGGCCAAATTAGAGAAAGAGGGAGAAAGAATTAATTTATGGATTAAAGATGATTTGATCACCAACTAGACAAGGTCAGTGCCTAGTCCTTGGGTGGATGCAGTCTATGATTCTTAAGATAAGCTATAACTTTCAAAGAAGTAAGGATGTTTGATGCCGTAACACAAACCCTAACTATTGCCTTTGAGAGGGATCAAGGTCTCTTGAAAGAGTCGTAATCAAGATTCACCAAGGGGTTTGCCATTCATACATCATACATGAGTAATGCATACAATAATGAGACCTAGTTTCTACGCAATTGATTTTCAACAAATTAGGGCACAATAGAAAAACCCTAGATCATCTTCAATAAATAAACTCACTTACAAGACAATATGCATGAACAATCCTTTATTGATCCAAGACAACTTCTCTAAAGTCAAGAAAGTAGCTCTAATGAACAAGCGTACTTCATAGATCACATCTTCACCAAGAAACAATAAGGTCAAAATCTCTCTAAGGAGGGTCGAAATAGTCCAAACACTAGTTTGTTTATACTTAAAATATATTTGTATGCAAAATACACAATGAATTGTAAATAATATATATTGATAGAATGAATGGTTGATTGTTTTTTTTCTTGTGGTTCACTGTATCAGAGATCGATACTAGCTACATTCACGAAAAAGCCACCCGTGTCTAGGTGAGCTGGTTATCTTTGATGTAGAAATTACTCCCAAGGAGTGAGCATGTCAATCTCGGTGGGAAGGATAAGAGCAACTCCTCGCTACCACCCGAACTACACCCACTTGACATGAATGGTTGATTGTTACAATGAGGGGCCCCGTTATAAATGTTTAAGAATGTAACTAGTGTCGGTCTTCATAATTGTATTTGAGTCATGATGTAATTGTCAAAAAGAAAGAAAAATAATTTTTATAATAAAAGAAAATTGACTTATCAAAGCATGTGTTTCATGCGTGGGTCAATAGTCAACATGTCAAAAGCACCCATTGTGTGCTCTAGAGTTTGTGTCTTAGTCAATGTCATGATATATAAGACCCTTCTTGGGCTCCTTAAAGTCAAGAAAGAAAATTATTTTAGGTGTCTTGTCTGTCCTCCACCAAGTCGACTTCCTCACTTAACAAGTCAGCCTTAAACACTCTGTCAAGCCGGCCTTATAATGAAGACACAACCACTATATATATAGCCATGCTACTCGACCTGTTTTGGAGGTATTCAATTCATGAAGTCAATTTGCAATAGCAAGTGCGAAGGTGTCTAAGAACGAAGTTGTTTATCATCACAAGGAAAGAGTTATCATTAGATAAGAAAGAGATATTTGGGAGCCGAGATTCTGCCACATGTGTGAAAGAAATTGAGACCTATTACAGGGCCGAAGGTACAAACCGAGTCTCAGAAGTGCAAAGCTGACCAAAATTCTTGGAGGAGCAGACTTATGTTGACTTGAAGGAAGAAGCTCATTACATGGACGCTGACTTGGTGGATGGAGGGAATCTATGTTTTTGTCAAAAGGGTTTTGGTTGTCTCAATCTGATTTGAATCTACTAGTGGAAGAGTTTGACTGGGTTTTTCCCTTCATAGGGGCTTTGCCTTGGCTGAGTGCCTACATCTTGTGTCCTCTTTTGTTTTTGCTTCATTGATTGACATTAGTCTTGATGATAAGAACAAGATAATTTGAAAGAAGAACTAATAAGTGAATATCGCAAGACAATGTCATATTAAGAGAAATCAATTCAAGAAAACCCTAAAGTTGTTGCCCTAATGAATTTCTCAACATGGTATTAGAGCTAAGGACAATGATTTGAGGTAGCTAGAAGATCATTCTTGTGCAAAAAGAACTAGAATTTCAAGCCTTGTCATGAAGGACAAGCATCTCTAAAGGAGGAACAAATTGAAATAAGTCAATTATGGGCATATCCCTGTGACAACTCTGTAGGCCTGAACTAAAAGAACAAAAGCATCTAAAGAAAGCACCGATGACACCATTTTGGAAATTCGAGAGGCTAAGAATATAGTTTATTCCAGGCCGAGTCTTTTGATAGAGAGAGCGAAGCTCTGTGCTCAAATGTTAGGGTTTGAAATCACTTCAAAAGGAATCCAAACTTTCTGTGAGATCCAAAGTTACAGAGGCCTGTGCATACTTGTGAGTGACCAAAATATATCTCAAAGTATGAAAAAGGAGCCCTCACGGAAAGCAATAAAGAACACTTGTCAAAGAAATCCAAGACCGAACCATTAGGCCATATCTTGAAGACCTGTCACCAAACTACAGCTAAAAGCCGAGACGCCTAGAATACAGGCTACAAACCTATGGACTATATATATAAGAAGTCTGAACCTGAACAGAGATATAAAATCCGACTTTTTGGTGATCCTTCAAGCCTCCTTCAGTGATAAATTATAACATCCAAAGAAATTCTTTTGAGCATTCCTATAAACTAAGAATCATATATCGTCAATGGTTGGTGAAGCTTAGGAGTTGAAGATTGCTAAAGTGAACTTAGTCTACAATCTTGGAAAGCAGATCAGCCTAAAGTCTTCATCAAATAGAAGTAAGTATTCACATTACTCTTTGTGTTTTAGTTATCTAATAAATTATCTTTAGTTTGCAAGAAAAGGGAAACAAGCTTAAGGGAATATCAATCTTTCAAAGGTATGTAACCTTGGGGTAAGTAAAGCATGTTCATTTGTATGAAATGTTTTTAGGGTTTAGGTGCTTCTAAGGTTTGTATGTTTTCATCATAATAAAGAATGTTAATATCTAAGGATTATAAATCCTAGATAAAATACATAGAAAACCTCATCCAAAATTCTCTTGTTCCCTCTAAGGAACCCTAATCCATGTTATTTAGGGTTTGTAGGAATGTAATAATCTTTAATGAAGATAGGGTTTGTAGGAACTCAAAGGTTTGTACTCAAAGTCCCTTGAAATTCATTCTCTAAGAGGTAATAAAAAATCCTAGATAAATAGCATGCTTTTGTATTTGTATATTTTGGTGTGTTTATCAAATAATTATTGCAGGTATATATTAAAATAGAGACTTGGTAAATTGAGTTGGTGTAATGTTCCTAAATAGGAAATTAAGTGATAAACAAAGCAAGCAAACAATCCAACAATTAGAAATGCGAAATACACATCAGGCACCCATGAAAATGTTGGAAATAGAGAAATGCTGAGCCATTTTATTAAATCATCGAGGGCAAATACAACAATGAATGGAATGGTGCACTTGGGCTTGTCTTTAAGGACAAGCATGACAAAACCCAGGTGAGCAAATGCTGATCTGAAGGCTACCCAACTGTTGCACTAGAACTGATTTGCGCTGCCCAGAAACTGCACTGTTTGCTGGAACAAAATGGCTGGAATCACTGCTTCCCGTGCTCAGAAAATTATAAAACTTTTCAACTCTCGGATCCTCAGCAAAAACCCACCAAAACCCAGGAAGGGTTTGGCCTAGTTCAGACTTTTGAAATTCGATCCCCAAGGAGTTCGTCCTCTGCTGAAACTGGCAAACTCAGCCAACCTAAATGAAGCTGGGAAAGCTCTCCAAAACTGCTCCAAATCCCTGGGATGAGACCTCCTATGAATTTCCTTCCTCCCCAACTGTGATTCCGGTGCTGTGGCTCTTTCTCTTAAGACCCATGTGATGCCCAGACTAGCCCTCTGCAATTCCCTCCAAGGCTGGTTTTCACACTGCCTGTTTGCTGCACCCACCTGCTCCAAAACTCCTCCCAAGTGTTGATCTCCTAATGTCCTCCAACTCTCCTGGTTCCTTCGACTAGTGCTGGCCCGATGAAGCTCTGTCCACCACTGCGTGTTCCCTTCTCTGCTGGCCCAAAAATACACATTGCTTGATGGTGGTTGAATGTGCTGGATATGGATACTCCTTGGTGCTCCTAAAGATGCTATGAAATTGCCTTCCTAGGGTGGCACTCAAAGTCCCCCCAAGGTAAGGTTGAATTTCCTGCTTGAGAGATTCGTGGCTAAGCAGCCAGTTGACTCGGCTAAGCAGCTCGAGCAAACAGTCAAGTGATTTTCGAAATGCAAGGATGAATGATGCCCAAGGGAGGAGCTCTTCCTCCTTATGACTTCGTGGGCCTCCATTTGCCTAATGTGGGCCCCTCCAATAACCATACGAATTCCCTCCAAGGCAATTTGAATTTCCCAATACGCTTTCCCATGTGAGTGGCCCCCACTTTCCACTAGCAAAATAATTTGGCCGTATTTCTCCTAAGTTCCTAAGTCGAAACTGCTTGGGTCCTTTAACCTAGCAAAAATTGTACAAAATTGTGGAGAGACAAAACCTGTTACAAATTCTTTTGGGAAGGGACATGACAATCCTCCCCTCCCAAATGTTGCTTGCCCTCAAGCAACTTAAGAGATGGGTGCTCCAGAATGTGCTCACCCTCCTAGGTGGCGTCCTCATCTTGCAAGTTCTTTTAGCGTACCCAAAACTCCTTGATGGTCCTGCTCCTCAACTTCCTCTCCAAAATGGTCTCAGGCTCCAAAACTAAATGGCCTTCATCATCCAATGAAGGTAACTCTACTGCTGTTGTCACCTGTTGTCCCAACACCTTTTTAAGGCATGAGACATGGAATATGTTGTGAATCTTTCTCCCCGGAGGTAGCTCCAACTCGTAGGCCACCTCCCCAACTCGCCTGACTACTTTGTATGGCCCATAAAAACGGGGTTGTAGCTTCTCGGCCCCCTTCTGCTTCAGTGTGGATTGCCTATATTACTGTAACCGAAGATACACCAAATCCCCCTCCTTGAAATGTCTCTCGGTGCAGTGCTGATCTATGTACACCTTCTACTGGTTCTACCCTATCACTAAGTTATCCTTGAGAGCCTTGATGATGTCTTGGCTCTCTTGGATCCAATCTTTGGCCTTTGGGGCCCGACTATCTCCAAAAACAATGTCAGCAAAAGATAATGCATCATAACCATACAAGGTACATAAAGGAGTGATACCGATGGGCATGTTATGGGTGTTGTTGTAGCAATACTCACCTAAATGCAGCCACCGAATCTAAGGCCTCTGCTGCCTAGTCACATAGTTCCTCAGGTACCCCTCCAGCCACTGATTAACTCGCTCGGTCTGGCCATTTGTCTGGGGGTGGTAACTCGTGCTAGGGGTGAGCTCGGTACCAACCAACCTGAAGAGCTCCTGCTAGAAGCCTCCCATGAACCTGCTATCCCTGTCACTCACGATGTTCTTAGGAAGCCCGTGTAACCGGAAGATCTCCCTAAAGAACAACTCTGCAACCTGTGAAGCTGAATATCTGGTAGGGATGGCAAAAAAGTGGGCATACTTGGTCAATCGGTTGACCACTACATAAATGCAGTCCTTGCCCTGTACTGTGGGGAGCCCTGTGATGAAGTCCATGGAGATACTCTCCCATTTCCCCTCGGGGATGGGGAGCGGCTGTAATAATCCTGCAAGATGAATCAACTCCCCTTTGTTCCTCTGACATGCCTCACACTCCTGTACGTGCCTCAACATGCCCCCCTTGAGGCCCTTCCATGTGAAGCACTCCCTGACTGCCATGTACGTTTTCCTGAACCCCTGGTGCCCTGACAATGGTGAGTCATGTGCTGCCTGGAGCACTCTCTCCCTCAACTGCGAGTTGGGAACCAGAAATATGCGCCCCTTGTAGTAGATGACCTCATCCATCACTCGGTAGTGCTCATCTGCGTGGGTACCCTCCAGAATCTCGCATGCCCTCCTGTCCTTAGAATACTCCACCAATAATTGGGCCTTCCAATCATGGTAGATGCTCATGAGTGATAGGCCTGCGGGTCTCTGGGATAGGGCCTCAGCCACCACGTTATGTTTCCCCTGCACATACTTTATGTTGAAATCATAGGCCTGCACCTTTCTGACCCATCTCTGCTCTCTGTCGTTGAGGCCCTGCTGCCCCATGAAGTGACGAAGACTGTTGTGATCAGTCTTCACTCGAAACCTGTTAGCCACCAAATACTGTCGGAACTTGGCCAAGGCATGCATAATGGCCAGCATATCCTTGTCATATATAGAATATGACCTCTCATGGGGTAAGAGCTTCCGACTCTCGAAAGCAATGGGGTGCCCATCCTGGGATAGTACTGCTCCAACTCCCTCCCCAGATGCATCACACTCCATGGTGAAGGGTTGGGAGAACTTTGGAAGTGCCAAAACTGGACAACTACTCATCACCTCCTTGAGGCGGTCAAAAGAGGCCTGTGCCCCATCTGTCCATGCGAAAGCCCCTGTCTTGATCAAATATGTGAGGGGAGCTGCCAACTGCGAAAACCCCTTGATGAACTTTCGGTAATAGGTGCAGATGCCCAAGAAGCCCCTCAACGCTGTCACATCTCTGGGTATTGGCCAATCACGGATAACTCGTATCTTCTCCTCATGGACCTTCACCCCATCTGCGCCAATGATATGCCCCAAGTAGAGCATCTCGGTCAGGCCAAACTCACACTTGGACAACTTGGCATAGAACTGCTGCTCCTCCAAAATATGCAACACCTCCTCCAAGTGCTGGAGATGCTCCTCCCAAGTCTTGTTGTAAATCAAGATGTCGTCAAAGAAAACCAACACAAACCTCCTTAATTGCCTTCGGAACACATGGTTCATACACAACTGAAAGGTAGTCGGGGCGTTGGTCAACCCAAATGGCATGACCAAGAAATCGAAGTGCCCATAATGGCACCGAAACGCTGTCTTGAGGATGTCTTGATCCATCACCCTAATCTGGTGGTACCCCAAATGTAGATCTATCTTAGAGAAGTACTTGCCTCCTCTAAGCTCAGCCATCAACTCTTCGATGCGGGGGATGGGGTATCGGTTCTTTAATGTCTTCCTGTTGAGGGCCCTGTAGTCAATGCACATGCACAAGGTTCCATCCTTCTTCTTCACCAACACCACTGAAGAAACAAAAGGACTGGAACTCAGCCTGATGTGGTCCAATGCCAATAGTTCCTTGATGGCCCTCTCAATCTCGGCCTTATATGCCTTAGGATTCCTATAAGGGGTAGTGATCATCGCTTGCACACTCGGCTCTAGCTCGATGGTGTGCTCGAATCCCCTATGTGGTGGCTACCTTGGTGGGATATCTCCAAATACCACTGAGTACCTGTCCAACAAGGCCTATATGTCTGGAGGTGGTCGCTGGGCCTGTCCTCCGACCTTTGAAACCCTTAGCTCCACTGCCCATGCTATGTCCCCATGTCGCAGATCTGCCTCCATCGTATGCGCTGAGACCGTCTGTGGTGGGTATGAATGCATGCCTGTAAGGACCATTGATTTGCCATCCGGCCCGGTGAACTCCATCTCCAGTTTCTTCCAATCAGTAGTAACTCGCCTGAGGGAGTACAATCACTGGACACCCATCACCCCGTTGGTTTCTGGCACATCGACCACAAATAAATGGTCCGTCATAGAGTAGTTCCCCATAACTACTATCAAAGCGGGCACATGCCGAGTGCACTACATGGTACGATCACCTGGTACCAAGACTGAAAAGCCCTCCAACTCGGTCGTGGTGAGGCCCCTCCTCTGAACCAACTGGGTATCTATGAAGTTGTGGATAGCCTCATTGTCAACTAAGACCAACACTCGTTGCCCCTGTATGGTGCCTCTGATCCTCAGTGTCAGAAATTTGGGGAGCCCACATAAAGAAGCAAGGACTCCCCGGATGGGGCAAAGGATGCCCCTCCCTGTGGAGGTGGTGGTGGTGGTCCCCTCTTTGCCGGACTCTCACCGTCTCCCATACTGCACTACTACCTCACCCCATCCTCCTGGTGACTATTTGAAAAGACCTCAATGTAATGTGCTTTGCCAGCAGTGCACCGATGGCCTGGTGCCTAGGGCTCTTGACAAGTAAAGCACAACTTCCTCCTCCTGAGGTCCTTCCATGTCTGATCATCCAGCTGCTCCCGTCCCTAGTGGTTCTCTGAGGTGGGGGTCTAGTGTCATGCCCCTTTTGGGGAAAAGGTGCTCGTGTCTTAGGGATGGCCCCCTGCAAATCTCTGGTGCACATGACTGCTTCCTGCAACGTGGAGGGTCTGCATGACTTCACCAGTCCACGCAGGGGCTCAAGTAAGCCCTCTATGAAGGTGTATACCCTCCGAGCATCTGATAGGTCTGACACCATCACTGAAACTCTCAGAAACTCTGAGATGTACTACTCTGGGTTGCCTGTTTGGCGAAGTTGGGTTAGCTCCCTGAAATGAGCCTCCAGATCCCGTTGGTTAAAGCTCTACACCACCCTCCTGCTGAAATCCTCATATGAAGCCACATTGGCATGCCGTAGGGTGGCCAAGCCATGAAACCACCAGTCGTGGGCTTCCCCTCCATGTGCAGTGTGGCCATCTTGATGGCTTCCAGCTTTGTCATCCGGTTAAGCTGGAAATACGTGTCCATCTTCTCAACCCAGGCCTGAGCAGTGCACTTGGCAGTGCCATCGAATGTAGGGAAGTACATCCTCCCTATTATCCTCTGCAACTCATAGCTTTGCATGCCCTATCCTCCATAACCCTTGCTCTTCTCATTCTGCTTGAGCTTGCAGAAATCTCTGAAAGAGAGTGCTTCCTTGAATTCTGCACCCGTGTACTGCCATTCTCTAAAGTGTTCTCCCATTTGTGAAGGGTCTTCAGTCCCTGCTAGTTCAACCTGTGCCACAAGCATGAAAGAGGGTAGTGTGGCTCGAGTTGGCCCACTCGCTGATGGATGTTGTGCTGTAGGTGAAGGGTGATCGAATTGTTGAGACGCCCCAGAAGCTTCCCCAAATAAGAATCCCCGAAGGGTGGTTCTCTCCCGGTTCTGCATTTTAATCTCCTCTAGCATCTCTTTCTGCCCCTTTGCTAGATCATTCAAAGCCTTCAAGAGGCTGTCAAAAGCCATCTCCTCCCTGCTCTTGGGCTCTCCCATATCTTCCTCTGCTACTATTGCCTTCCCCCTATCCTCCGTGTCTGGAGTGATCTTTGTTCTCTTTCTCTGCGTCGGTACCTCTGCCTCCTGTATGTAATATTTTGCTGGTCCCCTTCTCTCATAGGAGAAACTCCCCACAGCTGAGCCAAGACCTAGGCTCTGATACCACTATAATGTTCCTAAATAGGAAATTAAGTGATAAACAAAGCAAGCAAACAATCCAGCAATCAGAAATGCGAAATACACATCAGGCATCCATGAAAACGCAGGAAATAGAGAACTGCTTAGCCATTTTATTAAATCATCAAGGGAAAATACAACAACGAATGGAATGGTGCACCTGGGCTTGTCTCTAAAGACAAGCGTGACAAAACCCAGGCGAGTAAATGTTTGATCTAAAGGCTGCCCAACTGCTGCACTAGAACTGATCTTGCACTGCCCAAAAACTGCGCTGTTTGTTGGAACAAAATGGCTGGAATCACTGCTTCCTGTGCTAAGAAAATTATAAAACTTCAGTTCCCGGATCCTCAACAAAAGCCCACCAAAACCTAGGAAGGGTTTGGCGTAGTTCAGACTTCTGAAATTTGACCCCCAAGGAGCCTGTCCTCTGCTGAAACTGGCAAACTCGGCTTCCCTGAATGAAGCTGGGAAAGCTCTCTAAAAATACTCCAAATCCATGGGATGAGACCTCCAATGAATTTCCTTCCTCCCCAACTGTGATTCTGGTGCTGTGGTCCTTTCTCTCAAGACCCATGTGATGCCCAGACTGGCCCTCTGTGCTGTCCTCCAACGCTGGATTTCACACTGCTTGTTTGCTGCACCCACCTGCTCCAAAGCTCCTCCCAAGTGCTGATCTCCTAGTGTCCTCCAACTCTTCTGGTTCCTCCGGCTAGTGCTGGCCCGATGAAGCTCTGTCCACCACTGCATGTTCCCTTCTCTGCTGGCCCAAAAATACGTACTGCTGGATGGTGGCTGAATGTGCTAGCTATGGATACTCCCTGGTGCTCCTCAAGATGCTATGAGACTGCCTTCCTAGGGTGGCGCTCGAAGTCCCCTAAAGGAAAGGTTGAATCTCCTGCCTGAGAGATTTGTGGCTAAGCAGCGAGTTGACTCGGCGAAGCAGCTCGAGCAAATAGTCAAGTGATTTTCGAAATGCAAGGATGAATGATGCCCAAGTGAGGAGCTCTTCCTCCTTATGACTTCGTGGGCCTCCCTTTGCCTCATGTGGGCCCCTCCAACAACCATATGAATTCCCTCCAAGGCAATTCGAATTGCCCAATACGCTTTCCCATGTGGGTGGCCCCCACCTTCCACTAGCAAAATAATCTGGCCGTATTTCTCCTAAGTTCCTAAGTCGAAATTGCTTGGGTCCTTTTTCTTAGCAAAATTTATACAAAATTGTGGAGAGACAAAACCTGTTACAAATTCTTTTGGGAAGGGACATGACAGTTGGATCCTTGGGCACAAGTTGACTCATAAGGAAATGAACCATAAAGACGCCGTCATTGTTTAGAGGGAGCACTTTAATAAAGGAAAACCCTACAAGGTTTGTAAGAGGAGCAACTCAAGGTATGTCTAAAGATCAAAAGATGTGTAGCTAATCTTCTTCATTATAAGATACATTCAATTTGTAATTTTCTTTATATTACTATCTTATGTCTAGGATTTTGAATCATAAAGATTCTTGATAGGGTGATTAATCTCTAGATTGAATCTACCCTTGTCACGTTATCTTGTCATTTGTTCATTTTTGGTAAAATCGCCAACCTTTACAGTTCACAGTAAAACCCTAGCTTTTTGATGCTCAGGGTATGTTGACAAAAATGATGAAACCCCAGTCTACATAGGGTTTGTTGATAAAGTCTAGAACTCAATGATATCCTACTCTCTTGATGTTTAGGATTTTGGTAATGTTATGAAGAAACCCTAGCCTTTTAGGGTTTGTCGATTATATCTAGGTTATATGATGAAACCCTAGATTTTTAGGGTTTGATGTATTAAGATTTATGATAAAACTCTTGAGATAGTCAATGTAAATTCCTAGGAATAAAACTCTAGGCGTATGAGCTGCCGCATATTGAAACCCTAGTTTGGTCAAAATTGTTGTATATCTAATTTTGGAGTTTGATGTTTGTATCTAGGGTTTATGATAAAAACCCTAGTAAGAGATTAATATAAGGTAATAGAACCGTAATATTAATAAAACACTAGATATGAAATGGTAGTATGCTAAATTGATTGTTGATATTCATGATTTAGTTTTATCAATGAAATCTAGGGTTTGTGACAAAATGCTAGTAGAGTTTGACATGAAATTCTATGGCATAATATTGACGATGTAAAGTGTAAAGTGCTATGATTGGATTGCTAACTTGATTTAGTTGCTGATATCTAAGGCTTTAAGTCTTGATGATGGAATCTAGGGTTTGTGACAAAATCCCTAGCAAGTTGTTGAAGTCTAGAATATAAAAGATGTAACCCTTGTTGACTATGAACCTAACTAGGTTTAGGTATTTGATGTCTAAAGCTTGATTATTTTGATGCTTCCATTGTAATGACATGATTTTGATATAGTTGACTTCATGCTTCTGTATATTTGTACTTGGTTGTACTTGTTGTTGAAGATTTGTAGGTACATAATCTTCAAGATGTTGAAGATGTTCATAATTGAAGATGACTTGATAATAATGATAAGCATGATGAATAAAGGGAATGATGATGACATAAAATATGACCTTGTTTCCATGAGAAAGAATGATGTTCCTGAAGTTTTGAAAGGTTGAAGTTTCTCCGATGTTATGAAGCTGTTGATCTCCCTAAGTTGAGAGGGAGCTTGGATGAAAGAAAGTGTATATCTCCCTAGTTGAGAGGGAGGGCATAATGTGACAACTAAGACCTTGAAGAAAGAATAAAGATCATGGCTGAAGCATTACAAATATATATTTGTGAGTGGCAAAGTTGTAAACAAGACTAGGATGTTCTGGAAGAAGTTAAAAAAGAAATTTTCTGACGAGATGTGTTTGGATAATTTGATAATAATCTAAGTAGCATCAAAATGATTGAGGACCCCAAAGGTTTGTGCTAAACACACACACACACACACACACACACACATATGTTGAAATCTTATTAATAATTGGGCTTGTGATTGTGCAAGATTTCTCCATAAGAAGATTGAACATTTTGAAGCATGCTTGGACTGGTGGATATATCTGATTTAGTTGATAGGGAGAGATGAAGCATCTTGGGGCGACAAGATGCTTGGGAGGACATCTGGCCGACTTGTGATGATGTCTAGATCTCGAAGTACGGAGGGTATCATTGGTCTTGTGGAGCTCTGACCTTGGACACAATACCCAGATGCACGGGTTGGTGTTAGAGCTGAAGCCTGATGGTACCTATAGCGGCAGAAGCTTGGAACACACCTTAGTCCCACCCGATTAGATACCTTGGTCAAGTATCTAATCTGTAGCACTGCATGTGCTGTGACTCTTCATAGAACATATCATTTTGAGATCATCCTTGTACCTATGTATATATGTAATTATGAATACCTACCTAGTTAAGAGGGAGTGTTGAAGAATGTAACTAGTGTTGGTCTTCATAATTGTATTTGAGTCATGATGTAATTGTCAAAAAGAAAGAAAACAAAATTTTATAATAAAAGAAAATTGACTTATTAAAGCATGGTCTTCATGCTTGGGTCAATAGTCAACAGGTGAAAAACACCCATTGTGTGCTCTAGGGTTTGTGTCTTAGTCAATGTCATGATATATAAGACCCTTCTTGGGCTCCTTAAAGTCAAGAAAGAAAATTATTTCATGTGTCTTGTTTGTCCTCAACCAAGTCGACTTCCTCCCTTAACAATTCGACCTCAAACACTTTGTCAAGTTGGCCTTAAAATGAAGACATAACCACTATATATATATAGGCATGCTACTCGACTTGCTTTGGAAGGATCCAATTCATGAACTCAATCTGCAATAGCAAGTGCGAAGGTGTCCAAGAACAAAGTTGTTTATTATCACGAGGAAAGAATTATCATAGATAAGAAAGAGATCTTTGGGAGTCAAGATTTTGCCACATGTGTGAAAGAAATTGGGACTTATTACAGGGTCGATGGTACAAATTGAGCCTCAAAAGTGCAGAGTAGACTGAAATTCTTGGAGGAGCAGACTTACGTTGACTTGAAGGAAGAAGCTCATTACATGGACGCTGACTTGGTGGATGGAGGGAATCTATGTTTTGGTCAAAAGGGTCTTGGTTGTCTCAATATGATTTGAATCTACTGTAGAAATTTTGAATAATATGACACATATTCAACAGAGATTATCCTGATCATACAATTTAAGCGGAACATGTATAATACATAATCTCCTCTACGTTGATCATCAAATTACAGAAGCAGAAACATCCACAGGCACACATAGAAGCATCAATCAAACTCATAAACACAGTATGTATCCCGGGGAAAGCATCTCGCTAAAAACCCCACACTATCTGTATATTATATTGATTGAATCATGTAACAATACAAAGCATAATACTTCTCACAAGTATCTCCACCTGTTACACACAATACAGCTCAGATTTGATCTCCAAATCTCTCCCGCTGCTTGCCTGCCTCCACTGCTCAAACCTGCTCGAGAACTGATGAGAATTGCTTCCCAAACTCGATTTTACACTGCAAAATAGTCACCCACACTATGTTGGACGTGAGCAACAACTATAATATCATGAAGATACGTGAGCAAACTCATTGGCATACTCAATCCTTTGATTGTGCAAATCATCATGCACAGCTATAGTCACAACTGATAGCAATCTGATCCTCTAACACCTGTCCCTGCTGAACTGAACATGCACTGACATGCAACTGAGTTAACTGATGTATTCTATAGTTGCATTATGAGTTAATAACTTGTGAATTAATTAATAACTAATTCACCCAACTCATCTTTAGTCTATTGATCAGTTAGACTAAATACAACCAGTTTAACAAAGCTAAACTGAACACAACTCCATCAACTGTACCTCCAGTCCACTAAACTCAACTCACTTGAGTTCTAACTGAAGTCATGCATGCAACAACTCAACTGACTCATAAGAAAAACGAATTTCCTTCTGACAGCTGCATGTGCCACTTCCGTAGCTCAAACTGAAGTGCTCCAAGAGAATAAGATTAAGTTTATAGTCCAAATATTATTGTGAGATAATAATATTTGACTTTTCTATTTTTGACTTTGATCACTCACACTGTGATCACTCACACTGTAATCACTCACACTGTGATCACTCACACTTTCATCAAAAATAGAAGTCCATCTATTTTTCCCAACTTGATCAATCATCCATAGACATGATCCATATGTCTAAAAATAGACATAGTCTAAAAATAGACTTGCGCCAAAAATAGCCTGCGGGCCCACTTAGTGAAGGCGACTCTTTTCACTAAGCTCCATCATCTTGTTGCAATCTCAACAAGCATTTCTTGTTGCACACTTTTCAACACTCCCTCTCAACAAGAAAGGCTTCCTCTCAAACCCGATCCTGTAACTCTGGAATGTTCTCCATGCAACACATTTGGCCGGTCCACTTGCTCTGTCATCAAAGTCTCTGACTGCTATTGCCTCTGTCAACTGAAACTCTGCATCTCTGTGCTCTTCAGTATCTGACTGCTCTAGCCTCTGTCACTTTGATCTCTGACTGCATCCGTGTTGCTGCTGGTTCTATCTCCCAGCATTGCATCCGCACTGCACCTCCCAACTGACCTCCCTGTTGGGATAGAAAACATCCTCTGATGCTGAAGCTCTACCTGCTGCTGACAAGTGCTCCCTCTCTGACATCTGCGCTACTGCAACATCTCCATGCATCTCGCACCATTGCACACCTCTCTGTGCCACTTAGCACTGTGCAAAACACTTGTGCCTCTCGCATTGCTACAGCCTGCTAGCTATGCGCTGTCCTGGGATTCCCTGCACTGTCGCTCTCTCTGCCGCTCCATCCGCATCTGTCTCTACCCAATCGGTCAGTTCCTGCTACTACGCATCGGGGCTCCCGTAGCAAGGTCTCATCCAAGAGGTTGGGTACCTCAAGGATCCTGCCCCTCCTCCTTGGGACAATCAATCCACATCACCCCACCTCCTACCTGGAGGTATGCCTGCATGCGATCCTTCAGCCCATCTGGCTCGAAGTTTCCCCCTACTGGAGGTCTCTGGATGACTAGATGTCTCTACTCGATCTCCTCTCAGCTTCCCTTGTTGTGGCTGCTCCACAACCTCCTGAAGCTGCTGCACCAATCGTGGCTCCTCCACAATCGTCTGAGACTTCTTCTGGCTCTGCATGTTGAGAGGTAATATACGCTCCCTCTCAACCACCAAGTCTCCATCAATTGCCTTGCTGCTCAAGGCTTTGCATGCATCTTGAACCTCAAGAGCATACAGGTTCTTGACCCGTGAACCAATCTGCTTCACCTGTCTAGTGATGATGTGTCTAAGGAAAACCTTTCCCTTAGTAAAGACCACATCATATCCTCTGTCTTCCAACATCGCGATCAACACCAAGTTTCTCTTCAGTCCTGGTACATACTTGACATCGGTCAAGGTAAGGCGAGCTCCATGCTCCCTCTGAAAAATAACCGTGCCTACACCTGAGACACTATACTTCTCATCATTACCCATCCCTATGAGTATCTGGAGATCTTTCTCCTCCAAAGTACTGAACAAACTTTTGTCACCGGTCATGTGGAAAGAAGCTCCACTGTCAAGAAACCAACCACTTCCCATCATGGATGAAACCATGCATGCGAAGAGTGTGAAGTCCAACTCAAACTGTGAAGCAAGTGAACTTGCCTCACCTTCAGATCCTTCCCCGGATCCCTTCTTGGACTTCTTCTTTGGGCAATTAGTAGCATAATGACCCAACTCATGACAACGAAAGCATCTCACCTTCGCCTTGTCAACCTTCTTCCCATCAATGGAAGAACAAGATTCGAAAAGAGAAACCTTCTCCTTCCCCTTCTTCGCCTTACTCGCTAAGGCACAGTTCTCCTCATCCTGCATGGATGAAGAACCGTCTCTGGTGCTCCGTCTAATCTCCTCCTGCATCAAATCCGACCATGGTCGTTCCCAATTTGGCAGTTTCTCCCTTCCATTCATCGAGTCCTGGTAGCTATGCCAACTCTTAGGAAGGTCAAGGAGTCCTAGACTCACCATCCTCATCATCAACAGTAACCCCCACACTTCCCAGCTCATCTCGACACTGAGTGAACCTCGTGAGATACTGGGGCATACTATCTCCATTCTCGAACTGAATGTTTCTGAGTTTTATCTCCTGCTTTGGAATTAAATTCGAATTCCACCAGCACAAAACTCAACTGCTTCCGATCTAGAATTCGTGAGAACAAATTATTTCTTGTACAGAGATCGACTGTATGGGCATTCACCAGATATTTCACCTTCCAAAAGAAGGATGAATGCAGACGCTACCTGGCCCGATTACAGACTCTGCCTGAAGAAATAGAATGTAACCACTTCCTGAATAGTAGATCTGATGATCAATCCTCGCTTGATATCCTGTAAAAATCTCTTCTACAAATCAAGCAGCTCTGATACCATGTAGAAATTTTGAATAATATGACACATATTCAACAGAGATTATCCTGATCATACAATTTAAGCGGAACATGTATAATACATAATCTCCTCTACGTTGATCATCAAATTACAGAAGCAGAAACATCCACAGGCACACATAGAAGCATCAATCAAACTCATAAACACAGTATGTATCCCGGGGAAAGCATCTCGCTAAAAACCCCACACTATCTGTATATTATATTGATTGAATCATGTAACAATACAAAGCATAATACTTCTCACAAGTATCTCCACCTGTTACACACAATACAGCTCAGATTTGATCTCCAAATCTCTCCCGCTGCTTGCCTGCCTCCACTGCTCAAACCTGCTCGAGAACTGATGAGAATTGCTTCCCAAACTCGATTTTACACTGCAAAATAGTCACCCACACTATGTTGGACGTGAGCAACAGCTATAATATCATGAAGATACGTGAGCAAACTCATTGGCATACTCAATCCTTTGATTGTGCAAATCATCATGCACAGCTATAGTCACAACTGATAGCAATCTGATCCTCTAACACCTGTCCCTGCTGAACTGAACATGCACTGACATGCAACTGAGTTAACTGATGTATTCTATAGTTGCATTATGAGTTAATAACTTGTGAATTAATTAATAACTAATTCACCCAACTCATCTTTAGTCTATTGATCAGTTAGACTAAATACAACCAGTTTAACAAAGCTAAACTGAACACAACTCCATCAACTGTACCTCCAGTCCACTAAACTCAACTCACTTGAGTTCTAACTGAAGTCATGCATGCAACAACTCAACTGACTCATAAGAAAAACGAATTTCCTTCTGACAGCTGCATGTGCCACTTCCGTAGCTCAAACTGAAGTGCTCCAAGAGAATAAGATTAAGTTTATAGTCCAAATATTATTGTGAGATAATAATATTTGACTTTTCTATTTTTGACTTTGATCACTCACACTGTGATCACTCACACTGTAATCACTCACACTGTGATCACTCACACTTTCATCAAAAATAGAAGTCCATCTATTTTTCCCAACTTGATCAATCATCCATAGACATGATCCATATGTCTAAAAATAGACATAGTCTAAAAATAGACTTGCGCCAAAAATAGCCTGCGGGCCCACTTAGTGAAGGCGACTCTTTTCACTAAGCTCCATCATCTTGTTGCAATCTCAACAAGCATTTCTTGTTGCACACTTTTCAACATCTACTAGTGTAAGAGTTTGACTAGGTTTTCCCCTTCATAGGGGTTTTGCCCTGGTTGAGTGCCTACATCTTGTGTCCTCTTTTGTTTGTGATCTTCATTGATTGGCATTAGTCTTGAAGATAAGAACAAGATAATTTGAAAGAACTAATAAGTAAATATCACAAGATAATGTCATAATAAGAGAAATCAATTCAAGAAAACCATAAAGTTGCTGCCCTAATGGATTTCTCAACAATAAATACTAGGCAGGGTACCCTTTCATATGAAGAGGCATGTCTCTTTGATAAGATACCTTTTACACATTTTAATTAATTATTACTTATTATTATGTTTGTTACACTGCCATCCCCATTAAGGGATGCTTTGTCCTCTAAACATAATGAAAACAATTATATTCCGAAAACAATTATATTCTTGTTGTGTATATCATTTCAACATGGTAGTACTATCTTGGAATTGGGGTTTATCCATTTCTGTGTTGATTTTGATTTTACTTTATTTATTTTCTAATATTTTACTTTATTTTTAATATATATATATATATATATATATATATATATATATAATTAATAATCATCTTTATTTATTTTTTAAGAAAGTAACTTTATAAAAATAATTAAAAAGTGACTTTATAATTAAATAAAGTAACTTTATTATAATTTGATAAAGTCACTTTATGATTATCAATTAATATTCAATTAATTGATTATTCCTTTTTATTTTTATTTGTAATTCACTTAGTATAATTAAGTTCCTTTTTTTAAAACTGTAATTGTATTGTCGTGTCCCCTTCTTGATAATGACATCTATTCCTTGCATTCGTGGATGTGTGTTCATGTCGTAATTTCAATAATAAGGCTAACCTACGTTTAACGGAATTCTCGGGGAAGAGCTTCTCGCTCTTGTACGTTTATCACCTCGGGTGCCAAATAGACAGGTGTCTCGATTCGAGTGTGCAATAAACCGTTCGTCCCTACATTCTCTTCCATTGCACTCACCCCGAAATTAGCTACCTTGAGGTTTCCTTCTCGTCTAGGAGAATATTTTTCGGGCTTGATGTCTCTGTGGTAAAATCCCTTGCTTTTGTTGTTGTGATTCTTCATCCAAGTACCTAACCACATCATTCAACACAAAGTATCCCCTTTCTTAAGGAGCCAAGAAAAAGGATTGAGTGAAGGTTCATGCTTCGCTGTTCTTAAAGGTAATTGATCCACTTACACAAACTAGTACTCCATTGTTATAAGAGGCTTGTGAATCAACTGCCTTGATCTCCACATTTAACGCACTGTAGTCCGTAGACGTTATCAGGTGATTGATAGCCTCCACAGTTGTTACTGAGAGCAATTTTCCATTGGAGTCTGGGCGACCAACTGTGCTGCAATCCTTATAAAATCTGTATAGCGATTGCGGTGACAGAACAATAACTTTGTAATCACTGTTCCCAAACACATTCCTAAAGGTTCATAGATTATAAGCAACAACTCTTGCAACTTGCTTGTTGGGTGGCCATTTCCCCCATAAAGTTGATGCCCCCTTCGTCCTTGTGGGATGTTCGATACTTGTTGTGTGAATACTTCTCTGGTGTAATTTTAGCATTTTCCTTCTCGCCCAACTTGTTCGTCAATATTGAATCGTCACTAGCCTTTGTGACAACTGTAGGTTGATGATATACAAATTCCAACTTACATTTTGGTAATTTTACAAAGTCAGATAAACAAATTCTATGTCCCAACAATTGCGATGAAAGTAGCGGTTTTCTTGTTCGCTGATGTTGAGTACGTTTATTGCCAATGTGTTTTATTATCTTTGGTTCATCTGAAATGACATGGGCGTTTTCCTGATCGATTGTGTTCACTAAGGGTACAATCACCTTACGTGGCCTTCGACGACGCGTTTCCTATGCCATGGCACCTTCGACATCAGTTTACGTGTCATCGTGGGTAGGGCTGGCACCTTGACATTTCTTTTTAAAGGAAACATTAAGGATGCCATGTGGAATCCAATGTGACTTCCTTGCTGGAGGCTCTAACTCTGGCCAAGCCTTTGTCAGTAAGGGCTGAACAATAGGTACATTTTTACAGAGGCAACGTGGAAAGTCTGATGTAAATGATTCTTCTGAGTCAAAATGCTCCGTTATATTGCTTGAACTTTGAATGTCCCAAATTTGATCACAGATCTACATAGGAATCCAGTCACATTTTTTTCGTCATCAACTATGTTAACTATCACCAAGGAATTGTCATGCTCGTTATAGTGGAATGTTTCGCAAAAGGTTCCTTTTGTGAGATTCAATGTTTTTGTAACTCTGTTCATTTCTCGATAAAATATTAACACATATTTTGGAAGATTAGATTTCATAAACATATTGCAATCCTTGATGCAAGCTTTTCTGATTTGTTTTTTCAATACCAAATTGGTGAAATTCGGGAAATAAATTAATCCGTTTGCATCGATTGGGAACTATAGGGTTTGAGCTGAATTCTCTTAGATGTAGCAAACGAACACTGCTGTAATTATGGCTTGGGTTCTTGTTTCAAATTCATCACTTTCATTGTTAGAAGAGGACCCTTTAGACTGCCCACTATGAGAGCCTCTGTGCATGGATATTCCATCTCTGCAACTTCCTTGTTGACTGCTTGTTCCACTATCTTTAATGGGGATTGGTATTTCAACTTACAATTCTTGCGATGACCTTGATATTCTCTATATTCCAGTTTTTCATCTCTATAACTTACCCAACTGATTTCAATGTATCTCTTCGTGGGTTTTTTATCAACTAATGAATCTTTCTTTGCATTCTCTATAAATTGTCTAGTTGTTGTTCATTTGATTAGTCTCTGGAGTCTCACCTTGTTCATTCATTGTATACAGTTTTACTTCCTCATTTATAGCTTCTACATCTTCAGGCGCTGTATTTTCAATAATTTCATCCTCTTTGACATTAAGGTCAACATCTAAAGTAGGTGTTGAATTTGATGTTTCAAGAAGCTTTATTGATTTTACAAGTATTTGTCTCATTTTCAGTAATAATTCTTGAGTAGTTTTATGGTCATCTGATACCACTTGGGAATGTGTTCGCATGATTTCAGGGCCTAAGCATTAATGGACAAACTATGTAGCGGTTATCGTCCAAAGGGTCGAATTGCTCTGATACCACTGTTATAAACAAACACCGGTCAATTTATACTTAAAATGCAATTGTATACAAAATACACAACATATTGTAAATAATATATATTGATAGAATGAATGGTTGATATAAATGCTAGGTAGGGTACACTTTCATATGAAGTGATGCGTCTCTTTGATAAGACACACCTTTTACACATTTTAATTAATTATTACTTATTATTATGTTTGTTACAGTCACTCGGGAGAGCTATTGTAGAATGTCCTTGAAATTCTGCTACTTCTTGAATGAACAAATATGAAACTAATTTGTAACACCAAGACACATAATTTCTCTACCAATTTGCATGGGAATAGAACATAATTAAATATAGTCACATGATAGCAAAGAACACAATATTTTCTAGGGAATCCAACTGGGAAAACCCTCTGCTACCTGTAAAAATTTTATTGACAAAGTTTGAGCAAATAGAATTATTACAAAGCAAATTGTTTCTCTCGAGAATAAGCTCGTTCTCCCTGTTAGTGCTTAGCTCGAAACCTATTTACAAGAACCTTGTCCTTAGCTCCTAAATCCTTGCGCTGGCTAGCCCCTATTTTCCTGCGCTAATCCTGGAAATTTCCTCCTATTTCTTAACGCATAGGAGGCTCCTATTTCTTAGGATTTTTCCTAATTCCTAGTGCAAACCAACAAGAATTTTCTCTGCCAAAAACCTACGTATAAGTCTCTCCTTCACGCTCTTCCTCGCTCCGCTAGCTCACACACCAAACTCGTGCTCAACAATTGATTGCAATTGTGCCTTTCGACCTCCTTATAAGCAATTCGACTCATCTAATTCTGGCAAGTTTATTTTTGGAACTCGGTGTTGTGATTGACTAGTTAACTGAGTCTAACTGACTCTTGTAACTCATCCTAGCGACAAATAAACATTGAGACTTGTCACTTGTCCTTTTCCAAATCTAACTCGCACTAGGAGACAAACAAACTAAGCCTCCAACTATGCACATGAGTTAAAATGCTTCATGAACTTGTCCTAATTTTTAGGAACTCGAGCATGATAAGGGAGGCTGATTGTGAGGTCTTCTTGACTAAGGCACAAGTCAAGAAACCTTTCTCGCTACTAATTTCAACACTCCCTCTTAGTGAGGAAGGGATTCTGTACAACTCCCAAATTATCTTTGAAATGAACAAAGTTGCTTCTTGCCAATGCCTTGGTCAAGATTTTTGTTGTTTGCTCCTCTGTTGGAATGTACGATAGCTTCACTATCCCTTTTTGCACACAATCTCTGAGATGATGATACTTCACTATCTGGTTCCATCATGAACTGGCGCAACTGGGTGACTGCAAAACAAATATCAGGTTGTGTGTTGACCAAGTACATGAACGCCCTGATGAGCTTCCTGTATACTGTAGCATCCGCTTGCTCTGCTCTACTAGCATCCACCTTCCTCTAGTTTGTGACTAGAGGCGTGGCCATGGGCCTGCAATCTTGCATATGAAATCTCCGAAGAATATTTGTAGTGTACTTCCCTTGTCCCACAAAGATCTCACAATCACCTTGCTAAACCTCCAAGCCAAGGAAATAGTGCATAAGCCCCCTATCCTTCATCTGAAACTCCCGTGCAAGGTCCTCCTTGCAATCTTGGATCAAGCTATCTGCTCTAGTCAATATAAGGTCATCAACATAAAGCACTTAAATGAGCAGAAGCCCTCCAACCATGATGTAGTGCAAGTTGGCATCCGCCTCACTCTTAGTGAAGCCCAATCCTAGAAGGTAGCTGTCAATATGAGCGTACCATGCTCTCGAAGCCTATTTGAGCCCATAAAGAGCTCTCTTCATCCTACATACGTCTCTGCTGAACTGCTCAAACCCCTTTGGCTGCTCCATATAAATTTCCTCCTCAACCACTTCATTGAGGAATGCTGCCTTCATGTCCATTTGGTGGATCTTCCACCCCATCTGTGCTGCAAGTGCCAGAATAGTCCTGATCAGTGTTGCAGGAAACGTCCCCCCCCCCCACGGATCAAAAGCCCGATTCGCGATCCGTACGGATCCGTGGGGGATTTGCCCTCCGAAACCTGAAACGTGGATTCGGGCTGAAAAATGCGATTCTTGCCATTTCGGAACCTTACGGCCTGATCCGCGTTTCGGTGTTTTCCGATCCGCGTTTCGGCTTTTTGGATCCGTGTTTAGGTTTTTTGGAAACACGTTTCAGTTTTTTTCCGAAACGCGTTTCAGTTTTTTTCCGAAACGCGTTTCATACGGAGATAATTGAGCAACTATATGCTTAGCACTGGTCCATTTGGGAGCATGCATGCAATTAGCGATTCCAGGATGATGATGATCGAGTTGAGATGCCACGCCCATCTGGTCCCTTGGTTCCTAGGTTCCATGGTTCAACACCAACAACAGGGGGTTCGTCTTCATCAGTTTCAGTGCCACAACTTCCACAGGCACCATCTTCTTCATTGCCACCACATGGAGGCCCGCCACCACGTTCTCTTCGTGGTGGAAGGAGGAGAGATTAGTAGATATATTCACAATTTACTACTTTTGTCATAGATTAATCATTAGACTTGTAGGCTTGTGAATTTGAACCTTTTTGTCTTGGCGAGTGACCTATTTTGTAAACATTATTATTTGAATTTTGGACATGACAAATGTTGACAGTTGCTCACTTGCTAGATAAATCATAATATGCTCTATGTTTTATGTTTTATAATATGCTTAAATGTTTTATGTTTTATAATATGCTTAAAAATTTGATGTATGTTTGTAATTGCTAGAATATAGATGGTTGATGCTCGAATAATTAATCATTGATGTACATACTAGTAACTACAATGGAATCATAGATGCCATATCTATCTTGATTTATGCAAAAATATGCATGATTTCATGTCTTCTACAACTAATTTGGTATTTGGGATGTTTATTTTGAATATAAATGCAAAAAAAATATAATATATATATATATATATATATATATAGCAGACGCTTTCGCAGACACTTTGCTTCCTAGTTTTTTGGAAAATGATGCTTCCGCCTCCCCGCTTCCAAAAAATGTCCCTGTTTCATCCCCGCCTCGTGCAACATTGGTTCTGATGGATGAATACCATGCTATTGGGGCAAAGGTCTCATCATAGTATATCCCCTCAGTCTATGAGAAGCCTTTGGCCACATACCTGGCCTTGTACTTCTCCACACTCTCATCTGCTCCATGCTTCACCTTATACACCTAGCATGAGCCTATTACTGATTTGCTTTCCCATTGTGGCACAATCTCCCAGACATCATTCTTCATGGAGGAATATTCCTCCACCATGGCATCCTGCCAAACCTGCTGAGAAGCTGTCCCCTTGTAAGAAGAAGGTTCAGTGTCCACCAACTCTGTCATCAGTGCTATATAACTTGTGTACCTCTGTGGCTGTTTGCTCTGCTTGAACATGGCGCTAGGGGCTTCAACTTGCTCCTGGGCCTCTTGAATCAACCTGTCAGCCTCTTTGATCTCTTCTTCCCTATGCTAGGAGTCTCCAACACAGCAGCTTCCTGCTCTTGTCCTGGTCTCTTCTCATCATCATCTTGCTCTGCATCCTGTTGTGTGGGCCTCTTGCCACTTGGTTGAGACTCAATCTGTGATCGTAGCTGAGGCTCCTCCTTGGGAGCTTCCGAGAGCTTTGTCCTCCTGGAACCTCACATCATGCTTGAGAACTCTCTTCTTGAGTCCTGGTAGATACACATTGTATGCCTGAGCTATCTCACTATACACAACAAAAATACTCTTTTCTGCTGTGGGCTCTAGCTTCTTCCTGCTATCTTTGGACACATGGCAAATTTTTTTTGTGCCAAAGATATGAAAGTGTGAAACATCAAGCTTCTTGCCTGTGAAGGCCTCCTTTGGTGTAACTCATTCAAGAATCCTGTGTGGACTCCTGTTATGCAAAAATACTGCAGTGTTGCATGCCTCTGCCCACAAGAACATTGGCAGTCCCTGATCATGCATCACAGCCTTGACCGCTCCAACAATAGTGCGGTTCTTCCTCTCAGTCACCCCATTCTACTGAGGGTTATGGGGTGCTATCAACTCTTTCCTAATGCCCTCCTTCGCACACAACTCCTTGAAGGCATTGGATACATATTCTCCACCATTGTCACTCCTCATTGCCTTGATATTCTTCCCAGTTTGGTTTTCTACCAAGGCCTTAAACTCCATGAACTTGGTTAAGCCCTCATCTTTCTTCTTCATAAAATACATCCAAGCTTTCCGAGAATAATCATCAATGAAAGTAATGTAATACTTGTGTCTCATAAGAGACAGAGAAGGGAAGGGTCCAGACTCCACACACATCTGAATATACCAGCTCCAAAATAATTTTGGCTCTGCTCTCTTGACCCTGAAAAGAAGTCTTGGCATACTTGCCAAGCATGCATCCCTTGCACACTCCATTCTTGTCAAAGCTGCATGCTGGTAATCTTGTGGATATCTGCCGAAGAATCTTCAACGCCCCATGAGGCAAGTGCCCCATGCGCCTATGCGAAAGTTCTCCAACATCTCTACTCTGCTCACCACTTGCCTCGTTGCTCAATGCTGCGCAAGTCTCTACCTGCAACTTATACAAGTTCCTCATACTCACACCTATCTGCTTCACTGCTCTAGAAGCTAAGTGCTTGAGGTACGCCTTACCTCTGCTGAAGATGACATCATATCCCTTTTCCTCAAGGGTAGCTATTGAAACCAAGTTCTTCTTCAGCCCTGGAACATAGAGAACATCTTTGAGATGGAGAGAATTCCTAAGATCCCTCTCAAAGTTGATAATACCAACTCCCTTGGTCGAATGCTTGCCATTATCTCCAAGCTTGATATGAGGCTGCATGTCCTTCTCCTCCAGTCGGCTGAAGTACTCCCTGTTCTCGGTCATGTGGAAGGAGGCTCCGGAATCAATATAGCATGTGCTGCTCCCTATTGAGCTTGCCATGCAAGCTATCAATGAGAAATATTTCTCAAACTGAGAAGCAAACCCATCTACCTCAATTGATGTAGCCACATTATCCTTATTTGACCCCTTCTTCTTCTGATTGGGACACTTAGTAGCATAGTGCCCAAACTCATGGCAATGGAAGCTCTTGATCTTACTTAGATACATCTTCTTCTTCTTGCCCTTCTGATTAGACTCGGCCTTCCCTTTTCCTTTCTTGCCCTTTGCCTTGCTTGCAACAACAAAATTCTCCTCGTCTTCAGATTTTGCTGCTCTACCATCTCGGGTTCCTCTCCGAATTTCCTCCTGCACGTAGTCAATCCATAACCTTTCCTAACTAGGAAAGTTCTCTCTGCCACTGACAACATCTTGGAATCCATACCAAGACTTGTGAAGTCTCAGTAAAGCAAAACTCACAAGGTCTTGCTTGGGTACAGTGACAACCACACCTCCTAGCTCATCTTGAACCTGAGTGAACTTCATGAGATATGAAATGATGGGCTCTCCTTTTTTCATCTAGATACTCCTTTGCTTCTCCTTAAGAGCAAGCTTCCTGGCATCACTGCTACTCTGATATAAATCTAAAATAGTTTTGAACATCTTAAAAGCTGCCTTCTTCTCATTGATATGAGGAACTATATGATCTTTGACACCTTCTAGAATAATCCTCCTTGCCTTGATATCATTCTTATTACGCTGGGCCAATTGTTGAGATCTTGAGGTGGTGCTATTGCTTGCTTGATAAACTCTCCCACCCCATTATCTTCCAGCACTATCGCGACCCTCCCTTTCCAAAAGACAAAGTTAGAGGCTCCCTCTAAACAATGGCCAACTCTCATTCCTTGGTACGCCATCCTCCTTGTCCAAAGACTACTCTTGACAAATTTGCTTTGTTCTTCACCAATCTGAACTCTGTGTGCTGGCCTTTATGTTGTTCCTCGTTTTGATACCATGTAGAATGTAACAAATTTGTAACTCCAAGACATAAAATTTCTTTACAACTTTGCAACATAATAAAGCATAATTAAACACAGTCACGTGATAGCAAAGAACACAATATTTTCTAGGGAGCCCAACTGGGAAAACCCTCTGCTAGTTGTAGAAAATTTATTGGCAAAGTTTGAGCTGATAGAATTATTACAAAGAAAATTGTTTCTCTAGAGAACAAGCTCTTTCTCTTTGCTAGTATTTAGCTCAAAACCTGCTTGTAAGAACCCTGTCCTTGACTCTTAAATCCTTGTGTTGACCAACCCCTATGTTCTTGCGCCAATCTTGGAAATTTCCTCCTATTTCCTAGCGCACAAGAGGCTCCAATTTCTTAGGAATTTCTCTTATTTCCTAGCACACACCAACAATAATTTTCCCTACCAAAAAACTACGTATAAGCCTCTCCTTCACACTTTTTCTGACTCTGATAGTTCACACACAAAACTCGTGCTCAACAAATGATTACAATTGCACCTTTTGACCTCCTTATAAGCAATTAGACTCATCTAATTCTAGCAAGTTTTTTTTTGAACTCGGTCTTGTGATTGATTAGTTTAACTGACTGTTGTAACTTGTCCTAGCCACAAATAAACATTAAGACTACTGAAAATAGCAACAAGAAATGCTAAAATTAGAAATGCTAAAAATAGCATTGCTATAGATAGCATTTCAGGATATATTCCAATTTTAATTTGTCCTTGAATTAAAATTCGAATTTAGTCTCACCAGTCAGCTAGATCCTGACTTTTGTTTCAAGTTCCATGAGCAATTGTATTTTCGGGGAAGAACACTGAGCGGAGGGCGAACAACGAGGGTTTCAGATAGTTGCAGTCGATGATCCATATGGAGGGCCGCAGAGGAGGGAGCTCCACTCCCTCCTATAAGGAGGCTGTAGCCAGTAGAGGCAAGAAACCTCTAGAAAATGCTAGAGGTACTGTGGAGGAAGGGAAAAGAAACATGGAAGAGGAGATAGGAGGAGCCATAAATAAGGAAAATAATAGCACAAAAGACAAGGAGGTAGAAGACAAAAAAACAGGGAACTAAAGACAAAAAACAAAAGGGACCCTGCAAACCCAAAGCAGAGATAACACCTAGAGTTATTTTAAATGATCCGGCTCTGTAGGCGCACAGGGATCACATGTGGACGTATGCCATCATCTGTAAATTCATGGGATTATGGCCCACTGAAAAAGCTTTACAGTCGTGGATCAAATACCACTGGAAACCTAAAGGGAGCATTGACCTACATCTTGGGTCAAAGGGATTCTTTACTGTGGTGTTCATGAATATTGAAGACAAGGACATAATATTTGAAGGAGGGCCTTACTTTTATGCAACAACTGGACTTTACATGCGGCCATGGATGATGAATTTTGTTCCAGAACGGGAAAATTTTACTTTAGTACCAGTCTGGGTAAGGCTCTATTCTCTACCTCTTGATTATTGGCAAAATGAATCGTTAGCCACCATAGGCAACAAATTAGGTCGTTTTGTCAAAGCTTCTGAAGCCACAAGAAGGGGAAAATATACTTCCTTTGCCAGAATATGTGTGGAAATGGATCTATCAGGAGCTCTACCAGATGAGGTGATCTTGGAAGTTTTTGATGAAGAATGGGTGTAAATAGTAGACTATGAGCACATTCCGTTCAGATGTCGCAGATGTCATGAACATGGACACCTATTCAGAGACTGTCCGCTCAGTAAAGTAGTAAACAAGAGCAAAACTAACACAATGAAGGAAACATATAGCTTTTAGAAAGTGGTGAATCGAGGAAAAGGCGACAAAAGAGGACCAAAACAACATCAAGATGAAGGACAACAGATCAGTCAGAACAAATTCCAAGTGCTTGAGGAAGATGAAGAGATCACAAAAGAAGATCAAGCAATGGAAAGAAGTCCCGTGGATAAGGAGAAAGAAGAAAACAGGGAACAAACACAGGACATTGATTATCAAAAAGAAGCTACAATGAGTGATGCAGAACTGGAGATGGATCAGGAAATGACCCAGAATGAGATGGACTTGGAGGACCATGAACTATAGGAAATTCTTGACAAAGAAAACCTAGATCTGGAAGGGTTCTTGATACAGGGAACCACGGGAGGAGTAGATTTGTTACCTCAAGAAGAGCTCAATAGAATACAATAGTTGTTTTTATGGAAAACGTAGGCTAAGGCGTTGGAAAAAGGAAAAATCATCGACAAGCAGGACAACAGAGGTGTGAAAATGATGAAAACGACTCTGGGATTAGCCACTAGAAACCCAGGCAAGAAAAGAGGCAGGAAAAAGCAGAATGAACTCTTGATGGAGTGTCGAAAGCTAATGATAGATTCAGGTAAGATGAAAGATCTAGCCAACTACTCCTTTACAAATCTTTAATAATGAAGTTTACATCTTGGAATATTAGAGGTTTAGGGAGTAAGAGAAAGCAGAGAATGCTTAGTAATAGAATGAAACAAGAAACGCTGGATATAATCTTCATCCAAGCAACGAAATGTTCCATTCAAAAATTAAGACAAATTCATTGCAAATGGCTCAATAGATTTGAGTTTCTAGAAGTCAAAGTAGAGAACACAGCCGGGGGCATACTCACTCTTTGGAACCCCCAAAAAATTGGCATTTTAGATGTTGAGGCTTCCAGGAATTATTTATCAGTAGTTATTCAACCGGTAGGAGACAAGGATACCTTTCTGATCACAAACGTTTATGGCCCTCAGAGAATAGACGACAAACTCAGGTTTCTAGATTTCCTTGTGGATCTCAGGGACAAACATGCAGAAATACCTTGGATCATGGGAGGTGACTTCAAAATGATCAAATCTCTTTCAGAGAAAAAAGGGGGAACCAGAGCTCTAAGTAAAGACGCTTTAGCATTTCAAACCTTTTCAGACAATATGAATCTTGTTGACACTAATAGGAATACTGGCCTCTTTACTTGGAATAATAAAAGAGGAGGAGAGTCCCATGTAGCCTCAAAGTTAGACAGATTTATCATCTTTGAGGATCTTATGCTAGCAGACAAGGAAGTAACAACAAGAGTTCTTCCCTTTGGAGGCTCAGTCCACTGGCCGGTTCAATTGGAGATTAAGGGTATTGGTACTCCCAGGAACAAACCTTTTAGATTTGAGAATATCTGGCTGTCCCACCTAGACTTCATCAGCAACATTGAAAAATGGTGGTCAAAATATTTGCAGATTCAGGGGACAAGAATGTTTTTACTTCACAAAAGACTAAAGCACATCAAGCTCCGACTTAAAGATTGGAACAAGAAGGATTTTGGCAATATTTTTGTGGAGAAAAAACTGTTGAAAACAAAATGCAGGTTCTCAACCAAGCTCTGATCACGGAAGGCTTTGATAAAGCCATAAGTGATCAAGTGGATAAACATCATCAAGAATGGGAAAATCTATGTAAACAAGAGGAAATATTTGGGAGACAAAAGTCTAGAGTTCATTGGCTCAAAGGAGAGCGTAACACTAAATTTTTTCACAGAGCCACCATTGCCAATAGAACTCACAACATAATCTTTTTGATCAAGAATGAGGAGGGGGAGCTTCATATCTCCCATGAAGCTATAGAAGCTGTGTTAGTCCAGCACTTCCAAGGTATAACTCAAGAGAACAATTCAGATAGAGAGCACTTCATCAGGGAGGTAACTAGTAATATACCGAAACTAGTGTCCAGAGAGGATAATTTCAACCTTAATAGGCTAGTAACGGAAGAGAAGGTTAGTGAAGTTCTCAAAGATATGCAGAATGGCAAAGCACCAGGCCCGGATGGTTTCAATGTGGATTTTTTCAAAGCTTGCTGGAATATTGTTAAACAAGATATTTTGCATGTAGTGGAGGACTCTAGGTTGAACAGAACCATTATGAAAGCGCTCAATACCTCCTTCATCTCCCTGATCCCCAAACATGACATTGCTCAAACATCGGATAAATATAGACCCATAGCCCTATGCAATGTGGTCTATAAGATAATATCCAAGGTAGTGGCTAACAGAGTCAAACCTTTACTTCTTGTTCTGGTTTCAGGGGAACAATCAGGTTATGTGGAAGGCAGACAAATTCTTGACAACATCATTCAAGCTCAAGAGGTGGTACACTCATTAACTAGCAAGAGGCAGGCGAGCATGATCATGCAATTGGATATAGCCAAATCTTATGACAAGGTAAACTGGACCTATATCAAAAGAATTCTTATTGCTTTTGGATTTGATCACAACTGGGTCAGATGGGTAAGGGCCTGGTGACTTCCTCCAATTTTTCTATATTAGTTAATGGCTCTCCCTCAGAAATTTTCAGTCCTTCAAGAGGCCTCAAACAGGGAGACCTGCTCTCTCCCTTTCTTTTCATCCTCATGATGGAAGGACTGGGTTGGTCAATAAAGCATGCTAAAGTAACAAGAAAGATTAAGGGCCTGCAACTCACTGAGAATTTTCAGGCCCTGACTCACCAACAATTTGTAGATGATACCATGTTACAGGGAATCCCCACAGTCAAAGAAGCTTCAGCTTACAAAAAGATACTGAATCTCTTTGCCTTGGCTTCAGGTATGGAAGTTAATCTCTCCAAATCAAAAATCTTTTTCTTCAATGCCAATATTGCTATTCAGAAAAATATCTCCAGAATTCTAGGCTTTCAAAGGGATTCCCTTCCCTCAAAATATTTGGAAGTTTATCTAACTGCTAAACCGATGCTCAAAATCATTTGGGAACCCTTGATCAATAAGTTGCAGAATAAATTCAGTAAATGGACCATCAGATCTTTAAATCTTGCTGGTAGGTTGGTACTTACAAAAGCTGTTCTGCAAGCAATCCCTATTTTTATGTTATCAGCCCTCCCAGCTCCAAAAGGAGTCCTACAGCAATTCAGAAATATTCAAAGAAACTTCCTTTGGGGTAAGGAGGAGACAAGGAAGAAATGGGCCTTAGTGTCTTGGGAAAAAAATTGTAGACCCAAGAACCATGGAGGGCTAGGCTTGGATGATCAGGAAATACTCAACAAAGTTTTAGGGGCCAAACTATGGTGGCGTTGGGTTCAAAATCCAGAGACTCAATGGGCAAATATCTAGAAAGAAAAATATGCAAGCTCCTGGCAAACCAGTGATCTCATAAGAATGTCAGGAAATATAAAGGGCTCATACATCTGGAACAAAGCCAGGGAGAATAGAAGCCTAGTACAAGAAAATAGTTTATGGGAAATCAGAGAAGGAGATCTAGCTCTTTTTTGGGAAGATAAGTGGCAAAAAGAACCAATTCTATTAAAAGAAGACTTCTTCGACCTTGAGCATGAGATAGATTTCCAAGGATTAATTAAGGTAAAGGACTTCTAGGATCATACTCATCATACAGAAAAGTGGAGAATTTGGAGAAACATTGATTGCAGAAATAACAATCCCTTGAAAACAAAAGCAAAGGCGCTCATGAAAATGGTGGAACAAAGGAAGATCTTAGTTTCAGGGGGGCAAGACCAACTAAGATGGGGCAATAACAAAGAGGGCACCTTCAATCTTAAGGAAGCAAAAGGCATTCTCCTTGAGCTGAATCCCCAGGTTCTGGACAAAATCTGGTAGAACCTATGGAGGCACCAAGGGTGGATGAAAATCAAACTCTTCATGTGGTTGGTATACCACAAGAAAATCTTGACTTGGGACAACATCAGGAAGAGGGGTGTACTGGGGCCTTCAAGATGCTAGCTCTGTGAGGCTCAAGAGGAAACAATGGAGCATTTACTCAACAACTGCATTTTCACCTCTTCGTTATGGGACATATTTGCCACAATCTTTCAGCAATCCGACAGGGACAGAGGGAGCATCATTAATACCCTCAATAATTGGAGAAGAAATTTTTCGGATTATGAAATTCTCAGCTCAGCTTGGGCCCTTATACCGAGCTTCATTATATGGAACGTTTGGAAGGAGAGGAACAAAAGAACATTTAAGGATGAAAAGAATCCCCCACATTCCCTGTTTGAGATAATCCTGAAACAGCTTAAGGAGATAGTGGGAACCACTGTTCGTAACTACCCTAAAAATCCTCCCTCAGAAATGGATTTAAAAATTCTAAGGCAGCTGGGGATGCAGGGGCTCACTCCTCAAGGCCTAGATAGGAAGGTTATATCAATGGACACGGAGAAGGAATTCTGGCATCCTCCTCCGGAAGGATATTTGAAATACAACATTGATGGGGCTTCAAAAGGAAACCCGGGAACTGCTGGGTATGGAGGAGTCCTTAGGGATGCAGAGGGAAGTATTATCTTCATCTTCCATTGCCACCTAGGAAAAGCGACCAACATGGCTGAACTAATGGCTTTGGAGCAATGCCTGGATTTTTTGAGTCAAGATAGCTGTTTCAACGTGATTATAGAAGCGAACTTTGAGTTAATCATTAACTCGGTGAAAAAAATAAATAGTGGAACAGCGCCGGAGAAAGTCTCCTAACACTGGAAATTAATCCAAGTTTTCCAGAGAATTCAGGGTCATCTCCAAGGCCTTCGCACTGTCAGTTTCCATCATTTTCGCAGAAAGGCCAATAAGCTGGCGGATCTTCTTGCCAACCAGGGTGTCAGCTGTACAGATGATAAGGTTTCGATGGAGTGGCAGGAGTTGCATCCGAGCAGACTGAGAGCTCTTTGTTGCGAGCAAGCGGAAGAAGATAGGGAAGTGTTTAGATACAAAGCCATGGAGGCAAGCTCGAAATGATTTGTCCTCTGTATGCGTCATCAGTATCTTGCAAACTGTTCTTTAGCAGGGGCGCAGACCACGACGGGCCGTTGAAAATCTCGGAGTTAGCGAGACGGATATCTCAGTTCATCGGGGTGAGCGAAACAGACATCACAGTTCATCAATTAGTGGAGAGCCTCTCATCTTTACTTGGTTCCAGGTTCAGGCAAGGAAGAAAAGAATGCGAGGGAAGAATCCAGTTTTTTCCGGCAGCTGGATTATTCAGAATTTTGGGTTTCGGAAAGTAAAACCGCTTCCTAGGCGGTTTTCGGTTGATCGCACCGCTTTCAAGTGGGAAATGGTTTTAGAGATTTTGCAGCGATTCCATTCAGCCTCCTACACGTGGTAGGGTGATGGATTCGTAAACCGCCTTTCATCACACACTAATGTCTGGTTATCTTGTTTGGCGCGATATTAATCTCATCCGTAGGATTTCGCAGAGTGGATCAATGGTCAAGTTTGATCGTGCAGCTTGGTGGGGCGGGACCGTTAAACATCGATCGTCTTTGTTGAGCGATTTCCTCCTCGGACGTTGGTTTGAGCGCGGAAATGGACGGTTCAGATTAAAGGGGCTTTTTCGGGGGCTGGGGCGTGGGAGATTCCACGGGTTTTTCGGGGGCTAGGATGCAAATTTGGTTTATATTCCTTGGGTGCGGTGATTATCTTTGTAAGGCTAAGAGGTTTTGACCTAGGTGGCTAGTTTTCTAATTTTTTCTGATTCCTTGGCGTTGGGTGGACGTTTGTATATGGCTTAATGAAATAGAAAGATCGACACTTGCTTTAGCAAAAAAAGAATTTAGTCTCACCAGTTGTTTGAAAAATAATTAATTAATTCATCTTGAGTTAATTAGTTGGTGAAATTCAAACATGAAGTCTTTGTGAAGACATGCAACAGTTATCCCTTTGATTGAGGAAGTTATCCCTTAATTAAGGAGATAAGGATGAGTTGCATTTGAGTTGTAATTAGTTAGCTCAGTTAACTGAGTTAAGTCCAGTTAAATTAGTTCCAAACAGTTTGTGGAACTAATTGTGAGTTCAGTCAATTAATGCATACATGCATGCAACTAGTGTTCTCCAGATAACTGAATATTCTCTCATAAATAACTCATGCATGTCAGTTCAGACAAAGACCCAGTTGAGATTAAAGGCAAGGACAATGTACTATCAGTTGCTAGAATATTCCCATGAGAATATCTCTTTCATGCAGAAGGAATTCATTCCTTGAGGATTGCGTAGTTACTACAGAGGTCAGAGCAGTGTGTGAGGTGAGAATCACACAGGTTATAGCTGGTGGACCCAGGAGAAACTGCGCAAGAAAATAGGAGGCTTGGAGGACAGAGGCGAAGGCATATGTGTTGTCTATTTGTCTATGAGCAGCAGTGAGGGATTGTACTGAGAGCTGGATAGCTTGAGAGCTAAAGTTTTGTGTAATCTTGAGATAATTCCACTTGTATGATAATACAGATAGCGAGGTTTTTAGCTAAGGCTTTCTCCAAAGTTTTCTTCTGTGTTTCATGTGCGATTGAATCTTCTTCTCTGTTATATGTGTTTATTTTATCTTGCTCAAAATCGATTAAGCTTCCGCAAGTTTGATTGTAGAAGTAGATTAAGTATTTTGCTTTAGTACATTGCATAATCACTTTAATCTACAGTGAGAATTTCTACATGGTATCGGAGCAAAGGTGATCAGAGCTGTGAACAACATATTGAGAAGGGAAAAGTTCGAAGTTTGAAGTTCTTGATTGCAGGTACAAAATCGATTTCTTATCACATCTCAAAGTTCACCAGTGGTGTTCAATGGCTTGAGACTCGAGTATGCCCTGGATGGTAGCTCGAATTAAATTGCATGGAAGGATCACATGGAAGCCGTATTAGAGGACAATGGTTTGAAGGACTTCATTGATCAAGAAGTCCCCAAGCCAGCAGCAGCTAATGCCCAAGAATTGGCGGAATGGAAGAAATGTGTGGCGAGAGCAAGGAGGATTCTTCTGGAGGGAGTTCGAGACATTGAAGGACTTCTCGAGTCTCCATGGGAAGGAGACTCCATTTTCAATGTGGAAGACATTGAAGGACCTATATCAGAACAACAACGACCAGAGGAAGCTGGCGCTGAAGGACAAGTTTCAAAAAATCAAGTGTGAAAAGGGTGACACGATCTCTACATATCTGAACAAGCTCACCACCTGCATAGATGAGCTTGGAAGTGTAGGAATCACGACAGTTGATGATGATATGGTGAGTCTTGCTCTCCTCGGTCTTCCTAAGAGCTGGCATAGCTACCAAGGCTCAGTGAATGGAAGAGAGAAACTGCCAGATTGGGAACGACTGTGGTCGGATCTGATGCAGGAGGAGATCAGAAGAAGCACCAGAGATGGTTCTTCATCTAAGCACGATGATGAAGAAAATCTAGCCTTAGCAAGTAAGGCGCGGAAAGGGAAAGGGAAGGCTTCCCATTCCAAATCGAGTTCTTCCCATGGTGGGAAGAAGATTGACAAATCTAAAGTGAGATGCTTTAATTGTCATGAGGTGGGCCATTATGCAACTAATTGTCCATTAAAGAAATCCAAGAAGGGATCCTCGATAGGATCTGAAGGTGAGGCATTGGCCTCTCAGTTCGAATTGGATTTTACCCTCATCGCATGCATGGTTTCATCGATGATGGGTTGTGGTTGGTTTCTGGACAGTGGAGCCTCATTCCACATGATCGACGATAAGAGTTTATTTAGTGCCTTGGAGGAGAAGGACCTCCAGATGAGCATAGAGATGGGCGATGATGGAAAGTACCGTGTTTCAGGTGAAGGTACAGTTGTGTTTCAGAGGGAACATGGAGCTCCTCTCACCCTGACTAATGTTAAGTATGTGCATGGACTGAAGAAAAACTTGGTATCGATCGCGATGTTGGATGACAAAGGCTACGATGTTGTCTTCAGTAAGGGAAAGGTTTTCCTTAGACACATCACCATGCGTCAGGTGAAACAGATCGGTTCACGGGTACAAAACCTGTATGTTCTTGAGGTTCAAGATGCATGCAAAGCCTTGAGGAGCAAGGCAAATGTTAGAGACATGGTGGTTGAGAGGGAGAGTACATTACCTCTCAACATGCAGCGCCAGAAGAAGTCTCAGACAATTGTGGAGGAGCCACAATTGGAGAAGTTAATAGAGGGATCACATGCAGCCATACCTCTAGGTGGGAGGTGGGGCGATGTGAAGTGATAGTCCCAAGAAGGCTGAAATAGGGGCAGGATCCTTGAGGTACCCAACCTCTTTGATTAGACATTGCTACGGGAGCCCCGACGAGGAGTAGCAGGATTGGCTGAGTGGGTAGAGACAAATGCGGATGGAGTGGCATAGGGAGCTTCAACATCAGAGGGTGTTTCTAACCCAACAGGGAGATCAATTACTTCTCAGTAACTGAGTTGCAGTGCAGCAGTGGGCAGCACGATGCAGCATGATGAGAGGAGGTGCAGTGCGGATGGAATGTTGGGAGAAAGGACCAACAGCAACACAGATGCAGGAAGAGGTGTACATAGAGCAACCAGAAGGTTTTGAGACCTTCGATTGTGAGTCGCATGTGTGCTGACTCAAGAGAGCTTTGTACGGGCTGAAGTAAGCACCTCGTGCTTGGTACACCAGGATCGACAACTACTTCACCGGGTTGGGCTTCATAAAGAGTGAAGCGGATGCGAACTTGTACCACATCATGGTGGAAGGTAAGCAATTGATCATTGTTCTTTATGTTGATGATCTGATATTGACAGGTGATGATGAGTTGATCATGTCTTGCAAGGAGGACCTTGCAAGAGAGTTCGAGATGAAAGACATGGGTCTCATGCACTACTTTCTAGGCATGGAAGTGTGGCAAAAGGATGGGGAAGTGTTTGTGTCTCAAGGGAAGTATGCCAATGAGATACTCACAAGATTCCACATGGAGAAGTGCAAGCACATGCAGACTCCTCTAGCAGGTAGCTGGAGGAAGGAGGATGCTACTTCAGGTGAGGTAGTAGAGGCTACTGTGTATCGGCAGCTTGTGGGTTCATTGATATATTTAGTGAACACACGATCAGATTTGTGCTTTGCGGTGAACCGAGTCAAGCTATGGTTCAGCCTACCAAGCTGTTTTGGAAGGCAATGAATCATGTTTTGAAATACCTCAGAGGCACATCTCAGTATGGATTATGGTACAAACGGTCAGAGGGAGTAAAGCTTCAGGGCTTCATAGATGCAGATTGGGTAGGGAGTCCATCAGATCGGAAGAGCACATCGGGAGGAATTTTCAACCTTGGTTTAGCTGCAGTTTCTTGGTACAGCAGGAAACAGAGGTCAGTTGCACTTAGCTCAGCAGAGGCTGAATACATGGCTGCAAGTCAGGCAACATGTGAGGCCATTTGGATGCGGAAAATTCTAGTTGGTTTGTTTGATCAGAGGATGGATCCAACTGTGATCTATTGTGATAATCAAAGTTGTATCAAACTCTCTGAGAATCCAGTATTTCATGACAGGTCCAAGCATATCGACATTCAGTGTCATCATCTCAGAGACTGTGTGGCGAGGAGGATCATGTTGTTGTAGTATATTTCGACTGAGAAGCAAGATGCTGACATTTTGACTAAGGCATTCTCAAAGTGTAAATACGAGTTCCACAGAGACAAGATCTGTGGCAGATAATCCCTTTCTTGTTGAGAGGGAGTGTTGGAAATAGCAACAAGAAATGTTAAAAATAGAAATGCTAAAAATAACATTGCTATAGATAGCATTTCGGGATATATTCCAATTTTAATTTGTCCTTGAATTAAAATTCGAATTTAGTCTCACCAGCTGTTTGAAAAATAATTAATTAATTCATCTTGAGTTACTTAGTTGGTGAAATTCAAACATGAAGGCTTTGTGAAGACATGCAACAGTTATCCCTTTGATTGAGGAAGTTATCCCTTAATTAAGGAGATAAGGATGAGTTGTATTTGAGTTGTAATTAGTTAGCTCAGTTAACTGAGTTAAGTCCAGTTAAATTAGTTCCAAACAATTTGTGGAACTAATTGTGAGTTCAGTCAGTTAATGCATGTATGCATGCAACTAGTGTTCTTTAGATAACTGAATATTCTTTCATAAATAACTCATGCATGTCAGTTCAGACAAAGACCCAGTTGAGATTAAAGGCAAGGACAATGTACTATCAGTTGCTAGAATATTCCCATGAGAATATCTCTTGCATGCAGAAGGAATTCGTTCCTTGAGGATTGCGTAGTTACTACAGAGGTCAGAGCAGTGTGTGAGGTGAGAATCACACAGGTTACAGTTGGAGGACCAAAGAGAAACTATGCAGGGAAATAGGAGGCTTGGAGGACAGAGGAGAAGGCATATGTGTTGTCTATTTTGTCTATGCGCAGCAGTGAGGGATTGTACTGAGAGCTGGATAGCTTGAGAGCTAAAGCTTTGTGTAATCTTGAGATATTTCCACTTGTATGATAATACAGATAGCGGGGTTTTTAGCTGAGGCTTTCCCCAAAGTTTTCTTCTGTGTTTCATGTGTGATTGAATCTTCTTCTCTATTATATGCGTTCTATTTGATCTTGCTCAAAATCGATTAAGCCTCCGCAAGTTTGATTGTAGAAGTAGATTAAGTATTTTGTTTTAGTACATTGCATAATCAGTTTAATCTACAGTGAGAATTTCTACAAAGACTTGTCACTTTTCCTTTTCCAAATCTAATTCGCATTAGGAGACAAACAAACTGAGCCTCCAGCTCAATGTTTTAAAACTCCGACTCCAGTTCGGAAACGACCGAGGGTTGGCTCCGACTCCGACTCTGACTCGGTGATGACTCGGTCGGTTTGATTTCAATGAGTCGATCGTTGTAAAAAATACATTAAATATATTTTTTTTTTTTATAAAAACATAATTTTAAAGATTTTCATTCATGTTTCCAAACACAAAGCTTTAAAATATAGAGAGAAGACAACATATGATCAAAGTAGGCTCATGAATATATCCATTATATCAAAATGGCACCCAGTGCACTGTCCAATACAAAGTTCATACTTAGCCATCAATGATAGGATCCTTTTCTGCCTCAGCCTAAGGACAATCACTAGACTACAACAACAATAATACCAATTCTTTGCTCCTAATGAAATCTCATAACCCTTGATTTAATTATGATCAAGCTCCAGAACAATCAGAGGTAAATATGTATTTATTAGTCCATTGCCAGAACGTTTGCCTTTTTAAAAACATTGTATGTCTCAATGCATTGTTTCAATTTTCTAATTCATACTTCGGATAACCATACTCCGACCTTGTAATTTTCAAAACTCTCACATTGATAGATTAATTTAGGGCTATAAATATGCAATAAACAACCCAACCATTGATATGTAGGAGGCAGAACAACTTTTGACAAATGTGCTTCAGGATTTTTGTCAAAGAGATGAGCAGGCCGAGTTGTTACCGAGCCGGTTGAGTCATTACCGAGTCGGTCGAGTTGTTACCGATCGACTGAGTCAACCGAGTCAATGACTGGGTCGGTAACAACCCGGCTAGCCGTTCGTTTCGGCCATCGAGCCGACTCGACCAGGCATTGGCTTGGTCTGACTCGGCCGAGTCGACTCCGACTATACACATGAGTTAAACTGCTTCATGAACTCGTCCTAATTTTTTTGGAGCTTGAGCATGCTAAGGAAAACTGATTGTGAGGTCTTTTTGACTAAGGCACAAGTCAAGAAACCTTTCTCGCTAGTAATTTAACAACTATAATCAAGATTCACCAAAGGGATTTCCATTCATATATCATGCGTGAGTAATGCATACAATAATGAGACCTAGTTTCTATGCAATTAATTTTCAACAAATTAGAGCACAATAGAAAAGCCTTAGATCATCAATTTGTTCCATACATTAGACATAAATCAGAAGTTTTCAATAATAAGCTCACTTACAAGATAATATGTATGAACAATCCTTTATTGATCTAAGACAACTTCTTTAAAGTCAAGAAAGTAGCTCTAACGAACAAGAATACTTCATAGGTCACATCTTCACCAAGAAACAAGAAGGCCAAAATCTCTCTAAGGAGGGCCAAAATAGTCCAAGAGATGATGATGAAATGAAATGATCCTCTCCTTTATTTATATGAGGAGGACAAGGTCTAATTTTCGTCTATAGTCCCTACTAACAAGTAAAATCACAATGAATACCTTGGGTTACAAGTCAATCCACTAGCTCTCAACATGAATGCTAATAAAAGCCCACACGCGTGAGTCGTGAGGCCTCTAGGGCTGACGTCATTCATAATGTGAGCTCCAAATGTCAAGCGCTGGTGCTACAAGGTGCCAAGTATGATGTAGTAGCATCTAAAAATCATCATTTGAGGGTTGGCTCTCAAATTTCGATCAGTTGCTCTCTATAGTCCCCAAAACCAGTTGGGGCACTACAAAGTGGTCTCTTGGGTCTCCAATTGTGAAAATGTGTCCAACTCTGCTCCAACATTGAGGGATTTCTAGGTGCTACTAGCGCTCCCAAGTCTCTGAAGGTGAGACCATCCTTATCTAGGCCCTGAATTAGCTGCCATCCCTCGTATGGTGCTAAGGCTAGCCTGGGGGCATGCTAGGTCCAGGTGCATCGTCCTGAAGAATCATCAAATGTAGAGCAAGGTGGTAGAATGTCTTGGGTGTAGGAGGTGCCCAAGGTCATATGTGATGTGCTATTGCTACTTGGAGGCCCAAGGCTCTCAACACTTCACCTGTGGGTGCCAATATACATCTCTAATGGCCTGGGTACCCGTTGGTAAGGTGCCCAGGACATGGGCTGCTGAATCAACTGACAATCATAACATAAAGTCTAGTGAAAGCAACCAATCATCAAGGACAATAAGCATTATTTCATTTATGTGAACCAAGCTTGAATGTAATGGGCTATTTAATACTTCAAATTAGGATTCCCTTCCAAAATCAAGGCCTTGAACTCGCAATGGTATTTTCTCCCTAGGTAGGAGTGGCTAAAGGACAACCCTATTAGGTGTTTCCAACCCTCAAGGGGAAGTGACGTTTGCTTAGCCCACCCTTTAATTGATAGGTGTTAGTAAATAATAATGATGGTATGGAGGGGAGAAGATGGCCAAGTGCCAAGGTCAAAGGGACCAACATGATGGGGTTCCACATCCTGACTGTATAGATGTGAAGAGGGAGCAATCGTGGATGCATGAGTTACCAACTAGACCTGTGTTTTTCCACCCTTGTTGTGCACCTTTTACTTTTGCTTGATTTTTTCTTTGTATTACTGCTTGTAGCTCAAAGGGCTATAACTTGCTTTAAATGATATTGCAGTTGTATTACCCCTTAAGAATGAGTCATTTCATTGCTCATCAGGGTTGGGACATGCAAGGGTTCCTTTTCGTGATGTAATAGAGCAACATGTGCTCAGGAATCAGGGGATGGCCATGATGATTGAGGTAGAGCTCATGTTGAGCTTTTCCCACGTGCTAATGTGTATGTCCCAACCATCTTTCACATTTTGATATTCTTTCTTTTGATCTTGTTTTGTGGCCATGGTATGCTCTTTCCTTTTCTTTTAGCTGCTTCAACCTTCGAGGGCACAGTTTTGGCCCTACCTAGGTATGAGGATGTATGAGTGCCAATCTCAAAGAACCAATGGTCAGTTGAATCTGAAGAAGGGATGTGAGATAAGGGCTTGTAATGTATGATGGGAAGTGGTAAGTATGGCATACGTATAAATGGAACTATGCTATCTCAATCAGGGTTTCCCAAGTAGTGCCCCTCCTATAACCATTGGGCCATTAGGGGAGGTCCCACTAGACTAGGATTGAAGATTAAGACCCCCATTTAAGGTTAGAGGACAAGATCACTGCCAAAACCCCTCTTTCTTCCAGGTCATCCCATAATCCATATCAAATGCCCAAATACAAAAAGGCATAAGCACCTAATCACAAAATGAATAAAGTACCTTTTGATTAGAAGCCCACCTTCGTCCATGTGCTGTTGTAGGGCGGGTGAGAATCATATGACTGATGCAGGTGGTGTAGATGTAATGGCACATCATTAACTAGTGGTGGCTGTCAGGGGCTGCATGGCTGGCTGCTGGTCCAATGGATGTGATGAATAGGAGAGAAGTTTTCTCCTATAGGATTACCCATTTTGGTGGTGACAACTCTCATGTCAGAGATAATAGTATATTTAGAATCCTTGTGGCATTATGAGTTTGATGATCTACTTATGAGCAATATGTGAGCACATTCTATTTTTAGCAGTATTTGCATGTCGATTTTGATCATGGATTTGGATACCTTACTGAAAGACGAATTCAACGAGTATGATTTCATTGAGATTTTGAGGACTTTCTATTTTTTTACAGTGGTTGCATGTGAGGTCTGATTACACATTCGAGTTCCTCATCACATTCTAAGTTCAATGGTGGTGTTTTGATCCAAATTTGAGACAATTCTATTTTTAGCAGTTGGCGCATCGTAGTGAGGTCTGATTACATATTTGGACATCCCACTGAGTTTTGAGTTTGTGGTGGTGGGCTCATCAGAATCTGAGCACTACCTATTTTTAACAGAGTCATTGCATGGGAGCACTGACAACATATTTTGGTTCCCCATCAAATTCCAAGTCTAATGAGTATAATAATGGGGGCATGTTGTGAGATTTCTATATTTAGCACTGCCTATTTTTAGGAATGCTATATATGGCAATGTCTCCCTACATATTCCAGGCATTCGATACCTTTTTCTATTTTTAGTGGGATTCCTAATTCTTGGCATGTTTATTTTGAGCAGCATGAGGTGGTAGTTTGAGGGGTTGACGCGTGGTGGCGATTGTGAGTAGACAAGTGGTATGAAATGGGATGAGTCATCAGTGAGTTGGCAGAGGATGAGTTGACATGGCAATTGAGCAATTTAATTTTTCTCTCTTCTTGTGCATTTTCCTTTCTTTTCCCATTTTCCCTTCTCTTTATTTCCTATTTTCTACCCTACTTTTTCTCTCACCTTTGTCTCTATTTTTCCTACGAAATATCTTCCCTTTTCCCCTCCACAAAAAAGAAAATTAATTCAACCCCTTGAAATTATGCTAAGTTGAAATTTCTAAAATTGGTTGAAGAGACAAAAATATGCCAAGTCGAATCACTTGAATAAAATTAGCCAAGTCGAATTGCTAAAATTAACTTGGGATATTTTTATCATGAAAAGTTTTGCCAGTAAGGAAAAATCACTCCAGTTGAATTAAGTAAATTAATTTCGAAGTAATTTTTGTCCAATGTCAACTTGAAGATTCTTCAGTTCAACTCAAGCAAAGGTCACTTAACTAGATTTTCTTCTCCAATCAGAGCTCAGATAACTCAACGATGCACAATGATGGCCAATAATAGAAAATTCAACCTATCCTCCTTCTTGGCATGAATTGGAAGGGGAAAAACTATATATACAGGAGGAAGGCCAACCTTCCAATAGGAATTGTCTTGAGCGAGGGCAAGAATCCATAGTTTCTTCTCTCTCTATTCTAGCTGTTATTACTTTGTGCCCGGATATCATTGTATTCAAGTTTTGTGATAGTCATCTTGGTGCAGCCAATCTTTTGGCTTTCATGGAATAAAATTTTGTTTTGATCCACTCACTCTGGTTGGTTTGACTCAATGTTATCCTGTGCAAATTATTAAGAGTTTATCAACTATTTATTTGGGGAATTAGCCACTCAGATATGCTGTCTTCTTACACTATTTTTCCATATAAAAGGATGATTTGCAAAGGGCTATTTCACGCTTAAGGATTTTTTCACACTTGTTTGGTCACTAACTTGCTGGTCAAACAACCTTTATCTTGCTGTTTTTTGAGTGTTTTAGTGAGATACTGTATGGTTACAGATAGGTTTATTTTTTGAGATACTGTATGCTTGCAATAGATAGATCGATTTTAACCACAGATGTATCAAGAGGCAAGGGGGATCAAATCTCTTGACCTGCAAACATTTTTTCAGGTTTTGCATTCTAAAAGAAGTTTGCACCTCAAAAGATTTGATCTCTCTCAAAGCTTGCTAGATCCGTGGTTAAGATGGATCTATACTGATATAGCTTATTCAACTGATTTTATATCCAATTATGATGATTTTAGTATTTTCCTAATTACTTTATCTAATTATATTGATCTGATAAATTTCTTAATTAAAAGCATTTGGCAAAAGAATGAGAATCCTATATTAAGTTAAGTAACAAAGAGGAAGATGACACTTAGGGCAGATTTTCCTATGTGTTCATTTATTTATAAAGTTTATATCAGTTCACAAGGTGTAAAAATTAGTGCTAACAGAGGGCAGGGGGATTCTCAATTGGTATCTATAAATGCAAGTTTTCTCGTGTTTTCATTTCAGAAACCAGGTGCTTGAGGTCTATTACTTCTGAATGGAGCTGTTGGTTTTTAGTTTTAAGAAATTTCACCCTCCGCAACAAATTTTATATTTGGGAAGTCCAATAAGCAAATCCAACTCCATTGCTATAATAGTGGGGCTATACATTTGTCCTTGGCTGTTGTAGCTATTGTTATCTAGTTCTGATGATGGTGGAGTTTCCTCCATTCCCTGCAAAACATTTTTCCTTGGCGGCAGCTTTCCTTAACGACGAATATCCTAAATAGATGAAGGGTCCACGTAGCTGTGTTAGGGTTCTCAAGCAAGTGTCGAGCTAGGGCATGGGGGAAAGTTGCAACCTCGGACAATCTTGGTCGAGGAGCTCAGTTGAGCTAGGGCGTGGAGATGGCTGAGGGTGTTGGTTGTGGGTCTGTTGGCTGCATATGAATGCAAGAGAGCCTTAGGGTTGAGGATGGCTAGGATGCGAACAACTAGAGACAAGTTGAGTGTGCAGACAGATGATTGGTTGTGGATGAGCTGGGAAACAGGTCGATGAGAGCAATGGTGTTGAGGACTACTAGAATGCATAGAGAAATGAATGTGGGCAGAGATGATTGGCAACGGAAGAGCTGGGTTTTTACTCATATTGTTATTTGTTTTCCAACTCCCCTTGTGTTTGGAAGATGGAATAATTAATTAATTAATCTCCAAAATCTGCACGACCAAATTATTTTCCAAGGGATTGGGTATACCATGATGGAAGCTGCCTTTTTAATATTGGTGATCGACCCTACCTTATCATAAGTTCCTCTAGCAAGTTCCTAGATGGGACCATAAAAGTGCCAAGTTCTAGATGGCACAATAAAACTTAAATGTGCACTTATTTGAATTGAGACATAGCCACTTTCCCTACAAACTCCCAACATGCAATTGACATCCTGCCACCATTGAAGTATTTTGTTGTCAATTAGATTGAAATGTCAATATGGATGGTCACTGTTTCAATAATTGCAACTCTGCCCCATTTTTCGCTTCCTTTCCTACCTTAGAGGAATTTGTTGTTGATGTTACTTCATTATAGTGGTATATTTCTAGGGAGGATATTCTAAACAGTTTTTTTATTTTTCATGATAGTTCTTGATTAAGTCACTGGGAGTTCAAGCTATTCTATCTGGTGTGTTCCGCAAACAGTTTGTCCCTTTCACACATTTTAGTTTGTTCCAGCTTGGAACCTTTTCTGAGGTCAGGTATTCAAGAGGTAGCCAATGTCTTTAACATAACTGTAAAAAATTCCACATTGTGACTAAGTTGGTTTTCAGGCATCCATTTCAATCAATTTTCATTATTTCTATTTTGAATTTGGATAAATTTTAGTTACTTAAGAGGGATTTATTTGAACAGGAAATTTGTAATCAAATTTTCAATCCTGATCACAATCCTGAGTCTTCATTATGTGTGATCTGTGATAGGTGAATCCTTTTAGTAAAGGGGAAATTGAAAATTTTTCTTTCATGTTGCAGGATGATTCTAAATGAATTGTATTTTCCAGCTTTTGTGGGATTGGTATTCGCTGGAGCTAGTGATTGGGTGAGGTGAAACATAATAATGACAATTCTTTATATCACAGCCATTTCAGAACATTGCTTTCACGCGTTTTACAATCCTTGTGATTTTTGTGACATTTACAGACTATTTTCCATAAGAAAAACACATGTAGCAGTTTGCTTAAAATCTTGCGTTTCTCTTGTAGCTTGATGGTTATGTGGCTCGCAAAATGAAGATAAACAGTGTGCTAGGATCATATCTTGATCCTCTTGCTGATAAGGCAAGTAATATCTTGCTTTTACTGATGGGTACATATTCAGATATTATGCTTGAGATACTGTATGCTTGTTATATTTGACATTGCTTTAGTTGCAAGTTTCACCTCTTGTTCACCTCTTGTTTTTAATTTCCTGTACAGGTTCTGATTATCTCTGTTGCGTTATCAATGATTAAGAGTGATCTTCTATCTCGTAAGTCATAGTTTTACACTTGAAGATGCCTCTCTTGTGCAGGGTTAGTTTCTGTGGTAATTAAATAACATAAAAGTTCCATAATTGATGCACCAATGGATTTTGATATTCAAAAACTACTTTTGAAGTATTAATGCCAAATCTTTTTTCGATAAAAATTCCTTAGCATGCATCCAAAGAGACTTTGTCATGTTTCATGGAAAATACCATGGAAGAATTCATTTCTTGAGTATGTGTAAGGGGGAAATTATTTTGACGCATAAATCTATAAATGTAAACACGGAGGAAATTTTCTTATTTAGAGCTACAAAATATGCTAGGTATGGTAAGATCTTCGAGAAAATGTAATAAACTCAATCAGCCCATGAGATTTAATGTTTTATTTGCAATTTTTGTGTTAAACATAACAAATTGGGAAAAACAAGCCCTTTTTTGCCCTCGTCTCTGTAATGAACAAGGGCAATTTTATCTAGTATTCCTTGTAGCAATTTGTCCCTTTCTTCCTAATACAGTGGCTAAATTTAATAAACATACAAATGTTGTTCGATGGAACAGTAAACAGTTCAAAATCCTTCCTTTTGCTAACAATGATATAAACAGTGACAGAATATATATATATATTTCAACAATATATCAAGCTGATGTATTTCCAAAACAGAACCACACATATCTCAGTACAGATTCCAACTTCAAACAATTCAACTACAGGACCAGAGGCCCTAACCGGGACCACACTGAAATACAAACAGGAAGTTTAATTCAGGTGCAGCTCTCCTTCAAGTCACACAAAAACTTCTACTCCTTCAAATCGTGTTCAATTCATGCCTGCGTCCAACAATCTGGGCTTAAAACTGACCTCGGCTCCCTTAGAAACCCTAAGACAGAGGCCCATGAACCTTTTCAGGGTAATCCACACCTCAGACGGGATGTTGATTGCTATTGCACATGCAGGGGTCAATAAATAAGCTTACAGATGCCTCGTGAGGGTTTCTTTATACCTGGATTTCGTTCCCACTAGAAAGAAAACTCCCACCGAACTGTTACAGAATTCTTACCCCTTTCGCTACCTTACAGAACGATTGCCTGTAACCATAACTGGAATCAATTCAAGAAAAGATCTTGCTATTTGAAGTGGATAGGTCCTGCGGTCAGAACAAGGAGAATTTCACTGTCTTAAAGATCGTCCTGTGCCATAACAAAGCTCGTTGCCTTCCCAGAATTATCACTGTGCCAAAACAGAAATTAATCTCCCAAGAATTTGCTGCCTCAGACAGAAACTTTGCCCAGAAGAGAGAGGAATAATAAAAGGATGTCAACTAGGGTGGAATCTTTCACCACCGAAATTGACAAGAGAGAGAAGGGGTCTAAAAAACCCTAATTCTCAAGAACAAATGATTTAATCCGTCTCATATTTATAGATTTCCTAGAGGGGCTCTTCTTTTAAAATGATTGGGTAATCTTTACTCCAAGCCCCAATTTTGGGTTTCTTTACTCAGCTGCCCCAAAACTTGCCCAACGGTGGGAATTTTTGGGGTTTTTCCCCTTTTTGGTGGACTATAGCCTACGGGGATTGATAGGCTACTTCGTCCCATTCGTCCTCAATTTGTAGAGGACGTTATAGTTCTCTCCTGCCCGAAATTGCTTGCCCTCAAGCAAATTGCAAATTCAGATGCTGCAGAATGTGTTCCCCTACCAATGTCGCGTCCTCCTCTGGCAAATTCTTCCACCTGATAAGATATTCTGGAATCAATCTTCCCCTTAGCTTCTTTTCCTGCATGGCCATGATCGTCTCGGGAATTAACTCTAGTTGCCCTTCTTTGTCTAAGGGTGTTAGTTCGATAGATGTGGTGACGTGTTGCCCCACAACCTTCTTGAGGCACGATACATGAAATACATTGTGGATTCTGCTATCTCTTGGAAGTTCTAACTCATACACCACTTCGCCAACCTTTTGGAGGATTTTGTACGACCCATAGAACCTAAGCTTCAACTTTTCAACGCCACTCTTCTTAGGCTGCAATCTCAAGAAGGCGAGGTCCCCTTCCTCAAATTTTCGTTATGTTCGACGCTGATCTACGTACAACTTCTGTCGATTTTGAGCAACGTGCATGTTTTCCTTGAGTACTCTGAGGATGTTCTGACTTTCCTGTATCCAATCCTTAGCAATAGGCGCCTTGTTGTCTCCAAAAACCCTGTCGATAAAGGATAGTGCGTCATATCCATATAGGGCTTTGAATGGTGACATCCCAATGGATAAGTGGTAGGTGATATTGTAGCAATGCTCCCCAAAGTATGACCACTTGATCCATGCTTTTTGTTGACCTGTCACATAATTGTGTAGGTATCCTTAAATCCACTTATTCACGATTTCGGTCTGACCATCTATTTGTGGATGATAGCTAGTGCTAGGGATTCAATTCAGTCCCGGACTCCCCACCAGCTTGAAGAGTTCCTTTCGAAAAGCACCCATAAACTTGCTGTTGCGATCGCTAACTATATTCTTTGGTAATCCATATGGTCTGAAGACTTCTCGGAAAAACAGCTCCGCTACTTGTTTGACCGAATAATCCAATTAGATTGTAAAGAAATGTGCGAATTTGGTCAACCTGTCCACCGTAGTGTAAATGCAATCTTTACCTTGCACTTTGGGCAATCCTGTAATGAAGTCCATCAAAACGCTTTCCCATTTCTGTTAAGGAATAGGTATAGCTTGGAGGAGACCTGCAAGAGGCGTATGCTCGACCTTATTTTGTTGGCATGTCATGAATTCCTTGACGTATTTCATACCATCTTTCTTCAAACCCTTCTTGTTGAGAAATCTAGGGGCAGCAAGTGTAGGTGATTTCTCTTGCATGACAACTGTTTGTGATGTATTTCTGCTTTACTTGATTAACATCTTATTTTGCTTTGTTATTATTAGTGTTTTCTATCATCAAACAACTATCAAATCATGAATAACAATGAGATAAAGGACACAAGATATAGGCGATCAGCCAGGGCCAAAACCTCTCCAATCTGAGAGGAAAACCCACACGAATTCTTCTTCTTATAGAATCTTCAATTGATGAATTCCAAGACCTAGACCCTTGACCAAGACTCCTCCAAGACCAAGTCAACCTTGCCTCTTTTGTCACATCAATTCTGCTTCTCTTTACTTATCTTTGACTTTGACCTTTGAACCCCTTGATTATCTTTCTGCAATTTCGGCTTGACTGCACCATGATGCAACTGTAATTTCTTCGTTGACCCAAAACCTTAGACCTGCAATTTTGACTGTGACTTTGGCTTGCAATTCTCGGCCTCTTGGAGTGACTGTTCCTTTTGTACGTATGAGTTGATTAGGAGGATCTCTCCTTCGCTTTGATTGGACTCTTCTTCTTGTAAATTCGGTCTTCAAGAGTGATCATTTTCTTGCTAAAACTTTGACTTCTTTTCAGGTCTGCAACTTGTCCTTACTGTAGCAAAAAATGATGCCCTAGAACTTGCATGTGTGAGTAGATTGGCCCCAAAACAAAGAAAAAATATAGTGACTTCGTTCTTCCCTCGATCTCCTTCTCTTCGCTCTTCTTTAGGTCTCTTTCTTCCTTTTATCGAACATCTTGAGTGAAGTATGCATGCCTCCTTAAGTGAGGCTGAGTCCTCCTATATATAGTCTTCACACCCATGCAATTAGGCCGATTTGTCATCATTCCTAGGCCGACATGTCCTTCTAGATAGATTGATTGCTCTTTTTGAAGGCCGACTTGTTGTAGCACTTGTGACGAGGTCTTCGATGGTCTCTTGACTCTAACATTGACTCAAATAAATTTCTTTACAATATGTAATGTGCCCCAAATGGGTCTTTCATACATGACAATGACCTAAAAGCTCTCAACGGGATTTGCTTCCAAGTTTCTTCTTAATCAAAAACTTGCTTCCAGGCTCCCTCTTAACTAGGGACTTGTTTCCAGTAGCAACTCTTTCTTCATTGGTGGAGATCATGGGACCTTCAGCGACTTGTAGTGCTCCTCCATTCGATGTCATGAATTTGATCTTTAACGACATGGAGCCTTCATCTTTGGGACTTCTTCGTAGGGCATCGACCATCCATCTCTTTCCTTCTTGAATCAGGGTAGTCATGCCATCCTTCCTTTCATCGAAGAGTGATCCATTAGACCATATCCAGATTTTCCTTGTACAACTACCTTTTCCATTTCATGTCTTCTTCAGGATCTTCCATCCCACCACATGAGTATTGGTTGTGGGTGACTTCCACAACTCTCATTTGGTTGTCCTGTATCAACCTATCCAGAAAAAATGAACATCAAATCAAAATTACCTTTTGTGATGGCCCTTTCATGATGACAACCTGCTTGTAGAAACATCAACATATTGCATACGTATTGACACATCTCCAAAATATTTTTGTCAAGGGTCTTTTTCTTTCCAGACTTCATCAGAGCCTTCATACCTTTTTCCATGGAGATGCCATGATCAATTTTCCCAGTTAGCGGATGTTGATTGTTTCTTATGTGATCATAGTTGCATTTCTCATGATCTCTTTGTTGTTCACATATTGTTTCCTAGGAACATTCCATCCATAGTTCCTTGATTTTTGTCAACCACCTCATATTCCATATGAGGACATATTATGTTGATTTCATCTAATCAATATGTGAACCGTGCTTTCATGCATTTCTAGAAGAGAACCCTTTCCTTTGATCATACTCATGAGGTAGAGTATCTATTGTTGTTATCTGCAACTATAAGATGACATGACCTAACTTATCAAACTTATGCATACATACCTCTTTCCTTCTCTTTGTCATCTAGACTTCCTCCAACAACTTCCTTTCCTTGATTGAGAGAATTTCAACCATCTCAACATGCTGTATTCCTTTGTCATCATACCATCATTCATCCAAATCGTGAATCCCATCCAAGGTGGTATTCTTAGCGAGACACTTGCTTCTTCCAAGAGATGAACTTTCTAATGAAGATTCCCATGGAGAATCTTGAATATCCTTGCCTTGCAAATGCCCTTCTCCAATGATGTATGACGAGATCTATACTAGATGACTTCCTTCTTCTGTAAGTGCTACTTATGCTTCTAATGAGGTTACTAAGAGCTACTTTTTCCTATGATGGCTGCTACAAGTATATAGACTTTTACTTCAGCTATGACATGAGCTCTTGCTTCAATAATATGCTTATTATGATGCCTAAGATGCATCCTATCATTCTTTAACCATGGCAGCGGTCTTTCATCTTCTACTTTTCCTTGCTATCTACATCACGAATAATGTCTTAGGGTCCATATTGTTCCTTTCTTCCATCACGCTTCTCAACGGATCAACCTATCCATCTTTTACTTCTTGTGCCTGCAATACTAATTAACAAGTACCCCAAGCAAAAAATACGATACCAAAACATGATGTCAAGTTATCCTTCTAGGGTTTCTATGCAACCAAGAGGTCATTCTAGGGTTTCTTAGGTTCAAACCCTAAATCATATTACGTCACACTAGGGTTTCTCCCATGCCCTAGAATCCTAACAAACCCTAAATCATAGGGAACAATTACTTTAAGATTCGGGTTTCTTATGAGCCATCAACACAAACCTTAGAGTCATAACTTCAACCCTATAACATTTTATGATAGACCCTTAACAATAAGAAAAATATCATACATACCTCATGGATACCTACCTGTGATGCCATGTTTTCTTCACAAAGGTATCTATGTTGTCCTTTTTGCTATCTTTCAGAGTTTCTTTTATTGCTCTCTTGATGGGACCTGCTTCTTCACGAGTTTCTTTAAGACATGGAATGATTGTAGCTCCTTTCTGCTACCTTGATGGCTATAGGTCTTCCGTGCAACATAACTTCATAACGGGGATCCTTTTTGTTGCACTTATCCTTAAATTGACTGCTTTACTAAAAATATATAGATGTTTATCAGTCCTTTTGAATAACTGATTGTGCTACAACTTACAAGCATGACTATATGATTGATGCTTAACTTCTTAGTATTACAAAGATTTGATTCTCCATGAATTCGGGATATGCAATTAGTGACTTTCAATGATCTTCTTGAGGAGTTAGATTTTTCTTTGAGGATGCCCAGAAAATCAGATCTGAGGTTTCTGCTTCTTAAGGTGATATAAACAACCCATTTCTTAAAGGCCTAGATGTGCGCTTTTATTGTCAAAGGACTCTGATTGCTTTTGAATGTTTAAATTAGGCCTTCCACTTCTTGAGAGAGTGATATAGTTTAGTGTATTTCTTCATTGTTTTGAGGTTAGAGCTTGAGAATCCAAAACTTGATCAAACCTTGAAGCCTTGATGATGATGACAACAATTTTCTTCTTGCTTTTCTTGGACGAGTAGACTTCAATATGCTTTGATTTGCATATTTCTTTTATTTGAGGTCTTTTTGAGGTCTCCTTCTTTGAGTTGATAATTGAGCGAAGTTTCCAAGAATGCTTCAAGTGGAGAAATTAGAGTTTTGAAACCTTCTTTTATTGTCTTCATTCAAGATGATAATGTAATCCTTGTCTTTGAAATGCCTTGGAGAATAGAGGATCTTCTTGATGATTAATACCCTTGATAATCTTCTAGAACTTCGGTCCTTGAGTGTCCTTTATTGAGCTGCCCTTCCTTGACTTGACACCTTAGCTCTGATACCATGTTGAGAAATCTAGGGGCAATAAGTGTAGGTGATTTCTCTCACATGACAGTTGTTTGTGATGTATTTTTGCTTTACTTGAATAACATCTTCTTTTGTTTTGTTATTATTAGTGTTTTCTTTCATCAAACAACTATCAAATCATAAAGAACAATGAGACAAAGGACACAAGATATAGGTGATCATCCAGGGCCAAAACCTCTCCAATCTCAAAGGAAAACCCACACAAATTCTTCTTCTTATAGAATCTTCAATTGATGAATTCCAAGACCTAGACCCTTGACCAAGACTCCTCCAAGACCAAGTTAACCTTTGCCTCTTTTGTCACACCAATTGTGTTGCTCTTTACTTATCTTTGAATTTGACCTTCCAACACATCGACTATCTTTCTGCAATTTTGGCTTGACTGTACCTTGATGCAACTGTAATTTCTTCATTGACCCAGAACCTCGGACCTGCAACTTTGACTGGGACTTCGACTTGCAATTCTTGGCCTCTTGTAGTGGTTGTTCCTTCGTACGTATGAGTTGATTAGGAGGCTTCTCTCCTTTGCTTTGATTGGACTCTTCTTGTAAATTCGGCCTTCAAGAATGATCATTTTCTTGTTAAAATTTTGACTCCTTTTCAGGTCTGCAACTTGTAGAGATTTCTACAAATCTAGCTTTGATACCATGTAGAAATTTCTACAAATCTAGCTCTGATACCATGTAGAAATGCCTTGTAGATTCGAACTATAGATTGTAATATGCTAAAACAATTGACATGAATCTACTCTACTCATCAGCGGAAACAATAATCGATCGATGAAATCATGAAGCATACAAGAGAAAGAATTCAGTCACACATAACACAATGATTTTCTCGGGAAAGTCACAACTAAAAACCCCTGCTATCTATATATTGCATTAGTCAAAGAATATGAGAAGATTACAACGCTTTGCTCAAGCCCGAGCAACCTCTGCACTATCTCTATCTATCTTATTGCTTCCCATGCAAGCCTTGGATGAATACAATATGCTCTGCTCAACCTGCACAAGTATTTTATGTCCTTTCACTGACTAACTGCCTTTGGCCAATACTTAGCCAAATTCCTAGCCTTCCAAGCTCCTACTTACTTGCTCTCACAAGATCCATGCACAAACTTGTGCTTCCTATTGCTTGGTCTCACCAACTCTTGCTCACCATAACAATGATTAAACTTGTGCCTTCATTCCTTCTTTTAAAGGCAATTCAAATGGTTAAAATTAGTGAGTTTTCTAATTAAGGAATGATTTATTTTAGGCCCTTTTCTGACTGCATGCACCATTTGTTTAATTTAGATGATTTTTTCAACTGATAGTACACTGTCCCCAAACTCCAATCTCAACTGGGTCTTTCTCTGATTTGACATGAATGGGTTAATTATGAGTGAATCTTCAATTTATGGGTTGATCACTATCGGCAACACCTTGTGATTCTATTTTGGAATATATATATATATATATATTCCAAAATAGAATCATACATTCAATACAGATTCCAACTTCAAACAGTTCAACTACAAGATCAAAGGCCCTAACTGCTACCAAACCAAAATATAAACTGGAAGTTTAATTCAGGTTATTCTGGATATAAAATTATTCGCTATACTAGATACTACAGGTCATGACTTCCATCTGTTTAGCAAACACAATCTTTGTTCCAATTCAGTGCTCCGTGAGGGTTTTCTGATGGTGCAACTCTCCTTCAAGTCACACGAAAACTTCTGTTCCTTCAAATCGTGTTTGATTCATGCCTGCATCCAACTCTTGTTTCAAATCTGAGCTTAAAACTAACCTCGACTCCCTTAGAAACCCTAAGCTAGAAGCCCACAAACTTTTTCAGGGTAATCCACACCTTAGACGGGACATTTATTGCTATTGCACATGCGGGGGTCAATAAATTAGCTTCCAGATGCCTCACAAGGGTTTCTTTTTATCTGGACTTCGTTCTAGAAAGAAAACGCCCACTAAACTGTTACAAAATTCTTACCCCTTTTGCTATCTTGCAAAACGATTGCCTATAACCAGAACCAGAATCAAGTCAGTAAAGACCTTGCCGTTTGAAGTGGATAGGTCCCGTGGTCAGAACAATGAGAATTTTGCTATCTTAAAGATCACTTTGTGGCATAACAGAGCTCGCTGCCTTCCCAGAGTTATCACTGTGCCAAAACATAGATTAATCTCCCAGGTATTCATTGCCTCAGACAAAAACTTTGCCAAGAACAAAGAGGAATTATAAAAGGATGTCAACTGGGGTGGACTCTGTCACCACCGAAATTGTCATGAGAGAGAAGGGGTCTAAAAAATCCTAATGCTCAAGAACAAATGATTTGATCCACACTTGATGATCCAAAATTATTTCATCCGTCTCATATTCATAGATTTCCTAGAGGGGCTTTTCTTTTAAAAGGATTGGGTAATCTTTAGTCCAAGCCCCAATTTTGGGTTTCTTTGCCCAATTGCCCCAAAACTTGCCAAATAGTGGAAAATTTTTGGGGTTTTTCCCCTTCTTGGAGGACTATAGCCTACGAGGATTGATAGGCTACGTCGTCCCATTCGTCCTCAATTCGTAGAGGCCATTATGTCTCTTTTACTATGTTGTTTGAAAGGTTATATGGTTAAGTATGAAATGTTGAATTGCTGAAAAATGAAAAGAAATGTTTGGGGGAGTGTCTCAAAAAAGAAAATATATATAGAGAAAAACATGTAATATTTCTAATGGTAATTTACAACGACAGACAAAGCAAACATAGCCAAAAACACACAGAAAATTACTCAAACATTAGAACACCATTTTAAAGCCAAAAATTGCGTTGTTGAGCCATTTTAGTATAATAAGGAGAGGGTACAATGAGGTGTTGGAAAGAGTGCACCTGGGCTTGCTCAAGGCAAGCTAGCTAAACCCAAATGAACAATAAGAAATCCCTCACAAATTTGTTGTTGCTCTCTCCTGGCTCTGCGTTGAAACTACCTAGAAAATATGCTGCTGGTTGCAAAGAACTGCTACTAGGGCCTTCTCGGATGTTCAGAAAATTCTGGGAATTAACCCGGGCTGTCCACCAATAACTCACAAAAGCACACGAAGGAATTGGCCAAATGTTGACCTTGGAATTTCGGCACAATTTTCCCCTAGCTCCTCTAGCTATTCGCTGAGTTGGGGACCCTGTTTGACCCCTCAAATCTGCCCAGATTTTTTTTCCAAATTAATCTTGGCCTCTCCTCAATAAACCGAGAAAAACCGAGAAAGGGTTTGTCCTAGTTTTGACGCTCCAAAATTGACCCCCAAATGCTTGCCCCCTCCACAAGCAGAAGAAGTAACCTGAAGCAAATGCTGCGTTTGTTGCTTAGCCAAAATGCTTGAAAAGCACCCATAACACTTCCCCAGACTCCACCTCAAGTTTCAACCCCGAACTCTCTTCACTCCACAACCTCCAAGCGTGCATCCTCTAAGAACTGCGCAGTCCCTGTGCTGTTACTGCCAATCCTCTCCACAAACTCGCACTCCCCGTTGTTGGTACGAACTGGTATAGCTACGACTCCCTCCTTGGGCTGACACTCGAAGTCCACTGAAGCAAGGGTTGAGATATCTGCTCGGAGACACTCGTGTGCTGAACAACACTGCAGACTTGGTTTCAGCTCAAGCGAGCTATGTCAAAGACACAATTTCTGAATAGATGAATGAATGGCCCAAATCGAGTGCCTCTTGCTCTATTTATCAAATAACCTCCAAGATGCCCATGTGGGCCCAACTCGACTTTCCCCACCAACTTCGCTCCAATGAGAGTGTCTTCCACATGTGGGCCGTAATTCTCCATGGGGTGGCCCCCACGCTCCACTAGAGCCGCAATATTTCCCTTCCTTCCTAATGTTTGGGCCCTCACTTAATCCCAAAATTCATGTGGGACCTCTGAACCCACATCTCCTAAGTGGAAACATGAAATAAGGAAAAACTGGGTAAGATTGATAAGTGGGAATATCACAGCCCTCTCCGCCAAAACGTTGCTTGTCCTCAAGAAATTACCGAACAATGTTCTCTAGTTGTTGCTCCCCATTGTCACTGCAAAAATGTGCCAGGGTCCTAGATGCGCCACTGATTCATCCCTGAGCTCTGCACTGTCCTGACATGAAAGAATCCCTCAATACTAGGATCCCAGACCATCTTGTCCCAATTGGAGCTCCCCTCGCTGCACTCACTATCCTGCCTGGTATAAGTATCATAAGTCCCCTGTATACCATCAATGAGTAGCTAAGTTACCGGAAACGTCCCTCCAAAACCCCAGAAACGTCGTTCGGCGTTTCGTAAACAGAAATGCCATGGAACCGACAAAGAAACGTTTCAATTTTTTGGAAACATAAGATCATATTTATGAAATGTTTCCATTCTTTTGGAAACATGAAATCCTACTTCTGAAACGTTTCGGGCTTTTTTAAGGGTTTTAGATTCGTTTCTAGAGTTTCCTGACTTGGATAGACGTTGAACGCCATGTGTCATATGACTTTGTTTGACGAGGAGGCACCAATAATTGCGTCTTCAAGTGGACATGGCAACAATGCTCCCACTCATGGAGATGATCCAAATGATGATGTGGATCTTAATTACATCGCTGAAGACATATTTGATGATGTGTAAATGTAATTTATGATGATGTTTTAAACTTTTGAACAATGAACATTGAATGCCATAATATGTCATATGATAGTAGACTGCCAGTCATAGTTCATTTTGTAATTTGCACTATGTAGTGTGCATATAACATTATTAATTTTAGTGATGATGTTGATTATTGAAATCGGAAACAAAAACTTGATGATATGTTGAATGTTATGATAATCACTATTGATGATGACAATGTTTATGTTGAATTGATGATGATGATTTGTTTGTGGATTTCATGATGATGATTATGTATTTTTAAATACAGAATTTTGATTCTAAAATATGAATGGCCATATGAAAGTTTTATTTTGTCATATATATATATATATATATATATATATATATATAGATATATGCCGTTTCCTTGCCGTATCATATCCATATTTTTTGAAAATTTGCTATATCCGTTTCAAACCCCGTTTCCGTATCCATTTTAGTGCAACTTATATGAGTAGGGGATCATGATAATGTGACACTATAGCCAACTCCTCGTGAAGCTGTCCTACCATATAGGCCATCTCATGCACTCCAGGAGTATACTCTCGAAGATACCACCGAATCCCTGTAGAGATAACATCTCGCTCACGTGGGCTTCTCCTGATATCATCCTATTGACCCACCTGCCATGCTAATGAAGTCCCGCATGCCATCAACGAGTCACCAAAGCCCAATGGAAGATCTGAATGATCTTCCCCTGTAGAAATCAGCTCATCCCCAAGGGTAGTTGTACTGCCAAGTCCTATGATGCCCGGATCCCACGCTAGTCTAAAAAGGGTGCCACTATGCTGTCGCTGCGCAACTCTGATCATGACAGTCTGTCCCTCGTGCTCAAGTTGTATCCACCTTTCCTGGGACCTGACGACTTAACATCTATGGAGTCCCAATGCATTTGGACCAAGCACCTCCATGATGTCGCCTACTACCCATCCAACACTCACCTTGATCCGTAGTGATAACAAGGAAAACCAACCTTGCCATGCGATCAAGGCCTCAACGCTCTGCCACATGTCAAACCAAGGGTGAGCTAGGTCATCACTTGTCCTGATCCCACTCACAACGAAGCAGAGTGTCCAATCGACCAACCAAACCCCTAAATCCCATAGCTAGAACCACTGTGGCATACTCATGACAACTGATGGAACCAACTTGTACCGCGTCTTAGGTCCCTACGTGCAATCAATATATGAACTGCATACACCACGAACCAATCTGGTGCATGCGACACAACCCTGTGCCGGCCATACCACACAATGGGATCTGTCGTCCTACCTGCTAAAAGTGCTCCCAATACTGCCCAGAGTCTAAACATCTGCTTGTAAGCAAGGTCCAGCTACTGCTATAAATGCTCCAGAGACACCTCAGAATGTCTCACCAAAAGGGAATCATGTATCACCTTGAGTGTGGGCTCAAGGGTGGTGCAAGTGCTACCTCTGCAGGAGATTGGACTATCCCCAAGCCTGCATCCACCAAATCACGTCCTGAGTCCTGACCATATGCCACAACTTGAAAGCCTCTCTCCCAATGCACTGTATCCCATCCAACTGCCTCAGATGAACCTCATGGGTCCTGTTGCTCATGATGAGAGCATCAAGAGATGATATCCAAATCCCTTGTGTCAGTGTGCAATACTGGAGAGTGATAAATGGAAGTTCATGATCGGCCCTGTGATCAACTATTCTCCAAATTTGAGTTGTGCCAAACCCAATGGTGTGCCTGATGCCCTCGTCAGGATATCTCTATGGCGACAACACTCTGACAACATGTTGTGCATCATCTTGCTCGTCTGCACATAAGTACGTACCCCTACACACCTCTGCATAACAATGAACTCCGTGGCACAACTCCATGCTCCCTTGGATACCAACGCTCAATGCCATGCCCCCATGTACCATAGGGAATGCCACATGTGCCCATGCAACCACCACGCTGTTAGTACACTTGCCACGAAGTGATCTACACCTCCTTATTTGCCTTGGTAATCCTGAGCGGCCTAACTCCACACCTGCTAGAGGGGATATCTTTGCTGTGTCGATCCTCGTTGACTCCTGTTTCCAATACCTTAATGGGAGAACATGGTCTCCATACAATGCCTGGTCCGGTGGCCTACCCATGCCACCTCCTCCCACTAGGTCCTGCCAGAGAATGCTAATCATCTTGCGACCCCATGCATAACCAACATGCCAATACAATCCATGGAGCCTGCACACAAACCGACTATCTGCTAATGATGACTAGAATTCCCCTAGGGAATCTATGTGCTCAGTCACTGGGTCGACTACCTCATCAATGCCATAGCCATCCCGTATGTTTGATATCGGATAGGGAGCTCCACCTGGATCCCAATGCCAACCTGGGCCTCTAGTGCCCTCGGTGTCTAAGAGTTCTCACTGAGCTTTACTCCAAGCTATGACCATCTCCATGAGTCCAGTCCACTCCACCAGGTACCAACTTAGATTCTCTCGCCATCCAACCCTAAGAGAGGGATTGAATGCAGGAACTCCCACACATAGAACAACCCTGACATGCAGATGTTGCACCTTGTGCAACTCCAATTGTCTCATCTCGCTATCCAGGTCAACCCATGAGATCTGATGAGGTAGCTCCGTTTCCCTCTCCAATGGGAAAAGGTGACCCAATAATGTTGCTAACTTGGTCATCCCCTCTGGTATGTCTAGTCAACTCCACCTCTCTCATTCCAATGCATAGGGGTAGGATGATAACGCTATAGATCTTGTCAGTGTGCCTCTGAAGCGAACTGTGATGGAATCCCCGCGTATGGTCTCTATGTTGCCCCTCATCAATGGTTAGCCCAAAGGATGGCTGCACATCCTCCTCCATCATGGGCTCGACACGAGTCTCCAACTTCTCCTCCATAGACAACCTAACATGCAATGCATGCTCATCAGTTAGTTGTAGGTGGCTGTTTTTCTGAAGCTCTGTCATAGACCAAGATGGCTCATCAATGGATACCTCATAAATGGATGTGTGCTAAACTGCCTCCTCCAATCTGTCTATTGGGGCTACCAAAGGAAGCTCCAACAGGGGTGACTCTTGCGTCACACTAGGTGTATCCTCATGCTAATCCTGCGTGCCATTAGCCTCATGCTCAGCCGGTTGGAACACATCTAGATGAACTCCCTCCTCTAGGGGTATGTTCTCTCTCATCTCCTCACTACCTTCGCCACCCGTCTTCATCTCTGCAGTATTGTTACTAGTGTTTCGTTCAACAACCATGCTCCTCTTATTTCCTTCATTTGCGGGTTGACAACCACTGTTTCTTCTCTACCTTTGCTAACAACCATCCTTCGAGAAACCCCACTAATCTCTCGATGCTCCTAGTAACATTTTCGAATTTCTCCTGCTGAGACATTTTTTGGGCATAAGTTCAATCTGGAGAATAATGTGGGACTTGTGTTTTAGCCTCTGGAATTCTAGTCCCCAATAATACTTGAGCATTTGTGTGATTTAGACCCACAACTGGCCAAAATCATCCTCTGATACCTCTAAAATATTCCTAATGGAAATTTACAATGATAGACAAAGCAAACATAGCCAAAAACACACAGAAAATTACTTAAACATCAGAACACCATTCTAAAGACAAAAACTGCACTGTCGAGCCATTTTATTATAATAAGAAGAGGGTACAATGAGGTGCTGGAAAGAGTGCACCCAGGCTTGCTCAAGGCAAGCTAGCTAAACCCAAATGAACAATAAGAAATCCCTCTCAAATCTGTTGTTGCTCTCTCCTATCTCTGCGCTAAAACTACCCAGAAAATATGCAGTTGGTTGCAAAGAACTGCTACTAGGGCCTCCTCGGATGCTCAGAAAACTATGGGAAATTAACCCCGGGCTCTCCACCAATAACCCACAAAAAACCACGAAGGAATTGGCCGAATGTTGACCTTGGAATTTCGTCCCAATTTTCCCCTATCTACTAGTTGAGTTGGGGCCCCTGTTTGACCCCTCAAATCTGCCCAGATAATTCTGCCAAATTAATCTTGGCCTCTCCTCAATAAACCCAGAAAGGGTGTCCAAGTTTTGATGCTCCAAATTTGACCCCCAAATGCTTGGCCCTCCTCCACAAGCAGAGGACGTAACCTGAAGCAAATGCCGCGTTTGTTGCTTCGCCAAAATGCTAGAAAAGCCCCCATAACACTTCCGCGGACTCCACCTCAAGTTTAAGCCCCTAACTCTCTTCACTCCACAACGTCCAAGCGTGCCTTCTCAAAGAACTGCATTGTCCCTGTGCTGTTGTTGCCAATCCTTTCCACAAACTCGCACTCCTTGCTGCTGGTATGAACTGGTATAGGTAGGACTCCCTCCTTGGGTTTGGCACTCGAAGTCCACCGAAGCAAGGGTTTAGATCTTCGTTCGGAGACACTCGTGTGCTGAACAACGCTGTAGACTTGGCTTCAACTCAAGTGTGCTATGTCAAAGACACAATTTCTGAATAGATGAATGAATGATCCAAATAAGTGCGTCTTGCTCTATTTATCAAAGAGCCTCCGAGATGCCCATGTGGGCCCAGCTCGACTTTCCCCACCAACTTCGCTCTAATGAGAGTGTCTTCCACATGTGGGCCGTAATTCTCCATGGGGTGGCCCCCACACTCCACTAGAGCTGCAATATTTCCCTTCCTTCCTAATGTTTGGGCCCCCACTTAATCCCAAAATTCATGTGGGACCTCTGAACCCACATCTCCTGAGTGCAAACATGAAATAAGACAAAATTGGGCAAGATTGATATTTCCATTAGCAATATTGCTAAGTGGGAATATCACAAAACAACAATAGTCATGAACATTTTTTTGTAGCAAAAGTCAGTTTAGAACTGGAGCTAAGTTTTTGTCTTTTTGGTTAAGAACTTCCACTCCATCTGAAAAAGAATTTTATTTAAAACTGCAAATAAAAACCGATCTTTTTATGTTTACTTCGTGTGGGAATGCCTTGGATGTGGAACCCAGGAAAATACGCCGAATATTGGATATTTGTTTTCAGTCATTGCTAGAAATGCTGGCCAAATTTTAGTCATATTTCGAAATGTTTTAAAGAGTAAATGAAACATATTTTTCTACCAACGAGTGAATGAGAATACTAATTGATTTTCAAAGTTTTCTATTTGCTAGGCTCTTAATTGCAATCATTGGGTCAATGCTTGTTTTAGTTTCTATTGAAGTTGCTGAAATGTTTCAAACTGGAATTTTAATTCGGGCTGTGGTCTTGGTACTGCGATTGTTTCTATGTATGTACAATTACTATTTGGATCATTTGAAATTTGTCCAAATTGATTATTAATACTTAATGCTTGGCATAACATTTGCAGCTTCTCTTGTTGCTTTGGTTGTGGCAAGAGATTGTGCACTTGTGGGAGGTGCATTCTATAAAAGAGCTGATTCTATGGGTTGGGAAGTAAGTTATTTTTCTTGTATTCCCTTTTTATATATTTACTTGTATTTTGAGCTCTTCGTGAAACAGAGTTCATTTTGACCTTTTGAAGGACAAAATCAATTCCATGATGCATGAGGCAGCCTGTTTTGGTATTTTTCATGGCATCTTATGGTTTCGTCTCTCGAATTTGGAATTAAAATTGCTGTTTTTCTTTATCAATTGATGTGTGTTATGCTATGCCTAGGGTCCAGAATACGTTATCTAATGTCCTTGAGAAGGTGTGTAAAAATGATGTTACGTGCACACTTTTTAAAATAGTTTTGGGACTGTACATATCTTGGGATTTGTTCTATTTATTGGGTTGAAGGTAGCAACCAGATGGGTTGAATAGTGTTACTTCTAGGAACATTTTAGGTTAGGAGAGTTTTCAGATGGTGTTAAGGATATAATTTATAAATACGTTTCAAGGTATGAGATACTTATATGGAACAAGGTATGTATGAGATACAATTTGATTGAGTTACGGGAAATTAAAATGTTTTATGAACATGCTACATAATTTAAGAGGATAATATGAATCAACATAGTTCATTCATGCATGGATAATCAATATGTTGATTCATTTAGACTCACAAATATTAAAATATCAAAGTTGCTAATAACTCAGATTGGTCAAGCAGTCAAAATGTAGTATCAAGTCCTATTTCTTGTATTTCGAATCGAGTCCAATGTTTTGCATTATCCATTAATGTTGGTCAGGCTATGCTTAGGGGAAGGTGAATAAAAGTGATGATAGATGCTTACATTTTTCAACATTGTTTGGGGGTATAGATATCTTGGGATTTGCTCTATTTGTTGGGTTGAAGCTATAACAATTAGATGAATGAATATTGATGCCTGTAAGAATATTTTAGGTTAGGAGAAATTTTAGATGGTGTTAAAAGTATTAGTATTTTTCAAGGCATGAGATACACATATGGAACTAGGTATGTGTGAGATACACATTGTCTGAGTTATATAAAAAGGAAATGATTTCCTCATTTGCAAAAAGTTATAAAAGGTATGAAGCTACATAATTTAAAGAGAATAAGGTGTGGGTCAGATGAGGAGACACAATGGAAGAAGGCCTAGTATATTTCATTGATCAAGAGGAATGGGCATTCCAAAGGTCTATTTTCGTGAGAAGGGATGAACTAATAGAGGCTTGGAAAGACTCTAAGGGCTTTAGCAAAGATTGCAGGATAGAGAAACCTCTAATTCTAGAATAGGTCTAGTCTAAATCTGAGGGTAAGGGCTTGGTAAATGAGGAGGTACTTTCCATTATGAAGGAATGACCTATAGTTTGCTAGTACAAATGCTTTATGAAGTCGATGAATGCTACCCCACTTGGAAGGCTGGCATGATAGATTAAGTGATGGATCTATCATATCACTATATCACATTGCTATATCTAGATCTTGAAGAACTAGGCAAGAAATGTAACACAAAGGAAGTTGAAGGTAATCTTGGACTAGGGTTGGGAAAATTGTCATGGGAAGAGTTGGCCAATGGAAGTTGATGGGTTCACGCGCTAATGACCTAGTGCAAAACTCTAATCGAGGAAAGAGCCCCTATAAGAGGAAGTGTTTGAAGAGGTGCAAGGAGAGGGTTAGTTTGGTTATGGGAGAGGATGTGGATCTAGATGACATTACAACCCTAATGAGCATTGCCATTACAAATCAATTCATTGGAAAATTGATTTTGAAAGGTTGGATAAAGAGGCCGATGGAGTGATTGGCTAGGTTTCCTAGGCTACATGCCCAAATACCACACCCTAATAAGTTTTTGGATTTCTTTTGATCTCTGTTTGGAATTCGATATGGAAAAGCTATTACACAAGAAATAGATTTGGGCTCGATGTTTTGGGACATTCATAAATGGAAACTAGGGTTTCACTCTAAGAAAGAACCAATGTATATGTAGCCTATTTAGGTTAAACTCCTAGGCTTGCTAATGGAAATGTTGAGTGAAAAATTCTTAGAAATAATAAATGGAATTGGAACATTTATAGGATTGGAAGATGGGTTTCATTTAAAAATTGATAGAAGAGTAATTGAAATATTGGTTGAAATTGCTTTAAGAGAAGGGTTTGTAGATGAATTGGAAATTAGATGGGGGAAAGGGCAATTTGTGAAAACCCTAGACCATTTGAATATTCCTTTCAGGTGCTCATGGTGCCATGAAAGAGGCCTCTTTTGGAAGGAATCCACAGACCCTAAAGAGAAAAAAGTATGGGAAGTATAAAATAAGCCAGGAAATTCTCCTGAGTCCTAACGCCACTAAGGAAAAGGCTATCCTAGGTGATCCGAAAGAAGTCTCGTGGTCAATTTCAGAAGGGACAGGTTTGAAATTTATGTAAGTAGATGAAGTAGAAGCAAGGAATCATAACCAATCATCTGAAGAAGTAATTATCAGTGTTCCACGGGGACTCGCCCCCCCCCCCCCTAGGGGTCTAGTTTCCTCGCTCCCTCGCGCTCCGGGGACTTGGGGACGAGTAGGGGACGTTTCCCCACGCTCCCAAAATGGAGGAAACTCTGGGGGACGTGCCAGGGAAACGTTTCCCTTCCCTGAGGAGTCGTTTCCGAAAAAGGGGACGTGGGGGGACGAGGGGGGGCGTGGGGGGGCGACGGGGGGCGAGAGGGGGCGTGGGGGGGCGTTAATGGATTAAGAACCATTTTTATTAATTAAAATCTGAATTTAATCTTTAATAAGGGGTTAATAACTTAATTAACAACTTAATTAATGTTTACGGTTTTGGTCCTTGGAAAATGGCGGGAAATGGTGGATTGGTTCCAGGTTATAAAAAAGGCACGCACCCTGCACCATGAACAACACAGCGTTTGCAAGTTTGCTGAGCGTGTTTCACTGTTTGGATTTCTGTCTTTGATGAGCGTGTTTCACTGGATTTCCGTCAACAATTTATCATTCCAGAACTGAGAACTCCGCCCTCTGTCTGGTCGAGCAGCACCCATCGTTCGCAGCGCTGCGTGTTGAGGAGCGGACTGCTACAGCGTAAAACTTAATGGGTTAGTAAACGACTGGGATCTTCAGCTCCTGTTCTGCCATTTCATCTTCAGCTCTTGTCACAAATGCGACCTAGAATTTCTTAACAAATGCGACTTATACTTTCTATTTACCTTAAACTGTAGGTATCATTAATAAGTGAGGCGAAAATTTGATAGTTTATGCGGAAAGTTTTCAAGTGTATAATAGCCCTTATAATGAAGTAGATTCAATGCTCGATGATGAAGTAGGGGAAATGCGGTTCAATGTCGCTAACAGTTCAATAATTTTTTGCGTGCCTTTGTTTGGGTTGAAGTCTGAAAAGTCTGAAAATTTCTTCACGGTTATTTTTTTTCTTACGCCGACGCAGCACGCAAAGAATAAATTATAACTTTCTGCAAACATTTCAACTGTTTCTTGGCCGTTATCACTGATTAGAAATCGGGATGGAAATTCAAATTGGTTGACGCTGAGTCTTTTTTACTAAAATCCACCGTCTTCTGTACACCACTTCTGCGTTGTGCTAAACTAAATCACTAAAAATGTCCTTGGCTTTTGTTGTTAAGATGCTTGTATTAATTTTCAAATCAGTTAAAACTTGTTTGGCTTTTAAGACTAAAGTATGGAGCCACTGAATGAAATGCTGGTTGAATTGTTTTCCAACAGTTATCTCTAAGCTGGAGCTTTCATCCTACAATCACTTTAGACTTCTGCAGTATGATATTTATAGTTGCCAACTGAGTTTTGCTTGTAAGAGTATACACCATTAATGAGGAATATGGTTTTACCTTAGTTATGGACCTTTGGGCACCCTAAGGATCCTTTTTTCAGTTTTGATTTGAATTGTGTGTGCATCCACATTCATTTTTTCCAAGGGAATAGATTCCCCTCACCGTCCTGCACTTAAGTATTCAGAATGTGGATGCTGGTTCCTTGCCAATGCCCCATGGATTTGCCTCCTCTTCCCCAAGTTTTCTGATGGAGGGCGGTATCAACCATTAGCGACAGTAGTCACTGGTAACCCCTCAGGACATGGTGGACATGTATCCCTCTGCACTGTGCATTGTGTAAAATTTTCAAGCTTAGGTGACTGCTCTCCTAATGTGCTGTCATTAAATAACTCCAAAACATAATTTATTTAAAGACAGAAAATTAAATTTCTGAACTTTGCATCAGTCACACAAAAGCCGAAAATGACCGATGGAAGAAATAAAAGGCACAGATTTCTCCTCCTAATCAGCTTTCCATTTCTTTGCTGACAAAGATGATCTCTGCTGCTTGCTTGAACCAGCAGCTATATAGTCAATAAAGCTCCCAGATCTGAAGTGTATGTACTAAAAGGGAATGAGGTTTGAACTGTTATAAAGGAGATGAACCAAGACTCCAAAAGGATGAAGGAATGGACTAACGGGCATGAATGAGATGAATATAATATATATATAATTAACATTTAAATTTTGAAAAGCTTATTCTGACTCCTGAGCAAGAGTTACCTTGATGGTTTATGTCACAATGTCAAAAATGACTTCAAAAGGGGTAAATTAGTGGGAAGAATGTATATTTAATATTTATAAATTTGGATAATGTCATTATATTTTATATTTATAAATTTAAAATTTTTAAGACCCCGACGCTCCCCCACGTTTCCTAAAAAATGGTAGGGAGCTTTTGCATAGGCCGCTCCCGCGCCCCCTCGCTCCCTCGCCCCCTCGTCCCGGAACCTTGGTGGAACGTTGGTAATTATTATGGATGTACACTATCGGTATTTAGGAAAGGGTTGTGTGATGGTTGGGAAAATTCAAAGCATTAATAAATGGTGTGAGCACTTCTACGATGCCTCTGTTTCTTAGTCCCTTTTGAATTTTAATAACCTTAATGAAATAATAGCCCCTAACTCTAGCTATTTTTTGGTCTGGAAAAAATGGTTCAATACCTAGAAGGAACACCTGATAGCCTAGCTGTAATATACCTCTCATGTTAGACTTTGATAAGAAGGAACTTGTTAGCAAAGCTTCTCCTAAGATTACCTTAGACACCTCTCTATCCCAAAATTTTGAGGAATGTTCCATGGAAGCTGACAGGGTGTATGGCCCTAGATATAACCTAAGATCTAGAAGACAATTCTATAATGTCCTATGATAATTTTTCTTTAGGATTTCAGAACTGGTGAGGGTTATTGCCTTTCAACACAATAGAAGAACATATATTCATTCAACAAACATTTATTACACAATAGATATCATCTTGCCCTAAACAAGATTTTCACAGTAATCCAATTAGGTCATGTTATTCTAGGGCTGTTTGCCCAACAATAACCGAGTATATCCAATTCTCAATACGATACCAATTCATATGGTCAACAAATCCATTATCAATATAATTTATAATGATGCTATAATTTTCCCAATGACTTGCTACTACTATCTTCTCTTATTATGCTATTACAACTTATTACACAGGTACCCAACGATTCTGATTTTATCCGCAGATATGGTTCTGGGATGGCTGATCCCTATATCTCCTTGCGTGTTTATGGCTGAATTGAGTAGGGTTCAATCTCTTAAGCTTCAGAGCTAGCTGTAGTAGTTGATGGAACTAGTGCAATTCATATTGTGGTATGCCTAAGTCTCCTGATGCCACCTGCAGAGATTCCCACTATAATCACTCGCAGACTGGAACAACTTCAGATGTGATCTTGCTGCTGGGTTGAAAACAGACCTACTCACCTGCAGATTAAATTCATATGCTAGAACATTTCTATATGCTGTGTCAGGACAGATCTTGGTATCCTAGATGGATCTCCGTTTGGTGACCAATCCTCCTGGGCTTTAATCTTCAGCCTACTCCAGCTCTCTTTTTGGTCTCAGTGTGGATTCGACAGACCTGGGAAGACCTTCTCTCAACTTAGACTTAATTCAAATGGATACAAGCTTCTGGTTCTTGGATCTGTTCCACAAATTCAGCCTCAATACTTGTTTAAAGATAATGTTTAGACCTAGAATACCTCAATCTTCTTTAGAAATGGATTCTTCTGTTATAGAATTTCGTCTTGCAAGATTTCGAGCCTCAGGGAACTTCAATGATGATCTTAAAGGAATTCGTCTACTTTCAGTTGAACTGATTGACCTTGTCACAAATTCTTTCCACTAAGAATTCCTTCACTGCTTCTTGTGTGTAGAAAACTCTGTTGCCAGAGCAAAATAGAAAAAAGAAAAGAAAATGAGACCAACTAGGGTGGAATATTTCACCACCAAAATTAGTAGGGTAAAGGGGTCTTAAAATGCCCAGAGCCTCAGTCGCAACAAAACAAAGACAATTAATTCAATCCAATGATGCCTCAAATGAATCCAACGTCCTTGTTTTTATAGATTTCTTTGAGGGGATTTTCTCCTGAATTAATTGAGTGAAATTCACATCAAACCCCAACTTTGGGCTTTCTTGCCCCAGTCACCCCAAATTTGCCCAAACATATGGGTTTTTGGGGTTTTCCCCTTTATCAAGGACTATAGCCTACGGGGATCGATAGGCTACTTCGTCCCTTGGGCCAATTAATCCCATGGGGATATTATAGTCCGCCCTTCCCGACATTGCTTTTCCTCAAGCAGTGGCATGTCTAGGTGTTGCATAAATTCCATGCTGTCTGCAGTTTGTGGTATCAACTTTTCAGAGGTTTGATTCTGCAAATTTGTCTCTTCCCATTTCTTCTTCTTTCCTTGTTCTTTCTTTAATCTTGCCTACAGTTGCTCCGCTAAATCTTTCTTATCAACATCGCAAATAATCTTATCCTTGTCACTTTCTCTTATGTACACAAACAGATACACATGAGAGTATTTGGTAAATTTAAATGGTGTGTTAATGAGTCGTGGACTGGATGAAGTCTGGATTGGGTTGAGGCAACTCCTCTTCACCACCAAATTGTTCCTCTTGTGCTTTCTTTTCTTCTTTCTTTGTGACTCTTTCATCATCAAATTTGTACCACTGGTCTGAGAGAGTTGGTCTAATGAAAATGTAATAATAATAACTACCATGCACATCTCCACTGTGAACCAACGCGCTATGAAGAGTATATAAATTGCATACACTTTTACCTGCATCTGGAGAAGGATATTCGCCATTGTCTCTATCCAAGTCAAGTTGAAGTGGAAATTTGTATCAATCATTTATCTTGACCATTGTATCTCGCATGAAACCATATTCAAATCGCTTCAAATGAAGTTGTAGTACAGGAGGAAAATCAAGGAAAAGAATACCCTTTCTTGCGTCTTGTAGTCCATACTGCTCCATGTGATATTTGTTATCACCATCAAGTTCTTCAATATACTTGTCAAATGAACTGTAGACATCTCGACAGCCTTTAACATCCAGCTGTAGATCAATTCGAAACACTGCAGCCGAAACGACTACTGAATCTGTTGTCAAAATTGCACAATACATCCCTTGAAATTCCCGAGCCTTGATGCTTTTATAGTAGATCATTGAAGGGATTAAAACTTGACCTGTCATAGTGTCAGTTATGGGATCAAAGCATTTAACAATGATAGCAGCAACCTCTGAAAGTAACACCCTATTGTCAGGGTTCCTTGTTTTTCCATGAAGATGCTACCAGGATATATTCGCACTAGAAGCTTCTTCCAGACCCTTATGATGTCTCTTTTTCATCAACTCATCAATTATAAAATAAAGTAGGCTTTTTGGTCCATGTGCAACCAGTTCTTGCAGTGCTAAATGATTTTTTTTACAATCATTGGAGCAGAACTATTCACCCTCCGAAAATTATTTTAAATTTTCCATGCCCCGGTCTCTTAAACAACCAGCATGGAACTCCTCCTCACATTGTCACAGAGCATAACAGTGCAATTCCCAAATGCCCTTTTATTAAAATCATGAAGCCTACATAATACACATCCACCAACTGTTTTCTCTGGGGCATTGACAACACCTGTATAATGATTGGAAGGCTTTTCTTGAGACCCCAAAGATGCTGCTTTCCATAAAGTTTTGGCTATTTTCTAGCAGACAACTTTCTTCTTCTTCTAGAATGATGCTGACAATTAAGGTAACACCAATCACCCATCGGAATATGTTGCTCTCCAGCACAATCTGTGTGGAAGGCCCTTGGACAACCATCACAAAGAAGCAGATCCCCTCCATTGCCACATTCTGTGCAAATATCATCATTCTCATCACACGATTTTGTCTTAAAACTTCTTTGGCTTGCCTGAGAAAGTGCCACTACGTGTAACGACTACCCATCCGGAAGATAGATACTATTGTAAGGATTCCGCGTTGAGGATCAACCCACATGAGTTTCAAACTGAGAACAACTAGCCTCAATATTGCAGCAACTGCAACATATGCCAGATTGTAGTTTATATTCTTCTAGTAATCGCTGTCCTTTTACATAGTAGGCAAGCTTAGTTCCATTGGGCAAGCCATGCAAAGTCATATCTCTTTGTTGCATTCTAGATTGCACACTGGGCCTTCCTTGTACTTTTCTATCCAACACATCAATGTTACCAGACTCGGAATCAGCAATAAATCAGTGAGGCAAAAGAGCGAAGAGTTTTAATCGGATTGGGAAAAAATCGGCAAAAATCGGTGAATTCATTAAATAAAAAAATACACATATATTGAATTAAAAAAAAAACATTTTTCATTAATATTTGGTACAGGCATGTCCAAATAATGCATAATATCAATAGATGTCCAAAATATCATGAATGAATAAGTATCTCATATATGTTATGAGTCCAAACATGATCTAAAGTATTGAATCTTGACTCCTAACCAGTGACTACATAGAACCAGAAGCACATGCTTCTAAAAGTTTACAAAAAACTGCATACTAATCAGAAAAAAAATCAGTAACTAAGAGTCTAAGACTCTTAAGAGTGAGAACTAGAAGCGATTCCTCCCACTCCTTCGCTTGCTAGACTCTCAAAGTTCTCCATGTCATGAAGGCTTAAAAGAGGAGCCTCCTCTAATTGGACCCAGTCTGCCACATTTGTAGTTTGCAAATCTATCTCTTCAAGGTCGATTGGTGAATGATCCAAACCTGTCATTATTATGAGACATTGAAATGTGAATTAAAGTTTCACTTTGAAGTTTGAAGTTTGAACTTTAAAGTATGAACTAGATTATGAAACCTTCAAATTCAAGCTCTCAAGTCTCACCTAGTATTTGTTTGTTGCGAAGTCGTAGATTGTAATGGACAAATACAAGGTCATTTAAGTGTTTTTGTGTCAATCGGTTGCGCTTCTTAGAATGTGTTTTCTCAAACATGCTCCAGTTGCGCTCACAACCTGAAGCACTGCATGCTTGGTTTAAGATTTGAATGGCAAATCTCTTCAAATCTGGCTGATCACTACCAAAGTTTTGCCACCAAAGACCTAGCAAGTGGCAAGGGTTTGTGAGTAGAAGTACTAAATAGTAAAAACTTAAAAAGACAAGAAAATTTAATAAAACATTTAACATACAAAATAAAGTTTAAACAAATTTAATAAATTGATGAAGCCTTCAAGCTGGGTACCTGGCAACATCTTAGACCTTTCTCTTATAGCACTGGTATAGGCAAAGAATTTAGATGGCCCTATAATCTTGTAGTTGGGAAAAGACGCGACTTTGAAGTTTTGGATCATGGAAGCACCTTTCCATGCATGTCATAAGTCCTCTGCCAACCTCCCCATCCTCATTAAATTTGCTCCTATCATAAAAATATTGTGGGTTTAAGAAGTACCCAGCAGCATGTAAGGGGGAATGCAATTGCCTATCCCAACGTGCATCTATAATGTCCCAAAGAGGCATATACTTTGTCTCATCATCCCCATATCTTCTTTTGATGGCCTCCTTTGCGAGATCCATCGCCTCATAAATGTAACCCATAGCGGGTTTGTCACCATCAACCATCCTGAAAGTTCAAGCATTCAAATTTAAAGAAATATGAAACATTGTAAATAAAAAGAAGCTTGAAATGAAATTTAAAAAATGAAAAAGTTAAAAGACTTGAAGTACCTGAGAACTCTAACAAGGGACTCTGTCACAACAATAATCTCTTCGGCATCTTTCCAGAAACCATCATTAAACACAAGTGCAACAATTTCAATGCCTTCAAGGGTCTTGGAATGTGTAGATGCCATACACTCAGGTCCCAAGAACATCCTCTTCAGATTTATCTTTTGCTCAACCACAGATTGGCAAAGATATGAAATTTGTTGCGAATCTAGTCACTGCAGGTCGAACAATTTCTTTACCTTCAGTGTATTTTCTTATCGTGTTTAGGACAATAGTGTGGTTGTATAGGTATTTGGTTATGGATTTTGCCTTCTCCACAACCTCATGTATCCAATGAAGCTTACCAATGTCCTCAAGCATTAAATCTATGCAATGGGAAGCACAAGAGGTCCAAAAAATAGTGGGGTGCCTAATCTCAAAAAGTCTACCAACAACCATATAATTAGCTGCATTATCGGTGACAATTTGTACAACATGTTCTTCTCCCACTTCTTGAACGACTTCCTCCATCATTTCACAGATAAGTTGGGCACTCTTAACCTTGTCTGAAGCATCCATTGATTTGAGAAACGTTGTGCCTGCGGGACAAGATACAAGGAAATTTATTAAAGTTCTATTCCTCTGACCTGTCCATCCTCATGATGGTGCACCCTATTTCTAACCATGATGAACGAAACTCAGCTAGCACAAGCATGACATCTTCAACACTCTCTAACAACAAATCTGTCCTAAGGCTCTCTGATGTAGGGGCTTTGAACCCTGGACCTACAACAACAATTGCATCAATCATAGCTTGCCAATAGGGACTTCTGGCACAGTGGAAAGGTATGTCACAATAGTACCAAAAGTTAGCAATGGCCTTCCTTTCCTGACTATGGATATTTTTTTTTCCAACCAGTGGCATCCAAGGTAGGTTGGGAACCGGGTTTTGTGCGGGGAGCAAAAAATGTGTTTATGTTTCCACCTCCAGTGTTGAAGGAAGGACTCATTTGGCCTTGAGTTTGACTTGGGCTTGGAGGCATGTGTGGGAAACTTGGGAACGACATTGAGGATTCAACAGAGGGAGGTGACAAGGGGGTAGTGGAAGAAAAACCGTCAACTTCAAGAGTTCCTATTTCACTATTTTGCTTTGCTTTCTTGGCATTATGCCGACACAACATATCATGGCCAAGGTTGCTTGGTGTTTGACATTATCGTCAACCTTGTTGCAAAGACCTATATCATGGCTAGGTATTTGTGCAAGGTGGAATTTGAATCTATAAATGCCTCCACTACATTTCGCTTTGCAAAATTTGCAAAGGAGCTTGGGGTCTCTGGGAATCTTGTCACAATAAGCCCAAGCAAAGTCCTTCTCCCTCGGCATTGTTGTTGTTTTGGACTTGTGTTTAATTTGTGGCTTTTGTTAAGATTTGGAGTCGTGGCTTCTATTTAATTTGTGGCTGCTGTGAAAGATAATAAAAAATTAAATTTAAAACGATCCAAAAATTTAAAATATGCTAGAAATCTAAAAAATTAAATGAAATCCCTTTTTGCTTAGTTATAAGAGGGTGCTCTGTCTATATTAAAAACCAATGAGGAATTTTAATTGTTTCCTTTGTCTACTTTACATAATACTAGAGACCCTCTCTGAGAACATTTGCAGTCTACTCTAGGTTTTATTGAGGTGTGTTCGAGGTCACAATGCCATGTTATTTGAAGGTATTTCAGGCTCTTTGTGAACACATTTAAGGACACTCGGAAGGCACTCTTTTATGATAAGTTCCCAACTTTACTTAGTAACTCGACTAGGAAGGGGTAGATCCCCCAACAGGGATGAAAACAAAGAAGCTACCCACAGAACCTATAGACCTATATCCCATTTTGAAATAGAAGTTACCTAGATAGAGCCGACGGAGGATTTTTTGCGACTTCCTGGACCGCTCAGGAAATTTCCATTTTGAAGCCCACTCCTTCGCCTAGAACCTATGTGGTGCTGCGTGCGTGCTTCAGATAAGTTGTTTGCTCATGAAGATGGAGGATTACTAGACTAGGGCTACCCCATGGTTCACAGTGGAAACTGGAAAACTGTCTGTCAGCAAACTTGCAAAGTGAATTGCGGCTTCTCTGCTTGTCTGTCTGGAAAGAGAACTGCGACGTCTGTCTAGAAAGCTCTCTGCGGCGTCGTGGAATGTGGCTTCTCTGCGGCATCTGTCTGGAAAGCTCTCTGCGGCGTCGTGGAATGCGGTTTCTTTGCGGCAACGAAGTGAACAATGAAATCAGAAACTGGCAGCAATGAAATGAAAACCTGATAAAGTGACAATCCTAAACCGGCGGGACTCGGGAAAAAACGCGAAAATCAGCCCAATCGCAGACTTGTGAGTCAAAGTCGCTTGACTCGCAGAGTTTTGACTCTGCTCGTTTGAAGGCCGAGCCGATTTTAAATTGCGAGTACTTGGCGATTCCTGTTACACTGCGACACATTAGGAGATGTTAATTTGGTAGCTCAGTGACAAATTCCAATCATGGGACTAGATTCCTCTTTTCAAGAGGACCAATTTTGACTTTTGAAGCACTCAATTTGGATGAGGGAAAGCGTATTTTTGAATTGAAGCCCACAATGTCATTTGATCAGGACGACCCTAACAAGAAATTGGTGACCCTTGGAAGCCCATAAATACAAGTGACCTCAAGCTCATTTGGACATCATCATCATCAAGCATTTTCTTCTCTCTTTTCATTGGATTGGTTCGGACAACTCTGAAGTGTGGTTCACGGGGTTTGGTTCGTATTGGTATGAAATTGCAGGGTTCGAAGCTCCCATGTGTGATTAGGGCCTTTGGTTTCCGGCTGTACGGTTGACACAAACATTTTTTGGTTATAACCACAGGCACGCAAGCTCATCCATGTGGTTAGAGCATCTCAACCGCACACATAACCCTTCTTCCATGCGGTTGGGATGTAGGGTTTCAGCTTAAAAGTTAACCGTAGCTAGCCACAGATCGGGAAAGCTAAATCAGATTAGTATTGTTGTTGGGATCATATTTTTTATATTGTTTGGTTGATATTATTGGATATTTTCGTATGGGCTCATTTGTTGAAGTTTCTAAGTCCACCAGTTAGAAACCATCCATGCACTTTACTGATTTATTCCTACCTACTTGTTCCGTTACTTAACAAGTTATTTGCAATGTAAATACTGAAAATAAACACTAGTGCATGCTCAACATATTATCGATCAACAACTGAAGGAAACAGAAACAATCACACCAAATGACACCGTTATTTTTGGACCAATGTCCTAGGAAAAACCCAATACAACTATTTGAGGGTTTTCTTATTAAGCAATTTCAAAGTACAATCTGGGTGCCAAATCCGGCTTACCCAACAAAGAATTTCCCTGGCAGTAGTACCTCTCAGTCTGAGACAAATTTCTTGGCTGAAACCCCGGATAAACCTTCCGGCAGCTCCTCATCTCCAATCTGCCCCAGAAACCCCACCGCCTGCCTTTCTGGAATGCGTTAGCCCCTCTCTGCCCAGCACTGGCCCTGCGTCACCTTGAATGGGTTTGCGTCAACCTCAGGAGGCCATGAGTTAGCCTTTTGGCCCTCTGCGTCAGTAACACTGGCCTCTCTGAAGCTCCGCGCAACTCCCGACTGCCTTTGCGTGGCCCTCCATGAGCCCTGGCTGCTACTGCGTCACTCTCTTCGGCTACTGTGCTGTTGTCCCGACAATACCTCTGCCTCTTTGTGTCTCTGTACTCAATGCCCCTCAACTGCAACTCCGATCACTGATTCTATCTTTCTTAGCAAACCCCGCTCTAGAGAATATAATGATTGGTCATCTGGTGTGCTCTCCAAGTGACCCTCAAGCCTCCTCTTATACTTTTCTCGTTGACATATCAACGACCGCGATTAAGTCCCTAATCAATGGCTAAGATTAGATCTGACTTGATCCATGTCTTTTGGACCATTCTAACACAGTTTTATATTAATCCACATTAATATTTTAATTTCCTTAAGTTTAGATCTAGGGACTCTATTAAAAATATTAATTATTTTAATATCTCCTGAACTGTTTAGAATCTACCCAAACCCTTTCTGGGTATTGGAGATCTCATGTGCCCCAATCTCTCCACCAAATTTCGTGGCTAGAGGACATTAGTTGCTACCCCAATTCAACATCATTGTACTCTTTGTTGAACATTTTATGACAATTTAATAGAAGAAGAATTACAAAGGGTTTTCCCTTGGTCATTGACCAAATTTGGTGTCTCGTTTTGATATGTTTATTGTCTCCTATTTGTCATTACATTACTGTTCTATCTTTAGTTACTATTGATTGATGAAAAGTATTGATTGCTATTGAAAGATTGCAAATTGAACAATTGAATTGGGTTAAAGTAATTGAAACAACATAGAGCAATATAAAATAACAAGAGAACGCTTTATCAACATCTTGATGTGACCACTAGGCTTCACTTGTACTTTTCGTTCCAACATTTTAGAGGGTCTTGCATCCAGGTTGACTTTGTTTTGTAGCTTCAGCTGATTCTGTTCAAGTTTGTTTTCATTTTTGCCACAATGCCCCATAGATCCCGGGACACTTTCCTTAGTGTTGCCTTTTGATGCTTTATTGTCCACATTTTTAGCATGGCAATTTTCACTTACAATAAGTTTTTCAGAGGAAAATGTCTGAATCTCCCCAGTAGATGACAGGAACTGGGAAGGTCGAAAACTATTTGGCTATTCCGTGGGCTCTCTTTCCAGACCATTTTGTGTGAATTATTGAAACTTTGGTTTCTCTGGACTAACTTTTAAGTTTTGATTGAACCCCTGAAGAATTTGGTGATTGCCTATCCATTCTTCTGCAGTGATCCTCGACTTTATATTTTGATTTTCTGCTGGCAACAGAGACAACCTCCAAAATAGTTACATAACTCTTAGATGATGATTTCATCTGAGGTTCAGAGGGTGACAATGATGCTTTGTCAACAAATATATAAGGTTGGACATGACCTTGTTGTCATTATCACAATTCATGGGGTTGGACGATATAACCATGACCACTTTTCCAGATATGCCTTTATCCTTGCTTCAACTTCTTTTGTACTTTGTTTTCTAGTCTTGGGCTCACCATTAGTATCACTCGATTTGTTTTTCTTGCAACGAGCCCAAAATTCGTTCCATTTCCTTATACCTTCTTTTTGTTGTGTGTCTAACAGTCAACTCCTCTAATTTTGTAAGAGCCACTTTGTTCCAATATTGCAATTTTTGATAGTTTCTGCTTATTGCTCTTCCAACTTCCTCCGAGACTCTGCATACTCGTTGCCAAAGAATGCTTCCAACTTCTATCTTCAAACACCCTCCAGGCTAACAGGAGAGCCAACTCTGATACCACTATAGTGTCCTATGATAATTTTTCTTTAGGATTTTAGAGTTGGTTAGGGTTACTGCCGTTCAGTACAATAGAAGTAAACATATATTCATTCAATAAACATTTATTCCACAATAGATATCATCTTTGCATGCCCAAAACAAGATTTTCATAGTAATCCAATCGGGTCATGTTGCTTTAGGGTTGTCTTCCCAAAAATCACTAAGTATATCCAATCCTCAATACAATACCAATTTGTAAGGTCAACAAATCCATTACGAGTATAATTTATAATGATGCGCTATAATTTGCCTAACAGCTTGCTACAACTATCTACTCTTATTATGCTATTACAACTTATTACATAGGTACCCATTGATTCTGATGTTATCAGCAGATCTAGTTCTGGGATGGATGATCCCTATATCTCCTTTTGTGTTGATGGCTGAACTAGTAGGGTTGATCTCTTAAGCTTCAGAGGTAGCCGTAGAAGTGGATGGAACTAACATAGTTCATATTGTGATATGCCTAGTCTCCTGAGGCCACCCGTAGAGATTCCCACTGTAATCACCCGCAGACCGGTAGGACTTCAGGTAAAAGGGGGTGTTGATTTGGGGTAGCATCGGATGTGCTATAGCCATGAAATTTGGTGGAGAGGTTAGGGCACATGAGGTCTCCAATATCCAGAAAGGGTTTGGGCAGATTCTAAATAGATCAAGAGATATTAAAATAATTAATATTTTTAATGGAGTCCCTAAGTCTAAACTTAGGGAAAATAAAATATTAATGTGTATTAATATGAATCTGTGTTAGAATGGTCCAAAAGACATGGATCAAGCCAAATCTAATCTTAGCCGTTGATTAGGGACTTAATCTCGGCCGTTGAGATGTCAACAAGGAAAGTATAAGAGGAGGCTTGAAGGTCGCTTGGAAAATACACCAGATGATTAATCATTCTATTCTTTAGAGCGGGGTTTGCTAAGAGAGATAGAATTAGTGATCGGGACAGTAGCTGAGGGGTATTGAGTACATAGAAACAGAGAAGGCAGAGATTGTGCTGGGAGAGCAGCGCAACAACCAAGGAGGCAGACACAGAGCCAGCAAGGGCTCACGCAGGGCCATGCAGAGGTAGCCAAGTGCTGCACAGAGCACCAGAGGGGCTAACGCAGCTGACGCAGAGGCTCCCAGAGCTAACGCAGGGCCTCCTGGGGCTGACGTAGGGCTAGCGTGAGACAAAGGGGGGATGATGCATTCTAGTTTGGCCAAACGTTGGGGTTGTAGAGCAGTTTTGTGCTAAGGAGCTGCCGGAAGGGTTTTTTAGGGTTTCAGCCAGGGGATTTCTCTCAAACTGTGAGGTATAGCTGCTAAGGAAATTCTCTGTTGGGTAGGCCAGTTTCGGCACCCAGATTGTACTCTAATATTGCTTAATAAGAAAACCCTCAGATCGCTGCACCAGTTTTCCTGCATTAGGTTTTTCTGGGGACATTGGTCAAAAAATAATGGTGTCATGTGGTGTGTTTGTTCTTGTTTCTTTTAGTTGTTGATCTGTAATATGTTGAGCATGCACTGGTGTTTATTTTCAGTATTTACTTTGTAAATGACTTGTTAAAGAAAAATAACAAGTAGGTAGGAATAAATCAGAAAAAGTGCATGAAGGGTTTCTAAACTAAGTAAACTTAGAAACTCCAACGTGGTATCGGAGCGAGATTGCGGATCACAGGAGGACTAAAAGACATCAGCCGAGCGGAGCAATAGCAGCAGAAAACAGCTGCCCTGAGGTGACAGAAGCTGTTTCTAGTAGCGCAGAAGCCAAGAAGTGTGACACAGAGCCAGCTAGAGCCACGCAAAAGAAGTCGGGAGCTGCGCAGAGGGCCAGAGGGCTGACGCAGGGCATCCTAGGGCTGACACAGAGCCAGCGTGAGGCAGAAAGGGGCTGATGCAGTTCACAGAGAGGCAGTTGCTGGAGTCTAGAAGGTTGCAAAAATATTGCAGAGTGGAGCTGGTGAGGTACTGTGGTCAGAACAGTTCCTGACAGAGCAGGGCCAAAGGAGTTGTTGCAGGGCCAAAGGAGTTGTTACTGAGGGTTTCTAGCCGAGGAACCTGGATTAGCAGTGCAGTGGCACAAGACGATCAGAGTAGGGGGCATCTCGAAAAGCGGCAGAAGGATTTCCAAGAGGGAAATCAGGACTCAGAGGGAGTCCAAAAGAGAACTTCCTGACGGGAAGTGGAGACTTAGAGGAGTCGAACAGAGAACTTCCAGGAGGGAAGTAGAGGAGCGTCATGGCACTACATGAGGAAAGAGACCAGGATAGACTGGACCAAGATAGAGCTAGCAGGCTGCAACAGTGCGAGAGGCACAAGAGTGTTGCACCAGTGCAGGACAACATAGAGAGGTGTGCAACAGTGTGAGATGCATGAGAGTTGTGGCAGCAGCGCTGAGGTCATAGAGGGAGCACTTGTCAGCGGTAAAGGGAGCTTCAACATCAGTGGGTGTTTCTAGCCCAACAGGGAGGTCAGTTACTTACTTCTCAGTAACTAAGTTGCAGTGCAATAGTGGGCAACACGATGCACCTTGATGAGAGGAGGTGCAGTGCAGATGCAGTGCTAGGAGAAAGGACCAGCAACAACACAGATGCAGAGGGAGCTATCGTATAGATGTAACAGTGGCAGTTGCAGAACCATGTGCAGCAGTACAGGAGGCAGTAGTGCAGAGGATGTTGGGCAGGAAGGCCTAGCATCAGCACATGTACCGATGCCGGATGATCAGAGTAATACTCAGTGAGGAGTATTGCTAGAGCATAGTCCTCGCTAAGAGGGAGTGTTGATTTAGGGTAGCATCGGATGTGCTCTAGCCACAAAATTTGGTGGAGAGGTTAGGGCACATGAGATCTCCAATACCCAGAAAGGGTTTGGGCAGATTCTAAACAGATCAAGAGATATTAAAATAATTAATATTTTAATAGAGTCCCTAAGTCTAAACTTAGGGAGAATAAAATATTAATGTGTATTAATATGAATCTGTGTTAGAATGGTCTAAAAGACATGGATTAAGCCAGATCTAATCTTAGCCATTGATTAGGGACTTAATCTCGGCCGTTGAGATGTCAACAGGAAAAGTATAAGAGGTGGCTTGAGGGTCACTTGGACAATACACCAGATGATCAATCATTCTATTCTCTAGAGCGGGGTTTGCTAAGAGAGATAAAATCAGTGATTGGGAGAGCAGCTGAGGGGCATTGAGTACAGAGGAAAAGAAAAGGCAGAGATTGTGTCGGGAGAGCAGCGTAGCAGCCAAGGAGGGTGACACAGAGCCAGCAAGGGCTCACGTAGGGCCACACAGAGGCAACCAAGTGCTGCATAGAGCACCAGAGGGGCCAACGCAGCTGGCCCAGAGACTTCCAGAGCTGACGCAGGGCCTCTTGGGGTTGACACAGGCCTAGAAAGTCTGACGCAGGGCCAGCGTGAGACAGAAAGGGGCTGATGCAGTCGAGTTTGGGCAGATGCTGGGGTTGCAGAGCAGTTTTGTGTTGAGGAGCTGTCGGAAGGGTTTTTTGGGGTTTCAGCTAGGAGATTTCTCAGAAACTGTGAGGTATAGCTGCTAAGGAAATTCTTTGTTGGGTAGGCCAGTTTCAGCACCCAGATTGTACTCTGATATTACTTAATAAGAAAACCCTCAGATAGCTACACTGGTTTTCCCGCATTGGGTTTTTCTGGGAACATTGGTTCAAAAATAATGGTGTCATGTGGTGTGTTTGTTCTTGTTTCTTTTAGTTGCTGATCTGCAATATGTTGAGCATGCACTGGTGTTTATTTTCAGTATTTACTTTGTAAATGACTTGTTAAAGAAAAATAACAAGTAGGTAGGAATAAATCAGAAAAAGTGCATGAAGGGTTTCTAAACTAAGTAAACTTAGAAACTTCAACAATGTCACTGTTGGGTTTACAATAGACCTAATCACCCATAGATTAAATTCATATGCTAGAACATTTTTGTACGCTGTCTCGGGACGAATCTTGGTATCCTTGATGGACTTCTGTTTGGTGACCAATCCACCGAAAGACACAAAGTCTTACTGTCTACAAGATGGGATGGAAACCTGGGCTCTAATCTTCAGCCTACTCCGGCTCTGTGTTTGATCTCGGTATGGATTCGGTTGAACTAGGAAGACATTCTCTCAACTCGGACTTAATTCAGATAGATACAAGCTTCTGGTTCTTGGATCTGTTCCAAAAATTCGGCCTCAATATTTGTTTAGAGATAACATTCAACCCCATAATACATTGACCTCTTTAGAGACAGATTCTATGGTCACAAGATTTGGTCTTGCAAGATTTCAGGCCTTAGGAAACTTCGATGATGATCTCAAAGGAAATCATCCACTTCTAGGTGACCCGATTTACCTTATCATAGATTCTTTCCACTGAGAATTCCTTCATTGCTTCTTGTATGGAGAAAACCCTATTTCCAGAACAAAATAGAAAAAAAATAATAAAATAGGACTAACTAGGGTGGAATCTTTCTCCACCGAATTAGTAGGGTAAAGGGTGTCTTAAAACCCTCAAAGCCTCAAGCTCAACAAAACAGAGACAATTAGTCCAATCCAATGATGCCTCAAATGAATTCAATGAGAATTTTCTCCTTAATTAATTGAGTGAAATTCACATCAAACCCCAAGTTTGGGCTTTTTTTCTCCCAACTGTCCCAAACTTGCCCAAACATTGGGTATTTTGGGGTTTTCGTTTTTATCGAGGACTATAGCCTATAGGGATCGATAGGCTACTTTGTCCCTTGGAATAATTAATCCCACGGGAATATTACAAATTCCGGGAAGGAAGAAGAAGGAATAGAATGAAGCTTGGATAAGAATATAGTAAAAAGAAACTCCTTTAATACATTTAAAGTCACCTCTCTACCAAGCCAAAAAGAAACCCATTTGCGAGGTTAAGGAAAGCAAATAGTTGACTATCAAGGGGGCCCTTAGGCGAAGGAAATCCTTAGGGATGTTAAAGTGATGATTGTTCTATCCCTAAACCTCAAAGGTGTAGTGGGCACCCACCAAAAACTTGCCCTTAGGACGTATTTTACCAAATTCAAACTTCTTGTCATTTTGATACCATGTGTGAAGGGAAATAAGGATGCTATGTTATCATCAATCCTAATTAATCGGCATTTTAGATCTCTAGACTTTGAGGGGAGTTTAGGAGGACTTCTAACATGTTGGGATGAATCATTAGATTTTGCTAACTTGTTTTTGCTACATGAAGGTTTTAGGGTTGACCTAAAACCCAAAGAACTAGGGAAATATCCTCAATTCTCAATCTGTATGGTCCATTTGATGATATGAAAATGTTTTTGGAGAGCTTTAAAGAAGTTGATGGAATCAGGGATGACAATGCAATTTTGGGAGGAGATCTTAACTTAACAGTGAAGGCAACTGAAATATGGGTAGAAGGAGCCAGGGAGGATGCCCTAGCTAGCTACTCTACTAATTTTTTTGGAGATCTCAGTCTTTTTGATCTTGAACTTGTTTCCCCTCGTGTTATATGAGAGTTTGTCAGCATGCCCGATTTTCACTTAGCAGGCATTTCTTGATGACATAGGTGATTTAGTTTTTAGGGGCAATTGAGGGTTATTTTATGGACATACACATTTTCCCTAGGATTACCCTTGTGATATCATTGATCACCTTCTCAGCAGTGCGTGTGTGATGTCTAAAGCAAAATGGTTAGTGCAAAGTATATGTTTGTATCCCTAGAGACTAGTAGGGTCATATTGGTTGATTGATTTTGAGCACACTAGAGTTATAATGATGACATTCAATGTTATGGTTTTATGTTGGTAAGGGAACCTAGCTTATATGTTGAGGATATGTAGATTGCATAATATATGATTTCCATATTACATTGATATTATTGAGCATGTGGTTTGCATCACATTTGGATTGAGTGCCATGCATCACTAGTTATTATTACATGATTGTCGCATGGTTGCAATTGTATTACCATAGTTTTCTACCTTGGAGGCCTTCTAGCATGAGTGCCTTAGCCATTCTATGTTGAAATTTCTAAATGTTACCCATTAGAAATCCCTACTACATTATCTGTTTTATTTCACCTACTTGTTTATTCCTTAACAAGTTATTTATCCATATAAATACTGAAAATAAACACAAATGCAACCTTAACTCATATACAAATCAACAACTGAAATACTAGACAAACACACAAGGGACACCGTTATTTTTGGACAATCGTCCTCGGAAAAACCTAATGCTGGAAAACTGGTGCAACAATTTTGAGGGTTTTATTATTATGTAGATATCTTGAATACAACTAGGGTGCCAAACTGGCTCACCCAACAAATATTTTTACATGACAGTAATACCTCTCCTCGAAAGTAGATATTCAGCTTCTCAGCACTAGCCTGCCCCACGAAAATCCTTCCGACGCTTCTCCAAGACTCTGCTAGCCTCTGCGTAGCTCTGGAACCCTCTGCGTCAGCCTTCTGCCTCTCTGCGTCAGCTCTCTGGCCTTTTGCGTCACCCATGCAGGCCCCTTAGCCTCTGCGAACTCTCTTGCTGCCTCTGCATGGCTCCTGTTGCCTCTATGTAGCCTCCTCAGTCACTGCGCTGGCCCTTTGACACTATCTTTGCCTCTCTACTATGTACTCACTGCCCCTCGCTGCAACTTAGATCACTTGTTCGAATTTTCTCAGCAAACCCCGCTCCAAAAAATCGAACTCACTGATCAATCTTGGTGTTTCTCCAACTGACCCTCAAGCTTCCTCTTATACTTTTCTTTTTGAGTCTTCAACGACCAAGATTAAGTCTCTAATCAAAGGCTAAGATTAGATTTGGCTTGATCTATGTCATTTAGAACCTTCTCACCCAGTTTTATATTAATACCCATTAATATTTTAATTTTCCTAAGTTTAGACTTAGGAACCCCATTAAAAATATTAATTATTTTAATATCTCTCTAACCGGGTGGAATTTCCCCAAACCATTTTTAGGTCTTGGAGATCTCATGTGCTTTAACCTCTCCACCAATTTTCATGGCTAGAGCACATACAATGCTACCACAAATCAACACTCCCTCTTAGCGAGGAATGTGCTCTAGTAATGTTCCACCACTGAACATCACATTGATCCTTCTGCATCGGTACCTGTGCTGATGCTTGGCCTGCTGCCCAACATACACTGCACTGCTGCTTCCTGTACTGCTGCCGATGGCTCTGCCACTGCCGCCGTTGCTTCCTGTACTACTGCCGATGGTTCTGCCACTGCCACTGCCACTGCTACATCTGTACTGCAGGTCCCTCTCAACATGCTGCCCATGCTGCCCATAGCATTGCCACTACTAACTGCTGCACTGCAACTTAGTTACCGAGAAGTAATTAACTGATCTACCCAAATACTGACATCTTTGTCAGTCTGGAAGCCTTCTGATGCCCTCTGCTGCTATTTGGTGCTTTCTCTGTTGCCTCTGCGCTGCTACAACCACCACTGTGCCTCTCGCATTGCTGCAATCTCCACTGTGCCTCTCGTACTGCTGCAACCACCTCTGTGCCTCTCGCACTGCTGCAACCCCCACTGTGCTACTACAGACCTCTGCACTCTAGCACTGCCTTGTTGCTTCATCGCATCTTGCTTCTACCCGACATCCGTCATCTTTCTACTGTCATTTGGGGCTCCCGTAGCTGGATATGATCCAAGAGTTTGGTTACCTTGAGGATCCTGCCCCTCATCTTCTGTAGTCCTCCTGACTACAACTCGATGTCTCCCCACCTCTTCTTTAGAGGTGCATGAGCACTCATGGCACAGTCGTCATCAGTCTCGACTTCTTTCTCTGCCTTAGCCGAAGCTGCCTTGGAGTCAGAAGCCTCTTGCTTATTCTTCTTCCTGGTACACTAGGTTGCATAATGACCCAGTCCCCCACAACGGAAGCACTTCACCTTGGAGATGTCCTTCTTCTTCCTCTTCTCTGCTGTCCCGCAGATGGCAGAGCGCATCCTCTTCCTCCTCTTTCTTGATTCGACCTCCTTTGCTGCTACTCCCTGCCTTGGTCAACTGTCTGATCTCGTCTTGGCGAAGAGCTACCCACATCTCTTCCCATCCTGGAAGATTAGCTCTACCCAAAATGCTTTGGACAAATGTCTCCCAATACTCGGAGACTGCATTCAGGGCAGTCCTCACCATGAACTTTTGGTCCGATGTGGCCCCTATGGAAGTAAGCTGGTCCTGAATCTCCTGCAATCTGAGGAGGTATAGATCTATTTGCTCCCTCTTCTACATCTGACACAAATGCAACTGATTCTCTAATAGCATCTTCCTCTACACGGAAGTGCCCTGATACGATGTCATCAAAGTATCCCACATTTCCTTTTTCGTGTTCTTCTCGACAATATGTGGTACGACATGATCCTTGACACCATCAAGGATTATGCACTTTGCCTTCGCCATTGCATCCTCATACTTCTCGTTATCAGCTGGGTCAACTGGGATAGCCACGGTTCTGAAGGTGAAGCCCTTGATGCGATGTCTATCTACAATAGACTGGATCCTAGCCTTCTAGATGACAAAGTTGGAGGCTTCGTCCAACCTGTCCTGATCCCTTAGTCCGTTCATTGCCATCTCCTCTCCTCCTTTTGGACTCCCTTTGAGATTCGACTTCCCTCCTGGAAATCTCCCATTAAGTCCTGATTTCCTTGTTGGAAATCTTCCCGCCAACTGTCAATCTGCTCATCTCCGATCCTCTTTGCAACTGCGACTCAGATATGGATTTCTTGGCTAGAAATTCGTTAAGGCAACGACTCCCTCTACCTTGATTCTATCCCGTTAGGTACTGTTCTGCTTCGACATCAACAACACCCCACCAGCTTCCTAATCCACAATATGCCCATAGATCCCTATGCCTCAACATCTAAAGAAACTGAGACTTCCAGCTCTGCGCAATCCCGACGAAGGCTGAATCACTCCTCTGGCCAACTGCGTCAAGCCTACCTGACTGAGTAGGATGACGTGGCTCTTCGTGAGCCTCTTCTACCTCTCTCTGCCTCTGCGCTGGCCCTCTCTCTGGCTCGAAATGATGACGTAGGCCCTCTACGTCACTCCTTCTCTGCTGCTTTCTGCTTAGGAGCAGCTCTGTCTCTCACGACAGTTACTACTGCTACAAATACTCTGATTATGCTGGTGCCTTCAGTCCTCCTGTGATCTTTAACGCTCTGATACCATGTTGAAATTTCTAAATGTTACCCATTAGAAATCCCTACTACATTATCTGGTTTATTTCACCTACTTGTTTATTCCTTAACAAGTTATTTATCCATATAAATACTGAAAATAAACACAAATGCAGCCTTAACTCATATACAGATCAGCAACTGAAATACTAGACAAACACACAAGGGACACTGTTATTTTTGGACAATCATCCCCGGAAAAACCCAATGCGGGAAAACTGGTGCAGCAGTTCTGAGGGTTTTATTATTATGTAGATTTCTTGAGTACAACTAGGGTGCCAAACTGGCTCACCCGACATTGATTTTCACATGGCAGTAATACCTCTTCTCGGAAGCAAATATTCTGCTTCTCAACAGTAGTCTACCCCACGAAAATCCTTCCGGTGCTTCTCCAAGGCTCTGCATCAGCTCTGCTAGCCTCTGCGTAGCTCTGGAACCCTCTGCGTTAGCCTTTTGCCTATATGCGTCAGCTCTCTGGCCTTTTGCGTCACCCACGGAGGTCCCTCAGCCTCTGCGCAGTCTCTAGCTGCCTCTGCGTGGCTCCTGCTGCCTTTGCGTAGCCTCCTCAGTCACTGCACTGGCCCTCTGGCACTATCTCTGCCTCTATGCTATGTACTCACTGCCCCTCGCTGCAACTCAGATCACTTGTTCAAATTTTCTCAGCAAACCCCGATTTAGAAAATCGACTTGATTGATCAATCTTGGTGTATCTCCAACTGACCCTCAAGCCTCCTCTTATACTTTTCCTGTTGAGTCTTCAACGACCGAGATGAAGTCTCTAGTCAACGACTAAGATTAGATTTGGCTTGATCCATGTCATTTAGAACCTCCTCACCCATTTTTATATTATTACGCATTAATATTTTAATTTTCCTAAGTTTAGACTTAGGAACCCCATTAAAAATATTAATTATTTTAATATCTCTCTAACCGGGTGGAATTTCCCCAAACCATTTCTGGGTCTTGGAGATCTCATGCGTTGTAGCCTCTCCACCAATTTTCATGGCTAGAGCACATCCGATGCTACCACAAATCAACATTCTGGGGTTCCATGATGGCTAGATCACTTTATTATGATGTTGAGATTCCCCTGTGATGGAATACTATCTTTGGTGCTCATTTGATGCCAATTTAACCATTCATTTGACTACAGTTTGACCATGCAAATGCTCCTTACTAGAGTGCTTTGGCTATTTAGCTTGGTTTTATGTTTAATATGAGTTTGTTAAATTGCAGTTGGTAGTTTTGAGTGGGGTGCTCACCTACTTGGCACATATGTTGAGGCACCATCTTATGATATTGTTATTTCACTACTTAGATTGGGCTATCTACTTCTTTTGGGAGCTTGTTGATCTTTATTTGACTTGGCACTTGGTTCATTGCATTATTATATTTTGATTGATTGACTTTTCATCACCTGGGAGATAACATCTACCATAATGGAGGAGGTTATTTGCACTTGGATTGAGGAGCACTCTCCTTATCTTCTTGTTGTTGTCACATGTGTGGCCATATCCTTGGAGGACAAAATTATAGTGGGATATTTTTTTGGTTCCTTTTGGAGGATTATTATATCATTAGTTTGACCTCTCTACACAGTCCACGTTCTTGGTTTGAGGAGGTCGTTAAAGCTCTTCTACCATGGTTAGGAGGGTGCACCACATACTTGAGCTCATATGCTTTGAGACTTGTATGCATTGCGACTATTATTTTATGCATTTGTTGACCATTTCCACTCAATTTAGTTTAGGGATATTCTTTCTTTACACATTCCTACATTAGATATAGGATTTTTGCTCAAATATTATTTTATTATTGGAGGTTTTGAGCTTCGAACATTAGAAAAGCAAGGCTCCTCCACTTGTAATGGTTGTTGAAGGGTCAAGTATTGAACTCTTGGTGCTTTTGTCTAATCTTTCTTTGGAGCATTTGGATGGTTTAACAATGTACCCTAGTGGATGAGGAAGTTCTGTACATGTTTATGTTGTTCATGGTTGATGATATCTTCTTGGAAATTGTCGCGAGGCATTAAACTTGGTAAAATCAACCCTATTTACTTGTATCTAACAATGAAGTGATTTGATGTACGTCTCTCTATGCTTGGTTATATGCACTTTGAACCTTTAATGATAAATATAAATCCTACATCAATTGATTTTATCTATTCTAGTAATGTCCCTTGGCAGATTTCAGAGGCTTAGGACCATAAGGAAGAGAGTGATATAGCTTATAATCTTCAGCCTTTCCTCTTTTCGTTCCCTCAATAAGATGGTCTCCCATTAGCTTTGTTAGTCCCCATGTGTCCAATGCAAATAGAAGACATGGGTACCACTTTTAATTACCAATTAAAAGTGGCACAACAGGAGTGTCAAAGAGATTGAGCAGATTTTTGGTGGTTGAGAGGGTTCTCAAAGAAGCAGATAGACTAGTGTCTTAGGTGGGACATGGAGGAGGTTCAAGCCATCTCCCTATTCTGCTACAAAATAGAAAAGGATGATCGAAACTCTCCAAGATCCTTCAAATTTAACTGTAAGTGGTTAGAATAGGATGACTTAGGAAACCTGGTATTTGAGGCTTGGAGCAAGGTTGCAAAAGGAGATTGGGGTGTCACGGGAACCCAAGGTTGCCGAAACATGCAAAATGCCAAACTAGTTGCAGAATATATGAAAACATGCATATTTGTGCTATACTTGTAGATGGATAGTATAGTTTGATGAAGTTAGAAATTCCTTACGGTTTCCATAGTACATTAATGATTACATTGAAACTTTGAAAAGAAAGCCTTACGAATAAACGAGCGATAACATTTAAATGAAAAACATAAATGACAAGTAATTTTCCACAATAGCTTATATTGGGATCCTAATATTTAGTACCATCCTTCATCCTTTACTTCTTGCCTAACCTTTGTCTCTACCTCAATACTTTTGAGACATTAGTCGACCCCAACCAATTTCGATGAAACTGCCTAATCCAAGCCTTAAAATATGGTAGAAAAAGTTTAACATGCCTTATCAGTGACTTTGGTTTGAGTTAAGGGCACATTTTACTAAGGCCATGGCAAAGGAGTTCAACAATCAACACCACCAACATTGAGGTACATAAAGGGCTTGGCTCTCTTGATTAAATACCAATCACATACCCTCATATGTGATAGAATCTAATTAAGATGTTGCAATCCCATCAAACTTGAAATCATAAAAATTGTTAAGTCTGCTGAATTTTGATTGCGATGTTAAATTCTTCTTTTTGTGTATGAAGTTTGACGAAATTGGAACCAATCTCAAACATCTTGAAACAGTTAACAATAATGTTAAAAATTTAAGTCTTTTTATGTTAAATTTCCATGAAACTTTTCAACTACTTAGATGAGTAACTGATAACGGAAACTGGTTAACTTTCACCAAGATACAGTCTCTGTTAACAATTCATATGCAGTGGAATGAGAAAAACACAGAGATAAAAACACATCACACAAATTGACACACTTTTCTCAGGAAACCCAACAGGGAAAACCTGCTTGCTTGATGTGGCTATTTTATTGATTGTGTTGGAGCAATTGAATCTATTACAAAGCAATCTATCTCTCTTGAGAAAGCCTTCTACTTCTCACACTAAATCTCAGCTAATGCAATTGATCTTGGCCTTCCTTGATCTCTACTTGATCTCTGTTCCTGCACACAATTAAACCTCTGTTGCCTCCTTGACTTGCTCTGCGAACCCTGCTCGTCAAACCCTGCTTGTCTTTTCCTTGATATTTGCACACAAGGAGCCCGCAAATCTTTGTGCACTTGTGGCCTACTAAATCTCAACGCACAAGCTCCTCAAATCTGCGCATAATCGATCTACTCATAAATCCTAGCGCACTTGTGCCCCTATTCTTTACAACACAATTCCTCCTTTCCACAATCAAGGCTCTCTCACACTAACTCATGAGCTCTGTCTTGTCACAATCCTTCGTGCACAAAACAATTTAATTTACTTGTACATTCGTCCTTCTTTTATAGATTCGATCTATGCTAAATTAGGCTGGTTCAATTTTAGAACTCGAGCTCTGATAGCGAGTTAACTGAGAGTGTTACTTGATCTCCTTCCAATCATCATTTGAGTTGTTAACTTGTGCTTTCTCCAATCAACATTTTGTTGAAGAATGTAACTAGGTTCGGTCTTCATTATTGTATAATGTAATTTATTTGTCAAAAGAATTTTTTTAGTGACTTATTAAAGCATGGGTTTCATGCTTGGGTCATGTTTATAGGTTAGAGCCTCCATTGTAGGCTTCTAGGTTTTATATTGAGTCAATAGAGTCATTGTCAATTTTATTAGACCCTTCTTGGGCTTTTGTATCATGTAAAAAGAATTATTTTTGAGTCAAATAAGTCATTTGACACCTCCACACCAAGTTGGCCCTATCCTGATGAAGTCGGCCTACATTAGGGCAATTCGACCCACAAGAAGGCTATATATAAGAGGCAATTCGATTAATTTGTAACACCAACTCAACAAGTTTGATAGTGAAGAAAGAGGCAAAAAAAGTGCGAAATTCCTAAGGAAGGAACATATTTGATGTTTTGGGCTATCAATTCCTCACACGTGTGAAGTTACTGGGCATTTGCTGGGGCCAAAATTATGAACTCTACTGCTGGTCGAAGTTCTGTTGTTGGGGAGGCCGAAATTCTGCTTCTGCAAGGTCGAAGTTGTTGCTGGGAAGCTATCATTTGGAGAGGAAGTAAGCGCTGACTTGGTGATTGGAGGAAGTCTGTGTCTAGGTCAAAGAAGTCTTGGACTATCACATCTTGTCTTTGCATTTACTGAAGGAAGAGTTCTGACATTGGTTTTCCGCATATAGGGTTTTGCCCTGGCTGTCCACCTACATCTTGTGTCTCTTGTTCTTGTGATCTTCATATACACATAAATTGGTAATTTCTTGATGAAACATAAAATAATAAAGAAATAAAAGAAGCCAACATAATTCACAAGCAATTATCAAAGAAGAGGAATCAAACCCTAATTACTACTAGCATTGATTTCTCAACATGGTATCAGAGCTAAGGACGAAGAAGGTTGGAGATCACTTTGTTGGCTTGGAAGAAATGATTACTCCCTCTATGACAAGTTACTTAAAGATGGGATTCAATATCATAAGAATTGCAAGAAGCTGGATTGGAAGGATCATCTACAACTTATCTAAGAAAATCAAAAGCAAAGAATTATTGGTTGTACTTATAGGTACTCTTGATGATGACAATGCATGGATCATTGATAGTGGAGCATCAAGACATATGACAGGAGAAAGTGGACAACTTCATACTCTATCAAAGGAACAATCATCTCATGCAGTGGAGCTAGGAGACAACAACAGTTATGAAGTCAAGGGCCTTGTATCTACATCATTGAAGCTAGAAAATGGAGCAAAGCTACACCTCAACAATATACTCTATGTTCCAGGTTTGAAAAAGAATTTACTTTCAATTTCTTGTTTAAAAGATAAAGGAGATATGGTTGCCTTTGTAGATGGTAAAGTTTTGGTTTGGGGAAAAGATTCAAGCATTAATAAGGCAAAAGTTATTGGAGTTCGAAGACTATATAGAGTTATAACACCATCTCCTCAAGCCCTAGTTCACATGGAAATCAGTCCTATTGAATTATGGCATAGAAGTTATGAGATAATTCCCTAACTTAGTCAAATAGTAAATATCAAAGAAGATCGTGAAGGAGTATGTAAGGGATGTGCTCTGGGAAAGATTACAAGGAAGCCTTTTACAAGCAGTGACACAAGGTCTAAGGAAATTATACTTCATTCATTCCAATGTATGGGTCAATGTCTATCAAATCTCTTGGAGGCGATCTTTATGTGACCTTCATTGATGATCACTCTAGAAAAACATAACTCTATCTTCTGAAGACAAAGGAAAAAGTATTTAACAGTTCAAGGAATTTAGATACGAAGTGGAGACCTTAACCGAAAGAAAGATAAAAACTTTGAGTTCCAACAATGGAAGAGAATACACTTCAGAAGAATTGATTGCATATTGTAAAAAAGGTGGTAGTAAGAGGGAGCTCATTGTTCCCTTTAACCCCGAGCAGAATGGAGTTGCAAAAAGGAAGAATAGAACCATTGAAGAATGCATAAGGAGTGAAATTCCACCATTTTATCAAAAGATAAGAGTCTTGTTCCTTGTTTTCTTTGTTATGTTTAGTTTCCCTCTTATATCAAGACTTGTTTGAGTTATATGCTAAATAACTAAGTTGCATTAAAACGGATACGAAAACGGGGTTTGAAACGGATACAAATTTTCAAAAATATGGATACGATACGGCAAGGAAACGACATACACACACGCACACACACGACAAAATAAAACTTTCATATTACCATTCATCTTTTAGAATGTAGATTCTATATTTAAAAATACATAATCATCATCATGAAATCCACATAAACAAATCATGATCATCAATTCAACATAAACATTGTCATCATCATTAGTGATTATCATAACATTCAACATATCATCAAGTTTTTGTTTCCGATTTCAATCATCAACATCATCACTACATAGTGCAAATTACAAAATGAACTATGACTGACAGTCTACTATCACATGACATATTATGGTATGCAATGTTCATTGTTCAAAAGTTTAAAACAATATCATAAATTACATTTATATATCATCAAATATGTCTTTAGCCATGTAATTAAGATCCACATCATCATTTGGATCCTCTCCATGAGTGGGAGCATTGCTGCCATGTCCACTTGAAGATGCAATTATTGGTGCCTCGTCATCAAACAAGATATGAGACGGATCATATCCAAGTCAATAAACTTTGTAAATGGATCTAAAACCCTTAAAAATGCCTGAGATGTTTCAGAAATAGGATTATGCATTTCCAAAAAATGGAAGCGTTTCAGAAATAGGATCCTATGTTTCCAAAAAATTGAAACATTTTCGTGCCGTTTCTGTGTCGTATCGTACCCGTTTCCGTTTCCGAAATGCCGAACGACGTTTCTGGGGTTTTGGAGGGACATTTCCAGTAACTTAGCTAAATAACCTTTTATATTTTCCGTGTTAGGAAAGATTGTGGAATACTCAAGGGTCATGGAGAAGACTTAAAAGGATAGACTTGAAGTATGAAAGAAGTTATATTGAAACCCTTCAAGTATTAATGTCCTTCAAGGTTTGTTAAGAAACAACCCAAGGTATGTCTTAGCTTATAAGCTTTGTTACAAAGATCTCTTTATATAAAAATACAATCATTCTTCTTTTAACTTTTGATCTACATTACTAACATCGTTATGTCTAGGGTTTTGAATCATAAGAGATTCTTCTTTGGGTGATTGATCATTAGATTAAATCTACCCTCATTATATTTTGATCATTCGTATGGAGCCCTAAAAGGTTCTCTATAAAACCCTAACCTAAGGGTATGTCTATAGTTATGAAACCCTAGTCTACTTAGGGTTAATGATGAAGTCTAGAAATCCTATTCTCTTGTTTAGAGTCTTGGTATTGTTATAATAAAAACCCTAGTCCTTTAGGGTTTGGTAAATTAGGGTTTATGACCAAAATCTTTGTAATTTCTATAGTAAGGTTCTAGGGATTAAACTGCCGATGTATATATGTTTGTATGACCAAAAACCGTAGTCTGAATAAATTGTTGTATATCTAACTTTGATGTATGGACATTTGTATCCTAGGTTTACCTAGTAAATATTGATGAGAAATGCATCCTAGATATGTATATTCGAGTATGCTAACCTACTTGTTGTTGCTCATGTAAATTCTAGGGTTTATAACAAATCCCCAGTAGAGATTGATATTCTAAGATATGATATTGTTTTCAATATGATTTAGCCTAGGGTTTGCAACAAACCCTAGTAAAAGTTTGTCATGTAAAAGCATACTGTTGAAACTTTAGATAGTACTATGATTGGATTGTTATTTGATCATTGAGATCTAAGGCTTTGTGTCTTGAAGATTGAATTTAGGGTTTACATTAAGTCATGGTAGAGTCTGTCATATATCTCTAAAAGTAATATTGAGGCCCTAGATATAATGAGATTGATATCTTGATTGAGTTGCTCGAAGTCTTGATGATAAAGTCTAGGGTTTATGACAAAACCCTAGCAAGAAGTTGATGTCTAGCATATAAAAAGATGTATCTCATGAACCTAACTAGGTTTAGCTATTTAATATCCAAAGTCTAATGCTTCCATTGACATGATTTTGATATAGCTAACTTCATGCTTCTGTATATTTGTTTTTGGTTGTACCTGCTATTAAAGTTTTGTAGGTACATAATCTTCAAGATAATAAAGATGTTCATATAAGCATGATGAAGGAAGCATATGAATGATGATGATCAAGGAATGAAGCCATGAAAGGTTCTTCGATGTTATAAAAGAAGGAAGTTGTTGATCTCCCTAAGTTAAGAGGGAGCCTGGATAGAAGAAAGAGTACATCTCCCCAGTTGAGAGGGAGGGCATATTATGATAGTCATGATAGATACCTTGAAGAAGAAATTGGAGAATGAATTGGTGTTGCTGAAGAAATGAAAGAAGAAGAAAGCTTCTGACAAATTGAATATGGATAATTTGATGATGATATTAGCAGCATCCGAATAATTAAGGACCTTGAAGGTTTGTGCTTACTTGTATATTTGAAAGTTTATTATTGATTGGGGTTTGTGTTTGTACAGGTAAAATCTCTCCACAAGAAGATTGAACACTCTGGAAGCATGCTTGGACAAATGGATATATCTAGTTGGAGTATTTTAGAAGCATGCATGGTTTGGTTGATAAAGGGAGATTAAGCATCTAATGGCGGATGCTTGGGAGGACATCTGACTTGCCTATGTGTGTTTGATGTCTTGATCTCGAAGAGGGAAGGTGGCGTTGGTCTTGAAGCTCCGACCTTGGATACACACCTAGATCCCTGGGTTGATGGTTAGTTAGTAAGCCTGATGGTACCTAGAGTGGCTGAAAACTTTAGTCGATCTTAGTCCCACCCGGATAGATAACACTGGTCAGGTATCTAGTCTGTGGCACTCAATGTGCCTAAACTCTTCGTAGTTCATGTGTTTTTGATATCTTCCATGTAGTTATATATGTATATATGAATACCTCCCTAGTTAAGAGGGAGTGTTGAAGAATGTAACTAGGTTCGGTCTTCGTAATTGTATAATGTAATTTATTTGTCAATTTTTTTTTTTTTAATGACTTATTAAAGCATGGGTTTCATGCTTTGGTCATCATGTTTATAGGTCAAAGCCTCCATTGTAGGCTTGTAGGTTTTATATTGAGTCAATAGAGTCATTGTCAATTTTATTAGACCCTTATTGGGCTTTTATATCATGTAAAAAGAATTATTTTTGAGTCAAATAAGTCATGTGACACCTCCACACCAAGCCAACCCTATCTTGATGAAGTCGGCCTACATTAGGGCAATTCGACCCACAAGAAGGCTATATATAAGAGACAATTTGGTTCATTTGTAACACCAACTCAACACATTTTATAGTGAAGAAAGAGAGGCAGAAAAAGTGCAAGATTCCTAAGGAAGGAAGAAGTTTGTTGGAAGGAACATATTTGATGTTTTGGGCTATCAATTCCTCACACGTGCGAAGTTACTGGGCATTTGTTAGCGCTGAAATTCTGACCTCTAGTGCGGGTCAAAGTTTTGCTACTGGGGAGGCTGGAATTCTGCTGCTACAAGGTCAAATTTGTTGCTGGGAAGCTACCATTTGGAGAAGAAGGAAGGGCTGACTTGTTGATTAGAGGAAGTCTGTGTCTAGGTCAAAGAAGTCTTGGACTATCTCATCTTGTGTTTGAATCTCCTGAAGGAAGAGTTCTGATTTGGTTTCCCTCTTATAGGGGTTTTTCCCTGGCTGTCTGCCTACATCTCGTGTCTCTTGTTCTTGTGATCTTCATATCCACATAAATTGGTAATTGCTTGATGAAACATAAAATAATAAAGAAGTAAAAGAAGCCAACATAATTCACAAGTAATTATCAAAGAAGAGAAATCAAACCCTAATTACTACTAGCATTGATTTCTCAACACATTGGAGATCTAACTTGCTCTTCCTTCAATCAAGACTGAAAACCCAACTCGTTCTATCTGAACTCAATCTACCAACCAATCCTGTAGTCAAACTGATGAAGACTTCCACTTAACTGAAGCTCCAACTCTACGCATGCTAACAGGATGATTATTCTGTTAAACTGGAAATAACTCCTCCTAACTGATGTCTAACTCATGAGGACAATTTGTCTAAGGCACATCTAGAAGACCTTGTTCGCTACATTTTCAACACTTCCTTTTAGCGAGAAAGGTAGTTCTGGAAGAATCTCTTACCCCTAGATATGTCTCAAACACTACCACATTCTCCACTGTTGCAGTTGCTCCCTCCGAACTAGAAGACTTTCGTGCTTTCTCTTGCGGCATCTGATCTGAATACCTTTTCTTTCCAACCATGCTCTGTGAGTCTATCACCTCAGTCATAAGTGCCCTTTGTATCTTTGTGGATGCTTACTCTGGCTCAAATTGGTACTGGGAGGTCCAATTCTCTTTAGATTCTCCCTAAACAACTCTTTTGCCCACTTGGGTCGAACTCTCCCTATATTGAGAGTCACTGACTGAGTGGTAGCCTCCATTGCCCTGGGCTCTCCTCCTCATCATCATGCTGGTCGACCCAACTGCCAACTAGCCAAGACTCGAACTGAGATACTGGCTGAGGCTCCATCTTCAGTAGCTTCTTCTCAGGTACTCTAGCTTGCTCTTTCTCTAAGGACTCTCTCCAAGCCCTGCTCTCCTCAACCATCACATCTCTACTCTGAGCACTTCCTACCTTGTTGCTCAAGCCTGCGCTTGTCTCTACCCGGAACTTGTAGAGATTCTTCATCCTCACACCTATCTACTTTTACATCTAGAAGCTAAGTGTTGGAGGTAACCCTTATCTCTGCTGAATATGACATCATAACCCTTTTCCTCAAGGGTCACTACTGAAACAAGATTCTGCTTCAGGGCTGGAACATAGAGGACATCTTTGAGATGAAGAGGATCACCTGACACCCTCTGAAAACTGACAATACCAACTCCTCTAGTTGTATACATACTGTCATCTCCTAGCTCAATCTGAAACTGCATTTCCTTCTCCTTTAGGTGGTTGAAATACTTCTTGTTCCTGGATATGTGGAAGGATGCTCTTGAATCAATATACCATACATTGTTGTTTGCGGAGCTTGCCATACAAACTATCAATGATAATTTTTTCTTGAACTGGGTAGAAAACACATCTACCTCTGTTGATGCAGCTACATGATCCTTACTAGACTCCTTCTTCCGATTAGGACACTTAGTAGCATAGTGTCCAAACTCATGGCAATGGAAGCACTTGATCTTGCTTAGATCCTTCTTTTTCTTCTCACCCCTCTGATTGGACTCGACCTCTCCTTGGCCCTTCTTTCCCTTTGCTTTGCTGCCTTTGCCTGCTAGGGCAAAGTCCTTTTCATCCTTTGTCTTCACTAATCTACCATCTCTTGTCCCTTTCTGGATTCTTCTTGAATGCAATCACTCCATAACCTTTCCCAACTGGGAAAATTTTCCCTGCCACTCACTGCATTCTATAAAGTATACCAAGACTTATGGAGTCCTAGGAGCGAAAGACTCACAAGGTCCTTTTCTGCTACTGTCTTGACCACACCACCTACCTCATCTCGAATTTGAGTGAACTTTGAAAGATATGTGCTCATCCGAATACTTCTCAGCGTCTCTTTGAGAGTAAGCTTCCTGACATCATTAGAACCCTGATACAGATCTAATATGGCTTTAAACATCTCATACGTTGTCTTCTTCTCATGGAGATGAGGAATAATATGGTGTCTGATCCCCTCAAGAATGATCCTCCCCACCTTGATGCCATTCTTGTTATGCTGGGCCAACTGTTGGGAATATTGAGGTGGAACTATTTGATTCTTCACAAATTCTATCATCCCATTATCTTCCAACACCACATATGTCCTCTCCTTACATGCACATAAATTCGAGGGTCCCTCTAAACTGTGATCTGACCATAGCCCTAGGAATGACATATTGCTATCTAAGGAACTTCTTTGCTTTGCTCTTCAAACTCTTGCACTAGCCTTCATGACTGATCTACGCTCTATAACCTAATTGATCAACTTGGTGCTAGTATTTATACTAATCTTTGATCTGATACCATGTTACATTTCCATGAAACTCTGCAACTACTTAGATGAATAATTGGTAATTGAAACTAGTTAACTTTCACCAATATACAGAGTCTCTTAACAATTCATATGCAGTGGAATGAGAAAAACATAGAGATAAAAACACATCACACAAATTGACATACTTTTCTTAGGAAACCCAACAGGGAAAACCTGCTTGCTTGATGTGGCTATTTTATTGATTGCCTTGGAACTATTGAATCTATTACAAAGCGATCTGCCTCTCTTTAGAAAGTGTTATGCTTCTCACACTAAATCTCAACTGATACAATTGATCTTGGCTTTCCTTGATCACTACTTAATCTTGGTTCCTGCACATAATTGATCCTCTGCTACCTCCTGGACTTGCTCTGTAAACCCTGCTCATCTTCTCCTTGATTTTTGCGCACTAGTAGCCTCCTAAATCCTTGTGCAAATCCTTGCGCACTTGTGGCCTGCTAAATCTTAGCGCACAAGCTCCTCAAATCTACGCACAACAATTAACTCGTAAATCCTTGCACTCTTGTGCTCCTATTCTTTAGGACACAATTCATGCGCTCCACAATCAAGGCTCTCTCACACTAATGCGTGAGCTCTGCCTTGTCACAATCCTTCATGCACAAAACAATTTAATTTACTCGTTCCTTTGTCCTTCCTTTGTAGATTCGATCCATGCTAAATTAGGCTGGTTCAATTTTAGAACTCGAGCTCTGATAGTGAATTAACTGAGAGTGTTACTCGCTCTCCCTCCAATCATCGTTGGTGTTGTTAACTTGTGCTTTCTCCAATCAACATTGGAGATCTTACTCGCTCTTCCTTCAATCAAGCCCAACTCATTCTAGATGAACTTGATTTGCCAACCAATCCTATAGTCAAACTAATGAAGACTTCCACTTAACTGATGCTCCAACTCTGTGCATGCTAATTGATGTCTAACTTATGAGGACAATTTGAGGTCTTCACTGGCTAAGGCACAAGCCGAAAGACCTTGCTCGCTACATTTTCAACATTTTACTTGAGAATTTAAGATGGCCATCAATTTACAACGTTTTTGGTCAAACCTACTAAAAAACTATAGTCATGGTTCAATGTGTATAGGGAGTGTCTGGTGAGTGTCTAGGGAGCGCCCAAGGAGCATCCAGAGAGCACATTCTCTGGTTGTGGGTTTCCTAGGGAGTGTCACACTCCCAAAAGGGTAGGGAGTGTCTCAAATTCATTTGAAGCGCACTAGCGTGCTCCTTGGATGCTTGTTCTTGAATCATGGTTTTGGGGGGAGTAGCCCCTAGGGCGGCATTCTTGGTAATACTATTGAAAAAACTTTAATCAGACTGAAGGGGAATCTGCAATGTTCCAATTGGCAGATAATCTGAAAGGATTCGAAAAAGTTGTGGTGGAATGGGCTAGAATGAAAGCATAGGAAGCTGAGAAAGAATTGATAGAAATAGAAGATCAAATCAAATTCTTTATGAAAATATAAGAGGCTATTTTTAGAGAGAATGAGAAATTTGAATTGAAGAAATCAAAAGGAATTAAAGGAAAGATAATAGAAATTGATTTGCATGGAGGTTGAAGAGTAGGGTTTTATGGTTAACAAAAGGGGACGAGTTGACAATTTTCTTCCAAAATTATGCCAAGCATAGGAAGAATATCAATACAACTTGGGATGTTAGTAAAAGTGATGGATCCAAGGCCAGATCATTTTAGGAGATAGCATAAGTAAGTGTTAATCACTTCGAATCCTTATTTCAAGATCCCCCAAGATGCAATATAGCATAAATTCTTAAGATGGTCTTCATTATTCCCTAGATCAGTAAATGAACAACAAAATGAGAACCTGATTTCTGACGTAATAAAAGGGGAAGTGAAAGTAGTTCTTCAATAAATGAAAATGTCTAGGTTTGAATGGTTGAACAATAGGTTTCTTCCTGGGCTTTTATGAATTCCAGGAGGGAGACCTATTGAAGGAAATTGAAGAATCTAGAGAGTTAGGGAAAGTTTTGGGGCTTTCAATGTCACATTCATAGCTTTAATTCCTAAAGGAAATGACCTTGAAGCAATTTAGGTTCCTCCACAGTAGGAGATTCATGACGTTGTGGCTGTTACCCAAGAGAGGTTGCACACAATCAAGGTTAACAAGTTGCTTGCTATTGTAATGAAACTTGAATTTTCTAAAGCTTTGAAAAGGTCAATTAGATGTATTTTGTTAAAGTTTCTAAGTCTAACAGTTAGAAATCGTCCATGTATTTTCTGAGTTATTCCTTCCTACTTGTTCTGATTAACTAATAAGTTATTTACTATGTAAATATCTGAAATTAAACACAAGTACATGCTCAACACATTACAGATTATCAACTGAAGGAAACAGAAACAAGCACACAAATGACACTGTTATTTTTGGACTAATGTCCCCGAAAAAACCCAATGCGGGAAAACTGGTGCAGCTATCTGAGGGTTTGATTTATTAAGCAGTTTCAAAATACAATCTGGGTGCCAAATCCGGCTCACCCAACAGAGAAAAATCACGACAATAGTACCTCTCCTTTGGAGACAGATGCTCCGACTGAAACCCCGGATAAACACTACGGCAACTCCTTAGCTCCAATCTGCCCCACGAAAAACCCCAATGTCAGCCTCTAGGGATTGTGTCAGCCTCTTTGCCCTCTGCGTCAGCTTTCCCAGTAGTTCCGGTAGTTCCCGACAATTCTAGTTGTTCCTGGCAGTTCCGACTTCTGTCGTCTACGTCAGCTTTCCCAGCAATTCCGATTGTTCTCGATAGTTCCGGCTTCTACCCTCTGCGTCAGCTTTCTCGGCAGTTCCGACAGTTCCGGCTGTTCCCGGGAGTTTCGAATTTTGCCCTCTGCGTCAGCTTTCCCGACTGTTGCGCTGATCCTCCCGGCACTATCTTTGCCTCTCTACTTCTGTATTCACTGCCCCTCAGCTGCAACTCCAGATCACTCTCTCAACTTTCTCAGTAAACCCAGCCCTAGAAAGTCGAAATCTTGATCTCTTAGTGTATTCTCCAAGTCACCCTCAAGCCTCCTCTTATACTTTTCTCGTTGACAGATCAACGACCAAGATTAAGTCCCTAATCAATGGCTAAGATTAGATCTGGCTTGATCCATGACTTTGGACCATTCTAACACAGTTTTATATTAATTCACATTAATATTTTAGTACTCCATTAAAAATATTAATTATTTTAATATCTCCCAAACTGTTTAGAATCTGCCCAAACCCTTTCTGGGTATTGGAGATCTCATGTGCCTTAGCCTCTTCACCAAATTTCGTGGCTAGAGCACATCTGATGCCACCCCAAATCAACATATTTATGGCTATTATTAATTCAAATAGAAATGATCATCCAAAAGGCAAACTGGATTCTCAGGTGCTTATCTTCAGCATCATCTGCATTGTTGATAAATGGATTGGCCTTGAGGTTTTCCTATGCTACGAGATGTATAAGGCAAGGTTGTCTAGTGCCCCTCTTCCTATTCCTATTGGTGGCAGAAGGATTGAGAAAACAATAGAAGCATGCAATAGAGGAATAAAAATGGGGACCTTAGTTTTGTTATCCATCTATTATCTGTTGATATTGTCATTTTTTTGAAGTAGGGACTAGAGGAGAGGTAGAAAAATTCAAAAGAATTTTGAACTTGTACAGCAAGGCAACAAAGATTGAGGTGAATATTTTCAAGTCTTCTATACTATTCAATGGTTTAGAAAAGGAAGGTTAAAGACAGTGTAAGTTGATTTGCCATTTCAATGCTACTCCCTCAATAATGGAGTAAAATATATTATTGTTCAGCTGAAACCTTGTTATTGCCTGAAAATGCAAGTCCATTTTGCATTTTGAGAGACATTCTTTTTAGCATCATTGTGCCAGTGGATGTTGGAATTTGATGAGTTTTGGGTTAAAGCCTCATCTTGTTATCATGGATGGGAGATATAGTGGTAATTTTTTTTTTTCCTCCATGTTCAAGGATGTCCATGTGTTTGGAGGAGTGTTTTATTGTTGAGTTCACATATTTTATATTTGGAGGCATTTTTGCACATGTGGCAACATTGTTTGGGGCTGTTTGTTATGTATTGATATGCACATTTCTCCAATGAGGGTACCTTCCACATTCCCCAAGGAAATCTCTACGTATTTGGAGGCATGAGTCATATATGGCTTTGACAAAATTACAAGAGAGAGAAGCTTATAGAAGGACATCTTGCATTAGGACAATGAAGCTTTTAGGAGAAGCACCCTAGCTTAGGATGTGACAAATGGTATATATGCATGATTCAAGAAAGGGATCATGGCAGATTTTGAGGAGCGCTTTACTAGGGAAGGCTCTTATGAATTATAAGTTATATTTTATGAAGGGTTCTAAATATTTCCAAGAATAATATAATGGAGGCTTCTAGGAGGTTCTTTAAAATAAATTATTAGAAGAAAATATGGAGGAGGAATCTCTAGGGGTTTCTAAATAATATTTTATCAGAAGTTGTCAGGTCCCTTCTCAAATGTATTAGTCACGGGGTGCAACTACACAATTTTGGCATCATTTTTGGCTTAGGAGGAGGACCTCACACATAGAACTTAGGAACTATAGGGAATTCAACTTTATTTCTAACAGCTAGTGGAATGTGGGGGCCACCCACATGAATAATTCGAACTTGGCCTTTTCATGAGCTTGGAGGGAATCGAATTAGTGGAAGGAGGGGCCCACATGATGCTAAGGGTGGCCAAGGTGATAAAAGAGGAAGGACATCTCATTTTGTAGCATCTTGATCATTTTAGAAACAAACTCATCCTTGTATGCTCTGTTGCTTAGCAAGTCTATCGGCTGTTTAGCCACGAATCTTCCAAGCGGGAGATTCAACCTCCACTTCAGGGGACCATCCGAGCCTGCCCTAGAAAGTCTATTCCACAGAAATTTCAGAGGTTCCAGGATAGTCAGTCACTTCATCTAGCCACGCAAAGGAGAAGACTGCGTATTTTCTGGGTAGTCAGAAACATGTAGGAGGAGATTGAGCCAGCCAGGAGGTCCATAGTTTGCTGGGAGTTCCAGGAGCTGAAAAGGTTATTTGTGGAGGACATTTTCACTGAGTTTTGCAGCCAACTCAACAGGTGTTACAATAGTACGATTTTCTGGGCAGAGGGACTGCATAGAGGCCTTTGGCAGCAAATTCGTGGTGCTTGGGAGAGAAGTCATCGGGCCAAGATTCATTCGGGGAGCAAGGAGTTAGTTAGCACAGGTGAACCCAACATTCTAGGGGTGTTTTCAGAGGGATTTGCAGGCTGTTTCCTGCAAGTCGAAATTGGCAGCAGTAGTAGGGGAGAGGCTCCAAGGAGGCCGAAAATCCAAATTCAAAACCAGAGAAATTACCTTCTGGGTTTTTCTGGTTTTTGTCCAAGGAGTCCAAGGTTGAAAGGATATAACTTTCTGGGCAGTTTTTGTGCACATTCTAGTAGATTGAAGTTCAACAGGGCAACAGTTTTACTGGGACAACACAGTGTAGAGTGGTGCAGCAACTAGGCAACCTTCAACTCAACTATTCCATCACCTGGGGTTTGTCAAGCTTGTCCTTAAGACAAGCCCAGGTGCACTAGCTCATTTATATTGTACCTATGCTCTCAGATTTTATAATAAATGGCTCAACAATTCCAGATTTACAGTGTTTTTATGGATGTGTAATGCATGCTTTTAATTTTATGCGGCTGCACTGTTTATTTTTTAAATATCACTCATTTTCCTACTTAAGAACATTACAGTGGTATCAGAACCTAGTTCTTGGCTCAGTTGTGGGGTTTGTTTCCTATGAGAGGAGAAGACCAGCAGAACATCACTTACCAGAGGCAGAGGTACAGGAGCAGAGAAAGGAAGTTAGAAATTATTCCAGATACGGAGGAAAGAAGGAGAGCAGTGGACAGAGAGGAGGAAATGGCAGAGCCCAAGAGCAGGGAGGAGATGGATTTCGATAGTCTCCTAAGGGCCTCGAGTGACTTGGCCAAGGGAAAAAAAGACATGCTGGAGGAGATCAAGTCATAGAACAGAGACAGAGCCACACTTAGAGGGTTTTTATGTGGAGAAACTTATGGAGCCTCTCAGCCTTTCGATCACCTCTCACCAGCTGCGCAATGCCCTTCAGTTAGTGTGCCAACTAGGGCTACACTACCCTCTTTTGTGCCAGTGGCACAAATCTAACTAGCAAGGGAGGAAGGCACTCCCCAGATGGGGGATCACTTCAGAGAGTGACTGGTGATGGACCAAGACTTCAAAGAAGCCCTCTCCTTCAGAGATTACTGCAAGCTCAAGCAGAGTGAGAGGAACAAGGGGTACAGAGGACAAGGGACCCAAAGCTATGAGGTGCAAAGAACCATAGGGAGGATGTATTTCCCTACATTTGATGGCATTGCCAAGTGCACAACCAGGGCTTGGGTAGAAAAGATGGACACATACTTTCAAATCAACTGGATAATGGAGCAGGAAGCCATTAAGATGGTAGTGCTGCACTTGGAGGGTGAAGCCCATGACTGGTATGACCACTTTGGGGCATGCCTAGATAGTTTCTTATGAGGACTTCACCCGGAGGGTGGTGGAGCGATTTGATCAGAGGGATCCGGAGGCATCTTTCAGGGCACTGACACAATTGCGCCAAACAGGCAACCCAAAGCAGTACTTCTCTGACTTTCTGCGTGTGTCAGTGATGGTCCCGGATCTCTCTGAGGCAAGGAGGGTTTACACGTTCATTGAGGGCTTGCTTGAGCCCCTGCATGGACTAGTGAAGTCACGCAGACCCTCCACGCTGCAAGAAGCAGTGGTGTGTGCTAGATATTTACAGGGGGGCATCCCCAAGACCAAAGCGCCATTCCCTGCACGGACCCATTTTCCATAGAAGGGGCATGAGACTAGACCCCCACCACCGATGACCACACAAGGGAGGGGGCAGTTAGATGAGGAGACACAGAAGGCCCTCTGGAGGAGGAAGCTGTGCTTCACATGCAGAGAGCCCTGGGCACCTAGTCATAGGTGCACTGCAGGTAGATCACATTACACTGAGGTTTTTTTTGACAGTGACCAGGGGGACGAGGTGGAGCAGGATTGTGGTGGGACAGATGGAGAGAGTCTGACAGATAGAGGGCCACCACCACCACCACCACAGGGAGGGGCATCTGTTACCTCATCGGGAGGAGTCCTTGCTTCTTTATGCGGGATTCCAAAGTTTTTGACACTCAGGATCAAAGGTACGGTACAGGGACAGAGGGTGTCGGTGCTGGTGGACAGTGGGGTTACCCACAATTTCATAGATGCATAGAGGGGTCTCACCACAACAGAGTTCGAGGGGTTCTCAGTCCTAGTACAAAGTGACCGTACCATCCAATATACCAGATACGTGCCCTCCTTGACTGTAGTTGTGGGAAACTACTCGATGACAGACCATTTATTTGTGGTCGATGTGCCAGACACCAATGTGGTGATGGGTGTCTAGTGGCTATATTCCCTTGGGCGAGTCACGATAGACTGGAGGAAACCTGAGATGGAGTTCATGGGGCTAGATGGCAAACTAGTGGTCTTGAGAGGCATGCAGCCTTTATCCACCTTAGGTAGTTTTGGCCCATAGGATGGAGGCAGATCTCTGGCATTAGGACATTGCATGGGCAGTCGAGTTGAGGATCTCAGAGGTTGGGGGACAGGCGCAGCCACCACCAACAGACATACAGGCTTTATTGGACAACTATGCAGTAGTGTTTGGGAACATTCCACCAGGGCAACCACCAGATAGAGGGTATGAGCACACCATTGAGCTGGAGCCGAGTATACAGGCAATCACCAGTACTCCTTACAGGCAGTCATCAGTAGTCCTTATAGGCACCCCAAAGCCTATAAAGACGAGATAGAGAAGGCCATCCAGGAGTTTCTGGCGTTAGGCCATATCAGGCCAAGTTCCAGTCCTTTCGCTTCTTCCGTAGTGCTGGTGAAGAAGAAGGATGGAACCCTCCAGATGTGTATCAACTACCGAGCCCTTAACTGGAAGACTCTTAAGAACCATACCCCATTCCTCGCATTGATGAGCTTAGAGGAGCCAAGTACTTCTTTAAGATTGATTTGCGTTCAGGGTACCACCAGATCAGGGTTCGGGATCAGGACATCCTGAAGACAACATTTAGGTGCCACTATGGGCACTTTGAGTTTCGGGTCATGCCATTTGGACTGACCAATGCTCCAACCACATTCTAGTCTTGCATGAACCATATCTTTTAGGGACAACTGAGGATGTTCATGCTAGTGTTCTTTGATGACATCCTGATTTATAGCCGGACGTGGGAGGAGCACCTCCAACCAATGTTGCACGAAGCGGGAGCGAAGCGGAAGCGCGGAGCGCGGAAGCGTCATTTTCCAAAAATCTAGGAAGCGAAGCGTTTGCGGAAGCGTCTGCTATATATATATATTTTTTTATATTTTTTTGCATTTATACTCAAAACAAACATCCCAAATACCAAATTAATTGTAGAAGACATGAAAACATGCATATTTTTGCATAAATCAAGATAGATATGGCATCCATGATTCCATTGTAGTTACTAGTATGTACAACAATCATCTATATTCTAGCTATTACAAACATACATCATGAAAACCGACCAACGTAAATGCAGTAAGCATCAGAATCCCCTGGCCCTGTCTTTTGCTCTTTGGCACTTCTTGATTTCCTTGCACGCCCTTTGCGCAACATGATTATTCACTCACCATAATATCTTACAACAGTGACATGTTTTTTTGGACGCATTTTCTCAAGATCCGATAGTAATAATCAGCATATTGAGGACAGTTAAGTTCTATCTGTTTAAATGCCACCAGACAGATTGGTGATGAGCAACATTACATCATATTTAATATCATGTGGATCGCAATAGACGGTACTTACTGAACATCTTCCTCGCAAGTTGCAAGTATATATTCAATTGATTTAATAAACTGATATCTTATTCTATACGTAGGTAACGACGAAATTAGCACACTGCTGTATTTTTCAATTTAAAACAACCGGTAACCTGTTATGCCGCTCTTTCTTATGGCCTCCTCTCCTATCATCACTCGTCATTGTTACGAATGAAAGCAGAGTGACTTTCGACGCAAGTGTTGGGATTTTAATTATTTTTTTCTGTGAATGATCTCATCGCTGAGACGGGGCTCAACCTCTCTCGTTCGTTTCTGGATAACGTGTTAGGTAAGCATTTCAAATAATCATATTGTAACTTGCCTCGAGGTACTCTACGCGGCGTTCAACCGTTTATTTCTGACAATGAAATGCCTAGCAAATATTAGATGAAGCTGTAGGTAATGATTTTGCTTCTCAAAAACCAGGAATCGCTCAAAAAATGCGGAATCGCGCTTCGGGAAAAACGGAATCGCGCTTCCTTTGGCGCTTCCGGAACGCTTCCATACGGGACGCGATTCCGGCCTAGGATCCGGGGGGGGGGGGGGGGGGGGGCTTCCTGCAACACTGCCTCCAACACTTGCAGGAGGTACTGTGCATTCTAGTGGAGCAAGAGTTTTATGCGAAGCTCTCCAAGTGCGAGTTTGGATTGATAGAGATGCTTTATCTCGGGCATATCATTGGAGCAGATGGGGTGAAGGTTCACAAGGAGAAGATTTGGGCCATCTAGGATTTGGCTATTACCCTGAGATGTGACTACGTTGAGAGGCTTCTTGGGTATTTGCACTTACTACAAGAAGTTTGTCAAAGGGTTCTCACAGCTAGCAGCACACTTGACCGACTTGACTAAGAAAAAAGCCTTCGCATGGATTGTTGGAGCATGGGCCGTCTTCGATCGCCTCAAGGAGGTGATGAGTAGTTGTCCTATTCCGCCACTCTCGGACTTTTCCCAACCATTCACAGTGGAGTGTGATGCATCAGGGGTAGGCGTTGGAGCCGTATTGTCACAGGAGGGGCATCCCATAACTTTCGAGAGTTGGAAGCTCCTACCACATGAGCTGTCATATTCCATATATGACAAGGAGATGCTGGCCATTATGCATGCATTGGCCAAGTTCTGCCAGTACTTGGTGGGCAACCGATTCCGGGTGAAGACTGATCACAACATTCGTCGACATTTCATGGGGCAGCAAGGCCTCAATGACAGGCAGCAGAGATGGGTCAGCAAGGTGCAGGCCTATGATTTTGACATTGAGTATGTGCAGGGCAAGCACAATGTGGTGGTCGATGCTCTATCCAAGAGACCAGCTGGGTTATCTCTTATGAGCATCTGCTGGGATTGGGAGGCTTAGCTGTTGGTGGAGTACTCCAAGGACAGGAGGGCCTGCGAGGTGCTGGTGTGATGGATGAGGCCATTTATTACAAGGGGCATATTTACTTAGTGCCCAACTCGCAATTGAGGGAGAGGGTACTCTAGGCAGCTCACGATTCACCACTGTCTGGATACCAGGGGTTCCGGAAGACTTACATGGCTGTTCGGGAGAGGTTCATGTGGAAGGGCCTCAAGGAGGACGTGCTGCAGCACGTACGGGAGTGTGAGGCGTGCCAGTGGAACAAGGGGGAGCTAACTCACCCCGCAGGGCTACAACAACCACTTCCCATTTCGGAGGGGAAATGGGAAAGTATTTTGATGGATTTCATCACTGGGCTCCCCACGGTACAGGGGAAGGATTGCATATATGTAATGGTTGACAGGTTGACCAAATTTGCCCACATCTTCGCCATCCCTACTAGATACACGGCTGCACAGGTTGACGAGTTGTTCTTCCGAGAGGTCTTCAGGCTACATGGGCTCCCCAGGAACATTGTGAGCGACAGAGACAACAAATTCATGGGTGGCTTTTGGCAGGAGTTCTTCAGGTTGGTTAGGACAAAGCTCACTCCTAGCACTAGTTATCACCCTCAGATGGACAGTCAGGTGGAGAGGGTCAACCAATGGTTGGAGGGGTACCTGAGGAACTATGTGACAGGTCAGTAGAGGACGTGGATTCGGTGGTTGCACTTGGGCGAGTTCTGCTACAACACCACGCACCACATGTTTATCGGTATGACTCCTTTCCGTGCTCTCTATGGATATGATGCACTAACTTTTGCTAATATTGTTTTCGGAGACAATCGGACCCTAAAGGCCAAAGACTGGGTCCAAGAGAGCCAAGATATCCTCAAGGCTCTCAAGGATAATTTAGCGACAAACCAAAATCAACAAAAACTGTATGCAGATTGGCACAGGATAGAGAGGCACTTCGAGGAGGGGGACTTAGTATGCCTCTGATTGCAACCTTACAAATAGTCTACGTTGAAACATAAGGGGGGCCGAGAAGCTACAACCACGTGTTGAAATTTCTAAGTCTATCCGTTAGAAATTTTATCTGTATTCTTCTGGTTTATTTCTCCTACTTGTTAATTACAAACAAGTTATTTAAGCATATAAACATCGAAATAAACACAATAGAGTCTCAACCATTTACAGATCAACAGTTGAAAGAAATAGCAAAGTCACAAGTGACACCATTATTTTTGGACAACTCGTCCTCAGAAAAACGTAATGTGGGAAAACCGGTGCGACAATTCTGAGGGTTATATTATTATGCAATATATCCTTGAGTATAATTGGGTGCCAAACTGGCTCACCCGACAGAAAAATAACCGGCAGTAATACCTCTCTATTCGGAAGCAGGTATTCAGAAAACTTGCCCCACGAAACCCTCTCCAGCACCACTGAAGCACTGCGTCAGCCTTCTTGGCCTCTGCGTCAGTTTCAGAACCCTCTGCGTTAGCCCTTTGAGGCACTGTGCAGCCTCTGGGACCCTCTGCGTCACTCTTGCTGCCATTTGTGTGGATGACGCAGGTCCTCTGGCCTCTGCGTCAGTTTCAGAACCCTCTGCGTTAGCCCTTTGAGGCACTGTGCAGCCTCTGGGACCCTCTGCGTCACTCTTGCTGCCATTTGCGTGGATGACGCAGGTCCTCTGGCCTCTGCGCTGTCTCTGCTGGGCTCTACGTGGCCTGCTCTGGCATCTGCGTCTGCCTCTCTGCCTCTGCGCTGGTCTCTTGACACTATTTTTGCCTTTCTGTCCAGTACTCACTGCCCCTTGCTGCTGATCACTGAGTCGACTTTACTTAGCAACCCTGCTATAGTAAATCGAATGACTGATCACTCTGGTGTGTTCTCCAACTGACCCTCAAGCCTCCTCTTATACTTTTCCTGTTGGTCCTTCAATGACCGAGATTACATCTCTAATCAACGACTAAGATTAGATTGGCTTGATCCATGACTTTTGGAACCTTCTAACCCAGTTGTATATTAATACCCATTAATATTTTTTTTTCCTAAGTTTAGACTTAGGAACTCCATTAAAAATATTAATTATTTTAATATCTCCCAAACCGGTTAGAATCTGCCCAAACCATTTCTGGGTCTTGGAAATCTCATGTGGTTTAGCCTCTCCACCAATTTTCATGGCTAGAGCACATCTGATGCTACCCCAAATCAGCACCACGCTTCTATGGGCCCTACCGGGTGACTAGGTAGGTTGTGGAGGTGGCTTATTAGCCAGAGCTGTCTCGAGGGAGTAGAATCCATAACGTATTTCATGTCTCATGCTTGAAGAAGGTGCTAGGACAATAGGTGACAACAACGACTGATCTACCATTGTTGGATGATGAGGGCCATTTGTGTTGGAACCAGAGGCCATTTTGGAGAGCAGGAAGAGGAAACTGAGGAGCAAGACCATCAGGGAATTCTTGGTATGCTGGAAGAACTTGTCGGAGGAGGATGCCACCTGGGAAGGTGAGCACATACTGGAGCACCCAACTTTGAGGTTGCTTGAGGGCAAGCAACATTGCGAGGGGAGGACTGTCATGTCCTTTTCAAATGTATTAGTCACGGGGTGTAGCTACACAATTTTGGCTTCATTTTTGGCTTAGGAGGAGGACCCCACACACAGAACTTAGGAACTATAGGAAATTTGACTTTATTTTTGGCAGCTAGTGGAATGTGGGGGCCACTTACATGAATATTTCGAATTTGGCATTTGCATGAACTTGGAGGGAATCAAATTACTGGAAGGAGGGGCCCACATGAGGCTAAGGGGGCCTAAGGTGATAAAAGAGGAAGGAGCTTTCATTTTGCAGCATCTTGATCATTTTACAAACAAACTCATCTTTGTATGCTCTGCTGCTTAGCGAGTCTACCGACTGTTTAACCACGAATCATCCAAGCGGGAGATTCAACCTCCACTTCGGGGGACCATCCGTGCCCGCCCTAGGGAGTCTATTCCACAGAGATTGCAAAGGTTCTAGCATAGTCAGTCACTTCATCCAACCACGTAGAGGAGGAGACTGCGTATTTTCCCGGTAGTCAGAAACACGCAGGAGGAGATTGAGCCAGCCAGGAGGTCCATAGTTTGCTGGGAGTTCTGGGAGCTAGAAAGGTTGTTGGTGGAGGACATTTTTGCTGAGTTTTGCAGTTAGCTCAACAGGTGTTACAACAATATGATTTTTCTGGGCAGAGGGCCTGCGCAGGCCTCTGGCAGCAAATTTGTGGTGCTTGGGAGAGCAGCCATCTGGGCCAAGAATCATCTGGGGAGCAAGGAGCCAGTTAGCACAGGTTAACCCAACATTCTAGGGGTGTTTTTAGAGGGATTTGCAGGCTGTTTCCTGCAAGTTGAAATTGGCAGCAGCAGTTGGGGAGAGGCTCCAAGGAGGCCAAAAATCCAAATTCAAAACCAGATAAATTTTTTTCTGGGTTTTGTCCAAGTAGTCTGAGGCTGAATGGATATAATTTTTTGGGCAGTTTTTGTGCACATTCCAGCAGGTCGAAGTTCAGTAGGGCATCAGTTTTACTGGGACATCGCAATGCAGAGTGGTGCAGCAACTGGGCAGCCTTCAGCTCAGCTATTCCATCACCTAGGTTTTACCAAGCTTGTCCTTGAGACAAGCTCAGGTGCACCATCTCATTTATATTGTACCTATGCTCTTAGAATTTATAATATATGGCTCAACAGTTCCAAATTTACATTGTTTTTATGGATGTGAAATGCATGTTTTTAATTTTATGCGGCTGCACTGTTTATTTGTTTAAATATCACTCATTTTCCTACTTAGGAACATTACAGAAGTTTCTAGAGGAGTACTCTTCCCTCGAGGCTTCTAGAGTTTTCTTTATACAATTGAGCCTTCTAGTATTTTCTAAATATATTTTTTGAGAGGTGGTTGGAGATTGAAAACTATAAAATAAAGAGAGCTGTCATTTGCTAGAGGTGTGAAAGAAGTGAGAAAGAATCCTTAACATTCTTTTCTCCAGCTAGATCGTCAAGGTTAAATTTGATTGCTGAAGTTTCCTTTATAAATCTGCTGTAAAGATCTTTTGTAGAAGGGCAGTTTTGCTCCATAAAGAAGGTTTAAAGTTAAGTCCATGATTTGTATTGGTGGAAGAGGTGCACGTTTGGAAGATCCCTCTCTTTATTTCTGCATATTGAAGAAAGCTATATGGTTAATTAGAGCATGTTTATAACATCATAGTTCTGCCTTCATCCCTTTCTATTTGAACCCTCTTGAATTTGACCAACTCCATTTCTCAACTAGGTTGACAGTGGTGTATTTGTTCACCCATTTATATAAAAAAGATCTTAAACCTTTTCTAAGGTTGCCCCTTTTGTGTTGGAGGAGAGTTGACCTACAGCAAGAGAAAGAGTTGCTGTGGTAACAAACAGGCAACCTTCCTATTTGCCCCTAGGGTTGTACTTGGTTTTGAGACTTTGAATACATTTGAGTGCAAGTTTGGAAGGTAACAAGTCCAATGATACAAGTATAGGGAGTTACTATGGTTGGATGAAAAAATAGAAAAAAGATTCACAACTAGTGCTACAGATGGTCGTCCAAAGGTGGTAGGTTAACATTAGTGAAATCAGTACTAGAAGGGATACTAGTGTTTAGGCTTTCATATTCCAAAGGGCATCCTGGGAATGATAAGAAGAAAGTGTTTGAGTTTCTACTCAATCTGCATTTATGCTATATTGTTTTCAATGAGGATCACTGACATATGAGATGATTGTGCACACAACTAATTTTAAATGAAGGTGGGCTCTGGGTGGGAAATGCACTTATGAGGGAAACAATGCTAAATTTACCACCTGACTCTGAAATTTGATTGAGAGTTTTCCAGTGATAAGCATTGCACATGATAAGCTTAGAAAAGGTTGCAAACCATACTCATGTGATTGGGATCAATCATTTCCTTCATTTTTCCTTTTGTGAACCATTCTCATCATGTTTTCTGTGCATTTTTGATTTCCAAACCTTGAATCTCATGACTCAAATCTGCGTGCTGCCTGGCCTTCATGTTTCGTTATTGGATGTGACTTGATCTCAATATCCTATGCCCCAATAGCTTGTTCACATCTTTTGTTGCATGCCATTGCATCATTCCAAATATACATGCATAGGTCACTTGCTCATTTTACACTCGTCGATTTGGTATCTGACCTCTCATGCCTTTTGTTGAAAGGTTACAGTGGTTGCTTGTCTTTTCTTCAATCCCATATGATAAGGTATGGAAATTTATGCAAATGTGAACATTAAAACATGTTAACCATGAGATCACATCAGTCATTAACTAGTTGAAAATGCAAATGGGCCAAGGAATGTTCCATAGAAGAGCAAGGACACAAGCGCAAATGAGATTAAACCAAACATGCGAGCCTTGAGGGTTTATTAGGTTGGAATTGTTATCAAGAAGCAAGTAACTTGCCATAAATGGAACTAAGCAAATCCATAACGCATAACACAAAGTACTACAAAGCTTCATGTAAAGAATAAAGGAGAAACAAATATGTTATCATTCTCGATCATCCATGCAATCTATAAGACACATAAACCACAATCCATAAACTTGAAAGCATCTTCAAACATTACATGTGGATGAGTCGAGAAAAGGCCATTTGATGTCGAAGCTCAAAATAAGAGTTTAACTAGTAGGGTCCCCAAGTTCGGCAACTTTGGGGCTAGTTGAGGCCTCAACAAAAGAGCTAGGGTTTTGCAGCCCTAGCTGCAAGGGGTCACGAGGCAAAGGTCAACTGTTTCTACGAGTCCCTTGAGGTTTGCATAATCTTATCGCAAATAGAAAATGACACTGTTCCCACCTCATCCAGTGGGATCCTCTGAGTAGTGAACTAGCTCCTCCTCCATCCAGCTGCAGGGAATCACTCTGAATTATCATCAAAGAACTATTTTATATTGTATGTCACCTCCATATCTGTTTATTGCATGTGCATATTTTTGTAAATAGATGATGAACTGATGAAAATGCCTCATGATAATTCCCACGTTTCTTGAATGATATGTTAGTGTTTTATTTCTTTTATTTATTTAAACCACATGCACTATAATGTACCATTGTGCTATATAATAATGTAACAAGGGATGAGAACTTGAGGAAGAGATGTATATGCTGCAGTATCATCAATAAAATCTGTTCCTCTTTTTGTGTCCACATCTGTATCTCTCATCTGTATTTGTTAAATTCTAAAATTCTACATTCATAATACGATTTTACAGAATATCTTCATGTACTAGGAAGCTTTTGGAAATCATTAAGGTAATTGAGCTACAGATTTCCTATTAGTATGTATATTCTTGGCTGACAGCTAATTTTGTACAGTGGAAAGATTGGAGGGATTTCTTTAATGTGGAGAACAATGGTGCAGAAAAAGTTGAGCCTCTCTTCATCAGCAAGGTTTGGCTCCCTTCTGAAGTATTATGCAGATGCAATGGTTTTTGCAGAAGTCTGCTTTTCTTGTTCTCTCTATTAATATCATTTAACAACTCGAAGTGGAATAAGAATGACAAAGTGTTTTAGTATGCCTGGAGAAAGAATTATAATCCATTCAGCTTTAAAAGCTGTCTAATGTTGCAAATTAAATATGCTTGAGAAGTTATTTCTAGTAAAACTGTTTCTGTGTAGAATATTGTTTTTATCGGGAATAATGACTTTGCTATAGAGCTATCAGTTGGCTTCCCGTCTTGAGGTTAATCAGTATTTCAATTCGACTATCATAATACCCTGGACATGACAGGTTAACACAGTTTTGCAGCTAGCCTTGGTTGGCCTAGCTCTACTTCAGCCTGAAATAGGAACGGATGATTCACTCACTCTGGTGACATGGTTAAGGTTTTAATTTTAATCCGGATGTGTTCTGAATTATGTTTATGCATCAATTGTCACATGAATGCTGGAAAATTTTCTTGTACCATCTACCTTTTCTACTATCTTAACTCAAAAGCATTTTTGCCAAATTTTTAGGTTGATATAAGTGGTTGATACAAAAGTATGGTGTGTTTGCAGTTGGTTGGTGGCAGCAACAACATTAGCATCATGGGCAGGTTATGGACTGTTATACTTACAGAGAGGTTCTCAAACAGCTCTAAGAAGTCGAAGAATAATGTCTAGCCGCAAGGGCCAAGATAGTCGATAGTCATCTCTGGTAATTGATATTCTTATGTATTTGATATTTTACTTGCATTCCAATTGTTGCTTGTATTCAGCTTTTCTTTTATGAATGCCTCTTTCTATCGTCTCTTGGTGCTTTAGTTGATTGAATCTAGAAGGGCCATTGGATCCATTAGTACTAAGTAAGGCATACACAAGTCTGAGTGTGTGGACATGTCCTGTGACAATGGATTTTTTTTAATCCATCGAAGAACATACATTGATCGTGTATAATCGTGTATTTTGATATCTACAAATTTAGCTGATATAGTTGGCCAAAGGCATGTATCGTTTGCTTGCACATTTATGATAGGGATGGAAATATTCAATTATGTTTGTGTAAGAATTAATTATAAGATTGTGTTTCAATGCAATAGTTTATACTAACAGGACAAAGAAATAGAATTTATGCAAGGCACAAAGTGTTAGCTTTTGAGGTTACTCTGAACCTCAAAGTGTTTTCACCCTACTAGGAGAGTGCAAGGTCTCCTAGCACCTTGGTGCACATTTAAGGTAAGGATGGAAATATATCAGCTATGTTTGTGTAAGGATAAATTATAATATTCAATTTCAATGCAATAGTTTATGATAATGGTACATAGAAATAGAATCTATTAAAGGCTTGATGTTAGCATTCAAGGTTTGCCCCACAAGTGTTTTCACCTTGCTAGGAGAACGCTAGGTCCTTTGGCCCTTTGGCAATACTTTACGGGATATGGATGGCTTAATTTGGGTAGATGCTTGACCTTGGTTAGAGTGCTAGCATAGCACCCATACCTAGGATGTTGTTACCTTGATCAACATGATGACTAATTCATTGGCTGCACACAATGTGGGAGTTTGTTGCTTGATTAGGGGAGGTACTTGTTACCCACTGAAGTTGGGTAGCCCAAAAGATAAGATGAGATAAATGTATTAATGTCCAACTCATGACCACAAAATTAGGTCAATGGGACTGTGATAGGTACAATGATGTTTGTGCATAGTGGGAGTGCTAAAGTGGCTCTTATATAAGACAAAAATCAAGAAGTAAAAGAGCATACTAATCTAAAACCCTAGATGACCAACTCCAAAGAATGAAGAGGCAATCCAAGAGAAGGATGTACAAAATGTGTGGCTCATTGGCCTATAGTACCAATTGTAAGAGGTGGTCCTAGATCACTAGAGCTCTCTCTCTTAACATCTGAGGTCAAATGGATAAAACTTAGCATAGATGTTTGTCTTGAAGAATAACAGGGTAGGGGGCTTGAGTGAGTTTTGTGCGATTGTCTGCAAAGATGGGCTTGTCATTGAGGTCTAGAAGGTCCTCAATGTGTCACTGAACTGACTGCTGGAATGGGGTCTGGTCTGGGGTTGCCTCTGGGATCTCATTGAGATAGGAATGGAGCCCCATGTCCTCACTAATCTAGAATCATTTGATTTCATCTGCTGTTTGGTGCCCTGAATCGGGGGTACTGTAAAAAAAGAAGTAATATGCTGAGTAGAAGTTGATCTTTGGAGTGGATGTGGTTGAAGAATGGAAGTGTGAAAATGAAGAACCTTCTGCATGTATAAGGCCAAGCATCTTTGGTTGGGGTATCTAAAGAATTGACCAAGTGTCTGTATCTTGCGGAAAAGGCAGTGGAACCACCCTCAAATCACATAATAAACTGTACAACTGAAGATTAAGTGCTCCTTAGTCTCTACCTCCTAGAGATGGCACAACCGACATACCCTGTTTGAGCAACTAATTTGGTGGTCACTCTCAATTCGTAATCTATGAGACCCAACTCTAAACTGGCCCAGGTGTATCCAAAGAGCATGTGTCCAGTGGTGAGATGTATAAGGAGGTCGAATAATATGTCCATCTCTCATAACCATGAAGTGCACAATGTAGAAGGCCATCTTTGAGCGTAACCCACCTAGGGGTTGATCTGGGTGAACCTCACAAACTGCTTGTAGATGTCCTCTCTAATGATCATGTTAAACTCCTATTGTGTGGGTAGAAGGTGACTAGGTGCGTCTAGGGAATATCTGAAAGATGGGAGGCAATCAATCATAATGCCAATGGATGCTAGAAGAGCCGGAAAAGCCGGAAAAGCCAGAAAAGCTGGAACTGCCGGAAAAGCCGGAATTGCTGGAAACGCCGGAACTACCGGGAACTGCCGAAACAATCGGAGCATCTGTCTCCGTAGGAAGGCAACATGATGTATGAGATAATGGGCAGCATGATGTATGAGATCATGGGCAACATAATAGGCAGGATGATGATATGAGCATGGACAACATAATGATGCATGATGATATGAGCGTGGGTAGCATAATGATGAATGAGATTATGAGCATGGGCAACTTGATGATGAATAAGACCATGGAAGATGTAGCATGATGAGCAACATGAAGATGAGAGCAGCTCAGTCATCAAGGTTCAACACATGTGACAATATAACAAGGTGTCACACGGTAATGTGCAACAAATAGACGAGATGCAACACTATGATAGGTGAACGAGTCACCTTAGAGAATCAGTTGAAGCAATATGTCTTCAACTGATCTCATGCCGATATCAAAAGTCAAAGTGATTGACTTCTATTGTAAATGTACTATCTCTCTCACTTTCTCTGCTGAACTTTGAAGAACATAAAAGAAGAATTGATCAAGGGTTTCCCCACATTGTGGGGTTTGTCATTGGCTAGCGCCACATCTTGTGTCCTCTTGTCTTGGCTTGTCTTCTGCGATTTATATTTATGTTCTATCTGCAGTTTACTTTATGCTGATGTGATTGCTGATGTGGAAAAGAAATTGAAATAAATTGCTCTAGCATAGATCATACCTGAAATTAACATGGAATCAGAGCTGAGGTGAAGACAATGCCCAAGCGAGAGTGAAAGAGAAATCAACAAAGACAATAGGGACAAGACAAAAGGATCAATGAGTTCCACATCTCTCTTCTAAGTTCGCTAAGGGTGACGTGGAAGCAGAGAATATTATCAGAATGGCACAGCGGAAGATCACTTCATTGGGAAGTTCAAATATAAGGGTGGAAGGAAAGGCAGATGCCTTGGTTGCAATAAGTTCGGACATCATGCAAAGAGCAGAGGCACATCTCTTGATGAAGATAACAATCATTCCAGGGACATCTTCAATGGTCAGAGGAATGATAAGTAATGCAGGTCATCAAGGAAATGGTCAACTCTTCAAAGAAAGCAAGGAATCCCAAAATCTCTTTTATGTACCTGATCGCAAGAAGAACTTGGTGTCCATCTCGGAAATGGAAGTTTAAGATTTCAGGGTGGCACTCATCGATGGAAAGGTATGTTTTTGGAAATATATTTTTCGAAGATGTTTTAGAGTTCAGGGTTGTATCAAGTCCATTGGGGACCATGTCCATTGACTCAGCACCGGAGGTCTGTGAATCAGATGGTGACTGGGATGCCTGAATTCAAAAAAGAGCATGAAGGTACATGTCTGAGATGTACCGAAGGAAAATCTTACAAGGGGACCATTCCCCTCATGTAGCAGGTCCACAGGTTTGGAACAATCTATGGAGTTTGAGATTCATGAACGGGAATCTCATGTATACAGGTGGAAGAAAGCCCTCTATGGCTTGAAGCAAAACACCTCGGGCGTAGTATGAGAGGATTGATAACTGTTTAATGAAGCTGAGATTCACTAGGAGTGAAACCGATCCAAACCATTACTTGAAGGTTGTGGATGATAGACCTCTCATACTGGCACCTCATAAGGATGACCTATTTCTGACAGGTGCAGACCCTCTCATTTGCAGAAGTAAGAGGGAGTTGGATTCCGAATGTGGAATGATAAACTGCAAGCCTGTGACTACCTCAAGGATATTAACTTTCAGAAGTTATATGGTAGTGATGTAAGAGCAGATTTGGGAAATGCCTTTGAGTTTTATAAACTCAATCACGGTGAGGTTCTTGTTGAACTTCGGACATATGTTTTGCAGTTAGCATGGTGAGCTCATATTTGGTTGAGCCTCACTAGATTGGTGCCAAGAATCCTCTGAGATATCTTCGGGGCATAATCTCTCATGGATTCAGATACACTGTTGGAAATATGAAAATTGCATGATTATTCGAATGCTGACTGGGCAGGCAGTGTGGAGGATCACTAGAGCACTTCTCAGTGCTGGTTCTCTTTGGATTCTGCTTCGATATCATGGATGAGCAGGAAGCAGAAATCAGTTGTTATAAGTACTGCTGAGACTGGATACATAACTACGAGTATGACCTCGTATGAAGTTGCCTGGTTGTGGAAACTCTTTATTGAGTACACATGATGAATACCACTGTGATTCTCTGAGACAATCAGAGGTGGGACTCGATTATTGAGGAATCCCGTATTCAATGATTGCTCCAGTAGATAGACATCAGATACTGCCTTATCTGGGATATGGTAAGTCGATGAGCAAGGAGGCTCCATCACACTGAGATGATGTACAGGTCGCTACACTTTGTCAGAGCCCCAGGGAAAGATCAAATTTGTGATTTTCCCGAACGACTTGGAGTCGTTGAGAGACCCTTGTAAAAGGGTCCTGCATGTTGCATACATTGAGCTCTGGGAGCTCTAGGGGCTTGCGGTACTTACTGGAGCAACATACGACCACATCGTGACTCACCCTCCCCTGGTGCTGCGCACTAGGACAGTATGATTTACTCTCCCGTGGACAGGATGATTCGCTCTCCCGTGGATAGGATGATTCACTCTCCTGTGGACAAGATGATTCGCTCTCTTGTGGGACAGGATGATTCGCTCTCTTGTGGGACAGGATGATTCGCTCTCCTGTGGACAAGATGATTCGCTCTCTTGTGGGACAAGATGATTCACTCTCTTGTGGGACAGGATGATTCGCTCTCCTGTGGACAAGATGATTCGCTCTCTTGTAGGACATGATGATTCGCTCTCCTATGGACAGGATGATTCGCTCTCCTGTGGACGGGATGATTCGCTCTCCTGTGAACAGGATGATTCGCTCTCTTGTGGGACAGGATGATTCGCTCTCTTGTGGGATAGGATGATTAATTCTCCTGTGAGGTCTGGATGAAGTGTTCTCCATGACGATTGTGTAGCAGGATGATTAGTTCTCCTGTGAGGTCTGGATGATGTGTTCTCCATGACGATTGTGTAGCAGGATGATTAGTTCTCCTGTGAGGCCGGATGATGTGTTCTCCATGGCAATTGTGTAGCAGGATGATTAGTTCTCCTGTGAGGACAGGATTGATTAAGTTCTACTGTCGAGGCATCCTACCAATGCAATTTGGGACTCATGGGAAGTACCTCTCATTTGATCAACGAGCAGGGAAATGAGGGTAGGGACCATACTAGTACCGATGGATGCATCGCTGTATCTAGCGTACTCCCTATGCTAGGATGACCTTCATTGATCTGGGATCAATGATACTAGTCTGGGACCAGTGGTAGGAGTTGTACCCACTATGACACTGACTTTGGGTCGGTTGAGGACTGGTCTGGGACCAGTGGTAGGAGTTGTACCTACTATGACACTGACTTCGGGTCGGTTGAGGACTGGTTTGGGACCAGTGGTACACACTCTGAGACTGACTTCGGGTCAGTGGAGAATGGTATGACACATTCTCGACCAATTCTTCTTCTTCATGGTTCAGCAGAGCTAAGTTAAGCAGAGCAGAGCCAGCAAAGCTGAGTAGAGCCAGTAGAGCTGAGCAGAGCCAGAAGAGTTGAGCAAAGCAGAGCAGAGCCAGCAGGGCCAACAGAGCTGAGCAAAGCAGAGCAGAGCCAGCAGAGCTGAGCTGAGCAGAGCAGAGCAGTGCAGGGCACTGATGGCAGAGATAGTACAGTTGGACATATGGATCAGCGGATGGAGTTCTCCCTAGTTGAGAGCGAGTGTTAAAATTGGCAACTAGGGCCAAACTCCATGTGGGTCATATTATGGTAGCTGATATTTTTATTGGATCCCTCTCGTTGAGAGGTGTAGGATTGATCTAAAGATCATCCGATTCCGATAAGTATTTATGAAGTTATGAATTTATTTATGTTATGGACAAATTGTTAAGTCGGCCAGCAACTTATGTAGGCTCAGAAGCCCAATAGTCATGTCTATTCAACCTCTACGTTTTAGCATGATGTGAGATCATGGGCAGCATAATAAGCAACTTGATGATATGAGCATGGGCAACATAATGATGCATGATGATATGAGCATGGGCAGCATAATGATGAATGAGATCATGAGCATGGACAGCTTGATGATGAATAAGACCATGGAAGATGTAGCATGATGAGCAACATGAAGATGAGAGCAGCTTAGTCATCAAGCTTCAACACATGTGACAGTACAACAAGGTGTCACACGGTAATGTGCAGCGAATAGACAACATGCAGCACTATGATAGGCGAACGAGTCACCTTAGAGAATCAGTTGAAGCAATATGTCTTCAACTGATCTCATGCCGATATCAAAAGTCAAAGTGATTGACTTCTTTTGTAAATGTACTATCTCTCTCACTTTCTCTGCTGAACTTTGAAGAACACAAAAGAAGAATTGATCAAGGGTTTCCCCACATTGTGGGGTTTGTCCTTGGCTAGCGCCACATCTTGTGTCCTCTTGTCTTGGCTTGTCTTCTGCGATTTATATTTATGTTCTATTTGCAGTTTACTTTATGCTGAAGTGATTGCTAATGTGGAAAAGAAATTGAAATAAATTGATCTAGCGTAGAACATACCTAAAATTAACACTTACTCTTAGATACGATATGTGGGAATGCCAATGGCAAATAGTAAATACAAAACAGGGTAGATACTAGAACCGTAGATCAAGATGGAAGAATCTCATAAGCTATAACTCATCAACATCAAAATCAACATCACTACCACCACTGCTCTCTTCTGATCACCCCCCTCTGTATCTAATCTAATCCTTGCATCTGTTGTTGTGGAGGATGACCCTTCAAGAGGATTACCGTCATCCAAAGTGTCAAGCTAACACACGTTCATTAAGATCCAAGTTGGTCAATTCCAAGTCATCACTGCTGTCCAGACCCATATCATTAGGAAACACATCCCACATAGGTCTTTCCCTTCAACCACTCTTCCTATTGCCTGTAAATAAGACGAAGGTTGGTGTGCACATACACCATTGTCTTTGCCCTTCTTCAAACTATATAGACTCGCATATGTGTTCCAATTCCTCTCGCAACAAGAGGATGAAGTAACTTGAGAGAGGATCCTCATGGATAACTGCTATAGAGGAGGGCATGTTGCCCCATGAGTTGCCCACCAAGCATAGGGATTCTTAGCCCCCTGTCTCTAATCACATCATAGCCTGCAAATCTCCTAGTGCTAGTGAATACACCATTGTCTCTGCCCTGGACTACTCAAGCATGCTCTTCTTCGAACTATATAGGTTCCCATATGTGTTCCAATTCCTCTCGCAACAAGAGGATGAAGTAACTTGAGAGAGGAGCCTCATGGATAATTGCTATAGAGGAGGGCATGTTGCCCCATGAGTTGCCCACCAAGCATAGGACTTCTTAGCCCCCTGTCTCTAATCACATCATAGCCTGCAAATCTCCAAGTGCTAGTGGATAGCTTTGCAAAGACATCCTCCACCTCACAAGGGATGCCTATCCTGAAATGTCCATCTAAATGCATCCTTTCTCCCTTTTGAAATCTCAACATCCATGTGAGGAGGGAATCTGCATGAAGGTCCACCATTGAGCCACTCATTTTTGTAGTATTTTGGATTCAATGAGTGAGCCAAGCAATGCAAAGGTGTGCAATTCTTGTCCCACCTACTAACAAGAATATACTATATGATGGTGAAGAAGACCTTTGCTAATGTCTCATACTTAGGGCACTCATTCTGAAAAATAATGGTCCTCACAGACTCAATCATGGAATCCCACCCCTCATAAACCTCTCCTAGGATGGGTTGTTAAGTGTTTGCAAATCGTAACAAAGCAATGATAGGGTCCATGATCTTAATAGTAAGATCTACCCTCTCCCACCAAGCATCATCTAACACTGCATCCTTGACTTTTTTTTACACTACTTGTTGTATATTTCTCCAAAAAGTCGAAAACTTTGAAATAACCATGGTCCCAAGAGCGGTCTTGACTTGCCTCAACCTCTTCAACATGATGAATGTGGAAACGAACCGTGTATTTGAAATCTTCAACAATCATAGATGTGTGTACTCTTTGTAGATTGTGAGGGCATTGGTATGATTTTGTACAAAGTTGCGGATATTGCATGCATCCTCAATAAGATTTCCAACCAATGGCACATCATAAGCAATAGATTTAAGTGCTAAATTCAAAGAATGGACAATGCAAGCTGTCCAAAATATTTTTGAATATTTAACTTCCACAATCATGCCAACAACCTTGCAAATAGGTGCATTGTTTGTAATGATTTGCACACAGGAATCAACCCTACATCTTCAATATATATATATATATATATATATATATTTAAAGGAATGGCTATTCATTGCATAAAATAGACCTGTTTTGAAGGCTAGAACCTTTTACAAAATATTCCAAAAATTCTACAGCATCTATCCCCAAACTCCACTTCATTCTTTCAAATTTAACCCTAGAGCTACACAGAACATATTGAAATTGGTTCCTCCCATATACTCCCCAAAAAACACCGAGAAAAATTACAAATCTACATAACATAACCAAAAACTAAAAGAGTATGTAACGACATTTTTGTAGACCGCAGGCGACGTGGACTTCCTCTGCTTCTGCAATGAACTGAACCGGAATGAATCCTTGTTCATTAGTTCCTTCACCTTCTTCCTCATCCAATAGATCCTCTTGATCAATCTGCTCCTATTAGTCTGCATTCACTTGCATGTGTTCATCAGCCCCAAGCCTTTCTTCATTTCAAGCCATGTTTTCCACTCGAAATTCGAGCATCTCATTTGCAAGTTGTAGCCAGTCCATCTTAAGCTCCAACAAGCCTAGAGGTTGCAAGAGTGCTTTAGAATGGGCCCTGGATTTTTCCATAAGCATTTTAGTATGCCAAGAGATCAGGGAGATTACAAACTTTAGAAATCCGACACCCTTGCCAGTAGGAGCCCTAAGTCCTCCTCTGCAACCACCCTTGCGAGAAGGAGCCCTAAGTCCTCCTCTGCAACTCCTATAATCCGCTCCATGATTTGGATATTGTGCTGAATGGAACTGAGAACTTGACATATTGCATCTCTTGAAACAATTCCACAACCTCCATACGCTCCCCGACATTCATATATGTTCGTTCCTTCTCTTTTCGCCACATTCTTGTTCCAAGCATCATTAATGTCAGTCCTTGTTGGAAAATCAAGAATCTTGTATATTATGTTTGACTTTCCTTACTTGATAATTGTTGGAAATACTGAAAGGGGGGTTGAATCAATATTTCTTAATAATTAGCACTTTTAAATCTTTTCAGAGCATTAGTTAATCTTCAATTATTATTAATGTTTATGCAGTAATAACAGTAAATAAAAGAACATAGTAGACACAAGAATTTTAGGTGGAAAACCCCCTCCTGGTGAAAAACCACTGAACGCTTTTCTACTAAATTCTTTAATCTTCAGCCCTAAGTGAAATGAAAGCAACAACTTCCTAGAATTCTAGAAAAACATTCTTCTCCAGCTCCCACTGGAAGGATGCCCCAACACCCTGGTATCTTCAATAGTCAACGGAATGGATGCCCCAACATCCTAGACCAACCTACCACCCTAAAGTGTTCACAGGCTCCAACCTGTAGGCGACTTCATGCACTCGCCTAGCACCTCCCTGCCACCCTATAATGACTGAAATGAGACAAGAGTGTGGATTCCCGTACCAAGGACAACGGTCCACGATACAATATGATTTACAATGATTTTGACCGAACACCCAATCACACTATGACCTGCAACTGTAATATCCCTTATCCGGAATATACCCCAAACTCAAGCAAACTCCAACCAGAGATGGATTGGGAGGGCATTTACCAGATATGTCGCCTCTGAAAAGAGGACGAGATCCGGAGGCTACCTGGCCCTTTCCAGACTCTGTCTAAGAGTATAAGAGAAACACCCAAGTGGTATAATAGCCAAGAATGCTCAAAGAGATACAAATAATAATGATGCAACGTATAACAATAAAACCATAAGCAGATACTCAAGAAATGCAGAGAGAATGCTAAGCCATTTTATTATACTGAGTAATAGAATGAGTATAGGAGGTGATCAGGAAGATGGCACCTTGACTTGCACAAGGCAAGTGAAGAAATACACTCAGAATAGCAAAGGAATGGCGCCTCTCTGAACTGCGTCCCAGCGACTGGAGTTCTGCTGTGTTGTTGTTGCTGCTAGAAATCAAATGAGGATTTGGGGCTGCTCCCCTCCTCGGAAATGGCTGAAACTCTGGAATCAGACTCTACTCAAGAAACCCAGAAAAGCCCAGAAAGCGTTTCTGAAATGGCTGACCCCCGAAAATCACCCCCTTGGGGTTCTGCGCAATCTCTCAATGCTTTGCGCTGCCACTGAATGAAACCCTCCAGAAATATGCCTGAAACCCCTGCCAAAAACTCTCCAGATGCAAGGGCTGATCCCCTGCTCTATCTCTCAGCACAAATCCTACTGCAAACCCTCAACCCAGAACTCCTGCCAGAAAGAACTGCGTCCCTCTCTCAGTGCTGCGCAGTCCTCCAAAACGCTGATAAAACTGCTGCTGAAATGCTGATGAATCTACTGCTGAAATGCCAATGGAAATACCTTGCCCGAGCAGGCACTCGAAGTCCCCCGGGGCTAAGGGTGAGATCTCCGAACGGAGACACTCAATGCACTAAACAGTGCTGCAGACTAGCTAAACAGCTAGCGTGCTCTAAGTCGAAATGACTATCACAAATGCTCATAACTGAATGATCCAAATGAGGGGGTTCCTCTCTCTTTTATAGCCCTTGCCTCTCTCAATCCCAAGGCTCACCTCCTCTTGCGTGATTCCCCTCTTGCCACGTGTTTTTTTTCCCTCCTGCGCAGTTCCTCCATGTGTCTGCATGGGCTCCATTTCTGCGTCCCCCTTTGGCCCCCTTGGCTCCCCTTTATGTCACAACATTGTGCTACTAGGAAGTGACTTTTATTCTAAAAGTGAGTTATGTCCCCCTTCCTCACTTTTTTTATTTACAAATAACTGTAGAAGGCAAAAATTGAACAAAATTGAATATTCCAATTAGCCATGGCTAATTAGGAATATTATAGCAACCCAACCATGACATCATCCCATTAGAGACTCCTATACCTCCCAATAATGCCTTTTCGACCTTAGGCAGATTGACTCTTTTACAATAATGACTCTTCCAATGATGAAACTTCTACAAATGACTCTTTTACAACTTTACAATGATGACTCTTGGCCTTGACACTTCTTCACAATATATGGATGGCTGTCATGTCTTTAAGGGATGTCCCGCTGCAATGCTTCCTTTGATTTGATACTTCTGCTCTTGAATTCTTGCTTGAAGTTGTACTTGAATCTTCTTCTACCTGCATGCAAAATTTGCCCGAAACCAATCCCAAAACAAAACAAAATACCCTTCAACTTACCTCTGCTTGCAAAACACATGTAAGTGCATAATAATGAATAAATACAAATTAAAATTACAATGCGTACCTGAAGTATGTTTGTCACTTTTGTTGTTGACTTGTTGCAGTAGTAGACAAAGACTCCCACTCTTGATATAGGTCTGGACTCTATGCAAGACTATATCCAAAACTGACCTAAAGATATATACAATAAAAACTGATGACAAACCCTAGACTTGTGATGGACCAAGTTCTAAGTACAACAACAGAGACCATTCTATCAACTATGACAAGACAAGTAACATGAACTTACAACATCGTATAGAATAAGCAGACTTGGTGTAGCGTCAAGAATATGTAGCATCAAATGTGTAGTATCAAGAATAGGACATCCGAAATGTGGTATCAAAACTAATTGTGACATATAGAGACATAAGGATATAACTGAGACCCTGTATGTACTTACGTTGTCCTACAAAAACATATGTCAGAGATGATACTCATATTTCAAATGTAAACATTAATTATATATACCTTGTTGTAGGAGACTTACCCTTGACTGTTGATGTGTGGTCCTTACTGCTGTGATCCTTGAATGCATGCTTTTTCTTGCATTCCATGAGCTCGATATTGAATTTGTTGTATCTATGTAATTTCAGATCTCCAGGGTCTGAAATTTCATCCTGTGGTAGCTCTTTGAGTCATTTTTCCAACCCTACAGGTCTGATCAAGATTGGATTCTTCAAGAAAGAGTTATGCCCAATCTCCCACGATGACCCGATTATAGACTGGTTCAATAGAGCGAACTTGTATGAAGTGCCACATGTCACTGCTGCGACCTTGGGCCCTGAAAACACTACTCAACAAACTACAGTCTGTCCTCTTTCTGTGACTATTTACGAAATTTGAATCCAATGCTCAGAGAGAGTTATGACGATTTTCCCAATGTCCCCTGTTTGACATGGAATTCGGGAGCCTGCAAAAACCCTAACTTCCTCAGATCATATCTCCGAAAATATGCTGAACCAGGATCTGAAATTCGGTCACGAGGTTCATCAAGATTTCGGCTCAAATGGGTTTTAAATTCATCTTCTGAAGCTTCGCAAGAAAAAAATTATAGCGAAAATGCCACGATGACCTGTTTGAAGCCACAAAATCCATACTAGAGGAGGATATGAGGGTCATTATTTATATGAATGTCTTGAGTTGAGAGGGTCCTCAACAAGTGAACGTTGGAGGGATTTTAGGAGGAATTTTTTTTAATTAATTATTGACTATTCAATGACCACAACCCATAATGAGTGCCATGCCACAACCCCATAGAGTTTTAGCCCACTACCTGGGGTTACTAACTTCAAACATGAATATCTCTCAAATCGTGAAGAATTACTTGGCATGCCATATATCAACGGAAACTTCTCGAGAATCCATCTAGAAGATATTTGACTCACAATAGAGTAAGTTGTCAAGTCAAAATGGACATGCAAGATTGGGGTAGCCCTTGGTGCTCCTTGGGTTGACATCAATGACAACCACTGATCAACAATAATTACTTGTGATGTCAGTTGGCCTTTTATTACTTTTATTTCTTGTTCATCAAGCAATTACCAAAACAATGAAGATCACAAAGAGACAAAGTACACAAGATATAGGCTTGAAGCTAGGGCAAAACCCCTCTAAGGGGAAAACCCATAAATAATACTTCTCTTCTTATAGAATTTGTTCAAAATGAGACTTTCAAGACCCAAGACCAAAGCCAAAATTCCTCCCAAGCACCAAGCCAGCCCAATGACAAGATCTCTTCCAAACGAATCAAACTCTCTCCAAGTTAGCGATGATTTTTTCCAGTCAAAGTAGCTTCAATCAGAGTTTCGGCCCTGCAAAAAGGTTTGCAATTTCGGCCCCTGCAATTCACACAGAAACCCTAGATAGCTTCACACACATGGATATAAAAGAGAGCTTTCCCAATATATCTTCCTTCCTTTGACTCCTTGTTGCCTTTCTCGCTCTTCTTCATTCTTCGCTATTGTATATCGAACTTGCTTGAGTGAGTGTCTTAAATGAATCGAAGTCCTTATTTATAGCCTTTTTAGGGAGTCGAATAGACCTCTTTAGGCCGACTTGGTCTTGGAGGATAATTTTGCTTTCTTGAGTCAAAAATAATTAATTTCTTTTGTTACAACGAGTCCAAATGGGACTATAATACATGACAAAAATTCTTCTTTGATCTATAAATCCCTAGAAGCATGAAGAACATGCTTTGACCTAGACTTGACCATGAAACCCATGCTTTTACAAATAAAAAATTTCTTTTTTTTTTATATACAAAATATACAATTTCATATTTACAAAGGTCATTATGAAGACCGAAACCAGTTACATTCTCCAACACTCCCTCTTAACTAGGGAGTTATTCATAATCCCATCATGAAGTACAAGGAATCTCAAACTTGAAGTATTTTCATAAGAGTTGGATTGATAAGCCATCTTTTAAGCATCTATAATAAAACCAACATTGTCAACAAGACCTTAATTTGACAAGCTCCACTTATATGACAACATCATGCTGGGAGGCTTTATGTGAGATACCACACTATCTCTAAAGTCACATACCCCATCCGGATGTTCACTAGGTATGTCCTTTAGGACTATAATTATCTTGGATTGCCAATCGTCAAAGAATATTGTTCTTCTTCGACTACTCTTACCTTGGATGCCCTACCTCATCCTCAAAGAGTATCGGTCGATAGGTTCACTTCTATCTTGGATTTTATAATCCTCACGAAGTTCAATCTTAGATGCTTATCCAATCTTCCGGACCCCATTCTTTCCTTATGGCCTTCACTAAGACTTATGACTGTTAGTCTTGGTCTAGTGCATGATACATAAGGAGAAGTATATATTGTCCATCATTCCTCCCTCTCAATCAGGGAAGAAATATCCACCAAACCAAGCTTGCTTCTTAGGTACTCAAGTTTCTTGTTTGATAATTCTGTTGTCAGAATATCAATTACTAGTTCATCTGTAGGAATATAGTGTAGCTTCACGGCCCCATCTCATACCAAACTTATGATGTAGTGGTACTTGTTGTTTATATGCTTTGTCCTAGCATGAAACACTGGGTCCTCAGTCAATTTTATGTAGCTTTCATTGTCACAATGTATACTTGTAGGGCTTAGTGGACCATCAAATAAATCTTATAGTAACTTGTTGAGCCAAACAACTTCCCTGCAAACTTCACTTGCAACAACATACTTGACTTCTACACTACTTAAAGCAACAATGTCTTGCTTCTTGCTCATCCATGAGATCATGGAAGATCCCAAACTAAAGCATCCACTTGTAGTGCTTCTTCCATTTGTCTCACTGCCACCCCAATCAAAATTTGTATAACCTATGAGTTGGATGTCATTACTAGCATATCAAAGGCAGTGATGTATGGTTCCATGTAAATATCTAAGTATGTGTTTGAACTTTGGCTGCTATCCAATGGTCATGGTTTGGTTCTATTTGAAATTGACTGCGGACATATACCGAAAAACAAATGTCAGGTTTTGTATTCACAAGATACATTAAGGTTCCAATTAATTGTCTGTAGCAAGTAGGATCCACTAGACTAGAATCTGAACTCCTCAACTTCTTTATATAGGTAATTGTAGGAGTTGTCATTGGCTTGCTATCCATCATGCCAAATTTTTGTAGAATCTTGATCACATATTTTCCTTGACCAAGAAATATTTCACCTAGTTTGTGCCAAAGTTCTAGTCCCAAATAATAGTGCATAATCCCAAGATCCTTCATGTCAAATTCGGTTGCTAACTGTTTCTTGCATTCCTGAATTCAATGTTCCACACCTGTAACAAGTAGATCATCCACATATAACAGTATGATGATTGGTTCATCCTTGACCACTTTAATGTAGAGGTTAGGATCTACAGAACGCTTGACAAATCCAAGTCTCAATAGGTATGCATCCATTCTAGCATACCATGCCCTAGGTGCTTGCTTTAAGCCATATAACACCTTCTTTAATCTGTAGACATGTGTCTCCCTCTGATGGACTTCAAATCCTTGAGGCTGCTCGATGTAAACGTCCTCATCAATGGTCCTGTTGACCACTGGAGTGGCACTTGAAGATTATATGAAGACTCCATGCTCAAGGATGATCCAGAGGACACTTGTACCATCAGATATCATTAGTCAATGGAGTTTTTAAACTCTACTTCTATCTTCTCATCATCTTTCTTGTACCCATATTCCACACCCTATGGGGAATTGTAATAAGTGATACTAGTAATGATGAGTTTTGAGTCTGTAACAGGCCTAGGATGTCAGGACTCGATCAACAAATGAGTACACCTTGGAGTGTTTTTTTTATCTGGTTAATTATTCCTTCTTTTTTAAAGGTGGATAATTTTTTAGGTTTTTTCACTCACGTTTTACTCCAAAGTCAGGGTGACGGTTTGAAGGTTGAGCCCCTGATACATCTTAGTGTCTAGAATCGATGTATATTACCATACTAGATCACACAAAAATTTCGTGGCATTTGATTAGGTCTAGGTAGTCATTTTTTAATTTTTTAGATTTCCCGCAGGTCAAAAATTGCAAATAAAATTGTATTGAAATTGTAATAAGTGTAGTTTAGAAAAGTTGCATGGGGTATGAGTAATCAAATTTACACCTCTCACCCTCAACTTTCTACTATGACACACTTTGAGGGGTTAATAATGTGTTTTGGACCCTTAAAACCCACTTTTCCTAAGTTTAGTGAGAAATCTGGCAATTAATTAAGCCATAAATTAAATAAATGGAGAAAAATAAATATCCACACATGCTAAATGTTGTGGAAATGAAGTGGAAAATTATGGGGGAGTTAAAGTGAAGTCCCAAGGTGATTTGGACTTCTAAAATCAAGGAAAGGACATGTGCTCAAATAAAATCGAATTTCTGGCATTAAATGAAAACGCTGCTTGGAAATTCGAATTTGTGAAGTTAATGCACATTTGGGAGGATTTGAGAGAATATTTGGTGGAGATTTTTGTGGGAAATTGTCCCCACATGGGTTACCACCCATATACACTTGCCATTCCACCATAAAATTCGAATTTGGCACATAAGAGAAGAATAAAATGATGTTCACTTCCCAGAATTCGATTTTTACACTTGGCATTGGAGTTCCATTCAACAAATTCGAATTTCTCTTTGGGATTATCACCTCATGCCACTTGTTTAGTCACTTCTGCATTGGGATTGGCTCCAATGCCATTTGTCATTGCCATTCTTCATTGGGATTTGCTCCCAACTCTCTATATAATAGAGCCATGGGCTCTCACATTGTAATAAGATTGTTACTAGCTATTGTGCTTGCGAAAGCGCTGTTGCCTTGTACACTTTCAGAAATATCAATAAAGACTTTGGGGTTTTATTCATGAGGTGTTCCTCCTTTTCGAGTGTGATGAATTGTTGAGCATTGTTATAATTCTTTTTACTCATGCTTTGATCAAATTTTCTTCCATATGCTCTTGTAAATTTGTTAATGTAGAGCTATCTTGCATTGACATTTGATTTAGAGGTATGCTCTAGGTATAGAATGCTCTTGTTGGTTTTAAATAAATCTCTAGAGTTTCTTATTATTGTTTATTGCTAAATCTATATGAGACTAATTTTTGATTGAAGTTTTGTAGAGGGAACATTTTGTTGGGATTACAGAATCAAGCGTGAAGGGAAGTCTTTGGAGAGACCAACCCACTCTTGATACATTCTTAAAGGAGCTCTCATTTGTTCTTTGAATCTTCATAGTCTTATCTTACAAAGTGGTTTTGCAGGGATTTCGGCACATAGCTTGTACACAAGCCGACAACTTTTAAATTTAAATCTCTTTTAAAAAAACATTGTACTTCATTTATTTCATTTGTTATCTAAGAGCTTGAATATGGCTATGCAAAAACGAGAGTTTATTCTCACTCTTTAGCTTAGCCTTTTGTAAATTATAATTGTACATATACATTTTATCTTGCTGACTTTTCCATTAATACTTAACTTATTTTGCAGCTATTGTTTGGATTGTTTGCTAACTCTTGTGTGGCAGATTTTGAAGAGCAACTTCCCGCAAGTTCTAACAAGTGTTTGCAGGACCTTTGACAAATGTTGGGGGTTCTATTTCCAAGGATGTCATGAGCCCTTTTGAGGCTTACTTTGGCCAAGTCGAATTCACTAGAGGGTTGCCCATTTTTCTCTTTAAGCCATGGGCATTTGGAGGAAAATCACACCTTGTTTCCCTTGCATAAGTTTTGTGAGATCTTGTCACTACTTTCTGAAGAAAGGAGGTCTAGTGTCCAAGTTTCAAGCAATTATTGTGAGGACTCTCCTTGAATTATAGTTGAGAACTTTGAAGGGCCCTCTTTTCATTGTAATATTAATAAAAGATCTAACTTGCTTGCGGGAGCTTGGGATTTCTCCCATGGTATCCTATCTCCCCATTTAGAGGGAGGCTTCTCTCGGGTGGGTTGACATTTGCATGGTTTAAGCTTTCATACTTCTTTCACTTGCATGCTTTAATTGGGAATTAACACAACCTCACTATCACATTTCATTAAGTTAAAGTTTGTTACAATTTCATTTGAGTTTTGCATTATCTATCTCATTGTTGCTTGAAGCTACAAGCTTATAATTTACTTTGGGCAATTCATCCTTTACATGCAAGCATTTTATATTTTTAACAAACTTTGATTCGTTTCCATTTACCTTCGTAAATTGTTTCATGAGCACTTGAATACATGCTTCAATTTTATGCTACATTGTTATCTTGAATATTGGAGCAATTTATTGCCATTGTCTATTTGAAACAAATTTTACTTTCAAGCAAATTACTTGTATCATTTTAATTCATTGATGAAACACATGCAACACTCGTAAGCTAATTTTATTCCTCCAGTTGAAGTTATAATTGCAACTTATGTTGAACACTATTTTATTCTCAAGCATTGCAAATCAATCTCTTTGAAGCATTTGCATGTATCATTATTTTAATTTGGGAATTAACACAATTTGCATTTCATCTAGGCATTTTAGTGTAGGAAGGCCCCAAGCCTCATTAAAATTTTACCTCCAACATAAGTTGGTTGAAGTAGACATCTTAGGGATCCTCTACTCCTCTATTGACTCCTCACTGTGAGATCCATATCATTGGGCGAGGGTGAGGTCTGAGGATTGAAGAGTTAAATTGTAATCTTGTTGTAGAGCTAATTAATAAAATTAACCAAGAGCACTTTCTATTACATTTACTTTATTTGTTTCTTGATGGTTTGAATTTTCATATGCAAAGTCTATTCCAAAAGCAAGTATTGTAATCATTTCAAACAAGTGTTTTCTTTTCATGTTTCGAGTCTAATTGCATATTGATGTCTTGGTTTAGCACTTCCTTTCTTTTACATTTCCCACTTCCTTTCTTTTACATTTCCAAGTTAATTACTAATTTTTGTGTTTTGGCAAGATATGTTTCACATGTTTTGATTTATAAAGTTGATTATCTCAAAAGCATTTTGTATCTTACATATCTTGTGCTAACAATTCTTATTTACATTTTAGGGTGACTTTATTTTCTCTTTTGAGAGCATTGCATTTTACTTTGAGCAAATATATCTTTAAATTGTTGAGCAAATTCCTTATAAGGCACTGGTTTTATGGTTTTTAATCATATTAATGATTGGCATTATTATCTCAAGTTGCTCACTTCATATTTGCTCATAAATCCTTAAAAGTAATCCATTTTCACTATAACACTCTCCTAGAAACTCACATCTTTTAACTGAACTTTTCATTAGGGACCACCCCCTTTAGCTAACCTAGGAGATAGCTCAAACGGAGAGAGTTAGGATTAGTGTGACAGCCTCTTCTCTGAGTTACCTACCACCAACCACACCTTGTGGGGTTGAAGGCTTTTCTCACTGACTTGTAGGTAGGTGTAGGTGGCAGGGTCAACAGGTCCCATTTAGAAAATCCGTCTTAACATCCATTTGATGGATGTTCCATCCCATAGTGGCAACCAAAGAGACAAATGATCTGGTTGTAGTATATCTAGTTGTAGGAGCAAATGTTTCTTCATAATCGATACCTTCTTTTTGTGAAAAGCCGCCTCTAGCTACAAATCCAACTTTGTACTTATTAATGCTCCCTTCCATAGTGTTGTTGCACAAAGTGTCTAGGCACCGTGACAATGCTCAGAGTAAGGGCTATCACTCTTGATCCTTACTCACTCCGTTTAGACTCTCTCCTAGGCAAGTCAAGGGGGGTAGTCCCTAAGGTAAATGGACGAGAAAGCCTGTGGAACACAGGCTCTAGGAGATTTTAAAAATGAACAACTTGATGAATTTAAAGCAAGTATTGGTCAATTGCGATAAATGGATTAAGATAAGACACAATTACGAGATATAAATGATTACAGACCAGTGCCTTTTATATTTAACCATAGATAAAGTAATAACAAGTCATCCAGAGAAAACTTATGGATGTGGCAAAGCGACGATCACGAACAGTTAATGTAAATGCCCAAAACTTTAACATACAAGAGATTCCAAATTTAAAATGATCTTCATTAACTGCCCAGATCTAGATTCAATTAACTTTCTCCTATAGCCAATATAAATTTTAAAACACTAGTCACATTTTGACCATAGAAAAATCATAAAAATGCATTTAATCACCAGATAACACCAAGGAACTTTAGATTAGCGCTTCAATTATTCCTTGGGCAAAATATAAAGAAGTAAAACAAATCAACGGATTAATAAATCAAAATTTTAATGGGTTGTAGGCCATGTTAAAATGCAATCCCTTTAAATTATTTTTAATTCATTAGTCACAAAATTTAAAATTTTTAGAATTTTTTAATGTTTTGATGTTTTTAAGATTTTTTAGGATTTTTAAAATATTATGATTTTTAAAATTTTTAGAATTTTAAATTAAAAAAAAAGGAAAAAATCAAATGTTAAAAGAATTTTTATATTTTATATTTTATAGATTTTTTAAAACTTTTGTATTTTTTGAGTCAAAATAAAAGTCATAAATTACAAAAAACAAAAATAAAAAAATGAAATGAAAAGAGAATAAAGTCAAAATCTAAAAAGATAAAAATGAAAAGAAAAAGAAATAAGAAAATAAAAATAATAAAAAGAAATCCAAAACCAAAAATTAAAATCAAACCTAAGTAAAAAATTTAATGAAACTAGAATGCTAACCCTAACTCCTAACTAAAATACAAATAAAAGAACTAACCTAAACTAGATAGAAATGAGATCATTCATATTACAAAAATGAAATAAAAATAAACTAAAAAAGAAATTGCGGCTAACCTAATGTATATACATAAAAACAAAATCGAATGCATAAAGGAAGCCTAACCCTCACACACTAAAACGAAAAAATAAAAATTGAAATGTATGTTTGTTGTTCTGCAGGTTGACGGAGCAATGCACGCGAGGAAAGGGTTTGAATGTCAAGGAGGAGTGCGATGAATGGAGCTGCGTGAGGGTGCAACGGATGGAGCAGTGGAATGGACATAGCAAATTGAGCAACGTGGGCAACGTTGAGGGAGGAAAGGTTGCGGGAGAAGGTTGCGGCCGTTGTAAGGAAGGGAAGCAATACGATGAGGCAACGATGTTTTTTTTTTGTGTGTAGGTTTGCGATGGATGCATGGGATGGTAGGACAGAAGGCGTGGAAGAGCTAAAGATCTAGAAAAGCGGCTAGGGTAGGAAAGAACTACAGATCTGAGTGGGAAAAAGCAAGGATTTGGCAGCAATAAAGGCTGCGGACAAGTAGCACGCAGAGGAAAATCGCAAGGTTTACAACTACACCTTAATGGTGGGCAGCGAAATTATGTAGGAATACTGTAGTAGCAGGGATGGACATGTGTTGCAGAGGGAGGAGCGACAACAGATTTGAAATATGAGACAACAGTCTGCCAGGGTTTAAAAAAAACACGTTTTTTTTTGCAGCAAGAGGCCACGCTAAAAATGACTGCAGGAAGGCAAGAATGGAGCTGCGATGGTGGACGGATTTCGTTGATGAGAAAGATGGCAGCAAGACCAGGGTTTGCAGATTTATAGAGAAAGCAACAACAACAAAATGATTGTGAGCCCTCTAAAAAATTTCGAAATGCACAGTGAACTCCACAAATCAAGCTGGAAATCAAAGAAACCAACTAGCAAACTGGTGGCCCAGAAACCCTTTGAAAACTCGCTAGAAATCTTAATTAAAGTATGAATCCACTTGCTTCAAATTTAATAGTGAAACCCTTATAGAAATTTGCAGATCTAAAAGTTTTTGGAACCCTTATAAATTTTTTCATATTAAAATAAAAAATTAAATTTAAACCCCTGGACAGCAAAACGCTGATTAATATTCCTGCAAAATGATGTTGATGAACCCTAGAAATCCAAATCTTACCCTCCATGGCCTAGATCTGGACTCTATATAGATTTCTTTTTTAGATCTGTAGCATCAAGGCAACAATAAAACACCCAAATGATATATACAAAAACCCAGAAAAACCCAAGTCACAAAACCAAAAATAATTACAGATTTATGTACATGAATGACAGATCTATCAGATCTAGGGAGTGTGAGTCCAACTCCGCTCCCAGATCTGATAATCTGAGGCTCTCAACATCCAGCTCTATCAATCTAGTACAGAAAAAATTTAAAAATTTAAAGTTTAAAGGAGGTGCTGAGCTCAAAACCCTTCATACATCACCCATAAAAAATATCTTATGATAAGCCTGGGATCAAATTAAGCTGGGCTCTTCAGAAAACACGGATTAGGAGTTGGTTGGTCCAACTGAAAACTTCTCCGAACGCCCGATGATCTAAAAATTAGGACTTTCCTGCAAAACTCAATTAAACCATCAACATAGAGCGAGAAAACGATAATAAAATTCAGATAAATAGAGTTACCTGCTATTATATTCAAAACTTAAATTATCGTTCAAACCCCAGCCACTGAACAAGATACCTGTACTCAAATCACTTTTCTGAAAGCTACATCAATGGCTAAAAAATAAATCTATGCATGAAAATGACACATCTTACAGTATTTCCACGAAGAGTAACACCAGTAGAAATTAACCCCAAAGTCTTTCTTTATTGCTTATAAAAGATTACAAGAGAGCTTTTCGCTTAGTACATGATCAAAAGATCGGATGGACTAACTGACAAATGACCTCCTATTTAAAGATAAATCCTCGAATGGCTAGTTCGAGTGATTCTCGTCAAAACAATCTCGACCATTGATGAAGATCAAAATTCCTTTTAATCTCAAATGTCGAAATTTTAAAATCTTGAAGAAATTCGAGTTTTTCAATTAAATGCATTTTAATTAATTCAAAAATTAAATTTTTGAATTAATTTTCTCAAAATTTTGACTTTGACTTAACCCTAGGGACCAAAGGCTTAAAATTTAGGAAAATATTTAATTTATCTTAGTCCCTGGACCTCTTAAAATTTAATTTTTAAGGACCGACGAATTTTGCTTTCGGAGAATTTAAATGTACTTAGGACCTAGAATTAATTAAATTTCTGGCTTAGGATTTTAATTAATTTTGGCCAGAAAATTTAATTAATTAACCTACGAGGGGATAAATAATTTTTCCAACACTCAAGACACTTTACATCATGATTTTTACATTTTTTACATCTCAAGGGGGAAAACCCATTTGCAAAAGACCCTCATAGACTACCCAATTCTGCGACACATAATCTAGCAGATCAGGCAATTTGTAATAAAATAACCTAACCAAATAGTTATGATTATTCCCAAATCACTCTTACATAGACTCGATCTAGAAGACTAGGATTCCCTTAAGATCCCAATGACAAAATCCATTCTGGCTTTGGGGTAAGGCTGAAAGAAAACTCTGCCGACCATCTGAGAATGGATCAGTGGGACAAAAAACCTCCCGGAATGTAAATCGTTACCAGAAAAGTAGGTTTCCCTAGGTAATTACATACACGACACGGATCTGCTGAGATTGTTTTCATTACACATGCAAAATGGGTTTACATTATAAGATGATGATCAAGTTGATGATGATAGCTGGATGGCACGAACACATCGATCAGGCACTATCCCTTTTACAAAAAAAAGGGGTGTACTACTATGAGTTGTTGACACGTAGTGGTCACCACATAGCGCGCTTTATCTTATATATCCATTTGGAAGTGACAATAGATTTGTCACTGGGTCTAGGAACAATCTCCTAGACATCATTCTTCATAATGGGCTGGTATTCTTCCTGCATTGCATTCCTCCATTTTTTATGTGTAGCTGCATCTTCATAGGAGGAGGGTTCAACTTCAATGAGTTTAGTCATATAGGCTACATAACCAGAATACCTCTTAGGTCTTGTACTTTTCTAAAGGTTTCTTTTGCAGTGTGACCACCTACTTCTTGTAGAGTTGTTCTCAACCAGACAGGGCTCTTACGAATTTCAGGACCAACAACTCGCTGCACAGGTTCACTAGTGTTGATTTTTTGGTAGCATCGGATGTGCTCTAGCCATGAAAATTGGTGGAGAGGCTAAGGCACATGAGATCTCTAAGACCCAGAAATCATTTGGGGAAATTCCACCCAGATGGAGATATATTAAAATAATTAATATTTTTAACGAGGTTCTAAGTCTAAACTTAGAAAAATTAAAATATTAATGTGTATTAATATAATATGGGTGAGAAAGTTCTAAATAACGAGGATCAAGTTAGATCTAATCTTAGCTGTTGATTAGAGACTTAATCTCGACCGTTGAATCGTCAACAAGAAAAGTATAAGAGGAGGCTTGAGGGTCAATTAGAGATATGCTAAGTTGATTAGTCAAATCAATTTTCTTGGGCAGGCTTTGCTGAGAAATCAAGTTAGTGATCTGTTGTAGCGAGGGGCAGTTCGGCAGGAGGTTTGAAATACATATCAAAGAGGCAGAGAGACAACGCAAAGCCTAGCAAGGCTGATGCAAAGGCAACCTAGGTTGATGCAGAGGCAGCCAGAGTTGACGCAGAGGCTTAGAGGGCCAGCGTAGAGGACACAGGAGGCCAAGAATTTGATGCAGGGATATGCAAAGGCTAGCAGAGCTGACGCTGGGTTGAAGGAGTTGCGCTGTAGTGTTTTCATGGGGCAAACTTAGAGCTGAGAGGCAGACACAAAGCCATAGAGGCAGGCGCAGTCCCTGGAGGGTGACGCAGTTCCAGAGAGAAGCTTGGAGCAGCTTTCATTGTCCAACTGAGAAACAGTCGAAGTCACTGTGGGACTCATCATCCGGTTGTTGATCAACTAGAATATTAGTCTCCGGAGAAAGGTACTTCTGCCAAGGAAAATCTCTGAAGGGTGAGCCATTTCTAGCACCCTAGTTGTATTCAAAAAATTGCATAATAATAAAAACCCTCATATTTGCTGCACCAGTTTTCCCGCATTGGGTTTTTCCGGGGACAATTGTCCAAAAATAACAGTGTCCCTTGTGTTATTGTCTTAATTATTTTAGTTGTTGATCTGTATATGTGTGAAGGCTGTATTTGTATTTATTTCGGTATTATATTAATAAATAAAATGTTAATGGGAAGAACAAGTAGGAGATAATAAACTAGATAATGCGGTAGGGATTTCTGATGTGTCAGACTTAGAAATTTTCACATGGTATTAGAGCGATTGTAGATCACAGGAGGACTGAAGACATCAGTAGAAATCTGAAAATTTGTAGTAGACGCAGCTGTCCTGAGAGACAACATTGTTCCAGAGCAGAAGCAGCAAGAGAAGAGGTGAGACAAAGCCTGCGTCAATAGTTCTAGCCAAGGGAAGGGCCAACACAGAGGTAGAGTGAGACAAAAGAGGCTCACGGAGAGCCATGCCATCCTGCTCAGCCAGGTAGGATTGACGCAGTTGGCTGGAGGAGCAGATTCAACCTTTATCGAGATTGCGTAGAACTTGAAAGGCTCAATTTCTTTAGTTGCTGAGGCTTGGGGAGCTGTGGGCAGATTGTGATTTGAGGATTTGGTGGGACGCAGTTTCTGTCGATATAGAACAATGTCTAAGGAGACAGAATCAAGGTAGAGTCACTACCTTGACAGATTTCTTGCCAAGGAATCCAGATTCGAGTTGCGTTTGCAAGGAGGATTGGAGAGGAGCGGTTCGATAGCTGGCCAGAGGATTTCCAGGAGGGAAATCAGGACTCAGAGGGAGATTTCTAGGAGGGGAGTTGAGACTTAGAGGGAGTCCAGAAGAGGAGCTGAAATGGCAGTGAACGGATTGAGGGACCAGGACAGGTTGGACGGAGCTTCCAACTTTGTCATCTGGAAGGCTAGGATCCTGGCAGTCCTGGATCGACATTGCATCAAGGACTTTGCCTTGAAAGTAGTGGCTATCCCAGTTGAACCACCTGAGAATGAGAAGTATGAGGAGGCAATGGCGAGGGCAAAGTGCATGATCCTAGATGGGGTCAAAGATCATGTCATACCACATATTTATGAGAAGAACACATCAAAGGAGATGTTGGACACCCTGACCACCTTATACCAGGGCTCTTCAGTGTAGCGGAAGATGCTATTGGAGAATCAACTGAGGTCATATCAAATGCATAAGGGTGAGCAGATAGATCCATTCCTTCTCAGGTTGTAGGAGATTTGCGACCAGCTTACTTCCGTGGGGTCTACACTGGATCCAGAGTTTATGGTCAGGACTACCCTGAATGCAGTCTCCGAGGAGTGTGAGACATTTTTCCAAAGTATTTTGGGCAGGGCTACTCTTCCTACTTGGGAGGAGATGTGGGCAGCTCTTCGACAGGAAGAGATCAGGAGGTTGACCAATGCAGGGAGTAGTGGTAAGGGAGTTCGAGTCAAGAAAGAGGAAGGGAGGATGCGGCTCAAGCATCTGCGGGACAACAGGGGGTTCAGAAGAGGAAGAAGAAGGACATCTCCAAGGTCAAGTGCTTCTACTGTGGGGAGTTGGGACATTATTCATCTCATTCCCCCAAGAAGAAAGGCAAGGGAGAAGCTTTCGGTTCAAAGGCAGCTCTAGCTAAGGCAGAGAAAGAAGTCGAGACTGATGAGGATTGTGCCATGAGTGCTCATGCGCCTCTAGAGAAGAGGTGGGGTTACATCGAGTTGTAGTCAGGACGACTACATGCTAGGGGCAGGATCGTTGAGGTGCCCAAACTCTTGGATCACATTCGACTATGGGAACCCTTAACGACAATAGCATGATGACAAGTGTCGGGTGGAGCAAAGTGCAGTGGAGGTTGCAGCAGTGTGAGAGGCACAAAGGTGTTTGCAATAGTGCAGTGTCAGCAGAGAGAGCACAGGATAGCAGCAGAGGTAGCTTCAGCATCACGAGGCTTCTAGACTGATTAGGATGTCGGTATTTGGGTGAAGCCAGTTACTTACTTCTTGGTAACTGAGTTGCAGTGCAACAGTTAGCAGTGGCAGTGCTATGGGCAACATGATACAACATGTTCAGAGGGTGCTGTAGTACAGATGTCGCAGTGTCATGGGCAGCAGGACAGGAAGCAACAATCCAGTGGATGTAAGGCAGTAGGCCAAGCATCATCACAGGTACTGATGCGGAGGATCAATGTGATGTTTCTATGATGAAGCATTACTAGAGCACATTCCTCACTAAGAGGGAGTGTTGACTTTTGGTAGCATCGGATGTGCTCTAGCCATGAAAATTGGTAGAGAGGCCAAGGCACATGAGATCTCCAAGACCCAGAAATCGTTTCGGGAAATTCCACCTAGATGGAGAGATATTAAAATAATAAATATTTTTAATGAGGCCCCAAGTGTAAACTTAGGAAAATTAAAATATTAATGTGTATTAATATAATATGGGTGAGAAAGTTCTAAATAACGAGGATCAAGCCAGATCTAATCTTAGCCGTTGATTAGAGACTTAATTTCGGTCATTGAATTGTCAATAGGAAAAGTATAAGAGGAGGCTTGAGGGTCAGTTGGAGATACACCAAGTTGATCAGTCAATTCGATTTTCTGGGGCAGGGTTTGCTGAGAAATCTAGTTAGTGATCTGTTGCAGCGAGGGCAGTTCAGCAGGAGGCCGAGAATACATATCAGAGAGGCAGAGAGACAGTGTGGAGCCTAGTAAGGTTGACGCAGAGGCAGCCAAAGCAAATGCAGGGACTTAGAGGGCTAGTGTAGAGGACGCAGGAGGCCAAGAAGTTGACGCAGAGCCAACGTAGGTAGATGCAGAGGCTAGCAGAGCTGACGCTGGACTGAAGGAGCAGCGCTGTGGTGTTTTCGTGGGGCAGATTAAGAGATGAGAGTCAGACATAGAGCCATAGAGGCAGACCCAACTCCATAAAGAAGCTTGGAGCAGCTTTTGCTGTTCAGTTGAGGAATAGTCGAAATCACTGTGGGACTCATCATTTGGTTGCTGATCAGCCGGAATATTTGTCTTTGGAGCAAGGTACTTCTGCCAAGGAAAATCTCTAAAGAGTGAGACATTTCTGGCACCCTAGTTTGTATTCAGAAAACTGCATAATAATAAAAACCCTCATATCTGTTGCACCGGTTTTCCCGCATTGGGTTTTTCAGGGGGCAATTGTCCAAAAATAATGGTGTCCCTTGTGTTATTGTCTCAGTGATTTAGTTTTTGATCTGTATATGTGTGAACGCTGCATTTGTATTTATTTCGGTATTTATATTAATAAATAACTTGTTAATGGGAAGAACAAGTAGGAGATAATAAACTAGATAATGCAGTAGGGATTTCTGATGTGTCAGACTTAGAAATTTCTACAACTAGGACCTTCAACATCTTGAGTTGATGTGAGATCTTGACCATTGTTGTTCCTAAAGATATCCTCAAAAATGGGTACCTCTACTTCATTAGCATCGACTGGAATATCTTTGGATCTCTTGTAAGCTATATTTTCATCAAAGATGATATCCCTGCTTACTTCAATACACCGATCCTCTTTAATGTAGATTCTGCACTTTTGATAAAGCACTATAGCCAAAAAAGATGCCTTTCATACTGGCAGGATTCAACTTCTTCCTTTTGTCCTTTGGAATATGTAAATATAAATAAGACATCCAAATATTCAAAGATGATCTACACTGGGCTTCTTTCTTGTAAATGCTTCTTCTGGAGTCATGTTGTTGAGAATCTTATGACGACTTTGATTCCGCAAATAGACAACTATTGCCCATGCTTCTCCCCATAGGAATTGAGTGAGATCTTGGTCATGTAGCATTGCTCTAACACATTCTTCAATTGTTCTGTTCCTTTCAGCTACACCATTCTGTTTAGGATTATAAGGAACAATTAGCTACCTCTTAATCCCTGCTTCCTTGCAAAATGCTCTCAGCTCTTTGGAGGTATATTCTCCACCATTGTCAGACCATAGGGTCTTGATCTTCCTTTCTGTCAGATTTTCTACTTCATTCTTGAATTCTTGGAATTCCTCAAATACTTCACCTTTATTCATGAGAAGGTATAACCATGTCTTCCTTGAGAAATCATTAATGAATGTCACATAATATTGATGACCTCCAAGAGACTTTACTGCCATAGGACCACACACGTAAGAGTGTATGAGATCTAAGGTTTCTTTTGATTTGGTATCACTTCTTGCAAAGGGCTTCTTTACATTCCTTCCTAGAGCACATCCCTTACAAATTCCTTCATGTTGTTCCTTTAATTCGGGGTTACCATTGACCATTTGATTTAGAGATGGCAAAACCTTGTATTGAAGATGTCCATATCTTCTATGCCATAATTCAAAAGGACTAACATCTAAGTGGAGTAGGGCTTGAGGGAGAGGAGTAATTAGTCTATACAAGGTTCCCTTACGAATCCCAATCATCTTAGCATGATCAATACTAGGTTCCTTTCCCCAAACAAAAACTTTGCCATCAACAAAAGTAATCCTATCACCTTTATCTTCTAGACATGAAATAGAAAGTAGATTTTTCTTCAAACCTGAAACATATAGTATATTATTGAGATGAATGCTCCCATAGGTCTCTAGCTCCAATGATGTAGATCCAATTCCTTTCACTGGATAGCTCTTCTTGTCTCCAAGTTCGACTGAATGAGAAGAAGTTTCTTTTGACATGTTTTGAAGTTGACTGCTTCACCTGTCATATGTTTGGAAGCTCCACTATCTATAACCCATACATTATCATCCTTGAAAGTGCCTAAGAAAGCGGAGAAGAAACTTCCATCCATCACTTCTTTTGCTAGCTTGGAGATGATCTTCAAGATGCTTTCTTTGATAGTCATAACGAGGTTCCCAAGAAACTTGAAACGCTTCATAATCCCTGCTAATGAGAGATTGCCAACTAAGATGTGATGTTCAGTCTCCTTCTTGCACCTTAGATCTGATTCCATGTTGGAAAATTAAGAATCTTGTATATTATGTTTGACTTTCCTTACTTCATAATTATGTGTGATGTTAGTTGGCCTTTTATTACTTTATTTCTTATTCATCAAGCAATTACCAAAACAATGAAGATCACAAAGAGAAAGTACACAAGATATAGGCTCCAAGCAAGGGAAAAACCCAGAAAGAATACTTCTCTTCTTATAGAATTTGTTCAAAATGAGACTTCCAAGACCCAAGACCAAAGCCAAAATTCCTCCCAAGCACCAAGCTAATCCAATGACAAGATCTCTTTCAAACGAATCAAACTCTCACCAAGTCAGCGAAGATCAAACCCAGTCGAAGCAACTTCAATTTAGAGTTTCGGCCCTGCAACAAGGTTTGTAATTTCAGCCCCTGCAATTCGCACAAAAACCATAGATAGCTTTGCACATGTGGATAGAAAAGAGAGTTTTCCCAAGATATCTTCCTTCCTTTGACTTCTCCTTCGTCTCCTTCTTGCCTTTCTCGCTCTTCTTCCTTATTTGCTATTGTAGATCGAACTTGCTTGAGTGAGTGTGTCAGTCAAAGTCCTTCTTATTTATAGCCTTTTGAGGGGGTCGAATAGGCCTCTTTAGGCCGACTTGTCCTTGTTAGGGATGACTTGGTCTTGGAGAATAATTTTGCTTTCTTGACTCGAAAATAATTATTTTCTTTTGTTACAATGAATCCAAATGGGACTATAACACATGACAAAAATTCTTCTTTGATCTACAAAGCCCTAGAAGGATGAAGAACATGCTTTGACCTAGACTTGAGCATGGAACCCATTCTTTTACAAATAAAAAATTGTTTTTTCTTTTTATACAAAATATACAATGCCATGTTTACGAAGGTCATTATGAAGACTGAAACTAGTTGCATTCTCCAACAGACCTGACTAGCATCATCGAGTGTGCGGACTTCATTATGGAAAGATTGCAATCATTGCAAGATTTAGTGTGAAAATATCCAACGAAGTAAGAACCAGACACAATGAATGAAACTTCCCACATTTGACGTACTTTGGGAATTAAATGAAGCATACTCCATCTGTCCTGAGCCAAGCTCACCATGATGAATACTACCCAAGTGTCCTCTGCAACATAGTTCTCCATGACGACAACACGCCTCCATAAACGCATATTTAATGTGAGTCCATTATAGTGCATTGCCAAAACGAAGGAAGCAAATTGGCTCAGAAACCAATGCTTACCTTTCCCCAATAGCAATTTAATGCTCATTTGATAAATATTAAGGGATATGTTTGATAATAGAATCAACATTGTCAATCTTTAAAATTCCTTGTTCTAGTTGCACCTCTAGATTAGCCAAGGTGTCGACTTCCTTGTTGAGGTTTCTCTTAATGTGAAAGAATTCGATCCAGTCATATTTGTCCATAGATAGTTTGATTCGATGCAGGATAGAGGGGAGGATCTGCTCATTATTTCCTTGGAGTTTAATATCTTGTTGAATCACTGTCATAGAGTCTCCAGAAACTGATAATTGACGAACACCTTTGGAAAAAGCCAATTCCAAACCCTGCCATAATGCAAGAAATTCTTCCTGGTTATTTGTTGAGATTCCTAGCCCCCAAGCGAATTGAACCACTCTTTCTTCATTGGGGCGAATGACAACCCCTCCCGCTCCAGCCTCCCGATACATCTTCAATAACTTTAATGAACAACTCACCCATATATTTTGTCCTTGTATTTTCCAAGAGCATCCGCTGCCTTCAAGAAAATGGTCCATTCAAGGAAGACACCATGAAGTTGATGAGTGAATGGCGCATTGCATCTGTCCATCCATCAAAAACAATTCTAACCCCAGATGATGGCCGTGCTGATTTAATAGGCCCATGCATTTTATCCACCTCTGCCTTTGCCTTAACCAACAATGTGGTTCAAAGTTTCTTTGAACTAGGAGGCACATAACCCAATGGAGCGCCTTGAGCTAGAGATCGAAACATCTCAATAAATAAATGTGACCATGCAACATTAAATGATATGAAGTAGAGATAGAAAAAAAAAGGCTAATAATAAGACCAATCTCTTCTTGCCTCTCTTGCTGAAATATCTTGTCCATTGGACCAAGTGCTGTCCTTTTTGTTGCTTGACCTGCAGCCTTCTGAAACTCCCAAATGGATGATGGATTTTCCTCAAGAATGCAAGAAGATCCTCATTCTTGTCTTTATTAGATGATGCAGCCATCATTGCCACACCAACATCGTTCTCTCTTTCTAGTTCTTTCCTCTTGGATGCACTCACTCTTGGACATGCTCCAAGTCCACAAGATGTGCCCAACAAATGCCCTTTCACACGGAAATAGGTGCTCTTGAATTGGTGGTTGCAAATGCTGCATGTCCAAAGAAAATTGCCGCCTCCCTGGTCCTTGATGTCTTGTAGCATACTACCACAAGGGATATTTTGTTTCTTGCGCCTGCTGTCTTGCTAAAAGAATGTTTCTCTCAACATTTGAAGCTGCTGTTGCAGCCCCACTTCCAACAGATGGAATACTTGCAGACCCTGATGAAATTGAAAGAGGGGGGGGGGGGGGGGCATTATCAATTGGGGCATTCCTCCCCTTCTTTTGCCCCTTTCCTGCTGCCCTTGATTGAGCCATGATTGCTCTGAATATAAAGAAAAAAATGGACTGCTGTAAGGCTGTGCATGTAAACAAAAATGGAATGGCAGACTGTTGTAGGAAAACTAAAAAAATTGGAAGGGAAATCCACTTACCTGCACCTTTAATCTCCTCCAGAACTCGTCTTTCTCCTTTTCAGGTCTTCCACATGCTCCTACAGCTCCAAAACAGCAAACAAAAGTGAGGGAAATAGGACCGAAACAGAATTTTAGAGTGCATGGGGGTCATTTCACGTGGGACACGTGTCATGAAATCAGGACACGAATTTGGCACATGCCCGACACACGTCAAATTCATGTCCCTCTCCTTGGATGCAAGTCAAACTCGTGTTGGGTACGTGTCATGTCTGACATGAAGGATTCGTGACACCGGGAGTTGGGGGGGTGTACGTGTCATGTCACTTAGACTGACACATGATATTATCATAGTGCAAATATGACATGTGATGTGCTAAGTTCTTTGTGCCTAGAACTGAAGTCAATACAAGACAATTAAATATCGTATATTTGTAAACAAGTTGCTGTCTTACTGTCCAACAGTTTCAAAAAGGTATCATACATTAATCTCTCTCTCTCTCTCTCTCTGTACACACCCACATGCACAACATCGTTGTGAAGAACAACTCAAACATAGCAAAAACATTTATCCTTTCAACATTAATTATATATTATATCATTATCCTAGGCAGGACCTGACCACACTCTGGGTATCCTTTTTCTTGTTATTTGGGTGTCATCTTGTGCATATAATTTTTCAAGTTTATTTTCAGATATATATTTCGGCCGTAGAAGTTTTGTTGGTATGATCAAACGTTATTCTCTTGAGTTCAGTCTTTGTAATGAATTCTCTCCTCCCCTTGATTTTCAGAGTAATCTTTGTCTCTCTTTCCTATTATATTCTGAAGATGGCCCTATAATGGCACTCGTGACATTGAAATTTGAATGTTACTAGTATTGGTCAATCCCTGAAAGTGTTCTTGTTAGCCAACAAAGGACCTTGTTTCTTTGATAAGTTTATCTTGCAATAGAGTAAGTGTGTTGAAGTATCCTTGGGATGTAATCTGACTCCTGACAAGATATATATTACCAGTAACCCGTTTCACTTGTTTGCCAGGTGGTACTTTGCTATCTATCAACGCTTTTAAAATAAACCCTATAAATCATTACACGTTCTCCATCTGTATTTATATTTTCTTCTGGTAATGTCATTTATTTGTCTGTTTGAATTAGATGATGGTCATAGAATATTAATATAGTGTAACTGTTTATCTACTGACAAGGTATCTGTCTATATATTTAACATTTTAAGTTTGATGATAGTGATATATGTCCATTCATCAATCTCTATTCTGACTAAAATGGTGTATCCTTACCAGGTGTTGGAAGAAGAGTCGAACAGGTGCTCTTTTGCAAGATTTTTCTGTTTCCATTTCCGACTACGATATCCCTTTAAAATGTTGGGTTTGTGGAAGTACTTATTGAAAATACAAGGGAGCAATGAATGCTTCTCTTACGAAAATTGCCTATGGTGTAAAATCTGTAAAATATAGAAAATTAATCTTGTCATTTCACGTCGAACCTCCTTTTAACATACACTGATATGCACCAATCAAATTTTCCATCGTCACTGAATATTGACCCTGGGAAAAAAATGAAGCTTGAGGAATAAAATTCCCTTCCAAAGGTCTAGTTGCATTGTGAAGAAAACTCTGTGATGAGGCTACTGGCATTAATGCTTTATCACTTGAAATGGTTTAATCTTCCAGCAAAATGCAGCTTTCAAGTGAGTGATGCATAATTATGTTGAATGCTCCAATTTGAACTCTTTTTTAATCAGTGAGCTTATTGGCAAGTATTTGCTTTGATATTGTCTATGGCTGTTTTCAGTGATAATAATTTTGCTTACGTTGTCAGAGGTGACAATTAATTTGAAGTAGAACAGTCTCACTGTGTAAAAAAATGTTTCTATACTTGTCGCTGCAATTTTTTGATTAGTTATTATAAGACTTACCTGCAATTTAAAATTTCATTTGTAGTTTCTTTGTATGTGCACGTTCGTGTGAGACTTTAGTTATGGGTATTCGATTTTCATCTCAATCTTAGCAACTATGTTAAATGCACTTTCCTTATTTCTGGAGGTACCATTTGGATCCATGGCAGTTTCTTATTGTAAGCAAGTGCCATGTGAATTGATCGCAAAGACAATAGAACTTAGAAAGTATATAACCTTCTGTAGATTAGAAAGGTGTTAATCAACAGTTCCACACAGAACTTTGATAACACGGGGCCTTCTATTCTGATAAGCCCTGGCCTTCTGCTAGTTAATGAGATGGGGTTGTTGAGAGGGAAAAGGGGGTGATGTGATGGATTTAGTTGGAAGTTTCAGCACAAGAGTAGGGCTATTGTAGTTTGTTGTGGTGGCTATGGGCTACATGATGATGTCTAGGATTGTTGTGTCAAGATGAAGATTCAAGCCTGCAGTTGACGTTGCTTAGATGCATATAGGTGGTGTGTTACATTGTTGTGCATTGGATGGACGATGGTGGGTATTTAATCATGTAGCCTATGTTTGTTGTTACATTGGTCAGTTCAAGTCGTCTTTTTAGATTATGAAGGAATTGTAGGTGTTACAACAAAATCCAGCACCCCCAAGTGATATAAAGTCCTAGGCATCGAGGAGCTAGTTTTGTGCACTGAAGAAGGCTATCTACTGTCACTGCAGTAGCTCTTCCTCACACTTTTGGTTGGATTTTCTCCAATTCAAAGGGGGTTTCCCCAAAGACAGGATTGCGGAAGTTTATAGAGTGGAGGCTTAAGGTGATTTTGTGAAAAGTTAGTCTAAATAAAACAAATGGTTGTAGTAAAAGTGGAATAAATCACTGTTGTGGGAAATGATATGAAGGTTGAAACCCCTAAATCAAAAGCCTAATCACGTTTTGTGCAAATAGAGTCACGGGGGCATGGATCAAAGATGGCAAGTGCATGGAATTGTAAGGCAATAGGGGCTGTAGTGCATGCCACAAATCAATCTTAGGTAAGACTAGAGGTGCTACACTTGAGCATTTGTCATAAATGTGATGTTATATTTGTATAGCAAAAATTGGGTTTAATATATGACAGGCTAACATAACAACAATAGAAGTAATAGAGATGAACCCTCACATAACTCTATCCCAACAGAGCATGGTTTATTATATAGGCAATCACAACATGCTACAACTGTTCCTAATACAAAATCAACACATAAAATACAAGTGCACAATAAAGCCTCACAATCAAATGAAAATATACCTCCAATTCTTCATTAGGCTCTAACACATGAGGTGTACAAATGAAATCGAAGGGGAAAGCTCCTCAATCCCCAAATTCTCAACCACAACCATACAAAATTAAGAGAAAAACCATATATAGGTTTGAGCTCAAACTTTAATTAAAACGTAATTGTTTTCGTTAGGCTCTAACACATGAGGTGTACAAATGAAATCGAAGGGGAAAGCTCCTCAATCCCCAAATTCTCAACCACAACCATACAAAATTAAGAGAAAAACCATATATAGGTTTGAGCTCAAACTTTTATTAAAACGTAATTGTTTTCGTAGATCTTTTAGTTCTTCAATGAATATAATAAAATATTACTCTTTTACTCTCCTCAACAAGCTCCTTCCTAAGAGTATCAGTGAGTTGTTGGGATCTACTCTTTTCTCCAAGAAATAATAAGAAAACTAACCTCTTTTCCAAGGAAAACAATATGGTAGAGTTTCATTTAATTTCACTAGAAATTTCAACAATAATAAAATAATGAGTTAGCTATATGCACATAGTAAAATATATAGTTAGCGATATGCCCTTCAAAAGATAGCCGCGAGTAACAAAATCAAATATGAAATTAACCTCCAAGGTGGATCTCCATCAAAATTTTCAATAAAATTGATCCATTAGCACATGTTATTCATGAATATGAACAACTCCATGATACGTGAGACTACCAATATATTCAAGGTGATGAAGATAGAGATGACTCAATGCACATGAATGGTCCCGACATCTCTAATGATAAATAAACTTGGTTCTTTGAATAGGATAGGACAATTCCGTGATGTGTGTTGTCATACAACTCATAAAGAGAGGTTGTATATTCTCCATAAATCTTGGGATGTTTCCCTTATCAACTAAGTAAGTCATATAATAAAAAGTTGTGGTTCTTTTAAGTTATTGGTGTTGAAAAATGTAACTAGTGTTGGTCTTCATAATTGTATTTTGTATCATGACTTGATGTAATCATTGTATTTGTCAAAAGAAAAGAAAAGAAAATATTTATTTTGTAAAAGAAAAATTATTTATTGTAAATAGGTTTTATGCTCATGGTTTTGGTCCTAGGTCAAGTACGTCATTATGTGCTCTAGGGTTTGTACAACGAGTCAAGTCAAAGTCTTGATGTAAAGTCCCTGGAGGGCTCATGTATCAATGTAAATAAATTATTTTTATGTCATGGAAAGATTTAGAATCCACCCAAGAGATTAGGTTGGCTAGTCCTAAAGGTCAACCTAGAAGAGGCTTGAAGACCCATCCTAAAGACTATATATTGAAGATATTTCGTCCTTCATTTACACACCTGTGCATTTGACCTTCTTGAGGAGATTTGAAGAAAAACATAAGTGCAAAAGGAAGAAAGAAGGTCAACGAAGGAGGAAGACCTCATATGATCTTGTTTTTTGTTAAATTCTCTTTTTCTTAACAATTGAATTTCTAAGGAAGGTTAGAAGATCCAAATTTGTGAAGAAAGGAGCATATCTTACCTTTGTGGGTGGATGGTCTAGTGTCTTGGCCTTGGAAGTCGTCATTAAAAGAAATTCTATAAGGAATTCTCTGGGTTTTCCCCTTTTAAGGGGTTTTGCCCTAGCTTGGAGTCTATTTATGGTGTCTTTATTGTTTGCATTGTCATATTGTTTGGCATTTATTTTGATGATGAAAAGACACAATAACATTAATGATGAAGTAATTATGTATCACAAGTGATCTCAATATTCAGAGAAATCAATTAATAATCTAACCCTAATGAATGCCTTGGATTCCTCAACAATTAGTATATTTGGCTAGCTCATTGTTGGATATACTTTGTGTTATAGTGGCAACCACAAGATTGTACTCCAATATAGTACCGATTGACCATGGCAAAAAATTACTCCTTTACATCACCAATTCAATGTGGCAAAAAATTACTCCAATACGTCACCAATTCACCATGGCAAAAAATTACTCCAATATATCACCAATTCACCATGGTTATGACTCTCTCCGTACTCAGTGTAGTCCCACGTCCCATGTTACAATTGATTCAAAAGTCGAAGTAGTAGTCAACACAACTTGTGGACTTGGAATAATGGCCCAATCCAACAAAAATGGTTCCATAAATGAAGACGACTCCATAATAAACATTGTCTTTATAATAATCAATAATAAGGATGGCGACAACCATGTCAACTTGTCCCGTATATGCAAGAGCTCAAGTCATAGTCAAGAAAGTGAGGAATTGTCCTGAGGATGAAAGATGGAGACTCGGTGACAGAGCATCTAAATGCATTTAACACTGTGGTAAGTCAGTTAGCATCTATTGATATTAAAATTTCAGTTGAAGATAAGTGCATCAGTTTGTTGTGTTCTCTACCAGATTCGTGGGATAGTCTGGTTATTGTAATCGGTAGCAATGTAATTGCCTTGCAGTTTGATGAAATAGTCTCATCCTTGCTAACGGAGGAGATGAGACGGAAAAATATGGAGAGCCAGAATGGTGATGCCTTGTTTGTACGAGGATGGTCCCAGAACATAAACAAAATTAAGTCATCAAGTGGGAGATCTAAATCTCCAGGAAAACCTGTAAAGGTGGTGTGCTAGAAATGTGGAAAGGAAGGACACTGCGAAAGGGATTGTAAATCTAAAGCTCCTGATAAAGGAAAGGGATCTGATGATGCTCGTTTTGCAGAGGTGAAAAGCACCTCAGATGAAGGTGGGGATGTGTACTTGGCTTCTTCAAGTACACATGTAGATCATAAGGCATGGTTGATTGACTTAGGTGCATCCCTTCACTTCACTCCCCATAGAGAGTGGTTCTGCGAGTATGAGAAATACGATAGTGGTGATGTCTTCTTAGGGAATGATAGGAAGGCTAGAATCGTCGGTCGTGGAAAAGTAAAGTTGAAGTTACAAGGTGGAAGGGTTAGAACACTTCCGGGTGTTCTGCATATTCCTGCATTGGCCAGAAATCTGATTTCTATAAGCAAGTTGGATGATGCAAGTGTAAAAATAATGTTTGAGAAGGATACCTGCAAGATGGTTCGGGAAGCACTGGTATTGATGCGGGGAGTTCGGATTGGAACTCTGTACAAGCTGCAAGGTAGCATGGTTGTTGATGGATGCAACAGTTATGTGGTTCATGAAAGTGGCGCAGAAAATCTAGTGGTCTCTGGAGAGAAGACAATGCTGTGGCATCAAAGGCTTGGACATATTGGAGAGAAGGGCCTTCGAATACTTCATAGTAAAGGTATGGTAGAAGATATGAATAATAGCTCTCTGGATTTTGATTTCTGTGTAAATTGTGTATATGGGAAGCAGAATCGGGTGAGTTTCCTCTCTGGTGGTAAGAGGGCGAAACATATATTAGAGCTTGTGCATAGTGATGTGTTTGGACCTGTGAAGGTTCATCACTAGGTAAGTCTGTGTGCTACGTATCATTTATAGATGACTTCTCAAGGAATACATGGATATATTTCCTTAAGAAGAAGTCTGAAGTTTTTGACAGGTTTAAAGAATTCAAGGCTTTGGTGGGAAACCAGGCAGAGAAGAAGATAAAGGTGTTGAGGACAGAGAACGGTGGAGAGTTTTGCAGTAAGGAATTTGAAGAATTCTATAAGAAGCGTGGTATAACACGACAGAAGACTACTCCATATACACCTCAACAAAATGGAGTTGCAAAAAGAATAAACAAAACGTTGATGGAAAGGGCAAGAAGCATGCTCAGTGGTGCCCAGTTAGGACAAGAATTCTGGGCAGAGGCAGTGGAGACAACATGTTACCTGGTCAACAGATCACCTTCATCAGCGTTGGAGAATAAAAGTCCATAAGATGTATGGACTGGTAAAAAACCCTCTCTTTCACATCTGAGGGTATTTGGATGTGATGCATATGTACATGTTCCAAAGGAGAAACGAACCAAGTTGGATAGTAAATCTGAAAAGTGCATCTTTATTGGGTATAAGGATGGTTTAAAGGGTTATAAGCTTTGGAACTCAGTAACAAGGAAGGTTGTGTACAATCGAGATGTGGTGTTCAGAGAGGTGAAAGATGTTATTAAACATGAAGTTCAACCAAAGGAACCCGAGAAGAGTTTGAGCTAAAGGAGAAAGAATCAGACTCTACAGCAGAGGTGGAATCAGAAGATGAAGAGCCACAAACTCCGAGTGTGAGAAGATCAGTTCGAGAAAGAAGGCAGCCAAAAATGTATAGTGCATCTGCTTTCCGTTCAAATTTTGCTTTATCTATTACTGATGATGATCCCAGAACTGTGAAAGAAGTAGTAGATTCAAAGAATGGAAAACTCTGGAAAGAGGCCATGGTTGATGAAATGGCATCTTTGCACAAAAATGAGGCTTGGGATCTAGTGGAGTTGTCGGCTGGAAGGAAACACATTTGCAACAAATGGGTGTTTAAGAAGAAGACAAATGCAGAAGGAAAGGTGGAGAAATATAAAGCTCGGTTGGTAGAAAAAGGTTATTCCCAAGTGTCGGGAATTGATTTTGGTGATATTTTTTCTCCTGCTACCAAGATAACCTCTATTAGATTACTTTTATCTGTCGTTGTTGCTTTTGATTTTGAGGTAGAACAGATGGATGTGAAGACATCATTTTTTCACAGGGATTTGGAAGAGGAAATCTACATGAAGGAACTTGAAGACTTTGCGATAAAGGGTAAGAAAGAATTAGTATGCAAGTTAAAGAAGTCTCTGTATGGGTTAAAACAGTCACCAAGGATGTGGTATCAGAAATTTGATACATTTATACGGGGACTTGACTTCACCAGAAGCAAAACAGATCACTGTGTGTACTTTAAATTAATTGGTGACCGTGTTATTTATTTGGTCTTGTATGTGGATGATATGTTGTTAATTGGAAATGACAAAGAAATTATCCTGGATTTGAAGACTCAATTGTCCTCCAAATTTGACATGAAAGACTTTGGTGCTGCAAACTATATTTTGGGCATGGAAATTAAAAGAGATCGGGCAAAGAGGAAGCTCTGGTTAAACCAGAGGAAGTATGTCGAGACAATACTGCAGAGATTTAATATGCATGATAGTAAACCAGTGAAGGTTCCTATTCCTGTAGGTGTAAAGTTATCTACTGAACAGTGTCCCAAGACACAAGAAGAGGAAGAGGACATGTCCCGTGTTCCATATGCAAGTGCAATGAGTAGCCTGATGTATGCAATGCTCTGTACTAGACCAGACATTGCACATGCAGTGGGAGTATTGAGCAGGTTTATGTCAAAACTAGGAAAGGAGCATTGGACAGCAATGAAGTGGGTTTTCAGGTATTTGCATGGCACTAGTGATTATGGTTTGTGCTACCAAGGAAGACCAGGATTGGACAGAGTGTTGGATATTCGTGGCTTTGTTGATGCAGACTGGGTTGAAGATCGGGATCAGAGAAGATCTACAAGTGGGTATGTGTTTAACTTATTTGGAGGTGCAGTCAGTTGGATGAGTAAGAAACAATCCGTAGTGGCAGAATACATGGCAGCCACTCATGCAAGCAAGGAAGCAATTTGGTTGCAGAGATTGTGTTCAAGTATGGGGTTAGTACATGGAGCTATAAGGAGAGACTGTGACAGCCAAAGTGCAATTTTCTTGGCAAAAAACCCTACATATCATTCAAAGACAAAGCACATTGATGTTCAGTATCACTTTGTGAGGGATATGATAGAAGACAAAAAGGTGTTGTTGGTAAAGGTGGACACTTTGAAGAATATTGCAGATGCATTGACAAAATCTGTGAGCTCTGAGAAGTTTTCTTGGTATAGAGAAACAATGGGCGTTGTAGGGTTGGATAAATGACTAAGCTCTCTTGTGGCTCCCTATGGAAAGAAAACAACAAGTGGGAGAATTTTGGGTTGTGTTATATTCTTTCCACGACTAACCCACATAGTTAACTGGGGGGTTAGAAGGGGGGCGGAGCCCCCCTTCGTTGTGCTGATTACGTAGTGGGGGAAGCCATAGGGGGTTTAAGGGGTGCAGGTAACCCCATTCTATGGGGTTCAGGGCAACGCCCCGAAATTTTTTGGTTTTGGACCCTATATTAGGTTGGGCAGACTTACCTATGGTTTTGTGCATGTTTTTCGCACATGGTTTTGGACGCGATGGTTTTCGGTCCATGGTATTGATGCTTCGGGATGTATAAATACGTATTGTAACATTGAAAGAAACATAATGAAAAATCAAGCTGGTAGTCCCAGTTTTGAGATCCAGGGGAAAATATCTGTGTATATGTGTTTCATGTGTTATGCTCTTGCATTGTTCATTTTATGTGTTTTAGAATTCGTATGCAGGTAATTTCTGTACGGGGTTAAAACCGACATAATATAATAATAAGTACTATTAATAATAGTAAATAATATGATTAAGTATTTTTCCCTGTAGGAAAAAAAACCGTATTTTGATTCATAGATATGAGTGAAAATTTCGTTTCTTAGATACATAATTGATGTGTATTCACATATCCAAAGGGACCAAAAGAAGAAGCACTTGTGTGAGCTCAATATATGGAAAATGCTCATATCATTGAGAGTCTAAATACATGTTAATAGCTTAGAAATATTTGTTGATAAAATACTTTATAAACAAAAAAATTTGTGGCATCCTCGTGGCTTAAAAAAACTTGTTGATTAAAGCACCAATCATAGAGTATAGAATAACAAAAAGGACCAAGAGTAGAAAATTCAGTGAGTTATGATGTTGCTGATTTCTAGAAAATGTCTGTGTAGGACTAGTGACGAAAATATAAAAGTTGACCATCCCTTTGTTCTACAATACTCCATAAACCTTGTGCCAAATTGAGCCCTTCTTTTGACAACCTGTTCATCTTTTTGTTTCTGTCCCTATAGATATGGTGACATGAGAAATGAGAAAAATAATGAACAATAATCATGATTTCCTCCATTATTATCTTAAGGATAATATTTTTGTAGACTTGAGATTTGTTTAAGCAATTTATAGTGAGCATTGAGTCCCCAAATATCTAGATCTAAGTGCAACCCTTCTCCAAAGCAAACAACAGTAAGAATTTGCAGGCAAGGAATTCTGCTTGGTTGTTGGTCCCACAACCCAAGCCAAATTTAACCTGATAGCAATGTGCTTATGATAGGAAGATGATGAATCCTCCTATGCTCTGTTGTCCCATGTTTGATGAGGCGCCATCGGAAAAGGCCCATGGACGAGATTTGTCTGCTAGTTCCGACTCGGGAATATAGGGGGGAGAAAAATCTTTTTCATGGGGGAAGTGACTTAAAATGACTAGCATTTCCATCACAGACTGATCGTGGATTGATAATTTCTCATGGATGATGGCCTTGTTTCGGGCAAACCAGACCCCCCAACAAATAATTAATAGGATGATAGTTGGGGTTGGAGTACCAATCCCTCCATGCTTCTTTTAGATCCATAGATTTCCACAAAACAAGGTGACCAAGGGCAGTGTGACAAGTTGTCCACACCTGTTGAAAAGAGGGGCATGTTAGTATGAAAATTCTTAGTATGTATACCAAAAATGCTTCATTTAAGTCACTGGTGACAAGTGACCCTAACAACAAGATACAACAATTTACGATTCAGATCTGCAATGACAAAATAAGATTGTGGCAAAAAGATCATATGCAACCCAAAACATAGAACAACAAGAAATAACCAATGTAATAACCCAATGGAAGCTTTGAAGGAATTTTTATTAGAAAACACCCGGTGAAGGGGATTTACAACATGGGTTTGCAAAATCCCCCTCTGTGGGATGGGTCCTTTTATGTCCTTGTGCTTCAATGATCTATTTCTCTCTCTCAATATGTACAAAAACCCAAAAGTAAGATGGAACTCAAGTGGGAGCTCAAATGTGGGAGGACGATAGTGGTGACGATGATAATGATCATGGTGAAGAATCAATGGAAAACCTTCTTATTTATAACAAAATGTTGAGCTAAATTAGGAATTAGAAAATAATAAATTATTATTGACCAAATAAAATTTAATTGTTAGGAATATTTATTATATTTTTTGGAGAGGGAAAATATATTAAAAAATGCTCAAATATCTTTATTTAGAAAATGGTTGAACTAATTAACAAATAAAATGATTTATTAATAACTTTGTGAGGATTAAGAAGGGGGGATTCGAAATAATTATTAAATAGTGATTTAATAATTCTTCCAAAAACAATAGTAAGGAATAATAAATAAATAATGATTTATTTGATTATTCCAATGTGATTTAGTCAAATGTGATAAGGAATACTTATCACATAATGATTTAATAATTATTTCTAGAGAAAATTAAAGAGATAATGATTTATTCAATTATTCCCATGGGTTTTTTATTTTATTTTAATCAGAAATGATTTAATAAAAATGGTTTACTAAACTATTCCCTATGTTGAAAGTGATTTTACTATGGTAAAATTAATCCAACATGGTGTATTTCCATCCACCTAGCTAGAAATGGTTAGGTGATCATTTTTAAAGTGATAATAGGTTAGGAAATGAACGAGTGCGAAATTATTTCATCATTGTTTTTGCATAGCAGGAACTAGCCTAGACAAATCATATTTTTTTTTTGCAGAATATCCTAGGTTAGCGCCTTAAGGCACCACATAAACAATTTTTCTTTAGCTGGGCGTTTTGCACGCTAAATGACCTTCCACCACCAAATCTCGTCATATTTTGCCTTGTCTACCAAAAGAGGAAGGTAACCCAACATAGGGGTGTATACACCGAAGGGGGAGATGCTCCAAATAATTTCATCCTCTATGCCCGTCATCAGATAAGGCCTGCACATAGACCTGCGATGGGCCGCAAAAGACCTCCTCAAGGCCCAACTCCTCGACAAAAATCCAACCTTGAATCTAGATTAAGGAGGATGCATGGTTGGAAATCTGTGACAGTTTGGTGATGCCTCTCTCTCCTAAAAGGTCAGTGAGAGGAGGAGGAAGAAAGTGGTTTTTGTTTGTTTCCAGGCCAAGGATGTAGCCCAATTCTAACTCTATTTCCCCTTCTAATCCTCCAAGCTAAACCATTTCATACGATACCAAAATAATTCAGCACAACCCTCCAAATGACTGATATGTTTGTTTGGGGCTTGTTTCCCCTCTAGATCCATCCTTCAAGAGAAATGGGGGCAATATATTTATGAAATACTACCTATGTCCATAAGCTATATAATGAAATTATCTATCATCCACATTTTGCTGCCAAGGCTTTAGAAAAAATATGGATATTTTCTAGGCCCTTACCCCCCCATCACTTTTAGAAAGGCTATTCTATTCCACATAACCCACACGAGTGTAATTAAGTCCTGTTTGCTTGCCCAAAGGAAGTGTGAGAATTTTTTTTTAATTTTTTATAGCATGCTTTTAGGGATCCAAGCGAGGGAAGCCCAATATATTGGGATGGCTTCCAAAATAGATTTGATGAGGACAAGATGGACCACTCTAGAGAGCTATAAAAAGCACTAATTGTTTATTCATTTTCCCCTTGGCTATGAGCCAAAGCCAATCACTCTTGTTGTAACAATTGGGTTTAACATGGAAACCAAGGTACTTCAACCCTTCCTCAAGAGGAGTTAGAGCGAAGGAAAGGAGATGTAGAAGATGATGAGATTCGACTTCATTGATATTATGACATGATATTATGGATTTATGAGAATCAATCATCATCTTAGTTGCTTTCCCATAAAGATATAGATACAAAGCAAGAGAGTTGATCTCCCTTGTCATACTATTGTAAAAAATAAGAATGTCTTCCATAAAGAGAAAGTGGGTAACAACTAGAGTACTTGCAATAAGAATTCCATGAAAGTCCCCTCTTATTTTAGCTTTAAATAGGAGGCTACTCAATTCTTCAACTACCAGCAAAATTAAGAGGGGGGAGAGGGGGCAGCCTTGTCTGGGACCCCTTTGGGCATGAAAAAAGGGGGAGGTTGAGTCATTTATGAGGAAAACGAAGGAAATAGTTTGGATGCAACTCATGGCCCAGTTGACGGAGTTGATGCTGAAGCCCACATGGGTGAGAAGAAGCCTTAGATAAATCTAGCTGACTCTGTCAAAGGCTTTGGATAAGTCGATTTTGATAATTGCTCCCTTCAAATTTTGGGTTTTAATGCTATGTAATCATTCCTGGGCCACTTTGATGGCTTCATGAATTTGCCTTCCTTTTAGAAAGGCAAATTGTTCTAGAAAATATATCTAGAGAGGATAGGCTTGAGCTTGGAGGCTATGATTTTAGCAATAATATTGTGTTGCATAGGGAGATGGGACGCAATTCAGAAAAGGAGAGGGGATGATTCGATTTGGGGATGAGGGCGATGAATGTTGAATTGAAGGTAGGGTGAATTCTTTCCTCCCTTATGGATTCTTCAATCATTGCTAGAAGGTCAGGGTCAATAAGGTAATAAAGTTCTATAAAAAATTCTATGATTTGGCCATTAGACCTAGGGATCTTATCGTTTTGGAAACTATGCATAACAAACTTGAACTCCTCCTCTGAAATTTCTTCCATTATAGCCTTACTTTCCACTTCCTCAACCATTATGGGAAAAAGTTGTGCTACTCAGAATACTTCCATTGGAGCTTGATATAGTTGAGTTGTTCTTTCCCATACGAGCTAGTCCTTCGAAGGAGGAGACCGGCCTACTGTCGGCATCTTGGAGGATCCATATGGTGTTGGCCATTTCGCTCCCTTTTACATAGGCTTGGAAAAGTTGTGTTTTCATCCTCACTTTTAAGCCAAATGGCCCTGCTTTTAAAACACCATTCTTCTTTCCTTAGAGAGAATTTCATTTTTCCTTTTTTCCAAGTTGATGGGGACCCATCCGAATTTATGGAAAATGAATCGTTCCTCATATGAGATTGTGATATCCAAGATATGACTTTTGATGGTCTCTAGCTCCCTCACTTCGGTTGATTTCTTGTTTTTTCCACATTCCTTCATTTTTTATTTGATAAGTTTGAGGTTTTGTTGATGATGCTGGACCCGCCAACATGTCAAGGGATCTCCCCGGTAAGAAGTCCCAATTAGACCTCAGACTGTTTAGTGTAGGAGTCCTAGCAGTGGGTCGTACGTAATGCCTTGACCGTGATTTCACACAGAGGAAAGTAAGATAACTTTGTTGGTAGCAAGGGTGTGACATATGTAGTAAGCCAAGGAAGGTGCATGAGAGGTTATAACACAAGGGGGTTGAGATGAGTGCACCCCTTGGAAACCAGTGATAACACAGAGTTAAGAAGGGAACACATGAGAAAAGATGCATCACAACATGGAAGGAAAGTTATCTAGCAATCCAAAGTGATGGTTAAACCAACAACACATTTCAGAAAGATTCATACATACATACATATAAATAGCTATACATGCATGCGTAAGTAAACAAATACATATATTTAGAGTAAACAAATAGCTGAAATACAATACAACATATGCATGAAATGTGATGGCTCCTGTTATATTAAGCAGTGTAAGTTCCAGTAATACAATACATCCATGTCCAACCACTAGTTCCGATAGCGGAACGTTACAACCAAAACCGCCTGCTCCTCCAAAGAGATGTACTAGCACTGCGTAGTGGAGAAGCCAAGGCTCGTTACAATACTGCCTAAGCTCTCTATAAGATAGTCCTATCAGAAGCTTGGCTGACCAAAATCCTATACAATGAGTTATGAGGGACTATTTATAGCAAAGGGTGGGGTGACCCTTGACATTCCCATTTGTGTCAGTTCATCTACCCTCATGACTCTTCATCTACTCTGCGACTGTTATGTCCAACTATCGACACTTGAACTTACACTTGACAAGATGTTACATTACAATGCACATGTATCGATGTGAGACAAAATGGCTTGAGCAAGCCTTGCTAGACATCACTATGACTCGGACAACCGTTGGAAGGCCAACTCTTCGACATCTTCATTGTGATTGACAGTAGTGAATTGATGCCAAGATCGGTAGTCCTCGATGGTGTCCTTGTGCTCCAAGGTGACACCTTTCTGGAACCTGGCTCTTGCCTCCATAGAATCTGGGTACACTGCTCGAGCTCCTTTGTCCAACTAGTATGAAAGCATGCACATCATTGTCTTGAATGCGACCGGAGAAGCAACATACTTGTGCATGATGTCTGTACTGATGGGAAGTATGGGCTGGTGGAAATGCGCATCAACTCGTCAAAGTACAAGTCAAGCTTCAGTCAGACCTATGCCTTTGTCTTCGTGTGGTGAGAGTCCCAATAGATGGGTTTGCATGTTTGCGCACCACAACATCCATACTCTTGAATACACGTGCATGGGAAGCCTGTAGACTGGTTCTGAGCTGTGAGAGCTCTCTATAGTTCCAGATCTAACTCCGGTTGTGTGCCTTCATCTCGACCACTCTATGCTTCATCATGTTAGGCAGGTAAAGCGGGGCTCCCTTGTCTCTCATCGTCCATGTTTTCATGTAATCAACAACAACATGCACATTCGACAAGATATGTGCTCTTCTAGCACATCACTGTTGCCATCCGTTGAGATGGAAGACTGCCTTATGCACGATACCAAACTTGGAATACAACGCCTGCATAACTGTGTCAAGGGACAATAATTCATCTAGTATTGCCTTCTTCAGTTCTTCTTGGGCAGACGCTATCACTAACTCTACTCCATTCTTGGATGTCTATATCTCCTTGGCTATTCGCTCATTCTCAACTATTAGAAAGCGAACACTTGAGATAGTGGCTTCAACATATGCTCTGGTAGCATCAGCCAAGGCTGCTGGATGTTTGTGCATGTCAGACACGATCACTCATTCCTCATACTGCGCAGGAGATGTATGATCTTCTGGAGTTGACACTCTGCGAGATTGCACAACTCTATGTTGAGACTCATCGAATGAGATGTTGTGCATCTCTCCTTCCGGTTGATCTCCAAGGATCTCAGTGTCTCCTTGGTCGCTTGGGACTTGCTCATCTTCTGGATGCGGTGAAGCTGGTGGTGAGGCATGAGGTCGATGTCCTGCTCTAACACCTACTGCTCCATGTCCGTATCCATCTGTTCAAGCACTCGCTCTATCTCCTAGGCAAAGTCCTCCTCCTGCGATGGTTTAGCCTACTCGCTTGTTGCTAGATGTTTTGATGAGTCCACTACTTGTACGGGCATTGTTTCATCTGTCTGCACATGTTGTGCCCCCGGCTGTACCTATTTCTGCTGCGCTTCCCTCTCTTGTTTGCGCAGTTCATTTTCCCTTCGGAGTTGCTCCTTCAGCTCATGCAACTCCTTCTCTGTTTCCTCCATTCTCTGTTTCTCCCTCTGCCTTTGCACGATTCGCTTATCGCGCTTTTGCCTCTTCACCTCTATAGCCATAGTTTTTTTCTATACAAGTGGATCTGCTCGGAACTTGTAGCTTTTCTCTTCCTCCATGCGATCAACAATCTTCCTCTTGCCCTTGTCACACACTGGTATGTTCACCTCTACTACTGTTGCTGCTTCTGGTGCTCTCCAGGATGTTGCTTCAGGTTTCTTTAGTAACCACTCCACAACGAAGCTAACCTGTTCATTGGATTTGGAGGAACTATAGAAATATCTCCATGGGTCCTCCTCCGCCCAATGAAATGCTCACTGGATCCAGTTGAACTGTACTCTCATGCAGTGATCTTTCACAAGACAATGTGGGTCATATGGATTGTAACTTCAAAGGTCGAATGGATACTTCTTCATCTGCTCTGATTCAACATCCACATGCTTGAAACTTCGGATCTCATATAACCCAATGCGTAGCGGAAGAGCGGGCCAAGCTGCGTTCTTCTTTTGATGCAGCCTAGCTGTCAATCCTACCAAGATGTGATATGATACTTCCTACATGACGGGCACGTCCAAAGAAACTGATTGGTATGCCTCACCGTTCGGCACCTTCATAAGAATGTACAGTGTGGAGAAGCCTCCGCATGTTCTACCGAAGTTTTCTTTGGACGTGCTCGTCATGCAGGAAGTATCATATCACATCTTGGTAGGATTGACAGCGAGGCTGCATACCAACAAAAATCTTCCTCCATGCGATCAACAATCTTTCTCTTGCCCTTGTCACACACTGGTATGTTAACCTCTACTACTGTTGCTGCTTCTAGTGCTCTCCAGGATGCTGCTTCAGGTTTCTTTAGTAACCACTCCACAACGAAGCTAACCTGTTCATTGGATCTGGAGGAACTGTAGAAATATCTCCATGGGTCCTCCTCCGCCCAATGAAATGCTCGGTGGATCTAGTTGAACTGTACTCTCATGCAGTGATCTTTCACAAGACAATGTGGGTCATATGGATTGTAACTTCAGAGGTCGAATGGATACTTCTTCATCTGCTCTGCTTCAACATCCACATGCTTGAAACTTCGGATCTCATATAACCCAATGCGTAGTGGAAGAGTGGGCCAAGGTGCGTTCTTCTTTTGATGCAGCCTAGCTGTCAATCCTACCAAGATGTGATATGATACTTCCTGCATGACGAGCACGTCCAAAGAAAACTTCGGTAGAACATGCGGAGGCTTCTCCACACTGTACATTCGTATGAAGGTGCCGAATGGTGAGGCATACCAATAAGTTATGTCTATCAGTGCCTCCATTGCTGCCATCGACATGCAGGGTGGATCCTGTTAGAATATCATCTTGTAAACTAGGGTGACAAAATGATCGGACAACGGTGTGATAACTCCTTCGAAGCTGCATTTGGACAACATCTTACAATAATTATTCACAGCAGTCCTTGATGGTGACCATGCCCACTTCAAGCTTGGGAACTCCTGTCACGCACATACTGCATCCAAGATGTAGGAGACATAATCCTCTGCCCTGAAGGTTGCAATATTTGTCCCGCTGACACTGCTCAAGGTCATCGTCTCGGGATTAGTGTGCGAGATGATCCAGTGTATCATGTTCGTGCATGGGAACACAGGGTATCTGCATGAAATCTGGTACAAGCTAGACTTGTGGATGTTCACGTATACCTGGAGGTCTTTGAGGTCTTCCCCAAATGTGTCTGTAAATGCATCATTGACCTCTTGGCATTTCAGCTTGATGTCCTTGTCTAGAATTAGCTTGGTATCTTCATAGATCGATAGACGTGCGGACACTCGCTCAACAATTGCTCCAGTTGCACTTCCATTGGTGTCCTTTGATCCTTCTCTCTTGGAGGCCATTGAACCTGAACTCTTAAGAGGCAGACGGACACCTGAGAGATCTGGAAACAAAGTGACATGCATGGTAAGAAATCTGTCAGCGAAAACCAAAGAAATTAGAGGAATGACATAACACATACCCGGGGAAAGATTAGCGGGGATTGCGCAATTTCTTCTAGGAGGTTGAGTGACTAGCTGTCAGAACTGCGTAAAAGGAAATTTGGGTTGTTTGGGAGGCATGACTGGCTACTGGGATTATGCAATGCACAATCCAAGCTGACTGTTGTTTACTGGAATTACGCAGTGCGCAATTTCAACTGGCAATGGCTGCAGGCTCAATGACTGCATTGCGCAATTTTCTGGGCCAACAGTCACTGTCCCTCAGAATTGTGCAAAGCAAGTCTTGGGAATATCTACTGGGCATAAATGCACATTCCCCAAGGGGAAGACAGAGCCTTCCATCTCAGGATTGCGCAATGTTGTCTTGGTGAGGCAGAATCTGGGCCAACGTTGCCTAGACCCGCCAATGGGAAACTGAAAGAAAATGTGAAAGTGAATGCATGGGGATATTGAGTGTAGGCAGAAGAAAATGATCGTGCATGCAAACAGTGAATGAAAGATTTAGAAAATGGAACAACATGCATGTTGGTGAAGCAAGTCGCCGAATCGGCGACCATTCGTGCAAAATGGTTTCATGCATGCAACAACAATGAGATAGCAACAAAAAATGAAATGGTGCTAGTACAAGTTAGTATGCATGTAAATGACAACAAGCATTCAAATAAATCAAGCAAACAACACTCATACAAGCGAAAACACAAAAAGTGACATAAATGTTGTAAAAGACTCGCCAACATGTTAGGGGATCTCCCCGGTAAGAAGTCCCAATTAGACCTCATACCATTTGGTGTAGGAGTCCCAGTAGTGGGTCGTACGGTAATGCCTTGACCGCGATTTCGCACAGAGGCAAGTAAGATAACTCTGTTGGTAGCAAGGGTGTGACATATGCAGTGAGCCAAGGAAGGTGCATGAGAGGTTCTAACACACGGGGGTTGAGATGAGTGTGCCCCTTGGAAACCTGTGATAGCACGGAGTTAAGAAGGGAACACACGAGCAAAGATGCATCACAACATGGAAGGCAAGTTAGCTAGCAATCCAAAGTGATGGTTAAACCAACATCACATTTCAGAAAGATTCATACATACATACACAAAAATAGCTATACATGCATGCGTAAGTAAACAAATACATATATCATTTAGAGTAAACAAATAGCTGAAATACAATACAACATATGCATGAAATGTGCTGGCTCTTGTTATATTAAGCTGTATGATTGGGTGTCAGAACTACACAAAAGATAGTTTGGGATGTCTTGGAGGCATGACTGGTTGCTGGGTTTGTGCAATGCACAATCCAGGTTGACTTCTCACTGTTGGAATTGCGCAATGCGCAATTTCATTTGGCAATGGCTGCAGGCTTAGTGACTGCATTGCGTAATTTTCTGGGCCAGCAGTCACTGTCCCTCAGAATTGCGCAAAGCAGGCCTGGGGAATAGTTGCTGGGCAGAAATGTGCATTTCCTGAGGGGAAGACAAAGCCTTCCATCTCAGGATTGCACAATGCTATCTTGGTGAGGCAGAGTCTAGGCCAAGGCTACCTAGACTCGCTGACGGGAAACTGAAAGCAAATGTGAAAGTGAATGCATGGTGATATTGAGTGTAGGTAGAAGAAAATGATCGTGCATGCAAACAATGAGTGAAAAATTCAGAAAGCAGAACATCATGCATGTGGGTGAAGCGATTCGTCAAATCAACAGCCGTTCGTGCTTAATAGTTTCATGCATGCGACAACAATGAGATAGCAATGAAAACTGAAATAGTGCTAGTACAAGCTAGTATGCATGTAAATGACAACAAGCGTTCAAAGAAATCAAGAAAACAACACTCATACAAGAGAAAACACAAAAAGTGGCAGAAATGTTGTAAAATACAAGTTGAGACCATTTACCCGTGAATAGATGAGCTGGATGTGTCGAAGAGTCTTGGATGTACTGTGGGATGTCAGAGCTCCAAGATCAATGTGAAGAAAAGAGCTCTGAAGCATCGAATAAATAAGTTTGAAGCTCATGACATGCATGCCACAAATGTAGGAAAAAGCGACACTTGGAGGAAAGATTCTAAAACGATCTTTGCATGTAACCTCCAAATGCTAAAAATAGCTCCCTAAATCATGGGTTTCCTGTGCATGTTTCCTTTTGCTATTCCAGGAAAAAGAAATTCATGCATGCAAGTCAATTTTCCTTGGTCCCGGGAGGAACTGGTCAAACCAACTGCACATGCAAGAGCTTGCTCAACTGTTAGGAGAAAATGCACATTTCTGGAAGGGAATTGGGCTGACCGGTCAGGATATTTGCATGATTTCTAGGCATAGCAGCTGAGTGCTGCCCAGGATTGCGCAATTCTTGGGCTGAGCATCCATACTGGGAGGAATTACACAATTTTATGGATGAAGCGTGACTGGCAGAATTGTGCAATTCTAGAGCCTAGCAGGCTACCAGACTGAATTGCGTAATTTCTGGAGGGAAGGTTGGTTTCCCTCTAGAATTGCATAATTTCTTGAGGAAGCTTCTCAGCCTGCAGCTGGACCAAGTCCGGAGAAACAACCTATGAGGGGAATGCATCAAGCTTTGATAGACAGGCTGTCTTTCTGCAAGAAAATCACTGAAGCTTGTGTACTTAACGAATCAAGACATGCTACTGTGAAAGGTTGGTAGGGAGGCTCCAAAATGAATCTAAGGCAAAATTTTGGAGGGTGTTTGTAGCCGATACAACACTTGGCGACACACTGGTAGAAATCCAGCGCTCTAAATGGATCTTGTTCATGAAAAAGAAGTTTAACACCTCTGGAAGTATTGTTCAGTTCTTAGTTTGTCTTGGTTTTACACTATCCTAATTGTAAGATGTAGCATCCGCCACACTCTTGGTCGATTGACACACATTCCAAGCCGAGGAAAAATAGTTGTTTCGATTGGGGTTGAGGGGTATATTGGTGCACACGCAATATAATCATCAAAGTCTGAGTTTCATCTATGGTGTTGCTCCGCTGCCAACAAGCCTGGAGAGTACCTCGATAGAGTCACGCAGGAACACAAGCATCGCTTCGCTTCTAGCGAGCCTGGTCAGTACCCCGACGAAGTTACTTGCATCACCTCTCTGCGCATGAAGCCTTTATCTTCTTTTGCCTTATTCATTTTTCATTTTTCATATTTTTCATAACTGTGCGTAGCACTTATTCATTTCAGAGGAAAAAGAGGGATCCTAACTTATTGAGAGCAGAAGAGGTTGTTGCTTTAGAGAAGTAGTTTATTATATACCTCTGACGCGCTTGTTAAGGTTTTCCCCCTCACCTTACTCTAATTGACTGAGTTGACAAGCATTAACCTAAAAACAACCGACTAGAGTAGGTGACACTAGTTAGCATGCAGGCGTTGTGTTTTCACCAAGGTTCACTTCGAACGGTACGTATTTTCCTTAGACTTATCATGGAATAAAGGTAACAAGTTCATCAGAGGTAGGATGACATATAACCAAGTAGTGATAGTAGTACAAGACCTCTTGTACTTTACCCATCTTGTCTCAAGAGTCATACATGGTTTCATGTGAAACTAATCTACGAACAAAAAAACAAAAAAACAACAAAGCAAAGCGGAAGCAGAAGCAAAAGTGAAAGCAAAGTGAGTAAGCAAACAAGCAAACAAAACAAGTAAGCAAATAAGCATGCAAGCAAACCAATTGTAAGCAAACACTACTCCTACTCCTAAGCTAACGGTGCATGGGCCTGATCACATGAAGTGATATTTCCAATGCAACCACTAGCACATTGGTTGACCCATGTTGGTGAAGGCTTGGTCCACGAGCAACCCGGTTGTGTGAACCATCAAGCAAGAATGATATAACAATGAAGAAAAACACACTACATGTTTAAAAGTTTCCATGGGATGTAAGTGAGTGCACGTGCATGACAAGCAGTTAAGGATGCGTAAGCAGGCTCGACTGTTAAGGCCGCCATCACCTTTATGTTGTGCGAAACTGCATGCAACTATGAAGCATACACACATTATTAACTGTGACATGCAAGAAAACAAAAGAAACAAAGACAACTTGCGTTGTGCACGCGTGCTTGCAATGTAAGATTCCTCCAATGCATGAGCGATGGGATCGTTCAGTTCGAGTGGAGGAAGCATGATCTGTGTGTAAGATTGATCTTCAATGCATATAGATGAGTGATGAGGAGCCTTGGGTGATTGAACAATTTCTTGATCGGAAGTGAAACTAACCCTAAGAGAGCGAGGGCCTGACATAACCATAAGCTCGAGTTGAAGTGCCTCGACAGTCTTGGGTGTTTCGACTTCATCGTTAGATAGATCATCATAAACCAGTGGCTTCGAAAAAAAGACTGCAATAGAATCATGATCATGTTCGAATGTGGGAGTAATGGATCACGACAGTCACAATAAGAAAAATCAATGTTTTCATCGGCATCCTCATGATCTAATGAATCAAACAGAGGGGTAGATGAGAAGCGAACAAATTCATCCTCTGTGTTTCTGGAAAAGGTAGATGAAAGATCAAGTGGATTTTCAATGAATAACTTATCCTCTCCGTTGTCGAATGATGGATTGACATCCAGTGTGTCCTGCGAGTGATCAACAATTTGTGCATCCATGGATGAAGATACACATGCGAAATCATGGACGACAAGTTCACCAAAGATGTCAGGGAAGAACAGAGGAAGCTCGGATGGAAGGGAGTCATCCTTCGCCGAGTGTTGATGCTCAAGATCCTAGTCATACTCTTCATGAATGATAGCACATGTTGGTTGTGCAACACCAACTCCGTCGATGGCTTGATCCTCATTCACGACAAGTGTAGAGTCGAGAATGGAAGAACACAAGATAGTATCATCCGGAGTATTAGCTGAGTACGAAGACGGAGGTTGTGGAACAAAATGCATATGGCAAATTGATGGACACACAACCAAATCTGTGCGAAAATTAAGCGAAGTGATGTTGGGAGAATGTGACAGCTGAACAGATGTGCGAGCATCACTTTGTAGTGGTGGAGCTATTTGATGAGGGGACAATGGATAATCACTTGCCACAGTGACTGTATCCGTCTGTGATTGAGTAGCTCCATCATTGAAGAATACTGAGTGAGGCTTGATTTAAAACTTCTTCTTCTGACAAGCAGATTTCTTAACGCAATACTCGAATCAGTCCCAAAGATAGAAAATTTCATCTAGCTCTTCGAAGCTTGAAAGTGAAAATCACGGAAGCATTGCCAAAAATCCATAGGTGATTCATGCGGAGCCTTCCATTGTTGCAGCAATTTTTGGTCAAGATGGTCTGGATCAAAATGATAGAAAGTGTCTTCAATGAGATCACAGAAGTGCTCAAGTGAGTGCACGCTGTTAGTCAGTAGGCTGCACAACCATCGATGCGGAGATTTTCGAAGTGTATATGCAAGAAGAAAACTGGCATGTTCGTCAGAACATCCATCTTCTTCATGGAGCATGGAAAGAAAGTCATGTAAGAACTTAGGCCAAGCCACTTCGCCTTCACCATCATACGTGTAAGTGGACAAGTGAACGAAAAACTCCTTTGTGATGTTGAGAGGTTCCGCATGCGAAAGACATCGTGGAGGGATGAGAGAAACATATTCCATGCTAGATATGCAAAGGTTCAAAACAATATGAGAGGACACAGCTTGTCATCTGGCCCTCCTTCTAGCACTAGAAATGTTGATGTTGCTGGACCAGCCAACATGTCAAGGGATCTCCCCAATAAGAAGTCCCAATCAGACCTCAGACCGTTTGGTGTAGGAGTCCCAACAGTGGGTCGTACGGTAATGCCTTGACTGTGATTTCGCACAGAGGCAAGTAAGATAACTCTGTTGGTAGAAAGGGTGTGACATATGCAATGAGCCAAGGAAGGTGCATGAGAGGTTCTAAAACACACAGGGGTTGAGATGAGTGCGCTCTTTAGAAACCAGTGGTAGCACGAAGATAAGAAGGGAACACATGAGAAAATATGCATCACAACATGGAAGGCTAGTTAGCTAGTAATCCAAAGTGATGGTTAAACCAACAACACATTTCAGAAAGATTCATACATACATACACAGAAATAGCTATACATGCATGCGTAAGTAAACAAATACATATATCATTTAGAGTAAACAGATAGCTAAAATACATACAAAATATGCATGAAATGTGTTGGCTCTTGTTATATTAAGCAGTATAAGTTCCAGTCATACAATACATCCATGTCCAACCACTAGTTCCGATAGCGGAACGTTACAACCACAATCGCCTGCCCCTCCAAAGAGATGTACTAGCTCTGCGTAGTGGAGAAGCCAAGGCTCGTTACAATACTATCTAAGCTCTCTCTAAGACAGTCTTATTGAAATATTGGCTGACCAAAAACCTATACAATGAGTTATGAGGGACTATTTATAGCAAAGGGTGGGGTGACCCTTGAAATCCCCCTTTGTGACTGTTCATCTACCCTCATGACTCTTCATCTACTCTATGACTGTTACGTCTAACTATCGACACTTGAACTTACACTTAACAAGATGTTACATTACAATGCACATGTACCCATGTGAAATAAAACAACTTTAGCAAGCGTTGCTAGACATCACTATGACTCGAACAACTATTGGATGACCAACTCTTCGACATATTCATTGTGATTGATAGTAGCGAACTAATGCCAAGATTGGTAGTCTGCGATGGTGTCCTTGTGCTCCAAGGTGACATATTTATGGAACTTGACTCTTGCCTCCATAACATCCGGGTACACTGCTCAGGCTCCTTTGTCCAACTCGTCTGAAAGCATGCGCATCATTGTCTTCAATGTGGCTGGACCTGCAACATACTTGTGCATGATGTCTTTACTGATGGGCAAGTCTAGTCAGGTGCCAATGTGCATCAACTCGTCAAATTACGAGTCAAGCTCTAGTCGGACCTATGCCTTTGTCTTCACCTGGGCGAGAGTCCCATTAGATGGGATCGCATGTGCATGCACCACAACATCCATACTCTTGAATACACATGCATGGGAAGCCCGTAGACTGGTGTTGAGCTGCAGGAGCTTTTCATAGTTCTGGATCTGACTCCGGATGCATGCCTTCAGTTCAACTGCTCTAGGCTTCATCATCTTAGGCAAGTGAAGTGGGGCTCCCTTGTATCTCATCGTCCATGTTTGCATGTAATCAACAACATCATGCTTCGACAAGAAACATGCTCTTCTATCACATCGTTGTTGCCATCTATTGAGATGGACAACTTCCTTATGCAGGGTACCAAACTTGGAATACAATGCCTGCATAACTGTGTCAAGGGACATTACTTCATATAGTATTTCCTTCTTCAGTTCTACTCGACAGACGCTGTCACTAACTCTCCTCCTTGCTTGGCTGTTTGTAGCTCCTTAGACATTCACTCATTCTCAGCTATCAGAAAGCGAACACTTTAGCTAGTGGCTTTAGCATATGCTCTGGTAGCATCGGCCAAGGATGCTGGATGTTTTCGCACGTCAGACATGATCACTCGTTCCTCATAATGTGCAGGAGATGTATGATATTCTGGAGTTGACACTTTGCGAGATTGCAGAACTCTATGTTGAGACTCGTCGAATGAGATGTTGTGCATCTCTCCTTCCGGCTGATCTCCAAGGATCTCAGTGTCTCCTTGGTCGATTGGGACTTGCTCATCTTCTGGATGTGGTGAAGCTAGTGGGTCGACCTCTTGCTGGTGAGGCGTGAGGTCAATGTCCAAATCTAACTCTTGTTGCTCCATGTCTGTATCCATCTGTTCAAGCACTCGCTCTATCTCATGGGCGAAGTCCTGCTCTTGCGATGGTTCACCCTACTCGCCCGATGCCAGCTGTTCAGATGAGTCCACTACTTGTATGGGTGCTATTTCATCCATCTGCACATGTTTCCCCCTACTATACCTATTACTACTGCGCTTCCCTCTCCTGTTTGCGTAGCTCCTGTTCCTTTAAGAGTTTCTCCTTCATCTCAGGCAACTCCTTCTTTGTTTCCTCCATTCTTCGTTTCTTCCTCTGCCTTTACGCGATTTTCTTATCGCGTTATTGCCTCTTCGCCTCTATAGCCATAGTTTCTTTCTCTACAAGTGGATATGCTCGGAACTTGCAGCTTTTCTCTTCCTCCATGCGATCGACAATCTTCCTCTTGCACTTTTCGTGGACTGGTATGTTCACCTTTACTGCTGTTGCTGCTTCTGGTGCTCTTTGGGATGTTTCTTCACGTTGCTTCGCTAACCACTCCATAGCGAAGCTGACCTGTTCATTGGGTTTGGAGGAACTGTAGCAATATCTCCATGGGTCCTCCTCCACCCAATGAAATTCCCTGTGGATCCAGTTGAACTGTACTCTCGTGTAGTGATTTTTCACAAGACAATGTGGGTCATACGGATTGTAACTTCGGAGGTTGAATGGATACTTCTTCATCTTTTCCGCTTCGACATCCGCGTGCTTGAAACTTCAGATCTCATATAACCCAATGCGTAGCGGAAGAGCGCGCCAAGGTGCCTTCTTCTTCCAGTGTAACCTAACTGTCAATCTTGCCAAGTTGTGATATGCTACTTCCTATGTGAAGAACACATCCAAGGAATACTTCGGTAGAACATGTGGAGGCTTCTCCGCACTGTACATTCGTATGAAGGTGCTAGACGATGAGGCATACCAATAAGCCATGTCTATTAGTGCCTCCATTGTTGCCATTGACATGCAGAGTGGATCTTGTTCAAATATCATCTTGTAAACTGGGGTGACAAAATGATCGGGCAACTGTGTGATAACTCCTCTGAAGCTGCATCCAGACAACATTTTACAATAAGTATTCACAATAGTCTCCATCGATGACCATGCCCACTTCAAGCCCGGGAACTCATGTCGGGCACATATCACATCCAAGATGTAGGCGAACATGTAGATTTTTGCTTGCATACCTTTGGGCAGTTGTCGAGCCCTCATTACCTGTTCCTTCAGTTGATGAGCCAACATACCGTACCAGTTGCATGGTTTTCCCTCTCTGGCCAGTTGGTCCAACGCAATCACCCAAATCTGTGGGAAGGTTTCCATGCTTTCTTGGCCATACAGTCGACGTGCAAAGATGACCAAGTATTGATACGCCTTCTGCAATATCTTTGTCTTGTAGATCTGGTTGGGTGTCATCCTAAATCTAGTCGGATCCTTTATCCAATTCTTCAGAATGTCTCTGGAGTTGGCATTGTTGCTGGGTAAGCTGAAGGGAGTCTCCATGATAGTCACTGGCTTCAACATCTGATACATATCATCATAATCCTCTGTCCTAAAGGTTACAATCTTCATCTCGCTGACAATGCTCAAGGTCATTGTCTCGAGATCAGTGTGCGAGATGATCTAGTGTATCATGTTCACGCATGGGAACACGGGGTATCTGCATAAAATCTGGTACAAGTCGGACTTGTGGATGTTCATGTATACCTGGCAGTCTTCGAGGTCTTCCACAAATGTGCCTGTAAATGCATCATTGACCTCTTGTCATTTCATCTTGATGTCCTTGTCTAGAATCAGCTTGGTATCTTCATAGATCTGTAGACTTGCAGACATTCGCTCAACCGTTGCGCCAGTTGCACTTCCATTAGTGTCCTTTGATCCTGATTTCTTGGAGGCCATTGATCCTGAACTGTCAAGAGGTAGATGAACACCTGCGAGATCTGGAGACAAAGCTCCATGCATGGAAAGAAATCTGTCAGCAAAAACCAAAGCAAATTGGAGGAATGACATAACACATACTTGGGGAAAGACTGGCAGGGATTGCGCAATTTCTTCTGGGAGGCTGAGTGACTGACTGTCAGAACTGCGCAAAAGGTAGTCTGGCTGTCTAGGAGGCATGACTGGCTGTTGGGATTGCGCAATGCACAATCTAGGCTGATTGCTGATGACTGGAATTGCGTAATGTGCAATTTCAGCTAGTAATGGCTACAGGCTTAGTGACTGCATTGCGCAATTTTCTGGGCCAACAGTGACTGTCCCTTAGAGTTGCGCAAAGCAGGCCTGGGGAACAATTGCTAGGAAGAAATGCGCATTTTCTAAGGGGAAGAAAAAGCCTTCAATTTTAGGATTGCCCTATGCTGTCTTGGTGAGGCAGAGTCTAGGCCAAGGCTGCCTAGACCTGGCGATGGGCAACTGAAAGAAAATGTGAAAGTGAATGCATGGTGATACTGAGTGTAGGAAAAAGAAAATGATCGTGCATGCAAAAAATGAATGAAATATTCAGAAAACGGAACAACATGCATGTGGGTGAAGCGAGTCACCGAATGGGTGACTGTTCGTGCAGAACAGTTTCATGCATGCGACAACAGTGAGATTGCAACGAAAATTGCAACGTTGCTAGTACAAGCTAGTATGCATGTAAACGACAACAAGCGTTCAAAGAAATAAAGAAAACAACACTCATACAAGTGAAAACACAAAAAGGATAGAAATGTTGTAAAAGATAAGTTCCACTTACCCGTGAATAGTTGAGCTGGATGTGTTGAAGAGTCCTCAATGTGCTATGGGATGTTAGAGCTCCAAGATCGATGTGAAGAAAAGAGCTCTGAAGCATCGAATAAATAAGTTTGAAGCTCATGACGCGCATGCCACAAATCTAGGAAAAAAGCGACACTTGGAGGAAAGATTCTAAAATGATCTTTACATGTAACCTCCAACTGCTAAAAATAGCTCCCTAAATCATGGGATGTTTGTGCATGTTGCCTTTTGCTATTTCGAGAAAAAGCAAGTCATGCATGCAAGTCAAGTTTCCTTAGTCCCGGGTGGAACTGGTCAAACCAACTACACATGCAAGAGCCTGCTCAACTGCTGGGAGAAAATGTGCATTTCTGGAAGGGATTTGGGTTGACTGCCCAAGAGATTTGTGCAATTTCTGGGTAGAGCAGCTGAATGCTGCCCAGGATTGCACAATTCTTGGGTTGAGCAACCCTGCTGGAGGAATTGCGCAATTTTCTAGATGAAGCTTGACTAGCAGAATTGCACAATTATGGATTCCAGCAGGCTGCTAGACTAAATTTCATAATTTCTAGAGGGAAGGCTGGTTGCCCTCTAGAATTGCACAATTTCTTGAGGAATCTGCTCAGCCTGCAGCTGGACCAAGTCTGGAGAAACAACCTGTGAGGGGAAGGCATCAAGCTTTGATAGGCACGCTGCCTTTCTGCAAGAAAATCACTGAAGCTTGTGTACTTGACGAAGCAAGACATGCTGCTGTGAAAGGTTGGTAGGGAGGCTCCAAAACAAAGTTAAGGAAAAATTTTGGAGGGTGGTGGTAGTTACTACAATAGGTTCACAACAAAGTTGACAATAATTGAGGCTGCATAATGGGGGTTAAAGAACTATGAATGGGATTTGACGAGAGATAAGAAATCCTATTCTTTGAGCCATGAACAATTCATTTTGAAAGGGATCACTAGTTTCTTGGAGTGGCCCTTTATTTCTAGGAAAATTGGCGAGTGATCTGGAATTTTCCCATAGTCAGTCCATTGCTTTATAAAAGGGAGAGTATCCACCAAGGATCTAGAGATGAGGAAGTCATCTATTCTTTTTGTAATTATGTCATCCCCAATTTTGTGATTCTGCTACGTCAACAAAATTTTAACAAGTTCCACATCCACCAAATTTCTACAGACTAGCTTGATTCTAAAGAAATCAACAAGGGGATCTAACCTTGTCTGCGGGCCCCATGATTTCGAGGGACCCTACAAAAAATTCATGTCATTGATAATAATTATTGAGTCAGATCTAAAGAGGGACCTGTTTAGGAGAGTATGCCATAACTCCTTTCGATTTTGGAGGGTCTATAGATGTTGCTCAATATAAGAGTGATATTTAAGTCAACCAAAAAAACCTCCACTCTTAAATACGAACCCATACTCCAAAGGTTGGTCAATCTAATATATCTTGAATTTCATCCTATAACCAACCCCCCTAAACACCAACTGACATCCAAGGCCGTGAAGCTCGAACCCATTATAAGGGATTCAAGGAATTTAATGATAGAAGTCCCACAACTGAGAGTCTCTTAGAGGAAAATGATGTCAGGTTAATTTACTTCATTTATTCTCTTGAGGGCATGCTTTTTTGAGGGGCAAGCCAGCCCTCGACAGTTGAAGGAGAGAAATTTCATTTTGACAACTTGATAGTGGTTGGGATTGTTCTAAGGTCCCCTTTAATGGGCAACTGTTTTCCTACTACAAGGTTTGCTCGGGTCCTTTCCTTTTCTTTGGATACAGAATAATTTTGACTGCAGCCTCTACTTTCGAAGGAAGGTGGAGAGATAAGTCCTAAACCCTAGTGCACACCCGCCTTCTAGGAAGCCATTTTCCTGGAGTAGAGGTTGTAAAGAACATACTCAACGATCGAGTTATTTGAAAGAAATGGAACGGTTGAGGTCACAATTGATATGGAATCACCCTGGGCATAGGGGCAAGGGAACAATGCCAAAACTGTGCGAGAGGGGGGAGAATGAGGGGGAGTGGAGTAGGGAGATACATTAGAGGACAATGAGGCCACCAAAAAAATAGGGGGTGAAGAGGGAGGGTAGGTGCTACCACCGGGAGGAACGAAGGTTGTGGGAACTAAGCTAGTACAAGGGGGGTCCTATAGAGTAGGGAGAGGAGAACCAAATGATGGAATATTCATAGGGAGGTGTTGTGGCCACAACCACCACCCTATTAAAACCTACTCTGGTAGCAAATTTGAATGGGTCCCCTAGAAGTTTGATCTTTCATTTCTCCGAATAATAACTCTCTGAATGATTTAGTTTTTATCCCAGGGATTTTAACCCTCTGCCGAGTCAAATCTTCAATTCTTAATGGTTAAGACCCCCTTGAATAAGTCTTTGTGGCATGATTCATTTATAACCGAGTTTAGCCCTTCATTCATATCCTTCATCGGGACTTTTTCAGTCCTTGTTAAAATTGGCAACTAGGGACAAACTTCATGTGGGTCATCTTATTCATGGTTGATAATATTTTTATTAGATTCCTCTCATCGAGAGGTGTAGGATTGATATAAAGATCATCCAATTCCGATAATTATTCATGGAGATATGAATTTATTTTGATTATGGAATTATTATCAAGCCGACCTACAACTCATGTAGGCTCAGAAGCCCAACAGTCGCATCTATTCAAACACCAATTTTGTGTATAAATACAAGAGGAATTTTCCTCATTTGGACTCACTCATTTCATCACATCTCTCTCTCTCTGTATTGCGCAGAAAAGAGTCTCTTCTCTACTGTGTAGAAAAGGGTCTCTCCCTCACACATGTGAAGTTGGAAGCTGCTGAAACTGAAGCTGCAACTACATAAGTAAAGATTAACCTGCGTGGAATAGAAGATCTCCTCATCTAAACTATGCTGTAGATTCATCTGAACCTCCTCTAAAATCCACAACTTTTGGTGGTGGAATCAAGTCAATCCGACATACGGTTTGCAAGATATCAACTGCCCTAGTTTGAAGCCAGAAGCTGCTGAAACTGAAGCTGCAGTTGTAGAAGTAAAGATTGACCTACATGGACTAGAATATCTCCTCATATGAACTACGTTGTAGGTTCATCTGAACCTCCTCTGAAAGCCGCAACTTTTGCTGGTGGAATCAATTCAATCCAACGGATGGTTTGCAAGATATCGATTGCCCTAGTTTGAAGCCGGAAGCTGCCGAAACTGAAGCTGCAACTGCAGAAGTAAAGTTTGACCTTCGTGGACTAGAATATCTACTCATCTGAACAGCACTGTAGGTTCATCTGAACCTCCTTTGGAAGGTGCAACTTTTGATGTTGGAATCAAGCCGATCTGACGGTCGGTTTGTGAGAGATCGTCTGCCCTAGTTTGATGATGAAGACGCTAATGCTGATGCTACTGATCTAGAGTTTGCTACTGCTGATATAAATCAGATTTATTGTACTATTTCTCTCTGCTGAATTATTGAAGATAAAAGAAGATTTGATCAAAGGGTTTCCCCACACATTGTGGGGTTTGTCCTTGGCTAGCCACCACATCTTGTGTCTCTTGTCTCAACTTGTTTTCTGTCGATCGTTTAATGTTCTATCTGCACTTTACTTTATGTACATGTGATTGCTAATCTGTGGAATATAATAAGAAAAAGAAGTAAACTATTATAAGCGTAGAACATACCATAACTTAACATGGTATCAGAGCTGAGGTGAAGACAAAGCCCAAGAAAGAGCAAGAGCAATCACCGAAGAGAAGATTGGAAAGGCTATCCTAAAAGAACGATGGGGTCCTCAACACTCTTTCCTGTCGAAGACAAGCTCCATGAGAAAGCTGACTATCACGGATGGAAGATGTCTGCCGATCTAACCCTTGAGGATCAAGGAGTGTTGGATCATGTGAGAGGCAATATTGTTGAGCCTCCAGCAAATGCACCTCCTGCTTCCAGGAACAAATGGAAGAACAGAGAAATTAAAGCAAAGAAGATCATCCAGGACTCTATCGACAAGCGCTTGGTGGCCTACATCTCTGAACTAGACACCTCCAAGGAAATCTACGATAGACTGGTGAGTTTATGTAAAGTTAATGATGCAAATCAAGTTTTGTTTCTTAGAAATAAGCTGAGGGAAATCAAGAAGGGTAAAGATGAGAGTATGCAAGCATACTTCTTAAGAATCACTGAGATCAAGAACGATCTCCTATCTATTGGGGAGGCTATTATTGATAGGGAAATGGCACTCATGACTCTTGGTGGATTACCATCTGAATGGTACGTGTTCATGACTACTCTTCTAAACTATAATGTAATTCTTGGTTTCGAGGAATTAATGGCTAGATGCATTCAGGAAGAAACAAGGGTAGAAGAGCAAGAAATGCCCTTGCCTAAAGGTCCTCCTGCTGTTTTTTCTTCTCATGCTAAGAAAATGAATAATTCCAGGTTTAAATAAAAAAGAAAGGTTGGACCTAAGGGTGGAAGAAAAGGACAATGTTACATTTGCAATAAAGCAGGTCACTATGCAAGGGAATGCCCTAATAGAAAGGACTCTCACCATGACGATGATCAAAATCCCTCTCATGGTAATCGAAGGGATGGAAAATTCAATAGCAAAGGTAAAATGAATGCTATAAATCAAGGAAGAGGACAACCATTCAAGAAGGTTAGAAATTCCAGGATGTATTAAATGCACCTGACCTCTGAAAGAACCTGGTGTCCATCTCGGCAATGGAAGACAAAGGCTACAAGGTAACCTTCAGCAATGGAAAGGTACTTATATGGAAAAACAATGTTAAAGATACCTTTAATCTTGGGTTTTGTGTTGATTCATTATATCAGGTTGATGGAAGTCCGCTAGGTGTCATATCTTATGACACATCTCTTGAGTTTGAACTTTGGCATTGGAGGTTTGCCCACCTTCATTACAAAGCTCTACCCAATATAAGACAGATGGTAACAGGGATGCCCGAATTCCAACTAGAGAAAGAAGGTGTATGTTGGGGATGTGCCGAAGGAAAGCTCAAAAGGGGACCATTCCCCTCAAGTCAAAGAAAGACCTACGATATATTACAGTTGGTTCACTCAGGCATATCTGAGGCTGGCATTAAGAGGGAGACTACTACACCACATACTCCTGAGCAGAATGGTGTGGCGGAAAGGAAGAACCGTATGATTGTGGAAGTTGTCTCTATGGGTAGATGATGTAACAATGCCTGATGTGAAGGTACCCATGGATCCTATTTATCCACCTGAGCCTCCCTCTTCTATGAAGAGGCCTCCATGGCTTAGGGGGATACTTGATGATGCTGAAGGACATGCTGCACCCCGAGGAACCTTCCGTGAAAGTAAGAAACCTAACAGGTATCAGGGATACCTGACCATCATGAGCACGATTATACAAAATGAGCCTTCATCATTCTCAGATGCCGTCAAGCATCAAGTATGGAAGGATGCTATGACGATTATGGAGAATGATGTCTGGGAAGTAGTTCCCAGACCCCAGGACAAGACAATTGTTACTTCAAAATGGCTTTACAAGATAAAGTTGTAGCAGATGGAAGTACGGAATAGTATAAGGCTCGTTTTGTTGCTCATGATTTCTCCCAGAAGGAAGGTATAGACTATGATGTGATATTTGCACCTGTTGACAGATATACGACCATCCACTTGATCATAGCCCTTGTGGCTTCACAAGGATGGAACCTACATCAGATGGATGTCAAGACTGCCTTCTTGCATGGTTCGATCAAAGAAGAGGTCTATGTGGAGCAACTCGAAGGATTTGAGATTTATGATTGAAAATCTCATGTATGCAAGTTGAAGAAGGCTCCCTATGGGTTGAAGCAAGCACCCCGAGCATGGTATGAGAGGATCGATAGCTACTTGATGAAGTTGGGATTCACTAGGAGTGAAGCCGATCCTAACCTTTACTTTAAGGTTGAAGATGACAGGCCTCTCATACTGGTGCTGTATGTAGATGACCTCTTTCTAATAGGTGCACACCCTCTCATTCAAAAATGTAAGAGGGAGTTGGCTTCTGAATTTGAAATGAAGGACCAAGGACTTGAAGTGTGGAAAAAGCCAAGGGAAATTTTCCTATCTCAAGGAAAATATGTGGTGAAGATTCTGGAAAGATTTGGTATGGTGGACTGCAAGCCTGTGACTACCTCAAGGATCTTAACTTTCAGAAGATATATCGTAGTGATGTCGGACTAGATTTGGGAAACACCTCTGAGTCTCAAAAACTCATTCGCGTTGATGTTCTTGGTGAACCTCCGTCTGAACATATGTTTTGCAGTTAGCGTTGTGAGCTCATATTTAGTTGAGCCTCACTAGATTGGTGTCAAGAATCTTCTGAGATGTCTTTAGGACACAATCTCTCATGGATTGAGATACACTCCTAGAAATATGAAACTGCATGATTATTCAAATACTGATTAGGCAGGTAGTGCGGAGGATCACTAGAGCACTTTTTAGTGCTGTTTCTCTTTGGATTTTGCTTCGATGTAATGAATGAGCAGAAAGCAGAAGTCGGTTGCCATAAGCACTGCCGAGACCGGATACATATCTACGAGTATGATCTCGTTTGAAGCTGCCTGGTTGGGGAATCTCTTCAGTGAGCTGTTTGAACACATGCCACTGTGATTCTCTATAACAACTAGAGGTGGGATTCGATTATTGAGGAATCCCGTATTCGTCAATTGCTCCAGCAGATAGACATCATTTGGGATATGGTAAGTTGATGAGAAAGGAGGATCCATCGCATTAAGATGATGTATAGGTTGATACACCTTGTCAAAGTCCCGATGAAAGATCTAATCTGTGATTTTCCAAAATGACTTGGAGTTGTCAAGAACCCTTGTACAACGGTCCTCCATGTTGCATACATTGAGCTCTGAGGGCTTGCAGTTCTTACTCGAGCAACATACGACCATAGGGTGTCTCACCCTCCCCTGGTGGTGCGCACTGGAACAAGATGATTTGCTCTCTTGTGGGACAAGATGATTTGCTCTCTTGTGGGACAAGATGATTCGCTTTCTTGTGGAAAAGGATGATTTACTCTCTTGTGTAGTAGGATGATTAGTTCTCCTGTGAGGCCTGGATTGATGTGTTCTCCATGGCGATTGTAGCAGGATTGATGTGTTCTCCTGTGAGGCCTGGATTGATGTGTTCTCCATGGCGATTATAGCAGGATTGATGTGTTCTCCTGTGAGGATAGGATTGATTAGTTCTCCTGTTGAGGCATCCTACCCATGTAGTCTGGGACTCATGGGAAGTACCTCTCATCTGATCAATGAGTAGGGAAATGAAGTTAGGGACCATAGTAGTACCAATGGACGCATCGTTGTATCTACCGTACTCCCTACACTAGGATGACCTCCATTGATCTGGGATCAATGATATTGGTCTGGGACTAGTGGTAGGAGTTGTACCATACTATGACGCTGACTTCGGGTCGGTTGAGACTGGTCTGGGACTAGTGGTACATACTCTGAGACTGACTTTGTGTCAGTGTATGGTCTGGGACCAGTGAGCGTGGTACATACTATGACGCTGACTTCGGGTCGGTTGAGACTAGTCTGGGACCAGTGGTGCACTCTCTGAGACTGCGATATTGGTCTGGGACAGGTGGTAGGAGTGGTACCTACTATGAAGTTGACTTCGGGTCGGTTAAGACTAGTTTGGGACAGTTGGTACACACTCTGAGACTGACTTTGAGTCAGTGGAGGATGATACTAGTCTAGGACCATTGGAGTTGTACCATACTATGACGTTGACTTCGGGTTGGTTGAGATTGGTCTGGGACCAGTGGTACACACTCTAAGACTGACTTTGAGTCAGTATGATACATCCTCGATCATTTCTTCTTCTTCATAATTCGGACAAAAGCAGAGCAGAACAAGACAATGCAAGATCAGAGCAGATCAATATAGATCAGTAGAGGGTAGAACAAGACAAAGCAGAACAGGCAGAATAGAGTAAAGCAGGGCAAGGGTCAGGCTGTACAGGGCAGTGCATTTGATGGATGAATAGTAGTGACCGATAGATAGATTGCGGATGAATTTCTCCCTAGTTGAGAGGGAGTGTTAAAATTGGCAACTAGGGCCAGAATTCATGTGGGTCATCTTATTCATGGCTGATAATATTTTTATTAGATTCCTCTCATCGAGAGGTGTAGGATTGATATAAAGATCATCTGATTCCGATAAGTATTCATGGAGATATGAATTTATTTTGATTATGGAATTGTTATCAAGCCGACCTACGACTCATGTAGGCTCAGAAGCCCAACAGTCGCATCTATTCAAACACCAACGTTGTGTATAAATACATGAGGACTTTTCCTCATTTGGACTCACTCATCTCATCACATCTCTCTCTCTCTCTCTACTACGCAGTAAAGAGTCTCTTATCTACTGTGCAGAAAAGGGTCTCTCCCTCAGACATGTGAAGCTGGAAGCTGATGAAACTGAAGCTGCAACTGCAGAAGTAAATATTGACTTGCGTGGACTATAATATCTCCTCATTTGAACTACAATGTAGGTTCATCTGAAACTCCTCTGAAAGCCGCAACTTTTGGTGGTGGAATCAAGTCAATCCGACGGACGGTTTGCAAGATATCGACTGCCCTAGTTTGAAGCCGGAAGTTGCTGAAACTGAAGTTGCAACTGCAGAAGTAAAGATTGACCTACGTGGACTAGAAGATCTCCTCGTCTGAACTATGCTATAGGTTCATCTGAACCTCCTCTGAAAGCCGCAACTTTTTTTGGTGGAATCAAGTCAATCCGACGAACGGTTTGCAAGATATCGACTGCACTAGTTTGAAGCCGGAAGCTGCCGAAACTGAAGCTGCAACTGCAGAAGTAAAGTTTGACCTGCGTGGACTAGAAGATCTCCTCATCTGAACTACACTATAGGTTCATCTGAACCTCCTCTGGAAGCTGCAAATTTTGGTGGTGGAATCAAGCCGATCTGACGGTCGGTTTGTGAGATATCGTCTGCCCTATTTTGATGATGAAGCCGCTAATGCTGATGCTACTGATCTAGGGTTTGCTACTGCTGATATAAATCAGATTTATTGTACTATTTCTCTCTCTTGAATTATTCAAGATAATAGAAGATTTGATCAAAGGGTTTCCCCATACATTTTGGGGTTTGTCCCTAGCTAGCCACCACATCTTGTGTCTCTTGTCTTGGATTGTTTTCTGTCGATCATTTAATGTTCCATCTGCACTTTAATTTATGTACACGTGATTGCTAATCTGTGGAATATAATAAGAAAAAGAAGTAATATATTATAAGAATAGAACATGCCATAACTTAACAGTCCTCATAAACCTTCATGATGCTCTATTCCCATACATATAACCAACCCCCACTCTTTACTATGAGTGTATGTGGACTCAACCCACAAAACCTTCTATCGTGCCTTTATTTCTATTATAAGCTTTTGTAATAGAAATAATTTGCAAGCATATGCAACTTACCCTTTCTGCCCTTTTTTGGTCTTTATACATCTCTCGATCCATGCCTTCATTGCATCACTTTTCGCATTGGCAAAGGCTAAAGATTCATCTCCCATGAATAACTGCGATGCGATCAAGTCTCTGATCGCATCACATCTCGCAATCAGCGCTCTCAACCAGTATATAGGCCCAAACTTCAAACATTTCACAATATGGCGGATCCACCGGGATCATTAACTGCATCGTATATATTTTCGGGTCTGGCCTATCGCATATCACAATCGGCGGAACCCAAGGTTTGTACATAAGGCGCTCTGCGACATAGGCGGACCTGCTAGAATTATTAACCATAACGCATATACTTTTCGGGTCCGGCCTATCGCATATCACAATCGGTGGAACCCAAGGCCCATACATAAGGTGCTCCACGATCTGGTAGACCCGCCGAGATTATTAAGCGCAGCATAATATGATTTTGGGTCCGCTTCCGCCATCGCAATATCGGAGTTCGATGGTTCAATAAGCCCAGTTCCTCTCCACCAAAATGATGCGATGCGATAGTGTTTCGCGGAGCCGATAGGGTAGGGGTTCCTGTCTATCATATTTCAAGTCTGGATTTCGGATCCGGTTTTGTGTTATGCACCAGTTTTCAATGTAAATCGGATTTATGCTTGCAAGACTTAATCAATGCATGAATTAAAAACCCAGGGCTGACTCGTTGTTAACATGACCTAAGAAATAAAAGGAAACACGCCAGATCTATTAAAAATCAGAGATTTCAAAGGAAAAGTGATATTCCTCTAATACATAGCACGATGCAATATGGCGGACCCGCCAAGATTATTAAATGCCACACATATATTTTTGGGTCCGGCCAATCGCAAATCGCAATCGGCGAGACCAGGGGTGATGTTGCCTGTGACTGCCCACTGCGATGTGTGATTGCGATTTGATCACATCGCAATCTTGGCTGAACCAGGGGTCGATTCTTCACACTTGTTCCTTTTGATTTTATAAAAGCTTTATTGAGGGAAAGATGTGTTTTTTAGGCATGTTTGTCATATATCTCACAATCATGGCTAATATGAACTATTTTTGCAAGTGAGGAACAAGAGAAGAAAGGCGCGTTCGAGTGGACCGGTAACGGATGAATGTGATTTATATCAAGACGACACCTCTACATCACTGATGTCGATATTGCAAAGATATACTCTGCAAGAAAGGGATACGAACTGCCATAGTGCATAATGGAGGCACGCTCTATGTTCAGTGGAAGCACTCATGACAACACTGATCCATCAAGATGTCATTACCTCCAGATACACCTTAAAGCATGCCAGATGTAGGATGATGAGTGCAGTGCCTTCAATTTCCTTCAAGAAACGATAGGGAATAACTTCCACTCCATATCGGTGCAGAGAGATGACACACAATCATGCTTTCTTAATCGACATCCTTTCATTTTCCCGGGAAAATAAAAAATGCCCCAACAAATGTAGCCTCGAGGTGTCGGCAGTTTGACGGACCATTCTACATCCGTATATTTAATTTATATATTGAATAAGCTGAGAAGATGGAGGGTTAGGGGGATATAGAGAGTCAGTTTCTTCCTGCATAAGTATTACCTCTGGAGATGGAGGGAGGACTTTTTTTTGGGCAGAACAACTTTGATTTATTGTGCTAATAAAGGAGACTGTTTGGGTCAAGAAGGAGCCTTTTTTCATATTTATTTTCCTCTTCTTTCATGTGTTTAGAATCAGGGTGTTGTTGCTGGCATAAATATAAATGTGTTTTGTTTTGTGCATATTGACAACAGACAGTTCGTGACTAGTCTTGGTTATTCAAATATGATTTGTTACCATGGTTAATTCATGAGCGGTTGCTGATTCGAAACCTTGTTAAACATCAGTTGCAAGTTTTATTTGTATGGAAAGGAATGTGTATTCCTGTATAAGTAATTAGATTGCAATAAATATTTAATACAACCTTGTTCATCTGTGAATCAGTAATTGATTCATTTGGACTTGGAATCTATATATGATGTTTAATCTCTTTTTGTTATGCTCCTGTAGGATAGATTAGAATAGTTAGGATTAGCATAAGTAATTAAAATTAGTGTAGATAGGATTTGATACATATAGGTTAGTTGTTTCTTTTGTTGATTTAATTGAAGTCTTCCTCCAATAAGCAATCTTTTAACACCTATAACAGTTTAAGGGATCCTTTAAAACCCGTTGGAACTAGCCACTACAAACGAAAGCGGATCTAATTGGGGTTTGCGATCAGGTTAATTCCCCTTTTTGGCATAGCAAACATTCACTGCGTCAACAGGAGGGGATACTAATTTCAATATATTATGAAGAAACCATGAATTTGGAAAAGAAGAGAGGCAGAAATGAAAAGAAGGGGGGAGGAAACGACATGGTACCTTCAAGCATAGAAGTCCTGATGGCTCATTCCATGGTTGAACAACTTGCATTCACAACCATGATGAATAAGTTCGGTTCTACGACATACTATTCGCTTGCTTCTTGATTGGCCACTTAATACCCCTTCCCTTGAGAGGACGCCCTAAGTACAATGCCACTAGATGGAATAGGAGTCGTGGGTTTTTGTGTTTGTTTATGGAATGGAAGGGTTTAGTTCATAACTAGATGCCCATATGTATGGCATATTTTGCATCTAAATGGAACACCTTCATAGTCAACAATTCAGGTCCTGTCATATTCTTGGTCAACCACCATTTCCCTTGCCAAACCGCCTTGCAAGTCAATGTTGATGAGGATTCACACCATCAAATTTTATCCCATTTCTAAATAGGAGTTTCCATGCTCCATATAGGTCCCGGAGAATTCCCTATTTCACAAAAATGAGTTCATGCCAAAGATGAGCAGGTAAATATGGCATCCATACCCAACTGAGCAACACATCCAAGTGTTCCCTCTTTTCATTTAAGAGAGGGTTCCATAATTTAAAAATAACTAGAGAGATGTCTATTCTCTATACCTTTACAATGAAAAATTTTGTGTCCTCATTCAAGAAAATTAAGTGAATCCAATCTCCGGCCAAAACACCGACAATTTATGGGGTTTTAACTGTTGAAATTCAAGTGCAATCTAGAATTTCCAATCATGATAATTACTTGTGATAGATATATATATGTTCACTTTTAACATTCTCTTCATTCAATTATGTCATTAATAAATTATGAAAAAAAGTAAAGATCACAATGCTAAAAAAAAATACACACCTTAAGTTAGACCAGAGGCCAAGGAAAAACCCAAAAGATGAAAACCCAACAATCCTTTCCTTATAAAATATTTTCCAAAGAGATAAATCCAAGTCATAGACAAACTGACTAACAAACTAATTTCCAAGTGCCAAGTGAACCCTCCATCACGCGACAACTATCTTCAAGGAGTCTGTCACAAATATGTCCATAAGACTGTGACATAATTGTCTATAAAATATTCACAAGATGCCATCTGTCAGTCCTTGATAAGGGCCCGATGTTGGCATTATGATGCATGTGTTGTACTTGATGGCAACCCACTCATAGAAGAACATCTCACTTATATACAATCAGATGAATCTACAGAAGAGATATCAGATGTGACATAATACATGGGATGCAAGACAACTCAAAGGAATCAAATGACAAGTCCTTAGTATGACAAGTTAGCTTTGCCATCAAGTCCAAAGGGGGAGATTGTTGGCATTATGGCTCAAGTGTTGTCCTTGATGGCAACTCACACAGATGTCAGATAATAGTGCAGCAGGTCAGTAGCAAAGAGTTGATGATCAGATTACAAAGAATGAAGAAAATATATATACGCAGGTTCATTGTGACCTAGCCACGTATACACACGGGTTAGTCATTGAAAAGATGCATATGCGTATACACGCACTTTCACGCAAGGAAAAGCGCGTATATGTTGGAGAACTTACTTTTGGTACGTGGTAGTTAGTCCTTGGTATTTGAACCTATGGTTTTGGACCATGGTATCTCGTCAAAAGTATTGATCCCAAGTATTGGGTCCTTGGTATTGTTTTAGTATGGTTTTGGACCGTGGTATTGTGAAAGGCCTAAGACTATAAAAGAGGAAGGAGATCATTTGGCAAAGGACAATCTGAATGAATTGAATATCTAATAAGTGCTAGATCTGAAATATTGGTGATTAGGGTTATGGTGCAGATCTGGATCTGAATGAAGGAGGAATATTAGCGCAAAGAGAAGGATAAGTTCTATTGATGGGTCATAATCTTTAGGCTTGAATGATAATATATTTGCATGATTTTGATCTGTTATATGTGGTGCATGCTTGATCTATAAATCTGATAATCTGGGTTAATTAGTGTTTGAATATTTGAAAGAGTGAATTATCTTTCATAGATCTGTACGCAGGTTCAGTGAAGTGAAGGCACGTATACACGCTAGTTCAGTGAATAAAACAGCGTATACGCAGGTTTCTCCAAACACAGAAGTGTATGCACGCAGGTTTCAAGTCATTGTAGTATCGTATACCATTTGAGCTATGATGTCTAAAGTTACAGGTGTTTCTGGTTGTTGATGAGTTCTGATGACAGTTTAATGGTGTCAGTGTTCTGCATATCCTGTTTGATTGACTGTGTTTAGCTTCAGTATTGATGGATGAGAACTAATATTGGATCAGGATCATAATGACTCATATTTATGTGATCTGATGGACTAGACCTGGGTGCTAACACACATATTATCCTTGTATATGTAATATGTATGAAGTCAGGAAGTGCATCAAGTTATACGTAAGTAATTGATGACATATACGTACGCTGGTTCACCTTGGTGAAGTTGCGTATACACGCTGGTTCAACACTTCCAAGTAGCGTATGCACTCTGATGCATGATTTTGATGATACAGTTGGTTCTGAATATTGTTGCAGAGTTCAGTGTTTTTCTCTGTGTTCTGGTGACTGTGTTGTTGACAGGGCTTCAGTGTTTCAGTGATTCAGAAATTGATGATGCTAGTATTGATTGTTTTTGTGCCTCAATGATATTTATGGGTCCAGTATGAAAATTTGATGAAACGTGGCCTTCAGATTATATTTTTGTGCTTCAGGAGTATCCAATATGAAAATGTATGAAATGTGGTCCCTGGAGGATGAAAGGAGATTGTAGGCCGGCACCTATGTACTAGTACATCAGCTAGTACAAGAGCAAAGGGGGTGGTAGCTCCCTTCCAGTAGCAGCTAGAGAACAAGTGAAGATTGGAGCATTCAGTAGGCAAGCACCTACGTACTAGTAAATGGATCAGCTAGTGCAAGAGCTAAGGGGGTTGTAGCTCCCATTCAAGAGAGTCTGGAGAACGAGAGAAGGTTGTAGCCTTCTGCAGGTAGAAGCCTGTGTACTGGTGTAAGACTGCACCGGTACAGAAATATTGTAAAATGAAGTTTCTTATCAAAGGAAGACAGAGATGACTTGTAGCAGGTGGTTTTCACCCACATTGGGTTTCCACCTTATATCATGGTGTTCATGTGTGATTCTTGTGTGTGATGATCTGTTCTGTTTTACAATGCCTGCTTACTGTTCATATGGTTAATGAAGTTCTGATGCACTAACTAAAGGTCAACATTTAAGGGATTAACTGAATCATAAGTATTCTGGATATACGCTAGTTGCATTAGACACAGTTGTGTATACATGCGGGTTCCATTAACTGAAGTAGCGTATATGTATCTAAGTATGGAAATGAAGAAGTTTTATTGATTTGATAATACTGATTCACCCCCCCCTCTCAGTATTATTTCCAATAATTGGTATCAGAGCAGGTCCTTTGGTAGAAGCTTGATCACTTGAAGGATATCCGTGGAACTATGGGAAAGAAGCTTAAGAAGAAAGCACCTAAGAAGAAGAAGACATCTCGGAAGATCTATGATAGTGGGTGTATTGATTGGGGAATATGTGGAAGGAGCACATCAGATTCAGAATCACTTCAGAATGAAGATGAACAAGATCTATCATGTATGAATTTGTTATCCTCTGGTGATACATCTCTTTATCCTCTTAAAGATGATGAATGTGATAGCGAAGCAACTGAATTTACACTTATTGTTGAGATTGCAACAAGATGATGGAGCTTAGTGAAAAGAGTCGCCTTCACTAAGTGGGCCCGCAGGCAAATTATGGCGCAAGTTCTATTTTTGGATCCCAGCAGGGATGATCACAGCAAGAGTGACCACAGCAGGGATGATCACAGCAGGAGTGACCACAACAAGAGTGATCATAGTAGGAGTGACCATAGCAGGAGTGATCACAGCAGGAGTGATCAAAGTCTATTTTTAGACTTGTTGTCCAAAATAGAAAAGTCAAATATTATTGTCTCATAATAATATTGGGACTATAAACTTGATCTTATTCTCTTGGAGCACTTCAGTTTCTGCTACAGATGTGGAACATGCAACTGTCAGAAGGAAGTACGCTTTCTTTGTGAGTCAGTTGAGTTGTTGCATGCATGAATTCAGTTAGAACTCAATCAATTGAGTTTGGTGGAGTTGATTGTGGAGTTGATGGAGTTGTGTTCAGTTTGACTTGGTTAAACTAGTTGTAGTTAGTCTAACTGCAAATAGACTAATGATGAGTTGTTAAACTAATTATTAACTCATAATACAACTATAGAATACATCAGTTAACTCAGTTGCATGTCAGTGCATGTTCAGTTCAACAGGGACAGGTGTTAGAGGATCAGATTGCTATCAGTTGTGACTATAGTTGTGCATGAGGATTTGCACAATCAAGGGATTGAGTATGCCAATGAGTTTGCTCATGTATTTGCCTAGTATTATAGCCTCTGCTCACGTCTAACACAGTGTGAGTGATTCTTTGGAGGTGAAATACGAGTTTGGTAAACCATTCTCATTCATTCTTGAGCAGGTATTGAGTAGTGGAGGTAGGCAAGCAGTGGAATAGATTTGGAGATCAGATCTTAGCTGTATTGTGTGTAACAGGTGGAGCAGGTACTGGATTTCTTATGATAAGCATTGTACTTTGTAATGTTACATGGTCTCAATCATTAATATACAGATAGTTGGGGTTTTTAGCGAGATGCTTTCCCCGGGTTACATACTGTGTTAATGTGTGAATGCTCTTGATGTTTTATTGTTATTGATGCTGCTATATTGATGATCAACGTAGAGGAGCTTATGTATTGTGTATGTATTCCGAAATAGTACATGATCACGATAATCTCTGTTGAATATGTGTTAAATTATTCAAAATTTCTACATGGTATCAGAGCTAGATTTGCAGGAAATTCCTACATGGTATCAGAGCTGTTGATCATCAGATCTACTATTCAGGAAGTGTTTACATTCTATTTCTTCAGGCAGAGTTTGTAATCGGGCCAGGTAGCCTATGGGTTCATCCTTCCTTTGGAAGGTGAGATATCCGGTGAATTCCCATACAGTCAATCTCTGTACGAGAAATATTGTGTTCTCACGAATCTTAGATCCGAGGCGGTTGAGTTGGTTGCTGGTGGAATTCGAATTTGCAGCAGTGTTTTCTTGGTGGAAACGCAGCAATGTCTTTCAACGAATTGCGATTGGAGTATGCTCTTGAGGGCAGCTCAAACTATATTGCATGGAAGGACAGGATGGAGGCAGTATTGGATGATAACGGGCTGAAGGAGTTCATAGATACGGATGTCCCAAAGCCTACTGATGCTACTCAAGCTGATGCTTGGCAAAAGAAGACCGCAAAATGTCAAAGGATTCTGTTGGAGGGCGTGAAGGATCACATTGTGTCTAGCCTCCATGGAAAGGCTACTCCATATTTGATGTGGAAATCATTAACAGAATTATTCCAAAGCAAGAGCGATTAGAGGAAGCTAGCACTCAAAGATAAACTCAGAAACATCAAATGCGAGAAGGGTGACAGTATGCCCAAGTATCTCACGAAGTTCACTCAGTGTCGAGATGAGCTGGGAAGTGTGGGGGTTACTGTCAATGATGAGGAATTGGTGAGCTTGGCTCTCCTTGGTCTTCCGAAGAGTTGGCATTCCTATCAGGACTCTGTCAATGGTCGGGAGAAATTGCCAGGATGGGAAAGACTATGGTCTGATCTTGTGCAGGAGGAGATTAGGCAGAGTACCAGGGACGGATCTTCGTCAAAGGGAGCTGATGAAGAGAATTGTGCTTTGGATGCCAAAGCAAAGAAAGGGAAGAGCAAGAAAGCTTCTCAGTCTGGTGCGAAAGGCAAGAAGAAGGATATGTCCAAGGTGAAGTTTTTTCACTGTCACCAGCACGGACACTATGCCACTAATTGTCCACAGAAGAAGAAGAACAAGCAGACTGCTGGATCTTCAGCAGGAGAGGCTCTAGCCTCGCAGTTTGAGCTTGATTTTTCATTGATCGCATGCTTGGTTTCAAGTGTGATGGGATCAGTGTGGTTCTTGGATAGTGGTGCGTCTTTTCACATGACGGGAGATAGAGATTTGTTCTCTGATCTGGAGGACAAAGATATTGGAGTGCACATCGAGATGGGTGAAGATGGTAGATACAGTGCGACTGGTATCAATACTATTTCCTTTGAGAGGGAGTCTAGTAAACCCTTCGTATTGAAGGAAGTCATGCATGTTCCAAGATTGAAGAAGAATCTTATCTCAGTGGTGATGTTAGAAGACAAGGGGTATGATGTTGTTTTCAGCGAGGAAAAGGCTTTCCTGCGCAGCAAGACAACTGGTGAGACCCAGAAGATAGGGGTTCGAGTGAGGAACCTTTATCAGTTGCATGTAGATGGATGCGCAACAATGGCAGGCAAGGCAGAAGGATTGGTGAGCCGGGATGATGGCAAGTTGTGGCACAGTAGATTGGGTCACCTTCACCATGGAGCCTTGAAGATACTGCAGAAGATCACTACAGGGCTTCCTAAAGGCACACTTGCGCAGTCAGATCAGTGCAAGGGGTGTACTTTGGAGAAGTCTTTCACAAGAAGGATGGTCGCGCCACGACGATCCTTGAGAGAATTCACACAGACGTGTGTGGACCTTTCTCAGTTGCTTCGACAGAAAAACACAGGTATTATGTGATTTTTGTTGATGATTTCTCTCGTAAGTGTTGGATCTTCTTCATGCAGAAGAAGAGCAAGACATATTCAAAGTTCTGTGAATTCAAAGCACTGGTCGAGAAGGAGTCAGGGAAGAAGGTGAAGGCTCTTAGGAGCGATAATGGTGGTGAATACATCTCGGATGAGTTCAAGGATTTCTGCAAGGCAGAAGGGATTCGTAGAGAGCTCATAGCTCCCCATAACCCACAGCAGAACGGGGTAGCTGAACGGAAGAACAGAACGATCGTGGGTGCTGCATGGGCAATGTTGCATGATCAGGGCCTACCCCTTCACTTGTGGGCAGAAGCATGCAATACAACTGTTTATGTGCAGAACCATTGTCCTCATAGGATACTTGGCATGAGTACACCCGAGGAGGCTTATTCTGGTAAGAAGCCTGATCTTTCTCATTTGAGGATTTTTGGTGCTAACGTTTACATGCATGTGACAAAGGATGCTAGGAAGAAGTTGGAGCCGACCACAGAGGTTGGGATATTTGTGGGGTACACTGATACGCCCCACAACTATCGTGTGTATTTTCCAGATAGTGGTAAAACTGTCGTGCGACAGGATATAAAATTTCAGGAGGAGAAAGCCATGAAGTGTTCGCTTGAGAGGGAGCTACACTTGCATGCAGATGAGGAGCTATTAGTTCCTAAGGATGAGCTTCAGGATGTGGATCAGCCACAGGACGAGGTTCATGGAGTGGAAGAGACCAATCATGCAGCGCCAACCATCAGAGGGCGAAAGCGCTTGACAGAAGCTGAGCGACTAGCTCAAGATGCAGGGAAAGTTGTAGGACCACCTACAGACCAACACAGGCAGAGACAGTCACCTGATCGGTACACTGGATACATGGCTCTTATGAGCAAGTGTGTTGTGACTGAGCCATCCTCTTTCGAGGAAGCTGTGGAGGATCCCGCATGGGTAGACGCCATGGTGGAAGAGTATGATTCTATTGTCAGAAACAGTGCATGGGAGATTGTTCCTAGACTGAAAGGGAAATCAGTGGTGGGTTCAAGATGGATCTACAAAGTTAGGTAGGCAGCTGATGGGAGTGTGGAGAAGTACAAGGAAAGATTTGTTGCTCGAGGCTTTTCACAGATAGAGGGGATCGATTATGAGGAGACCTTTGCACCTGTCGCAAGGTATTCTTCCATACGGACGATTCTTGCTCTCTCAGCGCAGATGGGATGGCACATTCATCAGATGGATGTGAAGACTGCGTTTCTCAACAGAGTCATTGAGGAGGTGGTGTACATTGAGCAGCCCGAAGGCTTTGAGGTCTTCAGCAGCGAGTCACATGTGTGCAGGCTCAAGAGAGCGTTGTATGGGTTGAAGCAAGCACCACGTGCTTGGTACACACGGATAGACAGCTATTTCACAGGACTTGGATTCTCCAAGAGCGAGGGGGATCCTAACCTATACCAGATTGTGGTGGAGGGTAAGTTGCTTATCATTGTACTATATGTTGATGATTTGATTCTAACGGGTGATGAGCTGTTGATACTGTCATGCAAGAAGGATCTTGTTACAGAGTTTGAGATGAAGGACTTGGGCCTCCTTCACTATTTCCTAGGATTGGAAATATGGCAGCGCAAGTGGTGGACTGTTTGTTTCTCAAGGCAAGTATGCTCGGGAGATACTGGAGAAGTTCAACATGCATGGCTGCAAGCCTGTTGATACTCCTCTTCCTGGAGGTTGGAGGAAGGAGGATGCCACTTCGGGAGAAGAAGTGGATGCCACTGTTTATTGACAGTTGGTGGGGTCGCTGATGTATTTGGTCAATAAATTTAATCACAATGGACAAGAAAAAGGACCTCAAGGGCTAAGACATTGTATTTTTACATAGAAACCCTACTTTTCACCAATATCTAAGATCAACATGGTTGTAATGGAAAAAATCATGATGAATAGGGGTTCAGCGCGACTTTCTGAATAAAAAATGCATTGGGCAAGGAATAAAGCAAAAAACAAAAAAATGTTTCAGCAAACAATCCAGATTCAACACTCTAAGGTAGTAATCAGTGAAAATGCAAACCTACATAGGCTCAAACTAACTGAGAACTCAATGGTCGGTCAAATTGATCAAGAGATCAAATCGAAAAAGAGATTGAAGATGATATAGCATCCCCAGTGGAGTTGAAAATTTGTTGTGAAGGAAAATCCCCTCTGCGAGCAAAGGCGATCTCTCTAGTCCAATGAGTGGGTCTAGCAACAAACTAAACTAACTAACATACACTTTCCTTGCTTATGTTTAACAAATGGAGAGAGAGTGACCTACCTCGCTCTGATGCTAATCGCTCAATCCTTTAGAGATGACTTTGATTCCTCTGCTTATAGGCTCGCTCCTTACTTCTTCTTCACATACGGGTACCTCCAAGAAAGATCAAAGAGAAATATAAGGTAAAAGAGCATATATGGTATACATCAAACATAAACTACTTAATAGATCAAGGAGTATTAAGCTAAAAGCATAAAAATTTACACAATTATGGAAAGTGAACATCATATGTATATATTAATAAGCTAAAAAGGGAAGCATACAACCTATTCCTTGATGTTGGATACCTCCTTTTGGTGGAGGTCCAAGTCCAAGAAAAGACTCTTCAATCACTCCTCTGAGTTATAATGGGCAGCACTTTGGCATAATCTCGGTGTAGGAATGAATGCATCAATGACCAACCATTTGGGGATGGAAGGGAGTTGATTTATAAGAAGAGAGAGGGAGTTAGGGATCCACAAAAGAAGGAGGAAGGTCCACATATCAAGGGGAAGTCCCATAATGATAAGATCAGTAGCTCCAAATGGGAGAGATCGACCATACCTACAACAAACAGTATCCAGCTCGTTGTTCTCGAACTTTCTAGCATATGAAGCTTCTCCCCCATTTTGGGAAAACCTGCCAGAAGAGGTTCAACGTGGGTTTTCATATCAAAACTCACGTTGGCAGCGCTAGGGTAAAGCAGTGCAACATGCCATTATCATAGGTAGGTAGTGGAGCAAAGAGTGTTGGCCCTAAAACTTAAGATTTTAGCTAACCTTCTTCAGAATTGACTCAAGGAAGTTTCCTTTGGTTTTTCAAGGATGTTTTTTTATGTGCTTCATGCTGAGTACACTTGAAAATTTTTGTCTCTTTGCGACACTTGCGACATTGACAACACAAAGTGCGACACTTAGGATATGAGACTCCGAGTGTGACAAATTAATGTATAGCAAGGAGTTGTTGTAGGTCCCTAATAAAGAGGGAGCATGAAAGCAAGTTTCTTACTTGGAAGAAACTTGGAAATTCCTAAGCCAAGAGGGAGCTTAGGTACATTCCTTTTGTAGGAATGAGTACATTACATTATTGGAATTAATATGTCCTCCCTAATTGAGAGGAAGAGATAGAAACATCATTCTGGTCCTCACCTGGGAAGACAGAATAGTGGATTGGGTAATCATATGGCATCTGATACTCTTTGAGGATAAGATAGGGCATCCAATATAATAGTATTCATGGACCGATATTGTTTGAGGGCTGACTATCCAAGATAAGAATAGTCCAAAGAAGGTCATACTCTGTGAACACCCATGTGGAGTATGTACCTTGAGAGATAATGATTTTGGTGTCTATGAATCATTGGTCTCGCTAGCATTGTGCTTTGATCATGTAGATAGATTTTTTAGTCAAGGCCTTGCTATGTGACAATGTTGGTTGATATGATGCTAGACAAATGGGTTACCAATCTGATTCTTCTTATGAGAAATTTTTCAAATTGAGAATGACCAAGTACCATTATGAATACCTTCCTAGTTAAGAGGGAGTGTTGAAAAGTGTAACTAGGTTTGGTCTTCATAATGACATGTAATTGTGACTTTTGCAAATGATGTAATGAAGAAAATAAAATTATCTTTGTAAGCCTTTCTTCATGGGTTTCATGAGCAAGTGATTTTATTTTAGATGACTCTCATTGATAGCCTTATGATTTGTTATTAAGGTCAAGGAATTAATGTCATGTATGAAGAGCTCTTCTTGAGCATGTGTAAAATGTACATGAGTCAATTAAGTGTCTAGAAATCCCTCCAAAGACAAGCACAATCCTCTTCTCTTGATGTTAGCCTACAAGATGAAATAATAACTCTTGTTGGCTCAACTATATGGAGACACATTTATTCAAGATGTCATGTCGGCTTAATATATGGACCAACCACTATAAATAGGGACCTCGGCCTATTCCCCAAGGACAAAATTTCGGTCATATCTCTCTGAAGTTTTCGGTGGCAACAAAAGTTTGAGTGTCTAAGAATTTTGGTGGAAACAAAAGTTTGATTCTCTGAGGTTTTTGGAGAGGAAGTACAACCAACAATTCGGTGACACCTCGGAGATTTTTGGATGGATGTAACAGTGATAATTTCGAATCTCCATGGTAGTCAACAACTAAGTTTAATCTATGTTATAGGTGGATAAGAAAGTTTAGATGTCATCAAAGTTTAGGAATTTGGATCCCACTCTGAATTTGGTTGGGAAATCAACAATACATAGTTCAGATCTCTAGAATAGAGACAAATTCGGATGGAAGGAGCAGCAAGTGAGATGATGATGGAACAATGAAAAGGTCTAAGGGCTAGTTACAAGAACAATGGTTTGGATTTCAGAAGGAGAGTCTCAAAATCATAGCAGAAGATCACATATTGGACAAAGGTACATATGCACAGTTCGTTGCCATGATAGAGATGATCTCAGTCTATGTGCTATGTATTAAAGAAGGTTGAGATTGAAGAAGAGTTGAGAAGAAGGTTGACTATATTGAGAGATTGTGTCTTGGTCTTCGATTGGCTAATAGGTCAAGGGTCTTGGTCTTGGTATTCGCTAATTGGAATCTCTATAAGAAGAATTTTTGTGGGTTTTCCTCTCAAAGAGTGAGAGGTTTTGGCCCTGGCTCATAACCTACATGTTGTGTCTCTTGTCTATTTATGTTCATGCATTGGTTATTGTTTGATGAAGAAGAACATTAATAATCTAACATGAATAAGATCCTAATCTAAACAAGTAAAAAGACTTCAAAAATAGTCACTAATAGAAGAGAAATCGTCTAATGCTAATACCCTAGATTTCTCAACAATCACCAAGTTTGGAACTGAAGGAATACTATCAACAATTATGAAGTCTCTTCATTGTTTATGACATGAGAAATGGTCTTGGACATCAAGCTACCTTAAAAATTTACTTGAGGGGAGGTTGACTACCTATTCAATGTTGAATCACAGTTAGAGCAATGCATATTCATTGAGAATCTAAATTGTCGAAATAAAAGGAATCGTGTGACTTTTACTATTAAAAATATGAAAATTCAGTAAAATTATACTTTGGACTACTCATTTGATGGAGATGATGATGGCATTGATTTCATCTTTTCGAGAGGACCAAAATCAACCTAAATATCACCTCGTTCGAACAAGCAAGAGTTGGTTTTTGATTTTGTACACCCACTCATGGCTATTGGATCAGGTCGGCTTCACTCTCATGCACACTTAGACAGGTCGACCTCAACATCAAATGGAAATTGTTGGACACCCCCTACAAGCCTATAAATACAAGTGACCTGGAATCGTATTTAGACATCACATCATCAAGAATATTCTTCTCTTTTATCTGATTTTGTTTGACACATTGGCGAAGGAAAAAGGTCGTATAGAGGTCCAAAGTCTCAGATCTGAAGCTCACACAAAATTAGGGTTTATGTTCCAGACGCTGGCACAAAAATGGGAAATTTCATCCCTAGATGCACACATAATATGGTCAATACAACGTGCAGGAAGCTACATACGTACACACGCTAACCTGAATGGAGCGTCCAAGGGTTTGACTACAATTGATCATCATCCAAAGTTTGTTTAAGTTGTCTGAAGTCTGAATCAAGTTGTATGTGATATATTCTACCACTGTAAATTGGTTTCTAAAGTTGTTGGGTTGTATTGTTGATCACATTGTATTGGGCTAATTATACTCTCAGTTTAACCTTTTATGACAATCTAATAAAATAATAATTTCAAAGGCTTTCCCCCTAGTGAGGTTTTTCCTTGGTCATTAACCAAATCTAGTGTCTCTTGTTGATATGTTGATTGTATTATTTTTCATTGCATATATTGTTCTATCTTCAATTACTATTAATGAATGGAAATACTAATTGTAATTGGAAATATTGCTAATTGAAGTTTGGAATTGGGCTAAAGTAATTGTACAACGTAGAAAAATATGAAAAATTAACATTGTATCAGAGCTAAGGTGAAGGAAAATCCCAAAAGGAGACAAGCCTTGAAGCACTCATCTTTGGAAAGTTGAAAGAACCGATCTAGTGAAAGTCAATATGACTTCCTTCTTCAAGAGTGATGAGAAGCTTGTTGACTCATCTAATTTTTGCTACATGGAAAGTGAGGTTGGATACCATAGATGATAACAATTATTTTTTTGACTACATTCAAGGAAAGGTCCATGAGCCTCTGGAGAATGCATCCGCCGCTATCAAGAATAAGCACAAGAAAGGTGATTTGAAAGAAAAAACAATTTATAGTTGATGGTTTACAAGATAATATACTTGAATATGTTGGAAACTTGAGAAGGTCTAAATACATGTATGATAAGGTAGCCGACATGTATGAGGTCAACAATTTGGATGAAATCCTCACCTTGAAAGATCAACTCAAAGGCACCAAGATGAACAAAGGAAAGTCCATACAATCCTACATAATGAGGATATCTCATATTAGAGATCAATTTCTAAGATTTGGAGAAGTTGTGCCTGACAAGGAACTGGTGGTCATGACTATAAGAGGTCTCCCTCCTATTTGGGAAACATTTATCACTGCTATAAGCAACACAAATTTCCTCCCTTTATTTGATGAAATTGTTGGAAATCTCACTCAAGAAGAGTCAAGGATGATAACAAGAGGAAGGATTCAAAAGCAAGAAGAAGGACATCCTGTTGCATACATCACTCGTGACAAGAAGAAGAACAAAGGGAAAGGAGGTCCATCAAATTCAAGAAAGCCTCCTCCTCGAAATTCAGGTGGAATAAAGGAATATGTGAACCTTGAATGCTACATTTTTCATAAGAAATAGAACTATGCTCAAGATTTCCCTGAGAGGAACAATGGACCATGTTATAATACTAGAAAAAACAACAACATGTTTAATGATCAAAGAAGGAGAGATTACCGAAGGAATAACCACAATGGAAGAAATAATAGAAGAATAAAAGATGCTCCAAGTGACCATGAAGAAGATTTTCATCCACAAAAGAAGTCAAAATTCCCCAGGTATGAAGGTAATGTTGCGAATCAATCTAAATATATTCTTATTTTTTCTCTTACTAGTTCATCTGCTTCAGATTCGTGGGATAATTGGTTGGTTGATAGTGGGGCCACTCATCACTTCTCTGCTTACAAGGAAATTCTCTCTAATTTGGTAGAGAGGGAGTCAAATTCGAAAATCATTCTTGGAGACAACTCCACTCATCTCGTTAAAGGTTTTGGATCCGTAAAATTTCATTTGAATTCGAGGGAATCTATTGTACTACATCATGCAATGTATGTGCTTGGGTTTAAGAAGAATTTGGTATCAATATCCGCATTGGAAGACAAAGGAATGAGGGTTGCCTTCATCAAGGGAAAATTTATTACCTGGCCCATTGGATCACTTATGAGAGATGCATTGACTTTGGGAACAAGATATGAAGGAATCTAAAGGGTCACTGGAAGACCACTTCTAGCATTGGTTCATAATAAAAATCATCTAAGCGAATTATGGCACCGAAGGTTGGCTCATCTTCATTATGATGCTCTTTCGAAATTGGAGAACTTGATCTAAGGATTCCAAAGGTTCAAGCTCAACATAATGGAGTATACCAAGGATGTGCTAGTGGAAAAATGACAAGGGGACCATTCCCCTATAGTAAAAACAAGACCACTGACATAATCCATCTCATTCATTCCAACATATGTGGATCAATGCCTGTGCACTCTATTAGTGGATATATCTACTATATCACATTCATTGATGACTTTTCAAGGAAGACATGGATATACTTTTTGAAGCAAAAGGATGAATCCTTTGAAACATTTAAGGAGTTCAAAGCATTGGTTGAAAATCAAATAGGGAAGAAGATCAAAATATTCAAGTCTGATAATGGTGGAGAATACATGTCAATTGAATTCATTTATTTTTGCAAGAAGGAAGGTATCAAGAAGGAAACAATTGTGCCATATACTCCCGAACAAAATGGTCTAGCTGAAAGGAAGAATAGGTCTATAGTAGAATCCACTCGAGCGATGATCCATGATCAAAAGTTGCCTAAATTTCTTTGGGCCGAAGCTTCACATGCTGTCATATATGTTCAAAACATGGTACCTCATCAAGCTTTGGAAAAAAAACTCTCAAAGAAGTATTTACAGGTATGAAGCCCGACATTAGTTATCTCCGCATATTTGGATGTCCCATATATTTCCATGTGACGAAAGACAAAAGGAACAAATTGGAAGCTACATGAAGAAAAGGTATGTTTGTTGGGTATTATGAAAATTCTAAAGCATTTAGAATATATATTCCCGGTCAAAGGAAGGTTGAAATTAGCAGGGATGTTATGGTCAATGAATATGCCACTCTTGTAAAAGCAAGAGACCTTCCCCCACCTCCTCCTCCCAAGAAGAATGGTGACATGGATATCTTGGATGTCTCATCTGTGCCCGAATCCGAGACTGATATTGTCGATGACCATGGATCCATTAGATTCTCCTCCTAGTGATCCTCCTACTAGGAAGAGACCATTTTGTCACCGTGACACTTTTTAGGATGTTTCTAGTCATGTGCCCATTCGAAGATCATTTAGATAAAGGAAGAAGCCATGCGGGTACTAGGGATATGTTGTAACCATGAGCACTATGATTCAAGACGAACATTCCACATTAAAAGAAGTCATAAAACAACAAGTTTGGAAAGATGCTATGGTCAAGAAATATGAATCTATTATGAAGAATGATGTATGGGATGTTGTGCTGAGACCAAAGGGGAAATATGTGGTAACTTCGAAGTGTATATTCAAGATCAAGCATGGAATTGATGGAAGCATTGAAAAATACAAGGTGAAGTTCGTGGCTAGAGGATTCTCCCATAAAGAGGGAGAGGATTATGATGATATATTTGCACTTGTGGCTCGATATACAACCATCCATTCAATAGTTTCCCTTGCCGCAAGTCAAGGATGGACCCTTCATTAGATGGATGTAAATACCACATTCCTCCATGACATGCTACAAGAATAAGTATACATTGAAAAACCACATGAATTGAAGTAGAAGATCGAAAGACACACATTTTTAGATTAAAGAAGGCATTGTATGGGTTGAAGCAAGCTCCAAGAGCATGGTATGCCTACATATACGGTTATTTGATGAAGTTGTGGTTCATAAGAAGCAATGTCGATCCCAACCTCTGCTTCAAGGTAGTCCAAGGTATGTTGCTGATTTTGGTTTTATATATTGATGATTTATTCTTGACAGGTAGTCAGACCCTGATGATCGAGTGTAAGAGGGAGCTATCCTATGAATTCGAGATGAAGGACCTTTGACTCATGCACTATTTTCTAGACCTTGAAGTGCAGCAAAGGCACAATGAGATTTTTCTTTCAAAAGAAAAATACGTTGTGAAGTTGTTGGAAATATTGGGAATGATCAAATGCAAGTCCCTACCCACACCGATGGAAATGAAATTCAATAAGTTATGTGGAGAAGTTGTAGGACCCGATTTGGCGAATCCATCCAATTATTGACAGTTGATTGGGGCTCTAATGTTCCTTGTGAACACCCATCCATACATATGCTATGCAGTGAACACGTTGAGCCAATTCATGACCAAGCCTCTCCATCCACATTGGACAGCTAGAAAACACATTTTGAGATATTTGCAGGAGACAATTACACTTGGTGTAAGATACTCCGCCAAATATGTTTAAATTCATGGATACACTAATGTTGACTAGGCGAGAAATGTTATTGATAGAAAGAGTACGTCGGATGTTGTTTTAGTATTGGATCTGCCATGATCTTTTGGATGAGAAGGAAGCAGAAGTCCATAACATTGAGTACCACCAAGGTAGATTATATTGCCACTAGCATGGCTATTTGCGAAGCAGTTTGGTTGAGGAAGCTATTTGGAGAGATATTTGAGCAGGTCCTAGACACTACATTGATATATCATGATAACAAGAGTGGGATTTTTCTGGAAGAGAATCTTATGTTTCATGACAAGTCCAAGCACATAGAGATCCAATACCACTTCATTCGTGATATGGTATAGAGAGGACCCGTTCGTCTCCATCATATATCGACAGATGAGCATATTGCAGATATTCTCACCAAGGCTTTGCCGAAAGGGAAGTTCTTGGCCTTTAGAGAGAAACTTGGACTGATGGATGTGACCCCTCCTAGTAAGGGGCGCAACTGATCGAGAACACTAAGCCATACACCTCCCCCTTGTCTAAGCTCCTAAGGTGAGGAATTGAGATAGAGGTCTCATGGTGTTGATGGAACTCTAGACAATAGGGTATAACCCTTATCTGTTACCCATAGGGTTGGAGTAGTAGCTCACCCTATCTTGGTATTTGCAGAGTATACCCCAGTTGGAATCATACCCACGAGCTCGACTTCTTGGGATTATCCATCCCCGTCTGGCCAATGGGCGAGGAGTTTTGGGGGTGTGAGATCCTCACCTTTGGTAAGTTAGGTATCTCACCCAAGCTAGGATTATGATGTAGGTGTTATACCACATGAATCTTGAGGGTCATTGCTAGGAAGATCAGTAGGTGATAAGATGGGTTGAGTAGTAGCTCCCCTAAATCACTTATTTCTCAATATGGGATGAATTGTAGCTCCCCCATGACATTTATGAGTAGTAGCCTGATGAAATTTCCGGGTAGTAGCCTGATGATATTTCTAGGTAGTAGCCTGATGACAAATATTTTCGGTTAGTAGCCATCTAACAGATATTCTGGGCGATAGCCCACTGATAAATATTCCCAGTTGTATCCTGATGGATAAAGGGTGGTAGATTTTTCTCCCCGTGATTCTTCTTCTTTAGATTCGAGAATGTTTCAACATATAGAGTTGAGAATATTTGTACACATGATTACAGGATGACACATTGATCGATATATAGGTTTTACAAGTGGAATTCTCCCTAGTTGAGAGGAAGTGTTAAAAATATACAACTTCGACCAAATTCCACTTTTGACGTCTACTCATTTGATGGAGATGATGATGGCATTGAATTCTTTCAAGAGAACAAAAATCCGACTTAAATATCACCTCATTTGGATAAGAAACAGTTTGTTTTTTATTTTGTACACCCACTCATGGATATTGGATCAGGTCAGTTTCACTCTCATGGACACCTGGACAGGTTGGCCTCAAAATCAAATGGGCATTGTTGGACACCCTCTCCAAGCCTATAAATACAAGTGACCTAGAAGTTCATTTGGACATCACAACATCATGCATCTTCTTCTCTTCTATCTGATTTTGTTTGACACATTGGCAAAGGAAAAAGGCCATACGGAGGTCCGAAGTCTTCAATCTAAAACTTGCAAAAAATTAGGGTTCCTATTTCGGACGTTGGCATAGAATTGGGAAATTTCATCCCTGGACGCACACATATTATGGTAAAGACAACATCCAGGAAGCTACAGACGCACGCACACTAACATGAAGGGAGCATCTAGGGGTTTTATTATAGTTAACCATCATCCAAAGTTTTCTGAAGCTATCTAAATCAAGTTGTCTCTGATATATTCTGCCACTGTAAGCTAATTTATGAAGTTTTTGGGTTGTATTGCTTATCATATTTAATTGGGCTCATTTAATCTCTTTTAAACTTTTTATGACAATCTAATAAAGGAATCATTTCAAAGGGTTTTCCCCCTTGTGGGGTTTCTCCCTAGTCTTTGACCAAATATAGTCTCTCTTGTTAATATGTTGATTGTCTTCTTTATCATTGCATGTATTGTATCTTCAATTATTGTTAATGAATGGAAAGACTAATTGTAATTGGAAATATTGCTACTTGAAGTTTGGAATTGGGCTAAAGTAATTGATACAACATAGAACAGTCCAAAAAATTAACAACTTGAAGGCAAGACATTACTTTGGAATCTTGAACAAGAAGATGCCAAGTTGTTATATCATTGAAAACAAAGTATCCTTATTGAACTCTGCTAAATCTGAAGATGTCACTTGTGTAAAGCCTCCTTTCAAGTCGTGAAGATCAAAGTCTCTCTCTTGACAATGTTAAGTGCTTGCATAAATATTTTTTGTATAAGGTTTGAACCCAAGTGTTGGAACTTATTAATGTTGCTATAGAATAAGGGTTTCTTGATCATAATCATCATCGAAAAAGTTAGGATGTTTTGGGTTGAAAACCCTATCAAGGGTTTGAACAAAGAAGCCCTAGGATTTGTGGAAAAAACCTTAGGACTGATAAATCATAATAATGATATTGAAATATGAATTTGGAAATGAATATGTGTTTCTAATTTGGGGTATTATTAGGGTTTGGAGTCAAAACCCTAGATGAACAATTGTCTAGACAAAAAGGATTGAAGAACAAATCCTAGGGATTATGGATTAATTGCTTCTATCTTGAAGAATAAATCCTAGCTCTTGCAAGGAATATATGGCTTCATAATGATGACGTGGCCCAGGTTGATCTGTAAGAAGGCTGAAGATCAAGAGGGAGACAACATGTTCTCAAAAGATAAGTATTTTATATCTCTCTTATTTTAAATTATTACTTGTGTTTTTATTCTTATTTGCCTTGTATATTTTTACTTTGTTGTATTTGTTCTTCCTTGGCCTCGTAGTTAGGATTGTAGGTACATGGTGAAGTCTACCAAGGCTATGGAAATAAATGAAAAGGTTGGAAGAACAAAGCTCATGAGAAGAAGACTTGTGTTGAGATATATTATATTAGATGAGCCCTAGATTTTGAGGGAGCCTACAAATAATCCAAGACTAAAGCTTGTACCAAGAAAAATATTACCTCAGTAATATGGAGAAGATTATGAAGATACATTTTCTCCTATTGCAAACCTCAGGAATTTGAGGTCCATGATAGAGTGATTCATGTTTTTAAATTGAAGAAAGCCTTGTATGGGCTTAAGCTTTCTCCTTGTGCATGGTACTATTGTAGTGATGATTATCTGTTGAGTCTTGGTTTTACTAAGAGTGATGTTGATTTGTAGTTCGATGTTGCTGAAGGTGAGTCATTGAATTTGCTACTATCTCATTGACTAGTGTAAGAGGGAGTTGATTGAAGAATATTAAAATATTAAAAGCATGAAATGGGTCTGGCATGATGGGATGTGAGTCCATTAACACTTACATGATTTGAAGAAGCTGCAAAATTGTGACTCTGATTTATTGGCTTGACCTAATGTCTACTATGTTGTGAACTCATTGAGCCAATTTTTTGTTAAGCCCCGACATGTGCATTAGGTTATCTCCATGGCACCATTTATTATGGTTTTAGTTATGTTTCTAATTGTGAATGACAATTGTATGGTCGTAATAATGTTGTTTGGGATGGATGCACCAAAGAGCACTTATGATTTTTGTTCTTGGCTTGGGCTCTGCTATGATATCATGGTGGCCTCGAAAGCTAGTTGTTGTTTTGTTTGGACATGTGCTTCAATCGAACATTGTATATTGTAACAATCAAAGTTGTGTGAAGTTTTCTAAGAATCCAATTTTTTCTTACAAGTTGAAGCATATTGATATAGTTTTGTTCCCTTCCTAGTGACAAATGCCTTCCTTGGTAGTAGATGAATTTCCTATCATGGTGACAAATGTTTTCCTTGTGAAATTTCCACAAATGCACCTATTGGAGTTTAATATTCTAACTATTAGTATTTTTTTGTTTTTGGAAAATAATGATTAAATCATTGATTCATTATTCACAATAAAAATGTCGCGGATGAAATAGGGATTTAGAAATAGATTCACAAACACAATAAAATGACACCAATATTTTTGGATTAAATGTCCCTGGAAAAACTCGTAAAGGAAAACCGGTGTAGTAGATGAGGATTTATTTTACAATTGACGCTTTAATTTGAAAATTTTACAATTGGATGCCCAACTAGCAATTCTCCGACAATTATAGATTGCAATTGGAAAAATATACTGGAGATCTCAAATATCCTCTACAAACCAACTCAACCTCTATCCATCCACTCACACTCCCTATTGGATAATTACACCTCTGCCTAGAATACACACTGGTGGCTCTAGATCCACTTGCACTGCTTGGAAACTGGCTCCAATTGAGCCATCATGCCTCCCTCTATCACTGGATACCACTTTCTCTTCCTTTCAGAAATAGATACGACCTTTAGCTACTGATATGTGGCACTTCTAGAAACTCACACTAGGGTTTTTGGTTATTCGCACTGCTCGTACAACCTCTATTGCAGATGAATTCAACCTCCCTTTTCCTACCACTTTGACATTGAAAAAAATACTGGGAATATCTCCTCCAAGTATTTACTCTCAAATCTATGTTTCTCCCTCTTCTGATGCTCTTTGCCTCGTTCAAACTATGCCCTTGCTGAAGACTGCAAATTGGGTAGCTCGATCTACCTCTCACAACTGATCACATTGATGCTATCTCCAAGCCCTTCAACCTATTATTATAATATCTTGTTGGAGTCTTAACAACCATGATTTAATCTCTATCAACAACTAAGATTAATTAAACTTCATCAATAGAAGTCCCTAGAGAAATGTCGAATATCCTTAATTAATTAACTTTAATTGACCACTTTTACTAAGTTAGACTTAGTGTTACACAGTATTTTGTCACACGTCCCGCACTTCCCTGTGACATACCCTGAAGTTCCTGAAACATGACCATCATGTAGTGTACTCATTCAGATATGGAGCTCAAATCCTCCCTAAAATAATTATTGGAAAATGCCTTGAACTTCCCCTGAAGGAAATGGCTCTAAAACCCTAATTTTAGAATCATCGCTCTTATGATACTAAAAACTGCAATGGTCTCTAGTTGCACTATACTAGCCCCATGATGCCATCGCTTTGTTTGCTTGTATACCCATGATGATCCCTAAAAGGAAATTTTCCCAAAGAGGATGAGAAGCTTCGTGATCTAGAAGCTTCCAGAGCGACGAGCTGGAGTTTGTTCAACATGGATGAGGTCGAGGTCTCTCAACTTGGCCTTTTGGTCTTATCCCTATGAGCTACATCCTTGAGATGAGGGCCTTATCCTATCTTTGGAGAGATCCTAAATCCATTTCCCTGCCTATATATTCATCCTCTCCCATTCCCAAATGGTTGGACTTTGTCTATTTGCACCCTTATGCTAAGATTGTGCCTATATGCTACTCATTTGGCTTGGAGAAGGAGTTCTTGGAGAGCCTAGCTGGGACTTGGACATTCATTCATGGAGAGCCTATTAACATCAAACCCTAGTTGTATGCTTCCTCCTTTATTCTATTAATATACAAATGTTGGTCCATTTTCCATAAATGTGTATGTTTATGTATCATTTATCTTAACATTCCTTGATCTGTTGAGTAGGTTACTTTTGAATATGCTATTTGTATTCTCATGCCTTATTGTGTCTTGATCTCTTGTGCAGGTGTTTAAATGTTGTGAGCAGCAGGACTAAGCCCGTGATGCAAGTGATTCAAGGTCTTCAACAAAGGAGGTTGTGATAGCATCAGAACGAGGTAGGCCATATTCTTCGTCTCTCATTTCAATCGTAACTTAGGAAAGTGTCCAGTAGATTGTCACATAGGTTGCTAGCCCCATTTATTGGGCTAGAGGGATCGTCTTTGTTTGCAGAGAGGATTTCCTAGAAAACACTTAGGAAATAATTTAATTATTTCAAATTAATTAATTAAGGTGTTTCCCAAGCCTATCTCGCGAAACCTTTTTTAGTTTTTTGGGATCTTGTGTTCCTTAGCATCTTAGCATCATCTAAGACTAGAACACTTTTTTGATACTACCATATCCATAAAAAAATAACATTCCTTGGTAGAACATGATGTTCCTATCCTAGTGACAAATTCCTTCCTTGGTAGAAAATTTTGTTCTTGTCTTAATGACAAATGTCTGTAGATGAAGTTTTGTTTATTTTTGTGTATCTTGAAATGGTAGAGAATTCCTCTTGAAAAGAGGGGCCACTAATTATATAGCATCATCGCAAACATTCCTTAAGCATTGGCTAAGAGACTTGGTTATGGTCATGAAGATTGTCCTAGATACTCCCTTAAGTCATGGAATAGAGACTTGTGTGGTTAGGGAGTTTGGTTCTAAGGCTTGAAGTGATCCCTCAGGTTTTTATCGAGAGACCAATGAGGTTGGTTGACAATAATTAATTTATGATCTCTCCCATAGGCTATTACCGAGATACTTGTGTGGCCAGGGAGATTGATCTTGAGATCCTTTCCCTAATTCATTGACTGGGAGACCTATGAGATTGGTCGAGAAGGTTGAGTGTTGATTCCCCTTCCTTAATTCATTGACTGGGAGACCTATGAGATTGGTTAAGAAGGTTGAGTTTTGATTTACCTTCCTTAAGTTGTTGACTGGGAGACCTATTAGATTGGTCGAGAAGGTTGAGTTTTGATTTCCCTTCCTAAAGTCGTTGATTGGGATACCTATGAGCTTAGTTAGGAAGGTTGACAATTGAATAATCTCTTTTAGGTCATAGGCTTTGACTGAGAGACTAGTGGGATGGTGGAAGAGATGGAGTATGATTACTCTTAAGTCATATTGATTGGGAGACCATTTCATATGGTCAAAGACTATGGCCTCATGAACATTGTTGATTGATCCCATGATCAGTAGGGCACTGATCATTGTAGCCATAGGGTTGTGGCTTGTGGTATGAGTTTAATGCTACGTATCTTTCCTTTTCTTGAGACTGATGATCTCTACCTTAGGATGTGGCAAAGAGACCTATGGATTTGTTGCATAGATTGATATTGAGAGAGAATGAAAAGTACCTCCCTAGCTGAGAGGGAGTGTTGAAAAATGGTAGCTTCTGTTAATATTTTTATTGGAAAAATAATGGATAAAATATTAATTTTTTTGTTGACCAAATCAACCTCATTTTTCTCAAGTCAACCCCTCCTAGAATATGTCAGCCTCCCTAAAAAAAATTCCTATTCGCATGGACAAACAACTATAAATATACTAGTTTCTCTCCTCCAACACACACTTCAAATCACCTATCTTTGACGATTATGCTAATGTATGAGGCTAAGAAAGTGCGGGTCTGACGTAGTCGTATCTATGTGGAACAATGTAGATCTAAGGCAGATGTATCTCTGTGGAACATGAAGGTATGAGGCTAATATGTGGTCTATGATATGCGATCCTATGTGGCATTATTCTCTATGATATGTGAGGTTTTGTGGCACTATTATATGCGATTTTTTGTGGCACTATATTCTATGATATGTGAGCTTTTGTGGCATTGTTATATGTGAGCTTCTTGATGAAATTGTTTCCATTGATGAAAAAGGAACAATAGGAGAAACAAGAGGTATTCATGTTTTCGTTGATGACAAAGGAACAAAAATAACAATAAGGTATGTTGCAGTTGATGATTAGCAACTGGGTATATGATTAATGCTTCATGCTATTGAACAACATGAGCAACAAGGTATGTTGCAATTGATGATTAACAACAAGGTATATGCTTTATGTGTCATGTTATTGAAACAATTAAGGAGATTTTCAACGTATATGCTTGATATGTCATGTTATTGCAAAGGTATGCATGCTAATTCTTGTTATAACTTGATGCATTATTCTGTGAGATGCATTTTGTAGTAAAGATAGTGTTGAAGGGGCACAAGGTAAGGAAATGGGAATGATAATGCAATACAAATATGTGATGCAAAGGGTGATGGAAAAGAAGCAACAAGATAGGTATTTGATGTCATTGATGCATGCACAATTGATGTTGTGATTCTTTTGAGTAGCAAGGTAGAACATAGAGTGTTGCAAAGAGGTGCAAGGCAAGGCAATGTGATGCATTGAGTTATGCTTATGTTGATGTGATGTTGTGAAGGAGATGTGATAATTGTTATTGAACTTGCTTATTCTTATGTTGTTATTGAACTATTCATTACTATTATTGTTGATCGATATTATGCCCTGGAGGTGAACAACTTTTTTTATTATGTTGTTACTACATGTTGAGATGATTTCATGTTGATGATGTTGCATATATTGTTATGGAAAAGGAACAATAAGGTATGCTAGATACAGTTGAGTTAATAGATTGGTTGCTATGGTTGTAAAGAAACTTGGTATTCTTGGTATGCTTGTCGTGTTCTGGTGCAAGGTATGCTAGATATGCTAGAAAAATTGGCAAGATACAAAGGAGAAACAAAGTATCATGGCACAATTGGTGTATCCACAACTGTGTAAGAGGTGCATTGAGTTGCACTTGTGTTGATGAACTTCTTATGGAAATTTCGTTGCATATATTGTGATGCAATGCAAATATGCAAGGACATGAGATGGTGCAAGGCAAAGCCAAAGGTATAAGGAAAATACAAAGGCAAAGGCATGAACAATGTTGTTATGCTTTTGATTTTGTGATGTTACAGTTGTTAATGTATTGCTAATGTATGTTGAAAATGATATGGTTTCTATACTTGTTGGTTTAATCATTACATGTGCTTGAAAATAATATTTGGTGAAGAATTTATTTTATTTTAATATTAAAAATCTCAAAAGTTGTGAAATGAATTAGTGGAATGCAAAGAAACAAGTATTTTCATTTCATATTTATGTTTGGAATACCAACAACCATCAAATATTGTTTATAAAAATGTGTGAGGTGTTAATTTTTGGAGGCTCAGCAAAAAATTATAATCATGGGACTAGATTCCTATTTTCAAGAGGACCAATTTTGACTATTGATGCGCTCAATTTGGACTAGAAAAAGTGTATTTTTGAAGAAAATCCCACATGTGCACAAAAGGAAAGGTCAGCACAAAAGAGAAATTAGACACCCATGGATGGCTATAAATACAAGCCAAGTGACCCTCATTTGGACATCATCATCATCATGATCATTTCTTATTTCTTTGGTTTGGATAACATAGGTCTGAGACTAGGTTGCGAAGTTTGGTTCGTACAGGTTCGAGATTGCAGGGTCCGAAGCTCGCTCATGTGTTTAGGGTTTTGGTTTCCAACCGCAAGAATTCTTAAGTAAAATTTTGGTTGCAACTGTAGGCACACAATCTCATGAATGCAGTTCAAGGGCTTCAAGCACATGCACATCACTCTATGTGTGTGGTTGGAAGCTATGGTTTGAGTTTTACAATGAACCATAGATTTCTTCAGTTGACGACAGAGTTCGACAATTGACCTCAAATAGTGACAGTTGATCGCATGATTCTGAATCAAGGTTTTTATTATTAGCATTGTTGGGTTCATCTCATGGATGTTGTTTAGTTGATTTTATTGGATAGGTTTATGGTTGAATATATGGATCATTATACTCTCTCTTTGTTGAATCATTCGATGACAATCTAATAAGAAGAAGAATTTGAAAGGTTTTTCCTCATAGTGGGTTTTTCCGTGGTATTCGACCAATCCTGGTGTCTTTATGTGTGAATTATTTTCTTCTATTTTTCATTTATCTTCCATTGCATTGATGATTATATGGTTACTTCTATATAGTTTCATATGTTACTGAATAATGTAATGATGTTGTGGGGTGAATTTAATGTGTAAATGAAGAAATGCAATTATCTAAAGAAAAGAAAAATATAGCCCTAAGAAAAAGTAACATGGTATTACAGCTGGGATGAAGAAACATTGTTGAGATCATCCCTAAAAAGACACCATTGATGGAAGTAAGAGAAGATAGAGGAGACCTAAAATAATGCTAGGGTTTGATGGATATTATGAATTTAGGGTTTGGAAGAAACCTTGGTTTATGACAAAGGTTTGAGATATGCAATCTAGCAACTTTAGCATGATCAAGTTCTATCTCTTGTGACATTAATGACTCGTGAAGGTTGGTTCAAGAAGGAGCTGATCATTTCTTGTTAAAGATAAGTACTTTCTGGATTGATACTATTTCTTTGTGATGTTATTCTTGTTTTGACTTATTTTTTTGACTATTCCTTATACTTCCTACATGAATATTTGAGTACGTGTATACTTATAACCTCTAGATGAGATGTGAAAATTAGATCCTTCTTTAGCATCATCTAATGTGCAGGAAAATAAAGCTCATGCAGGGAGAGAAGAGCTAGTGAAAAAATGGAAAAGAGTTATAACTTCCTATGACAAATAAGTGTCACAAGTTCCAAAGGTACATGAATACTACAAGGTATGTAAGCTACAATATTAGATGGCAAGGTAATCCCTGAGGTATGTCAAGAATATGAAAGTTAGTTTGATTTATGCTACATGTGATATATATTGGATCTCTTAGACATGATGGATTTCATGAAGGATTCATAAATAAGGCTAACACATAGTTTTGATATATGGTAGCTTGATACTGTTGTTAATGCTTGAGATAAGTTTGATGAAAGTGTGACAATTTGATTCTCTTGTTGATCGTGGTAAATTTAGTAAATCTGACATGTGGTAGAATTGGATGCCCTGACTTGGTGTTGTGATTATTTTCCTTGAAGTATGAAGATACACTTATAAGAATCTAACCCTTGATTAATGTTTTATGGCATGATGATGAATTGATATATTTCTAAGAACTTGATATAGTTTTTGATATAACAGTTTTTCTATAGCATGACAATATTATGATAGATAGATTGATAGTGATCATTGAAGAGACTTCTCATTTAGAGGGAGAAACTTTTCATGAGATTCTCACACCTATGATTTGCTGGAAAATGAATAGAAGACTTTTGATTGTTGAAGGAATGATTCTAGACATGAATAATCATCTTAATTTTTTGAAAAGGTTTTGGCAAAGTTCTGATTTATGGCAGAGAATGTTTCTCCTAGTCCTAGCTCCAACGATTAGGAGAAATTATTAAAGTGCAGTTAGAGGCCTCACAACCACACAAAATAAGGTTTATGGGTGAAATTGTGCCTGCAGGTCACAAAAACTGAAGTCTTATGCACAATATTAGGAGAACACCAACAGTATGACCGACCTACAATCATGGATCAAATGATGGAAGAGTTCTATGGGCAGGGAAGTTTCTAAGGTCTTCATAATGTTTAACTTATTATATAGAATGTGAATGTCTTGGCTTATCTTGTGAGTGCGGGAGTTTGTAGTATATATTGATTTTTATTCTGAATGAATGGATGACAAAAATTTATATGACTTTTCCATGGTGTATGAATTTACATTTAGTAACATATATAATTATTATCATGTGGATGGCTTGATGAAGTTTGATATTGCTCGGTAAATAACAATTTTCAACATGACGATAAGGTTTGGTTAATTTGATTGCATATTATTTATTTGTTTGAGGCCATGTATATTATTTTGGTTAATGTTATGATTGTAGAAAGCACTGCATGGTTTGAAACAAGCATGTTCACATTGACAGGTACATGGTGAAACCTGGAAGCAGTTCTGATTTGAACCTCAAAATTTGGTCCAAGGTATGCCTTTAATTTTGGTTTTATATGCTAACAATTTATTCTTGATAGGTAGTGAGCCTCTGATGATCAAGCGTAAGAGGGAGTTAGCCACTGAGTTAGACATGAAATATCTTATGGAGATATGACTCTACATGGATACATTGATAATTGGAAGAGCACATTGAGTACATTGTTGAGAAATATTCGTGGAGAGATGTTTGAGCTAGTTCTGGATATGACATTGATATGCTGCAATAGAAAGAGTGGGATTCAAATGGAAAATAATCCCATATGTAGTTGGGACAAATATATCTTCGTATATTGAGATGATGCTACTGTATGAGACAAGCTTAGGCTTGTGGTTGTTGGCTTCGTGAGAGGGAGGATGAATAAGGTATCCTTTTTGTGACATAATTTTCTCTAACATAATGTTTGATTTTGATGTCTTGCATGAACAGGAAAATATAGGACTATTGTTATTGATGATGTTTGAGGCAACTCTTCAGTGATTTGGTTAAGTTGGTACCAGATGTGAGCATGTTGATATGTTTTTGATCTAGATATAGCAACATGGATTTATGGATGTGACCATCCTAAAGTAAGGGTCTAAGCTAATCAAGGACACTGAGTCGAACCTTCCCCCTTGTCTGAGCTCCTAGGGTGAGGAATTTAGATGTAGGGCTACCAAGGTTGAGGGATCTCTGGAAAATAGGGTATTGCCCCTACCTATTACCCATAGGGTTGGAGAAGTTGCCACCCTATTGTGGTATATGCAAAGTATACTCCAGTTGGCATCTGTCTTTCCCACCCATTTGACTACTGGGTACTGACTGCTTGAGTTAGGCCTGGTCCTTACTATTTATGGTAAGTGGCATCCCTCTCAAGCTAGATATGCAGGTGTTATACCATTGACTCTTAAAGGTCATGTTGGGAAGATCAACAAAGTGTCTCGGGTTGTAGCATTAGGCTCCCCACTGGTAGAGTTTCCAGGATCATAACATTGAGTCCTTACTAGTAGAGTTTCATGGGTCGTAACATTGGATCCCCATTGACAGAGTTTCTTGGGTCATAGCATTATTTCCCTGCTGGAAGAATTTCCTAGGTTGTAGCATTGGGATCCCTACTAGCAAAGTTTCCTGGCTCGTAGCATTGGCTCCCCACTGGCAGAGTTTCTCAGGTTGTAGCATTGGGCTTCCCGTTGGTAGAGTTTCTCGGGTCATAGCATTGGCTTCCCGTTGGTAGTGACTATGGGTGGTAGAATTGGCTCCTCAATGGATAGAGGGTGATAGATTGAGATCCCCTCCAATGCCAAATTCTTCTTCTTTTAGATTCAAGAATGTTCAACATATGATTAGAGACAAGCAAGAGATAATAAAGGATCAACAGAGTTGAATCAAGATGAGAAAAGCAAACATTTGATGACAAGATAATTGATATGGGACATGATATGATGAAAGGAATGAAATTTCTCCCTACTTGAGAGGTAGTGATAATTTTTAGTAACTCAGGAGAAAGTAAGTCCCCAAGAGAGACATGACACTAAAGCCCACAAACCCCCAGATGCTTAAATGCTCCTCCCAGGTGGTTTGAGAGAAAACCCACAAAACATCGACCCCAGAACAACAATAATTCGGGAGACTAAAGAAGCTTAAGGGGAGACTGAGTGGCCTTTTGGTCCAACAAAAAACCTGAATTTCCACCAAGGTCGTGCCAAAATAAGAGCACCAACCAAAACCAAGATTGCAAAAACACGGACTAAAACGAAGAATAAAGACACAATTATGAACACTGAAAAATTCAATATGAAAACCCCAGAGTTCAATAGATACCTCTTCAAATTTCTTCTAGAGTTTACCCAAAGGATGATTGACAGACCACCTAGACCAATAAAACTAGTGAACCAAGATTACCTTCTTTCCGTAGGAAGGGTAGACCACCACAACGAACCTACAAGCCAGATTGGTGCAAAGGGGCCGAAGCGCCCAACGAGACACCAAATCACCACTCAAAGTCGTTAATGGGTCCCAAACACTTATTGGAGAGCCAAAATCATTCCAAGCTACTGTGAACCAACCTTCCACTGCGTTATGACTACAGAGCCAACACCTAGGCGAGCACCCATGGTCCCTGTCGCACTTCCTGCATTACTTTCTCCTCCCAAAATTCATCACCCAAACTTCCATAAATGCCATGAATTCCAACTAGCCTCTTAACATAACCGTCATAGCTTCTATATACTATTCCCTGTGAGCGTGCCAAATGATGGAACCACACTTTAATATGGGCATGTGTGCCACGTGGTGGAGGGGGATAAACCCAAGGATCATTGATTTACCATTTGTCCACCCCCATCGAGGGAATAGGAATCCTCTTCGAGGAGGCTGAGAAGAGATTTTAATTACCCAGGATCCAGGTCGGCTGCGCTCAATACTTCATGCTATGGAGTATAAAAATCATTATTTTGTGTTGTCGATCCCTGATTCGTCGTCCAATCAGCAACTTTGTTTCCAACACGCATGATGTGACTGATGGTAATGTAGGAAAATCTTTCTAAGAGGATATTTATTCGACCCACATGGGTCTCTAAGTTCCAACTTCTCACTATTTTGGATGTGGGGATCCATCAATGATATTCTATGTCATATGGATTACTAGTTTTGAATCTCCAACAATTTGAATCTTCGAGCATCCCTAGTGGAGTGCTAGGGTGAGACCTTTCTCAACAATAGTTAGTTTTGAAACATTGTTAGTGGTACTACCACAATAGCTTGCATATATACCAACTGGGGATCCCAAAGAGTTTCGAATCACACTGCCATAACCTGATGGCCCTGGTTTACCTTTAGAGGCCCCATCAAAATTTATTTGAACAAAGCCCATAAGAGGTTTCTTAAAAACAAAAGGAGAGGATACTGGAGCATCCAGACAAGAGGAAACCTGAAAGGGAATCATTGCTAGAGATAAATTAAGAGACAAAAGGATCAATGCATCTGGAGGGTCCACCTTCCAGTCATCAGGTCCCTATTTTTCAGACACAATTGTCTCCCGTGGATTCTATTTGACTATGCTCTGGATGGAGGCACTATAAGGGGGATGGTCCTAGAAAATAGGTCGATTCCTTTCTTCTAGATGTTCCATAAAATAAATCGAAGGACCAAACACCAAGCTCTATTGAAAATTGGTTTTTTATAACGATTTCTTTTCCAATTATCAAGTTTTTCTAATACATCATCCTAATTGTGATTAAAAGAATCAAATAAGGAAACAATCATACCCCACACCTCTTTCGCAACCCAACATGAATTATGTAAATGAGGCATCGTCTCCTCCTGATATTTACATAGGGGACTTAATATGGACCCACAAAACCTTTCTTAAGAATCTGATTCCAAGTTAAGATTCTTCCATGCCCAACTAGCCATAAAAAATGCGTGACTTTTGGCCATAGTTTCCAATGCCAGATTTTGTCCCAAATTCCCTATAGTTGCATTTGATTAGCATTGAATTTATTGAGGTAGGATTCTCAGATGGAGAAAATACCCACATTCAAGTAGCCCCATTGGAGTTTGTCTTGATACTGGGAAATTGGTATTCACTATTATTACAACTGTTGATTTGATGTCTGCTAGCATTCCAAAGGTGCCTCCACTTGCCAATCACGATCAATTTTATATATTCTCCACTCCTAATTGGTACTCTCTTCCCAATAGTCGATGAATCTTCCATTACTCTATTGATTTAGTTGTGCCTTAAGATCTAGAAGGGATTCAACCCTATCTAGGTGAGGAAGCTTCTTCTGTGACTCTTTCCATAATAGGGTGGACAATCCATTCTTGATTTCCCAAAAAATGTGGTCTCGAATAAGATAGCTATTTTGGTTGGCCATATTCCATATAACAGAACCAGTAAGAAAAGAAGGATCCTGTAGGACAATGCACTGGCACCTTCGTTGACCATACTTGAGTCCAAATTTGTTTCCATTTCTCTGTGCCTCCTTGGATCTAATGCCACCATAGCTTAGCACCTAACACCGCATTCATATTCTTTGGATCACGCAACCCTAAACCCCCTTGAGATTTAGGAAGGGAAAGTTTATCCCATGCAACTACGGGTCATTTCTTCTCTAGGGTGGTTCCATGCCACAAGAATTTCTAAAAATGGAGATCAGATCTCGATAAGGAGAGCTGATATATTAGGGTGGCTTGAAGGACTGAATTGAGGAGGGTAGCACACCCTTCCAGGTTGGGGACCCAAAATGTCCAATTGGACAAATTTTTCCTAATTTTAATGCAAATGTCATTCTAGCATGCAATATGCAAAGGGTTAGCAAGTAAGGGGACTCCTAGGTATTAGAGGGAAGGGAAATCCCAATAATCATGCCAAATAGTTATGAAGAGGTATAGGAGTATGGAAAAAATAGAGATTAGATTTTTCCTTGTTAATAAGCATTACCGAGGAAGCTTGGAATTCAGCTAGGATCCCATCGATCATTAACGGCTCCTAGACCGTGAGATCTCCATACAGAAGATTGTTATCAACTGTTTGGTCAATTTAGTGTGTCCTAAATTGCTATTTAAAATGTCAATACAGGAGTTGTAAACTGCTGAAGTGAAGTGCATTGTATATGCAAGATAACTGATTTCTTAGTTCTTTTTCGTTTTTGAGTTTTTGGTTTGTTTTTGGGTTTATCTTCTGTGGATTCCCTAGTGTGAGATGGCAAGATTGAAGGTCAAGTATGGATGGTAATGGTGATTTCTACAATGATTTTCTAAACTTCAAATTTCTCAAAAAGAAGGTTTCAAACTGACTGTGATGAAATCAAAAGAAAATAAAAATGTACCAAAATAGTGAACTAGTGACAATGAAGCCCAATATCCTTATTGCTGTAAAAAGAAAATAAAAACTGAACTCAAAGCAATTCAAAGACTGAAAGCAAAGCGAACGAAATCACACTACTTCAATCCACATTCTGACCCTTCACCTTTCAACTCGCTCCGGCTATAGGAAGTAATCATAAACAAGCTGAGTAATATGATATCTAAATTGCAGGAAATCAAATTGCATAAAATGAAACTAAGAGTTAACTACTCATTCATATTTCAATTCATGAAAATGACATAAGTAATTTAATCACTAACTTATAGGAAAGCAAACTAAATCATACTACATCAAATACTATTCTGATTCATCACTATTTGAGTCGCTTGGCTATGGGAAGGAAATCATAAACATATGAGTAATATGATATCTAAGTTGCAGAAAAGTAAATAAGAAAAGCAAAACAAAGAAATGACAACGCTGGAATTATAACTCAGTAAATGAATCAGCAGAAAGGACAAGATGTTCTCATGTCAGTAGTCATTAAAAATATGTAATTTGCCCGGGCTGCCTACAAGAACCTGAAAGAGAAAATACTGATCAGCTATCAATCATGAGAAAGCATAAAAGAAAAAATGAACAGCAGTTAGTTATAAACATCAGGAAATATATACACAAGCAACTAATTATAAAAGCAGTAACATAATGAAAGAAAGCGAGAAAATATACAGTAGATACAGAGCCTTGGTGTACAGGGGCCCTCTGCAACCTCGGCCAATCAATACTCAGTCACAAATCGAATTCAAGAATGTTGTCTTCTCATATATTAAAGTGCAGTAAAAACATAGAAATAGAGCACGGTACAGTGGGCTCGGAAAACACAGTCAAGATTACATATGAAAGCTAACTATCAAGCATATGATAACGCGTTATTTATAAGTGAAAATGCTATAACTGATTCCTAGATTCTACGCTGCCAAACAGACACGTAAATCTCCACGGCCTGAGATCTAGCGGTATGGTAATCATGACAGATAAATCCATGGAGTGGTGGCTGCTCGATTCAATTCACGGATTGATCCACAGGTGTTAGCACACCTCCGAAGATTGAGGATCTTGCCACACAAAACTTCATGTGGGAAAAATAGAGCTGTGCCACCGCAAAACTCTTGGTTTGACCGCTCCTTTGACCGTCTTTAACCATGGCTGTTTGTGAGTGATTCGGCTGAACCAAGGGGACACGCTCCATGTACATGTCATTTGCAGCTTTCCCATGTGGCCGGATTCTCCATTGGACACCTGTAACATAGTCTTTAACAAAATGGCTACGGAAACTTGAGCTGGCTGCGGAAAGTGACAAGTTTCTGCAGTTAATTGAGCAAAAATCTAAATCAAACAGCAGTCACAAACATAGTTAGGAAACCATTTTATAAGCTCTTTTTAGACTAATATGCAATGATTTGACAGCTTGGTGGATCAAGTAAATGGAAAAGAAGGCTGAAAAGTTATATAGGGAAGATGCAGGTTTGGGACTCAACATCAACAAACTCTTGGCGGGTCATGGATATGTACGTACTTGGGAGGTGAAGTCATTTTAGCTCATTATTTTGCTTCACGGCCTAATCATACAACTCAATCCCTCCGTAGCTATGATGAACAGGAAAGGGGAGATTAGATCCCATTGTCTTAGGCCCCAAGACAAATGGAAAGTATCTGAAGGAGCACCATTGAGCAAGATTGAAAAGAAAATATTTGAGATCATAGATCGTATCCAATATATCCAATCCTCCGCAAATCCAAAAGTCTTTAATACTAAGAGGAGGTAGGAACAACTGAGATGTTCGTAGTCTTTTGAGAGATCCAACTTAATCAGCATCCCATGTTTCTTATGACTCTTGCACGAACGTACAACTTCATGAGAATAGACTATTCCATCCAATATCTGATGCCCCTATACAAACCTTGATTGTTCCCAGCTAATAATGTGGTGAAGAATTGGCTTCAGTCAACATACAATGATAGATGATAGGATTTTATAAATCACATTGCACAAGGTGATGGGACGGAAACTACCTAAACATTTTCCTCCTTAGCTCTCAGAATGAGAGTAAGGAAGGTTTCATTTAGGCCTAACAAGATTTGTCTTTTCCACCTATATTCTTCAACCATATCTATGATTTATTGGCCCATAAAATACCAACATGCTTTGAAAAATTCTGAAGTAAACCGTAAGGACCTGGGGCCTTATTTGCAGGTAAATCCTTGATCACAATATCCACCTCTTAATATGTTATTGGTCTCATTCAAAATGCCTTATGATCTTCAATTGATAGTTTTGGAATATGGTGAGTAACCCATGCAATATCCTATGCTCGATCATACACTTCTTCCATAATTAAGGAAGACAAAAAGAAGGTTAATTCACGCTCCATGTCTTGGTGACTCTCCAGATGACTTCCATCCTCAGAGGTGAGGGAAGTGATGCAGTTGTGTTGATGGTGGCTTCTCATGGATTTGTGGAAGAATATAGAATTCCGCTCTCCCTCATGGAGCCATTGAATTCTAGATTTCTATATCCATAGGGCCTCTTCTTATTGCCGACATTATTCTAATTAATTTAGAAGATGGCCCTCCTCTGCATCTAGATCCTTGGTGCGCCTGTTGGTGGAATTGTATGTATTATAATTCCAACATTTAATTATCGAACTTGGGATCGTAAGACTTAGAGATGCAAGCACAATCAATGCAGGATTAGATCATATGCTAACAAATAACACTAGAAATAACTAATCACTAAGGATTATCACTTGTCACTAGATTGTGGGACTCTAATTCTTATCAGGTTTTGAACCACAATCTTTCATTAACAATGTTCATGTGGTTTTATATATGTAGCTTATTAGGTCTTGAGACTTCAGTGGTTTTAATCCTATAGTGATGAAAACCCATTAAACATACTACATAAAAGTAAATGCTGACAACTATAAGCAAAAGCGTGCAAGGAAAGTAAAGAAAACAAGGTAATAAAGTACAATAAATGCATTAACAAACTATAAAAAATAAATGCTAAGCAGACTTAGAGATATATTGTATGTTCTTATTCACTATAGGAATATTTTATCAAGTCGTTGCAAAGCTTCAATCAATTAAATAATCCTAAACTAAAAATTACATATTTTTAATACCTTGTTCTAGTAAAGAACTTAGTACCGAATTAAGTACAGAAGGATTGGAATTTGACATTTTGAATAAGTACCGAATTAAGTATGGAACTTATGTAAATTGAAATTATGAATACTAAAACGTGTTAAGAAACTAATTTAAATTTGTTTGAATCTTAAGCTTGAGAAAAATCAATTTGAATTTGATCATAATGCATTCTACCTAAAAGATATGAAACTAGAGCAATCAATCTAATACTATGTGATATACAAATCTAATGAAAAATTCAAGAGAAACATCAAATAAAATGTGCAATCAAATGTTGAAAATAAGATCTTAATCATGTACAAAGAATAATCAATGGAAAGGAATTCACTTCTTAAACCTTAAGAGAATTACAACAAACTAAATTTAAAGCATGAAAGTGAATAGATCTAAGTTTTATCTAACATAAATTTATTGCAAAATAAAACTAAATTGCTAGATGTAAGACTAATATACAAAACACATGATGCATAAAAAAACTTACCCACACTGAGGGGCCCTTCCAAAGAGGTTATTGCTGCTAATAATATCGCATATCAAGCTAAGAATATGTACCACAGCTCAACAACCATCAATTGTTTATTCACATAAAAAAACTTCGTTACAAATCAACTCTCTAAATCTCTCCAAAAACTAATCATTGATCTCCTATATTACAATAATGAACAACCTCCTTTCCTCTGCCCTTTGAGGTTTTATTTATACCGAAAATACATTGAGGAAGGATAAGATCCAATCCCTTGTTGGGCCTTGGAATTGGTATAATTCTTCACCTTATTCCCTTTGTTTAGTTAGTTTTTCAAACTTTTCGAGCATAGATTATAATAATTTGAATACTAAAGAGTTATAGAAAGGAGTTAATAATTGTTTTTTTATTTTACCTCATTAGTGAATCGATTTGAATCTTGAAGATGTCATTAACTCATGATTTGGGTCGATATTTGGACAGGAAATATCTGATGTTGATTGTTGTTCCTTGAATAGCTGAGGAAGGCCAAGCCATGAGGAAATAATTCGGTCTATTTGTGACCTGTTGACCATTGATCAACATCTTATATGCACGAGATAGTTGAAAAGAGGATCATGATCCGCTATACTAAGGAAGAAGATGCAGATTTCACAACTTGGATTAAGCATCCTAAGAATCTCCTGATTCTCGGGATAACTTTACCATTTCAAATATAGGATTATTTTGTAATATAAAAGTAGGATTAAACTCTAGTAAGGTAGTTAATTATCTTTGTTACTTGTAAAAAAAGACTGGAGAAATAGATTGTCCTAAGTTATTACAAACTTATCTTGTAATTTATGGTTGCATGTTAATGGAGATTTCAACGATTTAGTTTTAATCTAGTGCATTAAGTTAACTACAAGGCGGTTAAATTCCAGTGACCGTGGGCCCATTCCTGGGATTAATATTGTCTTCCTCTGTATTATTATTGCATCTTACTTTCATCCTTTGAATGATTAATCATTTCTCATATTAAATCATTATTTTCCATATTTATTGTTACTATTTACAAGTAATTGTAGCGAATAACGTTAAACAAGATTTCCTTTACAAAATTCTTTTTCAATATTGTTTTCCACAACAAGTGTGAATTGTTAGTTTCAAAGACTTAGCATTTTTGTGATAGATGCATTTCATTTTTTTATTACAATTATTGTTCCCTAGGAAACAACTTGAATTGCTCTATGATTTCTAAATAGAAACTTAACAATTTATTTATGTTATCAGTTTGATTGTATTTTAGAGGTAGAAAGTGAGCGTTCTTTCAGTAAAGCTTTTGTTGTTCCTTGCATATATCATTCTTTGGTTCTTATTAGTTTCACCTAGATCAAGATAATCTCAACACTACCCTTGCACTAATTGTGTGGATAACCTTGCAATAAAAATACGAAATCTGAGGTTGAAAATTTAATGTGTAGAGGTTTAAGTTGATTCTTTAGGAACAACTTAGTGCCCAACATTTTGGCGCCGTTGTCGGGGAGGTTTTCAAAGAAGTGTTTATATGTATCCCTGTGGGATTGGGTATTAAAGACAGAAGGTAAGAACCTATGCACGCACCAAGAAAAAAATATTATGCTAGTTCCTTACCTTAGCCAATACTTTTAGGATTGTTTAGTGTCCATGAATAGGAAAAATCATAGGACTGTAAATAAAGAAGTTATAAATTCAAAACCCATTTCAAAAAACACCAAAAATCAAGGTCATTCTAGCCTTGGAATAGCAACCTTCATAGATGAAATCATTCATAAATGTGAATCTCAAGCATCAATAAGTCCCTGGACAATATCTAGGAAGGGCTCTATTATTGCCCCTCGAGTGGAAGGATCATCTACTACAGCTCATAATGAGATTCATGATAAGATTGAAGGATCTAAATGAATTTTTCAAGATATACCCATTAGACACCTCAATCCTTCTAGTAAATTTGAGGGGAATTCTTGTAATTTAAAGGAGGGGGAAGGTGAAACAAGTGAAGCAGGCCCACAATCTACTGAAACAGACCCACAATTTTCCAAACTTGAACCTCTTGCAACCCATGTTGCAAGGAAAGTGTTATCACTCCTCCGAATCTCCAATGCTGAGGAAGATTCCAACTGACGTAACCACAGACCAATATTTTGACTTGGCATCTAGCCCTACCAAGATGGAGAGGGCTCTCTCCAAAATATCACACCCAAGAGGGATGGATAGATTAGGGTTTTGGGCTATATATATTAGCTTAGGGTTTGTTTGATTTGATTTGATTGAGGTAGTCACTAGATGAGTGAATTAGGTCAAAGAGTGAACTAAGTCAGGGCAAAAGAAAATCAGAATTGCAGACATCTGATGGAGCAAGGTAGGAAAGTTACTTTAACACTTGGTAGTATAGTGATGAGATGATTTAGACTAGTGAGGTGCTAAAAAGAGCATGAATATCATGAATTCTTTTTAAACTGAATAAATTAAACAAATTATGATGATTTTCCCAAAACAGAGCAAAATCAAACATATTTAGAAGTGAAATGGATATGAAAGGTACAAAAGATTCACACAGATGTAACTGAAGAAGAAACAATGTCAAAATACCATGCCACAGGAATCCCACCAAAATAGTTGCAACTCATCCAATATATTCCATGCCAAAGTCCAAAACACTAGTACAACATCCAATGGAGTCCAACCTGTAGAATGACTAAGAAATTAGATGATATAGGCCTCAAAACCAACTCATCCTAGCCTTAGGGGTTGAATCCATGAGAGGAGGAGAAGTTACAACAAAAACTGAATTGATAGCTAGAGTGTAGGGTGGTCAAAGTGACGCATACCTAACTTAAGAAAATTGATTCATTAAAAGCCATGGAGGCCATTTACCTAATGTATTTACCCTAGGTAATAGTAAAAACATAATAGTTACATCAACCAAATAAATGACATCAGTAAAACATTGATTTACCATAGGTAAAAATCAAATTTGGAGAGAAACAGTGAAAACCTAGGTCAACGTGTAGTGCCATCTTCAATATGACTTTTACCTACCTTCCTGATGTCAAAATTTAACCCAGGATAGCTCATTGGAAAGGTTATCCTGTCTAGTTTCCAAAAATTCCCTATTTTTTCAAAATGGACTTAATTTGACCCCTCAAAATTCCATTCTCCCAAGACTACTCAAATGCATAGTGCCTGGTCTAGAAATGAGGTAGAAACATGATTTTTAGGTGGTATTTTGTCTTTTTCACCTAACAATTTTGCTTTCCACGACAGGAAACATGGTTTCCTAGATGTCTTGGTCCTTCTAAATCCACTGGTGGTTTCCATTCCTCCAAAAAATTCCTCAAAAAAGTGCGCAGCGCCTAGGGCATTGCACGTTTGACCAAATCGTTGATATGAAATTGCCTGAAAAAAGATAGGAGAGATAATTTTACCAAAAATGAGCCAAAAGTATTCAAAATTTGGCAAGAAGCTAAGTTTTGATGTTTCTAGGCATGGAGTGAAGCCTCTGCAAGTATATCAAGCTTCTTCTTCTCCCCTTGGTGAATTAGGGCTTCAATTCTTGCCTTGGCAGCGTTGAGGTTTTCCCTACCTATTTGATTTCTTCGGCAATAATACTTTTCCATCTTTCTCTGAATGTCATTATTCATTTTGGCCTTGTCTAGGCGGTTTTCAAGGTGGTTTTTCACCCTCTCAAGCCAATTCTCCCGATTCTCATTGACCATTTTGGCAAATTGTTCATTTAGTGTGAGCTCATTAGCTATTTCAGCCTTTCTCTCTTTTTTTAGCTCCAATGCTCTTTTTAGGCCTTTGGTCCTTGGCCTTCTTATTGGCACCTATTCCTCCAGCTGGTCACTATATCCTCCATATGCTTCATCAAGTAAAGCTTTAGTTTTTCAACCTCCCTCTTTGCCTTGATGAGTTGAATCTCCATGAGCTCATGTTTGGTCTCAAACTACTTGTTCTCCTACTCATAGTATGAAATGATGTATTTTTCCATCTGCAAATTGACCTGGAGCTCCCCTATGACTGAATCCTTTTCTTTGATGACAATTCTTTTGTTTTCACTGTCATCATGCTCACTTAGGTCAGCTAAGTGAAAATCTTGTTCTGTCTCATGGAGGTCCTCCTCCTACTAGATCTTTGTCTCTGTCATCTTCTCCTTGCCTTTTTGTACCTGTGTTGCTGATGAAGAAGGCAAGGTCCCTCCCACAATATGTGGGGAAAACACTTGCCTATGTCCCCTTTGATAAGTATGAGGCAAAATGCCCAAATAAGCCTCTTTAGGTTTGCTAACCTCAACCTGTTCAATGTGCTCTTGCTCTTTGAATTCATCTCTATTAGGTGAATGAGTATGCTCATGGAATGGTGATGATGGAGGTGATAGTGTGGCTAACTCATAAGATGAGGATGAATGCTCAATGGGATGAGATGGAGTAATGGAGGTGGAAGGATGAGATGATGAAGGGATGTTTTGAACATTCTAAGCAGATGAATGAGTGAATATGGGATTAGCTATGAAGGTGCTCCAAGCAATTTTGAGTTCCTTGAGATGATAAAGGAGTATGATTTTAATGAGGGAATGATGAAATAGGCTCTTCATTTGATCTTTATACTCCATATTTTGGCCATTGTAGGCCATCTTCTCAACACTCTAGAAAAGATAGTAGGGTATATTGAGCATTTTTACCCTAGTGAAATGTATTAAAAGTCGGATATGATGAGAATAGACTCTGGAGAATCTTCCTTCACATGAAAAATATTTCATAATAATCTTCACCATTGGGGCATATCTATCAAGGAGGTGTGAAAAAGTAAAATAACCCCTTCTTTCATTTTTGTACCTTGGTTCATTTAAGGCTCATAATAATGCCTCTCCAAATCACCTTGTTTAAACCATTTCTCCCCAACATATGGGATCCCAGTGGTAGCTGATATAATGGAAGTAGATAGAGTAAATGTGACACCTGCTAGAGTGACCTGGTTGTCTTGGATTTTGGATATGAAAAACCTAGTCAACTTAGGATGGTGTTGGATTGCCTGAAATTTCTCACAGAAATCATAACAGCCGAGCCATTTGAAGGATGTCACAGTCATAGGGGATGCTACGAGTTCCCTAAGATCTATGGGCTCAAATCTATGTATCTAGCCTCATTTGTGAGATGTCTTAATCTTTGTTTCTTCTCTATAATTTTGCTCTTCCTCATTGTGTGGTTTGTATTCCTCATCTACCATGGTGTTTAATATCAAACCCTAGGGAGGTATTGGGTAGTGGGAACGTAGTTTTTAGGAAATATGGTGCATCGGGAAGGGTAAATATGAAGATGATGGGTGAAGGGATATATGTATTGGAGGGGGATATAGGGTAATAGTATGATAGCTTAGCGGTGGGGGAAATTGTTTGCAATATAGGGGGTTTTGGGAGCCTAGGTAGTTGCATCACCTAGGACTTAGGGTTTTGGGACAAAGGGTTAGAGGGTATCTGGAATAAAATGGTTTAGGGAAAGGGAAGGAAGGTGTAGGGGAGTGTATGAAAGGGATTGAGAGTGAAAGGAAGTTTTTTGGGGGGAGATCTAAGGTTTAGATATAAACTTAAACCAAATCTTCAATTAGATCTTTCAAACACTTAGGGAGTGACTTGAGGAGAAAGAAAAACACCTTCCCAAGCAGCTACTTACTTGTTTTGAGGTTGAATGGAACCTGGAGGAGTTGAGGAGGTAACTGGAGCCTTCCTGGACAAACGTGAAACACCAATGCAGAGTGTGCAGCGCCTGAGGCAACCGCGCAATGCCTTAAGGAAACGCACAGTGCCTTAATGAAACGCGCAGCGCCATAAGGAAACGTGCAGCGCCAGCTCTGTTCTGCTGATTTTTGCCTTGAACTTTGGAAAGGGTCTATTGTGGTTTTCTCAATCAGTGATAGGAGGCAAATGAAGCTGAGTTTGAAGCCAAGAAGTCCTTTATAGTTGAGTGAATTTTATCTTTTAGATTAAAAACCCACTTTCTAATGTTACATTTCACCTTTTTGACCTCTTTGCTAATTTGCTTTCTAGCTTTTTCCTTTGCAGGTGGATGATGCTAAAGTTTTGGCAATATTCACTTTTGACTTTTGCTTGGATGATATTGGCAATAGATTTTGAGTAAACAACTAGGAATAGTGACTTATTACATATGATAAACATAAAATTACATAAATAAATAAAAATATTACATCTCTCTTTTTGAAATAAAATTACAATCTAAAATAAAAATTTCACTTTTGGAATGAAAATTAGAGATCAGGGAACCATAGTTACATGTTACAAATCCTATTTTGAATGAAAAAGGATATTATTTCTTTCACTCTCACGATTTTGTTGGCCTTATGCAGTGAAATGGTGTTTTATTGGACCTTGAAAAAATGAAACCTAGAGACCTCATGAAAACCTTGAGTGAGGAGACTTCATGTAGACTTGACTGACATAAGACATGATGAAATGAGCTTCTAAAATGAATGTATGCTTAGTAAGACACAAGAAGGTGGGCCAGTAAATATTGATTTTTTGAGGGAGAGTGGGACTTTGACTTGGGCTACCATCATTGAGTAGATTTTTGGAGGACCTAGGTGGAATGACAAAAATTTCTGAGCGAAACCCTAATATGATATGAAAAGAGGAGTTTTCATCATTGATGGTAGTATGCAAATACTAACACTAACAGAAAGCACCTGAAATCCTTGACTTGAATAGAGTTGTGAGACCCACTCAAGGGCTAAACATTAGCCAAAGTCTCCCTGCTCATATAGTACCTCCTGATCATGGAATCCTTGAAGGGTACTGACATATTTTTGACCAAATGGAGAATGCAACACCATAAACACAAACCTTGACCATAGAATACCCTATAGTTGATCCACCAGCCAATGCACCAAAGAAATCCATTCCATTACAAAATATCCCAAGTTCTCATGAAATGACCTTTGAAGACCCTGATGCATTCTTGTTTGAGTTCGATGTCTTATGCCGAGGTTATGATTATACCACTAACCCATAAAAACTAAAATTGTTTCCTTCTACCTTGAAGTAAAAAGCTCTAAGTTGGTTTATGGGACTAGGATGCGGTACTGTAAAATCATGGGATGAAACAAATTTTTTTTTCCTTATCAAATATTAAGATTATTGCTGATCTAGCGACTTAAGAGAGGAAATTTTTAAAATGATGGAAAAATATGATGAGACTTTAGAAAAATACATTGAAATATTTCAATATAACTTGCAAAGATTACCTTACACCACTTTACCCAAAGAGGTGTTGAAAACTGCTTTAATTAAGGGCATGAAAGATGAGTGGATAGAGACACTTAATTTAATGGGGCAAGGTGATATTTCCAAGGAAGATTATGATAATATTATTAAACTGTGTATCAGGTGCTCATGAGGAAGTACACAAACCAGATATGGAATTCGAGATCCCCTTAGCAGGACCAGCAGGACTGCAGGCGAAGGTGTAACTCGAGTGGAGATCGATAATCTTTTAGAAGATTTTAAAACTGATATTTTGAGCACATTAACTACACAGTTAGATTTACTATAGGTCAAGAAAAAACAAGCAGAATCAAAGCAAGATCTAGCTATTTTCTATCCTCGTTGTTGGAAGAAGCACAACTGCAGAGAGTGTCCATTGGATATGATTGAAACATGTGCTATTTGCACTAAATATCATTTGACAGAGCGATGTCCCTCACTCCCTAGATTAAAAGTTGTATTCAAAGAAGCTAAGGAAGATCCAAAGCCAACATATCTTATGACACAACGACGACAGTGGCATACTCGCCCTTCAGGTATGATGCAGGACCCTTCTCTGTTTTATTCTAGACAATATGCTCAATAATAGATTCCTGGATCAACATGGTAGGGCCAACAATATTTTAATCCCACTTGGAAATATCAACCATACTCTGCACCGCCCTGGGAAAATAATCCATTCACTGGATCTGTGTGGCCAAATAAACAATATTCTACACCTTCATGGAAAAATCCAGCAAACAATCCATATCCTTCACAGTGGGAAAATTCATTTGCACAAGGACCAATGTGGCCTCAAAATTAGCAGCATCCTGCGAGACTAATCAACCCATCTATCGGAAGGATACCCCAGTCACAACCACCATTGTAATCTCCATTTCAATTTCCCCTAAATACTCAACCCCCACTACTTCCTCAATTACCTGCTCAGCCGACTCCCAATCCAAACAATAGGCATGTCCAATATTTGGCGATTGTTGAAAGTTCAGATCGTGGATCCAACCCTCTTGAATGCCATTAGTTATGGGTGAGATTTAGATGTGTTATCTTTCCAGAAGATAATAAAGTCAATTAAGAATAGGAAGATAATGAAAGCCCCATTGAAGAGTAGCCTTTGGCAGAACGTATTTCTCCAATTGTAGTTGTTTCTAAAACAAAGGCACCTGATGTGTCAACTAAACAACAAGACCCCATTAAAACTACAATTGTTGCTCCTCCATTCCCTAAAAGACTCATAGTGGTTAAACCACCAGCCTATTCTAATTTTTATCTTGTATGGGAATTAAAAGATTTATGCATAAAAATTCCACTCCTCCAGGCTATACAAGATGTTCCAATTTATGCTAAAATGATTAAAGAATTGTGTGTCAAAATCCTGGTAGGAAACCTAAAGATCCTCCTACAGTCCATGTCTTAGGGACACTCTCTGACCTTATCTTAGGGAAATAGATACCTATCAAATATTATGACCCTGGGAATCCAGTAACCACTATTCAAATTTAGGGTCGCAATTTCTCAAATACATTGGTCGACTTAGGGGCTACTATAAACATCTTGAATGTAGAAACCTATGGTATCCTTGGGATCATAACCTTAAAACTGACTTCCACTATGTTGGAACTAGTTGACAGATCGGTAGTCAAACCAGAGGGTACTTTGGAAGATGTTATCATTTATGTAGATTCTTGGGAGTACCCAGTGGACTTTCTGGTTATTAATCCTAGAAATAGACTAGATGGGCATCCTCTGATATTAGGGAGACCATGGATGGAAATTGCAGACGCATATATAGGATGCCAGACAGGGAATATGACAATTACAAAAGGAACTGTTGTAAAAAATCTTGTCTTATACCCGCCTGCTAAACCTAGCCTACCTATCGAAAATTACCAATTATTTCTACCCAAATACTAGGAGGAAAACCTGCATTCTCCTCTTATCTTGGATGAAGCTCTTGCATTTAAAATCCAAATCGAGGACAATATAATTAATGGCTTTATTAACAAACCTTCTACTGTTGGGAATCCAACATGTCAAATGCTAAAAGACATGCTTGATAATGAGGCCCAGGAAGATCCACTAGAGGTTTTGAATAATGACCATATACCTACAACTGTTGTCCATAATAACATTCCCATCGAAATTGAACTTGGTAAAACTTTGAATATTAATGCCAATCTAGATGATCAACAACGTAAAAATTTAATTCAGATTCTCTAGAAATATAAGCAGGCTTTTTTGCTTGGGAATATTCTGACATGGAGGGAATTGATCCACAAATATGTACCCATCACATTTATATATAAAAATATTCTCATGTTATTCGACAGCTTCAGAGAAAATTGAATCCACACCTTAGGGATGTAGTAAAACAAGAGTTACAAAAGCTCCTGGATGTTAATTTTATATATCCTATTTCAGACAACCAGTGAGTTTCAACATTAGTTGTCGTCCCTAAGAAAAAAGGTAAATGGATAATTTGTGTGGACAATAGAGAATTGAACAAGGCTATGCAAAAAGACCACTTCCACCTTCCATTTGTAGATCAGGTCATTGAAACTCTTGTTGGGAAGAATTTTTTCTCCTTTTTGGACGGTTTTAGTGGTTATAATCAAATTCAAATTGCTCTCGAAGACCAGGATAAGACCACATTTACCTTCCCTTGGGGAACGTTTTCATATAGAGTTTTACCATTTGGGCTATGTAATGCACCAACCACCTTCTAGAGGGAAATTTTGAGTATATTTTCTGATTTAATTAGTGAAGGACTTGAGTTATACATGGATGATTTTACTCCATATGGTAACGAGTTTGACCAGGCCTTACAAAATTTAGAAAAAGTTCTTGAACAATGCATTGCTACCAGATTATGCCTTATCCATGAAAAATGTCATATGATGATGACCGAAGGTGTATTTCTAGGACATTACATTTATGCTATAGGAATTCAAGTGGATCCAACAAATATTGAGGTAATTCATATGTTGCCTACTCCTCGTACACCAACTAAGGTGTTGATCTAAAGATGATTAGAGGTTGTCATTGATGTCAACCCAAGTAGTACCAAGGGCTACCCTTATCTTGCAAGAGAATTTTGACTTGACAACTTACTCTATTTTGATTCAAGGATCTTCTAGATGGATTCTACTCGTCGAGATGTTTCTGTTGATATATGTCACACCAAGTAGTTCTTCACGGTTTGAGAGATATTCTTGTTTGAAGTTAGTAACCCCAGTAAGTGGGCTAAAACCCTATGGGGTTGTGGCATGGCACTCATAATTGGTTTTGGTCATTGAATAGTCAATAATTAATAATTTTTTAAGCTCCTAAAATCCCTCCAACATTCTCTATAGAAGCCCCTCTCAACTCTATAAAAAGAAATCTCATATGTCCTCCAAATGCAGTGATCGTGGACTTTTCACTATAACTTCATTTTTGCGAAGTCTTAGATTCTGAAATGAAAACCCATTTGATTTGCAATCCTGATGAACATCGTGACCTAATTTAGATCTTGGTTTGCTATATTTTCGGAGATATGATCTATGAAAGTTAGGCTTTTTGCAAGCTCCCGAATTTCATCTCAAAGAAGTGACCTTGGGAAAATCGTCATAAATCTCTCTCTGAGAAGAGGATTGGAATTCTGTAAATAGTTGTGGATAATGCACGGACTTTATTTTTCTGTATATCAATTTTAGAGACGAAGGAGGAAACATTGACACGTGGCACTTCGTACAAGTTCTCTCTACTGAACTAGTCCATAGTTATGTCATTGTGGGAAATTGGGCATAACTTTGCCTTGAAGAGTCCAAAACGGGTCAGACCTGTGGCATTGGAAAGAAGACTCAGAGGGATACTATAGGACTGAAGATCACATATTGGGGATTGGAAATCACAGAGATACATCAGATTAAATATCGTGCTCCTAGAAGGTGAGAAAAACTAGATCAAGTGTTGTCAAGGGGTGCAAAGGACCAGAGTTCCTATGGCAGCAAAGAGCAAGGTGCAGCAAAATGATGCAACAAAGGTAAGCTACAAGTAAGTATCTTATATATATGCATGTTCCTTTCTTAATTTCATTAGGTTCTTTGTATTTTAATTTGTTGTTTTTTTTTACCACTGACATATGCTCTGGACGATGAGGTAAGTTTTGTTATTATCATGTCATGGGTATTTCCTTGAAGACTTTTTGCAGGTATTATATATTCATCAAGAGAAGAATCAATGCATAATCTAATGTTCTGAAGAGTGAGAAAGTGTAGCATGACAAGAGCAGCAATCAATGTGTAGAACAGCAGCAAGAAGTTCACCATATGAGGTCTTCAAGTGGGAAGCACTGCATACAATCATTGTAAAAGTATCATTGTACAGAGTCATTGTAAAAGTTTTACAAGTGTCTATCTGCCAAGAGTTGAAGAGGCAGTGTTGGGAGGTCTAGGATCATCATTAGGTGGTTGTGTCATAGTTGGGGTTATGGTATAGTGTGTCTTCTTCTTCTACATCATCCTATATCATTGTAAAGTGGACCATTTCCCTGATACGAGAGTCCATTCTTCTTTTATTATTTTATAGGGTGGTAGGGTGGTGCTAGGCTAGTGCATGAAGTCACCAACAGGTTCAATCCTGTGAAAAATTCAAGGTGTTAGGGTGGTGCTAGGGTGAGTTGTATCTCATTGGGTGTTTGGGCATCCGTTCAGTTAACTATTGAAGAATCTCGGGCGTTGGAGCGTCCATCCAATGGGAGCTGGAGAAGACTGCTTTTCTAGAATTATAGGAAGTTTTTTCTTTCATTTCAGTTGGGGCTGAAGATTAAAGAATTTATTAGAAAAGCGTTCGGTGGTTTTTGACCCGGAGGGGGTTTTCCACCCAAAATCTTTGTGCCTACTGGGTTCTTTTATTTATTTTTATTACTGCATAAACGTTAATTCTAATTGAAGATTAACTAATGCTCAGAAAATATTTAAAAGTGATAATTGCTAAGGAATATTGATTCATCCCCCCCAGTATTTTCCAACAATTGGTATCAGAGCTTGGTTCCTTCAGTAACATCTTAACCGCTAGAAGTTAGTTTTCAGAGCATATAGATAGGAAAGTCAGAGAAGCAGATTACAAGGATTTCAAAGGAATGTACAGGTACAAAAAAATATCAATAAAGTGAGTATTGTGTACCAACCCTTGATTTTGATGCAGATAATTACTGGATATGGGAATCCAGGATGGAAGTATCTTTGCAGGCACATGGAGTATGGGAATCAATTTTTTTTGGAGACACATCTACCAACAAAGCGAAAAGGTACAATTCAAAGTCCATGAATGTAATTTTGAATGTTTTGCCAAATTCTGTGAAAACAAAAGTTGGTCAATGTTCAACAGCTAAAGCTCTTTGGGAAAAGCTTCGTAATCTCTATTCAAAAAAGAAATCAGGTCAATATGTTATTGAAAACTTGGATCCTTCTGAGTATGATGAAGAAGGGTTGACCATAGAAGAATTTTCTAAGGAGGCAATCAAGCTTATAAAAGAGCTCAGGGCTAAGAAGATTTGTTCCAATACTCTTGAAGAACAAGTTCAAGGTCTCAAAATTGAAGTTGAAGAACACAAATGTATTGAAGAGTCACTTCAAAAGAAGTTGGAAGAAATAAATAATACAACGACACAAGACCTCAAGAGAGAAGTCCAACAAAATCAATAAGAACTCGACACATCATTTGCAGAAATTAGCAGGATCACACAACAGATGCAGGAAGAAGAAATTGAAAGGAAGGAATATGATCAAAGATACATATCCATCGTTGACCAAAAGTAAAAGGATTTAGAAACATCTTCAATAGAAATAAGCAGGCTCAGGATTGAAAATGAGAAACAGAAGGAATAGATACAGGTTCTCAACAGAGAAGTAGAGAAGACCACTCTTGTCAAGCTACAGGTTGAGGAGGCAGAAAAAAGAAGGAAGATCTTGAAAATATGGTTTCAAGAATATCTTGCTCAAAATCAAGAAGAACTTGATGCAACTCGTGATGAGATCAACAAACTCAAGGGATAACAAAAAGAATACTTACAAGATAAGACAGATGAAGAAGTGAAAATGAAGGCAATTAAAGATGATAAAGTTCTTGTTGATGAAGGTACAAACTCCACAACTTCGCAGGATGATTGTAAGAAGGAATTTGATCAAAGTGAAAAGCCAAAGAAATCAAGAACAAAGGACCACAAGAAACTAGAACACTGCCTCCAAAGAAGAATGAAAAATATTCCAGGTATGTTTTTTTATTTAATGTTGGGTTGTGTTATATTCTTTCCACGACTAGCCCACGTAGTTAACCGAGGGGTTAGAGGGGGGGCGCAGCCCCCCCTTCATTGTGTCGAATGTGTATCGGGGGGGTCACAGGGGGTTTGAGGGGTGAAGGTAACCCCACTCTATGGGGTCTGTGGCAGCGCCCTGGAAAATTTTGGTTTTGGAACCTATGTTAGGTTGGGCGGACCCACCCATGGTTTTTTGCATGATTTTCACACATGTTTTTGGACGTGATGGTTTTCGGTCCATGGTATTGGATGCTTTGGCATGTATAAATATGTATTATAAAATTGAAAGGAACATAATGAAAATCAAGTTGGTAATCCCGGTTTTGGGATCCAGGGGAAAATCTCTATGTATATGTGTTTTAGAATTCGTATGCAGGTAATTTCTGTATGGGGTTAAAACCTACAATTTGGTATCAGAGTTGTTTTGGCTTCAAGGGGATGCCTTTGTTGCTGAGGGGTTTCACTCGGGCCTGTGGTAGACCCTGTTCAGTGGGAGATCTGCGAGATCGATTCTGGTGGTGAAAGAAGATGGCGATCAGTGGAAAGATAGAGATCGAGAAATTTAATGGTCAGAGTTTTGAGTTGTGGAAACTCAAGATGGAGGATCTGTTGGTGGATAAAGATCATTGGATCGTGGTAGATCCAGGTACTAAACCAACGGGAGTTTCCGATGAAGAATGGAAGAAGTTGGATCAGAAGGCAAAGAGCACAATACGATTGTGTGTCTCAGATTCAGTATTGTTGAATGTATCAGGGGAAGCTACGGCGAAGGCTTTGTGTGAAAAGTTAGGGACTTTGTACCAATCTAAGTCTCTGGTGAATAAACAGTTCCTACGGAAAAAGCTGTATAACCTAAGGATGAAAGATGGAGACTCGGTGACAGAGCATCTGAATGTGTTTAATACTGTGGTAAGTCAGTTATTGTCTGTTGATATCAAAATTTTAGATGAAGATAAGTGCATCAGTTTGTTGTGTTCTCTACCAGATTCGTGGGATAGTCTGGTTTTTGCAATAGGTAGCAATGCAACTGCCTTGCAGTTTGATGACATAGTCTCATCCTTGCTGACAGAGGAGATGAGACGGAAAAATATGGAGAGCCGAAATGGTGATGCCTTGTCTATACGAGGACGGTCCAAGAATAGAAACAAAAATAAGTCATCGAGTGGGAGATCTAAATCTAGAGGGAGATCTAAATCTCCAAGAAAACCTGTAAAGGTGGTTTGCTATAAATGCGGAAAGGAAGGGCACTACAAAAGGAATTGTAATTCTAAAGCTCCTAATAAATGAAATGGATCTGATGATGCTCCTTCTACAGAGGCGAAAACCACCTCAAATGAATGTAGATCGCGAGGCATGGTTGATTGACTCAGGTGCATCCTTTCACTTCACTACCCATAGAGAGTGGTTTTGCGAGTATGAGAAATATGATGGTGGTGATGTCTTCTTGGGGGATGACAGGAAGGCTAGAATCATTGGTCGTGGAAAAGCAAAGTTGAAGTTGCAAGGTGGAAGGGTTAGAACACTTCCAGGTGTTCTGCATATTCCTGCATTAGCCAGAAATCTGATTTTTGTAAGCAAGTTAGATGATGCAGGTGTAAAAATAGTGTTCGAGAAGGATACCTGCAAGATGGTTTGGGGGGCATTGGTATTGATGCGAGGAGTTCGAATTGGAACTCTGTACAAGATGCAAGGTAGCACTGTTGTTGATGGGTGCAACAGTTTTGTGGTTTCTGAAAGTGGAGCAGAAAATCTAGTGGTCTCTGGAGAGAAGACCATGTTGTGGCATCAAAAGCTTGGACATATTGGAGAGAAGGGCCTTCGAATACTTCATGATAAAGGTATGGTACAAAGTATGAGTAATACCTCCATGGATTTTGATTTCTGTGAAAATTGTTTATATGGGAAGCAGAATTGGGTGAATTTCCCCTTTGGTGGTAAGAGGGTGAAACAGATATTAGAGCTTGTGCATAGTGATGTGTTTGAACCTGTGAAGGTTCCATCGCTGGGTAAATATGTGTACTATGTATCATTTATAGATGACTTCTCAAGGAATACATGTATATATTTCCTTAAGAAGAAATCTGAAGTCTTTGACAGGTTTAAAGAATTTAAGGCTCTCGAGGAAAACCAGACAGAGAAGAAGATAAAGGTGCTGAGGATAGATAATGGTGGAGAGTTTTTCAGTAAGGAATTTCAAGAATTCTGTAAGAAGTGTGGTATAGCACGGAAGAAGACTACTCCATATACACCTCATCAAAATGGAGTTGCAGAAAGAATGAACAAGATGTTGATGGAAAGGGAAAGAAGGATGCTCAGTCGTGCTGGGTTAGGATAGGAATTCTAGGCAGAGGCGATGGAGACAGCATGTTACCTAGTCAACAGATCACTTTCATCAGCGTTGGAGGATAAAAATCCACAAGAGGTATGGACTAGTAAGAAACCCTCTCTTTCACATCTGAGGGTAGTTGGATGTGATGCATATGTACATGTTCCAAAGGAGAAACCAACCAAGTTGGATACTAAATCTGAAAAGTGAATCTTTATTGGGTATAAGGATGGTTTAAAAGGCTATAAGCTTTGGAACCCAATAACAAGGAAGGTTGTATACAGCCGAGATGTGGTGTTCAGAGAGCTGAAAGATGTTATTAAACATGAATTCCAACCAAAGGAACCTAAGAAGATAGAGTTTGAGCTAAAGGAGGAAGAATCAGACTCTACAGTAGAGGAGGAATCAGAAGATGAAGAGCCACAAACTTCGGGTGTGAGAAGATCAATTCGAGAAAGAAGGTAGCCAGAAAGGTATAGTCCATCTGCTTTCTGTTCAAATTTTGCCTTATATATTACTGATGATGATCCCAGAACTGTGAAGGAAGCAGTAGATTCAGAGGATTTAAAACTCTGGAAAGAGGCCATGGTTGATGAAATGGCATCGTTGCACAAAAATGAGGCTTGGGATCTGGTGGAGTTGCCGGCTAGAAGAAAACCCATTGGCAGCAAATGGGTGTTCAAGAAGAAGACAAATGCAGAAGGAAAGGTGGAGAAATACAAAGCTCGGTTGGTAGCAAAAGGTTATTCCCAAGTGCTGAGAATTGATTTTGGTGATAATTTTTCTCCTGTTGCCAAGGTAACTTCTATTAGATTACTTTTATCTGTTGTTGTTGCTTTTGATTTTGAGGTAGAACAGATGGATGTGAAGACAGAATTTCTTCACGGGGATCTAGAAGAGGAAATCTACATGAAGCAACCTGAAGGCTTTGCGGTGAAGGGTAAGAAAGAATTGGTATGCAAGTTAAAGAAGTCTCTGTATGGCTTAAAACAGTCACCAAGGATGTGGTATAAGAAATTTGATACATTTATACGGGGACTTGGCTTAACCAGAAGAAAATCATATCATTGTGTGTATTTTAAATTAATTGGTGGTTGTGTTATTTATTTGGTCTTGTATGTGGATGATATGTTTCTAGTTGGAAATGACAAAGAAATTATCCAGGATTTGAAAGCCCAATTGTCCTCCAAATTCAACATGAAAGATCTTGGTGCTGCAAACTATATTTTGGGCATGGAAATTAAAAGAGATCGGGTAAAGAGGAAGCTCTGGTTAAACCAGAGGAAGTATGTCGAGACAATATTGCAGAGATTTAATATGCAGGATAGTAAACTAGTGAAGGTTCCTATTCTTGTAGGTGTAAAGTTATCTGCTGAACAGTGTCCCAAGACACAATAAGGGGAAGAGGACATGTCCCGTGTTCCATATGCAAGTGCAATCGGTAGCCTAATGTATGCAATGGTCTATACTAGACCAGATATTTCACATGCAGTGGGAGTATTGAGCGGGTTTATGTCAAAAACAAGAAAGGAGCATTGGATAGAAATGAAGCGGGTTTTCAGGTATTTGCTTGGCACCAGTGATTATGGTTTGTGCTACCAAGGAAGACTAGGACTGGATAGAGTGTTGGATATTTGTGGCTTTGTTGATGCAGACTGGGTTGGATATCTGAATCAGAGAAGATCTACAAGTGGGTATGTGTTTAAACTATTTGGAGGTGTAGTTAGTTGGATGAGTAAGAAACAATCTGTAGTGGCACTATCAACTATAGAGGCAAAATACATGGCAGCCACTCATGCAAGCAAGGAAGCAGTTTGGTTGTAGAGATTGTGTTCAAGTATGGGGTTAGTACAGGGAGCTATAAGGATAGACTGTGACAGCCAAAGTGCAATTTTCTTGGCAAAGAACCCTGCATATCATTCAAATACAAAGCACATTGATGTTCAGTATCACTTTGTGAGGGATATGATAGAAGACAAAAATGGGTTACTGGTAAAGGTGGACACTTTAAAGAATATTGTAAATGCATTGACAAAATCTGTGAGCTCTGAGAAGTTCTCTTGGTGTAGAGAAACAATGGGTGTCGTAGGGTTGGATAAATGACTAAGCTCTCTAGTGGCCCCCTATGGAAAGAAAACAACAAGTGGGAGAATGTTGGGTTGTGTTATATTCTTTCCACGACTAGCCCACATAGTTAACTGGGGGGTTAGAGGGGAAGCGGAGCCCCCCCTTCGTTGCAACGATTGCGTAGCGGGGGGGGTCACAGGGGGTTTGAGGGGTGCAGGTAACCCCACTCTATAAAATTTTGGTTTTGGAACCTATGTTAGGTTGGGCGGACCCACCTATGGTTTTGTGCATGATTTTCGCACATGTTTTTGGACACAATGGTTTTCGGTCCATGGTTTTGGACGCGATGGTTTTTGGTCCATGGTATTGGATGCTTCGGCATGTATAAGTATGTATTATAACATTGAAAGGAACATAATGAAAATCAAGCTGGTAGTCCCCGTTTTGGGATCCAGGGGAAAATCTCTATGTATATGTGTTTTATGTGTTACGCTCTCACATTGTTTATTTTATGTGTTTTAGAATTCGTATGCAGGTAATTTCTGTACAGGGTTAAAACCTAGATTTAATGGCTATTGCTTTTTATGTGCTAATTATGGACATATGGCTAAGGATTGTGAAGTTTTTGATAGGTACAATCATTATCTGCAAAACCCTAGAAGAAAGTTTGCAGGATCACGAGACAGGTTCCACGATTATTTTGTCAGAAGAGAATACGTGCTAGATGGGACAAATATTGAATGTTTCAAATGCCATAATTATGGCCATAGCGCTCGTGGTTGCAGATATCAAATGGAATCACTTATGGATAACATTGAATGCTTCAAGTGTCATAACTATGGGCACATGGCTCGAGATTGCAGGAATAAGAAGGTCTGGAAAAGGAAACAGGTACAGGAAGACAAAGCAGATAACAAGGTTTCAACAGTTATGCTTTCAGGATTTGTAAAAGCAAAAGGTCATGAGGAATTAGTAGTTTCTTCAGATAATGACTCAAGTCAAGATGGCCCGTTAGGTGACTCACTATTTTGAACAATCTAGCTTGTTGACTCCTTAATGTTTGTACAATAGGAGTCTATGCAGCAGTATATGGCACAAGTCTACGATTGACAGGAAGGTAGTTTGAACAAGATGGAAGTTTCATTAAAGGTTCAGGGGGAGAAAAACAATTGAAGGATTATAGGTTACCAAGAACAACACAACATTAGTTTGAAAAGGCTATGCAAAAGTGGAAGGAATTGATTTCAACGAAAAATTTGCACCAGTTGCCAAAATAGAAGCCATCCGGATGTTTCTCGCCTATGCATGCTCAAGAAAAATAAAATTCTACCAAATGGATGTTAAGTCATCATTTCTGAATGGAGAATTAGAAGAAGAAGGGTTTTCTACTATCAGAAATAGAAGAATATGTTTGCAGGTTAAAGCAGGCTCCCAGAGCATGGTATGCTCGTCTTGATGGATATCTATGTCAAAAAGTGTTCAAGAAAGGTATTGTTGATAGCAATCTTTGCGTACAAATAGATAAAGATAATTTAACAATCGTTGAGGTATATGTGGATGATATAATCTTTGGTAGCAATGATGATCGAATAAGTAAGAATTTTGCTAGAAAGATGCAAAGTGACTTTGAGATGTCTTTACTTGGTGAGTTGACATACTTCTTAGGGCTTCAAATATCTTAGCAAGAGAAATGAATATTTATATGTCAAGCCAAGTACATCAAGGAAATGCTCAAGAAATTCAAAATCAAAGATTTCAAACCCATCCTTACTCCAATGGTAACAGGTTGCAAATTGAGCATAAACGACACATCTAAGAATGTGGATCATAGGTTGTACAGATCTATGATTGGTAGTCTTCTATATGTAACAGCCTCCCAGCCAGATGTTATGCAAGCAGTTGGACAAGTAGCAAGATTCCAAGCAGCACCAAAAGAATCACATATTATTATCGTCAAAATAATTCTTCGATATCTAAAGGGAACAACAGAATATGGCTTGTGGTATCCCAAGGGCAACAATATCATTATTCAAGCCTTTACAGATGAAAATTGGGTAGGAAGCGTTGATGATCGTAAGAGTACTAGTGGAGCAACATTCTATCTAGGTGGTTGTCTCATATCATGGTTGCGAAAAAATCAAACCTCAATCTCGTTGTCCACAAAAAAAGTAGAATATATTTCGGCAACAACTTGTTGTACTCAAGTTCTACGGATGAAGAAAACTTTTCAAGATCTTCAGGTCAAGTTTGATGAGCCTATTCCCATATTTTGCGATAACACCAACACCATCAGTATCTCCAAGAATCCTATGATGCATTTTAAAATGAATCACATTTCGATTAAATATCATTTCGTTAGAGAGCAGGTTGCCGAAAACAATATCAAGCTTGAATATGTTGGTACAAAAGAAAAAAATCGTTGATATCTTCACTAAAACTTTACCTTGTGAAGAATTTGAATATCTTCGCCAGAAGCTTGGGATTCTCCCAAGTTCTCATTAGATTTTCCTTATTCAGAAAATAAAGGGGGAGTGGAAGTGTGTATAGGTCCGCAGGATGGTTTTGTGTCAAGGGGAGTTACCCTTTTCCATTGATGTCAAAGGGGGAGAGAAGGCAGTAGGAAGATGTGCCCTGATCGTAGGGGGAGTACTTGTGTTTCCATCAATGCCAAAGGGGGATATTGTTGATCTAAATATGATTTGAGGTTGTCATTGATGTCAACCCAAGCAGCACCAAGGGCTACCCTGATCTTGCAAGGGAATTTTGACTTGAAAACTTACTCTATTTTGAGTCAAGGATCTTCTAGATGGATTCTACTCGTCGAGATGTTTCCGTTGATATATGGCACGCCAAGTAATTCTTCACGGTTTGAGAGATATTCATGTTTGAAGTTAGTAACTCTAGTTAGTGGGCTAAAACCCTATGGGGTTGTGGCATGGCACTCATAATTGGTTTTTGTCATTGAATATTCAGTAATTAATAATTTTTTAAGCTCCTAAAATCCCTCCAACATTCTCTATAGAAGCCCCTCTCAACTCTATAAAAATAAATCTCATATATCCTCCAAATGCGGTGATCATGGTATTTTTGCTATAACTTTATTTCGGTGAAGTCTTAGATTCTCAAATGAAAACCCATTTGATTCACAATCTTGATGAATGTCGTGACTGAATTTTAGATCTTGGTTCGCTATCTATGGAAGTTAGTGTTTTTGCAGGCTCCCGAATTTCATCTCAAAGAAGTGAACTTGGGAAAATCGTCATAACTCTCTCTCTAAGAAGAGGATTGGGATTCTGTAAAAACTGGCGGATAGTGGATAAGCTGTGTTTTTCTGTGTATCAATTTTAGAGCTGAAGGAGGAAACGGTGACATGTGGCACATCGTACAAGTTTGCTCTACTGAACTAGTCCATAATTAGGTCATTGTGAGAAATTGGGCATAACTTTGCCTTAAAGAGTCTAAATCGGGTCAAACCTATGGCATTGGAAAGAAGGCTTGTAGGGATACTACAAGACTGAAGATCACATATTGGGGATATGAAATCATAGAGATAAATCAGATCAAATATCATGCTCCTAGAAGGCAAGAAAAACTAGATCAAGTGTTGTCAAGCAGTGCAAAGGACCAGACTTTCTAGGGTAGCAAAGAGCAAGGTGCAACAGAGGTAACCTATAGGTAAGCATATCTTGTATATGCATGTTCATTTCTTAATTGCATTAGGTTCTTTGTATTCTAAGTTGTTGTTTTTGTTTAGCACTGACATATGCTCTGCAGGATGAGGTAAGTATTTCTATTATCATGTCATGGGTATTTCCTTGAAGACTTTTTGCAAGTATTATATATTCATCAAGAGAAGACTCAATGCATAATCTAATTTTATGAAGAGTAAGAAATGGTAGCATGACAAGAGCAGTAATCAAGGTGCAGAATAGCAGCAAGAAGTTCACCATATGAAGTCTTCAAGTGGCAAGCATTGCATACAATCATTGTAAAAGTATCATTGTACAGAGTCATTGTAAAAGTTGTACAAGTGTCTAACTGCCAAGAGTTGAAGAGGCAGTGTTGGGAGGTCTAGGATCATCATTAGGTGGTTGTGTCATAGTTGGGGTTATGTTCTAGTGTGTCTTCTTCTTCTACATCATTCTATATCATTGTAAAGTGGTCCATTTTCCCTAGTATGGGAGTCCATTCTTCTTTTATTCTTCTATAGGGTGGTAGGGTGGTGCTAGGTTGGTGCATGAAGTCACCAATAGGTTCAATCCTATGAAAACTTCAGGGTGGTAGGGTGATGCTAGGGTGAGTTGTAGCTCATTGGGTGTTGCGGCATCCGCTAAGTTGACTACTGAAGAATCTTGGGCGTTGGAGCATCCATCAAGTGGGAGTTGGAGAAGAATGCTTTTCTAGAATTCTAGGAAGTTGTTGCTTTCATTTCAGTTGGGGATGAAGATTAAATAATTTATTAAAAAATCATTCAGTGGTTTTTTACTCGGAGGGCGTTTACCACCTAAAATATTTGTGCCTCCTGGGTTCTTTTATTTACTATTATTACTGCATAAACGTTAATAATAATTGAAGATTAACTAATGCTCTGAAAATAATTAAAAGTGCTAATTGCTAAGGAATATTGATTCACCCCCTCCCCCCCAGTATTTTCCAACACTAAGGTACATGTTTTTCTTGGATATGTTGGTTATTATTGTAGATTTATAGCAATTTTTTCAAAGATAGTAGCATCACTGTATGTTTGGATAGGAAATGTTTAATTCAAATGGAATGACAAATGTGATGCTGCCTTTGCAGAACTTAAAAAATTGGTCTCAACAACCCCTGTGTTAATAGGGCCAAAATAGAATTTACCCTTGCGCATTTCATCAGACACAAAAACACAATGATGGGAGTTGTCCTTGGACAAGAAGAAGAAAAAAAGCCTTATGCCAGTATTTTCTCAGCAAGAATCTTACACCGACAGAGCTAAATTATATAGTGATGGAAAATGATTTTTTATCTATTGTGTATTCTATTAATAAATTTGTCACTATATAACGGGATATCCAGTCTTCCTGTATATTGATCATTATGTCATTAGATAGCTAGCTAATAAACCTATTACCAATGGATGAATAACTCGATGGTTTCTATTATTGCAAGAGTTTGACATTACTATAAAGGATTGCCAGGAAAGGAAAATATCGTTGCAGATTTTCTGTCTAGAGTACCTAAAACAACCGATCCTTTACTGGTGGAAGATCAATTTCCAAACGAACACTTGTTTTCTGTAACAATCAAGATGTTGAGAAATCTTGGGCAATTTAAGATCTTGATTTCTCTTAACTATGATAAATTCTTGTGATATTATTTTCTTATATTCTACTTCTTATTATTAACGTGTGTTATTATCATCAACCAGTTATCAAAACAAGAAGATCAACAATGCACGAGTACACAATAAATTGGCACCAAGCCAAGGAAAAAACCTCTTCAAATCATGAGAGGAAAAACCCCTCGAACTCTTTCTTATAGAATATTTATTTATGAATTCCAAGACCCAAACTTTGACTTAAGAACGCCCTCATAAATCAAATGACAATACCTCCAAAATGTACCCAAACAATTTTTTCTTGCCGCAACTTCGGATAGCACAGTAGGTCTGCAGCAACACTATGACAGTCCACAAATGTAATCAAGGACAGGCTCACCTAGCCTTCCTATGTCTTCACTTTCCTTGTAGATTTATATAACATATCATTACTCCTTTGCCTTAATCTTGGAATAATCCTTCTTGATGCCGACAGAGTAACTGCCTAGAACAACGAGGATATATCTATTAGCTTCAGCATACAATCCACATGTGTGAGGAGGTTTAGGGCTATTCTAACCCTTCTATGACCTTGTTCTCCTTGCAAACTTCTTCTATACAACTTTCTCTTCCCAAATGCTGCAATATCGAGCCTTTAATCTAACAACGTGCCCATGCAAGATGATTCCCTAGCTTGGATCTGATTTCTGCATGTGAGAACAGACTTCTTAAGTGATTTTGGATGAGGGAACAAAATTCCTCTTGTACTGTGGCTTATTTTCTTCGGTCTTTCTCTTCGTATATCTTTCCTTGAGAGAATGAGATAGATGTGTGTTGCAGGAGACATCAGCATCCCCTTTATATAGGCTTGTGTTCTCATCTCTTAAGCCGACATGATCCCTTGACTAAGTTGACATGATAGGAGGTTTCAAATAAACAATTTCCAGCGGCTTCTTTGCATCAATTCGGTGGCTACATTTTGTAGTATTTCATTGATGATATTGAAGGACTTTTTGAATTACAACAATTACATTCATAAGTGCAACAATACATGATTGTCTTCATTTTACATAATTCAACCTAGGGCTCTCAATGGGAGCCACAACTAGACCAAGAAACTTCTTGAGCATGAAACCCATGTCTCAAGAAAAAATAAAAAAGTTTTCTTGATACAAAGTTACATCATTACAAGATTTGGCATTACGAAGACTGGAACTAGTTACACTATTTTCAACACTCCCTCTTAATTATGGAGGTATTCATACATGCATGGTACACGGACATTCTCAATACAAGAGTTCTCATAAGAAAAGATTCGGATTAGTTATCATTCTATTATAGCATCCTTTCAACCAACATTATTTCCATGTAGCAAGGCTTTGACTAACAGATCTATCTCTCAAATATATCAGAGCACAATGTTGGCGAGACTAATAACTTATATACACACTTGTCATTGTCTCTCTTAGGGTCATACCCTCCTGGGTGTTCTCTGAGTATGCCCTACTAGGACTATTCTCATCTTGGGTTCCCATCCCTCAAGAATATCAATCCTCTTACCCACTCTTATCTTGGATGCCCTACCACATCCTCAAAGAGTGTTGGATGCCAGATGATAACTCAATCCTCTATTTCTTCTTCATTCTCAGAAGACAAAAATTTAATGCATATTTTTCGTGCTCAAATAGGGACGACATATCAACGAGGCCAAGCTTGTCTCTAAAATACACAAGCTTCTTTTTCGGAAGTGATTTCATTAATATGTCGACAATCTGCTCATCGATGGGAACATACTCTAGCTTCAGCATAGCATCTTGCACCAGCTTCCGAATATAATGATACTTTTTATTTATGTGCATTTTCTTCCCATGAAACATTGAGTCCTCAGATAGTCTTATACAGCTAGTATTATCATAATGGATAGTTGTAGGGGCCAACAGCCATATAAACAAGTCAGATAATAATTTCCTCAACCAAACCGCTTCCCGGCTGACTTCACATGTTGCTACATACTCATCTTCAGCACTACTTAAGGAAACTGTCTCTTGCTTCCTTATCATCCAAGAGACCATCGAGGATCCTATACTGAAGCATCCTTCGGTAGTGCTTCTTCCATTCTTCTCACTACCTCCCCAATTGGAATCAGTAAATCCTGTGAGAAGTACATCCTTTCCTTTCTCATATTTTAGGTAGTGGTATATGGTTCCTCGCAAGTATCTCAAAATATGCTTGGTAGCCACCCAATGATCATGACGAGGATTCATCTAGAACTCGCTAAGAACATTCACCGCAAAACATATATCTAGTTGAGTATTTACTAGGTACATGAGGGATCCAATCAATTGCATGTACCTTGTGGGATCCACTAGACTGGATTTAGAATTTCTCAACAATCTCAGGTTTGTAATCATAGGAGTTGTCATAGGCTTTCACTCCATCATGTCAACCCTATTGATAATTTCAATTACATACTTCCCTTGACCCAAGTAAATCTCATTGGGTTCTTGCCATACTTCCAGTCCCAAATAGTAGTGCATGGATCCCATATCCTTCATATCGAATTCTGCAGTCAACTGATTCTTGCACTCTTGAATATGTTCTTCTACACATGTTAGCATAATATCATCTACATACAGTAGGATAATGATAGGTTCATCCTTTACCACCTTGATGTAGAGGTTTGGATCAGTCGAACTTTTGATGAAGCCTAGCCTTTGCAGATAAGTATCCATCCTGGCATACCACACTCTAGGTGCTTGCTTGAGGCCATATAAAGCCTTTTTCAACCTGCAAAAATATCCTTCTTTATCCTTGACTTTGAATCCCAAAGGTTGGTCAATGTAGACTTCTTCATCTATGGTGCCATTCAGAAATGTTATCTTTACATCCATTTGATGAACTTTCCACTTCATGGATGTTGCCTGAGAAATCAATGAACGAATGGTTGTATATCTTGTTGTAGGAGAAAAGGTTTCTTCATAGTCAATTCCTTCTTCTTGAGAGAAACCTCTAGCCACAAATTTGGCTTTGTATTTTTCTATGAACCCATTCGTTGCATGCTTGATCTTGTAAATCCACTTCTAGGTTACCACAGATTGTTTTCTGATCTAGGAACGATTTCCCAAACACCATTATGCATTATAGATTGGTATTCCTCATTCATGGCAGACTTCCATTCAGAGTTCTTGGAAGCTTCTTCAAGTGTGGATGGCTCATCTTCTATCAATTTTGACATGTCGGCTGCATAACCAGAATATCTTTTAGGTTTCTTGATTTCTCTAAATTTTCCACTTGCCTAGTGTCTTTCAGCATATTAAAGTGTAGAGGTCAACCAATTAGGTCTCTTCCTATTATCAAGGATAGTGAAAGGTTCACTTGGTCCTTCATCTTATTGATGAGAATCTTCTTCTTCTTTATTGACTTCTTCCTCAAATATAGGAAGATCTTCTTCATCGGAATCAGATGAAATATCTTTTGACTTTTTGAACACAATATTCTCATCAAAGATTACATCTCGGCTTACCTCTATTTGATGTCCTTCCTTGATGTAGATTTTGTAGGCCTTAGATGAATTACTATATCCCACAAATATTCCCTTCTTACTTGTTGGATCTAGCTTCTTCCTTTTGTCCTTGGGAATGTGGATATACACTGGACATCCAAATATTTGGAGATGGTCCACATTAGGCTTCTTTCCAGTGAAAGCTTCTTCGAGAATTCAATTATTCAGGGACTTGTGGGGACTTTTATTTTGAATAAAGACATCATTTTTTGTTGCTTCTCCCCATAGGACTTTTGGTAGATCTTGTGATGAAGCATTTCTTTAACACTTTTTTCTATGGCCATGTTATTTCATTCAACTACTCCATTCTTCTCGAGATTATATGGAACTATGAGCTCCCTCTTAATCCCAAACCCATTGCAGAAGGCTATAAGTTCTTTAGAAGTGTATTCTCCACCGTTGTCAGATCTTAAAGTATTTATCTTTCTGTGAGATTTTCCACTTCAGCTTTGAATTCTTGAAATTTTGAAAAGACTTCATCTTTGGATTTAAAAAGGTAAACCCAATTTTTCCTGGAGTGATCATCTATGAAGGTGACATAGTATGGATGTTCTCCAAGAGATTTGGTCATGGGACCCACAAACATCAGAGTGTATGAGATCAAGTATCTCTTGAGCACGAGATGTGCTATGTCCAAAAGGTTTCTTTGCAATCATGCCCAATGCACAACCCTTGCATATGCCTTCATGTTCTTCTTTGAGATTCAGAATTCCGTTTACCATGGAATATAAGGTTGGAAGAATTTTGTAGTGGAGGTGGCTCAATCTTCTATGCCATAGTTCACATGGACTGATTTCAATGTGAACAAGTGCTTGATTGACAAGAGAAGCCAATCTTTATAATCTACCTTCTCGACAACCAATGGTTCTAGCCTTTTCAATGCTTGAATCTTTATCCCAAACAACTACCCTTCAATCTATAAAAGAAACTCTATCACCCTTTTCTTCTAAACATGAAATAGAAATAATATTTTGGCATAGACATGGAACATATAGGATGTTGTTGAGATGAATGTTACTTCCATCTTCAAGCTTGATGGAAATAGATCCAATGCCTTTTACCGGATAATTTTTGTTGTCACCAAGTTCCACAGTAGGAGGACTTTCCTTTGGAGAGAACCTTGAGTTGGTGATGATGTCCCGTCATATGCCTTGAAGCTCCACTATCGATTACCCAATTATTCTCATCTTGAAACATGCCAAAGAGTGGGGAGAATAAGCCATCATATTTTGTAGATCTATCGATTTTGGAGATAAGATTAACCCATACTTGCTTGATATTTTGATTGATGAAGCTTGTCATAAATGATCCAATGCTTCCCAATTGCTTCATGAGTGAGGTGATCTTCTTCATGCCCTTTGTAGAACATCCCTCTGATACCATATTGAGAAATATAGGGCAATTTAAGATTTCGATTTCTCTTAACTATGATAATTGCTTGTGATATTCTTTTCTTATATTCTGCTTCTTATTATTAACATGTGTTATTATCATCAACCAACTATCAAAACAAGAAGATCAAAAATGCATGAGTACACAAGAAATTGGCACCAAGCCAGGGCAAACACCTCTCCAAATCGTGAGAGGAAAAACCCTTCAAACTCTTTCTTATAGAATCTTTATTGATGAAGTCCAAGACCCAAACTTTGACTCAAGAAAAACTTCATAAATCAAATGGCAATACCTCCAAAATGTACCCAAACAATTATTTCTTTCTGCAAATTTGAATAGCACAGTAGGTCTGCAACAACACTATGATAGTCTGCAAATGTAATCAAGGACAGGCTCACCTAGCCTTCCTATGTATTCACTTTCCTTGCAGATTGATATCACATATCATTGCCCCTTTGCCTTGAGCTTGGAATGAGCCTTCTTGATTCTGAGAGAGTGACTCTCTAGAATAGTGAGGATAGATTTGTTAGCTTCATCATACAGTCCACATATGCGAGGAGGGTTAGGGCTATTCTAACCCTTCTATGACCTCGTTCTCCTTGCAAACCTCTTCTAGACAACTTGCTCTTCCCAACTGCTGCAAGGTCGAGCCTTTAACCCAACAACATGCCCATGCAAGATGATGCCCTAGCTCGGATCTGATTTCTGCATGTGATAACATACTTCTTAAGTGATTTTGGATGAGGGAGCAGACTTCCTCTTATACTGTGGATTCTTCTCTTCGACCTTTTCTCTTCGTATATCCTTCATTGAGAAAATGAGATAGATGTGTGTTGGATGAGACATCAACGCTGCCTTTATATAGGCTTGTGTTCTCATCTCCTAGGCTGACATGATCCCTTCACTAAGCTGACATGATAGGAGGTTTCAAATAAATAATTTCTAGTGGCTTATTTGCATCAATTCGGTGGGTATATTTTGGAGTATTTCATTGATGATCTTGAAGGAACATTTGACTTACAACAATTACATTCATAAGTGAAACAATACATGCTTGTCTTCATTTTACATAATTCAATCTAGGGCTCTCAATGGGAGCCACAACTAGACCAAGAAACTTCTTGAGCATGAAACCCATGTCTCAAGAAAAAATATAAAAAAAAAATTAATACAAAATTACATCATTACAAGATTTGAAATTATGAATATTGAACCTAGTTACACTATTTTCAACACAAGACACCCTGGTATGGTGATGTGGCCAATTACCTGGCAGTAGGAAAACTGCCAGCACATTTTCCACCCCGGGATAAGGAAATTATTATTCAATGCAGTGAATGATCCTCCCAGATAGATGGTTACATCTTTCATATAGGTTTTGACTTTCAGATCCACACATTCATCAGAGAAAATGATATTTACGACTTTCTCAGGGCCTATCAGGATGAACCCTGTGGTGGAAATTTCTTCGATCATATGACTGGGCTTAAAGTACTCCATATGGGCTATTATTGGCCCACGATATTCAAGGATGCAAAGAAGTATGTCCAGAGCTGTGATAGCTATCATAGAATGGGTCATCCCACTCAAGCTGATGAGATGCCCCTGCAGCCGCAATTTGTAATAAAACCCTTTGAAAGATGGGCATTGTATTTCATGGGCCCCTTTAACCCACCAATGAATCAGAAGGCATACATCCTGGTTTATATGAACTATGTGATTAAATGGGTGGAAACAATATCTCTCCTAAAAGCTACAGAAGAAGCGGTCATTAGTTTCTTATTTGAACTATTTGTGCGATACAAACTTCCCAGAGAAGTAATAACAAATGGGGGGTCACAATTCACTGCTCATAAAATTTCTACTACTTTACATAATTACCACATTAAGTGGAGAGTCACTTCTCCTTACCATCCTCAAGCAAATGGATAGGTGGAAAGTACCAATAAGGTTCTGGAGGAAATTTTGACCAAAACAATATCTACAAACTGCCAGAACTGGGCAGTTAAACTTCCTGAGGCCTTATGGGCCTATCGAAGAATGTGGCGCAATACTATTGGCTATTCACCATACCACCTTGTTTTTGGTAAGGAGCCCATTTTTCCTATTGAATTTGAGATTAAGACTCTCAAGATTGCAAGAGAAGTTGAATTGGATTTCACAGAAGCACAGAAACAACATTTACAATAACTTAATTAACTGGATGAGATGCGCCTATTGGCCTTGCAATGTACAACTGTTATTCAACAAAAAAGGGCCAAATGGCATGATCACCTTATTAAAAAGAAAAAAATTCATAAAGTCTACTGGGCATTGTTATATGATTCCAAGTTTCAAGATTTTCCAGTAAAACTTCAGACGAGATGTTTAGGACCGTATGAGATTACCGAAGTCTATGATAACAATACATTGATCTTGACTACCATTGATGGTTCTGGTGTCTCTTTTCTTGCTAATGGACATCGACTCCACCTAGTCTATCATCAGATGCTTACACGAGAGTCTTTCTACCATCAAATAATAAATTATTCCAATTTCCAGATCGTAGATGATTGGGGAGGTAACCCCGTAGCTACATCTAGCTGGTTTTTTTTCAAAACTCCTTTCATTTTGTACATAATGTATATATTTTCATGAAATTTATGTTTCATAAAATATATAATAATAATAATAATAATAGTAATAGTAATGAAACAAGGGTAAAGGATTGTTATTCTTTTTTTATCACAATTGTTGTTCCTTTGGTTGCAACTGTTGTTTCTTCACTGTTGTTCCCTTAGTTGCAGCCACTATTCCCTTTCATTACAACTTGATTTTCCTTTTATCATAGTTGTTGTTCCTTTGGTCACATCTTCTATTCCTTCACTGTTGTTCCCTTAGTTGCAGTCGATGTTCCCTTTCATTACAGCTTGTTGTTCCCTTTTATCATAGTTGTTGTTCCTTTTGTCCTAACTATTATTCCTTCATAGATGTTCCCTTAGTTGCAGTCATCGTTCCTTTTCATTACAGCTTGTTGTTCCCTTTTATCACAGTTTTTGTTCCTTTGGTCGCAGTTGTTGTTCCTTCATTATTGTTCCCTTAGTTGCAGCCACTGTTCCCTTTCATCACAGCTTGTTGTTCCCTTTTAAAAAAAAATTGTCCCTTTGGTCGCAGTTGTTGTTCCCTTTGGACACAGTTGTTGTTCCCTTAAGTCACAACTATTGTTCCCTTATGATTGTTATTTTCTTAGTTGTAACCATTTTTTTCCTGTGAAATTATTCCGATTTTGAAGCATTTTTCTGATATCATGGTGATAAAATTATGTCGTCCCAATGATTAACATAAGAGAATATTTTACTTGACTTCTCAACTTCATCAAAACTTAACAATCTTGATATTGTAAATACATAAACTGTTCATAATATATCTCTTCAATTAGCACTAGAGGTTTTTTTCTTCCTTATAGTCCTGTGATCTCCTTGATAAATAAAATTTTGGGAAGCAAATATCAAACTAAAAGGATAATTATTACAATACTTTTTACGCCATCCATAACTCTTAGAGAGTTGATGAGCCACCCCATTCACTAATCTCTTATCATAAAAAAACGAAAAAACTACTAGTAAATCAAATTAAAGAATAATATTGTACCAAAAGGATAGGAGGTTTCATCATCAGCCAACCTACCATGATCATAAGAATTAATAAGGTGACATTACCATTTTGGTCACCAAGACAAGGTAATGGCATTCGACACTTGGGTCAAAAGACAAGAGGTCTCATCACTATCTGGCTTGTTCATCTCATTAAGATCTGGTAAATGACATTGTTACTAGCTGGTCACCACGCCAGAGAAATGGTAGTCAATTATAAGAAAATTAAGTTATGAATCATTTTTAGTAGAATGGGACACTGACATATCAACGGGGTAAAAGGAAACCATGTCGAGGCTATGGACGCCTACTGACAATAGAGGCCATGCCTATGGTATTGGAGTATATCTGAAATCACCTTATAAACACTTTTCTATCTTATACTCTTCCTTTTCCAATAATAAAGGAGGATCATCAGGTCATTATGGAAATTTATTACATCAAAAAGGTGGTAATGTTGAGTATGTGTGAACAATCATTTATTCTAAATTTCATATATCAAGAATGCAATTCTAAAAAGTTTCCAAGTCTATCTTTAACTTCTTTCTTTTTGTAATATTTTGGTGTGAATTTGTCTTAGCCATGATTGGAGCTTTAATTTTATCCCCATGCTTTGATTCTCATGAAGATTTAGTCACGTCAATGCATCTCAACATTCAATGCACCCTATAATCACATCACATGTCTCCATTTCTATTTTCATGTTTTGATGGTCGTCCATTATGGCATTTAATTTGTTTCTATCTGGTTAATTATGTCTATCATCCACCACATGATTGAAGGTCATGGTTGACCTTTAATTTCATTAGGGGGTGAAGAACCACACATATGATAAGACATTTAAACCATCGCAGTAACTTTTTTTTGTATGTGTTAACTCTTGTATTCATTGAACTCTTCTGTTACTTGTAATTGTTGAACAGTGTTACTCCTTGCACTTGTTACCTGCTAAAAAATATTGAACGTAGCTCCAAATCACTTCCTGATAAACAACCGAGACGGGTGGTCATTCATTTCACAGCGAACCAGCCCAATCAAGAGTTTTTGAATAGGCACCCAAAATTTGCAACCGGGTGGACTGGACATAATATTTTTCCTAATTGCAGGGATTTGACAATGCGATTTCTCTGGAATTCACATAGAATTTGAGCAATGGTATAACTACAGTTAAGGGAAGGAAAGTGCAGTTCAATGAAACAATCATGCTAGAAGTCGCAAGCCTTCCTATGGAAGGCAAAAAGTGGGTTGACAAACATACTCCATTACAGAGCACGACATTGCTGTTCACAGACCCTACTTCATTTCCAGAAACCTGGAAGGAACTTGTAGGATTTGTTTAAAGATATATCACTTGCAACAACCAATATGACGTGGTTCGATCTCAGCACTTGAAGTTGATGGCGACACTAAAGAAAAAGAAAACTCTAAATTTACCCTACTTTTTGGATTCACTTCTGCATGAGACTGTTGTAAGATTTAATAAATCCAAAGACCAAGCTTCGAAGGTAAGCCACCATAGCCTCATAAAATTAATAGTCGTTAGAGAACTAAGACAAGTGCACCTAAGTTGGGAAGAATTTGTGGAAAACTATGAGGTACCATCAAAAATTGGAATACCTACTAAAGAGCTTAAGCAACCAGTAGAGAATGGGGAGCCCAACATGGCAAGGGAAGAAACTACACAGGAACAGGCCCAGAACTCAGCTCCGCAACAGCTAACCAGGGCAGAAAAGAGAGTGGCTTCCCTTCTGGTCTCTTTACCTACTAAATGAAGAAGTTTGACCAGAATAGCCAAGACAGTGAGTCCCACGGATCCTATTGTACAACCAATGGAAGAAAGTGAATCCCATAGACTTCTTGACATATAGGAAACTCACCAAGAAGGTTCCCCCCAAGCACATGAAATGGAAATAGCCCAAGTATTGGAAGGACTAGGAACCCTTTTAAGTTCTGTAAATTTCAAGGAAGCCACGAGTTGTTCAAAAAATCCACCAGAACAAACCCTGCCACCCAATTCTCTTGTTTCTCCTTCCAATTTAGTAGCTACTATCATTCTGGAGTCCTCAAGAGATCCTGAAGATACCCCTCTTCAAGAGAATTATGTAGACTCCATTGCAACCATCATGGAACCCTATTCTTCCCTAGAAGAAACAACTCTACAATCTCCTGTGGGACAGGGGATTAATGTTGATTTTTCTAGTATGCCCCAATCTGATGAAGGCTTTACAGAACCTGTAACTACTACCTTAGTCGAGGAAGTAGTGACTGAAAGGCCTGAGATTATCATTGTTGCTCCCTCTTCTTCGGTCATCCAGACCAAAAATCTTGTTGGAAAAAGAAGAAGGGAAATCAATCACGAAGCAGAGTTGCTAAAAAGAGAAAATAGGAAACTGCAAAGAAAAGTGCAGTTGTTGGGCATGGCCCAACTTGGTCCAATTTTTGGATAAAATACCCCGCAAAAGAAGGAGAGGATCACGCGGAGCTGGCTGAGATATATTCATCGCGCAGAGCTGATGGATATATATTCATCGTGCGGACTTTTAGGGCTTTGGGGATGGGAAAAAGCATTATTTTGTAACGGGTATTCGGTAGTAGTCCTCATTTTATGGATCCATGGTATGTGGACCATGGTTTTTGTATAGATGAATTGTATAAAATGATATGTAATACTTTGTAAAGGATAATCTAATCTTAATAGTAGAATCTTAATGATATAATCATATGTGATTCTCTGTTTTGACGTCTATAGTTTGTAATTTGGGAGAAGGCTCCACAACTGTGTGCAGACCACGTGCAAATGGGTGCACAGGTTAGAGAAATGAATGTAATTGAAGATCTATTTAATAAGGAAGAAGTTTTGGCAAATTGTTGTATCTCTGTACATTTTATTTGTCTACAGTTATGTATCTGATTATGTATGCTTTCCATTGAATTATTCGAAGAACTGTAAGATATACTGCTATTTGTAGATTTTATATGTTTTTGTGAAATCAATTTTATGCACGAAATTATTATGCATGCGAAGTTATAAGATTGATATATAGTAGAAGTAAATACATGGTGCCACTTCGCGAATATCCCTTTAGTTGCAAAAACCTAGTTTTGCAATCTCCCATAACTGCTTTGGGTGAGACTACTATATGCTTGCCTATTGTTGCCGAAAGGGCCAATAATTGAGGGTTTTGTTGGTGCGCAACACAATCCAAACCTAGGTCAAGCCCCCTCAAGGCAACAAATGGTTCCATTGTCGGGACCAGGATTTGCTTAAGGGATATGTTTTGGCGTCCATCTAAGAAAGAACTCTAGGAGTGGGTTGAACAGAAAGAAAGAGAATCTCCAGGACAAGAGAACATAAACCCTAGATTATCGACTGAAGATTGGTTGCAGAGATATATCTTTGAATACCAATACGAGATTTTCTTTGATTCATTCCACATTGAATTGCTTGAGTGGATATCTAGATTGGCCAAGCGTAAGGACTATTACAAAGGTGATGAAGCTAAGGAGTGGAACCCTTATTTAATACAGTGACTCGAGAGAATCAGTAACAATATCTCAAGGGCATGGACGAAATGGACAAGAATTCCATCATTAAGAGCATTGATATGCTGTTGTAGAATCCATTATGGTTTCAGCATTTTGGCAGAGGAAGCAAACATTTGTAGAAGCTGAGTGACTTGGGATGAGTCACGAGTGAGAGTTGGGGGTTTGTTGGGCATGGCCAACTTGGTCCAAGTTTTGGATAAAATACCCCGCGAAATAAGGAGTGGACGCGCGAAGTTGGCGGAGATCTATTCATCATGCAAACTTTTAGGGCTTTGGGGATTGGGCAGTAGTCCTTGTTTTATGGATCCATGGTATGTGGACCATGGGTTTTGTATAGATGAATTGTATAAAAGGATATGTAATACTTTGTAAAGGATAATCTAATATGAATAGTAGAATCTTAATGATAGAATCATAAGTGATTCTCTTTTTTCACATCTGTAGTTTGGGAGAAGGATCTGTAATTGAGTGTACAGAGACCTTGAAGAGTCTACATAAGAGTGCGCAGACCACGTGCAGCTGGGTGCACAGGTCAAAGAAGTGAATGTAATTGAAGATTTGTTTAATAAAGAAGAAGTTTTAGAGAAGTGATATATCTCTGTACATGTTATTTTTCTATTCTTATGTATCTGATTATGTACGCTTCTTGTAGAATTTTCTCTAAAAATCAGCTAGCTCACTGATATCATGTAGAAATTTCACCTGTAGATCAAACTGATATATGCAATGTAATAAAGCATAATACCAGATCTACATCTACCATAAACTTTGTGGAAGCTTAATTGAACATGAGCAACATCAAGCATGAACACATATAATTGATAAGAAGGAACCAATCACACATAACACAGAATATATCTCCAAGGAAAGCACTAGCATAAATCCCCAACACTATATTATCAATCAAGTGGAAATCCTCAACAACATACAAAAAGAATCATCTCAAAAGCTATCCTGCTCTCTCTATACTCTGATGATGTAGATCATAGACTACCTAGGCCTCAATATATAGGCCACAAGTCCTCCAATCCCCTATTTCCTTGCGCAATTTTGATTGGGGTCCAATTACATAACATGTGGGAATTGGCCCTAGTCATACCTGTTGTCAACCTCAGGTCCAACTATGCAATCCTTGAGGACTCAAGTTCATCTTGTATGCAAGGAATATTCACTAGAAATATCCTAACATCTGATAATATGTTGTCCCTCATCTGATCTCAACTGGGTCTCTATCCGAATTTCCATGCATCAGTTATCCATGAGAGAATACTCAGTTATCTTAAAATAATACTTGTCACATGCATGCAAGCATCAACAAACTATATCTCATTAATTTAACAAATTTTTAAATTAATCTAACTAACCTTGACTAAGTTAAACTAAATCAACTGATCCTCTCAATGTAGAACTCATCCTTAATTCCTCAATCAATGGAGCAAATCAAGGACACATTCCCCAATGAGTGGATAAATTATTGCATGTTCTCACAAAGACTTCAAGTTTGACTTTCCTTAACTAATTAACTCATGGAGAATTAATTAATTAATATTCAAACTGTTGGTAAGACCAAATTCAAATTTTACTTCCTATTTCTAGTCTAGGGACTGACTGAAATAGGAATCCACACTGCACTGCTAAAAATAGAACTTCTATTTTTAGCACTTCCATTTTTCATTCCCTGTTGCCCAATCCAACACTAATGCCCAAACTGCTATTTTTAGCAGTGCTATTTTTAGCACTTCTATTTTTATCAATTTCTTGTTGCCAATTTTCAACACTCCCTCTCAACAAGAAAGGCTTCCTCTCGAACCTGATCCTATACCTCTGGAATTTTCTACATGCAACACATCTACCAAGTGTGGTTGCTCCAGCAACTCTCGAAACAAAAAAACTCCCAACTGACCTCTCTGTTGGGCTAGAAACATACTTTGATGCTGAAGCTCTACCTGTTGCTAACAAGTGCTCCCTCTCTGACCTCTGCGCTACTGCAACATCTCACACCATTGCACCCTTCCCTGTGCTAAACTGCACTATGCAACACACTTGTGCCTCTCACATTGTTGTAGCCTGCATGCTCCGCGATGTCCTGGGATTCCCTGCACTATAGCTCTCTCTGCCGTTCCATGCGCATCTGTCTCTACCCAATCAGTCAATTCCTGCTACTCCACATCAAGGCTCCTGTAGCAAGGTCTCATCCAAGAGGTTGGGTACCTCAAGGATCCTGCCCCTCATCCTTGGGACGATCACTCTACATCGTCCCACCTCCTACCTAGAAGTATGGCTGTATGTGATCCCTCAGCCCACCTGGCTCGAAGTTTCCCCCTACTGGAGGTCTCTACATGAGTAGATGTCTCTACTTGATCTCCACTCAGCTTCCCCCATTGTGGCTACTCCACAACCTCCTTAAGCTGTTGCACAAATCGTGGCTCCTCCACAATTGTTTGAGACTTCTTTTAGCATTGCATGTTGAGAGGTAATATACCCTCCCTCTCAACCACCAAGTCTCCATTAGTTGCCTTGCTGCTCAAGGCTTTGCATGCATCTTGAACCTCAAGAGCATACAGGTTCTTGACCCATGAACTGATCTGCTTCACCTATCTAGTGATGATGTGTCTAAGGAAAACCTTTCCCTTACTGAAGACTACATCATAGCCTCTGTCTTTCAGCATCGCGATCGACACCAAGTTTCTCTTCAATCCTGGTACATACTTGACATCGGTCAAGGTAAGGCGAGCTCCATGCTCCCTCTGAAAAATAACCATGCCTACACCTGAGACACTATACTTTTCATCATTACCCATCGCCATGAGTATTTGGAGATCTTTCTCCTCCAAAGTACTAAACAAACTCTTGTTTTCGGTCATGTGGAAAGAAGCTCCACTGTCAAGAAACCAACCACTTCCCACCATGGATGAAACCATGCATACGAAGAGTGTGAAATCCAACTCGAACTGTGAAGCAAGTGCCTCACCTTCAAATCCTTCCCCGGATCCCTTCTTGGATTTCCTTTGTGGACAATTTGTAACAAAATGGCCCACCTCATGACAACGAAAGCATCGCACTTTTGATTTGTCAATCTTCTTCCCACCACAAGAAGAATTGGATTCGTAAAGAGAAACCTTCTCCTTCCCCTTCTTCACCTTTCTCACTAAGGCACAGTTCTCTTCATCCTCCATGGATGAAGAACCATCTCTGGTGCTCTGTCTAATCTCCTCCTGCATCAAATCTGACCATAGTCTTTCCCAATCTAGCAGTTTCTCCCTTCCATTAACTGAGTCCTGGTAGCTATGCCAGCTCTTAAGAAGACCAAGGAGTGCTAGACTCACCATATCATCATCAGTTGTCACGACCCCTACACTTGCAAGCTCATCCCTACATGTGATGAGGTTGGTCAGATACATAAAGATCGTCTCATCCTTTTCACACTTGATCTTTCGAAGTTTGTCCTTCAGTGCTAGCTTCCTCTGATCACTGCTATTCTGATATAAATCTTTCAATGTTTTCCACATTGCAAATGGAGTCTCCTTCCCATGGAGGCTCGAGACAATGTGATCTCGCACTCCCTCCAAGAGAATTCTCCTAGCTCTAGCCACACACTTCTTCCATTCCACCAGTTGAGTAGCATCAGTAGGCTTAGGGGCTTCTTGATCAATCAAGTCCTTAATACCATTATCTTCCAATACTACCTCCATGCGATCCTTCCAAGCTATATAGTTTGAGCTGCCATCAAGGGCATACTCAAGCCTCAAACCATAGAACACCATCGGTGAAATAGATGTGATAAGAACTTGAGATCTATATCCCGAATAATAAACTTTGAATTCCTTCTTGTATATTGTTCTTCCTTGATCACCTGTGCTTCGATACCATGTAGAATTTTCTCTACAAATCAGCTAGCTCACTGATATCATGTAGAAATTTCACCTATAGATCAAACTGATATATGCAATGTACTAAAGCATAATACTATATCTACATCTACCATAAACTTTGTGGAAGCTTAATTGAACATGAGCAACATCAAGCATGAACACATATAACTGATAAGAAGGAATCAATCACACATAACACAGAATATATCACTGGGGAAAGCACCAGCATAAAACCCCAACACTATATTATCAATCAAGTGGAAATCCTCAACAACATACAAAAAGAATCAGCTCAAAAGCTATCCTAGTCTCTCTGTACTCTGATGATGTAGATCATATACTACCTAGGCCTCAATATATAGGCCACAAGTCCTCCAATCCCCTATTTCCTTGCGCAATTTTGATTGGGGTCCAATTACATAGCATGTGGGAATTGGCCCCAGTCATACCTGCTGTCAACCTCAAGTCCAACTACACAATCCTTGAGGACTCAAGTTCCTCCTGCATGTAAGGAATATTCATTAGAAATATCCTAGCATCTGATAGTACATTGTCCCTCATCTAAGCTCAACTGGGTCTCTATCTGAACTACCATGCAATAGTTATCCATGAGAGAATACTCAATTATCTTAAAATAATAGTTGTCACATGCATGCAAGCATCAACAAACTATATCTCATTAATTTAACAACTTGTTAAATTAATCTAACTGAACTTGACTAAGTTAAACTAAATCAACTGATCCTCTCAATATAGAACTCATCCTTAATTCCTCAATCAGTGGAGCAAATCAAGGACACATTCCCTAATCAGTGGAGAAATTATTGCATGTTCTCACAAAGACTTCAAATTTGATTTTCCTTAACTAATTAACTCATGGAGAATTAATTAATTAATATTCAAACTGCTGGTAAGACCAACTTTGAATTTTACTTCCTATTTCTAGTCCAAGGACTGACTAAAATAGGAACCCACAATGCACTACCAAAAATAAAACTTCTATTTTTAGCACTTCCATTTTTCATTCCCTGTTGCCCAATCCAGCACTGATGCCCAAACTGCTATTTTTAGCAGTGCTATTTTTAGCACTTCTATTTTTAGCAATTTCTTGTTGCCAATTTTCAACACTTTTCACTGAATTATGTGAAGAACTATAAGATATACAGTGATTTGTAGATTTTATACATTTCTATGAAATCAGTTTTATGCACGAAATTATTATGCATGCAAAGTTATAAGATTTATATACAGTAGAAGTAAATACACGGTGCCACTTCGCGAATATCCCTTCGGTTGCGGAAACCTAGTTCTACAACCTCCCATAACTGCTTCCGGTGAGACTGCGATCTACTTGCAGGTCATTGTCGAAAGGGCCAGTAGCTGAGGCTTTTGTTAGTGCGTAGCACAATCCAAACCTGGGTCAAGCCCCCTCAAACCAATAGCAAAAACTCAAGAATTGGTTAAGAAACAACAAGGCTCAAAAGGTACCACAAAGAAAAGAAAGAAACCCGAACAATTGAGACTCAAACCGAAAACTTTGTTGTCTACATAGGGACTCAAACATAAGAAACTCTTTATATTACCACAGGAACATAGATCAACCCAGATGTATTAAGCATTAACATGATGACTGTTGAGGTGAGTACTCAAACATAATTATCAGTTTTTATTGACAGAAGCACATAGATGGAGCCTGTACCTCCTTACACTCCCCTAATTGTAGATGCCACCATTCGGGTTTTAAACAAGAATATGGAAGAACAACAAGAAACTTTGACACGATATCAAAGAGAGGTGGTGCCCCAAAAGGAGCATCAAGAACTGTTGCAGAAATTCAAAGCATTGATGATCACTGAAGACGAAACCTATGCTAAATTAAGAGCAACAGAAAAGAGGGTGAAGACTGTAAAAGGTTAGCTTGAGAAATCCCTTGAACAAACAAAGGAAGTTTGTTCTATCTACTCTGATGCCATGTCCTGTAGATGTCCAACCAAAAACTATGCTCTGTTTTTATTGGAATGATATCTTTTGCTCAAGATCAAGGCTATCCAGTCTGGCCAGCCTTATGAATTCAACAGTGTTTCTAATTTTTTCAAATCTTTCCATCATCCAGATGATAACATTTGTGAATTGTATATGCACAATTTCTTTTTGGAGGAACAAATAGACGAAAACCCCGTTCCTTTCATTGGATATGTACAATTTCAAGCATTTATTTCATTTTCTAGAAATCAAATAAAGTGGTCCAAAGCTTATAACACCTTCCAATGAAGAGAGAATGGCCTTGACCTTTGGGTCAGAGGAGAGCCAAAAAGCCCTCTATGTACACTTGTTAAACACAAGAGGCTTATGGAGCATCCTGGTGTTGTTACTTCCTTGGCACCTATCCATAACAATGTCTTACAGTCAGGGTTGGAATATCTTGGGGATATTAGAGTGGAAACTTTACGACTTGCTAAACAAAGATGGAAAATGTCATTTAATGAAATTAAGAACAAAGAAACCTTCTCGATCATAATCCTAATGAAGACTAGGTCATAATGAAGATTTTGGTGCATGGAATCAAGGTCGTGATGAAGATCTCAATGAAGGAATAGTCATGGTGCAACAAGTGGTGTAGAAGTGATGGCCTTAATGATGAAGCAACAGTGTTGATGATGCTCTCAGTAGTAAGGAGAGGATCGGTGCCTTGGTCTTGGAGTGGCCTAGTAGGTCAAGGGTCATGGTCTTGGTATTCATCAATTAGAATATCTATAAGAAGAATTATGTGTGGGTTTTTCTCTTCAAGAGGGAGAGGTTTTAGCCCTAGCAGAATGCCAACATCTTTGTTCTTGTTTCTTTGTTTTTTGTAGCTATTTGATGAAATAAGAAACAAACACTCTAACAACATCAAAGAGAAGATTGTGCAAATAAGAAAATAAAAAATGCCTCTCAAATAGTTATCATGCCTAGAAGAATCTTATTAATGCTAACTGCCCTAGATTCTTCAACATCAATTAGCTTAAACCAATGATCAAATGCAATATTCCCTAAGAGATTCATACAACTATGATTTTCACATTAGATAATTGTCGACTCCAATCCCATATCTACTAGCTCAACTACTAGTTTATGAAGCCAAACTGTGTCACAAAATAACTCATTAAACATGATGTTATATACTCCACCTCTATTGAACTAAGTGACTTTATTGTCTACTCCTTATTGAACTAGGGTATTGTACATGACCCCAAATTGAAAAAATTAATTTAATTTGCAAGATAATGAAAGAAAATAACTATCAAGCAAGTGCACTTCTCAAGTATATAAGATTGTCGAAATATATGTATGATAACATATTATTATAATAGTAATGTACAATTTTATCTTTTGTATGTTTGTTACATCACCTAATGAAATACTCTTAGTATTTTTCTCATATCAACATACATAAATTGCACTAGAAACTACTCAACCTTCAAGATAACATAATCTGAAATTCAAATATGAAAGTGCACACAATTTAGACAACTGGAATGCTACACACACACATATAAAATGAAGTAAAAATACATAACAACAACCTAATACAAGTCTAACTCTCTAAAATATAGAGATAAACCATAATAAAACCCTAGCCACCAATTCCTCCTGGCTAGAAATCACTTCCAAGTAAACTTGTTAGCTTTATCGAAGATACACAACAAGCTAGCATACACACTAATAAATTTTCCTTATCATCTTCAATTGCATCACATAGTATGCAATATAATCTCTCAATATCTTCACCATATCAAGCATTCCAAGTAGTATTAGGGTTTTCAAATGCCAAAAAAACTTAGACTTCATCTCTCACAAAAACTACAAGATCAAGTCATCTCTTCTTTCCTCCATAGTTTCTCCCAAAAACAAGTTGTATTTCTCTTTGTATGGAAAAATCCTAACCCCACCCTTCCCTTAAATCTCCTCAAGAACCCTAGCACTCAAGGAAAAGGGAGAAAATACAAAGAATAAATACAAAGGGACCAATTTATTCTAGTTATCACATCTAGCACAATCATGTGTTTACATGAGTGGACAATCAATTGAATTATGAAAATACTCTCTTCTTCATTTATTTATATGAAAGGTTAGGGAGCCCAACAACAACAAAGTGGAACTAGTCCACATAAAGTAAACTATATAGACAATAGATATGCATGTTTGTGAAGTGCACCAACTTTAGGTGATGCATGCCAAGATCCAAGGTAGCACATCCATCAAACATGGGTACAAGGTTTGAAGATCCTCCTACAAAAGCCTAGAATGCCCCAATGCTCCCTCATAATCCATGTATACGTCCAATTCTACCAAATCTACAAGATCCCTCCTCAACCCAAGTGTCCTCAAGTCAGGTAAAAGCCTCCATGCAAGAAATCATGCATCCCCATTTTATTTGGGGCTCAATACCCTCCTCCAAGATGTCCAATGTTCCTCCAATTAGGCCTTCCTCACAAGAAACAAAACAGCCCCTCCATGTGTGCACCCATGAAGAAGTTTACTATGTCAAATAAGTCTCCAAACTCATAAAGAAGTGTCCCACGTACAATCAAGTCAAGGTATAACAATCCATGAGTAATTTGTCTTCATTTTGTATTCTCGTCATTATACAACCAAGGTAATCAACACATAATGCAACCCATGTCAACCCCCAAGAATGGTGTAAACACTTTTGGACTCACCCCAAAATCTAACATCAAACCCCCCATAATGCCTTTTAAAGAATTTTCTTCATATTACACACGCATAAACAAAATCGTTCCCAAATAAAATTCTCAGTAATATGATCTACAAAGTTGATTTCCATGAAAATGATTGACATTCTAATCTAAGTCAAAGCCACTATCCCAATTCCTTTCAAGATATTCACTAAATACTTCTAACATGGAATTTGCATAGGTCAACAATCAAACACAAGTCAAACAATCCTCCAAAATCGCCTTCCACAATTTTGAGTGTTTTTTCCTAGTTTCAACCTCCTACTTGTGGTTCTCTTTATTTTATCCTCCCACGTATTTTGTTTTAATTGTATGATCCTCTTTGATTAAGAGTTTCAAGATGTTGTGAGAAATCTAATGTGTATTCCATATTATTCAAATCTAAGCAAAGGCAAAGAATATTTCCCAAATTTTCACTCTCGCCGAATAAACTTTATCCTTTATGACTTTATTTCACTTTGTATCTCCAATATTACTTTCTCCTTCAAATTACAATTCAACATACTCATTTAAACCATAATTTTTTAGTCACTAAATTTGATATGCTTCTCCTCCAATTTGCACTCTTTATCTGGTTACATTATTCACTTTCCTTATATTATGTTTGATATTATGACTTCCTCCACATGTTTATTAATTTTCACAATATTCTAAACATTTACTAACTTGCAACCTTGTTCAATTTGTGTGATCGTATCACAAGGTTTCTGGGAAATTACAAAAATATTTTTTTTAAGTACAAGGAAATTCAATTATCAAATATCTATGTTCACAAATTCCATTCTCCTTTCCATCATTACTTCGTTGTCATCTCGATCTCTACATGTTTAGCACTCATACGTGCCAACCATAAGTCATCTTCAAATTTGATACCATTCTAAGAATATTGTATATTATACTAATGGAAAATAACAAATTAAAACAAAGAGAATTTGAATAGGTTTTATTCGTTTATTAATGAGCCATAAAAAAAAATCCCTCTCTAGAAGTTGTAACTTCTTATTAGTCCCTGCCTGGGACTATTAGCGATCGATCGATCGTTGACCATACATTAACCCGTTCTTTGACCAAAAAAATTTGTGCACTATCAAAGTTTAACCAAAGTTTATCTCTGCAAATATCGGTGTAAGAAATTTATAACCAAAGTTGCGAATTGGAGGTCTTATTGCACGCTTCACGTGCCCCGATGTTAAAATGAAATTCCGGTGTAATCTTTTTACCCAAACTTTTCATTTGAAAAATTATCCACAATGAATTATCCGGTGTAATAGCTTTATCCAAAGTTTCCAAGCATGAGGTTTTTCAAACTTTGGTTAAAATTTTTTTTCCAATCCAGAATGTTTGCAACCATTCAATAAATGCGAATGAGGGTTTTCAAACTTTGGATACAGGATTTTTTTCGATGCAGTAAGTTATGCAATCTCGCAATAAGACCTTCAAATTCAAACTTTGCATAAAAGTAGTTTTGGAATATAAAACATTGGTTAAATAGAGCATATCCACAACACGAATTTTGCATGGCAGTAGCCACTTGTCTTCAGTTGGCCACTTGTCTTCTGTTGTTCTTCAATTCTAAATGCTATATAGCAGCGTGCTCGCCCTTTTGCAGATTTCTCAAATACTTCTCAAATACTGTATGGCAGTCGGCATACCTGTCTTTCCCTTCCCCTTTTTCATTTTGCTGCAGGAGGCATTAGCATTTTTTCCATTTTGCTACAGGAGGCATTAGCTTGGCTCCTTCAGAAGTCTGGAGAAAGCTGCTTCTTCTAAAGTCTGAACCTCCCCGGGCAGCCGACCGGTTTCATATTCCGACAGTACTCTGGATATGTAACAGTCGATGGCAAGGCAGGGAGAGCGCTTTTCTACTATTTCGCCGATGCCACTCGAAATCCTTCCAAGAAGCCAGTGGTTCTCTGGCTTAACGGCGGTAAATTCCCTTCAATATTCCTATAATAATTTTAGTTCTTAGCTCTCGTAGTTCTCACAAACGGATGTTGTCGCAGGGCCTGGATGTTCATCGTTGAGATATGGAGCAATGGCGGAATTAGGGCCTTTTCGCGTTAAAAGAGACGGAAGAACTCTGAGCCATAATCCCAACACATGGAACGAAGGTCAGTATTGTCCTCATTTATACGGGGAAATTGTAGACATATTTATTCATTCAGATCTCTAGTTTGCTGGTTTTTTAAAAGTATTCTTAGATTAATATTTGTGTAGTATAAATTAAGATAAAAGCAACGTAGTTTCGTTTGAGATACTATGAGCCATAATCCCAACACATGGAACGAAGGTCAGTATTGTCCTCATTTATACGGGGAAATTGTAGACATATTTATTCATTCAGATCTCTAGTTTGCTGGTTTTTTAAAAGTATTCTTAGATTAATATTTGTGTAGTATAAATTAAGATAAAAGCAACGTAGTTTCATTTGAGATAGGTTTAACATTTCACATTTGGAATAGTTTTAACATTTCTATGTGTTAATATATTATAAATTGTAATTACTTTCCATGTTAGAGTTCGTTAAATTTAGGAGAGTCGAAGTTAATTAAGCGAAAGACAAGTAAACTGAGTTTTAATTATAAATTATATTTTGGGAAAACTAGGATTTAGAAGGTGTATGTTGAGTTATTTTGGGTTAATATAAATACCTTTCACTCAATTTATTGTAATTAATAAAAATTGTGTGATTGTTCTTAAATTATTTTGTGCTTTACTTCTATTACCTTTCCAACAGAGTGATATCATAACCTGCTTACAAAAAATCAGGAGAGCAAATTAGCAACCATCCCTTACCTTTCCAACAAAGTGATATCATAACCTACTTACAAAAAATCAGGAGAGCAGATTAGCAACCATCCCTGAATAAGAGGAGAAATATTTTTTCGCAGATCTCTGCGTAAGAGAAGAGAAATATTTTCATCTCTGCGTAAGAGAAGAGAAATATTTTCTTTTTTCGCAGATCTCTGCGTAAGAGAAGAGAAATATTTTCCCTCTTCCACTAGTGGTACAGAAGGCGTTATAACACACGAGGGCACAACTGTGAGTCGCGTTATAGAAGGCGTTATAACACATTTGTAGGCACGCGGGTTCCCTTCTCCATTGGGAGTGTTAACGCCCAAGGTCAAGCCGTTGAAAAGGTTTTCATTAAAGTTGTTTTTTCAGGATTTCATAAATTGTGACGGGTTATATATATTATTAAACTATTAGAAATGGGTATTGAATATTAATTCTAGTATTGAATATTAAAAAGGGCTTTGGCTTTTAATATTTGGAGTTAAGTTATATTTTGGTAAAAGTCCGAAGTCAAACCGTGAAAAAGGTGTCGATTAAAGTTTGTTCTTTTACGATTTCATAAATTGTGACGGGTTATATATATTATTAAACTAATATAAATGAGTATTGAATTTTAAAAAGGGCTTTGGCTTTTAATATTTAGACAAGTTATATTTTGGTAAAAGTTTAGTTTTTCGAATGTTTTTTTCTGAAGTTATTTTAGGTAAGTCATTCACAGTTATGCATACTTAAATTATTCTCAGGATTCACAATCTTAAATCTATGCCCATTTTATTCATTGTCATCGTTGATCTGAAAACTTTAAAATATTAGTGTTCCCTTCTATCAAAAGGATCAAAAGGGATCCGACGAGTGTCTCTGTTTGCAAAAGATTATGAGTCTAAATATTTCTAGATTGGGAAGTACCAACAGTGAAAAAGAAATGTATATACATCTGTATTTGTTTCTGCATAATCACAACAAAATATATAAATTTGGCATTTTATAATGATATAGATTCAGTGCGTTCAATTGATTTTGTTCCCTAATAATTAAATATTAAAATTTATAATTAAATTTTAGTAATTTTCAAAATATCATAAAAATAAGCATCTAGGACTAAGATACCTGGAAAAGTTGAAAATATCTGTAAATTTCTTTTACTTCAAAAATTACACACTGAAGTTGTTTTATCCTAGAAAGCGTGACTGTTATGTGAATGAGCAAAGTTGGTTAAAAATGAGTGCTAAAAAGATTAAGTTTATGAAACGATCAATACCCCAAACATTCAACTTCTATAACATATTAAATTGATACAACAATATATGGAATAACTGGATTATCAACTACATTTATTAAGATTTGTAATATAAAAATTTAAAATATTCAGTCTACATAAATAAAAACTACTTATTAAAAAATAACAAAAAAATTATATATCACAAATATTATATAAAATTTCCAAAATAAAAAAATATATATCTAATTCGCCATAATTATACTTATATAAAAATAAAAGTTCATCACTCTTTCTATTTCATTTGAAGAGTACACCCATGTTCATTTTGAAATATTAAATTATATAATTTGTATTTAATAATTAAACTTGTCCAACACACTGGGCGTTGTTTTATTACACATTCAAGTGAATTATGCGATTGTGTGATTGTTTTCTCTGTTATGGAATAAGATGCCTTTGTGATAGCCTTCTATGAACGCATTAAATTAATATGAAAATTGTATTTCCTTTGAAATTCGATTAAGTGAATTATGCGATTGTGTGATGCAGACAGCAAGATCTTTCAACGCCATGCAGACAGCAAGATCTTTCAGGTAAGATAGGAAGTTTGTTCGATGAAAGCGGGTTTTTAACAAAACAGAAAGTTTAAACATGAAGCACAGAGTGTTTGTATTGTGTTGTTCTGGCAGACCCCGACAGGGACTACCGGCTGCATGCAACACTTGTTAGATATAAAAAATTATATTCTACATCATTCTTTATTCAATGTTCAAGAAATCTCAACATCATTCTTTATTCAATGTTCAAGAAATCTTACTATGTCAAGGACCTACAAAATCCATTATCCATTACTAGTTCTCTTATCGTTTGTGATAGCCAAATATGTCCAACAGATTAAATAATCCATAATACTTGGAATATAGTAAGATAATCCATTTATAAGAGTAAAATGCATATATAGTATTAATGAATGATATTGATTGTACAATAATGAACATATATATAAAAAAAAGGCAGAGGCTTTTTCATAAAGTCAATTTTTTTTAATTGAGACATGTCTTTACACTTATCACTTTATTATTATTTATTTTTTATTATTATAATTATAACGTTCATAATATTGATTATTTTAGAAATGCTTTGTTTTCCAATTATATGGATGAAAAAATATGTTATATTTTTTTTGTTTTATAATTTATTTATAATTTTTTGAATTTTTGAAGTTGTTATATTTGAAGATATGAGACGATATGATCTTCTAAGTACAAAGCAAAATTATTGGATGGAAAAATGTTTTTACTATCTTAATTCGATAGTTTATGGAATGTTGCGTTTATAGGCTTGCCATGATGAATTATTGTCATCAAAATTAATAATATTGGTATCAATATTCTTCAAAAAATATTTTAATTTATTTCTTTTTTATTGATCTTGATACCTTGACTAGCTAATGCACCTGCTGTTATGATTAGGACATTGATAAGGAGTTTCCCTGACCTAATTTCTCCTTATCATTTTTGTGATGATTTCTTGATTTACTTCAGGTATATGAATCCCTTCATGCACTCATATTGTTTGCTTGATTGTTGAAACTTCACTCAGAATTTATGTTGTTTGAACGACAATTTTGAGAATGCCTTTACTTCAATTGAATTTGAATTCGACTAAGTTGTGACGTTAGCGAGATCTATATTTGTTTCCTTTTCTTCAACTTGAATTTCCATGTCTGAAGATTTTAATACTCTCTTTTCAATAAATTGTTGTACTTTGTTTAATAGTGACTTATTGTCGTTCTTAAGTTTCTTAATTTGAGCAAGTAATTTTTCATTGTGATCCTTGAGGCAAGAAATTTCTTCATTTTGTCTCTGATAGTTTTGTCAATTTTTTTTGCATATTTTGCATTGATTTTATTTTTTCTTGAAGAATTAATTTTGAGATGTTTTTTATGTCATATGGTGTTATTGAGTTTGGCTTCAATGTAACATCGTTGTTTTTTTGTTAACAAAAATTTCAAAAATTTCTTTGTATTTAAGATGAAGGACCCTAGTGATTCCATCTAGGGTGAACCCAAAATAATGTCACCTTGATTGGTACATAAGGATCTAGCAAATAATTGCAATATAAATGTGTAATACCAAATTTTTAATTGTAAATTGGTATGTCATATTGTTTTGTCTCCAATTGCTCTAATTTTTCAATTATATTTGACTCAAGAATCACCAATTGGTTAGTGAATTCAAGGCTTATATAATTGTTATTTTCAAGAGGAGTGATAGAAATAGTAATATATTTTCCTACAAGATTCCTCTTAATTCTAAATAGCATTGAAGCTTAGCTATATGAATTTTTTTAAAATCTTCCTTCTCTTCAGTTATAGACTCCATTTTGCTTCTGTTCAAAATATCTTAATGTTTTACTTTAAACGTGGTACCATTTTGACTTCAAAAAATATTTATTATGACTCACAAAGCATAGAATAGATGGTGATGGGATGTACTATAAAGGAAATTTGTGATGTGAAGGTCATCGATTTGAAACTCCGTGGGAAAAAACCATCCATATTAAGGGGCGGTGTGGCCTACGCCAAATGTGATCGTCGAATGATTTTGATGGCTTAAATGCCCCTAGGTCATGGTTTCTCAAAGCAAAGTTAAACATGCACTCATCTCAAAACTAACACAACTTAGCAAACAAAAAATATATATTATTTTTTTATAATATATTATTTTCTTTACTTATAAAAAAATAAAAAAATAAAATAAAAATTATTAGTGCACCTTTCAATCATTTAGTAATTAAATAATTTAAAATACTTAAATAGTTATATAAATTTGTTTCTCAATATAACCTATTTTATGATATATCATTTTAAAATATGTTAATACATTATCTGTATTTATTTATTTATTAAATAACTTAATTATAATTCTTCAATTTGAATATATATATATATATATATATATATATATATATATATATATATATAACTTCTCCCTCTTCGCAAAGCAATTTTACATTCACAATGAGTTAAAAGCTTTAATAACAATCAAACCTTTAATCTTTTGCTAACGGAAGTTGACAGCATGACCCAATGATTATGATACAATGAAAGATATCTTGTGATGACATAAATTGTGGATGAACAAAGGTGTTGTTTTTAATTGGTTTAAAATTCCATGGTGGTCACTTAGGAGTATGTGTAACGTAATTACCAGCCAAAAATTCCCTTAAAACAAGTTGATTCCTACCATTATTATTTCTTGATGTTGTAGCTAATATAACAAGAGAGCCACTGTCGTAGCGGTAGTCCCTGCCGGGGTTGAGAACTTAACATCTATTTGTTCGTTGAAAACCTAACATAATGGTAGACTCAGATAATGGTAGACTGTGGAGGAGGACAAGCACTAAACAAAATACCGTTGGGGCCGCTTGTTTTGCGTTGTTTCAGTTGAACTCAAATTGAGAAACTCCAGTTCTTTGGGTTGCCACAATGACTTTGGCAGCAATGCTTGGGCTTTGCGTGTAAGGAAAGGAAACATAAGAAAACCCCTACAAGAATTCAACCTGCCATTTCCAGACACCTAGATAGCTTACATATTTACATATTTATTAACATAGATTTAATAAGCTTGAAAGTTATAAGCCTAAAAGTTATATAAAGTTGAGAGGGGTAATCAACCTGGGAAATGGGCTATTCTTTATTGCTTTCTGGCCATATTTTCTCCAACAATAACCATCTTTCAAATGATGGACATTGCTTTGGTCATGAAAGAAAATCTAATCCAGCTATTTTTCCTGACCTCTTTTCCTATTTTAGCTCCTGTACAGATACAAGTAGTTTGGTTTTTTAACCTAAACTCTAGGGCCTGCAAAGCCTCCCCACAAAACCTTTCATTGTGAATTATTTTCTGAATGATGTTGGAATAAAGGAAAATTAACTTTCTTTATTTACAGAAAATTACCTTGGGTAATTTGCATAACTCACTAATTCTTAACTTCTGTTTCTATAAATCTGTACTAAAATTTTCATAGAGCGACTCAATTTTTTACGGCCCTAATTTGATTCTTGCACTGGATTATTATATCTGGCAAAAGCCTCATTCAAAATCCTCTACTTCTACTGGCTAAGGGATTGAACAACTGCAAAAATTCCTGCTTCTACTCAACAGAGGATCCTGCAAAAAAAGTTATGGCTGTAGGTTTAGAAAGGGAATTAAACTACCTGAAATCATATTAATGCGGCATTAAACGACCTATTTTTAATCTGCCTATTGGAATTCAAAGCAACCAGGTAGTTATGTGTGGAAATACACAATTTAAGCCGCAGACTACAATGGCCACGTATTAAAGCATGTAATACAGGTGGCCAAGGATGTCCTGCCCACCTGTGCCCGTTTTCCCACCTATTTGCACAAGACATTAATAAAGGTCTGTCAGCATGCACACATGAAAAAACACACCACAACATGGGCCCATCTGCCAACCACTTGTCCATACCAACATACTATCTTCACTACATGTTCATCGGGCTCACTGACATCCGACCCTTCTCCCTGTCCCTTGTACTCCCACTAGAGGGTTCTAGTAACTGAACTGATGGGTTCTCAAAGGAATGGCTCTATTTCTTTCCATTATCATTTAGGGCCAAACAAGAGTGCAAACTAAGATAGTTGAAACTAAGGGCAAAGTATGAGACCTTATGAGTTTCGGTTTACTTACATTTCAGTATAGCACATCTAGCATTTCCTTGCAGAAGATGATGATGGCCTTTCCACTATCAGCATTGCAGATCGACTACTAGAACCTGGAGGCCTTTTGTCTTTTTCTAATGGCGTTTGTGGAGAGGCTGGGAAGCGAATGGGTGAATTCAATGGTTGAGCTCTTTACCTGCTCTAAGAAGAGGAAGTCATAGAAAAAGTTAAAATACTATTCTTGAAAATTTGTTACAGATGCAATTTAATGGACTATACTTTGTTATTATTTAATTGTTGAGTCTTCTCAAACAAATTATATAATGTTATTTATTTGACAAGTGATTTTCGTGTGATTTCCCTGTGTGCAGAGTGTTTTTTTGGAGATGTCTGAATTCCAATACATGGCTGCTTCAGTTAAACCTTCATCTATTTATGTCAATGCCATACTCAATGCCTACACAAAGATCCTGCACTTGTGGAAAGCTCATCACCTGGACCGTTTGTGGAGCAAGATGGAGGGCCAACTAATAGCATAATAGAAAATCACAGAAGACATAAGATTGCAATGGTAGCTCTCAAAATCTTGTAGAACAAATGTGCACTACACACAAGGTAAACAATCACACTATGGAAATGCAAAATTTGCTGGCAGAAGTAGAAAATAGGTGATACATTATCTCATATGACTCATTTTCCCCTCCAAGATACACATTAATATTTATATAAATGATTATCTAATAGTAATTTAAGACAATTCTCGAAGCTGAAGTGTTTCGCCTCCCCTAAGGTTTGATAATTCATTGTTTCCATTATACCAAGGTTGTTAACTCTATTCAGAACTATATTTATACATCTCTGTTTTGTCGATAATGAGTTTTTACTTCAAACACCGCCAAATTTGTTTACTCTATTCAGAACTGTAGTTATACATCTCTATTCTGTCGATAATGAATTTTTATTTCAAACACTACCAAATTTGTTTTACTCATGCATTCTTCATGTTGGAGAACCAAAAAATTGTTTTAACTTTTAATCCTATGCCATCCTCTAAATGAGAGTGTGAAAGGAGAGAGATTGTTGCTGAGGAATTCGTTGTTGCATCTATGCCAATACCTTTGTCCTACTACAAATCTATGAAAGGAGAGAGATTTTTGCTGACGAATTCATTGTTGCATCTATGCCACTACCTTTGTCCTACTACAAAGCTCTCAATACATAAATGGGACCAGGTTACCTGGAATGGAAATGAAAACAATGCAAAAAAATGAAAACAATTTTATATCAAAACAAAACAATTATATATGGGAACATGAAACCAATTTTGAGTTAGTTATCTGCTATGCATTGTAAGTTTCCCTCTGCACTCACTAAACCTTGCCCTGAACCTTGCCTGAGTTCATCTGGTTGCTATTCACAGTTGAAATCCTCACCCTCGAAAGCAGCAGCAGCCTCCGGAGTCCGGTTAAGGAAGGAAACTCGGGATGAAGGGAACAGGCACCATTGTAGGACCAAAGGTTAGACAGCATTCATCAGATCCTTGAACATTTGAAAACTTGCTAAAAGATCTGTCCATTCAAAACATTCAAGAATCAATGTAGATATGAGCCATAGGAAAAAAAGTTGTACATTATAAAGACTACACCATCAGCAATTTTTCCAACCAACTGCAGAGAAGAATCAACACACACCACTGGAGGAAACCATCCCACCGCCTCAAGAATAGATTGAAACTGTGGAACACTGTAAAGAAGAGGCAGATTCTTCGTACACTTCTGTCATGGTAGGGTAAGACTATTGTTCAGTTGCACCTCTTCTTCAGAGCTCGGGAGCCCATCGTCTTCTCCAAAAGCATTTGAGGTTGTCCAACACTGTAAAGAAGCTCAGGACACTTACCACATTTGTAAGTGACACTTGTGGTCCATGCAAATGTGTTGGCATGTCGCAATATCGGCCAGAAATAAAACGTGTTGACGTCTTGCAATATCGGGGAAAACATTGGTTCAATGGATCAGTACGATGTATTAATATGAAATCAATCAATATCCCAGAAATAAGACCTCCAAAACAAAACTTTTGATAAAACAAAAAAACCACGAAATGTTTTTTAAAATGTTGGTTAAATGGAACGGTACGCCTGAATTAATATGAAATGAATCGACGATCAATCGCTATAGTCCTGCTATGCCGAAGGCAGGGACTAATAAGCGTTGTAATGAATCAAGCATGTGATGTTGTAAGAATTTCTTCAAGGATATATAGCTTTTGTAAGATTTTGTACGTTTCTATATATATATATATATATATATATATATATATATATATATATATAGATATAATAAATGATATATATTGCATAATTTACGGATCTATCTAATTACTAGGTAGAGTGCTTTTTCATAAAAAGTCAAATATTTTGGTTGAGACATGTCTTTTTACATGTCATTTTAATTAATTATTATTATTTAATATTTATTTAATCAATATTATTATTATTTATTGGTGTTTATGTTCATAACATTCTTAGTAATAAATTTTAATCATGCGAATATCTTTTAACAATAAAAGTATTATCACTCTCACTTACATATACATATATAATTTCTTTAAAAACTAAATATCTTAATCATCCACTAAAAAAATAAGCATACACAATTTTTTTCTTTTATATTTCCATCATTAGTGTTATCAACTTAAATCCTATATCCTTTCCATGCTATAGATGAAAAAGTTCAATATTTACAACTAAAGTAAACATAAACTTGATCTTCTTGTTCACTAAGTATTTTCTTAATTCACTAATTCATCGTCATTGAGAATCCTAGCTTATTGATTCCATTATGTTTCTCCATTAGTGAACTACCATGGGTTCCATCTACATACCTTCTTTGTACAAGACATCTACCTCTAAATTAAGCTTTTTATACACATGATGATATGATATTTTGGTGAACACTTTCTCCATTCCCTATGGCTAGTATAGAAAATTAGATTGAGGGTAACATTAGCGATCCTAGACAAACCCTATTGTATAGTTTATTAACATCAACAAGTCACCAAATACCTAAAATTTAGTAGCCCCCTTATCTATTTCCACTTTCTCCAAAGGCATCCAAGCCAATAGTCTTTCATAGTTGTTTTAATAGCACCTTTCCCCCTGCTCTTATACTGCTACAACCCACCCCCAAAAATTTCAACTTTAAAGTCAATATATGAGAATCATTCAAAAATATTATTTCTCATATACCACACATATTTGTTGCCCTTGGCTACCACCATTGAAATATTTGCATGCCCCAAACATAAGAGAACGTTTTGATATATTTTCTTTTACATTTTTGGTAGGTTATTTAATGATTTTAAAGATTTGTAAATTTTGAAAAGCATATCATAAAGCTGGCATGACTTTGTCTTGGAAAATATCTAAGTTTCTAGCTAACCAAATGCCCCAAGATACCACTAAAGAAAAATCTCTTAAAAATTTTAAATGTTTCCTTTGAACTCAGATCCTCATATACTCCTCTATTATATACTCTTGATATCCACCCTTGTAATCCATTAACTCGTCCATCTCTACCTACAACCCATAAATATATTAACAATTATATAAGAGATGATCAATAGTTTTTATTTCTTTCTAACACAAAATACAATGACATGATTATTCTTATTACATTTTTGAATGACTTTCCAAGATTCCTTATTCATAATAGATAACCACATGTAAACTCATGCTTATTACATTTTTGAATGGCTTTCCAAGATTCCTTATTCCTAATGGATAACCACAAGTAAACTTTAGATTTGAGATGAGCTAGAAGCTTCCATGGATCCTTCCACAACCAAAGCACTTACTAGTTTTCTTCCATAAACATTTATTTATACCCCAAACTAGGAATGTGAACCCCCATGAAAGGGCTCCAGAAATAACTGAACATCCTCCTCTCTTATTGTAATATGGTTCTTCTCATGCTATTAAGCATAAACCCCTATTAATGGTTGTAACATTTCTTCATTTTTCTAACCATGTTGTAAAATTAAGGTAGTATTTGACTCAGTTGCATGTGCAATTTTGTAGATTCCCCGACTTTGTGTTGGAAATACTGAGAGGAGGTGTGAATCAGTATTTCTTTTCAATTGTTAATTTTTTTAGTTAAATCATTTATACCTAGAAAACAGAAATAAATAACAGGAATGAATGCTTTTATTAATATAATCTTTGCAATAAATCAAGTACAATGTATATATAGCTTCAACCAGTTGCCAAGCACCAACTTGGACTTTTTGTGAGGCTCCAACCTCCAAAGCACCAACCCTGTCTTGTCAAGGCACCAACCTTGGATTTAGGAGCACCAACTCCCAGGACACCAATCCTTCCAGTTTTGAGGCACCAACCCCAAGGGCTCCAACCCTCTATTGTAAATTGTCTGGATCTGTTTGGTAGTAATTCTCTGCTCCCAACCCTGTTGGACCTATGACTTACTTCTGTCCTCCTGCTTCTTCCACGTCTGCCAGACCTTTGGCTTCCTCTATTTCTTACAATTTCACCAACTAGTAAACTTTCCTTGTTCTCTGTTATATATGCCTGATACGCCTAACCTTTGGCTTCCTTATCGCTGGCTTGATCTTTCGGCTTCCTCTGCGCTCGCTTTTCGGCTTCCTCTGTCTCTTCGGATTCACCAAAACTCAAAGGATGCATTCATTTAGAAAAGAGGCCAAATTACAAAAGTGTTGCATATTAAAAACTATATCAGAGAGGCCCTTTATAATATTCATATAATATATATTAATTGTTCACGGAAATCGCATCACAAGAGAGGTTATACCCATATTGAAGATCCACATGCTGCGTCATTCCTTTAATCGCAATCGCAGCTTCCGAAGATCTTTTACAATTCGTGCCCATAACATACTCTATCCTCCAATATCAACATCATCAATCTTCATATATCAACATAGTTAAAAACAAAACATATAATGGGTGGTCCCACCAGCCACATCATCACCTCGATCGCAATCGCAGTTTTTTGGAGGTTCGCACATAACACAGTGATTCTACTACTATCGATGGAGCAAATGCGATGTGATCTTAAGAAGTTGTTAATAACCCCGTCGGGTCCATAACCTTATCGCAATCGGTGGTTTTCCGTTGTTACATCTCTTCAAGACTTGTGATATGCGACGGATGTGATATTTCTTTAGGGCATATTATAATGGTGCAGCAGGTCCGCATACTTATATCACAATCGGGGTTTTAATGTGACAATAGCTTTAAAAAACTTGCGATGTGGCGGATGCGATGTTGTATTACAGCGTATTGTAATGGTCCCATGGGTCTGTATATATATCGCAATCGCAGATTTCAAGTGGCATTCATTTTTAATACATGACTTCCAATGCAGATGTGATATAACATTAAATCATGTTGTAATGGTGTAATGGGTCCACAATAATATAACGGATCCATGCGGATTTGATATTACAATAGGGCGGTTTATAATGGAGCAATAAGGTCCGCTTCTTATATCGCAGTTGGGGGATTCAATGTGACAAGCCTTTCATAACTTGCGATGCAGTACTCAGCCGGGTCCACAACTTATCACAAACGACGGTTTACGGGACTTCATGAGTGCAGGACCTGAGTCATACTTTCCTACCCCTGCTCTTCCAATAGTTGTTGTTCTCGTTGGCTCTTTCCTAGTTGTTGTTACAGATCCATTTGGGCACATCAACCCCAAATTATAGATCGATACTATTAGGGCCCATCAAACCCTAATTCAGTTGTTACGTGCCCTAAAGAAGTCAACCATCCGAATGCTTAGCTTCCCAAGAAGTTCCATGACTGAAATCATCCAAAAACTGCCTCTAAGAAGATCAGCGCAGGCAGGCCTTCATTAGGGTACGTTGCAGTGTAGTCCAGTACACTGCTAGGGTGCTATGCAGCGCACTTGAGCCCTCTTTGGCCTGCGTTGGGCGAATTTGAGCAAAATTGCATTGGGGTTTGGGAATATTCTTATCCATTGGATGCATCTAGAAGTTTCCCAAGTTTATCTACTCCTTTGGGCTCGAATCTGGATGAGGTAGGGAGTTAAGGAACATCAATCCCTTTATCCCTTCCTCTATGGAACTAAATCCTAAGTTTGTGAGGGCATTCATTTTCACCGTTTATGGCATAAATTCCTTCATTCACCTATAAAAAGACCACTCATCTAAGTGATCAAGGGCTTGGATGGAAATCATTGAATTATAGGGAGATGTTGTTAATATGAGACTTGAGTTGATTTCAAGTATTGTAATGATGTCAAAATTTCTTGCTTGTTATGAGGAGAGGATGGGATTGAACTGGAGGAGTGATGCTGAATTAAGCAAATTGGGTTGTAACTCTTCCTTTTACTAATAAAGTGTTCAAAGCTTTTTCCATATTCTTGTGTTATTCATTGATGCTTTCATATGTGTACTATGTACTTGATTCCACACTATGTTTAATCGATAGATCATTATCATATGCTTTGATCAGTTTTTGTCTTATGTCAGTGTGCAGGTACTCTTCAAGTGGATTAAGTACGAAAAGGAGCAACATAATTGGTCAAGAGAGATAAGGAATAAGCGAAATCTTCAAGTAGGCTTCTTTACCTCTTATTTAATCTATTGGTCATAGAAAAAGTAGAGAATTATTTGCACTGTTGTTCTAGACTTAGCTACTAGTCTAGGGGTTTAAGCGTTTATCCGTAGACAATAAAACTTCCCAAAACAAATTGGCAACTCCACTGGGGATCGATCATCCATCTTAGTAGCTTATCAGCCTCTTAAGACATTTCTACATACTGTAGTTGTGGTCATTGATTGAATTTCAGTGTTCTTTCATTGAAAATTGAGTCAAAACTGTGTCAAAATTACCTTCAAAATATCTTACTATCACCAGCACAGAACAATGAAAGACACAGTGCACTGCAATGCACTTCCCGCATAGAGTTAGTGCGTTGAAGTGCATTGTCTCTCACAGTTTCCTGCATTGATCCCTTGAGGGTCAGTTTCCCATCTAGGAACTGAAATTTTGTGCCAATTTTCTCCTGTTTGAATGATTTGTTGAATGTCAATGATGTCTTGTCTCTGAAAATAGTTTTTCATCTCCTTACCTGGCCCTACTTAGACTAGGATTGATAAATGTTTCTTATGTATATACTTTTTCATTTTCAATTTATAGTCGAAACTTAGTTTTTGGTCGATTGATCTTTAGCGAAAGAAAGTGTCGTAAAATCGTCTTTTCCTTCAAAAATTCAATTGTCGTAAAGTCTTCATTCATGAAAGATCGATTGATTGATGTGTGCATAAGATTAGTATTTTCGTTGAAAGTTTTGTAATGCCTCATTTCTTTGAAAACGAAAGTGTCGTAAAGTCTTCCTTTCCTTGAAAAGAAATTGTCGCAAAATCATCATTTTTATGAAAAGAGTTTATTGATCAATTGTGCATTAAAAAAGAAATGCATGCATGTGCATATTAAAGTTTGTGATTGCTTGATAGGAATAGCTAGGGAAATTGCACTAGATGTGCTCTTTTCTCTTTGTCAAAAATCTGATTGCTTTATCCCTACTAGCTAAGGATTTTCATTGTTAAATTGAATGGAAAGAATGCTTATTATATTAGTTTCATTTTAGGAATTGCAAACATACATCATGTGGTGAACATTGAAAGGCAAATTCCAAAGAAGATCAACTTAAAATTTATTTGAATTTACCTAATGGAGCATTGTCACCTAACGAAAAACATTTAGAGGTCTAGGCTAGAGACGTGTTCCGACGTCGTAAAACAAAGCAATTGTCACTAACTTGTCTGCAATACATCCCGAGTGTGATACCTCATTCCATGTACGTGAGTACATCGTAGCTTGTCCATGTACCTTCAGGTATATAGGGCGGTGTTACAGTACGTAAAGTATATGGGAATGCTCTCACTGTGTTGTTTTGCATTAAACAGCGCTTATATGGATTGGGCCTCCATGTACTTTCGGGTATGTTATCACTTAGATTTTCCTTAGAAGTTATTGAAAAGAAGGAAAGAATCTGAGGTAACCACAAACCAACTTTTAGACTTAGGTGCTAGCCCACCTAGTCTAGAGAGGTCTCTCTCTTTATGATTTAGCTATGTTTGAAAGCATTTTAGGCTAGTATTAATGTTCAAGGAGGTTATTAAGTTTGAGAGTGGTGGAGTTCTGAAACAAATGGGAAAACTAGGCTTTTAGGCCATTGGGCTATGGAGTCAATCAAGGATAATTCATTAGATTAAGTCAAATTGCTGAGGTATGAGTTCAACAGGCAGGATAACAAAGTAAAAACAAACTTTGGGGCTTGAATGGATGATATTTCTACTCAAAACTAGAGGGCAATAAAGAATCCTGAAGTTAGGATTAGAAAAAGGAAAGGAATATAAGTCAACTAGTAGAGGGCAATTAAGAATCCTATACTAGGAACTTATTAGAGAAAAACTACAAGGATAGAGGAGCAACTAAGAATTCCTTTATCAAAATAGTTTAGAAGAAAACATATAAAGGGTACATTGTTGATAGTAGAGAGCAATAAATCTAATTCTAATATACTTTGACTATTTTACCATTTAGATTTAAGATGCATAAAACATTGAAACATATAGAAAACACGTAAAATCACAAGGATAGAATACTTATTTGTAATTATACTGCACGTGAATCAGATGAAATGTCCTCAGCTTTCATTCCTTTTCCAGCAAAAAATCCAGATTTGAGTACAAAAGCTTTCTTAGCTTCATAGCATAGATTTACAGAGATGTTATAGAATCCACCCACAATACTTTGAATGGAGAAGTATTTATGCAAAAATTACATCAAAAATATCTCATAACTACATGAGATTTATTCTAGGGAGTACAAAATATCTTTTACAAAAATATAGAGACAGATGCAAAAATGATTGTTGTTTTCCCTTTATTCATGGAAGAGATGGAGGTTGAAACTCAAATTTGCCTCTTGTTGTTGCTTTAGTAGTTTTGTGTTGGATCCTTGCTTACTTTTCCTTACTAATACTCTTTACCTATTTACCAAACTTTATGATCCAAATCAGATCCATAAACGACTGTCAAAGAACCCTGACTGTATCGGGACGAAACAAATCCTTGAAGAATCCAAAACAGCAATCGAAAAAACCCTGAACGAGTGGTCATGGCAGCCGGCACAGAGCAACGAGGACCTCGGTCAAAGCGCACTAACCGAGGCCCATGGAGACTGCGTAGGAGGTCGATGTAGCCCCTGGGAGCCCCGAAACAGGAAAAGGAGCTGATTTTCAATGCGCGATTAGCGCTAGGTGCTAATCGCGCATTGCTGGGCAAACAAGGCCTAAATGGAGGGGCTTTAAGCCCTTGGTCATGTTGGGAGCCGGAGAACCACGGGCGGAGAAACGAAAAGCGCCAACGTACGAAGGTGGGACCCAGAACCTGGAAACCAGTGGTTTTGATCGGGGCGCCCTTGAACGGTAAGAGGTTTTGGAGGAGAGCGAAGCGATCCCACTCAGCGATCAACGCGTGGCAGTGGAGGTGAGAGAAAAACTGTCGTGATCGCGCGTTATCGGTCGAGCAAGTCAACCGCGCTTGACATGCGTATGATGTTGGATCAGGAGGAGCCCAAATTAGACGACTGAGATTACGCCTGATAGACAGAAGCGAAATCGACAGGGAATTAAGCTACGATTTAAGGGGATTTGGAATCCGTTGACCGCCACGGTGGAGAAAGAACGTATCCACAACATAACCGAAGAAACAAATTGACGAGCAAGTTGGCGTTGTTCTGATGGGGACGAATGGATACTTCCGGAGCGTTCATGCTGACGCCGAATAGGGAACTCCAAGCACGCAGGCGGTAGGCGAATTGACGTAGGCAGGAGAGGAACCGAACAGGAATGGAGATCGAATGGCTAAAGCCATGAACAAAGACAGTGGAATGGAGATTGAGAGAGGAGGAATAGAGAGGAATCCAAGCGACCAAGAGAGACAGTGAACAGTGAACCCTGAGAGGAGGACTAAACACAGAGAATAGTAAAGCCAAGCAGAGGAGATAGAGGTCTGAGTTGACCACAAGCAGCGTCGAGCACCAGAGAGCTTGAAGATTCAAGCCTTCCCATAGAGGAATCTGTCCAGATTAAGCATCACAGTTGGCTCTTTCCACTGTAGACCGAGGTTCATAGAGCTGGTAGGAAGGAAAAGAGTCTGTGAACTCCGAGTGGCTTGGGGAATCCAAGAACCACCCTACCAAGAAAAATCTGCTTCAGGAGAAGTCACATTGAGTCCTTGTATTGTAATTTCTCTTTTGTAAGACACAATAAAACAAGGCCATCACTGAAGCTGGACGCGAGACATAGCCCTGGAGAATAGGGTGAACTCCTTATTAAAAGTTGTTTGTGTCTTTGTGTTGCTTACTGTATTTCTCTGTTGTCTTTCCACTTATTTTCTGTGTATTGGCAATCTGATCGATCCGTTGTTTCAATAACACAGAACACACACACCAGCACATGGGTCTGTAATACCTTTTTGTTTAATAAATCTTCAACTGAGGTCACTCATAGGGTGATTATCAGATCACTTTACCTCAGTAAATATTTTCTATTTACCTTAGAGTTACCATAGTAGATTATAGGATATCGGTCATACTGGTCCACCATTCTTCATTTGGTATCTTCATCCTAATTAATTTTTTGTACACTTCGTTAGCTTCAATGTATTTTGAAAAATTGGCCTGGACTGTGAATAGGTGCTTAACTTCATGCTCAATATAGAAAAGATTTTCCAAACCATCATACAACACTTTTCCTGTAGGTAGTTCTTTTGCTGCGGAAGAGCTGGCTTGACTTTTGGCTTGTTTGTGTAGTTTTTCAATGTAGTCCTCATGAGTCATCAGCTTGTCATTTATGATGAGTGGACTTGGAAGTCCTTTATTTTTAGAATGTCATATTTTACAATAAAATCATCTATGTCTTCTTGAATACTTTGACATCATCTTTCCAGGTTCAGCATTAAGTTCTTATTAGTAAGAACTTTCTTAATTTCAAAGATAGTACCAATTCGATCCTCAATATCCCATTGTTCCATCTGGTGCTTGTTTTTTCTATTCAAGAAGTTGATCAATTGGGTTGCCTCTTCAAGTTTCTCCCCCAATTCCTCCCTAGTCTTCTGTATAGCCTCTGTAGCTAGTTTAACTAACTCAGTCTATTCAAAAATGATATGAATGGAAGACCAAATACCATTGATGGAATCAATGATATTGGTCCATAAAATCTCTCTAATATCTCTCAAAAGCTTTCCCAATGTTAAGTCCTTCTCTAATATCTTGATTGTTTCAGTCATCCTTCTATTCTTTCTCTCTTCTTCAGTGTAATTGATCTGTGATAGCTCACACTTGTTTTCCAAGCTGGTAACCATTTCTTTTAGTTTCTTTATTTCAGTTGCTTGGATTTTCATTTCCTCCATGAACTTTATCAAATCCTCTGTTTGCTTTGTTGAAGTGGCTGCTACTTCTGATGTACTTGTTGTTGTTGTTATTGGTAGAGCTATTGCTGGAGGAATGTTGGGTGCCAAAGATGCTGTAATAGTAGATGGCACTACTATAGAAATGATGGGTATTACAGTTTGAGGCATGGTGGTTGGCTCACCCTATTTAGATTGAAAAGCTTTTTCTAATTCTTGCTCTATTTCTTTCAACTACTCATTTAACTTAAGGATCAAGTCCATAAGTTCTTCCTCGTTTTGTTTCTCAATTACTTCTACAGTTTGTGGATGTATGAGGGGAGGGAGTTTGAGTTGTTTCCTGAGTGCATAAATGTCATCATTCTTTTTCTTTATCAAACCTTCAGCTGCTTTAACATCTTTGGGATCATGTCCCAACTCAATCATCAGGTCTTCTAATGATTTTATCTGGGTGTCCTTAGCCTGAAAAGAGGCTTTTCCAACTATAATTGTGTTGCAGTATTACTCTGAGAATTTTGCAACTGATGTGCAATGATGGCTTTACTGGTCAATGTGGAATAGACCATCTCACCCGTTTGCTTATGTAGTTCAATCTGATCAATTGGGTGGATGTCTCTGGCAAGGACTTCAAAATATGTTTTTAAATAATCAGACATGGACTTTGGTTGTTGTACTATTGGCTTAAAAAAGCTCATCTACATCTTTCCCTCTTTGATGTCAAAGGCTGACATCAATCTTGTCTGATTTGTAGGAGCCATTTTCAGATATTTGGCATAGGTTTGAGCTTTGAGCTGCTCATTCCTAGCCTTAATCTCTTTGTACTTTTCTTTTAAATCCTGGCTTTGCTCTGAAATTGTCCTTAGTGATGACACTTCTACACCTGGCTTCTTGTTTAGTGCCTGTGTTTGAGAGGTAGATGGTGTCTCCATTGCTAGTGTTGTATGCACTATGTCACTTCTTGTCTCTTCATATTCCTGCTCAGACAGAGGATTCAATCTCTGCCTTTTCACATATACCTGGTCCAATGGCACTGTAGAGGGGCTAGTCTCATTCCTACTTCTTTTTTGAATTCGCTCCTCATTAAGAGGGGTCTGCAATACTGGAGGGTTGCCCATGTTTGTATCAGTTTGGGTCAACTCCTCAGAAATGCTTTGTGATCCTGAATCTTTTCTCTATCCTGAGGTATCTGGTTGTCCTGATGTCTATGCACTATGCTCCTGTGTTGGTCTCTGTGAAGATTCTCCAGGCACCTATACAAAGGAATCCAGATCAAGTTGTCTTTCCAAATCTTTCATAACATTTTCTACTTCAACTTGTGTACTATCTTGTTCTATAAGTGTTCCCTCCACCCATTCATTTTGATTTGCATATTGTTCTATCTCTAGAATTCTATGATGGATGTAGGGGGATAGCTTATGCTTTTGCCTTCTGTCACAGATGAAGCTATGAGGATCATAAGGCCAAATGAAACTCTTTTTCAATCTCATTCTCTCAAGGATTTCCTCTGCCTCTTTCCTTGCTCTTCTGTTGTTGCAAATAAATGGGCCTAGGTGATCCCTTATCCTTAACAGAGCTTTCTTCTTAGCTTTCATAAAGTGGATTTCAGCAAAATTTATCATTTTCCTATAGTACTCCCGGGAAAATAATCTCATGGGGAGGTATTTAGGCATTTTAAAGGGAGGCAGCTCACACCCATAAATTCTGATCTCATAATGGTTCTGGTACAAGTGCCAGTCTCCAACCTTGTATTGCTTGGATAACTGAAGAATTCTCTTAATATCATCACTGATTCTAGGAGGGGGACTTTCTATCAACATAGTAGTTGCTGGATGCACAAATTGATCAATATAATCTGTATAAGGATGGGGAGAAGAATGTGAATAGTGAAAAGTGGAAGTCCAGAAAATGACTGACCTAGGATTCCCTCTGGTGTCAATCTTTTGAACAGAGAAAGGGAATTTATTAGTTTGGTAATAGAGGAAAAGATGATACAATACTGAAGAATATTTAAATACCCTCTCATTCTCTAATCTCATGAATTGGTCTTGCATCTTATCAGCAATGAATGCAGCATAGTCATATTTGCATGCAGGAGGTTGGCCAAGGGTAAAAATAGTCATGTAGACAAAAGTCATTTCATCTACATACTCTCTAGTGGTAAAACCCATAATGCAAGCAAACATGGCGACAATATCCCTATATAGACCAGTAAAAGTACATGACATGTAAGGAGGGGGGTCTTTTGATATGTATTGTTCTTCAATGAAAGTTTGACTGATTTAGTTAATTTCAGAACTGGACAGCCTTGAAGATTTGTCAAGTAAATCAGCAATGGAAAGGGGAGTGAGGTTCTGGCCAGGCTGTAATTGCAACATTTCATTTCTAGACTCAGCTATAATGGTGAAAAGGACTTCCTAGTTAGGGGAGATTACAGCTCTCAGATTGGGGTTGTAGTTTGCATGGCATTGGTGGACAATATTAGGGAAAATATGGATAGTGAGGAACTGATATTTAGGGAGGTTTGACTCCCAAAGATCTATTTTACCAGCATTGTTCAGATAATTGTCCCGATACTTGCAGTATAGATTCAATAGAGTTTCATCAAAAGTAAGGTCTTTAATTTGAAAATCTTTATCGGTCAAAGGAAGGTAGTCCAAATCCTTGTGGGGAGTAGTGATTGAGGCAACATTTAGGGCGACATGAGCTTCCATCCTTGGTTCTTGTGTATTCAAGGAAGAAAGTTGGGGTTTTCAAGGATTTTAGGTAAAACAGGTGCTTGGGGAAGCCTTAGGGCTAAGAAAACAACTTAATTGTACTAAATTACTTAAGTTTAGAGCAATAAATTTGTGGAGGTTTCAGTACAAAAACAAGGTTTCTTGAGAAGGAAATGCAGTAAATACCTGATTATGGTTGACTGTTGGGACAAATGGCTATGGTGAAGGCTTTGCCAGGTGCGCACAGTAGTCTGCAGTGGCCTGGAGTTCAGTAACTGATGGTGGTTGACGGTTGGGAGTAAGTTGCTAGTCTGGACGTACTCTGTGCATGGAAAGCAGCAATTTCTTTTCTCGAAAAAAAAAAAGGAAAACAATGAGTATTTTTGTTTTTATGCACAAAGTCAATGATTATTTGGAATTTTTTGGGTGAATGGAAAACGACAGTTGGAGTTAACTAACTGATGGGACACTTTGTCGTTTAGCGAAATCTGTAAGCGGGAGCGATAATGGTTTTCATCGCACAGCTTTTGGGAGGTTGGTGGTTTTGGCGGAGGGTCACGTGGTGCCACAAGTTGGATGACACATAACATCGGCAAAAATTCAAAACAACTTATATAGCGTGGTTAACGTTTGACCAAAAGGCCAATGCGATATAAGCGAGAGTCGTCGGATGAGGGAAGGCAGATCGTGCGGTAGTCGGCTGCAGAAAGTGTTAGGGAGTTAATGGAGGGGGCCCAATGGCATAATTAACATAATTAAATTGACCTTAATTATATCGGGGATGATATGATTGGACGAATGAAGGATTAATATTTTTAATGATATTGTGGGTGAATGTATTGGGAGAGAGGCTATTAATTAATCCAGGTGATTAATTAATTCCTTTTTTAACAGGTCGGGGGGGCTTGGCTCTTAATTAATCACGATTTGATTAACTAATCCAATTTAATTAACTTTATTTATGGTTTATTTTTCAAACCATAAGGACGGGATATTTATTTATTTTGGGATTTTTATTAATAATACGGGAAAGGGTAATTTGTGTGGGGAGTTAAATAATAAAAATTAAGAGTTAATATGACCATGGAAAAAGAAAATACGCTAATTAAATGTTTCTGAAAATACATTCATCATCCAACATTATGACTTAGCCTGTTTGGGGGGTTTTTCCCTAAGTAAAAGACTGATTTTACCTTAGGAAAAAGGATTTGAAGGGAATGAATGAATTATGAAGGGGGTGACTTTTGATGAAGGGGTTTTAGCACTTAGGCCTTACAAGTTATTGGGCCAAGGGTCTGGTCCCTCCAGAAGTCAGAGAAATGCTCTAAGCCCCTTTAACTTTCAGGTTGTTGGTGCCTTTAGTACTTATGGGAAATTAGTAAAATTTAGGGAAAAAATGAGTGAGGAGGTTAATTAGTTTGACTTTTGTCTATGATGTAAATGTCTTCATTGTCATCCATATCTTTAAGTGCTTTTGATGATGAAAGTATATGACTTGATATTTGGATAATCATTCATCATACATAATTCTGCAACCAATCATCTACTTACCCACCTACACATCCTACCATTTTTTCTTCTTTTATTAGGGTGCACTTAAACTGGAAAACCCTTATCAAAACCTTTTCTTTTCTTTTACAATGGTATTCTAACTAAGTCTAACCTTATTACATCCAAGGGCTCAGATTAAACTATTGAGCATCCTTTTATTCACTCTACCTATCTACTTATTTCCCAAAATTAAACAGTTTGGTCAGATTTTATTCTCTAGCTCTACGCATGAAATTGAAAACATGGAATAATCAAGATTAAACTGTTTGGTTACCATGGATTGTGGCATAAGTAACAAGTTGCACACAATTATTTATACAAAAAGTGAAATAGTAGTGGCATTTGGGCTTGCACACTTTCATGGTCTTTTTATTTTTCTTTGGGGTTCATTTTCTTTCATTTTTTGACCTTTTCTTTATTCTTTTTTCCCTTTGATTTTTCTTTTAGGGCATACCCTCTTTACATTTTTTTATTTTTTTTATTTTTTATAAATATGGAAAACATTTGCAACAAGCAAAGGTATGTACATATTTCAGAGCTAAACCAAGTCAATCATGATATATGACACCTATTGGTATAGGAACATAACAGTGGCTCCACTTGGGGATGGCTTTTCCTAGTGGAAAGTCAAGAACTGTAGATCAATGGCCTTTGAAAGACTTTGATTGTGCTCTGCAAATCTCCTTTTTCCTGTTGCTTTATTTGTATGTATGACAGTAATATTTCTGAAGCTTAGGGCCGTCTTTTCGAGCTTTAACTTCAGAAATTTTACCATCCAATCAACACTGAACATTTTGATGGATATAGTATGTACAACTGAACTGGCATAATTAGTAAATTGGGTCAATGTAGTGCTTTAACATTCGACCATTGACTGGCCCTCCTTCAATCTCTGTACCATCCAATTCTTTAAGAAAATATGAATTATTTCCTATGAAGGCATACATAATGTATGGTCCTTTCCACAGGAAGTCAAACTTCCCATGTTTCCCTTTGTCCTCTCTTCTTGAATCCCACTTTAACACTTTATCTCCTAGATAGAAGTCTTCTGCTTTGGTCTTTTTGTCAAAAATCTTCTTAAGTTTTTCTTGTAGTACTTAGGCTCTGTTGTATACTTCCTCCCTGGTTTGATGTAAATGAATAGTCTGGTTAATTCTCCTTTTTCTATCATTTGGTTCCACTTGGGCTTCCTAAAGTAATTTCATGATTGGAACTCCTAAATATGAAGGGAAAACTACCTCCATTCCATACACTGGCTCATAGGGATTGTTTCCAATGGATTTCTTAGTTGTGCGCCTATCTGCCCATAAAGCATTGGTTAATTTCTTGTTCCAAGTTTTCTTATTGTCTTCCAATAGTTTTTTGATAATATTTATTAAACTTTTATTGGAGGATTCTGCAAGTCCATTCCCTTGAGGATAGTAAGCTGTGGAATGACCAAGTTTTATATGATACTTGTGACAGAAATCAATCATTTTCTTTGACTTGAAGGCTGCAGCATTATCTGTGATGATTTTGTTGGGGCAACCAAATCTAGACAGAATATTAGCCTCTATAAAACCTATTATTACAGTATCAGTGGCCTGTCTAGAGGGAATAGCTTCTATCCATTTGGTAAAGTAATCAGTTGCAGTGAGTATCCATTTATGCTGAGCAGAAGAGGGTGGATGGATTTCTCCAATGAAGTCAAGACCCCATTGTTGAAAAGGTTTTTCTATGGAAATAGGTTTCAAAGGCAAGGGTAAAAGTTTTCTTTTGCCTTCGAAGATCTGGCATTTATGGCAGGAAGTTACAAATTTTTTAACATCTGAAAACAAAGTTGGCTAGTAAAATCCAGCTCTTAGAATTTTATCAGCAGTTGACTTCAGTAGACATGTCCACCACAATCCCCTGCATGAAATTCTTGGAGTACTTTGTCAGCTTCTTCTTTTAATAAACAGTTTAACAAAATACCTTCATGATTTTTCCAAAACAAAGTATTATCCATAATGCAAAATTTCGAAGCTTTCATTTCAAAAAACTACTTTTAGTTCAGGATAACGCTGGAGGAGCCTACAGGTTTTGGAGAACATATATAATATCAGCATACCAAGGTGAGTCTAAAAAGGGTTGGCTGATCTGTGGAGTCACCATCTCCTGTTTGTTATCTAGTTCTGCAATAAGATTTATGTCTAGGGCTTGGCAATTTGTTTCTGCCATAAGTTTGGCCAACCCCTGACCTTTAATTAACTTGGTAGGTTTTATCTCTATATCATATTCTAAAATAGTAGCTATCCATTTTCCCCTTTTGCCATCAACTCCATCCTGTGTCAGGATGTCTTTGACTACAGCGTTGGGAACATAAGCTATTACATGAGAATAAAAAATATACACTCTGAAATCTTTAATAGCTTTTACCAAAGCAAAAGCTTGTTTCTCCATTATTTTATACTTTAATGAGGCATCTCTAAGAGCTTTACTAAAAAAGGCTATTGGTTTTTCACATCCTTGATCATCCTTTTGTAGTAAGACTGCAGCTATGGTGTGTTTTGATGCAAAGGAAAATATAATGAAGTCTCTGTCAAATTTTGGGCTTGTAAGGACTGGTGTTCGAGTTAAAGCTAATTTTATTTCTTCAAATGATTGTTTAGCCTCTACTATCCACTTAATAGTCGAATATTTTTCGACATGTTATTCAATAATCTAATTAGTTCAGCTAAATTAGAGATGAATCTTCTTAAAAAAAAATTATTTTCCCTAAAAATGCTTGAAGTTCTTTAATGTTTCTAGGGTGAGGTATTTGCAAAATAGCTTCAACCCTGGTTGGGTCAATCTGGATTCCATCTTTAGAGATAATGTGGCCTAACAGTTTTCCTTCTTCCAAACCAAATAAATATTTCTTTGGGTTTAGAGAGATGCCAAATTTTCTACATTTAAGAAAAGCTTGCCTGAGATGATCCAGGTGTTGTTGATCTGACTTAGAAAAAATTGTGATATCATCAAGATGTATAACCAGGAAATCATGGATTTCCTTTTCAAAGGCAATATCCATTTCCCTTTGAAAGGTGGCCCCTACATTTTTCAATCCAAAGGGCATTTTGACATACGTGAAGGTGCCCCATGGTGTTTTGAATGCAGTTTTTGCTTGATCATTAGGATGGACTAAAATTTGGTTGTAACCCGAGAATCCATCTAAAAGTGAAATCCTTGTGGAACCTACTACCCTTTGCAGTATGTGATCCATTTTAGGTAAGGGATAGTTGTCTTTGAGTGAGACTTTGTTCAAATTTATAAGGTCAACACACAGTCTGATTTCTCCTATTTTCTTTCTTGTAGGGACAAGATTAGATACCCAATCTAAAAACCTAATGGGGGCAATGATTCCTGCTTCATACATTCGTTTGATCTCTTTTTCAATGGAAGGTAATAAAACAAGATTAATTCTTCTTAGATTTTGCCTAAAAGGTTTCTGATCTTCTTTCAAAGGGATAGTGTGTTGTATAATACTGGTATCATAGGATTTTAAGTCTTCGTAACTCCAAGCAAAAACATCCTGGAATTCTTTCATTAGCTCAATATATTTCAGCTTTTCATCAAGGGGTAATGATTTGGACAATTTTATTAGCTTAGGATTCTCTTGAGTTCCTATGTTGCATTCTTCAATGTCTACTTTCAAGGGCTCCATCTTAGGCTTTTTAGGAATATCATTAGAGTCAAATAAGTCCTCCAAAGGAGTTAATCCCTTGGGTAATTGGTTACCTTTGAGATTTATGACTTTAGTTTCATCATCAATTATTTCATCAATATCCTTTTGCTTTAAGTACTGAATATCTGTTTTCATGAATTTAGTAGGGTGAAGCATGTTTATTGAGTTTTCTTCCAATTTGTTAATGTCTAACTCATTAGTGTGATCAAAATCTAAAACTATGTCTACATCTATATAAATGCTAGCAAATTCTTCATCTGATGTCAGAAAGTGATTAATATGCTTATCGTTTTCAAAAACTTGCCAGTTCTTAAGATTATCAGGTATAGTTGGCCTATGCCTAACCTCAGTAGTATACTGGTGATTGGACTGAAAAGGAAATTTGTAGGTGCTGGAAAAAATAGACAGGCTATGAGCTTGCATGTTATGTTTTCTAGGAATGGCTGCAAGCTTGGTTTCTAAAAAAGTGTTAAGGATTTCTACAATTGTACCTCTGTAAAGTCCTAATCTAGGGTCTCTGGTTATGTAAAATCCATTAATATTTTTAACTATCAGTTCAAAATCTCCCATGATTGATACCCTTATAGCTCCTAATCCTTTGATTAACTTGAGGACTAGCAGGAGTGCTTCATATTCTGCCATATTGTTTGTGCATTTGAAAATTAACCTATAGGTGTGTCCCTCTGCATGATCATTCTCTAAGTTATAGATCCATACCCCTGCACCTGCACCTAGTTTGTTTACTGAACCATCAAACTCTAAATGCCATAAAATTTCATGTTGATACTTTGTATCCGGAGTAATGGCATCTTTCTTAGCTAAGGTATCTGGATTTTCTTTTTCATCTTATATCTCCTGAATTTGGAAGTTGACTTTTCTGTTACAATTTCTTTTGGTTCGGTTTCTATGTCTTTAGATTTTTTAATTTCTTTTGGTTCTGCTGCTATACCATTTGGAATATTATCAAAATCAGTTTCTGCATTATAGAGAATAAAGGAATCCATATCAGAATGTACTGAGTAAATGGGAAAGTTTTGAGGCTTCTCCTAACTACTCACTACATACTTCATTAACGTTTCTCTATATAGCTTCTTTGCTTGTCCAAAAACAGATATGGTAGCGTATTACATGTCTAATTGTATAGACCCTTGAAGTTTGGCACCCTAGGATCTGGACAACAGCATGCCATACTTGGGTGGAATATCTGCTACCACTATGTCCATGAGTATAGTTTTTGCAGGGTGTTGGACCAGTGAAACACATAAATCCTTTATAAGCCCTAAACACCTCACTTGACTGGAATCAAAGGAAAATAAATCCCTATAGGGTCTAGTGATGTCTAAGTTAACTTTCTCCATAACAAACTTGGGCATAAGATTGTGCGAAGCACCAGAGTCGAACATGGAATTATGCAAAATCTTATCATGGATATTGAGACTGACATAGAAAGGTGGTATCCCTCCTTCCATTGGTTTCCCATTTACTTCAAGGCCAAAAATCAATTCAGGCTGGTCATCAAATAGATTTACAGAATCTACATTTTCAATGATATTTAATGATTTTTTTATTTGAGACATGTAAATATCATGTTTTACCAGTTCTATCAAAGGAACTGAAATTTTAAGCTTGGCTACCTCTACTCCAAGATTAAAGGGCAAGATTACTTTGTCTGTTTGAACTTTTGGATTTCTGGTAGCAGTGTTTTCTATGTTTTCTTCTCTTTCAGAATTTGGGACATTCTTTGTTGATTTTTCTAACACGATCTTTGGAGACTCTTCCACCATTTCCTTCGAGGGAAGAGAAGTGGAAGGTTGTTCATTGTTGGGCTGATTATCAGAAACATCTTCTATGGTGGGGCTGGAGGGATTTTGATTTGTTCTTGAAAGGATCTGAAGTGTTTTTGTCACTGGAACTATTTTATCCTTTTTAGGTTGATTACGACCTATTTTCTGGTTTGGTTCTAGGGTATTAATATTTTTTCTGCTTCTTAAATTATACTACTTATGTACCTCAAAAATAACAGAGTCATATCCTTGTCTGAAATCAAATGACTCTCTTGTTTGGGTTTGGAATTGTTTCAATACATGGGACTCTTGGTCGTCCTGAGTTAGGAAGACATCTTCCTCATCATATAGACCCATTAAATTTATTTGAGTGTCTTGTTCAAGGTCTTTTGAGTGGGAGGCCTCTGCATAGTTTTCTTGGAAAGGTGGTCTAATATTCTGGTCAGGAATATTCTTTCCAGCATTTTGGTTCTGATTTTTTCTAAAGTTGGGATTTCTCCCTGAATTAGCCTGTTGGCCATCCCAAGGAGCTTTTCTTTCAATTATTTCAACTCTGTCCAAAAATCTATCCATTGCTTTAACTATGGCATCCATCTTTTGTTCAAAGGGTGTATTATCTTCTTTTTTGGGTATTCTTCTCTCGTTCTTAGCTTTGGATCTTTTGGAAAGTAGGTTAGCCTCAACACCTACAGCTACGCTTTGCATTTCTTCCAATGTGGGGGGGTTCCTTTCTCTTAACTAGAAAGCCATATTTGAATCAAATCCATTAGGAAATTTGATCAAGGCTAAACCAGGTGGGGGTCTAAGGTCAAGTGGAATGGCACTATAAACACTATTGAACCTAGTGCAATAGTCCTGAACGGTTTCATGAGGTCCCCTTTTAAGGTTCTCATATTCAAATAAAATATGCAGGGGGTCTTTCCTTTTCTCCCACCTATTCAAGAATTGTTGGTAGAGAACTCTTAAGCTATCTATACTTTGGGGGGCTAAAGATCTAAACCAAGTTCTAACTTCCCCAGCCAGACTCTAAACAAAAATTCTCATTTGAACATCAACTGTGTCAATTTCATATATCTCAAAATAATCAGTCATTTTCTTAGTGTGTTGCTGAGCTATGTAGGTTCCAGTGCCATAAAAAGTAGTAATTTTACTCTAATAGTCCTGAGGCATGGCACCTAGGGGAGCATGCATCATAAGGGGAGCATATCTATTAGCCATGATTCTAGGTTTGGTAGTGGTATGAACGGGATTTGGGGTAACATGAGGTGTTTGGGTTGTAGAAGAAGAACTAGAGGTAGTGGTGGGATGTTGTGTGATGATGGGCTGAGGAGGTCGTGAAGGGATGAAGGGAGGAGTGGAATGGATTTCAGAAGAGTGAGGGAATAATGATGAACTGGAAGAAAGAGAAGTAGTTTCAAAAAGTTCAGGTGTTCTATCAGTGGTAAGAGATGACTGAGTGGAATTCTGCAGATATCGATCAATTGACAAATTGGCTCGTTGGGTTTCAAGTTCTCTGAGGAATTCTGGATCTTGGACTAGGTTCAATAGTTCATTGTCAGATGTGGTTCTAAACAGAGAGAGTTCAAAATGTTCGTCAAAAGGAAGATCTTCTAGGAAAATCCACTCAACAGGACATGAATATGATCTGAACAAAGGTCTGGGACTTAATGAACTTTCTTGCCTTCTAATGATTCTTGGAATCAGGTTAGGATTTTCAAACACAGGGGGAGGATTTGGATCAAGGTTAGCCCTGGTGTAATGAGTTCTTCCAAAAGCCAGATTTCAAGTTTTACAATGCTATTTTTTATGGATTTTCAAAATAACTTCTAATAATCCTTTAAGATGCTTTAAATTAAGATTTTGAGTTTCTTAAAGGTTTATTTTAGCTGAGGATGTGTCCTCCCCAGCAGAGTCGCCACTATGTTATCACTCAGATTTTCCTTAAAAGTTATTGAAAAGGAGGAAATGATCCGAGGTAACCACAAACCAACTTATAGACTTAGGTGCTAACCCACCTAGTCCAGAGAGGGCTCTCTCTTTATGATTTAGCTATGTTTGAAAGGATTTTAGGCTAGTATTAATGTTCAAGGAGGTCGTTTTGTTTGAGAGTGGTGGAGTTCTGAAATAAATGGGCAAACTAGGATTTTAGGCCATTGGGCTATGGAGTCAATCAGGGATAATTCACTGGATTAAGTCAAGTTGCTGAGGTATGAGTTCAACAGGCAGGATAACAGAGTAAAAACAAACTTTGGGGCTTGAATGTATGATATTTCTACTCAAAACTAGAGGGCAATCAAGAATCCTCAAGTTAGGATTAGAAAGAGGAAAGGAAGATAAGTCAACTAGCAGAGGGCAATTAAGAATCCTATACCAGGGACTTATTGGAGAAAAACTACAGGGATAGAGGATCAATTAAGAATTCCTTTATCAAAATAGTTTAGAAGAAAACATATAAATGGTATACTGTTGATAGTAGAGAGAAATAAAGCTAATTCTGATATACTTTGACTATTTTATCATTTAGATTTAAGATGCATGAAACATTGAAACATATAGAAAACACATAAAATCACAAGGATAGAATACTTATTTGTAATTATATTTCACGTAAATCTGATGAAATGTCCTCAAATTTCATTCCTTTTCCAGCAAAAAATCCATATTTGAGTACAAAAGCTTTCTCCTTGCTTACTTTTCCCTACTGATACTCTTTACCTGTTTACGAGACTTTACCTTAGTAAATATTTTCTATTTACCTCAAAGTTACCATAGTAAATTATAGGATATCGGTCATACTGGTCCACCATTCTTCATTTGGTATCTTCATCCTAATTAATTTTCTATACACTTCGTCAGCTTCAGTGTATTTTGCAAAATTCGGTTGGACTGTGAACAGGTGCTTAACTTCATGCTCAATATAGAAAAGATTTTCCAAACCATCATACAACACTTTTCCTGTAGGTAGCGCTTTCGCTGTGGAAGACTTGGCTTGAATTTTGGCTTGTTTGTGCAGTTTCTGAATGTATTCCTCATGAGTCATTAGCTTTTTATTTATGACCAGTGGACTTGGAAGTCATTTATCTCTTAGAATGTCATATTTTACCATAAAATCATTTATGTCTTCTTGAATACTTTGACATCTTCTTTCTAGGTTTAGCATTAAGTTCTTCTTAGTAAGAACTTTCTTAATTTCAAGGATAGTACCAGTTCAATCCTCGATATCTCATTGTTCCATATGGTGCTTGTTTTTGCTATTCAAGAAGTTGATAAATTGGGTTTCCTCTTCAGGTTTCTCCCCCAATTCTTCCCTAGTCTTCTGTATAGCCTCTGTAGCTAGTTTAACTAACTCAGTCTGTTAAAAAATGATCTGAATGGAAGACCAAATATCATTGATGGAATCAATGGTATTGGTCCATAAAATCTCTCTAATATTTCTCAAAGGCTTTTCCAATGTTAAGTCCTTCTCTAATGTCTTGATTGTTTTAGTCATCCTTCTATTCTTTCTCTCTTCTTCAGTGTAATTGATCTATGATAGCTCACACTTGTTTTCCAAGTTGGTAACCATTTCTTTCAGTTTCTTTATTTCAGTTGCTCAGATTTTCATTTCCTCCATGGACTTTATTAAATCCTCTATTTGCTTTGTTGAAGTCACTGCTACTTCTGATGTAATTTTTGTTGTTGTTACTGGCAGCGCTGTTGTTGGAGGAATGTTGGGTGCCAAAGATGCTGCAATAGTAGATGGCACTACTGTAGAAATTATGGGTATTACAATCTGAGGCATGGTGGTCGGCTCACCCTATTTGGATTGCAAATTTTTTTCTAATTCTTGCTCTGTTTATTTCAACTGCTCATTTAACTTAAGGATCAAGTCCATAAGTTATTCCTCATTTTGTTTCTCAATTACTTCTACAGTTTGTGGATGTATGAGGGGAGGGAGTTTGAGTTGTTTCCTGAGTGCAGAAATGTCATCATTCTTTTTCTTTATCAAACTTTCAGTTGCTTTAACATCTTTGGGATCATGTCCCAACTCAATCACCAGGTCTTCTAATGATTTTATCCTGGTGTCCTTAGCCTGAGAAGAGGCTTTTTCCAACTGTAATTGTGTTGTAGTATTACTTAGAGAATTCTACAACTGATGTGCAATGATGGCTTTACTGGTCAATGTGGAATAGACCATCTCACCCGTTTGCTTATGGAGCTCAATCTGATCAATTGGGTGGATGTCTCTGGCAAGAACTTCAAAATATGTTTTTAAATAATCAGCCATGGACTTTGGTTGTTGTATTGTTGGCTTCAAAAATCTCATCTGCATCTTTCCCTCTTTGATTTCAAAGGCTAACATCAACCTTGTCTGAATTGTAGGAGCCATTTTCATATATTTGGCATAGGTTTGAGCTTTGAGCTGCTCATTCCTAGCCATAATCTCTTTGTACTTTTCTTTCAAATCCTAGCTTTGCTCTGAAACTGTCCTTAGTGATGGCATTTCTACACTTGGCTGCTTGTTTAGTGCTTGTGTTTGAGATGTAGATGGTGTCTCCCCTGCTAGTGTTGTATGCACCGTGTCACTTCTTGTCTCTTCATATTCCTGCTCAGATAGAGGATTCAATCTCTACCTTTTCACATATACCTGGTCCAATGGCACTGTAGAGTGGCTAGTCTCATTCCTACTTCTTTTTTGAATTTGTTCCTCATTAAGAGGGGTCTGCAATACTGGAGGGTTGCCAATTTTTGTATCAATTTGGGTCAGCTATTCAGAAATGCTCTGTGATCCTGAAACTTTTCTCTGTCCTGAGGTATTTGGTTGTCCTGATGTCTGTGCACTATGCTCATGTGTTGGTCTCTGTGAAGATTCTCTAGGCATCTGTACAAAGGAATCCAAATCAAGTTGTCTTTCCAAATCTTTCACAACATTTTCTACTTCAACTTGTGTACTATCTTGTTCTATAAGTGTTCCCTCCACCCATGCATTTTGATTTGCATATCGTTCTATCTCTGGAAGGATGTAGGGGGATAGCTTATGCTTTTGCCTTCTGTCACAGATGAAGCTATGAGGATCATAAGGCCAGATGAAACTCTTTTTCAATCTCATTCTCTCAAGGATTTCCTCTGCCTCTTTCCCTGCTCTTCTGTTGTTGAAAATAAATGGGCCTAGGTGATCCTTTATCCTTAACTAAGATTTCTTCTTTACTTTCATGAAGTGGATTTCATTAGAATTGATCATTTTCCTGTAGTACTCCAGGGAAAATAATCTCATGGGGAGGTATTTAGGCAATTTAAAGGGAGGCAGCTCACACCCATAAATTTTAATCTCTGTATGGTTCTAGTACAAGTACCAGTCTCCAACCTTGTATTGCTTGGATAATTGAAGAATTCTCTTAATATCATCACTGGTTCTAGGAGGGTGACTTCCTATCAACATAGTAGTTACTAGATGCACAAATTGATCAATAAAATCTATATAAGGATGGGGAGAAGAATGTGAATAGTGAAAGGAGGAAGTCCAGAAAATCATTGACCTAGGATTCCCTTTGGTGTCAAGTTTTTGTACAAAGAAAGGGAATTTATAAGTTTGGTAATAGAGGAAAAGATGATATAGGACTGAAGAATATTTAAATACACTCTCATTCTCTAATCTCATGAATTGGTCATGCATCTTATCAACAACGAATGCAGCATAGTCATATTTGCATGCAGGAGGTTGGCCAGGGGTAAAAATAGTCATGTAGGCAAAGGTCATTTCATCTACATACTCACTAGTGGTAAAACCCATAATGCAAGGAAACATGGTGACAATATCCCTGCCCAGACTAGTAAAAGCACATGACATGTAAGGAGGGGGGTCTTTTGATCTGTATTGTTCTTTAATGAAAGTCTGACTGACTTGGTTAATTTCGGAACTGGACAGCCTTGAATATTTGTCAAGTAAATCAGCAATGGAAAGGGAAGTGAGGTTCTGTCCAGGCTGTAATTGCAACATTTCATTTATAGGCTCAGCTGTAATGGTGAAAAGGACTTCCTGTTTAGGGGACATTACAGCTCTCAAATTGGGGTTGTAGTTTGCATGGCATTGGTGGACAATATCTAGGAAAATATGGACAGTGGGGAACTGATATTTATGGAGGTTTGACTCCCAAAGACCTATTTTATCAGCATTGTTCAGATAATCATCCTGATACCTACAGTATAGCTTCAAGAGAGTTTCATCAAAAGTAAGATCTTTAATTTGAAAATCTTTATCATCCGAGGGAAGGTAGTCCAAATCCCTGTGGGGAGTAGTGATTAGTGCGACATTTAGGGCGACAGAAGCTTCCATCTTTGGTTCTTGTGTATTCAATGAAGAAAGTTGAGGTTTTCAAGGATTTTAGATAAAACACGTGCTTGGGGAAGCCTTGGGGCTAAGAAAACAGCTTAATTGTACTGAATTACTTAAGTTTAGAGAAATTTGGTGGAGGTTTCAGTACAAAAATAAGGTTTCTTGAGAAGGAAATTTGGTAAATACCTGTTTATGGTTGAGTGTTAGGACAAATAGCTGTGGTGAAGGCTTTTTTGAGTGCGCACAGTAGTCTGCAATGGCCTAGAGTTCAACAACCGATGGTGGTTGACAGTTGGGAGTAAGTTGTTGGTCTGGATGTACTCTGTACATGGAAAGCAGTAGTTTCTTTTCTTGGAACAAAAGGGAAAACAATGAGTATTTTTTGTTTTTATGCACAAAGTCAATGACTTTTTGGAATTTGGTGGGTGAATGGAAAACGACAATTGGAGTTAACTAACTCATGGGAATTTGTCGTTTAGCAAAAGTTGTAAGCGGGAGCGGTAATGGTTTTCATCGCACAGCTTTTGGGAGGTTGGTGGTTTTGGCGAAGGGTCACGCGATGCCACAAATTGGATGACACGTAGCATCCGCGAAAATTCAAAACAGCTTATATCGCGTGGTTAACGTTCGACCAAAAGGCCCGCGCAATATAAGCGAGAGTCGTTGCATGATGGAAGGCGGATCGTGCGGTAGTCGGCAACAGAAAGTGTTAGGGAGTTAATGGAGGGGGCCCGATGGCATAATTAACCTAATTAAATTGACTTTAGTTATATCAGGGATGATATGATTGGACGAATGAAGGATTAATATTTTTAATGATATCGGGGGTGAATGTATTGGCGGAGAGGCTATTAATTAATCCAGGTGATTAATTAATTCCTTTTTTAACACATCGAGGGGGATTGGTTCTTAATTAATCGTGATTTGATTAACTAATCCAATTTAATTAACTTTATTTATGGTTTATTTTTCAAACCATAAGGACGGGATATTTATTTATTTTGGGATTTTTATTAATAATACGGGAAAGGGTAATTTGTTTGGGGAGTTAAAAAATAAAAATTAAGAGTTAATATGACCATGGAAAAAGAAAATGTGCCAAGTAAATGTTTCCGAAAATACATTCATCATCCAACATTATGACTTAGGCTAAAATGTGTTTGGTGGGGGGGGTTTAGAAAGAACCTTTATTTTTCCTAAGTAAAAGAGTGATTTTGCCTTAGGAAAAAGGATTTGAAGGGAATGAATGAATTATGAAGGGGGTGACTTTTGATGAAGGGGTTTTAGCACATAGGCCTTACAAGTTATTGGGCCGAGGGTCCAGTCCCTCCAAAAGTCAGAAAAACGCTCTAAGCCCCTTTAACTTTCAGGTTGTTGGTGCCTTTAGTACTTATGGGAAATTAGTGAAATTTAGGGAAAAAATGAGTGAGGAGGTTAATTAGCTTGACTTTGGTCTCTGATGTAAATGTCTTCATTGTCATCCATATCTTTAAGTTCTTTTGATGATGAAAGTATATGACTTGATATTTGGATAATCATTCATCATACATAATTCTACAACCAATCATCTACTTACCCATCTACACATCCTACCATTTTTTCTTCTTTTATTAGGGTGCACTTAAACTGCAAACCCTTATCAAAACCTTTTCTTTTCTTTTACAATGGTATTCTAACTAAGTCTAATCTTATTACATCCAAGGGCTCAGATTAAACTGTTGAGCATCCTTTTATTCACTCTACCTGTCTACTTATCTGCCAAGATTAAATAGTTTGGTCAGATTTTATTCTCTATCTCTAAGCATGAAATTGAAAACATGGAATAACCAAGATTAAATTGTTTGGTTACCATGGATTGTGGCATAAGTAACAAGTTGCACACAATTATTTATACAAAAAGTGAAATAGTAGTGGAATTTGGGCTTGCACACTTTCATGGTATTTTTATTTTTCTTTGGGGTTCATTATCTTTCATTTTTTAACCTTTTCTTTATTCTTTTTGCCCTTTGATTTTTCTTTTAGGGCATACCCTCTTTACATTTTTTAATTTTTTTGATTTTTTACAAATATGGAAAACATTTGCAACAAGCAAAGGTATGTACATATTTCAAAGCTAAACCAAGTCAATCATGATATATGACACCTATTGGTATAGGAACATAACAGGGTATAGATGGGAGGACAACTCTAGGTTGCTATCCATCCTTAGGTAACTGAGTCGGTCACCTTGTACACTGTGATACATTGAATACAACATTCGGGGAGATTGTCTTCCCGTACTTCTTGGTTTGCCAGGAGGTATTATGCAGTTCACAGTTGCTTGGTAAACCTTTTGCCTAGATTATCTCTTTTTTGTTTTGTTATGTTACTTTGATTAAAATATAATTAATTGACTGCACATAACATCCTCCATGCTCGCTCCTTAGTTAATCTTAGGTTGAAACATATGGCGACAAATCCAGAGTCCACCGATCAAGGAATTCCTTTTGATGGGAATTCTAGTCCTTTTCCTCCTTTTGGAAATATTGGTGCTCCTTATATGGCTACATTGTCCCTTCCAGGATTTACCATTGGCTTGCCAGTATGGTTGTTTTTAACCTCCTTGGTTCAAAATGTCATGATTTCTCCACAACCAAGTACACCTCCAACTAGACAAAATCAACCTCTAGTTGATCCTAAGTTTGAACCTTTGCCTTTTTCCTCGGTCATTTCTTCCTCCCCTTCTTCCTCTTCTCCTGGTGAAAGTATTGGTACTAGTAACTAGGTGGCTAAGAAGAAGAAGAAAGGGAAGAAGAAGAAGAAGAAGCAAATTCAACAGAGGGAAAACCAAGAAACCATTGCTTTTAATGCAACATCTGATGAGAAACCGTCCATCAAGCCTCACATAGTTCGATATCCATGCAAACTTTGTGCGGGAGACCATCTTCTTCGAAATTGTCCTGATATTCCTCAAATCTTAGAAGATCGGTCTTCTCGTTCACATCATCCTGTGTCATCAACTTCTGGGGATCATGCTGGTGACACATCATCAACTAGTGGTAATAATGTTCATGGAAACAAGGGTAAATTTAAGTTTCCCTATAGTTTGTGTAAAGGGAATCACCCCATTCACCTTTGTCCCTATCTGGATGAAGCCAAAAGAGTGTTCGATAACCGTCCTGCTTCACCACAGCGACTTCCATTTGGTTACAGGAAACTCTCCCTAAATCCTTCACTGGTTGATGAATTGACTAACTCAAATTAATCGTCGGTCAAACCCACTCTCTCTGAAAGTGAATCCTATGAGTCTATACCTAACCCAAATCAATAGGTCGAGGTAACAGTTGACCCGATTTCACCTTCAGTAAATTGTACCCTTCCCAAAGAGAATGAACATGATACCACTCAGGTTCTTTTTGTTTCTTTAGATTCTAATGAGCTTGGGGGTAGTCCTCCTGTTCCATCAATACAGGAGGAAAATCTTCCAGTTCTTGTAACTCAAGGGGTTAATTCTCTTGTTACTACGGTACCCCCTCCAAGTAGTCTAATCACTTCCTTTGATTGGAATCGACTGGAAGGATTCTACCTTCCATCCTATGTGCCTTTCTAGATCATAGTAAAAGTTTGTAATATGATTGTATCTGGCACCATTATATATGAAGGTGCATCAGTGAGTATCATTTCCTCAACTGCTTGGCAAGCGCTCGATTCTGTTACCTAGAATCTGTTGGCTTTTAACAGAGGAACCAGTCAACCATTAGGGATCCTCCCTCGATTACCCATTACTTTGGAAGGAAAAATCGTTTATCTGAATGTGATGGTAGTCCCTGGCCCTTTAGATTACAACTTACTTATGGGGCGCGACTATGTTTATGACATGGGAGCTATTGTTTCCACACTCTTTCGAGTGATGTGTTTCCCGCATGAAGGCAGAATTGTCACCGTTGACCAGCTTTCATTTCCTAGTCCAAGTATAGCTCCTAGTCAACCATATTCCCTAATTGGTCCTTTTGTACCAATGGTATCATCCCTACCACAAGTTAATTGTGTGGCAACCCATTCCATACCTACATCAACTGACGATCATTTCAGTGATGTTGTACGTCATGTATTGGGTGCATTGGAACCAGATCTCTCCTTCATGACCTCTTATGAGTTGTGATACAAGCCAATGAGGATAGTTCCTTGTCTTGTGTCAACCTCGTTAAAAAATGAAAACAAGGAATACGAGGATGGTTCTTTTACTGTGTCAACCTCGTTAAAAAATGAAACAGTTACCATGAGGATAGTTCTTTTACTCTGTCAACCTCATTAAAAAAATGAAACAGGCCTACTAGGACAATTCCTAGTCTTGTATCGACCTCGTTAAAAAATGAAACAAGGAATATGAGGATAGTTCTTTTACTGTGTCAACCTCATTAAAAAATGAAACAACGCCTATGAGGACAGTTCGTGTTCTTGTGTCATCCTCATTAAAAAATGAAACAAAGGATATGAGGATAGTTTCTGGTCTTATGTCAACCTCGTTAAAAAATGAAACAAGGATATGAGGATGGTTCCTGGTCTTCTGTCGACCTCGTTAAAAAATGAAACAAGGAATATGAGCAGAGTTCCTTGTCTTGTGTCAAGTTCATTAAAAAATGAAACAAGGTCCCCTGGAGCAAAGTTCCAAGTCGAGTCTTTGATTAGATCTCGTAAAATCCCAGTCGAGTCTTTCACTCGATCTCGTATGTGAACCTTTATTCCATCCACTTGATAGCCACGAGTAGTCTACTTAGGTGAATGTAATGAAGCTCGGGGGCATGCACCTAGTGGTAAAGTTAAATTTCCCCGTAGTTTATGTGAAGGGAATCACCCCATTCACCTTTGTCCCTATCTGGACGAAGCCAAAAAGGTGTTGGATAACCGTCCTGCTTCACCACAACGACTTCCATCTGGTTATAGGAGACTCTCCTTTTCATCATGTTGGGGGCATGTAAACTAATCTCAAGCATAGTTTTTCATTTCAAGCTTGTGTAAACATGAAACTGAATTCAAGCATAGTTGTTCGTTTCAATCTTGTATAAACATGAAACTGAATCCAAGCATAGTTCCCTATGGTTCAAGCTTGCGTAAAAATGAACCCATTTCCATTTTAACCCTTGTGATTGCCATTCTATCAGTATTTTGAGCCTTGGTTTTTTTATTCCATCACCACCATCCCTTTGACCGACCATACGCTTTCACTTGGTTGTTTTACCCTTTTTGAGGAACCATTGCAATGAGTGGTCTTATTAGCCAGCCTCTTCACATAAATCAACGTGTTTTGAGAAGTTCCAACATCAACAGAACTAGTTGCTACCCTAGACACCACTCATTCCTCAAAATGGAGTCCTCTTTAAGCTTTTTTCAGACTCTCTAAACATGAAAAGATTGTTGATCGCTTGTCTTTTCTAGCTCATTAAAGGATTGGAAACGATATCTCTCTTGTATTATTTTACGCTTTTTCGGACTTGAGAGATTATTTTATGAAAAATAACTTGCTGAGTTTTCTTTTTGTCCCTTTTTAAACTCTCTAAACATGAAAAGGACTGATTTATCTTTGTCATTAAACTCGTTAAAAACATCAAATAGAGACAAACTTGTCCATCTAGACAAGACCGAGTTTCACCTTCGCTAGACTCATTAAAACATCAAATAGTGATGGATTCACCCGAAGAATAAAATTATACAACAAGCATATGTTATACTCCTCAAGCTTGATTAAAAATAAAGATGTACTGGTCAGCAGTGACTGGGGAAAATTTGAAAAATGGGAAACACTTTATGATAGCAAGTCGCTCTTGAACATGAGACTTTCACCTGATCACCGTGACTATGTGGGTTGGGTCATTTAGCTTGATGGTTATCAAACCATTGGTCTATCATACCATCCATTACTTTGTTTTGATTCAATGCTACCAATTCATCTTAGTGTCGCTGACATGTTGAAGAGAAGTCATTCAGTTCAAACTTCATCCTTTGCAATATCGTAAACCTTCATTTTCATGACCGCCATTCCTGAACCTTCTATCGTTAGTCAATTTTCCATCTCTGAAATCATTTACCTCATTTCATGTTGTTGATGTGGGATACATCAAGGCCTTCCTGTGACGAGTCGCTTCTTGTTGACATCAGTACATTATCCAAGAAGTTGACTTAGAAACACCCCTTCAGTACCTTGAGACTTGCATACATCAATGGCAGGTTTCTCGCTACCGGTGATAGGTTGACATAATTGGCCTTCGACCGAAAGACTTTGTATGGTGTTTGACATCAAATCATTTATTCACACCATGCGAAATGAACTGTAGTACCTTCAGGGTCATTATCATTATCGGTGATTCCTCTCGCGTCTATTAACGGCTTACATCATTGGCTGGTAATCAGACGATATCTTCCCATGTTTGACTTCAGATCATCTATTCACATGGTTAGACTTGTACTTGAGCGAAAGATTGAATGAGATTGAAGACCCCGGATCTAGTTTCATCCATCCGGGCTGCGATATTTTCAGGAGTACTAAATCAAATGTACAATGGCCTTACATTCATGGTCATCCATTCATGGTCATCCATTCATGGGCCTATATGTATAGACGACTATATTTGTACATGTAATGAAAGTATATGAGCTGAGCATGGGTATGCCTTCCCTCAGCAAGTTCATGAGAAAAAATCAAATTATCATGATATATGTATTGTAATTCATGCAGATCACCTTCCGCTTCGAAACCTCCTCTCCACATGATAAATTATTTCACTCGACATACATATTTACGACTTCATGCTTTAGGGGGAAACTGTTACAGATCCATTTGGGCACATCAACCCCAACTTACAGATCAATACTATTAGGGCCCATCAAACCCTAATTCAGTTGTTACATGCCCTAAAGAAGTCAACCATTAGAATGCCTAGCTTCCCAAGAAGTTCCATGACTGAAATCATCCAAAAATTCCCTCTAAGAAGATCAACGTAGGCAGGACCTCATTAGGGTGTGCTGCAGTGCAGTCCAGTACACTACTAGGGTGCTATGTAGCGCACTTGAGCCCTCTTTGGCCTGTGCCGGGCTCGAATTTGGATGAGGTAGGGAGTTAAGGAACATCAATCCCTTTATCCCTTCCTCTATGGAACTAAATCTTAAGTTTGGGAGGGCATTCATTGTCACCATTTATGGCATAACTTCCTTCATTCACCTATAAAAAGTCCACTTATCTAAGTGATCAAGGGCTTGGCTGGAAATCATTGAACTATAGGGATATGTTGTTAGTATGAGACTTGAGCTGATTTCAAGTATTGTAAGGATGTCAAAATTTATTGCTTGTTATGAGGAGAGAATGGGATTGAACTGGAGGAGTGATGTTGAATCAAGAAAATTGGGTTGTAACTCTTCCTTTTACTAATAAAGTGTTCGAAGTTTTTTCCATATTCTTGTGTTATTCATTAATGCTTTCATATGTGTACTATGTACTTGAATCCATGCTATGTTTAATCGATAGATCATTATCATATGCTTTGATCGGTTTTTGTCTTCTATCTGTGTGCAGGTACTCTTCAAGCGGATTAAGTACAGAAAGGAGCGATAGAATTGGTCAAGGGAGATAAGTAGTAAGCGAAAGCTTCAGGTAGGCTTCTTTACCTCTTATTTAATCTATTGGTCATAGAAAAAGTAGAGAATGCTTTGCATTGCTGTTCTAGACTTACTACTAGTATAGGGGTTTAAGCGTTTATCTGTAGACACTAAAACTTCCCAAAACAGTTGTGTGTTCCTCTTTGCTCCTTCTGATGAATTCTTCCTCTTTACAGGACTTCTTGGGCATATATTACATGCGATACTCTCTATATGGCTCCTCCGATGTTAACTCCTTTGATATGTTGACTCCTCTGATATTTCATGTGATATCTTAATAAGAACAGTTTGTAGCAGACTCTTACTCATGGCTTGGCTTTGGTCCTTGGCTTTTCTGTGGCTTCGCTCCTTGGCTTCTTATTCCATTTTCTTCACGGATCTACTCTGCTTCTCCTTGGCTTCTTATTCCATTTTCTTCATGGATATGCTCTGCTTCTCCTTGGCTTCATATCATTATTTAGTATCTAGAATATTGCCATATTGACATCAATGACAATCTAGATAAACAATCTCCCCCTTTGTTATTGATGGCAATATTCTTCTTCTCTCCCCATTTGACATCAATGGCAAAGGAATGCACAAGGACTCCCCCTGTCGAACTGCTCCCCCTATCATGCAACATCTTTATGAATCAACTTAAAGTGATGCTAAAGAAATAACCCCCATCTTTTGATGAAGATGTTCAAATGCTTCTCGAGGAAGAGGTTTTGTGAAAATATCAGCTATCTGCTCCTTAGTATTGATATATTCCAAGATGATGTTTTGTTCAGCTACTTGTTCACGAAGGAAATGATACTTGATTGGTATATGTTTGGTCATTGAGTGCATCACTGGATTTTTGTTGAGGCTGATAGCACTTGTGTTATCACAATAGATGGTGATTGGTTGATTTGTACCTATGCTGACATCTTTCAAAGCTTCTTTCATCCATAATATTTGAGTACAACAATCTGCAGCAGCTATATACTCGGCTTCAGCTGTAGATAGTGATATGGGTGTATGTTTTTTGCTGAGCCAAGATACTAGACAATCTCCCAGGAAGAATGAATTTCCACTAGTAATTTTTTGATGATCAACACTTCCGGTCCAATCAGCATCAGTGTATGCGGTCACAGTAAGAGTTGAGATCTTAGGGTACCAAAGATTGAAATCAAGAGTTCCTTTCAAGTATCTGAGAATTCTTTTTACAGCCATCAAATGGGATTGTTTAGGGGCTGATTGAAACCTTCCCACCATTCCTACTGCTTGCATAATGTTGGGTCTCGTAACTGTTAAGTATAGAAGGGCTCCAATGTTTGACCTGTAATGAGTTGCATCTACCAGAGGGGAGTCATCATCTTTGCTTAATTTGCAATCAGTGGTCATAGGTGTGCTCATGGGTGCACAGTCTTCCATTCCATATCTTTTAAGCATGTCTTTAAGATATTTGGCTTGAGATATGAACATTCCTGTCGTGGTTTGAGATACTTGTAGTCCAAGGAAGTAAGATAACTCTCCTATGATTGACATCTCGAAATCTTTTGACATATTTTGAGAAAACTCATGGCTCATTTCATCATTATTACTAGCAAAAATCAGATCATCAACATAGACAAGTGTCACTAGTAACGTATCATCATCCGTCTTTATGTAAAGATTACTTCCTGCCACCCCCTTCTTGAAGCCTTGTTGTTGTATATAGTGATCCAATCTTGCGTATCAAGCTCTAGGAGCTTGTTTCAACCCATATAATGCCTTTTTCAACTTACAAACAAAATATTTTCCTTCTGCTAGATTAAACCCTTTTGGTTGCTCCATGTAGACTTCTTCCTTGAGTTCCCCATTCAGAAATGTTGATTTTACGTCCATTTGATAGATTTTAAATCCTTTTGAGCAAGAGAATGCCAAGAACATCCTGATAGCTTCCACACGAGCTACTGGTGCGAAGGTTTCTTCAAAGTCAATTCCCTCAATTTGTGAATAGCCTTGCCTTATTTCTGATGATTTGTCCATCTTCATTCATTTTGTTTTTGAGCACCCACTTGGTTCCAATTATATTTTTATCCTTTGGATGAGGTACCAACTCCTATGTCTCATTTTTCTCGATTTGAGACATTCTTCTTCCATGGCTTTTACCCATTGAGGATCCTTACTTGCTTGAGTAAATGTTTCTGGTTCTATCATGGATAGTAGAGCAACATCATTTTTCTTTGGTGTACTTTCATCTTTCTTCGGGTTTGCATCCTTTCATCTATATTACCAATAATCTGCTCTTTTGGGTGATATTTTTGGAGAAACTTCATCTTTGAAGGGGTTTAAGATGGTTCTTTTTCCTTGGGTTTTTCTTGATCTTTTTCTTCTTTTTCAAGTTCTTCTTCAATGAGAGGGTCAACTTCATGTTCTTCAATTTCTTTTTTCTGGAAGGTCTTCATCAATCTTCACATCAATGCTTTCCACTATTTTCCATAGTCAATTATTGTAGCACTTGTAGGCTTTGATCCTTGTAGAATATCCAAGGAAGATCCCTTCGTCAACCCGAGAATCAAATTTTCCTGGTGAGCCATCATTGATTTTCACGAAGCACTTGCTTCCAAAAATTTTGAAGTATTTCACTGAGGCAGGTCTTCCTTTCCATAATTCATAGGGATTCTTCTCATTATTTGGTCTTAATTGAGTTTGATTCAAGGTATAAACAGTTGTCCCGACTGCTTCTATCTAGAATTTTGGCTGCAAGTCAGCTGCTATTAACATTGTTCTTTCCATTTCTTGAACTGTTTGATTTCTTTTTTCAACTACCCCATTTGCTTTATTGTTCTGGAAGCAAAGAGTTTTCTTTCGATTCCATGTTCTTTATAGAATTCATCAAATTCTTTTGATGTGAATTCTCCCCCTCTGTCTGTTCTAAGACACTTAATCTTAGAGTCCTTTTCATTTTCTACAAGAGCTTTAAGATTTTTAAAACACTCAAAAGCTTCGGATTTATATTTTATGAAATATACCCACATCATTCTAGTATAGTCATCAACAAATAAATCAAAGTACCTTTCTCCTTGGAGTGTCGGAGTTCTAGTTGGTCCACATAAATTAGCATGGATGATCTCCAAAGGCTTTGATGTAGAAAACTCTTTGGTCTTGTGGCTGGTTCTAGTTTAATTTCCATGTTGACATGGACCACATACTCCTTGATTTGGCTTGAATAGCTTTGGGATGTCTCGTACTGCATTAATCTTGTTGATATTGATCAAGTTATTGAAGCTTGCATGTCCAAGTCGCTTGTGCCACAACCAACTTTCATCTGTTTGACTTAAGTAACATTGATCTTCTTGAATTTTGTTCATAATGTAGATTTTGTCTAGTGTTCTAACCCCTTTCGCCACAAGTCCCCCTGAGGAAGAGTTCCTTATTTCACAATCTTTAGTGCTAAAGACAACTTTATGTCCTTGATCACAAATTTGGCTAACACTCAGGAGATTGTGTTTGAGCCCGTTTACTAGCAAAGCATTTTGAGCTTTTCCTTTTCCATTTATAAGGGTAACAGTTCTTTTTCCAGCAATTTTGGTAGATCCACTTCCAAAGGATACATTTCCTTCCTTTTGTCCCATGTCATGTGTCTGGAGCACCCATTATCCACAAACCAATGATTTTCATCACTGTGAGCGCATAGAACTAGGCCACATTTATCCATGTTGGGATTCTCATTTTTTTCTTTCCTTCTTCAAAGGGGGGAATTTTGTTCATTGTGTCCATTATCATTACATAATGAGCAAATTTGATCAAATTTGGCCAAGGGATCAAAAGAGTTGTAGGTCTTGATTTGTCCTTGCCCTTTTGGACCGTATGATTTGTTTGCTTGATCCTTCAATTTTGGTGTTTCATGTTAGCCTCACTCTCATAATAAAACAATTATAAATCCAAAATTATGATTAAATAAATCAAATCTTGAGAATTAGGAGTTAGTTCCTCAAACTAAGGAGTTTATTTAGGATGAGAGATTCTCTCCAACTAGTTCTCCTAGATTAGTGTTTTGTTGAGAAAATATCTCAACCAAGTTTGTTCAAGATAGATGCACTATCTTGAGACAACTTCATCATGTATTTATATGTATCATAAACATTATTTTAATAATGAAATTCATGAGAATGAGAGACTACAGCAAAGTCTCTCATGCCTTTTCTGCGATGTCTAGTTTTTTGTATATGTTTGCTATTTATTTTATGAGTGTGAGTGTTTTACTATTAATTTGTTAAATTTGTTCATGTGGTATCAAAGCAAGTTTATGCTCATTGGGGAGTTTTGTTGAGTATTTGTTTTTTATCTGTGAACCCTCCGATTATGAGGGAAAGAGATTTGTTGTATCTTTGAGCATGCAAAGGCCGATTAAAGCGAAATGTTATGTGGATTGTGATTTAATGATGCCACCATTGTTGAGTCAATTTCTGAAGGTTGAGGTCGATGTCATTAGTAATAAAGTGCGAATTGGTAGCATTTGAAACTTCAAAAAGTAATTCACATTACATAAATCGAGATCTGCAATTATTGAGCAAATGCTATGTGGAGATTCTAGCATCAAAGTTTGTGGAAAACTTCATCAAATCATACAGTAGTTCTGGAGGCATGTCAATCTGATTTTTATGGTATATATCGGTTCATTCCACATATTAAAGGCTATTGAGTTTGTTTTTCATATCCATTATTATCTATTTAATTTCAGAAATAGAATATGTGGAGTATAGCTAGATCCCAACTCTCCATTAGAGTCATCGTAGAATCGATCTTGAATGTATATCCTAATTCTCCATTGTAATATTGTGGATCTCTAAAAAGATCAACATTGGACTGTGGATCTCTACATTGGACAGAGGGAAAATCTGCACATTTTGCTAGCGATAAAAAAACTCCAGTTTAGAACTACAGGATAAGCCACTTGTAATTGTGAGTTTGATTATATACATTATGGAGTAGATCAGAGGATCGAGATCCACCACTTGTGATGGTATTTATTTCATTCTCATTATCATCGACCTGTAGGTTTCTATTGGGAACAATAACTTGTTTTTCCAACCTCTGGTTAGGGTTGGGAGCAGCACAGGATTTTGAATAAATTTTTCAATCTGTTGCTCCATTCGTAAAATTGTTAATTGCTCCCGAGGATTCTGAAGAACGTCCCTAAGGAAATGGTCTACTTGATTTATAGCCTAAGCCAGATCCTAGCCATCCCCGATGCCACCCAAGGTTGAAATTAAAGGTGTGGATGTTGGCGTTATACTTCTTCCTCTGGCTGAGGATATGGAGGGACAAAGAAATTAATTCTTATAAAGCTAGAGCGAATCTGCGACAGCAAGATTATAGGGAATGGTATTCATTTTCGATTCATTCAAAATCCAATGGCATTCTCGGGTTTAGCAATTACAGCCACAAGTAATAGAAAGGTAATGCGTGAAGAGAACAACACTTTCAATGTGCGCGTAAAGGATATCTATGCAGAAATGATCTCTGTTCATGCTCAAAGTCCTGGTCTGCTTTTCCCTCCTTGCCTCTGGGAGGCTGCATGTCCTCTTAAAATGATTATATTTTCTTGGTTGGTTTTTGGGAACAGGAATCTTACTTGGGAGGTCCTTCAAAGGAAAAACTGGCAGGGCCCAAGTAGATGTGCCATGTGCCACAACGCAGAAGAATCAAACCTGCATATGTTTTTTCAATGTGCCTCGTCTCTCCATATCTAGTATGATCTATCTTTAGCTTTTGGTTTTCCTTACCTTATCTTTCCTTCTGTACAGCATGGTTTTAAGTGGTGGAGCAGGCAATGTCTATCCTGGAGATCTTTGTTTATCATTGCCTGTTGGTTCTTGTGGAAATGGAGAAACGCACAAATATTTCAAGAATCAAAGGAACCTCTTAATTCAATTCTTCAGCGTATTATGGCATGCCATGACTCTTTTCATCAGGGCGATACACTGTCAAAAAAAGTCTGCAAAAAGAAGTTGGATATCTTTTCCTTTCAGAATCCTGTCGCGTTCTTTGATGGAGCTGAGCACAACCATAGCTGTGGTTGCGGGGTCTTCGTCTTTATAAGTGACAGCCTTCACTATTCAATACCTTGGCATGGTGGTTTTGGCTCAAACCCTCTGGCGGGGGCTAGGGCTCTCACAGGGTTGCTCGCCTTTTGTGTCTTCCTAGGCATCCAGTCTATTTCAATCTTCGGAGACTCGAAATTGCTCATTAATCATGTAAACGACCTGGGCCTCATAAACTGTCCACACCTCCTTGGATGGTTAAGCCATATCAAGTTCTTTCGGAATTCAATAAACCAGATTTTGTTTCAGCATATTCCCTGTTCCAGGAACACCCAGGCTGATATCCTCTCAAAGGATGGTCTTCGCATGCCGCCGGGTCTGTGCTCATTATCAGTCATGCATGATGGTATCTCCTTCCTCATTCAGGATTTCAGTATCAATGGAATGTGACTCTTATCCATGGCAAGGCCGCAAGCTCACTGAGCTTCTGTTTCTATATGAATGTGTATTATCATGCAATCCTTAGTTGTTTTTGTTACTTCTGCGGCAAAATGTTTTTGTATCAAATCGGTTAAGTAGATATGGTTATGTTTCTGTTTTAGATTTTGATGAACTGGGAAAATCTGTCCCTATATATAGTATCTGTTTCTGGGCATCTCATTGCCCCCAAAAATTTGTTATGTATTGCAGATCTTTATATTTTCTTAATATAAATCCATGCTGGTTTTTTTCCTCTGAAAAAAAAAAAAAAAAAAAAAAAAAAAAAAAAGCTTAGCCTTGCATTGGAAATTAAAGCCACTTCATTTATTAAATTCTTCATTCATTTGAATTTGAATTCTCGGTGTAAACCAAATATTGCTCCCAACTGGCTGGCATGGTTACTCGTTGCTAACAATAGAAGACGAATCATTCTCTCCCAATTCCATGTTCCACAGTAATTGACAGAAGAAATTTTCAGAATTGTTCCTTCAATTATCGGCGGCAATTATTTGATGAAATTGTTTAGCCATATCACATATCATCGTGGAGAAAGTGAGCATTGAATATTTGTAAACCCGCATTGGAAAAAGCATCAACATTCAATTTGAAGAGGAAGACCTACATAAAAAAGAGAAGCCACCACAAAGTAAATGAAGAGAAAGTCCACATCTATGAAAAGGAGTCCAACTAAAAAGGATTGATGCACTTCCTTCAAGGTATGCTTAAATTGATACTTAATGCACATTTTTTAAAGACATAAGCTTTTGAAAATATATTTTATTACTTTTCATGAAAGTAATAAAATATCTTATATTCCTTGGTGACTTGTAAAAGTGCTTTTGGAAATTCCTATTTTAAACATAAAAGGCTTTATGAGAAAAGGGGAGGTATAAGAATGAATGTGTTAATGTAAAAGTGGGAGTTATAAGAGTGAAGATTGATAACTTATGTAATCTAATATTTAATAAAATCATAATTTTTGTGGTGCTTGTGTCCTAGATCCTCCCGAAATTGAATAAGGGGATCTTAGGTACACTATGTGTAATGAATGTGTGTGCATGACTTGTGTTCAGATTATCAAAACACTCTCTTTGTATTATGCTTAAACAACTACATGCACATAAGCAAGCTTAAGTATAAGAACGCTTAATCAAGCTCCTGTAATCAAGCTTAAGTACACAAGCACAAAGCATCACATCATCAACTTGATAAGATGATCTTCCAAGCAAGCACATTTCACATCATGTAATCAAAGCAATCAAGTTAAGGACGCTACAAAATCAATCATTTCAAGCCAAGACGACATCAACATCATCAACACTTTTTGTGTCACTTGTAGATAAACATGTTTTAACTGAATTGTACGGGTGCATTCTTGGTTGTAATCGGCACCCTAATTTGAATTGTTAAGGTGAATACATTAATTCAAGTAAGTCTTCAACTGAGTCATCAAGATTGAACTTGTCATTTGTCTCTTGGGTGCATTTTCAACAGTGTTCGACACCCTTCTTTTTTAAATCATCGTATTGAGTGAGTACATTCAAGAAAACACGAAGTGTCAATAATAAATCAAGCAAACCATCTAACAAGAAATCATCATCAAACAAGTATATTCTATTCTTCAAGTGAGAAATAAGCAACAAAGCAAGCGAGTGTGTCATTCAAACAACAAAGCAAGCAAGCATGTCATTCAAACAACCAAGCAAGCGAGCGTGTCAGTATCAAGTGCAAAAGTTCAAAGCATGACATCTACAACAAGCAAGCATGTCAAAATCAAGTGCGAAAGTTCAAAGCACAACATCTACAACAAATGAGCCAGTGTGAAGTTCATTGAAGCATTCACAAAGTGTCAGTGAAGCATTCAAGCAAAGCGATCATCATCAAGCGAGCATGAAATCAAGAGTTCAAGCAACCAAGTTATAAAACTCTAGCAAGTGTTTAAAGCATTACAAATAAGCAATAGTACAAGCGAGCCTAAATTCAAAGTAAGCAAGCTAACATGGTGACACACATTCAACTGTCCCAAATTCTTAACAAATTTGATTTTATCATCAGCTGGCGACATGGTGAACATCAGCACAACAACTCTTGCTGATATTCAATTGCGTCTTCAACATGCACATGAAATGATTGAGTTCCTTCAACTGGAGTTGCAACTACAAAGAACTAAGTTGCTAGAGAAGAGTGATGCTTCCAAGTCTTTGAACAATACAAATACAGCGATTGATTCCAAGTCACTGATCCAACCAACTTCAAGTGTCGAAGTGGTCCCTGATCCAGTTCAACTTTCTTCCAAACCAATCATCAAGCCATGGGAATAAATCCAAAGTAACAGAAATCGACGAGGCTTAGGATATGTCAAATATGACGCCAACTTGCATATCCCAAATTATTCAAGGCCCATTAAGTTTGTCAATGCAGGGTTGCTTGCACAAATCACATCAGCCAATTCTGAGAAAGTTGAAGCCAACCAGAAATACACGCAAACTGAATTTCTAATCAAACCAAACTGCCTTCATTGTCAAAGAATCGGTCATCTGGAAGATTAATGTTTTGATCTCCATCCTTGTCACCATTGTGGCAAGTCAAATCATTCATCAACACAATGCAACAAACAACAACATTCAATTAGATTGAAGATCGATTATTCATGGATTGATCCCTAGGAATGGTCATCCACGGTTAGAAGATTGTATAAGTTTTACAATCGAATTCACTCACACATATTACAGCCAACAGTAAAAATGAATATGGTACTCTTGTGCAGTTGAACAGGGGAGTACACCAGTGAAACACTCCTACACCTGAAGGGGGGGAGTTCAGAATTCAGAAATCAAGTGAAAGATTGTCTCTCCTTTCAACTGTCAAAGGGGGGAAAATGTCAATGAAATTGACAGTGGTTGTCAGACTGAAAGTCTTGACAATATCAACGAAGCTGCCAGTGGGCATCTTTAAATCAGCCCGTGGGCATCTTCAAATCAGCCAGTGGGCATCTTTAAATCAGCCCGTTGGCATCTTCAAATCAGCCAGTGGGCATCAACAACAAAAGCTGCAGTGAGCAGTTTTCGACATCAACAAATTCGCTTATGGGCGATTGACAGCAAAGTCAGGAGTGAGCAGTTTTCAAACACAGCAAAAGCAACAGTGAATTTTTTTTCAACGTCATCAACCAGTGGGCAATCATCATCAACAAATACGCCAGTGGGCATTCATCATATTTTTTCAGTGGACACATGATGCTAATTTCAAGCAAAGGATAGATGGATCCTTCTGCAGCTTGCACGTGATGGAGTTGTCAAGCAACATTCAGACATGCAGCTGACTTATGGTCTCTTTATATTGTAGTTTCTTCAGCATCTAGCTTTGGTGCTTTTTGAGGCAAATGTTTTTTGAGGATCAACTTGAGAACTTGGAAGAGGGTTCCTTGTTCTTATTTTGGATTTATCATTGAGGGGGGGAATGTTAGTGTCACTCTCATAATAAAACAATTATAAATCCAAAATTATAATCAAATAAATCAAATCTTGAGAATTAGGAGTTAGCTCCTCAAACTAGGGAGTTTAGTTAGGATGAGAGATTCTCTCCAACTAGTTCTCCTACATTAGTATTTTGTTGAGAAAATATCTCAACCAAGTTTGTTCAAGATAGATGCACTATATTGAGACAACTTCCTCATCTATTTATATGTATCATAAACATTCTTTTAATAATGAAATTCATGAGAATGAGAAACTATAGGAAAGTCTCTCATGCCTTTTCCGCCATGTTGGTTTTTTGTATATGTCTGCTATTTATTTTATGAGTGTAAGTGTTTTACTATTAGTTTGTTAAATTTCTTCAATTAATTCTTACGGGCCATGCAATGTCTAGCTTGATGACTAAAATTTTTACAATAAAAACAATGCCCAAAAAAGACAGTTTTGTACCTGTTGTAATAGCCATGATTTGAATCAACATTCTTTCTTGGAGTTACTCCCTTTTCATTCTTTGGACTTGAGATGGGCCTTTTATGAAATAATAATTTGTACCTGTTGCAATAGCCATGATTCGAATCAACATTCTTCCTTGGAGTTACTCTCTCTTCATTCTTTGGATCTGAGATGGGCCTTTGATGAAATAATCTTTCTTCTTTTGGGTTCCTGGAAAGTACATCGGCATATCTTTTTGCATTGTTCTTAGTACTTGATGATTCTCCTTTAAAACCTCTTCTAGATTTGTCATGTTGAGGTTTTTTATTATTTAGGATAATGTCAAGTGTTTGAGAGCTTTCCCAACCCTTCTTGACTTGCTCCAATTCCTTCCTCAGAGATACTATTTCGGCTTCACGTTCTTCACAAACTTCTTCTTTTTTGTTTAGCTTATTTTTCAAGAGGTCTTCCCTTCTTTTTGTTTCCTCGTTTTCTACCTTGAGAGAGATGATTTGATTTCGTAATTTATCATTTTATTCAATGACACTCATTAACAATTCATCTACATTTCCTTCTAGCCCTGAATCATCATCATTAGTGAATGCATGAATAATACTTCTTGACTTCTAGCATGGTCATTTTCTTCATCTGATTCTTCATTACCTCCTTTGTGGTGAGGGAACTGATTATTTGATTTCTTTTTGATGACTACAAATGCATCTTCATCAGACTCCTCTTGCTTAGAGAAGAAATTCTTCTTATTGAACCCTTTCTTTTTGTATACCATCCTTTTAGAATTTTCCTCACCATCACTATCATGCTTATGAGGACATTTCGTAGCATAATGACCTATTTTTCCACATTTGAAACAAATAAGAGGGTATTCAACATCGGAGTCATCACTACTGGCATTTCATTCTTTCCCTTTTTTTGATTTTGAGGCCTTGAATGCTGCATCTTTGGAACTTGGGCATCCTTTTCTCATCTCATAGGCAATGAGGATTCCATGAATTTCATCCATCTTGACAGTATATAGATCCTTCATTTCTTCTATAGCACTTACTTTGGAGTCAAATCTATCTGGGAGAGATCTTAAGACCTTTTGAACAATAGTTCTTTCTTCAATGTTTTCTTACAATCCTTAAAGAAAGTTGACTACTTCAGCTACTCGGAGAAAGTATGATGCAATATCTTCTTCATCATCCATTTTCATACTTTCAAATTGCCTTCTATGAGTTTGAAGCTTAGCCTTCTTAACTTTGGATTCCCCATCGTATAAGCTAATTAGCTTATCCCATAATTCTTTGGCCAAGTTAAATTCATGACTTTTGTAAATTCAAAATCAATGATTCCACTAGTGATGGAGTTTAAAGCTTTTGCATTTTCAATGTAGGCTTTCCTTTCATCTTGATCTGTTTGAAGAGTGGAAGGAGTTGTGTACTCATTTAGAACCGAATGCCAAACTTCAGGTCCAAGGGACATTAAGTAGTTGGACATTCTCTTTTTCCAAAACCCAAAATTTTTGCCATCGAACAGATGAGGTCTTCTTGACACTTCTTGATTTCTCATCATGAGTAAGAATCCTTCTTCAAGTTGTTAGGCTGATATGAAGAAGCCTGCTCTGATACCAATTGTTGGAAATACTGGGGGGGGGGGGGGGGGGGGGGGTGAATCAGTGTTTCTTTTCAATTGTTAAACTTTTTTTAGTTAAATCATTTATATTTAGAACACAGAAATAAATAACAGGAATGAATGCTTTTATTAATATAATCTTTGCAATAAATCAATTACAATGTATATATAGCTTCAACCAGTTGCCAAGCACCAACTTGGACTTTTTTTGAGGCTCCAACCTCCAGAGCACCAACCATGTCTTGTCAAGGTATCAACCTTGGATTTAGGAGGACCAACTCCCAGGACACCAATCCTTCCAATTCTAAGGCACCAACCCCAAGGGCTCCAACCCTCTACTGTAAATTGTTTGGATCTATTTGGTAGTAATTCTCTACTCCCAACCCTACTGGACCTATGACTTACTTATGTCCTCCTGCTTCTTCCACGTCTTCCAGACCTTCGGCTTCCTCTGTTTCTTATAGTTTCACCAACCAGTAAACTTTCCTTGTTCTCTGTTATATATGCCTGATACGCTTGACCTTTGGCTTCCTTTTCACTCGCTTGATCTTTCGGCTTCCTCTGCACTCGCTCTTCGGCTTCCTTTGTCTCTTCAAATTCACCAATACTCAAAGGACGCGTTCATTCGGAAGAGAGGTCGAATTACAAAAGTGTTGCATATTAAAAACTATATCAGAGAGGCCCTTTTTAATATTCATACAATATACATTAATTGTTCATGGAAATCGCATCACAAGAGAGGTTATACCCATATTGGAGATCCACATGCCGCGTCATTCCTTTAATCACAATCGTAGCTTCCAGAGGTCTTTTACAAGTCGTGCCCATAACATACTCTGTCCTCCGATATCAACATCATCAATCTTCATATATCAACATAGTTAAAAACAAAACATATAATGGGTGGTCCCACCAGCCACATCATCACCTTAATCGCAATCACAGTTTTTCGGAGGTTCGCACATAACACAGTGATTCCGCTACTACCGATGGAGCAGATGTGATGTGATCTTAAGCAGTTGTTAATAACCCCGTCGGGTCCATAACCTTATCGCAATCGGCGGTTTTCCATTGTTACATCTCTTCAAGACTTGCGATATGCGACGGATGCGATATTTCTTTAGGGCGTATTATAATGGTGCAACGGGTCCGCATACTTATATCGCAATCGGGGTTTTAATGTGACAATAGCTTTAAAAAAATTGCAATGTGGTGGATGAGATGTTGTATTACAGCGTATTGTAATGGTCCCGTGGGTCCGTATATATATCGCAATCACATATTTCAAGTGGCATTCCTTTTTAATACATGACTTCCAATGCAGATGTGATATAACATTAAATCATGTTGTAATGGTGTAACGGGTCCATGCGGATGTGATATTACAATAGGGCAGTTTATAATGGAGCGATCAGGTCTGCTCCTTATATCGCAGTCGGGGGATTCAATGTGACAAGCCTTTCATAACTTGCGATGCGGTATTCCAATAAGCTTCTTTTGATAACTCAACCGGGTCCACAACTTTATCACAAACGACGGTTTACAGGACTTCATGAGTGCGAGACTTGAGTCATACTTTCCTACCCCTGCTCTTCCGACAGTTGTTGTTCCTGTTGGATCTTTCCTCAGTATGTGTTCCTCTTTGCTCCTTCTGATGAATTATTCCTCTTTGCGGGACTTCTTGCGCATATATTACATGTGATACTCCCGATATGGCTCCTCCAATGTTAACTCCTTTGATATGTTGGCTCCTCCGATATTTCATGTGATATCTTAATAAGAACAGTTTGTAGCAGACTCTTACTCATGGCTTGGCTTCACTCCTTGGCTTTCCTATGGCTTCGCTCCTTGGCTTCTTGTTCCAGTTTCTTCATGGATCTACTCTGCTTCTCCTTAGCTTCATATCATTATTTAGTATCTAGAATATTGCCATATTGACATCAATGACAATCTAGATCAACACTTTGCTAATTAATTATGATATCCATTGGGAGTATATAACCACCTTTACAACCTACCCAAGAGTCAACCCCTATTCTAACTTTGTACCCACTTCCTACTTTCCAAACCTACCAATTGTTAATATAGGAAAAGATTTTAATGTTCACTTTCATAGAATAGGCATTATATATCAAGGTTTGTTTTCCTTCTTGAATCATTTTTTCATAGCCAAAGGTTATACATACTTTTTATTTATCGCATTCCTCCATAAACCCTCCTTAGAAATTGGCCTCCATAAACTTCTGGTAGCCAAGGTTTTGTTAAAGAAACAGATTTTTTTAGCCCCCAACCTCTTACTTCCTTTGGTTTGGCTAAACATTTCCATTTGACTAAAAGTAGACAATATTTTTCTTTCTTGCCTATCCACAAAAATGTAGAACTTTTATTTCTAATAATTTCCAACACACCTATAGGGATGTAATCGTGGTACGCTAGTAAACACAGTTATAAACTCCAAGACTAACTTGACTAAAGTTAGTTTTCCTCCCAATGAAAGCCATCTATTACACCACATATTAGTTGCTTTTATATCTTCTCAATCAATCACTTCTAATCATTCTTCCTTAAATCGTTAGGTTTCAAAAGTAAACCTAAATACTTAATTCCCTCTTAGACATCCTCTTTTTGAAACTGGAAAAATCGAAGGATACTTTCAACCTACTTATCCTCCACGCCAATTAAAGTTGTAGAACATTTCTACATATTGATTTCCATATTGTATGATGTATTATAAAGATTTGGGATCTCCCTTAACTTCTTAACATATTATCTAGAACCATCACAAAATAAAAACACGTCATCTACAAACAATAAGTGAGTCAAAAAGAAATATTCCCCTAACATTATGCTCCTTAAAGTTTTTGTTCTATTGGCCTCTGATATTATTCGATTTACACCTTCAATAATAACAAAGTCATAGGGAGTCCTTGCCTTAGTCCAAGGGTGGGGATGAATAAATAGTATAACCATTAATTAGAATTCCAAAGCATGTAGAAGACAAGCAACCCATGATCAAATTCACATTTGAATATAGGAACTAAAATGTATAAGTCTCAACCTACAAGGTGTCTAATAGACTGTGACAATATGCTATGTTAAGACACTATGTGGTGAAAAGGTCACTGGTTCGAAACTCTGTGGGAAAAAATATAGTCATGTTAAGGGTTGGTGTGGAACAGGCTAAGTGTGATCCCTAGGTGATTTTCACGGCTTAGATGCCTCTGAGTTGCAGCTACTCAAGCCACGGGTTAGGCATTACAGTCATCTCAAGATTACCTAACAAACAAACAAAAAATATGTATAAGTCTCAAATAAATCAATTGGATCTTTCACAACCTCAGAGAGATCCAAATTCATAACCATAGCCCCATTTCTCTAAATTTTTAAAGAATGGAAACCTTTGTGCATCACTCCCGTGGCTTCATGGACTTGTCTCCCACACAGAAAGTCAAATTTTTCTTTTAAAATTTTCTTTGAAAATATCTTTTTCACCCTAAAAATGGCAAATTTTTCTATTATCTTACAAGTCCAATTACAAAGTGAAATAGGCTTGAAATCATCAAATGATTTTTGAATTGTCCTTGTTTGAGATTCAAAACAAAAATGTCGATTGAAAGCACCCAATACCCTCTTCATTCTCCTTGAATCCCCATTCACCCTAAACAGTTATGCTTCCAACATTTCATAAAAACCTATAAAAACTCCATAATCTACTGATAAGTCTTGACTTTATCTTTCTGGAGAGAAACCAATACATCATTAATATCATCCTTTGATACTTCCTTGACCATAATTACTTTGCCTCTTTCCTACAAAGCTTGGAAAAAAGGAAGTGATCTTCTTTATTTCTATAGTATTAACTCTACATGTTCTTGGTATAAACCTTTAAAATGTGAAACCCATTGTATATATTTCTTACCATCATCTTTCTACATTTCCCATATGGTATCAATTTTTTTCCTATGATTAGTGTAATTGTCAAAATATTTTTTAATTCCATCTCTAATAGCTAGGCATAGAGCACTATACTTTACATTGGATTTCTATATCATATTGGAGTTTCTTATTACACTATTTCAAAAAATTTAAGCATGTTCTAGAATTTTCAACAAAATGTTTGTCATAATGCTAAGTATATACCTACTATCATATGAACTTAGTTTGACACTATAATAAACTAAAGGTTGGTAGACTCCATGAAAAGAACCATCGTACCTTACCCACCCAAACTTCACTAGTTTTAGACAACCCTTATTCTCTAACCATTTTGAGTTAAATTTAAAAGAGCTAGGAGATTTAGTATCTTCATTTTGTTAACTTTCGATGTTACTCTATAATTTTTTATACCATGCTTGGGGGTGCTTCATGTGATGATTTCTGTCCTTATATAATAATTTACATTACGCATTGGAGATAGCTTACTTATTATACATTGATTCGATTTTTATGTAGGAACTTCCTTTGGAGGTGGGGGACCTATGTAACATGGTGACTTTGCCATTAAGGCACATTTGGAGAGGTCGAGGACCTATCTGACATGGTGACATTTTCATTAGAGAACATTTGGAGAGGTTAATTCCTTTCTTGGAAGGATGACCCACTTGGACGATGGGATTGAGCAATAGGTAGCAAGGGGCTACTTAGTCACTTGCATTGAAGTGTGTACTTAAGGACACTTGGGTTGAGGAGTGAATGTGTATATGTAGTGGACTCGGGGGTACACATGGATTAGGATGGAGTGTTGGAACATTAGAGGGCTTTGGAGGAGAAGCATTGAGCCTTTATTAAGGAGCACTGGACTCACCTTAGTGCTTGGTTAACATGCATAACTTGGAGCTTGACATGTCACTTAGAGTTGGAGCACTACCTCTGGGGATCTATATATTGTTTACTTAGGTTGCTTATTATGGAAAAGGTTCACTTTTTTATTGTTGGCCTCCCTAAAATTTCAAATAAATAAATGGAGAGAGTCTCATCCATATTCATTATTTTACACTCATGAAATCACATACTTTTGTTAGAGATGTGATAGCTAGAGTGAGCTAATATATTTGTACTCCTCTTCATTTCTATGTGCTCTTCATCTTCAGTGTTATGGTTCTTGAAGGAATTCAAGGGATGATTAGGGTTAAGGATTTTCCCAAAGAATACAAGGTAAGATAAAACCTAGAGGAGAAAGGGAGTTCTTGATCTAATAGTTCATGTTTTGAGGTATTTGGAAACCTTAGTACACATTTGTAATGCAACTAAAGGTGTCAACAAAGAACTTCTAATTTTCATACTAGCTCGTTGTGGATCTTTGGTGAAGAAACCAGAATTAGTTGATAAAGATTCTTAGCTAGGGAGTGTTGGTCGTTAGAGTCTGTGATTATCGTGGATGTTTAGCTAAGGTTTGGAGAGATTGAATTGTACTAGTGTGTATTGAGTAGGTTTACAATTGTACTTCATATTGTCTATATATATTATGTCCCAAGTATCCAAATTTTTTGCACCTAGATTTGAATTTCATTTTATAATATCTACATGATTGAGTAGACGACATGGGTAGATTTGCTATTGTAATAATCTTCAAATATGAAATTTGCTTCGAAAGTGTGCTCTATAGTACTAAAACGTTGTTGCATTAAATTACATTTGACTAGTATTTATTTTCTTAGGTTTCCTTGTGAATTGTTAAGCGATTTAACGCACATCTAAAACATAAATGGGTAGATTTTATCTTGTAATTACCTATTGTAATAAGTCATTTTCAAATATGAAATTTGCTTGGGAAGTGTGCTCTATAGGACTATGACTTTGTCTCATTCAACTACACTTGAACGGTATTTATTTTTTGGATTGCCTTGTGAATTTGGTTCAAGAGAAGTCAAGTATATGTTATTGTAATTTAATATTTTAGGTTGAACCCTAGGGTTGAAAACTCGCAATGAATACATCCAAAGAAACCTCAACAATAAGGAGAGATTTATGAATTTGCACTAATAGTAAAATTTGTAAAATTCCACACCTCAATTTGCAACATGAATAAAAGATAGTTAGAGTCTCCTCCCACCTCTACTCATGGCCTGATCCTTTCAATTTCACTTAATAGAAATTCATAAAAAATAAATATATGCATCCTTATAGATATATTTTCTTCCTCAAACCTCAAATTCCTCCAAATCAGAGTCATCATTATTAGCTCCACATCCACATATCCAACTCTCTCAAATTTATGAATAAAGAAATATGGCAATGAATATTCTCTAGAACAATCCCCCAAGTCTTTTCTCTTTTAATGTTACTAGTAAGGTTCCCTCCAAATATTAATTTAATAACTTTTAGGAAGTTCTAGTTAAAAACCTCCTCTCAAAAAATGTCTTTCTTCATATGGCCCATATACATCAACTATTGAAAAAGCGCCCCCCCCCCCCCCCCCCCCCCTCCTCTCCTCGAATGACTAGTGTTATACACTAACCCTTGATACCAAAAACATAGAATTAAACTACTATTAATTTTCTTCTCCAAATTGTCAGCGAACACCTAGAGCACCATGTAGCATCTACAACTAAATAATATCAAACTTTTCAAGGTTTTGTAAGGTGTTCTATTAGATTTCTCCATTCCCCATGGTCTCTTGAATCATTATGATGTTAAGGTTGTGAAAAGCCACAAACTTGCCCAAGGCAGGTTTTTTTGAAAGTTTGCCTAAACCCTTCATGTTAAGGAACAAAGCTGTCATGATGTAACCTTCTTCAAGGCTTTCATTGCACTAAGGGCCCTTTTTAGGGTTCCTTTTCCTCCATTACGTTCATATGGGCTTGACTATGAGCTATGGAAATTTGTGACTTCCTTCTCCTTCCATGTTGAGGGCCTTTCTTCCTCGCATCTGTGCACAAACCCCTTTTGACTCCTACCTCTACAAATTCTACCCCCTGTTAGATATTAGAGGGTATCTAAAGGGGTCAAACACTTCAATACACTATTGTATGTTTAAGAAAGGTGGTTTCCCAATTAGTCCATGAGTCTCTTCATCTAGGAAATAAATTGAGGTAAAATACTTTCTCAATGTAAAACCTTTCCAAAACGCAATTTATTACTTGAAGCCAATCCCTTCCCCTCTTTATATTGTTTTTCCCTCTCATAACCTTCATAGAAAGTATTTCTTTATACACACCAAGCTCAAGCAATAATTCAAAAGGAAAACTTACTTCTACATTTTGTAATCAACTAATTATTTCAGGGACTTGGTTAACTTACCAATTTGAATCATAACTTGAACAAGTGAGCTTTTCAAGTTGTCTCCCAAAATGACATTCCCTAGTAGGCCTTAGTCATTTCAACAATTGGAATCCTAATCTCCTTTTTTAGGTCCACTTTGCCTCCTACTAAAGCCACTTGCAATTTTATTTTCCCACGTTCGTGGAAATAAACTTCTTGTATTCCATCTATCTTCTCCTATGGATCACATTCACCAGTTCTTAATGTCATTCAATCCAAATTTCCATTCCCTACCACCTACCACTCATTCAATCGAGAGCATTCACCTACCACCTCTTCATTCCCAATAATCTCCTTTTCAATATTGTGACAATTCTCTACTCACAACAGAAGTCCCTTATTCTTCTCTAAATATTTTTGGACAAAATAAACTACAAAACTAGAACCTTTGAGACTTTCACCTCCTTGTAATTATTCACAAGGATAAACAAGGAATAAACTTGTTGTTTAATGAAATGCCAAATCCCATTTGACCTTAAGTTCTATCACCCCCATTTCTAATGGATGACCTTATTATTGATCTTGTACTTATGACAAAGTTATCATAACCATCTAGACACTCCAGCCTACCACAGATTTCCAAATGTGAAGGTATGAGCATTAGGCTAGCCAAAGGACGTCTTCCAAGCGGCCCTCTAGTCCTAATTTTAGTTCCAACACCACCATTGCACTCCAATTGATCTCAATTGGAAAAGATAGATAGACCTTCAAAAGGATCGATGATGTAACCAACCTACTCATCCACTATTCCTAGCTTCTACAAAACCCTACTAAGTCATGTTTTCTCCTTCATTCTTTCCTTCCTCATCAATTTCAAACTTAACAAGGAGAGATGTGATACATATGTTCTAATTTATATGTCAAGTTGCTCATTACATTATGTGATGGTAATAGATAGATCATAACCCCACAACAAAATTTTTGATATATGTATGGGACATTACGTTAGTTACACCCCTCTAACTATTACCGACTATTTCTCCAAATTGGCACCTATATCAATGCTTGTCCCACTACATGGATTAGTGTGACAATTTAATCTATACATTTAACATTAACGGCCTACAATTTAATGATAAATGGATTTATCAAGTACACTTAGCAAATGCTCAACAAAATTTTGAATATATATCATTGGTTATGTTACACCTAATTTTGTATGAGGCCTACACTCACGAATTTTTTTAGTACACTTGTGATTTTTATCACAAAGGCAAGTTTACAAGATGATTGACCTTTTAAATGGCCTAGGGGTAGTGAGTTCGGTTAATGATTTCCATGCCTTGGTTGATAGTTCATGACATTGAATGACCACGGATACCTTGATTGTACCTTATTTGGTATACTTGACTGTCACAGAGAGATAACAATGCATTTGGTCCATATTTTGCTAGAGGCTTGAATATGAGAATATATGGTTCCCTTGGTGGAATTTCGTGGCACTTTTGGGCTAAGTGAACATTATCTTGACATCTTAATTTGCTTGGCATTGTCATGGAATAGAATGCTTGGTGTATACCCCATCTTCTTTCGTATGGTTTATTGCTTTGATGAGCAAATTAGCATGGTTAGACTCCCATTTCTCCAATGCCCTCTCTTATGGATGTTTTTCACATGGATATGTTGCTTATGAGGTTGACCATGGCCCTATATGAAATGCCCCCTTATTTGGCTCATATGTGGAGACATATACACACTTAGCATCATTGCATGCATCTTTTGATGAGGTCATTCCCCTTCTTGAGTAATTCTTTGATCACTAAGATGACTTAGCAAATGGTTGGTGATGATAAAAGTATTGTTTGACTCATTCTTTCTTGGATCTAGCACTTTGCACATATAATGAGGTTTGAGTGGAGCACTCCCTTTCTCTAATGGCTTCGCCCATGTGGCCATGGAGTAACCCTATATTCATGGATATAGTAAAGTGCAAATTTGTAGGGTGTGGTTACATTTTGAAAGCCTTCTTGCACATTTACTTATGATTTGAGAGGATGCCTCAGCGTAGAGAAATAGATATCCACTACTGAAGGGTTTATATTGATGATTACATTTTTTCCATGCCATTAATAAGGATGTTTCATATTGGAGAAGATCTATGATGTTCCAAACCCTACATCTAGGGCTTCAATGGATATTTTGAGGATGTCCTGACTAAAGGGATACTTTTCTTTTGACAAAGTGCCCAAATTTCCATCAAATCAATGTCATTAGATGTAGAGTGGCTACCTAATTTCCAAACTGTGGTCCTAATATAATTCTGACAAATATTCACAAAGTTATGGTGTTTTCAAAATTGTCACAAGAGACCATACTAAGTATCATGTGCCACTTAAATGTTGTCATTTGCACATTTTATGGAGGACATTGGAGCATGCCATGTCTTATACCCTCTTTGAGGGAGATGTTCTGCCTTCATGGAGCTACTTTGTTGGAGGATATTGTTTCTTTATTCCTCTATATGTTAGATCTACGATTTTGAATTTGGATATTGTTACTTTATTGTCGATGAAGACAAAGCTCAAACATACATGAGTTTGGTATCTTCGTTATTTCTTGTGGTTGGGTTATTAGAGTTTCCTCTCCATGGATTCTAATGGATGTCTTTCTTGTTGCATTTGTGAAATGTAAGGGTTTTGTCCTATTGTGTGTGGCTCATTGTTATAATGCTTCTTATTGTTTCTTGTGTTATAGAAATTGCTAGAACTTGGTTTATAGGGCCAAGTGAGAAGGGTATCATCCACCCCTTTGGGAGGGTTTTATTAAGGACGTTCTCGCTGTTGAATCCTTTATTGTCTCATACACACCATTTTATTGTATCCAACATCTTACTTAGTGGGTGCTACAGTAATATTTCATTGTGTAAGGAATACCCTAATGGCATAGCTTACATGTGGCAATTTTAACCCTCCCAATACTTCTTTACTTTCATTTTCGGTTACAACCCTTGTAGTCTTGACCATTTATCAAGCTTGCCTTCTTGGATTGGCCTCTAAAGTCCATTTGCCCTTGTTGGATTGGCCCTAATCCCTTTCCCCTCATCATTCTTTTACCATTAAAACTATAAAAATATCGTTTTGCTAGAGCTATCTCTTCATAATGCCTTTGAACTTCATTGTTATAGCTTTATTATCCTACTACCTAGGGGTACCCCCTTGAGTTGGAAAAGACCCAACCTAAAGTAGGAAGATAAGTTACTTATGTGGCAGTGGTGACATTCTTAGTAGTTCCCTCTCAGGTTGCACCTTGTGGATTAAGGCTTGTATCATTAAGTGTGAATAAGGAGGCAACAGTATGGTATGTTTTGATGAACACTTGATGTGTGTGTATAGATTCACATGAGAAGCACAATTGAGCACAAAGGAGATGGTAGTTGGCTTTGTGAGAGATGCATCACACTCCACTGATCCTTACATTCGATATGAATTTTAATATAAGAGGTCCCATCCTCAAATTACTAAAGATAAAAATTAATAGAACTTGGTAACCGATGTGATTTCTCATATTTTAATTAGAACCCCAAATCTATGGCATAAACTTTGTTGAGAAGTTGAGAATTATATACAATTTATGAACCACTAACATGTAAGATATGGGATGCATTATCAACTCTCTATTGAATTTTAGTGCACGCATGAGCTTTGGTGAAAACCCACACAATTTTCTTATGAATGAATGAATGATACTTTAATGTCCACAAGACTAAAAATACTCTATGGGACCACCAGCCTCTCCACCTTTCACCTTTTAAAATTCAATCATTTTCTTATTCAAATTGGTGATGAGTTGGCTCAACCTTCTAATAGTCCCCTCGTTGAAAAGACAACGCCAAGGGACCGATGTTAACATATTTCCATAACTGTCCTTGATGTCTCTGAAAGCATCACATTCCAAAATAAAATGGTTTTCCAATTCCACTACCCCAAAAGTACAAAAAGTACACACCCATTCTTCCCAAGCTTCTTTAGGTCTTTTCCACCATCGCATTTCACACCGAAGTTGATGCAAGTTAGTTTTCAATTAAGCAATAAGAATCTTTGCTCACCACGGAATGCCATAACTGTCCTTGATGTCTCTGAAAGCATCACATTCCAAAATAAAATGGTTTTCCAATTCCACTGCCCTAGAAGTGAAAAAAGTACACACCCATTCTTCCCAAGCTTCTTTAGTTCTTTTCCACCATCGCATTTCACACCGAAGTTGATGCGAGTTAGTTTTTAATTAAGCAATAAGAATCTTTGCTCACCGCGGAATGCTAGCTCCAATGTACTCTTTTTGTTGGACGTCACAACTATGGTTGAATTCCTCAACATAGTACTTCTTTCTACCCAATTTTTTTCCCATATACTCTTACGGGAATTCTTCATAATAAAATTCTTTAACTCCTTCCTATTTGTGGACAGACATTGAAGTATGTATTCCATTTTTCATACATTTGTTGTTTTGTCTTATCCATGTTTTCTTTCTTTCACTCATATCTTCATTGAAGATAACTTTAGGCCATTTATCTACTCTTATTTGCTCAATTTTTTTTAAATGTCGTACCATATATTATTTATATCTTATTTACTCCATATATATCAATGAAAATATGCAATCCATATATATCAATGAAAATATGCAATCAATATATGTGACTTAAAAACTTTTGGTTTTGATCCATGAATTTTGAAGGAAATAACTCCTTAAATTTGTAATAAAGTTGAAAATTGACAGCCTTCAACTACAATTTAATTTGTCAAATTAGATTTTCGATGATAACATGTGAATTTCGAGGAAAGGCAATGACTCCAATATAATACGCAGCACATTTAGATCTATTACCTGAAAAAACCAAAGAAATTTTGATTGATTATTATGATAAAGATCCTCAGATTAATCGAATATACTACAATTTCCCTCTCATTTTGGATCAAAACGAGGCTTCTGGGAAAAATATTATTGCTCTAATGAATACATTACAACAATCGGCAATGGTAAAATGCCTTAAACAGAAGTTCTCTTGGTTTTAATAGTAGTGGGCACACCGTAGCAGACAGGGGATGCTCCAATCAGATAAGGAAGTCTGCATGTGCTACGCCCTTCACCGATAAAAGATCCTGTCCGTACTGTACCCCTTGTAGATTTTGATCTTATTGCGATGTCAAAAACATTCTCAGAAACTGCCCGTTCTACCTGCATGCTCTGAACTTCATCGTCTTTACCTTTCTGCGTAGGTTTTAATACCTTTTTGGCACCCTTGTGGCCAGCTATTGTGAGGTTTTGAAATTCCTCGAGCATTTCCAACTCGCTGCAATCACTAGACACTGATTCAAGCCATCCATTCAGCAGGATCCTGCTAAATCTATCAATATCACCATCCGTAACATCCCATAGGTTGGCTATAATCGAAGGACATCCAGCTATTATATATGACAACGGGACCCCAACAGGTTCATAATCCCCTCTACAAGAAAGCCTACCACTGCTGCATCCCATAAGAACAGCAGCAGCACAATGATCCAGTCTTCTTATATTCCTTCCAGAAAGATACTGTTCTCCTGGTAATATGCCACAACACACGAGTATGAGGATGTCAGAGAAGATAGTGCATAGCATGATATCCAAAATGACAATTGAAACAGTTTTAAAAAGCGAGAAAAGATGAGCGTAGAGAGGCAATATCACATTTAAGAAATTTTCAAAACAAAACATTTTAAGTGGTGGCAAGTATCCTATGGCATAATCCGATTAGTGAGTTTATGTCAAAATGATTAGATGACCAACAAGTCCCTAACGTAGTTCCAAGCTACATAGGAAGACTTCAACCAAATTACAGGCAAAACTACTTGTAAAATTATTGGATTGTAAACAGTACTACATTTCGGAAAACAAAAAGGCTGGAATCATATAAAGAATTGTAAACAGCACTACTAAGCAGGGTGCTGACTTCAACCAGAGAGAAAAATATGGGATAATTAATAATTATGTAGTTTCAAAATAATCCAGATGATAACGCAAACTGAAGTCACTGAAATGAGAAACAATAAAACACACACACACACAAAAATTATGAGAACGTTTTATAGGGTATTACCGTGTAGGTGTTTATAATGTACATTACGAAACTGATGCATACAGTGAATCAGAGGAAACAAAGGAAGGGCAAGGCACGTAGTCCAAATAATGTTACATGATAACGATTTGAAAAATAATCACAAGTTTCAAATCAGCTCACCCCGAAACATTGAAAAACACATGAAACCGCATGTCAATTACTTTATTCAGAAAGAGTAAACACAAAGAAGCATGGATAAACTAAAACAAGCTTCCTGACAAAAGAAAATAGCCTCAAAGCCTGAACAAAACGTGAGAGATAGTACCTGTTGGAAGGTCAGAAACCTTATAGTTATCTTCAACAGCCACAGTTAATACTAGAGGTAGCATGCACTACAGTTTGTACTAGACAGGATGTAGTGTTTAGAACATGACTATTACGAACAATGGGATTACTTACCATCTAATTTTTAATCGCTGGTATTATCATATGAGTTCCAAACCAAGATATGAACTAGCAAGCATAGCCACCAAAATGTATTTCAAATATTCATGATATGCATAGGAAATATGAGCAGTTTCCTTACCACTGCCATGTCCAAAATAGATAAACAGGTCATGTTTTTGAAGAGCTGAAATGCACTCGTCTGGAGAAGGAACAACTCCCATTTTACCCTGTAAACAATTTTTAAAAATCAGAATTTCCTTTATAGAAAAGAGAAACTGCAACAATACAAGTTCTCTAGCATATCTTACCTCCCAGCCTTTCTGATTCTTAAACCAATCCTCAAATGCAGCCTGTGTGCTACCAAGGTCTCCACTTGGATTCAACAAGTAGAATGTATTGTAAGGGTCAACAGTTGGTAACCTAACCGGCTGTTCTAATACAGAAGACTTCATGGTTTTCCTTGAAGATCTTTCCTGCTTGGTGTTCTTTCTTCCTTTCAACAAAGACTTCTCTCTCTTACCAAAACCATCGACAGAAGCTGCATTAGATCGGTGAGCCATTACTGCCAAAATGCTGCTCACTGAAGGCATGCGATAAACTTCATGTTTCCTAAGTATTGGCAAACTTTCCCAGGGAAGGACCTGTGCCATGAAAAGGATAAATAAATAGAGTTACCATATGTCATGAATGATACCATAGTGTGATGTTTGTTTCTTTACCTGTGAATTTGCATCAAGTACAAGAACCACTGGTTCTCTCTGGATGTGCATCATATTTGAACCTATAAAATCCTCTGCAAGTTGCATGGGAGAAAATTTTCAGATTCAGTGCATTCATTAATTTCAACTTTAAACCGACTTTTCTTTTGCTTATACCAGCATAGATCAATCTTAAACCTACATATATTAAGCACCCAAAGGGATCAAAAGGAAACTGAGACACAAAGCCCTTGACGCTAAAGAGATCGGGAATTAAAATGGATCTATGCCGGTTCATTTTATTCATGTGTGTGTGTGCGTGTATTATGATCAAACTTCATTTCACTTTTATGTTACAGAAGTCAATTATTCTTTATTTTTTGTTTATTAGCATTATATTGAGTTACCCATCTCATAAATATTGAGATGTAGAGTGCACCTTGCTTCTCTTGGTGCATAGAAATTCCTGGTTCATTATCATGCACTTTCTGATCAGCAATCGTATCTGGTTCTCTACTTTTAAAGACACTAGAAAGTGCTTTCGCAACTTTGCCAACAATTTCTTCTTTTTGAGATCCTTCCAAGTTGTCTACCCCAGAGCTCTGCAGAATATTGAAATTTTTCCACAGCAGACAAGAAACACCCTTCTCAATTTCATTATATCCGAGAGAAGTACTACCAGCCAAAAGGACTTTCAATAGGCCTTCATCAACTGGAACATGAGTTTCCACACCTGGACTTGTTGCCACTAAGCCCAGCATTAGCTTGACATCTTGTATACATGCATCTACAGCATTATGGATAGTAGCTTCTAAGGGTTCTCCCAATAAGAAGCACTTCCATGGACCAAGCCAAGAATCTTCAATTCCCCTGAAAATATGCAGAAAATTATAAGAAAATGACTTAATCAAGTTATAGACTATAGGTATCTTGTGGAGAATTGAAGAGTTTTCATATAATGTTATACCTTAGAAGTTTGGCAAGCCTTTTATCAAGTTCAATTCTCCACTGCCACCATCTACATTTATCCTCATTGCTTGGAACAGGCAAAGAATCAGAGGTTGACAACCGACTTTCCTCAAGTACCATCCCAAACTCTTCAGCAACTACATCCACAACTGTTTTGGATGATCCATGGATCAAGTTTTTGACCTCTGAGCCACTATCAATGTCATTTCCTTCTGAATCTTCATAATCCAGATCAATAGTGTATGGACAAGATACTGTACTCCCTCGAGCATCATCTTTTGACAACCCTGACATTGTCAAGAAAATATGCTCAACAATCTCCTTAATATAGATAAGCAGTCTAACTAAATCACTCTGTACTGGTTTTGTCATTTGAAAAGTAATATTTAGAAAAATATGGGTTTAGACGATGGACTAACTAAGAAAATACAAACCTTCAAAATTAGAAAGAATAGGCAACAAAAGAACCACAGGTTGCCCCTTAGAGCCAAATCGTGTGAGAAACATCCATGCTGGAGAAGAATTATTGAATGGCAGATCCCCCAGAAGAGACACATATTTAGAATCCAATAAACTGACACAGATAACTGTAGAAAGTGGTATGTTTTTGAAAAAATCTCTGACAAAGTGTTCAAGATCCTCCACAGTCTCTGGCATAAGTCTGGGCCAGAAAAATAGGAAATGCTTAGATAAACACTCAATACTAAAACCAACATGGAGGTTATTAGAAGAATATACAAATGTAATAATCATTAGGAACCTGAGGGCTTGCTGCACTCTTGTTATAAAGTCCTTCGAATTGTGATGATGTTCCTGCAAAAGACACTAATTTAGAGCAAAGCTTCACTATCAAAAATTGAATCCAATGGCCAGATGTGACATTGCTAATATTATCTTGACTGTAACAAATTAACAACATTCAAAGGAAGATACAAATGAACACTCAAAGCTTTTCATAACATATACAAGCACAATGACTTCTTCTCCAGCATTTCACAAGTCTAGTATCACCTACCTTGGTGCATGTACACTAGAACAAAAAGGATGTAGAAGAGAGATTACTGGATATACATTAATATCCTAAAAATTGTATGTAGATGTGGTGTAGATGTCTTGTTTTGAGGTGACTTTTTTTTGGGCTCTCAAACTTGGCCCAAAGAGGTCTACCAGCATATGTGTAAGCACTATTGCTCAGATAGTCAATGCCCTGGAGCCATCATTATTTACTGCTATTGCTGTCACATAGGAATTATCATGCCAATGGTTTTTATCTAGCTGATGCAAACTAAGAATGAAACAATATATATGTACTCTTATTATCACAATGTCACTGTCGATGTATCAATGTCAGATCTGTGTAAACTCATTGTCAAGTCTTGTATGCTTATATGTCAAGTCAACATGTCATGTATTAATTGTTAACTCTTCATCAACTATATGTCACTGTTATAAACAATGCAAATCCTGGGTCATGAACTAATTATGATAAAGTTATCATTGTTATTAAGAAATATAGTTAGTGTCAACACTTCTTGTCTTATCTCATAGGAAATCTGTCACATAAGCTTACTACAACCCTATAAAAGATCACCTAAGGTACTGTCATATCATTTCATATTATCAATGTCAAGTCAAACCCTATAAGTCAAAGTCACATACAAACTATCTTGCCAAAGCCCAGCTACACCTATTGTCATAATATTTCACTGTTGTTAAGAGTATCAATTATATCAATTCACAATTCAAGGATCAATTCACTACCATCCACAGTCATGTTTTAATTTTCAGTCATATATACTTTCAATTTTCTATAGTCATTTATGTCTATGCAAATTGTTGCTTGTCTCATAAAGGTACTCCACACAAGTTGTTATATGTCATACATGTGACTGCTTAAGCTTACTGGTATAAGGTAAAGTTACTAATGTTACACATTAAGGTGACTATCGATGACTGATTTCAGGTATTTCAGAAGTTACAATGAAACTGCATGTTTGTGCTTTTATAAACCCTTTAGAATAATTTAATGCAACATACAACAACACTCGGAACCAGTCATTGGTTTAGTGCATTTTATCCTACCAATGTTGTGAAGTGAATGATTGGCTTAGTACATTTATTCCCTAAAGTTACTCACTGATATACAATGAGATTGCAGCGAGAATTATTGTCATATATTGACAACTGTAGGTGAACAAACTTCCTATACACTGCTTCTTATCATATTCATAATGGGAAACCACAGGGTACTAAAACTCTTCCAGGATCCAAGTCCTTCTGCTCAACTTTTGAACCGAATATCCATGCTATTTCTTCAGAAAAATTGCCAGTGTAATATCACAAAGAAAGAGTTTAAGAGTACAACATTTGCAGTTGATTAATACCACAGAATTATGGTCCCTTACAGAGTTTCAATGCCCTAATAAGGGACAAGCAAGCTACCAGTCCTTCGCACCTTTTGAAGCCTCCTCAATCAAACATAAATATGCAAGATGAGTTCTGGATTGATGCCCTAATGCAGGGACGAAGACTTTTCTTTCACCAAGTCCACAGATTCAGGAGACCGAGCTTCAAAATGCCTCTCTATATTTCGTTGTTGAGTTCTTCAATTGTTCAGGAATGCGGACTTTGAATCCTTGTAAAAGTCTTTGCTGCCCTAGTTCCTAGATGTACTTTAGAACATTGTACTCATTGCTCTTGAAGCAATGCTCTAAAGACTTTCGCTGCCCAAATTATACTTGCAAAGAACCTTACCCAAACGAATCACCGAGAAACAAATAATAAGATAGAAATAATAATAATAATAAATAAAATAAAATAAATAAAAAGACAACAACCAAAAAAACCATTCCTAGATTTCTTGTTGTTCTGTTATAGAAGTCAAAATTCTTAGAACATAAAATGTGTCCTAAATTTTTTTTATGCTTCCTGTGTTGCGTTCCCAAACGAATCTTAAAGGATTATAACCAAACCCAATCAAAAACACAAAGAATGACCCAATGTGTTAAAGTTGGCAACTAGGGCCAAACTCCATGTGGGTCATCTTATTTATGGCAGCTGATATTTTTTGTGGATTCCTCTCGTCGAGAGGTGTAGAATTGATCTAAAGATCATCCAATTCCGATATGTATTCATGGAGATATGAATTTATTTGTATTACCCGACAAATTGTCAAGGTCGGCCAGCAACCAAATTAACCCCAACTTAACCCAACGTAGCACTATAAATAGAGGTGGCTTGCAAGTCATTTGAGACACACACTCTCGTGAGCTCTCTCCACTTGTTTGAGTTTTGGTGGTAGGAGAGATCTAAAGGAGAATACACTGCCCTAGAGGAGATGCCCTAGCCCTAGACGCAGTCAAAAGGAGAAGGCTCTACGCAGTCCTAGGAGACACTTCTATACGCTGTCTAAGGAGACTCATACACTGTCCAAAGCCGCAGTCAAGGAGGGTTCTATATGCAACTAGAGGAGACTTCTATCCACAGCATTTAAGGGTGCCCTAGCCGCAGCATTTAAAGGTGTCCTAGGCTGCAGTCAATGAGGATTTTTATGCAGCAAGACGAGGCACTTATACAGAGTCTAGAAGAGACTTAATTCCGCAGAGAAAGGAGGTTCCAAACACAGCTATAAGATGCCCTAAGTCACAGTTAAAGGGAGGCTCAATACACAGTCCATGAAGGTCCTTAATTACGCAGTAATTAGATTCTCATATGCTGTTTAAAGAGAGCTACAATCCACTGTCCTAGAAGGCTCCTATACGCAGTCCTAGAGGAGAGTAAGACGCAGTCATCTAAAGGTCATAAATCCGCCGTAAAGAAGAAGATAACTGCAGTTGAAGGAGAGCCCTATCAACGGTTAAATCTAGCTGCAATGGTAGGGAAATCTGACCACATTCAAAGAAGGCCTAAACGCAGCAAAGAGAGGCCAGATCCATAGCCCAGAGGAACTCCTATCTGCTATCCTAAAGAGGCTCTGATCCACAATCTATAGAGACCTAGCCACAGCAAAATAAAGACCTTTAATCTACAGCAAGAAGGAGCCTAGACAACATGGGATTTGACAGTTTTTAATAAGGCTGATCTAAGGTCAAACAAGTCTGTCTAAGATGATCTCTCAGGATAAGATTGGAAGACACATTGCTGTTCAAGGGTCAAGATAGTTGGGTGGTGTGTGTAGACCTAACTTGTTGCTGGGCTAGGCTTGTATTAAGGGTTGCACAAGTCAGTCTTGAAAGTGTGGCAGTGCTGGAACCTCAACTTGGATCACCGCAGCCTTTGAAGGCCTGTTGTTGACTGTATCAAGGATAAGGACTGAAGTTTGATGCACAAACTCATGTAGCAGTGACAGCTATTACAGCTTGAAGACAACAGCATTCTGGGAGATATATTGGGTCAAGGTTTGACTATGTTTGGCTCAATTTCATGAGCTTCCTGTTGATGCTTCTTGGATGAAAGATTCTGTCCAGATTGACCAGCAGACTTGTATATTTGTATCTCTCTCTCTGCTGAACTATTGAAGAATATTAGAAGAATTGATCAAGGGTTTCCCCACATTGGGGTTTGTCCCTGGCTGGTGCCACATCTTGTGTCCTCTTGTCTTAGCTTGTCTTCTGCTGTTTATGTTTATGTTCTATCTAAACTTCATTATCATGCTGATGTGATTGCTAATCTGAATATTGTCATTGGGCTAATATGAAAATTTGAAGTAAAGTGCTCTAAGCATAGAACATACCTAAAATTTAACAGCATGTTCCTTCTGCAAATGGAAATAAATATATGATGATATTTATTGATGACTACACCATAATGTGTTGGATTTATCTATTGAAAAACAAATCTGATGCTTTTCAAACATTCAAGAATTTTCATGCATGGATTGAAAATGATGCACAATCTCATATTGGCTCTATTCGCACTGATAATGGAAAAGAATACATTTCAAATGAATTTGAAAACTATCTTCGCCAGCATGGGATCAAACATCAAACTATTGTGCCTTATAATCCCCAACAGAATGGAGTAGTTGAGAGAATGATGTTCCATGATGTTTTTCAAGAATATGAAATTGATGTTTTGGGCCGATGCAGTTCTATGTGTTGTGTATGTAAAGAATAGGTGTCCATCTAATGTTATTAGAAGCAAGACTCCTTATGAAATGTGCTATGGCCACATTCCTTCGGTAATGCATCTCAGGGTCTTTGGTTCCACCTGTTATGTCTTGATACATAAGGAACAAAGAAATAAATTTGGTGTAAGGAGTCGTAAGTGTATCTTCTTGGGGTATTCAAATACCTCCAAAGCATAACGTCTCTATGATGAAATTAATAAGAAGTTTGTAGTATCTAGAGATGTGATGTTTCTTGAATATTCTAGGGCTTACAATGTTGTTGAACGTAAGCTTGATCGCTTGGATAGATTCAACATGCAAAGGATTTTCAAGAATTTGATAATGAGATTCCACATCTTGAAGGGGGGATTCCTATATTGGATCAATTTGTGGAATCTACTTTTGAAGCACTCTCTCCCCCACATGAAGCTTCAGCCATTGATGACACTTTGAGTGATGTGACAGAATTAGGAGACTAAATCTTGACTCAGCCCCAACTTAGTCAACTGAGCAGCCTAGGCCATCTTAGAAAGGCCCTCCAAAATGGCTGACAAAGACACTTGAAAGTGTTCATCTTGATGAGGTTGGAAAGACAAGAACAAGAAGTTTAACCAGACAGAATGGAGGTGATGTAGACGATTCTAATTCACCTGTTGATATGGATGTTTCTTATGATTGTGAATTGAGTTTGTCTTCAAATTTTGAACCAACTTCCTTCAAAGAAGTTGCTTCTCATGATGAATGGAAAGAAGCGATGCAAAAAGAGTAAGATGCCTTGATAAAGAATAACACGTAGAAGCTAGTTGATCCTCCATTGGCAACCAAACCAATAAGCTGCAAGTGGGTCTACAAGAACAAGTATAAAGTTGTTGGTTTACTTGACGAGCACAAAGCCAAGCTTGTGGCAAAAGGTTTTGCACAAGAGGAAGGGATCGACTATGAGGAGACTTTTTCCCGCATAGCAAAATGGGCTATTATTCGGACACTCTTTGCCTTGGCAGCTCAAAACGGTTGGAAATTCCATCAAATGGATGTAAAAACCAATGTTCCACCAAGACTCCGGGCGGGGAGACGCACAGGGGGGACGTGTGGGAGTACCCTCAAATTTTAGGGAAATTTCGGGGGTGTGGGGAGTCGTCGAGGTATATATATATAAATATTTATATATATATATATATATATATATATATATATATATATATATAATTCAAGTTGATATTCATTGTTCATTGTTCAATAATGAAAGCATAAAAATATTAAATAGACAATTGAAATTTGAGTCATTGATCCATCCTCATCATTCATTTTAATACATACATCATTCATATGACATACTCAAGTGACAAGTCTCATTATTGAATTAATTATTATTCATACATACCATGAGATTCGAAAAACAAAAATAAAAATCAATAATAAAATATTCAAATACATTGATCGATAACTCATTCAAATCAGCATTGCGTGGAAATGGAAATGACTTTGGGTTGAAATGAAGTGAGCTTTTAACTTTAAGTTTTGCCTTTCATGTCTTTTAGGTTTAGGCTTTTAAGTTTTAGTTATTTAGTTTTAATTTTAATTTTTTTTTTAGACTTTTAAGTTTTAGTTATTTAGTTTTAATTTTAGTTAAAAAAAAAATTAATGGTTTTGATTTTTGAATTTTGAATTTTGAATTTTTTATTTTTAAGTCTTATTAGACAAATTTAAAGGGGGACGCCCAGGCGCACCCTTTTTGGGGAGTCTAGACTCCCACACTGAAGGGGGACGCCCAGAAGCACCCTTTTTGGGGAGTCTAGACTCCCACACTAAAGGGGGACGCCCAGAAGCACCCTTTTTGGGGAGTCGTGGGGAGTCTAGACTCCCACACTGGGGAAACGCACCCCCTTGCGTCTCCCCAAGACTCCCCAAAAAGGGTGCGTGGGGAAACGCACCCCCAAGAGACTCCCCGTCCCGGGTGCGTGGGGTGTGAGGGGTGCGCGCACCCAACCCTGGGGGACGCGTCCCCGTGGAACACTGGTAAAAACTGCTTTCTTGAATGGAGATCTGAAAGAGAATGTTTTTGTCACAACCAGAAGGATTTGTTGTGAAGGGTCAGGAACATAAAATATGCAAGCTTGTAAAATCCTTGTATGGCCTCAAGCAAGCACCGCGAGCCTGGTACGAGAATTTAATTGAGCATCTTCTGAAACTCAACTTCAAACATGATGATCTTAATGATGCAACTTTTTTTGTCAAGAAAGTTGGCAAAACAGTTGTATATCTTGTGGTGTATGTAGATGATCTTTTGATGACAAGGAACAATGAGAGCTATATTGCATCCATAAAAGAGGAGTTGAGGAAAGGTATTGAAATGATAGACATGGGGTATGTTCACTACTATCTTGGTATTGAAATAACTCAATATCCAAAGTTTATTATTCTCTCAGAAGAAGTACATTGGAGGTCTGTTGAACAAGTTTGGCATGGCTGAGTGCAATCCTTTGACTACTCCAACGAACAGAACTTAAAGCTCACATGCATTGAAGGAAAAGAATTTGAGAATGCAACAAAGTATAGACGACTTGTAGGAAGTCTCAACTACCTGACTACTACTAGACCAGACATTCCATTTTTTGTTGGAATCCTCTCCAGGTTTATGCAAAAACCTTGTGAGGGACATTGGTCTACTGCAAGAAGAGTTCTAAAGTACTTGAAGGGAACTCAAGACTTTGGAATTAATTATACACAGGTGGGTGACTTCAACTTGATTGGATACTCTAATTCACACTTCGATGGAGATAATGAAATTGGGGTATCTACTTCAAGTTATGCTATGAGTCTTGGATTAGGAGCTGTCTCCTGGAGGTCACGCAAACAATCAGTTCTAGCAGATTCCACAACTGAGGCAAAATATGTGGCAGCAACTGAAGCAACAAAGAAAATTGTGTGGCTACAGAAAATTCTGGAAGATTTGCAGGACAAACAAGTGCATTCAACTCCTCTCATGATTGACAACACTTCTGCAATAAAGTTGGCCAAAACCTAAGGTTTTGTGGTCAAACAAAGCATATCAATACAAAATATCATCTGATTTTGACATCATGTTGAGGCCAAGACAATTCACCTACGTCATTGTTCCACAAATGAGCATATTGCAGACATTTTCACCAAAGCGCTTGGAAGAGAAAAGTTCGAAAGATTCAGAACGATGCTTGGACTTACCAACATCCCTTCAGGTTAAGGGGGGGGAATGTTGACACCTAATCTTTGGGTTTAGGTAATAGATGTAAAATAATGTAAATAAAAAATAAAGAGAATTGGAATATGAAGAGACACTAGGAGATGAAGCCCAAGGGTCTCTCCCTCCATGTATATATCTATAATCAGTCTTAATGTAAAATCACAATTTGCTTTGAGGGGTTACCTCCCGGCCTAACTATAATAAATGCGATGGAATAGAAAATTCTACTCTAACAAACTGAAACATAAAAGACATAATACAAATGTGTGAAATACAACTATCTAATGACACTAAATAAAAGGGAGTAGGGTTAGAGATACTAAACAAAACGATGCCTTATGGCATCAAATGTCATCAATGTGGATCAATCCTGGGCATCTATTGACTGACTGGTAGATCAATAGGCTACTTATTAGATGTCCCTTGTTGAAATTTAACCCTCTTCGGTTGGTGTAATTGCTCATCACTATGTTGCATATCTCTGTTGAACTGAAATTTGTTTCTCTTTCTTCTCAAAGGAGGGGATGGGCGGTGGAATGAAGAAAAGTGATAGATTGGTTGAACATATTCTAACTCAAAGTGCAGTGGATGACCCTGTGGCATGACTTCTTCACCATTTTCTAATCTCTTTGGAACTTCCACATGATACCTTCCCTCCACTTCTATGTATAATCTACCATGCCACCTGTTGTTGTTGGAATGGTGGCGTAAGATAGATCCATTTGAATATAACAACCAAGATCAGCTACAAACTTCCTAGAAAGAAGCATTCCCCACATGTCTGGCGCATCAATTACTGCTATGTCCATGGTGATAATCTTGTATGAGTAATCAACTAATGCGACCTGTATATCCCTAACCACACAAGGACTTCAACATTTTTAGAATCCATTGAGAAAATGTTATGATAAGGTCTAGAGATTTTTAAGTTTAACTGTTCCGTAACTTTATTAGTCATAACATTTGTGGATGCACCAAAGTCAAGCATGCAATTATGGAGCAAACGATCATTTATGTCTAATGTCAGGAAGAAAGGTTGATGGTCTTCATTAGTCATATAGCAATTTACGTCCTTTAACCTGATTTCTTCATCTTTAGGCTAAGTATCAAATCTTTCTTGTTGAGCCAGCCTAAGGCTTTAAAGAATGAAGCTCTTTGTGATGGAATCTTTAGTAGTTCTAATACTGGAACTAACATCTTAATGTTATTGATATATGTTGCCCAATCTACCTTTAAGCCAGAATTATACTTTTCAGATGGAACTCATCTATTTTGACTCTAATCCTTACCTCTTCTGGTATAACCTTTACTTTTTGCAAGCTCAAGAATCTTCTCCTAAGATGGCTTCTCATTATATGCTTGAGTGATGGGGTCTTTCTCTTCATTGAAGGTGTTGATGGCAAAAGCTAAAGATATCATGTCGGCATATTGACTTTCCTTGGATTTATCTTAACTTGCGTTATGATCTTGTTGGTTTCTCCTTTCCTCCAAGATTCTTCTAGCAAAGGCACATGTACTCTCTTCACGGAAGCCTCACAAGATTTGCACAAAGGAATAGGCTCATCAATCATATTAGCAAACTCAAGTGGTGTAGGAGGTCTTTGATCATATCATGGATTTCATCTTCGCTATGGATTGTTATCATTACCTCGTTGTTATTATTATCTTTAAGCGGCATACTCTGCATCTGGGACCTTTCCATTTGTATTAATTGATTTTGCATCTCGCTTACCTGTCTAGCATGTTCAATTGTCATTTCATTCAGGAATCGGGTCAATTCTTTAATAGATTCTTATTCTTCTTCTTTAGTTTTTTTCCCTTAGACTTGATTTGGACTCTTTCAAAACCAGGGATTTATGACTTTCCTGAGGCTTTCTACTCCTTTTCTCATTCCTCAGTTGTGCTTTGGGCAATAGCGAAAGTGTTGGGATGAGCACGTCTTATCTCATACTGCGTCTCTACAGGGTAAGCCTCAAGATATTGTTTAAGAATTGTCTTGTCAGGAGGCTTGTAATCTTGAGTCATATCCCTTAACAGTTTATTAAATCTTTGGTTAAATTCTTCAACCGTTTCATTTTCCTTTTTCTTGATGGTGTTGAATTCCTTTAGCAAATACTTTCCTTCTCTCTTGTCTCCATACTTATCTCTAAATAGATCAAGAAGGGTTCTCAAAGAATTGAAGGAATTGTCAACTTTATCTTGAAACCAATCGAGGGCATCATCTTCTATAGAAAGCACAAATAATTTCATTAGAACATCCTAGTGATTATAGGCATGGCATGAGCGAATCTTTGGATAAAGTAGTTGAACTTCTTTACGTGACTTTTAGCATTAATAGCATTGTTCCCTTGGAAGAGAGGCAGCTTACTCATAAAGGATTCATTCGGAAAATCATGTGGATATCCCTGAATGTTGTTGAAGTTGCAAGGCCCGTAGAAGTCACCCGTGATGTTTTCATTTATAGGATGGTTGATGAAAAGAAAATGGAGATCAAGGAGAGCTTCTTGTTCGAGAAAATTTAGACGACCTCTAGAATGTAATTTTTTTAACTGAGCTCTTAGAACCCATTCAAGATCAAGAGCGGGGTTAACCAAGCTACCAGGATTTATTCTAGAGAACGTTCTTTTGAATCGATGAAAAAGTGAAGTCGCTACCCAAACAGGAAACCAACCTAAATGTCCAAGTGTTAATGGTGAATGAACAAGATGAGAGATTAGTGAGAGAACAAAAGATAAGATGATGAAAAGATGAAGAATGATCAAAGATAAGCGCCAAAAAATGTTGTGTCACTTGACGAGCTAATGAATGGCGAAAGATGAAAAGATTTAGAAATTGTCGTAAACACCAGGAACTGAAAATTTTATCCCTGGCAACGTCGCCAAAAAATGTTGTGGCGTTGGCGAGATAACAAAGATGAAGTTGATTAGCAAATTAAGAGAAGAGATGATAATTGTCGTAGAGCCAAAGCCCAATAAAATGGTTCCCGGCAATAGCGCCAAAAAATGTTGCCGCCCAAATTGTACAAGCATCGTGACAACCGCTCAATGTGGGGGTTGTCACTCTGATCCATGCCCACTCCATTCTAATTCTCCCAACAGTAGGCTTTGGGGGGTAGTCCCTATTGAATGAGGTGATGGAAAACAAGTTGGGAACCAACTCGCTTGGGAGACACAGATGAGTGACCTAGCTACTTGGTTAAAATTAGCAAGACCTAAGGATTTAATTAGATTTGGAGACGAGACCAGTGCTTTATGGCGTCACAATTCTTGCTTATTACAAATTTAGACGAAGTAACCGAATGAACACCCGATGCTTCATATGATAGTCTAACCTATATGAGATGCAATTCCAAAGAACTAGGTGCGATGTAAGGGTGTTGGTTAATTTTAGATTGAATGCCTAGTCTAAGTTGAACCTCTCCCTTAATTGTTTTGACAAACAGTCTTCAGAGTAGGTTGTGACATGGAAGCCAATGAGAAACAGGCAGTGACTTGAATAACGATACCTCCATTTGTGTTCCAACCACCCAGCACCTCAGGTGTTGCAAAGACTGTGGCTCTGACAACTGCAAGGTCACTGTGTTAACCACTAAGAACGGTTGAATCCCTCAAGCTAATTGGAAAAGGGCTTCCCTAGGAGTCTATCAACCAATCTTATGCTTGGAAGTAAATTATTAATGCAAATTAAGTCCTAAGATGCTAGTACAATATTTATGAGTGAAATTATCTTGGCTTAAAATTCGTTTATGTTATTTAAATACTTAATGTGAATTATCTTAATAGCAAGAGTACTTCACAATGATTATATAACAATCTTAAACAAGATAAGTGCTTAAAGATACAAGTGCAAGCTTCAACTATAGATTAATCCACAAGATGCTAACTAATTCTTGACAAGAACTTAGAACAATTTATCCACTTCTCAATTAGCCACAAAGTTATAAGATGTCAATCACAATCACCAAAAATGTTTCCAAACAAAATTATGTGTAATCTTATTACTCAATGTCAATTATTAAGAGAAACTCAACCGGATTCACAAGATACCAATATGCCCAAGAGACTTGTCACCAAAATGATTTATGATTTACGTGCTTTAGTGAGTGCCTATTAGATGTGAAACATGAATTCTTATAGTACATAAACTCACAAGCAAACACAATGTTAGCCACTTCAACAATATAACTGCTAGGAACAAGTAACAACAAAATATAGAACTATGAAAACACTTATGTACTTTATGTTCCAATGATCTTTTTATGAGCAATGAGTGACTATTATGACAACAGTAAGAGACTTATGACAGCAGCAAACAAATTTTCTCTAAATATCAAATTCAAAGTGTATATGCTTGCCCAATGTCATAAAGAGAAACCCAACTACCAAATAAACTCAGACAATTCAAGAATCAGATGTATTAACCCTTTTAAGAATAATTTTTCCATTGTTATATCAGATCTGAAATCTTAATTACAGCAGTAAGAAAAGAGCATGAACAGTGAGTTATTAATGCTTGAACCAATTCCAAATTTAACTCAAAACTTAGAAAAAATTACCAATACTGAAAAATCCAGTGTTTAGTCCCTTTAGAGAGTGTTCATTTAGAAAATTTCAAAATTGATTCTGCGTTTTATGCAGAAAAATTCCAGCAAACAAAACTTTAGATCTAGGTTAGATCCTTCATGCCCAAGTAGCCAAAATTTAGAAAAATTCAAATACTGCAATTTTGAGTTATTTTGACCAATTTAAATGTGAAGTAATATGATGTCGCTGTTATAAACTGAAAATTACAGTAGTAATAAAACAGTGAGAATTAGGGTTTAGAGAGCAAACCCTAGGCCAAAGGTCTTGAAGATCCCTTCGTCCAAATTTGCTGAAATTTTGGGATCAAATTGCCACTTCAAAAAAATAGATTTTTTGAAGTTCAAAACCACCAAGTCTTCAGTCCAGAAAAATTAGACGTAAATTTACGGCAGATTAGGGCTAAGGAGGGCCAACGCTAGGCCTAATATGGCTAACATTGAGGGCTAGGAAGCTAAAAGAAGGTGGATTTGGGGTCAAAGATGGCCAAGGAGAGAAAAACGAAAGGAAATGAGACAAGGAAAAGACCTAAAGGGCTAGATGTTGGACAAAAGAGGTAATGGCTAGGGTTCTAGGGCTAAAAAGCTCACAGTTATTCCAAAGGGCAATCGTCTACGGTCTCTGAAGGAGGTCGAGGTCTTCCAAGGCAACGACTAGGCCAAATTTGGCCTTAAACCTTCAACGCAAGGGCAAGGAGGGGAGGTTGAGGCCTCTAAGGCTTACAGGCTACCCTAAAAGGGCATAAAACGCTGACGCAGGGGGGATATAGGCTGATGCAGGGGCCTTAGAGGTTGAGGTTGGGTTGGAGGAGGTTGGACTTGAGTTCGGGTGGCCCAAAAAAATGAAACCCTTTCATTAGAAAAAATTTCCTATTCCAGATCTGAATTTTGCTGCAAAATTTTCAATGGTTGGCCCTCCAAAAATTTCTAGAAACTAAATCTTGCCCTCAAGGACCTAGATCTAGCTCTACTTTAGCCTCTTCTCTTAACTTCACCTACAAAAAATGGAAATAAAACACCCAAACCCCAAATATATACGAAATCTCAAAACCCCAATTAGCTAAAATATTTTACAAATATACAAGGGTTTTGTAAAATAATTTTTTTGAGAAATAAAAATTTTATGACTATTTTCTTTGATAAATGGCTAATAATACTTTAGAAACCCCATGCACACTATAGCCTTAGCGAAGATTAAATCCACCAAATAAATATTCAGGATCCAAGCAAAGTTGATCCCTGCCCACAAATTGTGAACTTAGAGACCAAGGACTAAAGTACCTACAAACACTATGTATTTATCTCACGACAATCCGTTAAATCATATAGCAAATCAAATCACCTAAGGTTATCCCAAAACTATCAATAGAATGATTTTATCTCCATCTAATGGAAAAACATATCTTACCATTTATCAACACAACATAGGAAAGCTCGCAGTAAGTACATACCACAAATCAATGAACATGGACACCTCAAATTGCACCCCAAAGTCCTTATTATGATAAAAATAAAAGTTCTCAGCGGGACAATAGTGTTACATAAAAGCTTCAGCAACAATTTCTTAGCCAGAATCAGATGGCTAGAGACTCAAATGACTCTTTAATTTATAGATACATCCTCCATGTGAAAAATAATGGCTAGTTTGCTTGATCCTTGTCAAAATAATCTCAATCGTCGAAAAATACTTGATCATCTTTTTATCTTAGCCATTGAATCTTTATTTTTGAGGAATTTTCGAATTTATCATTTAGTTCAAAATTCAAAATTAATTATTGAGTTAATTTCCTCAAAAATGTGACTTTCACTTAACCACCAAGGTCCAATGGTCCATTTTTTCTTGAAAGAACCAATATTCCCTTGGTGGAAGCCCTCCAAAAATTCATTCTTTTGGCTTAGGGTTTTAATTCAAATTTCTCAGAAAATGTAATTAATTGACACTTGAGGGCATTAATTATTTTGCCACCCTCTAATATTTTAATCATGGTGTCTTAGTATGAGGGACCATGCATTAAAATACTTTTTACATAAGATTTAAAATTTCAACACTCAAAGGAGAAATACTAGTTCGGCTTAGACCCTCAAATTACTTACTCAATCTGCGACACAATATGATCTAGTAGACCAAGTAATTTATGATAAAATAATTTAGCCAACTATCTTAAATTATTCCCAAATCACATTTACATAAGACTCGACTAAAACACTAGGACTCACCTAAGATTTTGACGAAGAATTCCACCCTAGATTTGGGGTGATGTTGGAGGGAAAGACTTTGCCGACCAAACTGTGTTTGGAAACACAAATGAATCAGTGAGACGAAAAACCTCCCAGGATGAAACTCTCACCAAAATAATAGGCTTATCTAGGTTGCTACATACATTCACGGTCTTACTAGCATCATTTACATTACATAACTTGTATAATACATTTATAACGGCACATGAACTAATGATAGATGATCTAAACTTGTTAAAAAAATTGGTACTTCCGCTTCCTTGAACTTTGACAAAATGTGTGCAACACCTCCCTTGTGGGAGAGCCTTCTAATTTCCTCTCCTCAACTCACTCCATTCACTTGGGCATACCTTGAGCCCTTCTAGTTGTAAAATATCTTTGAAATTCTGCAATTGCTATAGTGAACAATCTTAAAACTGAAAACTAATTCATTTTCACTAAAACATGGAATTTATCTACATCAAATTTGCAACGGAATAGAACAGAATTAAAGACACATTCACACACAATTAAACACTATTTTTCTAGGGAACCTAACTGGGAAAACCCCCTACCTGATTATTGATAGAAACTAAGCATTAGATCTCTTACAAACACAACTTATTTCAATCTGGAAACAAACTTTTTTTCTTGCCTTGAACTAGGCTTGAAACCCTTAAAAGATTGCTGATCCCTATCTGCTTGCTATCAAACTCACACGAGCCTCAACACACAAGCACCAGCGTGTGCTCTCTACTACCTTGTCTCGCCAACTCATGCTCACAAGACAATGATCAAATTGTGCTTTCGTTCCTCCTTATAATCACATTGATTAGGATATTACTAGCAACTTCTATTGGACGAAAGTCGAACTGTTGATTGACTAGTTAACAAAAGCTCACTAGTTGCGTTAACTCGTCCTTCCTACAATTTAGGACTCTGACTCAATCAACTCGTCTTTTATCCAAAATAACTCACACTAGAAGATAATAAACTCGGTCGTCCATTAATTAGCACTAGTCAACTGCCTCTTACACTCCTAAATTTTAGGAACATGCCCTACTTTTTAGGAATTAGCTCCTAACTCATGGGAACTCATGCAGGCTCAAGGAGAAACTCGTTGTGGTTCTTTTGATTAAGGCACAAATCAAAGAACTGTTTCTCGCCAACATTTTCAGCACTATTTTCACCAAACTCCTTCTCCCGTCCACCTTTAATATAAAGGCACACATCATTTGATCTCCACCTACAATGAACATGAAAGGATTGAGCTTCGTACCTCTTAGCCTTTGAAATTCTTCTGCCAATCTCCTTTGGACAAGAACTCATTATTTTATCAAGCTCCTATTTCATGCAAGCTTGAGTCCAAATGAATACAGATAATTTGCTAGCAAGAAAGAACTACTTTAAACTAGAATAAACTCAAAAAAATGAAAATACTTATACAACAATCTCATCAACCTCCAATTCATAGAATATATATGACAAGACATGCAACAATGATGTTAAAATACTCATATCTTAGTAAAGGGATAGAGCCATTCTCGACCAAGTCCAAGGTGGCATCGGCATCTTAAGGGCTAAGTTTCCTTCTGATGAAATGGAACAGGGAACAGATTTCTAGTGCAGAGCATCCGAAGGAGATGGAGTTGTGGGATTAGGTATCATAACTCAATCTCATAAATAAGCAATCTGTTGGAAATAGTGAGAAGGGGGGTGAATCAATATTTAGTCAATTAATCAATTTAACCATCAACAATTCACAACATTAATCATCTGAAATTGAACACATGAACACAAAAGATTAATAACCGGGAGAAAATCACTTTCAACTATTCTTAATATATAAAGAGTACAATCAAGTCTATCAGCTTCAACTAAAACTTTTGTAGGCACCGATCTGCAAGAGACACCAATACCCCAATTGAGCACCAACTCATTCAATTCGTGGGCACCAACCCACAGGAGACCCTAATCCCCAGCTGAGCACCAATTCAACTCCAAATTCTACTTTGGATTTGTCATCAATTGCTTCTTCCTCAGATGGTCGTCCCTTCACCATGCAATCAGTAGATTTCTACTCGCAACTTTTATTACAGCCACCTGGCCTGAACACTGCAACTTTGTGCTCTTCAACTAGACTTAGTTCATTAACTTGACTTCATTTGGCTTCTCTTCAAATGTCCAAAAATGCAGCTCCTTCAGAAGCCTTTACTATTCACTTGTTCAATTGTCTTTGTCACACTAAGGTTTGCCCTTTTTGGCAGTCTTTCAAACATTGTAGTCTTCTCACAAGATTGTCACTTCAGTCATAATGAATTGATCTACCAATCAATACGAAGACAACTAGTGTGTTATTACAACAATGGTTCAATTTTATTCTACCCCTTCAATTTTATTCTACCCTTCCACTATAGTTGCCAGACTGGATTGTCAAAGTTCTGCTACAAACTCGGTTATATAGACAATACTGAACCTGGACTTTCGCCACATATGACATCCTCTGTCATATCTGCGGCCTCTGCTAGCTTGTTATAGATGAATTGTCAGGCCAGGGTAACTCCAGACTTGCCAGAAGAAAACTGATTGATTGATTTCATTAGGTAACTATTGTTTATATACAAGAATGTGACTGATCAGTTCATCTACTTGATGATTGTTCACATTCCGGGTACACCCAACCGCTGAGGATTAGGTGTCAACAATTCCCCCCCTTAATCTGAAGGGATGTTGGTGAGTCCAAGCATCGTTCTGAATCTTTCAAGCTTTTCTCTTCCAAGCGCTTTGGTGAAGATGTCTGCAATTTGCTCATTTGTGGAACACTGACGGAGATGGATTGTTTTGGCCTCAACATGATGTCGGATCAGATGATATTTAGTATTGATGTGCTTAGTACGATCATGGAACTTTGGGTTCTTGGCCAACTTTATTGCAAAGGTGTTGTCAATCATGAGTGGGGTTGATTGTACTTGTTTTACCTGCAAATCTTCAAGAATTTTCCTGAGCCACACAATTTCTTTCGTTGCTTCAGCTGTTGCCACGTATTCTGCTTCTGTTGTGGAATCTGTTGGAACTGATTGTTTGCGTGATCTCCAAGAGACAGCTCCTGATCCAAGACTCATAGCATATCCTGAAGTAGATACTCCAGTTTCTTTGTCTCCATCGAAGTTTGAATCAGAGTATCCAATCAAGCTGAAGTCGTCCACCTGTGTATACTTGATTCCAAGGTCTTGAGTTCCCTTCAAGTACCTTAGAACTCTTTTTGCAACAGACCAATGTCCCTCACAAGGCTTTTGCATAAACCTCGAGAGGATTCCAACAGCAAATGAAATGTTTGGTCTGGTAGTAGTGAGGTAGATGAGACTTCCTATAAGCTGTCTATACTTTGTTGCATCCTCAAATTCCTTTCCTTCAATAGATGTGAGCTTTAAGTTTTGTTCCATTGGAGTAGAAAGAGGATTGCACTCTGTCATGCCAAATCTGTTTAACAAATCTCCAATGTATTTCTTTTGAGAAAGAAATATGGATTTTGGATGTTGGGTTACTTCAATGCCAAGATAATAATGAACATAGCCCAAATCAGTCATTTCAAAACTTTTTCCTAATTCTTTCTTTATGGATGCAATATAGCTTTCATTGTTCCCTGTCATTAAAAGATCATCTACATATACCACAAGATATACAACTGTTTTGCCAACTTTCTTGACAAATAAAGTTGCATCATCAAGATCAAAATGATTGAAGTTGAGTTTCAGAAGATGCTCTGTTAGTTTTTCATATCAGGCTCGTGGTGCTTGTTTGAGGCCATACAAGGACTTCACAAGTTTGCACACTTTATGCTCATGTCCTTTCACAGCAAATCCTTCAGGCTGGGACATAAAAACATTCTCTTTTAGATCTCCATTCAAGAATGCAGTTTTTACATCCATTTGATGGACTTTCCAACCGTTCTGAGCAACTAGTGCAAAGAGTGTCTGGATCGTGGCCCATTTTGTTGTGGGGGCAAAAGTTTCCTCATAATCGACCCCTTCCTTCTGTGCAAAACCTTTTGCCACGAGCCTAGCTTTGTGCTTGTCAAGTGAGCCATCAGCTTTCTATTTGTTCTTGTAGACCCACTTGCAGCCAATTGGTTTGGTTCCAAATGGAGGATCAACCAGCTTCCAAGTGCCATTCTTTATGAGGGCATCATACTCCTTTTGCATCGCTTCTTTCCATTCATCATGAGACGCAGCTTCTTTGAAGGAAGTTGGTTCAAAATCTGTAGACAAGTTCAATTCACAATCATAAGTAACATCCATATCAACAGGTGAATTAGAGTCATCTACATCACCTCCATTTTGTCGTTTGAATTTCTGGTTCCTGTTTTTCCAATTTCATCAGGATGAACACTTTCAAGTGTCTTTGTCAGCCACTTTGGGGGACCTTTCTGAGATGGTCCAGGCTGCTTTGTTGATTGAGTTGGGATTGAATCAAGATTGAGTCTCCCACTTCTATCAATTACATCACTTAAAGCATCATCCGTTGTTGGAGTTTCATGCAGGGGAGATTGTTCTTCAGAAGAAGATTCCGCATGTTGTTCTAGTATAGGAATCCCCCCTTCAAGATGTGGAATCTGATTATCAAATTCTTGAAATGATTTTGTTTTTGCGAATCTATCCAAGCGATCAAGTTGCCGCTCAACAACATTGTCAGATTTGGATGATTCAAGAAAAATGACATCTCTAGATACAACAAACTTTTTATTTACTTCATCATAAAGGCGGTATGCTTTAGATGTGTTTGAATACCCCAGGAAGATACACTTACGACTTCTAGCACCAAGTTTGTTTCTATGTACCTTTGGTATTAAAGCATAATAGGTGGAACCAAAGATCCTGAGATGTTTTACCGAAGGAACATGTCCATACCACAATTCATAAGGAGTCTTGTTTCTTATAGCACTAGATGGACATCTATTCTTTATATATGCAGCACATAGAACAGCATCAACCCAAAACATTATCTTTACATTTTTGAAGAAAAGCATGGATCGTACCATATTCAAGATTGTTCTATTCATTCTTTATGCTACACCATTCTGTTGGGGATTATAAGGCACAGTTGTTTGATGTTTGATCCCATGTTGGCGAAGATAGTGTTCAAATTCATTTGATGTATATTCTTTTCCATTATCAGTGCGTATAGACCCAATATGAGATTGTGCATCATTTTCAATCCATTTATGAAAATTCTTGAATGTTTGAAAAGCATCAAATTTGTTCTTCAATAAATAAACCCAACAGATTCTGGTGTAATCATCAATAAATGTCATGATATATTTATTTCCATTTGCAGAAGGAACAGGCATTAGACCACATAAATCTGAATGAACGAGTTCAAGCTTCCTATGTGCTCTTGAATGTGAATCATGAAAAGACTGTTTGCTATGCTTTCCTAGAATGCAAGCATCACATTGCTTATGTTTTCTAGGAATTGTAGGCAAACCAGCAACACCATTTTTCTTCAATAAGCGGAGACTGTCATAGTTTAAATGTCCAAATCTAGCATGCCATAATAAACTTGATGGAAGTGTACCTTCTTCATGAGCAGAGGTTCCTTGCAGTTTGAGAAGCCTTTCTTCTTCTATTCCCCTCATGACAAGTGAGTGGTCAGAAGCTTTTCTTACCTCAAGCTTGCCATCAAACATATGAATGGAGTGACCTTGCTGGCGGATGTGGACCAAGGACAGCAAGTTTCTCTTGAGCTGTGGGAGATATAGAACACGATCCAGAAGAAAGTCTGGAAGACCAGGCAGTTTAAGCCTGATTGTGCCAAGCCCTGATGGCTTGATTTTTGACTAATCTGCAAAGTATACTGCTCCATCAACATTGTCAGTGAAATCTTCAAAAAAATCTTTCCTATGAGTCATATGACAAGTTGCTCCTGAATCAAGCAACCAATCATTTTTCGAAGAAGCAAGTGAAGCATTAAACAAATCTTCATTTACTCCAATGTTACATTGTGCCTCAATATAGTGAGCGGATTCAGGTGCTTTACCTTTGTCTGTATCATCAGTTTTACCTTTCTGCTGGTTTCTTTTCTGCTCAATTTTGTCCCACGGTAGCTTGCATGTAGAAGCATCATGTGATCCATTTCATTTGCAGCGAATGCAATGCAGATCTGCCTTTTCTGCTTGAGAATGTCTGCCCCCCCTGCCTCTGAAGTATCTTCCTCTTCCTCTTCGTCCACCTCTTCCTCTTGTAGAATCTTGAGCAGGATGCTTTTCTTTATGAGCAAGGCAAACAGTCTCTTCAGAAGATTCAGGGACTGTCTTCTTTCCAAAGGCTTTCTCTCTTTCAGCAAACTTTTTCACAAGAGAGTCAAAGGTTATATCTTTAAGATTTCCATTTGCTTGTAAAGACTCAAGATAATTGGAGTAAGTAGGATAGAGTGCCTTGAGAAAAGCAATAAGAGGGATATCCAGCTCAACCTTAGTAGATTTGATATCATGCATTATGGATTTTACTTCAGATGCAAGAGCAAGAGGATCATTATTTTTTAGTTCAAGACTGAAGAGTTTAATCATGAGCTGAACAACTTCAAGTGCAGAATGTGAGTCATAAAGTTCTTTCAGCTTTTGTAAAGCTTCAAAGGCAATTGAATATGATGAAATATGGCGACTTACTTCTTCATTTACAGATGTTGCGATTAATGCATAGGCTTTGCTGTTCTTGTTTTCCCAAATGACGATCTCTTTGTCTGATGTAGGTTGTACTGGGTCATTGTCTCCTTCTCTGACACACACTCCTTTCCACAACTCATTGTAGATGAGGGTGTGTTTTACCATCCGGGACCATTCAGGATAGTTCTCCTTGCCAGTGAGAACTATCCCTACCATAGAGATGATTGAATACATTCTGTAAAAAATGCCTCTGCTGATAAAAAACTTCTGTTGATAAAAAAAAATTCTGCTGATATACAGTGAAGTAGTAAAAAAAGTAACAGATTTCAAATACTTTTATGTACTGTTTCTTCAAATCCCTTCAAGTATCCTCATATAATATATCCATCACATTCCAAATCTACAACTATTCAAACAGCGTCCAAAAAACCATTCAAAACTTATTTAAATAGCGTCCATAACTCAAACGCTGGTCAATGTAACCACAGTGCACACATATATACAGCGTTAGTGCACATATAAAGCACCGCCACAGCAACAGCGTTAGTGCACATATACATATTCAGCACCGCCACAGCGTTAGTGCACATATACAGCGTTAGTGCATATATACATATTCAGCACCGCCACAGCAACAGCGTTAGCTCAGCACCGCTATCTCAGATAAAAGGAACACCGCATATAAAGTGATCATAAAAAATTTCAATGTATTGTAAATACACCAGCATGTAACTCAACGCACATACAAATTCAACGCACAACAACATGGACCATCACATACCATTCAAGGCAGCAATTAACACATGAGTATAAGGTCAGATCAACGGTCATACAATCCATGCAAACGACTTACGTAGAACGAATCACCATAAGCAGCTCGGTCTTGAACGCAGAGATGAAAGCCAATGTACATGCAGAGAAACAATATTGCTACCAGGTCACAAAATTCTCAATGAGAAAAGCCATCTTCCAAATTATTTACTCGGTTGATTGAGTTCCAAAGGCTGTGAATTTATGCTCTGCAGTTCATTACTGGAAACTTGTGACCCTACTGCCACCAGTGACCGTTTCACAAATTCTCTTGCCACTGAAATTTCATGAAAACTATGATCCTCTTTATGAAAACCAACGTCTCTTTCCTCATCCGCTTCAAATCTTCAAGCAATTGTAGCTCGTTACAGAAATCTTCACGCCGCCTCTTCGGCTCGGCGAAGTGGATCAAATGCTCCACAACTTTATGACGCAGCAAACCAACAGGGCTATCTACACAGAAATTTGTCTTGCAGGCGAGCTCTTGTTTCTGGGTTTCTCTTGTCTCATTCCAGTTCTTGCCGCCATTCGGACATTCGCTTGGCTCTAGGCTCCACGACTTTCACGCCGAAAATCGCAGGACAGATTCAATTGTAGAGGAAACGCACGACCTCCACCGTGGCTATCCATGGTGATTTCTGACGATGAAGATGCAACTTCATTGATCCGATGGGTTTCCACCTCCAGAAAACGATCAGAGTCGTTTGAGGACAGAGCACTGGCAGAGGCAGAGGCGTTAACCAACGGATGCAATTACACTAAAACCAGCAGGCAGAATATGGGATAGAGGAGTTACAAGGCACGCCAAAAAAAGGAACCTGGGACCTGCGCTCTGATACCATGTCAGGCCAGGGTGACTCCAGACTTGGCAGAAGAAAACTGATTGATTGATTGATTTCATTAGGTAACTATTGTTTATATACAGGAATGTGACTGATCAGTTCATCTACTTGATGACTATTCACATTCTCGGTACACCCAACCGCTGAGGATTAGGTGTCAACATGAATTAACATACCTTGTCATCATAACTGGTCCGTCACTATAACCAAACAATCCAAAGTTTGGGAACCATACCTGTCACAACGATAAAGCTCATACCAATCTCAAACTCTTATCGAACATTAGAACATATGTTTGCTTACTGTATATTGTTGTGACAGATCAACAGTTCCACGAGGCTTTCTATCTCATCGCAGTGTCAACTTGTATTATCAGTCTGACGAGTCAAGGTTTTGACGATGTCTGTGTCAATTTACCAAAATTTACAACGTCAGGTTGCTTGTTCAATATGAATCCAGCTTTTGTGGATGTATTATTCTATCCAGAGCATGCACTTATTTCAATACTACCTCCATTGAGAACCATAAACCAAACCAATCACAATGGAGCCTGGACAATGAAATAATTTCACGTGCTAAGCTCAACTTATCTAAGAACAGTGCTTGACTACAGTTATAAACAATAGATTTGATCCTCTGCCACTGTAAACAACCCACTGGTAATACCTGAAATAGCTTGATCGTCTCACCACAGAGATATCCTCACAGAGATAATTATTCCTAGACCGCGGACTCACACCAGAACTGTATAGTTAGTTTGTTATACCTCAGAACCCTTTGCTTCCTATCTCAAGATTTTTTCTCGACTAAATTAGAAGACTTATGATCCAGTCACGTTGAAATGGCATGTTCAGGCTCAATACGTATAGAAGTCCCTGCATCTATATGTTGGGAATAACAATTGTCGTTAGATCAAAACCCGCAGGTGTTAGTCAACAATTGCATCCCCAGAGATAAGGATCCACGATAAGTGGTTAGTCCATGTAGCGAAACACATGGAAAGCGTTGGTTTATCCAATGTCCAACAATCCCCCACGCCCAACGCGAGACGGGTGTGTATCGAAATCGTGACCTACGCTCTGATACCACTTATTGAGAATCATGATTGTCGTTAGACCAAAACCTGCAGGTTTTAGTCAACAATCGCATTTTCAGAGATAAGGATCCACGATAGGCAGTCCATGTCACGAAACACACAAGGAGCGTTGGTTTATCCAATGTCCACACTATAATTTTTAAGAGCCAACCTGTAATTTACTTGGAGCCGACTTGTATTACTTTGAATATTTGTTCTATCTTAAGGGCCAACCTTAGGAGAGGTGCCATTACTTTTCTATTTCATTCTTTCTTTTTTTACAGACAGTGTCACAGGGTTCGTCGAACCTAAAGGTTGAGGTCCGAAATTCGTCGAATTTCAAAAAAAATCTTAAGGTTCGGTTCCTACTGCGTGCATTATTATTATAACGACATTCATATTGTTATTACCCTAAGGTTTAGGTTCCAGAAGGTTCGGTTCCTGCTGCTGTGTCCTAACTTGTACAGTATTCCACATAATCGTCCCAATCTCCCAGTGAGCTTGTGCGCAATTTCCGAGTCATGGTTCAAATTTTTTTTACTAACGCGTTGACATTATTATAATTTTACAAGTATTATAATATATTGCAGTATCAAAATCTGCGTAAATACATTATGATGTGTTAAAAGCATTATATTTTAAGGCGTCAACATTATTATAATTCTATAAATATTACAATGAACTGGAGTATTGAACTCAACATACATGTATTACAGGCAATACAATATGTTAACACATTACAATGTATTGAACTCAGCTTATATGAGGCATTACAATGGGCTAATGTATATTTATTATTATTATTATTATAATAAAGATAAGTTAACATAATTTAAAAATTATATATTTTTACAACAATTATTTTTAATATATTTTAAATTATATTACATTAACGAAATTAGGGTATTGTTATTTTAAATATTATAAAATAATATAACTTATATTTACGGAAAATTATAAATTTATTGATACAGTATATCATAAAAATTATAAATATATATTAATTGTAAATGAATATAAAAGATTTATGTAATTTTAATTATTATATATATATTTTTAAAATTAAATACATGAACGAACCTAATGGCGAACCTCATTCGAATCTCATCGAAAAATTCAAACTCGAATCGAACTTAATTGTAATCGAATTCGAATTCGAACCCGAACCATGTGACATTGGTTACAGATAGTACATTTTCACACTTAACCATACTCTTCTTTGTATGTCTCCCTCCCTGATATTCTGAAAAATGGTGCAGCAATATCATTCACTAAACCAAAGAGAACATCTGTGGAAAGGGTTCTCTTGTGGGCCTTTCAACCATCTGACTTTGACCATGGTTGGCTTTGACCATGGCTGGCCCTTGTTTTGACATCAATGACAACATCTCAAGTTTCAACGCAATCAACCCAGGAGACAAAAAATGCTGATTTATTAGGCTTCATATTTTTTCTGATTTTTTAGAAGCCTTGAGCTTGTTGTTCCAAAGAACCAGAATTCTGGAATAAACAAAAATTACAGTTTTGCAGAGTTTTGGAATAAACAAGAAAATTACAGATTTGAAAGGCGTGTACTATATGCAGAGAGACTGTAGACAATAGTTATGATATTACGGTTTTCTGTCTATATATGAATTGATCCAGTCATTATGAATATCAGTAGGAGGAAGCATGAAAATTTTCAAAAAATTATAAACAAAGTAAACAGTTTCATAACTTGTGAGGGCTTCAACCAGCCTTTTTCAGCAGAATAAATTTTGTTTCATTTAGCCAAAAAATTACTAATGATATGTTGGCAGGCATTAACTAGTTTAACCAAGATCAAATAGAAAAAATTTGAGAAGACCTACCCATGAATTCAAATACTTATTTAGATATGATTCCATAAATAAAACTTGTTAGCCCAAAAGAGTTCATTGTTTTCATGAATATCACAGAATATATCATTTAGCAAAATATGAAGCAATTGAAATAAATGAAAATTAAATTATACATCATTGACTAACAATCAATTTAAATTTACCTCACTTTCACAAGCTAAGCTTTCAAGCTTTGAGTCCAAAACAATAAGATGTTGCTGACGTAAAGTTGTTCCAAGAGAAGCTTGATGAAAATACGCAGCCCAATGACTTCTAGAAGGGTTATTACCATGCCTCACAGGTAAGGAATACAACCCACCTGATTCTAAGGGCAGATGCAGAATAGCTAGTAACATGGATACCTGCACCCAAAAGTCATCAAAAATGGCATTTAAGTTCCCAAAATGAGGAATGTATCAACAAATTTCTTTCGATATCAAACAAGTAAAAATATCTAACAAATACCAATTTCAACCTAAGAACAAATGTTTCAGTACTAAATTATAAATAAGATCTCAAAAATACTAAATTTTTCAGAGAGGCATGCCTCCCACTTCAAGTCTCAGCTTCAAACTAAACCAAGATAAACTATATTGATTTATCCAAAAAATAAAAATTTATGGAAATTCGTTTAGCTAAATAAGAATACCTGAGACCTCCGAAAAACAGTAACTGCTAACCAGACTTATAGGCCTCTTCAAGGCCCACACCTCTAAGGAGCAGTAAACAAGATGAGCAACAATCTTTGTTGAAAACTGAGTCAAGAAAAAAATAAGATAAAATGCAAGTGTGAGACCAATCTGAAAAATAGTCTAAAAACATCTAGGATGGGCTGCAAACTCTCCCTGGACAACGGCATGCAGTACAGTACTCTTTCTCTTGATGATATGGCAAAGATAAGAATCTGTATGCCCTCTATCTTTGCCCAGTCTTGGAAATGTTTATCAAAACATTGTCATTTGAGAAAGCAAGGGACCCATACCCCTGTTTGAACCAGGGTTGGACTGCTTTCCACAACTTCAATCTAGGCCTTGAGAACTGAACTCCCAAGTAGGTATAGGTTATGATGATGTCAAACTCCTCTCCCGGTAACAAAAAATGGAAATTTGTAAGGTCACTCTTCAAGCCATGGAAGATCAGCACCTTGCTTTTACCCAAGTTGACTATCACCTACCACAGATCACAAAATCTAGGTGGGACATCCAACAATCTCTATCAACCCTTTCAAGTAGTGGCCAAGAGGAATACATTATACAGAAAGGAGGATGGAGATTAAAACTTGAAGAAGAAGACAACCATCTCCAAGCCAATTATACTCTTGCATGGACCTACCTCATCAATATAGATTCAAAAAAAGGTTAAGGAGAGAAGGCACCCTTGCTTCACCCAAATGGTGCTCCAAAGTCCAAACAAAATCACAAAGTTTGTGCACTATGCTAAGGAAACCCTGGATAAGCTCATAGAGGTGCATGATGGTTGTGACAAGGAACTTAGATAGAGCATTGTTAAGAAGCTATTGAAAGAAAGCCTCCCTCAAAACAGATTCAAAAGCTTTTTGAAAGTCTACAAAGTAACAAAAGACACCGTTGTGGTATCTTGCCTCTCCGATGATGGCTCTAAGGGTAAGACTATGGTTAAGAACATGTGCATCCTCCTTGGAGGTCATAGGTTCAAAACCAAAGCGGGTAGGATTTGTATATGTAAATTGATTAATATTGGCATGTTATGATGAGGCTCGAGGGGTACACATCCCTCTAGAATGGGACCCTCCAAAAAATTGATGATGGGAAAGTCTTCGGACTTCTCGACCCTTGCCAAGTCAAAAACTCCTTTTAGTATTGGTGTGTAGGTTGTCAATACTAGCTTCACCCAAATTTACCATAAATAAAAAAATAAAAAGTAAATAAATAAATATTAGGGTTTTAAAAGTAGATGCACTAGAGCATCCCCCCTTACTCCTTCATTATCCTTCCTTGGAATTTTGTGCCATAAAGACTCCATTAGACCTTGTAGGATAAGGCACTGGTCCCAAAGTATGTTGATCAAGCTTAAATCTAAATATAATGCTTTCCTTTTTCTCTCCTCAACAACCGAGGCAGCCGCTAGGGTCTAGCAGCTAATTTATGTGTAAAATTTGTCGTTTTATTGCTTAATGATGGCCTTAAATTGGATTTAAATAGGTTACTCTCTAAAAATCATATACAAGCAAAACCTATAATATTCCTACAAGGAATTTAACACTGATAATCAAACAAAGCACCATATGCAACACAAAAATTCAACATGCAATTAGACACCCAGAAATTTGCCAAAAATTGTGCCAAGCATACCCATTTTATTAATATATCAAAGAGAGCACAAAGATGTATGGAGTAGGTGCACCTGGGCTTGCAAAAGCAAGCTACACAAGTCACAGGTGATAAAATGTGTTGCCCGGGTGATAGGAAGTACTACTCCTTCAACCCCTGCACTGGCCCAGAAATTATGTTGTTGTCTAGAAAGGAACTGGAGTTTGGCCCCTCTAGAGTCCTCAAAAAAATCTGTGAAATTAACAGTGGCCTCTCCTCACCAAACCCACAAAGACCCAGAAAGGGTTTGGCCATGTTACGACTGCCGGAAATACCCCCAAATAGTGTGAACTCCTTCTCCAGCTGGGTGTTCACACCCCTATGAATTTACTACCCAAATGACCCCCAAAATCCTAAGAAATCCCTCAAATAATTCTCCCTCTTACCCCTAGCAAAACTCACCCTCAAACTCTCAGTCAAGCCTCCTGCAACAAGTGACTGCACAGGCCCAATCAACCATCTTTGCACATGCCCAGAAAGAAGAATTTGGGCTGAAAGATGGCCACCCAATCAGCTCACCAAACCACTGCAAAAATGCTACCAAATGCCAAAGAAATGTACTCCTAAAAGCCTAACGCTATCTCTCCACAACAATGTGTGGTGCCTTTCTACGCCCAATCTGCTCCAAAGATAGCTCAAATTTTCTATAATATCTCCCAGAACAACTCTTCAAGTGTAGCAATGGCTCCCGTAGGGTGTCACTCGAAGTCCACAGAAGAAGGAGGTGAGATCTCCCCTCGAAAATCTCAGTGTTGAACAACACTTCGTAGACTTGACTCAATAGCTCAAGCATATTGTTGTTGCCCCGATGGTACAGGCACCGCAACAATGCTCAGGACGAGGGTTGTCACTCTGATCCCCACCAACTTCATTCTAGTTGTCTCCCAACAACAGGCTAAGGCGGGTAGACCCTATGAAATGAGGCGACGAAAGACAAGTTGGGAACCAACTTGCATGGGAGACACAGATGAGTGGCATAGCCACTTGGTTGAAATTAAGCAAAATTATTGATTAGATATAGATTTTCTATTATGAAACTGGTGCCTTAATGGAGTCACAAATTCTTGCTTTCTATAAATTGGAACCAAATGACAGGATGGACACCCATTGCTTGAATGTTTGACTAACCTATATGATATTCAAGACCTAGGACCTATGTGAGATGCAGTGATCTTGGTAAATTTTAATTAGATGTCTAGTCTAAATGTAACATTTTCCCCAATTGTTTTGAGAAGCAATTCTCAAAGTAAGTTATGAAATGGAAGCCAACAAGAAGCAGGTAGTGGCCTAATTAATGATACCTCCCCCTGTGTTCCACTCAACTAGTGCCTTCAGTGTTGCAGAGATTGTGGCTCTGACGACTGCAAGGTCACTATGTTAACTACTAGGAGAAATTGAATCTCTCAAGCTAGTGTGAAAAGGGTTGCCCTATATTTCTATCAACCTAGCTTATGCTAGGAGGTAAATTATTAATGCAAGCTAGATCTAGGATGCTAAATGCAAGATGATGAGTGAGGTTATCTTGAATTAAGATTGTTTGAGTTTCTTAAGTACTTAAGTTATGATTACTCTTTATGCCAATAGTACTTAACAACAATGGGAAAAATGATTTTAATACAAGATGAGTGCTTAACGATACAAGTGCAAAATTCAACTATAAGGCAATCCACAAGATGCTTAAGTAAATCAAACTATCCACCAATAATTACCAACACAAGATATTGTGCCAATTCAACAAGATTAACTTTAGATTTTGAGTGCAAAGTTAGACAACCTTTAAGACCAAGATGAGATAAGCCAATTTCAGATTTATGACAGTCTATATCAGCAGTAATAATTCAGAAATTCCAGACTTTATTAGTGTTATGACAACAATGAGGAAGCCACTTTAAATCATGAAATTTTGCTCAACCATGAAACATAAAAAATTTCAATGACCAGCAAATGTAAATTAACTTGTTTAGCCCACTTTATGATGAAGTATTCAGTGATATTTCAGATATGATATATTTATAACAGCAATAAATAGATCACAGATCAGCAAACTAATGAGGCCCAAAACAGTGCCCAAGATGTCCAAAAATAGTAAAATTTCACCAAATCTTGAAAAAATAATTTTTAGAGCTATTTAGAATATGTGATTCAGAAATTTCAGATCTGATCTAATTTATTACAGAAGTAAATAGATGACAGATCAGAAACCCAACAATGCTTAAGACAATCCCCAATATCCAAAAATAGTAAAATTTTGCTGGAAATTGAAAATTAATAATTTTTGGCCCCTTTAAGTATTTGATTCAGAAAATTTTGCAGTCTTGATTCAGCAATTCACACAGAAATTTCCAGCAAGCAAAAATTTGGATCTAGGTCAAATCCAAGATGCCCAAGTGGTCGAAACTCATGAAAATTAAGACTTTACAATTTTAAGTGATTTTGACCACTTGGGCATCTTGGATTTGACCTAGATCTAAATTTTTATTTCCTAGAATTTTCTGCATAAATTGTCAAATCAAGCTTGAAAAAATTTCTGAATCAAATACTTAAAGAGGGCCAAAAATTTTGAAGTTTCAATTTCCAGCAAAATTTTACTACTTTTGGATATATTGGGGATAGTCTTGAGCATTGCTAGGTTGTTGATCTATCATTTGTTTACTACTGTAATAAATAGATCAGATCTGAAATTTATGAATCACATCCTCTAAATAGCCCTAAAAAATAATTTTTTCAAGTTTTGGTGAGATTTTACTATTTTTGAACATCTTGGGCACAGTTTTGGGCCTCATTAGTTTGTTGATCTGTGGTCTATTTATTGTTGTCATAAATATATCAGATCTGAAATATCACTAAATACTTCATCATAAAGTGGGCTAAACAAGTTAATTTACATTTGCTAGTCATTGGAAATTTTTATGTTTCATGGTTGAGAAAAATTTCATGATTTAAAGTCGCTTCCTCATTGCTGGCATAACGCTTATAAAGTCTGGAATTTCTGAATTATTGTTGCTGATATAGACTGTCATAAATCTGAAATTGGTTTATCTCATCTTGGTCTTAAAGGTTGTCTAACTTTGCACTCAAAATCTGAAATTAATCTTGTCGATAGAGTTATCTTGGGCTTCTAAGTTTGAATTGGCATAATATCTTGTGTTGATAAAAGCATCTTGTGGATGACCTATAGTGAAATTTTGCACTTGTATCGTTAAGCACTCATCTTGTATTAAGATCGTTTTTCCCATTGTTGTTAAGTATTATTGGCATAGAGAGTAATCATAACTTAAGTACTTAAGAAACTCAAACAATCTTAGTTCAAGATAACCTCACTCATCATCTTGCATTTAGCGTCCTAGATCTAGCTTGCATTAATAATTCACCTCCTAGCATAAGCTAGGTTGATAGAAAAATAGGGAAACCCTTTTCACACTAGCTTGAGAGATTCAGTTTCTCCTAGTAGTTAACATAGTGACCTTGTAGTCATCAGAGCCATAGTCTCTGCAGCGCCGGTGGCACTGATTGAGTGGAACACAGGGGGATGTATCATTAATCAGGTCATTGCCTGCTTCCTCTTGGCTTCCATTTCACAACTTATTTTGAGAATTGCTCCTCAAAACAGTTGGGAAAAAGGTTACATTTAGACTAGGCATCTAATTAAAATTTATCAAGAACACTGCATCTTACATAGGTCCTAGGGCTTGCATGTTATATAAGTTAGTAAAGCATTCAAGCAGCGCGTATCCATCTAATCATTTGGTTCCATTTTATAGAAAGAAATAATTTGTGACTCCATTAAGGCATCGGTCTTATAATAGAAAATTTAGATCTAAACAATTATCTTGCTTAATTTCAACCAACTAGCTAGACCATTCATCTGTGTCTCCCAAACAAGTTGGTTCCCAACTTGTCTTACTTCGCCTCATTTCATAGGGACTACCCCCCATAGTCTATTGTTGGAAGACAGCTAGAACGGAGTGGGCGGGGATCAGAGTGACAACCCCAGTCCGAGCGTTGGCGCGTTGCCTTTACAATACGGGCGACAACATTTTCTAGCACTGTTGTCGGGGACGAGTTTGCTCATTGTCGGCGTTTACGACAATCTTCACAATCTTATAATCATTTTTGCCATTCATTAGCCCGTCAAGCAGCCAAACGTTTTGTATCGCAGTTGTTGGGGACCAAATTATTAGACTTTGGTCTTGACGACACTCTCATTAGTCTTCCTAATCTTCTAATCTTCTAATCTTCCATCATTCTTCATCTTCTCATCACCTTATAATTTTTCCTTTCACTAATCTTATCATCTTGTTCATTCACACTCTTCGCACCTAGACGTTTACATTGGTTTCCTATTTGGGTGGCGACTCCACTTATTCACTCATTCCTTTTAGGCAGGAAGCTCTACTTGATATCCATTTGCTTGATCCTTGACTAACTTTTTAGTTTTTAACTTTTGGATCTTAGAGCTAGATTCATGTTCAAGTGGCGACTCCACTTCTTTCATTTTTTACAAGAATTTCTATTAGAAGCTCCCTTCTTGTGGATCTCTTATTTTCTTGTGGATCTCTCTCTCTCTGACATCCATCAACTTCCCTTTCCCCTTAAGCAAGTCATCTTCTTTTGGAAGTTATTTGATGAAACTTTTGACTCCTTACAATCAATTTTGAGGCCTTTGAAGATAAATATGGAAATCAAAGGGGCCCACCTTGTCCCTCTAGTACTGGGCAAAAATTTGAAAGTGGTCATCAAGAGATTGTGTCGTATAGCAAACCTTGCATGAAATTTCATAATGAATTCACTTATGTCATTGCAAGACAAATCCTCGACAGTGGAAAGGCAAGGATGAGTTGTCAAGTTGGTAGCAACAATGAAAAGGAAAAAGATAAGCAACTTATCAATGAGTTAACTCAAATAATAAAAACCATGGAACTTAATCAAGAGAAATTGATCGCAGACCGTTCTAGGGATATAAAAAAGTTGTTCACCAAATTATAAAAATGTGATGAGGAGTTAGAAAGCATGAAGGTCAATCACTTCGATCAAGTGGCCGACATGCAAAACAATTTGATCAATATGGTAGCTAATTATAAAGAAGAAATGAATTCCATTCAAGTGAATTATGATAAAGTAATAAAAGACATGAAAATCGGTTTTTAGAACAGGTTGTCAGCTATAGAGGAAAGGCATGATGAGGAGGTAAAGATCATGAAAACTAATCACTCTAATCAAATGGCTACCATGGAGGAAAAGTGTGCTCGAGAGATGGAGGCTATGAAATCTAGTATGCAGAATCATTTGATTGCCATAAAAACAGATCATGTCAAGTAATAAAAAATATGGAAGTTGGTCAAATGTGTCTCCAGAATAAGTTGTTGACCATGGAGGAAAGTCATACCAAAGAAATCAATGCTATGAAGCTTGAAAACTCAGATCATATGGGTGCCATGAGAATTGAAAAGATCACTTTTTAGAATAAACTACAAATAATGGAAAAGATACAAGTACAAAAACTTCAGCATGGATCAAATAATGAAAGAAACAAATAGTCTATGATAGATCATAAGCCTCCTGATCCACCAGAGCAGTTCCCATCTCATTGCCAGGAGGTTACTTGCTCCACTCGATATAGGTCAGCTGGAAGTACCAAAGTTGAAAAAGAAGCTAAGAATGGTCAGGCTTATGTGTCACCTTTGACTGAGTACATACATAATAAGATTGTGCATACTTCAGATTCTTCAAATCCTTCATCCAAGAATTCTCAAAATCAGGACAAGAAATCTACAGTGGTATCATTATTGATATCACAACCCAATGGAAAGAGAAGTAAAACACAGAAGAAAAGAAAAAGGAAGAAGTTTGATGCGATGCATAAGATGGCCGAGAGTAGCTCAATATTCAGATGAATCACAGAGCTAGCATTTTCAGAATTTAGCATGGCACATCCGAAAAGCAGCCCATAGACTTGCCGGAGTTTCGGTAGATGCTCAATATGCATCACGTTGATGACATTTGATGCCATAAGGAATCATTTTGTATAGTATCTCTAACCCTACTCCCTTTTTATTTCATGTCGTTAGGTAGTGTATTTCACGCATCTACATTATGTCTTTTATATTTCATTTGGTTAGAATAGATTTTCTATTCCAACGGTATTTTCTATATATGCATGATGATTTCAATGTTTAATGGATATCTATTTAAAGGACTTTTGTTTCCTTGGATGCAGGATTCTAGGATTCTCACGTTCCTATTGAAGAAAGTATAACTAGGTTTGGTTTTCATAATGACATGATCTTTGTATTTGATGTAATAAAAGACAAATTATTTTTGTAATCTTGCTACATGGGTTTCATGAGAAAGAAGTGTCACTAGGTGAAAGACTTCTTCTTCTTCATGACTTCAGGATTTATTTCTATGTCAAAGAATCGTGTCATGAGTCTGTGTAAATGTATACAAGTCTTCAACAAGTGTAGCAGACCTCCAAGCCCAAGATCAATGCCTCAAGAACAAGCACAAGAAGTTTGCTAGCTAAACAATAAAGAGATGTTAATGTCAACTCCAAACAAAATGAATATATTAAATAAATGGAAGTCATGTCGGCTTGGAATAAGACATGACTATTCACACTCACACGTCAGCTCAATATGAGAACACTCACCACTATATATACTCATGAAGGGTCAACGAAAATCATATGAAAAAAAAATTGGATGGTTCTGAGATTTTGCATGGAGTAAGGGAGCCACAGTGAAGGAGCAACCGCAGTCAAGAGGAAAAGGAGCCGCAGTCAAGTGAGGTAGCCGCAGTAGGAGCCACAGTCATAAAGAAGAGGGAGTCGCAGTCAAGAATAAGGTGTTAGGATATTCTAATGCATAGGAAATAGTTAAGTATAACTTGGTCTAGTGTAGAGTTACGTAAAGTCTGTTTTTTTGCTATGTACTTTTGTAACTTACAATCCGACGGTCACGATATGTTCTAGACATGAAGTGATCCGACAGGTTCATTCTCTCCTTGGTATTACTGACACTTGATCCATGGCTTAACACCCAATTGGTCCATGATCTCTATTTAAAGATCATGGAGGGTCATTTGTAAGGTGACCATTCAAGAAAGAAGCTTATGTAAATTTTCTTTTTTTTATTAATAAATTGCATCAAGTGGCTACGTTGGCTCAGGCCGTGGATTGTTTCCATCTTTGAGGGTTTTAACCATGTCAAAAATATTGTTGTATTGATCTGTGATTTGTTTGTGAGCAGTGTCCTTTGGTGTTCTATCTGAAGAACTTACCCTGTAAATTCCTACATGGTATCAGAGCTATTTGAGCGCCGCATCCGTTGGTGATCCAAATCCGAAGTGGGTACAACTGCATCCGACTATCATTTCCTAGATCTATTGTTTCTGACTGCTTTCAGGCCAAGAGGACTGTTCTATTGCGTTAGGAGCATCTATTCCAGTGAGGAAGCCCTTTCGTTTCATGCAAAAAGGTTTTTGATAGCCCTAGCTACGTCATTTTTAAGATCTGGAGGTACACAGTCTTTATTTGCAGTTTTAGTTATTCATCTCTCTGTTTATTTCGGTTTATTTAGCTCTCTGTTTTTTATTACCAAATCTATACCTTTAATTTCTACGTATGCTCTTTGCCCTGCGACCCTGTGCGATCTGGGCAAACCAGAAACAGAAAGGAAAGATTTTTCTCATGCGAATGCTCTTTTCCGCCGCACCTTAGTGTGATCTCGGAAAATCAAAAGCATTGAGTAAAATATTTAGTTTCCGAAGAAAGCTGAATTCAAGCCATAAGGTTTGGTTTTTTTTGCATATTCGTGTTGAGTTGTGTGTTTTTTTTGTTTTGTACGCAAAAGGGCTTTTTCAAGCAAGCATGCACTCCAAAGCTTCAGTGACTAAAAAAAGGGAAAAAAAACCCTTCCTCTTTTCCAAAAGTTACTAACCTTTTAAACTAGCTCACTTGGTCCAAAGTTACTTTATGAGAATAGAGGTCTTGCGTTCAAGTCTTTCTTTTTGTTGAGTTAGTTTTTCAAAAAGCACATGTAACTTATGTTTTAAAGTTACTTTATGTAAAAGTGTTCTTACCCATTATAAAAAGTGAGTCACTTATAATTCTAAAGTCTCTTTATCTTTTATTTAAATTACAATTCAGTGGGCATCTCATAAAGTACCATTGTAAAAGTGACTTTCACTTATTTATAAAAGTCGGTCACATAAATTTTTTTAAAGTGAGCTAATTAGATTAAGTTTGGAAAGAGGGGGGATTTTTTTTTAAATATAACATTATCATTCAGTTCCGCACATCCACATACTTCATCAGCATCTTCAACAACTTTTCTTCAAAAAGCCATAACTTCTTCATCCAGAAGCCGTTTTCAGAGGCATTTTTTTTTAATCGGCCTAATTTTTTGAGATCTTTCCATTGGAACACTTAGTTTCAGCATTTAAAGCTTCAGTTTCTGTTAAAATGGAAAGTCCATGCCAAGTTATTCTTGACAGCACCAACTACCTCCAATAGGTGTCCTACATGGAGGATTTACTTAGAAGTAAAGGCCTTTATAGAATAGCATCAGGCCAAGAGTCTAAACCTAAATATGAAGATAAGGCAGTCAAATGGGAAAATAAGCAAAATCAAGCACATGGATTGATAGGGATGTCTATTTCTCCAGATCTTAAATTCCATATCGCAGAACTTGATACCCCTGAGGAAGCAATGAAACAGCTCAATAAAGTTTTGGGAATTAAAAATGAAATTACAACCCATCAACTCGAAAATGAGTTGCTTATGTTGGACCCCAATAATTTTTCTTCCATTGAAGATTTTTTGTCCAAGTTCAAGACCCTTAGACTTCTCTTGGAAAGTGTTAAGATTAAGAAAGAAGATGGTTGCCTTATCTATTGCATTCTTACTAAGTTAGGACCAGCCTACTCTGTGTTTGTTTCCACCTTCCATTCTACTAGAGAAGCCTTTATTTCTCAAGGACAAGCCTACAAGTCCCCCTCTTTTGATGCCTTTTGTAATTCTTTAATAAGAGAACAAGAAGAACTCTTACATCTTGGTCTTCTTAATCTTGGAAACTCTTCTATGAAAGCATAAGAGAACAAGAAAAACTCTTACATCTTGGTCTTCTTAATCTTGGAAACTCTTCTAAGAAAGCCTTAGCCGCCCAGCAGCAACCAAGTTCAAATAATCCTAAGAAGCAGCATCCTAAAAAGAATGGTCCTAAACCAACCAAGGGTCCTAAGCACTTTTAGTCTCAAAATGAAAAATCAATTCAACAAAATGATAAGGCAAATAAAAACAAAGGGAAGAAGACTAATAGACATTTCAACTTTTGTAATCAAGATGGCCACTTAAAATCCAAATGCTTTAAGAAGATGGAAGCCTTGGAAGCAGCAATGAAGAAGCATAACATCCATTTGGAGCACTCTTCAACTTCAACTTCATCGTCAGGAATAGCACTTTCTGCATGTGGTTGTCAAGCATCTCGGTCTGGTTATGCACTAAATGTATCTTCTTCTTCTCATTCTCATGAGTGGCTCATTGATTTTGGAGCTTCTTATCACATGGTCAAAAACAAAGCCATGTTTTCTTCTTAAAATGATTGTAACACCAAAAATATATATGTTGGTGATGATAGATCTCTTAGTGTTGTAGGGATTGGAACTATTCATCTAGATAATGGTCAATTTAATAATGTATTATGTGTTCCAACCTTATCCTGCAACCTTCTATCTGTATATCAGATAACTCATTCAGGTGAAGGTAAAATCGTTGAATTTTCACCTCATGATGTTGTATTTAAGGACCTAAGAGATCCTAGACAGATTTTAGCTAATGGCATTGTTGATGATTCTACAAGGTTGTATAAGTTTAACAACTTTGGGTCATCAACTCTTCCCTCGGAATTTGTTGCTCATAATGATGAAGTGAGCAAACTTTGGCATGAGCGATTTGGTCACTTAAACTATCGCTCCCTTCGAAATCTATGTAAAGAAAATAAGGTGACAAGTCTTCCTATGGTATCTTGCAGAGATGGTGTTTGTTCCGAATGTGTACTCGAAAAACATCATCGGGATAGTTTTGAAGTGCATCTTGGCACACCTCAGCCCCTTTACAGCTTGCCCATAGTGATTTATGTGGTCCACTTCCAATTGTTTCATTCTTTGGCTACAAGTATTTCTTAACTTTCATTGATGATTTCTCCAGACGCACTTGGGTATACTTCTTAAAACTCAAAAGTGAAGTATTTAACATGTTCTTGGCCTTTAAGGCCTTTTGTTGAGAAACAATCTAGACATCAAATTCTTAAGCTAAGATCTGATAATGGCGGAGAATATGTTAACAACAAATTCATCAACTTTTGCACTGAGCATGGAATTCAAATGCAACACATTGTTCCATATACTCCACAACAAAATGGTACAGCTGAAAGGAAGAATCGCACCTTAAAGGAAATGGCTAATTATATGCTTCAATCTAAAGGACTTAGTCTTAATTTTTAGGCAGAAGCAATTAACTGTGCAAATTACATAGTAAATCGCACTCCTACTAAAGTTTTAAAGAATATCACTCCAGAAGAAGCATGGAGCTCAATTAAACCAGATGTAAGTCACTTTCGTGTTTTTGGAAGTGAAGCATGGGCCCATATTCCCAATGAGAAACATAAAGCCTTAGAACCTATGAGTGAAAAATGTATTTTTGTTGGATATTCTGAAGATGTCAAAGAATATAGACTTCTTTCACCTAAATCCAAAATGTTATCATTAGAAGAGATGTAAAGTTTACTGAAAATATATCGGCCTACGAGCCTAGTTCGGCGGATGTGCCACCTCTCTCTATCCCTTCTACTTCTGAAAATATTTCTTCCTCAGATGATGACAGCGAGGATGAGAATCCTCCCCCACCTTCTCAAGATCCTCCTTCAGCTCCTCAACTTCCAAAATGGGTCTTTGCTACTCGGGATGCAGCAGCTTCTCTTGCAGGTGATCCTACAAATCAACGACATACATGTTCTCAGTTCGATAGAGTCTCGTCTTTACTGGCTCATGCTTCAGCGAATTATGATCTTGACACCTTTGTAGAAGCTTCAGGCCATCCAGATTGGGACGCAACTATGAATGAAGAATATTGCTGACACCTAATCATAAGGATTGGGTGAACAACTGTAATTAATGTAAATAAATAATAGAAAAGATGGAGAGTCACCGGGAGATGAAATTAATAGTCACTCCCTCTTGTATATAATAATGAACAACCTGAATGAATAACATGATTTGATTTGAGGAGTTACCTCCTGGTCTGACATGGTATCAAAGCCAGCGCCATTTTTGCCTTCCCTCTTTAATTTGTATCTCCTATTCTGCCTATGTTCTAAATGCTATGCAGACTGACATTTCTCTCATTATTATTCTACTGATTCTGGCTAGCCTGGCAGCCTTGACGCTACCTCCCATCTAAGAATACACAGTCATGGTATAACGCTTCAAAATCAAGCTGGCATTTTTTAGTAATGGTATCTCGTGGTATCTCGTGGTATCGATGTGCTGAACATCGCGGAAACGTGGTATCGTCCTTCTACAGCACCATCGGCCATACCCCATCTCATGGCGCCCACCGTGGTATCGTTGTGGTGAACGTCGCTCCTCGTTGAACACTGCCTTCTACAGCACCCTCGGCCATACCCCATCTCACACCCTCCTCCACGGTGAACGCTCCCATGGCTAATACACAGTCGAATTTTCGTTGCACGTTGAACGCTAGTGCGGTAGCTGCTCCATGGTGAACGCTTGGTATCAGCGTTCATACCTTTGATCACTGCTGCTAAACACACCCTCCTCCCACGCTGCGCTACTCCTCCCACACTGTGGCTGCTTCCATACGGCCCCTTCTACCACGTTGTCGCTGCCCCTCTTAACTCGCAATGTCAGTCCCACCATTCGCAGTGCCTCCATATAACTCATACACCGCTCCCAGTCCATACAAATTCGCTCCTCCATATAAATAAATCTGTTTTTTTTACCTCCGCTCTATACATATCATATTGTAATTGTTTTACCACCAGAAGTACAATATTTTTTTTAAATTGACAGCAGAAGTATTTTTACAGCACTCATATTTTACAATGCATTCAATCATATCTATTGTGGGAGTAGTTCTCACTAGCAAGGAGAACTATCCTGAGTGGTCCCGGAAGATAAAACACACCCTCATTTTCAATGAGTTGTGGAAATGAGTGTGTGTTGGAAACGAAGACAAAGAGCCAGAACAACCTACCTCAAACAAGGAGTTCGCCATTTGGGAAAATAAGAACAGCAAAGCTTATGCATTGATTTCAACATCAGTAAATGAAGAGGTGAGTCGCTATATTTTCGCCATTTTCAAATGCTTTCGAAGCCTTACAAAACCTGAAGGAACACTACGACTCACACTCTGCACTTGAAGTTGTTCAACTCATGATTAAACTCTTCACCCTTGAATTACAAAATAATGATCCTCTTGCTCTTACATCAAAAGTAAAATCTATAATGCATGATATCAAAGTCACTAATGTTGAACTGGATATTCCTCTGATAGCTTTTCTAAAGGCACTTTATCCCACTTACTCAAACTATCTTGAGTCATTGCAAGCAAATGGAAACCTCAAAGATATTACATTTGACTCCCTTGTGAAAAAATTTGCTGAAAGACAAAAAGCTTTTAGGAAGAAGACAACTCTTGAGTCTTCTAAAGAGGTTGTGTGCCTTGCTCATAGAGAAAAGAATCTTGCTCAAGATTCTTCCAGAGGAAGAGGTGGTCGAAGAGGAAGAGGAAGAGGAAGAAATTTCAGAGGCAGGGAGGGCAGACACTCTCAAGGAGAAAAGTCAGATTTGCACTGCATACGCTGCAAAAGAGATGGATCACATGATGCATCCACATGCAAGTTGCCTTGGGACAGAATTGAGCAGGAAAGAAACCAACCCAAAGGTAAGACTAATGACAGAGGGAAAGGTAAAGCACCTGAATCCGCTCACTATATTGTGGCACACTGTAATATTGGAGTAAATGAATACTTATTTAATGCTTCACTTGCTTCTTGGAAAAGTGATTGGCTGCTTGATTCAGGAGCAACTTGTCACATGACTTTTAGAAAAGATTCTTTTGAAGAATTTACTAACAATGTTGATGGAGCAGTATACTTTGTAGATAAATCAAAACTCAAGCCATCAGGGCTTGGCACAATCAGGCTTAAATTGCCTGGTCTTCCAGACTTTCTTCTGCATCATGTTCTATATCTCCTACAGCTGAGGAGAAACTTATTGTCCTTGGTCCACATCCGCAAACAAGGACACTGCATTCATATGTTTGATGGCAAGCTTGAGGTGAAAAAAACATCAGACCACTCACTTGTCATGACGGGGATAGAAGAAGAAAGGCTTCTCAAGCTGCACGGTACCTCTGCTCGTGCACAAAATTTCTCATACAATTCTCATTATGAAGAAGGTACATTTCCATCATGTTTCTTATGGCATGCTAGATTTGGACACTTGAACTATGACAACCTTCGCTTGTTGAAGAAAAATGGTGTTACTGGTTTGCCTACAATTCCTAGGAAACTTAAGCAATGTAATGCTTGCATTCTAGGAAAGCATAGCAAACAGTCTTTTCATGATTCACATTCAAGAGCACATAGAAAACTTGAACTCATTCATTCAGATTTATGTGGTCCAATGCTTGTTCCTTCTGCAAATGGAAATAAATATATGATGACATTTATTGATGACTACACCAGAATGTGTTGGGTACATTTATTGAAGAACAAATCTGATGCTTTTCAAACATTCAAGAACTTTCATACATGGATTGAAAATGATGCACAATCTCAATTTGGCTCTATTCGCACTGATAATGGAAAAGAATACACTTCAAATGAATTTGAAAACTATCTTCGCCAACATGGGATCAAACATCAAACAACTGTGCCTTTTAATCCCCAACAGAATGGAGTAGCTGAAAAAATGAATAGGACAATCGTAAATATGGGACGCTCCATGATGTTTTTCAAAAATGTAAAATTGATGGTTTGGGCTGATGCAGTTCTATGTGTTGTATATATAAAGAATAGATGTCCATCTAATGCTATTAGAAACAAGACTCCTTATGAAATGTGGTATGGGCACATTCCTTCGGTAAAGCATCTCAGGGTCTTTGGTTCCACATGTTATGCCATGATACCAAAGGTACATAGAAACAAACTTGGTGCAAGAAGTCGTAAGTGTACCTTCCTAGAGTATTCAAACACCTCCAAAGCATACCATCTCTATGATGAACTCAATAAAAAATTTGTTGTATCTAGAGATGTAATCTTTCTTGAACCATCCAAAATTGACAATGTCGTTGAGCGGCAACTTGATCGCTTGGATAGATTCGCAAATGCAAAATCATTTCAAGAATTTGATAATCAAATTCCACATCTTGAAGGGGGGATTCCTTTACTAAATCAACCAATGGAATCTTCTTCTGAAGCACTCTCTCCCCCGCATGAAACTCCAACAACGGACGATACTTTGAATGATGTGATTGATAGAATTGGGAGACTCAATCTTGATTCAGTCCCAACTCAATCAACAGAGTAGCCTGGACCATCTGAGAAAAGGTCCCCCAAAGTGGCTGACAAAGACACTTCAAAGTGTTCATCCTGATGAGGTTGGAAAGACAAGAACTAGAAATTCAAACCAGGAAAATGGAGGTGATGTAGATGACTCTCATTCACCTATTGATATGGATGTTTCTTATGATTGTGAATTGAATTTGTCTACAGATTTTGAACCAACTTCCTTCAAAGAAGTTGCTTCTCATGATGAATTGAAAGAAGCAATGCAAAAAGAGTATGATGCCATGATAAAGAATGGCACTTGGAAGCTGGTCGATCCTCCATTAGGAACCAAACCAATTGGCTGCAAGTGGGTCTACAAGAACAAGTATAAAGTTGATGGCTCACTTGACAAGCACAAAGCCAGGCTTGTGGCAAAAGGTTTTGTACAGAAGGAAGGGGTCGATTATGAAGAGACTTTTGCCCCCATAGCAAAATGGGCTACCATTCAGACACTCTTTGCCCTAGCAACTCAAAACGGTTGGAAAGTCCATCAAATGAATGTAAAAACTGCTTTCTTGAATGGAGATCTAAAAGAGAATGTTTTTATGTCTCAGCCTGAAGGATTTGTTGTGAAAGGACATGAACATAAAGTATGCAAACTTGTGAAATCCTTGTATGGCCTTAAACAAGCACCGCGAGCCTGGTATGAAAAACCAATTGAGCATCTTCTGAAACTCAATTTCAAACATTATGATCTTGATGATGCAACTTTGTTTGTCAAGAAGGTTGGCAAAGCAGTTGTATATCTTGTGGTATATGTAGATGATCTTTCGATGACAGGGAACAATGAAAGCTACATTGCATCCATAAAGAAGGAATTGAGGAAAGGTTTTGAAATGACTGATTTGGGCTATGTTCATTACTATCTTGGTATTGAAGTAACTCAACATCCGAAGTCCATATTCCTTTCTCAAAAGACGTACATTGGAGATCTGTTGAACAGGTTTGGCATGACTGAATGCAATCCTCTAACTACTCCAATGGAACAAAACTTAAAGCTCACATCCATTGAAGGAAAAGAATTTGAGGATGAAACAAAGTATAGACAGCCTGTAGGAAGTCTCAACTACCTAACTACTACCAGACCAGACATTTCGTTTGTTGTTGGAATCCTCTCCAGGTTTATGCAAAAGCCTTATGAGGGACATTGGTCTGCTACAAAAAGAGTTCTAAAGTACTTGAAGGGAACTCAAGACTTTGGAATCAAATATACACAGGTGGGCGACTTCAGGTTGATGGGATACTCTGATTCAAACTTCGATGGAGACAAAGAAAGTAGGGTATCTACTTCAGGTTATGCTATGAGTCTTGGATCAGGAGTTGTCTCCTGGAGATCACGCAAACAATCAGTTCCAACAAATTCCACAACAGAGGCAGAATATGTGGCAGCAGCTGAGACAACAACAGAAATTGTTTGGCTTAGGAAAATTCTTCAAGATTTGCAAGTAAAACAAGTACAATCGACTCCACTCATGATTGACAATACCTCGGCAATAAAGTTGGCCAAGAACCCAAAGGTCCATGATCGAATGAAGCGCATCAATACTAAATATCATTTGATTCGACATCATGTTGAGGCCAAAACAATCCATCTCCGCCATTGTTCCACTAATGAGAAAATTGCAAACATCTTCACCAAAGCGCTTGGAAGAGAAAAGCTTGAAAGATTCAAAACGATGCTTGGACTCACCAACATCCCTTCAGATTAAGGGGGGAATGTTGACACCTAATCATAGGGATTGGGTGAGCAACTGTAATTAATGTAAATAAATAATAGAAAAGATAGAGAGTCACCGTGAGATGAAATGAATAGTCACTCCCTCTTGTATATAATAATGAAAAACCTGAATGAATAACATGATTTGATTTGATGAGTTACCTCCCGGTCTTACAAATATTGTTCATTATTGGAAAATGATACATGGGATCTTGTTCCTCTTCCAAAGGGAAGAAAACTTGTTAGATGTAAATGGGTTTACAGAACCAAGTTTGGACCAGATGGAAAAGTTGATCAACATAAAGCTCATCTTGTTGCTAAGGGATTTTCACAAGTTGAAGGCATTGACTATACTCAAACCTTCTCCCCAGTTGCCAAAATGAACTCTATCCGCCTTGTTCTTTCCCTTGTTGCCTCTTTCAAATGGGAAGTCCATCAGATGGATGTTAAATCTACCTTCTTGCATGGGGACTTGCATGAAGAAATCTATATGGAACAACCTCCTGGCTTTATACAAACAGACTATAGACTTGTATGTCGGCTTAAAAAATCCCTTTATGGTCTCAAGCAAACTCCTTGGGCTTCGTATGCCAAAATAGATAGCTTTCTTTTAGATACTGCCTTTTCTAGGTGTCATTCTGACAATACTGTCTACACCAAGAAAGTGGGTAAGTCTCTTATCATTTTTGTTCTTTATGTTGATGATCTTATCCTTACTGGTAGTGATCCCAGCCTTATAAACCATGTGAAGTCCAGCCTTAAAAAGCAGTTTGAAATGACAGACTTAGGACACTTGCATTATTTTCTTGGTCTTCAAATCTTGCAATCCAAAGAAAGTATTTCCCTTTCCTATTCCAAGTATGCATGTGATCTTCTACGCCATTTTCACATGGAAGACTGTAAGCTAGCCCCTTCTCACTTTCATCCTGGAGCCAAACTTTCAGTCACTTTTACTTCCCCTGAAGTTGATGTTACCTTATACCATCAACTTGTAGGAAAAATTTTGTATCTGACCCATACTCGTCCTGCCCTTTCCTTTGTTGTTGGCCTTATTGCTCGATTTATGCAAAATCCACATAAAAGTCATTGGAAAGTAGCTAAAAAAATACTTCGTTATGTTCGAGGTATAGTTCAGTTTGGGATTCATTACAGTGTAGAAGCATCTCCTCTATTGGTTGGTTTCATTAATTCTGATTGGCCTGGTGAGCCTGATGATCGGAAGTCTACTGCAGGTTATGTCTTCACTCTTGGTTCTGGACCTATTACATGGGTTTGCAAGAAACAAAGTGTCATTTCTCTTTCTTTAGCAGAAGCAGAGTACCGTGGCATCGTAGAAGCTAGTAAGAAAGCCCTATGGCTTCGTCAGATCCTGTCAGAGTTTGGCTTTCAGCAACAGCATCCGTCTACACTTTGGTGTGATAATCAAAGTGCCATTCAACTATGCAAAGAACCAATCCAACATCAATGCAACAAACATATTGAACTACACATGCACTTCATTAGAAATCTCATTCATGACCATGTTCTTGAAGTGCGACATTGTTCAACCGATGATCAAGTTGCAAACATCTTTACAAAGGCTCTCACAGAGGCGAAGTTTACTAAACTTCGATTTATGGTTGGAGTTCAGGAAGTTGTCACTAAGAGTGGATAGGCTCTAATGCCTCCTTCCTTCTCCTATTGTGTCATATTTGTACATCCTTCAATCCAATCCCAAGTTGTTCTTAAGGGGGGATGTTAGGATATTCCGACACATAGGAAATAGTTAAGTATAACATGGTCTAGTGTAGAGTTAGGTGAAGTGTGTTTCTTTGCTATGTACTTTTGTAACTTACAATTTGACGGTCATGATATGTTCTAGACATGAAGTGATCTGACGGTTCATTCTCTCATCGGTATTACCGACACTTGATGTGTGGCTTAACACCTGATTGGTCCATGATCTATATTTAAAGATCATGGAGGGTCTTTTGTAAGGTGACCGTTCATGAGAGAAGCTTATGTAAATTTTCTTTCTTTTATTAATAAACTTACTGAAGTGGCCGCGTTGGCTCATGCCGTGGACTGTTTCCCTCTTTGAGGGTTTTAACCACGTCAAGGATACTGGTATATTGATCTGTGATATGCTTGTGAGCAGTGTCCTTTGGTGTTCTATCTAAGGAACTTACCTTGTAAATTCCTATATAAGGGTGCCGCAGTCATGAAAAGGAACCGCAATTAGGGCTTGACTGCATCTCGGATGGGGTTTAGGTGCAATCAACACCTTGCATGAATGGGAAGAGACAGTCTTGACACCAAATCTCGGTGTTTCTCCTGTAGCTATCTAGGCATATTGGATAGCAGTATGAAGATGATCCAAGTAACGTATTCATTGCATAATACAAACAGTGATCAAAATTACAAGAAGTGTCAAGGGTCATATCTTGGCATCTCTGTCTTAACTTTTGGATCTGTATAGGCAGATCAAAATAACATAATGACTTCGGCATATCTATAAGTATCTCAGCAGGATGAAGAAGATCTCAGTCGTAGGGACTGTGTTAATAGATCTTGCACAGAAGTCATGATATATGAATCTCGGTGACATCCTTATGGCAGTACAAACATATTGTACAGCAGTATTAGAGTATAAGGCAGTGATAAAAGAAACAGTGATCACCACTGTGAGGAGTGTTAGTCTCATCAATGTAAGAGACAAGGATCATAATCCTTCAGTGCAGTAAGGTGCAGTTATGATCTCAAGGTACAGAGATCTTCTTAGTCTCAAGGAACAGTCATGATGTATAATCCTTTCATCAACCTTGCAGTAGTGACGAAACTCTTGAAGTCAAAATATTGATCTCATAGGTGCAGCAAGAAGCATTCAAGCAAGTGGATTGATGTTTTGGTCTTGGAGAGGCAGAGTGTGTCAAGGGTCATGGTCTTAGTATTCGTCAATGGAATCTCTATAAGAAGAATTTTACGCATGGGTTTTCCTCTCCAAGAGGGAGAGGTTTTGGCCCTGGTAGATGGTGAACCATTTGTGTTCTTGTCTCTTTTGTTTGATAGCAGTTTGATGAAGTTAACTTACACATGCTAATAATGAATTAAACAATCAAGCTACAATAAAATTGCATTAGCACTTCACAAATTGTTATCATATAACGAAGAATCATCTTAATTTTGTCAAGCCCTAGATTCTTCAACAATTCCTTCTTGGAAGCAACGTGTCGCCATATGGAGCCAGATGTTGCACTCAAAATATCAAAGTTCCAAGGAAGCAGAAGTGCCAATTTTTTCCAATAGGATCGGATCACCTATCAGCAGTCCATGTGTCATGGTCACCCCATTCTGCAAGTTATATGATGTAAATGATCCTAGTAAGACCTTGAGTCTATGTAACAACCTAGGTAAGCCTATAATTTTGATGACGAATTTCATCCTAGGAGGTTTTTTAACCTCACTGATTACCTGTGTTTCTAAACACAGCTAATCAAAAGAGTTTTTCCCCTCCAACTTAAACCCCCAAAGCTAGGGTGAAATTTATTGTCGAAATCTTAGGTGAGTCCTAGTGTTTTAGTCAAGTCTAATGTAAAAGTGGTTTGGGAATAATTTAAGCTAGTTGGCTTAATTATTTTATTACAAACCACCTGGTCTACTAGATCATATCATGTTGCAGATGATTTATGTGTCTCGAGGGTCCAGGCCTAATGTGTATTCCCTCTTTGAGTCTTATAAATGTAAAATCTTATGTATTAGAGGGTTAGAAAAATATTAAATCCCCTCATGTGTAAATTAATTAATTTTTCTGGCAAAATAAAATTGAATCCTAAACCAGAAAATAAATTAATTTGAGTCAAATTTAAATTGTCCTAGGAAAATAAATTATTCAAATGGAAAAATTCGTTAGTCTTAAAAGAGTCAAGTTTTAAAGGTCCTCCACCAAGGGAATATTGCATATTTCAAGAAAAATTGGAGTGTTGGGCCTTGGTAGTTAAGTCAAAGTCAATTTTTTAGGAAATTAACTCAAAATAATTAATTTTGAGCTAATTAATGTGAAGTTAAATGATAAATTCGAAAATTCCTCAAAAATAAAATTCAAGGGTTGAAATTGAAAGATCTTGAAGTGTTTATCAACGACCAAGATTATTTTCACAAGGATCAAAGAAACTAGCCGTTATTTTTCCATTTGAAGGATTTATCTATAAATTAGAGCCATTTGAGTCTATAGTCATCTTGTTCTCTGGCTAGAATTGCTGCTGAAACATTTTGTAAATTATTGTCCCATTGGGAACTATTTTTTCTACTATAATAAAATACTTTTGGGTGCAACTCGGGGTGTCCTTGTTCGTTGATCTGCGGTATATATTGACTACAGACTTCCTATGTGGTGACTTACTTGATATATTTTGAGATAATACATAGTGTTTGCAGGTACTCAATCCTTGGTCTCCAAGTTCACAGACTGTGAGCAAGGATCATTTTGCTTGGATTCCTAGTTTTTATATGGTGGATTAAATCTTCGCTAGGGCTATAGTGAGCAATAATTTTTTTGAAGCGTTTTAGCCATTCTTTCAAGAAAAAATATTATAAAAATTATTTTCTCAAAATTTATTTAAAAACCCATGTACAATTTGTAAAATAATTTTGTAATTTTAAGTGTAAATTATTTTTCTAACTTGGGTTGGGGTTTTAGATCTATTTTGTATATATTTGGGGTTTGGGTGTTTTTATTTTCATTTTTGCAGGTTGGATCAAGGGATCAAGTGAAAGAAGAGCTAGATCTAGGTCCTTGAGAGTAATATCTAGTCTCTACACAATTTTGCAGGGACATTTGCTTAACATTTGACAGCAAAATTCAGATCTGGAAGAGAAAAAACTTTTCGAGGCACGGGTTTTCATTTTTCGGCCTCCTCTTGCCATTTCAGCCCCCGATCTATCATTTCACCCCTTTTATCCCAACAAATTGGCTTTTCTTGGCCTTGTTTTGCCTTTTCTTGGCTTGTTTTGCCCTAATCTACACTAAACCCTTATCTAAAATTTTAAAAGTTAAATACTTGGTGGTTTTGCAGATTTTGCGGTTCAAAAATTATGATTTTCAAGTGGCATCTTCATCCAAAATTTAGGTTCACTTGGCCAAGTGTTTCTACAAGGCCTTGGTCCTAGGATTTGACCTCTAAACCCTTGTTTTACTTCAATTTTATTACAGCGGTCAGATCAACAACAATTATGCCCTAAAATCACATATTTAACAGTCAAAATCACTTACAATTGTAAAATCTTAATTTTCATGAGTTTTGGCCACTTCTGCATCTTGGATTTGACCTAAATCTAAATTTTCGTTTGCTGGAATTTTCTGTGTAAATTGTTGAATCAAGCCTGCAAAATTTTCTGAATCAAATATTTGGAGACCAATATTTTTTGATATATTAGGGATTGCCTTGAGCATTGTTGGGTTGTTGATTTGTCACTGTTTCACTACTGTAATAAAAATATCAGAGCTGAAATTTGCTGAATCAGACTTCCTAAAAGCCCTAAAAATTGAATTTTTGAGTTCTAGTGCATTTTTACTATTTTTTGCAATATTGACAGACTATTTTCGGCATTTTTAGCCTGCTGATCTGTGGTTGTTTACTATTTTAAACTAACAATCAGACCTGAAACTAAATACATCATCACAAAGTGGGTTAAAACAAGTTAATTTACATTCGCTAGTCATTGAGAATTTTTATCTTTTATGTATAAGGCAAATTTCATGATTTGAAGTGGTTTCCTCACTACTGTTGTAACATCGATAAAGTCTGAATTTTCGGAATTTTTACTACTAATATAAATTGTCATAGACCTGAAATTGGTTTATCTCATCTTTGCACTCAAAGTCTAACATTGATCTTGTTGATTGGCATAATATCTTGCGTTAATAATCATTGGTGGATAAGTGAGTTATTTGAAATTTACACTTGTATCTCTTAACACTCATCTTGTCTTAAGATTGTATCACAACATTGTTAAGTACTCTTGCATTAAGACAAATTTCACATAAGAACTTAAGTAACTTAAGCAATCTTCACTCAAGATAATCTCACCCATAATCTCTTGCATAAGTATACCAAATTTAGATTGCATTAATAACCTCGTAGCATAAGCTAGCTTGATAGAAATATAGCCAACCCATCTCAGTTAGCTTGAGGGGCATCGGCAACTCTTCAGTGGTTAACACAATGACCTTGCAGTCGTCAAAGTTGCAGTCTCTACAGCATCGGAGGCATCAAGTGATAGGAGCACAACAGAAAGTATCGTTAATCAATCCCTACCCTGCTTCCTGTTGGCCTCATAGGTTTGCATATCATTCAGGTTAGTCAATCATCTTAAGCAGCAGGTGTCCATCTAGTAATTTGGTTCCATTTTACTTTAAGCAAGAATTGGTGACTCCATAAGCCACTAGTCTCATACTTTAAAATCTAATCTAATTAATAATCTTGCTTTAATTTAACCAATTGGCTAGGCCACTCCTCCATGTCTCCCAAACAAGTTGGTTTCCAATTTCTTTCCCTTCACCTCATTCCATAGGAACTACCCCCAATAGCCTGTTGTTGGGAGACAACTAGAACAAGAGGGCGGGGATCAAGGTGACAGCCCCCGCCCTGAGCGTTGTTGTTGTATCTGTACAATCTAGGCAACAACAAGAGAATTTGTTTTTCAAATGGTCAAAAGCCCCAAAATGATGCATGCTCCTCCTATTTATCATTCATCTCCCTTCTCTCCATGTGGGTCCCATGCATCGACCCCCTCTTGCCTTTCTCCCTCCAAAAGTGTATATTGCTCCAAGGGGTGTGTATGCCCCTTGGGATGGCCCCCACCATCCTCTAAGAATTCGATTTGCCTCCTTTCTCCTTTGTTGGAGCCTCCCCTTAGCCAAAAATATGCAAGTGGGGTCCTCCTAACCCACTTTTTCCTAAGTCCTCCTTAGCAAAACTCAAAATTGTGCAAAATTGTGACTACTTAACAAAACTGCTAGTAGGAACATCACAATCCTCCCCGCCTAGATGTTGCTTGGCCTCAAGCAATTGAAGTGATGGGTGTTGGAGTACATGTTCCCCTTCCCAAGTGACATCTTCCTGGAGCAAATCATTCCACTTCACCAAAAATTCCTTAACAGTCCTATTTATGAGCTTCCTCTCCCTCGCCTCCAAAATGGCCTCTAGAACTAGAACCAAATGCCCCTTATCATCCAAAGGGGGTAGATCAGCAGTTGTTGTCACCTATTGTCCCAAGGCCTTTTTCAAGCATGAGACATGAAATACAGTGTGCACCTTGCTCCCAGGTGGGAGCTCCTACTCATTGGCCACCTCTCAAACCCACCTAGTTGTCCTGTAAGGCCCATAGAAATGTAGTTTGGGCTTCTCAGCTCCCTTCTACTTCAGAATGGACTGTCTGTATGGTTGGAGCCTCATAAAGACTCAGTCCCCAACCTCAAAATGCCTCTCAACCATGTGCCTGTCTGCATAGATCTCCTGCTAATCCTGGGTTGTGTACAAATTATCCTTGAGAGTCGTTGGGATGTCTTGGCTCTCTTGTACCCAATCTTTGGCCCTTAGGGACCTACAATCTCCAAACACCATATAAGCAAATGTCAGAGCATCATAACCATATAGAGCACGACATGCAGACATACCTATTGACATGTGGAACATGGTGTTGTAGCAATTCTCTCCAACGTGAAGCCACTTCACCCATGCGCACTGTTGCCCGATCATATAGTTGCGCAAGTACCCCTCCAACCACTTGTTCATGATCTCAATTTGACCATCAGTGTGTGGGTGGTAGCTAGTGTCGGGTGTGATCTTTACACCCACTAACCGAAACAACTCCTGCCAGAACCCCCCCCCCCCCATAAATTTGTTGTCGTTGTCACTCACTATGGTCTTGGGTAGACCATGCAGCCTAAAAACCAACCTGAAAAACAACAAGCAACCTATGAAGCTGATGACTAGAAAGGTATGGTCAAGAAATGGGCATACTTGGTTAATCGATCGACCACCACATATATGCAATCTTTCCCGACACTGTTGGCAACCCTATAATAAAGTCCATAGATATAATCTCCTATGTCCTCTTAGGAATAGGGAGGGGTTGCAATAAAACTGTGGGGTGTGTTTGCTCCCCCTTGTTCCTCTGGCAAGCATCACACTCCTGCACTGCCTCCGAACATCCCCCTTGAGGCCCCTCCATGTGCAGCGCTCCCGAATAGCTCGGTATGTCTTGAGGAACCCCTGATGCCCTGCTAGTGGAGAATCATGCACAGTCAGCATGATCCTCTTCCTCAACTGTGAACTAGGTACCAAATAGATCCTCCCCTTGTAATAAATCGCCTCATTCATCACCCGATACTTGTCATCCACATCAGGGCCATCTAAGATCTCACAAGCTTGCCTGTCCTTAGAGTACAGCACCAGCAACTGCGCCTTCCAACCCTAGCAGATACTCATAAGGGATAATGTCGTGAGCCTCCTGGGTAAAGCATCAACTACTGCATTCTACTTGCACTTGACATACTCTATATCAAAATCATAGGCTCGGATCTTGTTGACCCACTTATGCTACTTCTCGTTGAGCTCTCTCTACTCCAAAAAGAACCGAAGACTGTTGTGATCAGTCTTCACCTGTAATGACCCACTTATAATAAATTAATATTTAAGAAATTAAATAAAATTAATTAAATTAAAATTAATTAAATTAAAATTAAATGATTAAAATAAATAAATAAACTTTATTTCAAATTAAGATATGCAAATAAAATCAAATCAGATTTTTGTTTATAAAAATCGACACGTATCATAATTTTGACACGGTGATGGGGGATGTCGACAAATAGAAACTTATAAGAAGGAAGGGGCAGTGGGAGGCAAGGGGGAGAAAAAAACGGGAGAAAAGCTTATACACAGTTGGTTAATCATCAGGAACAGTTGGGCCTTGCTTGTTCTGAGGTTTCTGGGCACGGGGGAACAGTGTGCTCCAACTGAGGAGTTTACTGGACTGAGTAGCGAGGTTCTACTCAGTTTGGTTGGGTGGTTTCGGTCGTTTGGTAAACGGAAGCAAACTGGAGGAGTCCTAAAACATTTTTCATCTGCAGCAGACATCCACAACAGACCAAGTAAGTACTTATCATCCAAGCCAGCAATTAGTCATATGAAGTTTTTGCATAAATTTAGAATAGAAAATTTTCTTAAAGTCTCATACTCTGTTTAGGATAGATAGCTCTACAAAAACATTTTACAATATTTACAGTTCAGTAAATCGTTATAGAATCAGAAATGGTCCTTTACAGTCCTTTATATCACCCTAAACCTGTTGCCCACTAGATACTGTCAGAATTTGGCCAACACATGCATGATGGCCAACATCTCCTTGTCATATATAGAATAGAGACTCTCATGACTAAGGAGTTTCCGACTCTCAAACACTATGTGGTGCCCACCTCGCATCAAAACAACCCTGATGCCTTCATCAAACGCATCAATCCAAAAGAAAATGTTGCGTGAAATCGGGCAACGCTAGCACCGGGCAACTGCTCATGACCCTCTTGAGGCACTCAAAGATGTCCTGCGCTACATTAGTCCACTTGAATGCACCGTTATTGGTGAGATTGGTAAGGGGTGCCACCAGCTGTGGGAACCCCTTCACGAACTTCCTGTAATAGGTGCAAATGCCCAAAAATCCACATGGCTCAATCACACTCCTGGGTGTGGGCCAATTCAATATGGCCTGATCTTCTCCTAGTGCACTTGCACTCCATCCTCCCCAATAACGTGACCAAGATACAGCATCTCTATTAGTCCAAACTCACATTTGGACACCTTGGCGTACAACTGTTGCTCCTCAAGGATACAAAGCACCTCCTCCAAAAGCCTCAAGTACTCCTCCCAAGTCCTACTATAGATCAAGATGTCATCAAAGAACACCAACACGAACCTATGAAGTTGCTTGTGGAACATGTGGTTCATGCAAGATTGGAAAGTAGTTAGGGCATTGGTTAACCCAAAGGGCATCACCAAGGACTCAAATTGCCCATAATGGCATCAAAAGGTTGTCTTCGGAATGTCTTGCCCCCGAACTCTAATCCGGTGGCATCTTGAGCACAAACCAATCTTAGAGAAGTATTTAGCCCCTATAAGTTCGCCCATCAACTCATCTATGCATGGGATCGGGTACCGATTCTTCAAGGTCTTCTTATTCAAGGCCTAGTAGTCAATACACATGCAAAGGGTCTCGTCCTTCTTCTTCACCAACACAACTGAAGAAGTGAAAGGACTCTAACTAGGCTTGATGTGACCCAAGGCCAACAACTCATGTATGGCATGCTCAATCTCATCCTAGTAAGCCTTGGGCTGTAGCCACGGAGTGATGATCACGGGATGCACACCCTCATTTAACTCAATTGTGTGCTCAAATCCCTGGTCAGGTGGCCTGCCTGTAGGAGTGTCCCCAAAAATTGTTGGGTACCTATTTAATATTTCATGGATGTCCAGGTGTACTGGTCGTGGTTGAGTACTTGCCTCTGTAGTCCTGAGCTTCACTGCCCACTCTATCTCTCCATGTCATAAATCAGCTTCCATTCGATGTGTTGACACAGTATGTGGTGTGTATGAATGCATCCCTCTCAACAACACCATCCTCCCATCTGGCCCCATGAACCCATCTCTAGTTTCCTTCAATAGTTAGTGACTCGTCCCAAGCAACAGAACCACTAGACACCCATGACTATGTTGGTGTCTAAAACATCGACCACAAAGAAGCGATCGGTCAAAGAGTAATTCCCCATAATCATTGTCACACTAGGGACATACCTGGTGCACTGCATAGTCCTGTCTCCCGGCACCAGGACTAAAAACCCCTCAAAGCTCTCAGTTTGTATACATGTCTGCTCCACCATCTATGCATCAATAAAGTTGTGGGTTGCCCCACTATCCACCAAGACTGCTACACGTTGTCTTTGCACCATGCCCCTGATCCTCAGCGTGAAGTACTTGGGAACTCCCCTCAACGAAGCGATAACACCTCCAGTGGGTCTAAAGAGGTCTCGATCAGGTGGGGGTGGTGCTTTTCCTCCTCCACTACCTCCAATGGTCTGCAACTCACCACCTCTGACATCATCCTCCTACTCTACACCATCCTCTGGCTCACTGTTAGAAAACACCTTTATATAATGGACCTTGCCTGTGGTACACCTTCCTCCTACATAGCTCTCTCTTGCTCTCATCGTCCAGTTGTCCATGCCCCTAAACATCTCTTTGCGATGGGGCTCTAGTGTCTCAGCCCCTTTGTGGGAAAGGAACTCAAGGTGGAACTAGTGCCCTAGTCTTGGGAATTGTGTCTTGTAAAACCAGTGTGGCTTTCAATGCCTCCCTGTAGAGTGGTGGGCCTGCTTGCCCTCACTAGCCAACGTCAGGGCCCAACCAAACCATCCACAAAGGTGTAGACCCTCCTGGCATCTGATAAATCCAGCACCATCACAGACACCCTCAAGAACTCTGTTATGTAATGCCTCGGGCTACTTATCTACTTGAGTTAGGTCAGCTCTCTGAAGTGTTCCTCTAGATCACTCCACTCAAAATGCTCCACAACCATGCATGTGAAGTTAAACATGGAACCACCAATTGTGGGCCTCCCCCTCCAAGTGTAAGGTAACCATTTTAATGGCTTCCACCTCAGGCATCTAGCTAAGATGAAAATGTGTCTAACTTCTTCACCCAAGCCCTATTTGTGCACTTGGATGAGCCATCAAATGTGGGGAGGTACATCCTCCCAATTGTACATTGCAACTTCGAGTTCTGCATGCTTGACCCTCCTGCGCCCTTACCCTTATCATTCTGCTTGAGCTAAAAGAAATCCTGAAAACTCGATGCAACTCGAAACTCTTCACCCATCGACTACCATTCCCTGAAATACTCCCCATGGGCATCTTGTCTTGCCCTAACTGCTCACCATTCTTGAGGATAAAAACCTTGCAATGAGGTTCTGGTTGGCCCACTGAAAGCATCTGGGTTGAGTCAAAGGAGAATGGTGGTTGTACTGGTGGGAAGTACTTGAGGTCTCCCCAAACACGAAATCCCGGTTGACACTCTAGTTGTGAAAATTTCTAAACAGAAATCCTACTGTAGTGATTAATATTATTTCTTCTACTTATTATCTCAGAAATAAGTTATTCACAGTGTTCTTATAGCAATATTCAAATATATTCTACTACAACCTTCACAATTTAAATATTGCAGAAGGTAAATGTAAGAAGAAAAATAAAATATTGGCACAAATACAATCACAATGACACAATTATTTTTGGACAATCATCCCCGAAAAAAAACCAATGTGGGAAAATCAGTGCAGCAGATGAGGGTTTTATTATTCTTCAGCAAATTCTCATGTACATTTACAACGAACAAAACAAGAGTGAGAAATTTTACAGACACTTCCTGACAACTTTCTGATCCAGGTGAAGTACTCCTCTTCCCCAGAATCCTTCTGCGTCCCTTTGCGTCAAACTTCTCACACTGGCCTAATGTCTAGCTGCCCATGCAAGCTCTGCGTCAATCTGCCTTTGTTTTGCCTCTTACTGCATCAGCCTGTTCCTACTTTGCATCTTGCTTCCTTGCACTCTCTAAAGATGCTAATGCCCTCTCTTCCTTTCTCACCTGAAACTCTCCCTCTGATTCGATTTTCTCTTTGTCGAACTTCGACCAGTGAGAAAATCGATCTTACTTGGGTAACTGAGTATCTGCCTCTGGTGTGTTCTCCAAGTGGCCATCAAGCCTCCTCTTATAATCCTCTCGTTGATCAATCAACGACCCAGATTAGATTCTAATCAATGGCTAGGATCATTTGACTTGATCTCCGCCTTCTTCTAGAAGTTTCACCCACAATTTAGATTAAAACCCATTAATTATTTTAATTTCTTAAGTTTAGACATAGGATCCCATTTAATTATTTTAATAAAATTGTCTCTGGCCAGAATTTCCCAAAACGATTTCTAGGTATTGGAGAATGCATGTGTCTAAGCCTCCATGCAAATTTTGAGGCCTAAAGCACATTGGATGCTACCCCAAATCAACACTTGTCACAGTTTTGTAGCTTAATCTCCAGCATTTCTTTCTGCCCCTTTGCCAGGTCATTCAAAGCCTTCAAGAGGCGTCTTTGCTTGTTGGTTCCACCATGTTTGCTTCCACTACCTATTGTTCTGGGGTCTCAGTATCAGGTGTGATCTCCATTTCTCTCTCTTGGCTCTCGTATCTATGCCTCCTATAAGTTATGTTCTTCTTCTCTTTTGTGGTCATAAAAGATTTCCCACACGACTGAGCCAAGACCAGTGCTCTGATACCATTGTAATATTCCTACTAGGAATTTAATAGTAAGAATCAAAACAAAAACACCATATGCAACAAAAAAATTCAACATGCAATTAGGCACCCAAAAAATTTGCCAAAAACTATGCCAAGCTGAGCCATTTTATTAAATATATCAAGGATAGTACAAAAAGATGTATGGAGTAGGTGCACCTGAGCTTGCAAAAGCAATCTAAACAAGTCCCAGGTGATAAAATGTGTCGCCCAAATGATAGGAAGTACAGCTCCTTCAACCCCTTCACTGGCCCAGAAATTCTACTGATGCTGGCTAGAAAGGAAATGTAGTTTGGCCCCTTTAGAGTGCTCAGAAAATTCTGTGAAATTAACCGTGAGCTCTCCTCACCAAACCTAGAAAGACCCAAAAAGGGTTTGGCCTCGTTCCGACCTCCCGGAAATACCCCCAAATAGTGTGAGCTCCTTCTCCAGCTGAGTATTCGCACCCCTGTAAATCGGTTGCCCAAATTACCCCCAAAATGCTGAGAAATCCCTCCAATAATTCTCCTTATGACCCCTAGCAAAACTCAGCCTCAAACTCCCGATCAAGCCTCCCACAACAAGTGCACTCCTCAAGTGACTGCGCAAGCCAAGTCAACCACCTTTGTGCATGGCCAAAATTAAGAATTCGGCCTAAAGGATGGCCACCCAATCAGCCCACCAAACCACTGCAAAAATGTTGCCAAATGCCAAGGAAATGTGCTCCTAAAAACCCAGAACCAACTCTGCCCTGAAGCTATCTCTCCACAAGAATGTGTGGTCCCTTTCTACGCCCAGTCTGCTCCAAAGATAGCTCGAATTCCCTGTAATATTTCTTGGAACAGCTCTTCAAGTATAGCAATGGCTCCCTTAGGGTGGCATTCTAAGTCCACCGAAGGAGGTGAGATCTCCCTTCGGAAATCTCGAGTGTTGAACAGCACCTTGTAGACTTGGCTCAACAGCTCAACCGTACAAGAGAGTTTGTTTGTCAAATGGTCAAAAGCCCCAAAATGATGCATGCTCCTCCTATTTAGCATTCAGCTCCCTTTTCTCCATGTGGGTCCCATGCATCGACCCCCTCTTGCCTTTCTCCCTCCAAAAGTGTGACCTGCTTTAAGGGTTGTGTATTCCCCTTCGGGTAGCCCCCACGATCCACTAAGAATTCGATTTGCCTCTCTTCTACTATGTTGGAGCATCCTCTTAGCCAAAAATATGCAAATGGGGTCCTCCTAAGTCCTAACCCACTTTTTCCTAAGTCCTCCTTAGGAAAACGCAAAATTGTGCAAAATTGTGACTACTTAGCAAAACTGCGAAGCAAGAACATCACAAAACCTAGCATAGTCGATAGCTTTACATGCCCTAGAAGGGCTGCTGTCACCTTCTATTTTTTTCTGTTTATGCATATCTAACAGCCTTAAAGCTGTTTACCCAAGTTCAGCCCTAGTCTCTATTTGAAGCCCTTGATCCTTTCTTGTTGAAGATAATTTGAAGGGCTTTTCCTAGGCAGCTATATGCAATTGCATGCCCTATTATTTTAATTCAAACCCTAACTTATGCAACCCATTTATAGGTCTATATTTAAAGTGTTTGAACCCTAGCATTGAATACATTTGGTCATCTTTGGCCTTGCCAAGCCCTATATCCATCTTTAGACTGTCGAAAACAAATCACCTTGAGCCCTACTATTTGAATACCCTTATAGGTCATTTAGGGAAGCCTCCCTTGTGGTTGGAATCCCACTAAACAGCAGGAAGACAGTTGCTGAGGAGACAGTGGCAACCCTTCCTCATTGTTGCCATAAGGTCTGGCTCCTCGCCCAATGAGACTTTGTAGCAGAGGCCTTCTATATTTTGCAGCAACAGTATGCATCATGAAATTACCTTCAACACATCAAAAAATGTAACTCAGTAAAAATTCATAGTTCAGTACTTCATCTAATATTCAATGAAAAATGTTTGGCCTGGAGAAATATTTTTCCACATTTTAAGTAAACATGCATTTTTTTACGATAAGACATTTAAGGATGCCAGGTAAGTTGTTAAAGAATTCCATCACTTCATAACTATCACTATTACTTAACTGATTCCCTTGACAATTTCACAAATATCATAAAGCTTAGCATTTACTAGACTCACAAGATTTGAAGGGTGACCATAATCAGCCCAGAGATGCATAAAAAGATAAAAACACATTAGCAAAATAGCAACATAACCTTTTGAAAAAGTGCAGGAGTTTGACTACAAATAAAGAAAGCATGATGCAGCCATCCCAACACCAATGACATCCGGTTTTCAGCAAATTTGCAGCACTGTATCCTGTACAATTAAAGGCAAGAAAGCAAGCAACTATAAGATCAACACATATTTCTATCTATATATTTGCATAGAGTTATCAGCATTACACACTTTCCATTTGTATTATTTCAGGCATACAAATTAACATAAGAGTAACAAGAAAGTTCTTACCATGATAAACTACAGAAAATTTTACTTAGAGAAAGCCAACTGACATGGTACAGCAACGCTGCCCTTTCAATGTGGAATATATCCACAGGACTTCTCTTGCCAGAGCATTCAAGCTGGCAGCAATGTGCAGTACCAAATGAACACAGGCATAGAGATCTACCATTATGAAAAAATAGCAGAGAGATATTCTGCAAAAAGATCTCATGCACCTTGTCCAACTCCTCAGATGCCTTGTAACATTTGCCTGTTCAGCAACAACCAATAACTTTGACCTTAGAACTAAACTATAGAGAAACGAATATAATCAAAAGTGTAATTAAGAGAACTTTCAAATCTATCTATTTTGACAAAGATACCTATTTGAAGCAGGAGTCTAGACAATACACTTCTTGTATGGCATTCCCAACAAAATGCAATAAGGTCCTGCATAGAATGTACTTGATCTGTTTCGATTTCACAATGACCACTGCAATCTCTCTCATGTGACAGTTCTTCAAATTTATTTCTAGATCCAATGTGGGAAACACTTTGTGGCTTCGGCTGTGTTTTCTTCCTGAGTGAATAGAAAGATTTATCTATGTCATCCCTTGCTATCAAGCATCCACTTGATTGCCATGGAGTTTTTGATAATGACAGATGTTCTGTACCTTCACTAGCTAAACGACAATTATTTCCAGCTTTTGAACGCGAACGCGTCTTTCTGCATGTACCCTCAGACTCCTTTAGGTAATCCCTTACTCCAATGCTAGAGTCATCTAAGTCCACTATTCTAGAAGACTTTTTCCCCCTTTGACCAGTTCCTCTTTTCTTCTTTATGTCATTGGCCGTGCAAGCAAGAGATTCTGCTAGTTGTGCTTTGCTCATTTCTTTACATAAATTTTCCCGTGCCAATGTGTAAATATCAACAGCAGAAGTCAGGTTCTCAGGAAAATGTACATCTTTTTTATCCTTTGGACGCCTACGCACCAAATCTCCAATCCGCATGTCAAGCATGGCTTCTACTGTTACTTGGCAAAGCTTACACACAAGCTTCAAGTCCTGACGATGAAAAATCTGCTTTGCATTTTGCAATATCTCTTCAGCTTTTTCCCATGAATGACGTTTCCGATAAATTTCACCTGCAGAAACCATTATTCAACCACCACAATATGTGAGAGCCTCAATCTTTTTCTCTGCATACCCATATGAATATTTCTGATACATCCAATAATAAATCCAGAAACCCCAAAGGCAAAAGATACCTAAGCAGGATCCAAATGCAGCCTGACCAAGTGGTAGATCTTGTGCATTTGAAATCTTCAGACCTTCCTGAAAGATGTTTTCAGCTTCATCTCCATCTCCCACCATTTCATAGAGAACACCCACCTAACAATCACTTAAATTTTGAGAACCGGTAAATCTAAATCATCCAATACTAATTGATTTTATGTATAGAAGAGAAATCATTTCCTTTATGCTTTTAGTTTTCAAGAGTTTAGAACCTAACAAAAGCTGATTGATTTAATTGCTAAGGAATAGCTTCCAAACCTGCATAAGGTTTTCCAAATAATTTCCAAGAACAACCCATTGACTAGGCCAATACTCCCCATTCTTCTCTGCATCTGAAAAAGTTGGCCAGACATTTGTTGTAACTGATCCTAGGGCCTCCAGATAAATACCTCCCACTTCATTTGAGTCATTTTTAGGCTCAGTATTATTATCTCTTGCAACTTGAATTGACTTCTTGTCCAAAAACCTGAATTTTCGATGCAGAACTTTTGTTCTTATAAGTAGTGCTTCTTTGGAGTACCTGAGAGCCTGTAGAAAACATCATCTAAGCAAAGCATAAAATAAAACTGAAGGACATCAGAAAAAATATCCTAAAGAACTTATCTAGGCATCTGTTCAAATTCTGATTAAAAGTGAACCAAATATACCGCAAAGTGTCATTATTCCCAATGTTGCATTAATCGTTATCGGGATAATATCGGCGCGAAGAAAAACTCGGAAAAAATCATAATTATCGGGAAATAATCGGGAAAAAATCGTTTGGTACAAAAATTTTCATTTTTTTCATTTTTTTCAATTTTTTTAATATCTATACCATCTACAACATAAAATAAATACATTGACACATAAATATGATAAAAGAACTAATATATAAGATGTTTAATATCATTTCTACTGCTAAAATCACACATAACATTGAATCATTTCCTGAATAGTAAGTCCTGACTCTTGAGTCCCAACTCAGCCTCAAAATATCAACAAAAAGTATAATAATGTATCTCATCATGTCATAATGTCATATACAATAAAATTAAGAAAATAACTAAAGTCTAATCCTATTGATTTCCTCTGCCCCTCTTGCGAGAAAATGCCACAGCTTTCCCTTTCCCTCTAGATGTAGATGCTGGTGCTAGTGGAGTTGGCAGTGGAGTCTGATGTGCTCTAGAAGCTGAAGAACTAGAAGTAGGATTTATAGGAGGTAGACCACATCCTCTACTGGTGGCAATGGTAGCCTGGGCAGGTGGCGTCACCTCCTCCTCCTGTTCCTCCTCCTCCTGCTCCTCCTCCTCCTCCTCCCCCTCCACTACATCCTGCACTAACCAATCATCAGCAGACTCCATGAGAGGCCTCTCGGCCTCAACCCTCCATGTAGCAGTGGTGTCAATCCCATCCAATGAGATGGCCTCCACATCAAGTGTCCTCTCAAGTTTACTCACCCACAATCGAAGATTGTAGTAGACGTAGACCATGTCATTAAGTCGTTGGGACTCCAACCTATACAAAGATCATGAAATAATAATTAATAAATATTAAAAAAAATATTATTTAATGAATTCAAAAATTTATTTGGAAATTTGCAATATTTTAAATGTTTAAGTGTTACCCTGTTGCGCTTCTTCTTGTGTATTTTTTCAAATACACTCCAGTTGCGCTCACATCCTGAGGAGCTATATGTTTGGCTGAGGATGCGAATGGCAAGCTTTTGCAGAAGGGGTACCCTGCCACCATACATTTTCCACCATGCATCTACAACAAAATTACAAATAAAATTTTAAATAAACATAAGAAAAAAATGGAATTTGAAGAGACAATGAAATTTGAAACAAAGTTACAAACTAAAAAATACCTGGCATTTTAATCGTCCTATCAATGATAGCCATCTCAAAGCCAAATGTGCCACCTGCCATCCTATATGTCTCAATTTGTTTAGAGATCTCTATATGTTGTTTTGGAGATCGCACCATCTTCTGGACACGAGATAAGAATCCATCCATGATCTCAGCATCAAAATCAAACCCACATGCGTAAGAAAATGCGGGGTTCAGGAAAAGCTCAGCAACATGAATGGGACGATGGTGTGTGTTGTTCCATCGCTCATCAATCACTCCCCATAGGAGGAGTTGTCTCTGAAACCCATCATCTCCCTTACCATCATAGTAGTCCCGAATGGCTTCTTTGACCCTGTCCATGGCCTCATACAAATAGCCCATTGCGGCCTTCTCACCATCAACCAACCGAAGAACCTTTACCAAAGGTTCAATAACGGCCCACACCTCCTGCACTCCCGCCCAAAAGTCTTCCTGGTATGAAACTAGTTTGCATACGGCCTCTCCCTCTGGTTTGCGGCTCATTGGCAAAGCACGTCACTCCTCTGAAATAAACATTCTCTTCACATCCCACATAGAATTCAAAAGGAATTGACGAGATATGAAACTAGTGGAAAACCGTGTAATGGCGGGACGCACCAACTCTTTGTTGTTGGTGAATCTTCTCATCAAGCTAAGCACAGATGTATGGTTATATATAAATTTTGTAATGCTTTTGAATGAATCAACAATATCTTTAACAAAGGGAATTTTCCCTATGTCCTCCAACATCAAATCAATACAGTGTGCAACACAAGGTGTCCAAAATAAAGTAGGATGCTTGTCCATAAGCATCCTGCCAGCAACAACATAATTTGCAGCATTGTCCGTTATGACTTGGACAACATTTTTTGCACCCACCTTCAAAATAAACACATCTAGCAAATCACATAAAGTTCTTGCATCTTTGATTTGTGCAGATGCATCAACAGATTTGATAAACATAGTCCCCTTGGGACAACTAACCAAGAAATTTATAAGGGTTCTCCCCTTTTGGTCAGTCCAACCATTTGACAAAACAATGCATCTTGTTTGTGCCCATGATGCCCTAAAATCCTCCAATCTTTGGGTGCAGTCACGCTTTTCATTTTGAAGAATCCGGCCTCTGAAATCATGATAAGAATGGATTTTGTACCCTAGGCCAACACTTGCAATAGCATCAACAGTAGGTTGGAAAAATGGATTATTCCTTACAATGTTGAAAGGAATATCACTCCAAAAAGAAATTTTGCCAGCAACTTGTCAGCTTGTTCTTTCTCAGTTCTTTTCAGCATTGAACTGATAGATGGCAGTGAACCAGGTGTGGTTCGAGGAACAAAAAATGATGTGGCAGCTACCGAATTGGTTGATGTTGCAGTAGAACCAGTGCCACTTGCTTCAGTTGACCTTTTCAGTTGCCTTTTTTATTTCTTCTTTGGCCTCTCTACTCTGGTCTAAAGTTTCCAATGCTTTCATGGCTCTTGGATGAGTTCAGGATTTGTATTTGAACAAGGCCCCACATCTTTTCCAAGGATTTGTGCAAGGTGATACTTCAACCTATAAACCCCCCTGGACATAGGGTGGCCACACAACTTGCAATTCAAGTTTAGTCTATCATTCGGAGCATTAGGTTCACCATATTCCCAGAAAGGATCCAATTTCCTTGGCATGTTTGTTTTTGAACTTTGAAGTTGCAAACTTGAATGGTGTTTCAGTGAAGTTGTGAACCTATGGGAAAATAAGGATTACAATTTAGTATTTTAATTTTTAATTTTTACATTGTAAAATGAAAACCCAAGTTACCCAACCAAATGGCAAAAACAATGAAAAAAAACATAAACAATGTTTAAAAACAATGAAAAAAAAAATGGTTCCCATAGTCATCCTTTCATTTTAAACCAAATGCCATCACGCTTGATGAACCATTCTCAAGAATCACATTGCCCCTTGCTCTCTATCTTTATGTAATTGCAGCAGACACCCTTCATTATTTCTTGGACCATCCTATTAGAACCAATCAGTCCGAGTGGTTTCATCGCCACACCAGTTCAGTTTGGTGTTTCAGAGAGGTTCAAGCCGGTTCTGTACGAAACCAGACAATTCCGTAACGAAACTGAGCACCAAACTGGTTGATTCTATACAGCACAGCTAAAAACCACCAAACCTCGATTTTTTCATAAAACAACAAAAAATTACTTAAAAGAAAGAAAAATATCTAATCCTAGGGCCTTGCAAAACCTAACACTAATTAATGATAATATTGAATTCTTAAAGTAAAAGTTGACATTCTCCTTATCTTTTGTTTTCTATTGTTTTAAGTCGACATAATTGTATCCATCACTTTCTATCCTTTTACTAAAACTTAACATTACCATTAATTGTTTCAAGATTTTTGAGAGTGGTTCCAACCTCATTGGACATCATATGGATAAAGTAGAATTTTAGATCCCATTCAAAATCCAGCAGACTTAACAGATTTCAAGATTTGAGATTTGGTAGCATTGCAAGGTTTCCACTAGATTCCATAATGCATGAGTATGGAGTTGGCATTTAATCAAAACCACCAAGCCCTCTGTGTAACTTGATGTTGATTGCATTGATTGTTGAACTCCTTTGTCATGACCCTAATGTCTCCGTGGCTTGAGTTAAGGGCATATTCTCACTTGGGTCATGATAGAAGAGTTCAACAATCAATGCAACCATGGCCAGAAACCAGTACCATATGATTAGATTGTAGATTCTAGAGTCTAGACTATGTCACTATACTCATTAGTACTATGCTTAGTTTTGGACTCCATAGGCCATTTAGAGCTTCTTTGTTGATGTCTTTCGGTTCAAAAATGTATCACACTCAGTGCTATTTTGCTTATATGCACACATGTTAAATCAATGAGAAACTTTGGATATCGATGTATGACCAATTTTTTGTTCCAGCTTTTTTCCAATGCCAATACAATTCACATTTTTATTTTTGGGGTCAACCAGTCTGGCTCTAATAACAATGATCAGAGGTATATCTTTCCCTAATGGTAACTATTATCGTAAAATCTAACACCTTAGTGTAAAGTCTTACTAAGCATTCTGGGTTAAAGGAAACAAAGGGATCAATCACCATTGTCAGCTTACTAACTATTGCCTTGTTGTTTTGTGAATGGATACTATCCCCACAAGGGAGGTTTCCCTAATAGATCTTGGAGATTAGATAACCCAACAACTCCCAAGCTCAATACCCTCCAAGGGTTAAATATCCAAAGATAATGTTCAACAAAGAAAGGTTTTGTGTGAGATAAGCTAACGAGTTCAAAGGACCTACAGCTAAATCTAGAAGACTTGGATAATCGTGGAGAGGCTTTGCACTAAGGTGTTATATTTGCAGTAACATTTTTGGTGTCATTGCTAGGGAGGAGTTGAGTCATTCTCATCGTGATCCAAATTCTATGATTCAATTTTATTTGATGAGATTATCGCAGAGCCGAGCTTAAAATTTCTCTCTTGGCAACTCAAAACTCTTATTCCAACTCAAGAGATTCTAGTCAAACATCTAGTAAGAAAGCTAATATTCCTCCAAAAAAATGCCCTGAACACTATTGAGAATTCAATAGGGCAATGATTATGATTAATTCTCTTTACTTGATAACTGCTTGTGGTTCCTTTTTACTTAATAGCTTTGTTCCTTATTATTATATGTGTGAAACATCAAACAGGGACCAAAAACAAAAGAACAATGACACAATATATACGTAGCAAGCCAGGACGAAACCTCTCCTCTTGAGAGGAAAACCCTCAAATCTCTTCTCTTCCTTAAAGATTCTTCAACTGACGAATTCCATGACCTTAAGACTGAGACCAATACCCTCGAAGACAAAGACCAACCTCTTTGAATGATGTGCCAACTTCTATCTATTCAAACCCAGCGAAATCTCTTCCAGTAGCACCTTTTCAACCTTCTACTGCAAGATTTTCGGCCTCCTACTGCAGATCTGAAATTTCAGCCTCCCAGCCACTATTGCTATCACACGTGGGAACTTCGATCTTCTTTTAGGGCCCTCCTCTGACCTTCGCTTTCCTTTCCCTGACTTCTAGAGCTTGAGAGTGACCCTTGGTGACCTTCGCTTGACCTCTTTGCCTCCTTTTCTCCAAGATCGAACTTGTAGATGGACGCCCTAGGTCAACTTCCTTACTCTTCCTTTGCTAGAATGAGTGGTGAGTGAGTGTGCTTCAAGGAGACTAGTCCGCTTCTATATATAGGCTTCTTCAAGGGTCGACATGGCTCCTTCTTTAGGCCGACTTACCAGCTGCCAGGCCGACTTGGTGTTGGAGGGTATTTTGACACTTTTAAAGACAAAAATAATTTTCTTTACAAGTTATAATGTGCCAAGTGGGGTCTTCAACTTGCGACAATGACTCTTTTGACTCCTTGACCTAAGACAAACCTAGAAGCACTAAATGGGTGCTTGACCTATAAAATAAGACCTTGAGCATGAAACCCATGCTCCAAAAATAATGATAATATTTTTCTTTCATTTTTATCATTTACAAGAATCAAAAATACATTTCATACTTATGAAGACCGAACTTAGTTACACATTTATTAACACTCCCACTTAACTAGTGAGGTATTCATAAGAGGTACATGGACATTCTCAATCTGAAGAGATCTCGTAAGAAGTGTCGGATTGGTAACCCATTTGCCTAGCATCATATCAACCAACATTGTCACATAGTAAGGTCTTGACTAATAGCTCTATCTCTCCACAAGATTAGAGAACAATGTTGGCGAGGCCAATTATTTATACACACCATCATCATTGCCTCTCAAGGTACATACTCCACTCGATTTTTCACCATGTATGACCTTCTTTGGGCTCTTCTTCTCTTGGATAGCTAGTCCTCAAAGAATATCGGTCCACCACTACTCTTGTCTTGGATGCCCTACCTCATCCTCAAAGAGTATCGGATACCAGATGGTTACCAAATCCTCCATTGTGTCTTCCCAAGTGAAGACAAGAATGATGTGCCTATCTCTCCCTCTCAACTAGGGAGGATATATCAACCAAAACAAGCTTGTCTCTCAAGTGCACAAGCTTGTCTCTCAAGTACACAAGCTTCTTGTTATGAAGAGATTTCGTCAATATGTCAGCTACCTGCTCATCAATGGAGATATATTGTAGTTGCAACACATCATTTTATACTATCTCCTGAATATAGTGATACTTGTTGTTTATAAGCTTTGCTTTTCCATCAAATATTGGGTCCTCAGACAAACATATACAACTGGTGTTGTCACAATGTATCACTGTAGGGTCCATCGGTCCTTCGAATAGGTCGGATAGCAGCTTCCTTAACCAAACTGCTTCTCTGCTTACTTCACAGGCCACAACATACTCAACCTCAGCACTACTCAAAACAACTGTGTCTTGCTTTCTGCTCATCCATGAGATCATAGACGATCCTGTGAAAATTTCTAAATAGAAATCCAACTGCAGTGATTAATATTATTTCTTCTACTTATTATCTCAGAAATAAGTTATTCACAGTGTTCTTACGGCAAAGATCGAAATATATTCTACTGCAGCTTTCACAATTAAAATATTGCAAAAAGTAAATGCAAAGAAAAATACTAGCACAAATACAATCGCAATGATAGTTATTTTTGGACAATCGTCTCCGGAAAACACAATGTGGGAAAACTGGTACAGCAGATGAGGGTTTCTTTATTATTCTTCAACAAAATCTCATGTACAAGTTACAACCAACAAAACAGAAGTGAGAAAATTTATAGACGCTTCTTGACAAATCTCTGATCCAAGTGAAGTACTTTTCTTCCCTTTGAATCCTTTTGCGTCTCTCTGTGTCAATTTCCCCACGTTAACCCAGCGTCAAGCTACCCATGCAGTCTCAGCGTCAAACTGCCTTTGTGTTGCCTCTTTCTGTGTCAACCTACTTCAGCGATGTCTCTCCCAACTCTACGTCTTCTTGCCTTGCACTCTCAAAAAATGTTGATGCTCTCTCTTCCTTTCTCACTTGCAACTCTTCCTCTAATTCAATTTTCTCTTACTCGGGTAACTGAGTATTTGCCTCGGGTGTGTTCTCCAAGTGCCCATAAAGCCTTCTCTTATAATCCTCTCGTTGATCAATCAATGGCCCAGATTAGATCCTAATCAAAGGCTACGATCATATTGACTTGATCTCCGCCTTCTTCTAGAAGTTTCACTTACAGTTTAGATTAATACCCATTAATCATTTTAATTTCCCAAAATGATTTATGGGTATTGGAGAATACATGTGCCGAAGCCTCCCTGCAAAATTTGAGACTTAGAGCACATCCAATGCTACTAGAAATCAACAAATCCCAAGCTGAAACATCCTCCTATAGTGCTTCTTCCATCTTGCTCGTTGCCTCCCCAGTCGAAATTTGTATATCCAATTAGGTAGACATCATTCCTCCAATCATATTTCAAGCAATAGTGGATAGTCCCTCACAGATATCTCAGTATATGTTTTGTTGCTATCCAATGATCATGTAATTAGGTAGACATCATTCCTCCAATCATATTTCAAGCAATAGTGGATAGTCCCTCACAGATATCTCAGTATATGTTTTGTTGCTATCCAATGATCATGCTTTGGCTCCACTTGGAATTGACTGAGAATGTTTACTGCAAAACATATGTTTGGTCGAGTGTTTCACCAAGTACATCAGTGAGCCAATCAGTTGTCTATACTTGAAAGGATCTATAGGGCTCGATTCGAAACTCCTTAGTCTCTTCAAGTTTGTGATCATCGGAGTGGTCATAGGTTTGCAATCCATCATGTCAAACCTCTTCAGCATCTTGATCACATAGTTTCCTTGACCCAAATAAACTTCAATAGGTCCTTGTCAGACTTCTAGTCGCAAATAGTGATGCATCATCCCTAGATCCTTCATGTCAAATTCTGCTGCTAGTTGCCTCCTACATTCTTCAATTTGGCCTTCTACACCTGTCCAGAAAAGATCATCTACATACAGAACAATGATTACAGGTTCTCCATCTACAAACTTTATATAAAGGTTTGGATCAGCAAAACTTTTTGTGAAGCCTATTCTTTGTAGGTATTCATCCATTCTAGCATACCATGCCCCTAGTGCTTGCCTGAGGCCATATAATGCTTTCTTCAATCTGCAAACATATGCCTTCCTGTCTTTAACTTCAAATCCCAAGGGTTGCTCTATACAGACTTCCTCATCAATTGCGCCATTCAGAAACACAGTCTACACATCCATTTGATGGATGTTCCACTCCATTGATGCTACTAGAGAGACCAATGAACGAATCATTGTATACCTTGTTGTCGGAGCAAATGTCTCTTCATAATTGATGCCTTCTTGTTGAGAGAAACCCCTAGCCACAAATCCTGCCTTATACTTATCAATACTTCCATCTATCGCATGTTTGATCGTGTAGATCCATTTGGAAGTTACCACAGACTTGTCTTTGGGCCTAGGCACAATTTCCCAAGCTCCATTATTCATTATAGATTGATATTCTTCATCCATGGCATCCTTCCATCCCTGATGGTTGATAGCTTCTTCAAAAGTGGATAGTTTTGCTTCTATAAGTTTTTTCATAAATGCAGCATACCCAAAACATCTCATGGGTTTCTTGCTTTCTCTAAATGAGCATTTCGCTAACCCATGACCTTCTGCATCAAGTAGTGTGGACTTCAACCAATTTGGTCTCTTTCTTGATTCGGTTAGGACCACAGGTTGAATGGGTTCACTGGGACTCTCATCTTCATGATGAGATTCTTCTTCTTGAATGACCATCTATAAATGTGACATAATATAGATGACCTCCAAGAGATTTAGGAGTCATAGGGCCACATACATCGGAGTGAATGAGATCCAAGATTTATTTCGACTGTGAAGCACTGCTTCCAAATGGCCTCTTGGTATTCTTATCCAATGCACATCACTTACAAACTCCTTCATGGTCTTCTTTCAATTCAGGGATTCCATCTACCATAGAACTCAAAGTTGGGCGGATCTTGAAATGAAGATGACCAAATCTTCTATGCCATAGTTCACATCGGCTAACTTCAATGTTAACGACGGTTTGAGCTAGATGAGATATCAGCCTATAGTTTCTTCCTTCTCGAATACCAATTACTCTAGCATTTTCTACGCTTGAGTTTTTACTCCATACAACAACCTTTCCATCAATGAAAGCTACTATATAACCCTTGTCCTCTAGACTTGAAATGGGAAGTAAGTTCTTATGCAAACCTGGAAAAATAGGATGTTGTTGAGGTGCATGTTGCTTCCATTCTTCAGCTTTATAGAGGTTGATCCAATGCTTCTCACAAGATAGCTTTTGTTATCTCCAAGTTCCACTAAATAAGAAGATTTTCCTCTTGATAAAGTCTTCAATTGTGTGTGATGACTTGTCATGTGCCTAGATGCACCATTATCAATTTACCCAAATGCTCTTGTCTTCGAATGTGTCAGTGAGTGTAGAGAAGAGACCTTCATCATTTTCTTTGATTACTTCCTTCTTTGTAGGGAATAAGAGACTCAATGCTTCCTTGATGTTTTTCTTGAGATAGATTGCTACCTTTGAACACTTCTTGATGAACTTCTTCAACATATTAGAGATCTTCTTGATGCCCTTAGCCAACCTTAGCTCTGAAAACATGTTGAGAATTCAATAGGGCAATGATTATGATTAATTCTCTTTACTTGATAACTGCTTGTGGTTCTTTTCTACTTACTAGCTTTGTTCCTTATTATTATATGTGTGAATCATTGAACAATTACCAAAAACAAAAGAACAATGACACATGTATAGGTTGCAAGCCAGAGCAAAACCCTTAAATGCCTTCTCTTCCTTATAGGTTCTTCAATTGCCGAATTCCATGACCTTAAGACTGAGACCAATACCCTCCAAGACCAAGACCAACCTCTTTGAATGATGTGCCAACTTCGATCTAGTCGAACCCAGTCAAATCTCTTTCAGTAGCACCTTTTTGACCTCTTGCTACAAGATTTTCAGCCTCCTACTCCAGGTCTGAAATTTCGGCCTCCTAGCAACTGTTGTTGCCACACCTGGGACCTTCGATCTTCTTCTAGATCCCTCCTCTGACCTTTGCTTTCCTTTCCCTGACTTCTAGAGCTTGAGAGTCACCTTTGCTTTCCTTTCCCTGACTTCTGGAGCTTGAGAGTGACCTTTGCTTGACCTCTTTGCCTCCTTTTCTCCAAGATCGAACTTGTAGATGGATGCCCTAGGTCAGCTACAAAAAACCTAGTCCTCTTTAGCACGTGTGAAAGAAAGATAGCCAAAACATAAAGCTCCTTCGTCCTTCTTCTCCTTCGCTGACTCTTCCTTCCTCTTCCTTCGCTAGAATGAGTGGTGAGTGAGTGTGCTTCAAGCAGGACGAGTCCTCTTCTATATATAGGCTTCATCAAGCGTGTGCGTGGCTCTTTCTTTAGGCCGACTTGCCAGCTACCAGGCCGACTTGGTCTTGGAGGGTGTTTCGACACTTTTAAAGGCAAAAATAATTTTTTTAGAAGTTACACTGTGCCCAGTGGGGTCTTCAACTTATGACAACGACTCTTTTCACTCCTTGACCTAGGACAAATCCTAGAAGCACTCAATGGGTGTTAAATTTTTGTAGCATCGAATGTGTTCTAGCCACGAAATTTGGTGGAGAGGCTAAAATATAGGAGATCTCCAAAACCCCAAAATCATTTCTGGAAATTCCGCCTAGAAGTGTTTCAATTAGATTATTAACCGTTTTTTAAATATTTCCTAAGTCGAAACTTAGGTAATATGGTTAATTAATCAGTATTAATTGATGTAAGGCGTGAATCATCTAGAAACTCACACGGATCGATCCAGAGATGATACTAGCCATCGACTATGTTTTAATGTTGGTCGTTGGAGCTCCATCAGAGGATTATAAGAGGAGGTCGATGTGGTGATGGAGAACACACTAAAGAGGTTCAATTTCATGAGCAAATCGATTTCGAGAGTAATAGCAATCAGTTGTTGGAGAGAGAGCCTGAGATCAAAGCAATGAGAGAGGAGCAGAGACAGTGAAGTCAGAGAAAGGTTTCCACATTTGGTGAGTACATTTGCAGAGAGGCAAACGAGCCACAGAGAGGTTGACGTTGGGGTAGCACAGTAGCCTCTAGAGGCAGTTTCGATTATGCTAGGGAAAGACGAGTTTCAATGCCAAAAGCTGGATAGAGGTTTCGAAGGCCAGGAGAGACATTTTCCCAGACAGCTGCAAACTAGACGGCTTGAGGAGAGGCTAATTCAGACTGAGTGCAAAAGGGATTGCGCTAGAGTGATGCAGTAGCTACGCAGAGCCAGTTTGGACGACGCACTTGGAGCTGTGGTCAGAGCCCGGATTTGCCTGTGGGGTGAGGAAAATTCCTCACTAGATTTTTGCAAGTATATTCTCTGCAGGATTGGCAATATTCCGCATCCAAATTGTAATCAAATTATTTCACTGTTGCTTAATAATAAAGCCCTCAGTTGTTGCACCGATTTTCCCAAGTTGGGCTTTCCCGGGGATTTTTGTCCAAAAATAATTATCTTATTTTTGTGTGTGCTAGCATTTCTTCCAACATTTATCCTTCCGCAGTTTTATTTGTGTAGATTGCAGTGTTATTTATTCAGTATTTCTTGTAGCGAACAGTAAATAAATTGTTAAATTAAAATAACAATTAGGAGAATAATTTCCAGTCGCTGCAACAAGATTCCAGTTTGGAATAATCACATGGTATCATAGCGCAGTTGATCAGTCGCAAATTTCAAAGGCAAAGAAATAAGGAATTTCGGTGCTCATTTTTGGCAGCAGCCCGAAATTCCTAAGGGCAACGCAGTCATCCTACTAGGAGGCCAAATTACTTGTGGAGGTTCGTTTTTTTGAGTGGGGTAGAAAAATTCAATTTTTCAAGATCGAGTGATTCCAAAGGCAGAGGAAGCAACTCAAATTTTTCGTTGAGCAATCTCTCTACCTAGACGTAGTGGTTTTTGTAGCAGTTTGCTAGAGCATATACAACGTTGGGTGGAAGGAAGAAGAGCACACACTAAGGGAAAATTTTCCTCAAGCAACTTCTAGTCTCAAGAAGTTCGAATTCTCCTTGCAGATTAGTAGTCATTGTGAGCAGCTCTTCTCACTCCAAAAAGGAGTGTGAATAGCAAAGCAGCAACTGAGCAGAAGGAAAGAGGAGATTTTCAATATTTTGTTGAGATGGCCATTGTTGGGATTCGTGATCAAGACAGGTTGGATGTGGCTTCCAACTATGTCATCTGGAAGGCAAGGATGTCCTTCCTTCTAGATGAGTTTGGCCGGAAAACATATATCGATGCAGTGGTAGCAGTTCCCCAAGATGCAGTTCAATTGAAGGAGTACAAAAAGGAGATGGCACGGGCGAAATGATTGATCCTTGATGGAGTTTGGGATCATGTTGTTTCACACATAGCTCGCAAAGATACTGCCAAAGATATGTGGGATTCCCTCTCCACGCTATATAGGGTACTTCCGAGCGGTAGAAGATGTACCTAGAGGGGAAGTTGAGGTGTGTCAAGATGCAGAAGGGGGAAGGCATAAACCCCTTCCTCACTAGGACTGAGGAGATCCGGAACTTGCTTGCAGTTGTTGGGGCAGCGCCTCAACCCACGGAGCTAGTGCTATTGGCACTCAACAGTGTCTCAGAGGAGTAGCAGGGATTCTTCCAAAGTATCTTGGGAAGAGATACCATGCCAAGGTAGGACAAGAATTGGGCCGATTTGCAGCAGGAAGAGTTGAGAGGAGCTCTATTGAAGAGCTCCATCACTGGAAACAGCAGCAGATTGAAGCAGGTGAATGAGGAGCAGAATGTGGCCCTAGCATCAAAGGGTCTCAATGAGGGACAAGGGGAGCAAAGAAAGAAGAAGGCCCTGTCAAAGGTCAAGTGCTTCAGATGTGGTGAACTTGGTCACTACAGTACCCAGTGTCCTCTCAAGAAGAAGGACAAGGAGGAGAAGCACGACCAGTATGCAGCTTTAGCAGAGATGGATAGGCTTTCCTCCAGATTGGAAGAAGAATTCACCATGTTAGACAACATACCACCAGGAGTGAGGTGGGGTGACTTGGTGTTGTAGCTCCAAAGAGCTACAGAGATTGGGCAAGATCCTTGAGGAGTCCACCTCATGGACCAATACCTTCTTACGAGGGCCCACAGTATTCAGTAGCAATATGGATTAGTGATAATTGATGCAGTCAGATTCCACAGTGACAGTTGTAGAGACTAAAAGCAATCAGATGTTGGGGAGCGCAATGTAGAGTTGGCAGCGGTGCAGTTGGCACAATGCAAAGTAAGCAGCAGCACAAATTCTTCAGTGTCAGTGCTGATACTAGCAACAGTCAAAGACTCGGTTGACAGATGCATTATACTGATTACAGTTGCTTCAATATTTTGGATGCTTTTCAGTTGCAGATGTTCCAGTCGCAACAGCAACAAATGAGAGGGAGTTGTAGTGCAGATGCAGTGTTGGTAGCAGTTCAACAGGGTCAGCAGCAGCACAGATGCAGTATATATCAAAGTTGCGCAGTGGTTGGTGGGCAGTATGGCCAGGCATCAGCAGCATGACAAGAGATGATACAAAGATAGTGTGTTGCTACAAGGTGTGTAATAGCACTAGAACACATTCCTCGCTAAGAGAGTGTTAGTTTTTGTAGCATCAGATGTGTTCTAGCCACGAAATTTGGTGGAGAGACTAGAATACAAGAGATCTCCAAAACCTAGAAATCGTTTCTGGAAATTCTGCCTAGAAATGTCTCAATTAGATTATTAATTGTTTTTAAATATTCCTAAGTCTAAACTTAGGGAATATGATTAATTAATCAGTATTAATTGAGATAAGGCGTGAATCATTTAGAAACTCACACGGATACATCCAGAGATGATCCTAGCCATCGATTATGTTTTAATCTTAGTCGTTGGTGATCCAACAAAGGATTATAAGAAGAGGTTGATGTGGTGATAGGCAACACACTTGAGAGGTTCGATTTCATGAGCAAATCGATTTCCACCGCAATCAATTACCGAAGAGAGAGCCTGAGATCAAAGTAGTGAGCGAGGGGCAGAGACAATGAAGTCGGCTAAAGGTTTCCAGATTTGGTGAGTACATTTGTAGAGAGGCAAAAGAGCCACAGAGAGGCTGACGTTGGGGCAACGTAGTAAACTCTAGAGGCAGTTTCGATTCTGCTGGGGAAAGACAAGTTTCAATGCCAGAAGCTGGACAGACGTTCCGAAGGAGAGGAGAGACATTTTCCCAGACAACAACAGACTAAACGGCTTGAGGAGAGGTTGATTCAGACTGCGTGCAGAAGGGACTGCGCTAGGATGATGCAATAATTGCGCAAAGCCAGTTTGGACGGCTAACTTAGAGTTGTGGCCAGAACCCAAAATTGTCTATGGGGTGAGGAAAATTCCTCACCAAAAATTTGCCAGTATTTTCTCTGCAGAATTGCCAGTATTAAGCATCCAAATTGTACTCAGATTATTTCACTGCTACTTAATAATAAAACCCTCAGTCGCTGCATCGGTTTTCCCAAGTTGGGTTTTTCTTAGGACTTTTGTCCAAAAATAACTATGTTATTTTTATGTGTGTGTGCTAGCATTTCTTCCAACATTTATTTTTCCACAGTTTCATTTGTGTAGATTGCAGTGTGATTTATTCAATATTTGTTGTAGCAAGCAATAAATAAAACGTTAAAGTAAATTAACAATTAGGAGAATAATTTCCAGTTGCTACAATAGTATTCCAATTTGGAATTTTCACAATGGGCGCTTGACCTATAAAATAAAATACTTTTGAGCATGAAACCCTTGCTCCAAAAATAATAATAATATTTTTTTTCATTTTTATAATTTACAAGAATCAAAAATACATTTCATAATTATGAAGACCACCTAGTTACACATTTTTCAACAAAGACTCTTGTAGCCAAAGTTTTGTTCAAGAATCCATCTGCCTCACACACAATGGTGAAGCCATGGCTCACAAATGCTTTAAAGCCCTTCGACATAAGCGCCATTCAAGGATTTCCCAACAAAATGCCTAATAAATTTGAAAAATTGTTGCCAAAATTCTTAGGAAATGGTGTGGTTGTTGAGAAATCTAAGGCATTAGCATTAGGTGATTTCTCTACTATTAGTGACTGTGTGTGAATGCTTTATAGATTAGGATCTTCTTCTAGTTAGATTATTAGTGTTCTTCATCAAACAGTAACCAAGGCATGAACATAAATAGACAAGAGACACAGTGTGTAGGCTATGAGTCAAGGCCAAAACCTCTCAGTATTTGAGAGGAAAACCCGCACAAATTCTTCTTATAGAGATTCCAATTGATAGATACCAAGACCAAGACCCTTGACCTATTAGCCACTCCACAATCAAGACACAAGTCCTCTTCCACCTTCTTCATCGCTTTCTTTTGGTTCCTTTTCCTACACCATATAAGATCACTGTAAAGATAGTCACATGAAGACTTTCTTCATGCAAGACCCCGAGATATAGTCACACACTTGTGACCTTCTTCCTGAGTGGTATCAATCTCTTCTTTGTTGTGAGACAGAGTTCCAAAGTCTTTGCTGCGATGTACCACCGAGACAGTGAGGAGACATCACTGTAGTATCACTGAAACCTTCTTTGCTCCAATCCACAATATTACCTCTGCAATTAGTCCGAAATTGATAGAGACCCTTCCTGTGATTATACCAAACTTTGATCATTGTAATCTCTCTAAATTTCTTCTTGTTGCACTGAGACAGTGTACCATCTTTGACTGGGAGACAAAACCGAATTTATATACTGCAATTTGGTACTCTTCTCTAATTTCCTTCACTAAACACTTACTGCATTCCTATCCAAACTTCTGTCTGTACTTGTAATTAGAAAATCTCAGAGATCTTCTGAACTTCTCACCCATTACAGTCACCCAAAAAACTCAAAAAAGGATGTCCGAATTTCTGTCTTTTTGAACTAGGGTGAGGTTGCTATTTATAGTGATTTGCCCGTCATACTCAAGCCAACATGAGATGGTGAACCGGTGTCTCTCCATAAGAAGTCGACATGAGTTAGCTATTGTGACTCGAAGCCAACATGAAGAGAAGAGAATTGTGCTCGTCTTTGGAAAGCTTTCTAGACACTTAATTCACTCCTATACATTTTACACATGCTCAAGTAGAGCTCTTCATATATGATATTAATTCTTTGACCTTAATGACAAATCCTAAGGCTCTGAATGGGAGCCATCTAAAATAAAATTCCCTTGCTCATGAAGCCCATGAAGCAAGGCTTACAAAAATAATTTTATTTTCTTCATTACATCATTTACAAAAGTCACAATTATATGTCATTATGAAGACCGAACCTAGTTACACTTTTCAACAGTGGTCACATCTGAACAACACATTGATTTTTTTACTTGCATGTTGGTGAATGAAGTATTGAAGAGGAATATGTAGTCATCAAACTATTTGCCTTTTCTTTTGAAGACAATGTTAAATCAATGTACCTAGAACTGTCTAATGGAGGAATCAAGACAACGACCATTAAAGATGGAAGGCAATTGATGACTCAGTTTCAAGAAGCTAAAAAGCAAGACAATGGAGCTACATGAAACTTTAATCAAAGGTTCAAAATCTTAGTTAAGAAAATACCAACTAACTTTAAAGTTTAAACCATAGTTTTAAAACCAGGTCGTTCTGAATCGGACTCGCCCTAGTCGACCGAGTCAGACCCCTGCCCAGGACAACTCACTAGAAAACCATGTTCGAAGGTCAGTCTATTACCGAACCGACCGAGCCTGACACTGACTTGGCTGGTTCAGTAACGAATCGACACTAAAGGGCGGCAAAGTCAGACTTGAAAGCCAATTTTTTTTTGGTTTAGGGTTTTCCTCAATGCATTTACCCTCTCCCAAGCCTATAAAAGTTACCCAACCCCCTCACATTTCCTCACAGCTATCTCATTGCATTTGTGTAAGCATCTGTGAGAATTTTGTCAAGAGTTGGAGTTGCTTTTTGGAGCAGCAATGAGGAGCCCCTTGGGCAATCATTGGAGCAGCAGTGACGAGCTTCTTGGGCAATCATTAGAGCAGCAATGAGGAGCTTCTTGAGCAAACACTGTAGCAGCATTGAGGAGTTAGTTTTTGGAGCAGCAATAAGGAGCTTCTTGGTCAATCACTGGAGCAGCATTGAGGAGGCTAGAGGTATTGTTTTTCACTTCTCAAATCTGCCCTTGTTTTTTTTTGCAAATCTCGAAATTGAAAAGAGTAATTTTTCTAAAAGAAATGAACATTGAAGAGTTTTTCTTTTCTTTTCATTTTCAAACTTTTGTCCTTTCATTTCCACGTCCAAATATCAGAAAATGGCTCCTAGAATGAAAGATGTTGCTTGGGCATACGCTGAGATGATTTATAATCAAATGCATTGCAAATTTTGTCATAAAAAAATTAAGGGAGGTGCAGGGGGCATTCACAGGCTGAAACAACACTTGGCTAGTATTAGAGACCAAATTGTTCCATGTGCAACACCAGCAGAACAAATTGGGGAAATTAGGAAGGAGTTGCTAGAAAAATTTGAGAAGTTTGAGGAAGAAAAAGCTAGGGAAAAATAAATAGAGGTTGAAATAGGGAGGAAGAGGAGTATAAAACACATGATGGCTTCCAACCCCAATTTTGATTATGAGGGCTCTTCATTTATCCCTTGCACTAATGCATCCAACCCCTTTCGCTATGTTCCTCCCTCTTTGGAGTCTATTCAAGAAAAGGGTAAGGGTAAAATTAAAAAGAAGGGTGATATCAAAAGTTATTTCACAATCACACCCTCCTCTCCCTCTGATAGTGCACATGGTCCTCAAGCTAATAGAGGTCAAATGCAGCCTACTTTAGATGACCATTGGAAGAAAGAATTGAGAGAAAGTTGAAACTGCCTGTGATTACATAGCTAGATGGTGGTATGATGTTGATATCCCCTTCAATGCTTCTCATTCACCATATTATCAATCTACGTTTGATGTCATATTTGTTGCTAGAAAGGTCTTCAAAGGCCCTACTATGCATGAGTTAAGGGGATCTCTTTTGCCAAAAAGAGGTTATGTCTATTAATGAATATTTGAAATATTTCAAAAGCTCATGGTTGAAAACAAGATGTACCATCATGTCAGATGGATGGACTGATCAAAGGAACCGTACCATCATAAATTTTCTTATCTTTTGCCCACAGGGAACCATGTTTCTAAAATCAATTGACACATTTGATAAGGTGAAAGATACAGACTTGTTGTTTCAGTTTTTTTATGAGGTTGTTGAACAAGTGGGGTGGCTAATGTCTCTAACTATGTTCTTGTTGGTAAAATGTTAAGAGGAAAAACATGAAACCATGCTTTAGACCCCATGTGCTCCACATTGCATAGACCTCATGCTTGAGGATATTGGTAAAATAGATTGGATCAAGAACACTATAGAGCATGCCAAAAGCATAACAAAGTATATCTCCAATCACTCATGGATTTTGAACCTAATGAGGAAAAACACAGGGGGCAAGGATCTTGTTAGGCCTACCATCACTAGATTTGCAATTCATTTTTTGACATTGTAATCTATGCTTTCACAACATAGAAACTTGTAGAGGATGTTCTCCAATGCTTAATAGAATGGATGTCAATGGGCTTGCAAACAGGATGGCAAAGATGTGAGAAAGAAAGTTAATGAAGACATATCTTGGAAAAAGGCAGCAGAGATTGTGAAGGTTATTGAGCCATTAGTTAAGGTGTTACAGTTGACGGATGGGGAAATATTGGCTATGGGTTTCATTTATGAGGCTATGGATCAGGCAACGGAGCAAATAAAGGCAGCATACAAGGGTAGAGTGGCCAAGTACTGGCCCATTTGGGAAATCATTGATCAAAGATGGAACAATCAACTCCATCGCCCTATACATCCAGCTAGGTTTTTTCTAAACCCAATGTATCATTAGAAAGCTCTGTAGGCAGAAGCTTTGACTGGAGAGTTTAGAGATGGATTGATTGAGTGCCTTGAGCGCATGGTCCCTATGGAGAGTGAGTAGTTGGAGATATACCGACAAACCACTTGTTTTAGCAGAGCCACAGGTACCTTTGGCAAGAACTTAGCAAGGATTGCAAGCGAAGCAAATGAGCTAGGTAAAAAAGTTCATTTTTCAAATTCTTATTTTGTTAAATTGTTTATAATTTGAAAGTTGGATATAATTTCAATTTGTTGAGCTAACTCATTACACAACTACGTATTTTGCAGCACAATGGTGGGAGGCATTTCGTAGCCATTGTCCTCAATTACAAAAGTTTGTAATCCATATTTTGAGTCAAACTTGCAGTGCTTTTGGGTGTGAACGCAATTGGTTTATCTTTGAGAGGATTCAAAGGAAGAAGAGAAATTGTTTGGAACGAAAACAATTAAATGATCTAGTCTACGTCCAATACAACCTCTGGCTAAGATGCAACCAATTGTTCAACAAAAGACCTAATACAGATCCCATTGTGCTGGAAGATATTGATACATCATCGAATTGGGTAGTGGAGAGTCAACCAACAGAATTTGACTCTAATGAGGATATTGGCATTGATTTGGATTTAGCGATGGAGGCATTACAACAGAATGTTCAGTTAAATGCAGATCTACTAGTACCAGGCCCAGCCCCAAGTCCTCCAGTTGCAGGCAAATCCTCTACCCAGCCATGACACAGGCACATAGCTCATCTATCTCAACGCGCAACTGCTACTCGTGCTACTACTTCTACAATTACAATTGGAGATGTTGATGAAGAGGAGCGATGGGTTTCCTCTTCTGACTCTAAAGAGCAGTCTGAGCCAGATGATGTTGGCCTTTTTCGCAGTAGTGACTAGTGATGTTTTGTTGTAGAGGACATTTAGAGCCTCCTTGGTTCTGTGTTTTTGTTCTGATCTTTATATATTACATGTATTGGACAGTGCACTGGGTGCCATTTTGATATAATAGATATATTCATGAGCATACTTTTTCATATGTTGTCTTCTCTCTATATTCTAATGCTTTGAGATAGGAAACATGAATGGAAATCGTTAAAAATATGTTTTTTCATAATAAAAAAAATATATTTAATGTATTTTTTACAAAGACCGAGTCATTGAAATCAACTAGGCCGAGTCGATACAAAGTCGAACTCGGAGTCGACCCTCAGTCAGTTCCAAATCTAAGTCGGAGTTTTGAAACTATGCTTTAAACCCACTACGAATACAATATTGATGCAAAATGTTATTGCTTTTAATGGACACTTTGGCTATATGCATAGAGATAAGGAAAGTACAAGTATGGACCAAGCAAATGGATTTATTGTGAGTATTGAGCATAACCAGGCTACACTAATTGATCTTGATACTCTAATTGATTAAGGTGTCTATTCTTGTGATTAGGATGATGATAAGGTGTTTTTGTAGTATGACTTACCCTTACTATACATGTAATTTCTTCACTTACTTTTGATCTGTCATCTTCTTCTTGTATTGTTGATCACTAAATTTTATTAGTAAGTACTCTCAAATTTTCTATCATTTGCACTCCAACATCTAAATGTGGCTTTACTACAATTATGTTGACATGTTCTTGAAAGGTTATATTAGATGGATATGCATTTGTTCCTTTTCATCAACTTGGATTCTTTCAATTTAAGACGTAGATTCTTCATCCTAGATATGTTGCTCTAACTTAGCTTCCAATGACTTCTTATCAGATCAAGTTCTAACTACGATTCTTGATGCAAGAAAATACTTCATTTTTATCTACGATAATTTTGTCATATCCTTCTGCATCTTTGATATTGACCTTTGATTTTCTTAAGGGATTACCATTAAGATATCTTGAAGGTCTTTCAATTTTACTAAGTCTAGCTCCAACATACTATCCCGTAATGGTATCTTTCTCTTCTTCTAGGAAAATGTTAAGAACCTCTTTTTCATTTTCAATATGAAAGCCCCTAGTGATTCCATCCAGGGCGATCTTACAACGATGTCACTATCATCACAAAATAAGGATCTAACAACAAATGTGATACAAAAGTACAATCTCCAATGTTCAATTGTAAATTTCTTATGTCATATTGTAATTTCAGCCCATGAGCTTATATTTTCAATTATATTTGACTCAAGTATCACTACTTGGTTACCACATTTACTATTAGTACAATTATTATATACAGTAGGAGCAATAGAAATAACAATAACGTTTCCTACAAGTAACCTGTTGAGTCTAATTAACAACTAAATATGTAACATCAACCAACCCAAGCATGCTTCTAAAATACTCAAACTTCTTACTTGGAAGAGATTTCACGAGCACATCAACTACATGTTCATTTGTCGAGATATATTGTAGCTTCACGACCCCATCTTCTACCAAACTCCTAATGTAGTGGTACTTGTTGCTGATATGCTTCATCGTTGCATGGAATATGAGGCTTCAGACATCTTGATGTTGCTTTGATTATCACAATTGATCATTGTAGGATCCAGAGGCTTTCCGAACAAATCTAACAAGAGTTTTCTTAACCAAACAACTTCCTTTCCTACTTCACATGCAACAACATATTCTGCTTCAACACTACTTAATGCAACAGGATCATGTTTTCTACTCATCCATGAAATCAATGCAGATCCCAAACAGAAACATCCATCGGTAGTGCTTCTTCCATCAGCCCCACTGCCACCCCAATCGAAATCGATAAAACCTGTTAACTTGACTTCCTTTCCATCATACCTTAGACATTGATGTATTGTGCGACATAGGTACCCCAAAATATGCTTGGCAGTTATCCAATGATCATGACAAGGCTCCAGCTGAAATTGACTAAGAACATTTAAAACAAAACATATATTAGGTCTTGTATTTACCAACTACATCAGAGAACCCACCAACTTACAACTACTAGTAGGATTGACAAGACTAGAGTCAGAGCTTCTCAACTTCTTGAGATAGATGATCATGGGAGTAATCATAGGCTTGGAATCCATCATATCAAATTTCTGCAACATCTTCATTATGTATTTACCTTCACCCAGATAAATCTCATCGAGTTTCTGCCCATACTTCGAAGCCCAATTAATAGTGCATGAGGCCCAAATCTTTCATTTTAAATTCAGTTGCCAACATTTTCTTGCATTCTAGTATTTTGCGCTCCACACTTGTAATAAACCAGTGATGCGGGGGAGCGCCCCCCCCCCCTTCGAACCCGCTCCCGAAGCGCGCTCCGGGCGGGAGCGGGTCGGGAGCGCGCTCCCCAAATCGCTCCCGGACGGGAGCGATTTTCGGGAGCGCGCTCCCGTAAAAAAATTTGCGCTCCCTGGTCTGTGAGGGAGCGCTTCAGGGAGCGATCGCTCCCGCGCTCCCGGAGCGCTTTTTAATGCCCGGGAGCGATCGGGGAGCGATCCCTGGTCTGTGAGGGAGCGCTTCAGGGAGCGATCGCTCCCGCGCTCCCGGAGCGCTTTTTAATGCCCGGGAGCGATCGGGGAGCGATCGCTCCCTGATCTCTCCCGGGCATTAAAAAACGCTCCGGGAGCGAATTTTAGTGAACCGGGAGCGGTTCGGCGGAAAAAAATTCCGCGGACCCGAAAAAAAACAAAAAATTTAACTAATTTTTTTGGGTTTATAAGCCCAATGGGCCAAAACAAAATCATTTCAATGAGATTGAGCTTGAGTTTGAGAGCAAAGGAGCAAGGAGCAAGAGCTGAGGAGCAAGGAGCCAGAGCTGAGGAGCGAGGAGCAAGTGCCAAGGAGCGAGGAGCAAGCTTGCAGAGGTAAGTAACTTAATCATTTAGTTAGTTTAGTTGGTTAGGTAGTTAGTTTGTTTAGTTTAATTTACCTATTTGAGTTTAAAGATCATTAATTTAAATTAAATTAATAAATTAAATGAATTAATCCCAATAAACTAAATTAATTTGCAGATTCAAGACTCAAACCCTACAAACATCAAACACGATGGACCTGGGGATTTTTATTGGCATTTTCCTCTTCCTGGTCCCTTTTCTGGTTATTATGGTGGTGGAGAGTAGGAAACGGAGGGGGCCTGAAACTGAAGAGGTGGATGAAGAAGCCGGAGGAAGTCAAATAGGTGAAAACCCCAGTGAGGAGGATGTGGAGGGTGAACATGAGGGTCAAAAAACTAAACAAGACCAAACTCCATTGTGGAAATATGTTCAGAGGCCTGAAACAGGGAGAGGGGGTGGAACCACTAAATTTCATTGCCCCCATTGCAACAATGATTTCACAGGCTCATACACCCGTTTGAGAAGACACCTTTGCGGGAAAAGGGCATGGGATGGAGAGAAACAAATAGGAATCAGAACTTGCGACGCGGTGTCAACAGCAGATAGAGCCAAATACATAAAGGAAGAGGAGGACGCCCAATACAAAGCAAAAAGATCAAGGGGTTTCTTTGAAAGCTCACAAAGAACTCCTTCAGCATCCTCCCAAGGCAGTGGATATGGACATGGAGGCTCAGGGTCATCATCTTTACGCCGTAAAACCATATCAGATTTCCTTGATGAGGGGTGTAGGAATGATGTGGATTCAAAAATTTACAGGTTCCTCTATGCAAATGGGATACCATTCAATGTTCTACGCTCACCTTATTGGCACGAAATGGTTTCTGCCATAAATGATGCCCCTAAAGGATACAAGAGCCCTGGGTATGACAAGGCAAGAACAGTTGGCCTTGATCATGAAAAAGCAAAAATATCACATTCTTTGAATAAAATGACAAGTTCTTGGACTGACAATGGGGTGTCCATTGTATCTGATGGATGGACAAATGTAAAAGGCAAGCCATTGATAAGTGTTCTTGCTGTGTCCCGAAGTGGTCCCATTTTTCTAGCTGCACATGATTACTCAGACAAGTTCAAGACCGCTATCAACATTGCAGAAGCATTGCTTGAAACAATTGAGCGTATTGGCCCATACAATGTCATCCAAGTCATCACTGATAATGCTCCTAATTGTAAGGCAGCGGGAGCAATTATTGAGGATAGATACCCGAACATATTTTGGTCTGGATGTTTGGTTCACACATTGAACCTTCTGTTGCATGATATTGTCAAAAACAAAATGAACAATACCAATGGATTGGTGATTTGTACAAGAGAGGAAAAAAAATGATAAAATTTATTACAAATCATAGCAATACCCATGGCCTTTTCCGCAGTCACTCGAGATTGGAGTTTGCTGAAGATTGAGAGGACTAGATTTGGTAGCTATTACCTCACCTTCAGGCGCCTTTTGAAGGTAAGAGAGGGTTTAGCTAGCATGGTATCAAGTCCAAATTGGCAGGTGTTAAAGGAAAGGGCTACAAATGTAGCTGACATTGCAGGTTTTGAAACGGTGGAGGAGGCCGCTCTTGATGGGCAGTTTTGGACAACTGTGAGACAGGTATTGGATTTCACCAAGCCAATTTATAACATGATTCGGTTTGCAGATACAGACAAACCAGTGATTGGCGAGGTGTATGAGCAAATGGATACCATGTTGGGGGAAATAAAAGACATTGTTAATAACAGAGATCCCGACTTGTACAATCTGATTCACGATTGTGTGTGTGAACGGTGGAAAAGGCTTAACCTTCCACTACATTGCTTGGCGTATATCCTTACGCCAAAATACTACTCAGATTCTTGGTTGGGCAAACCTGCAGCAGGGGGTGGTGTTAGGACCAAACCCCATTTAGATCGAGAGGTAACTAAA